>OY759214.1:12679217-15079217 GCA_963662175.1 Aradus depressus | reverse complement strand
CTCCTGAATATGAGCAGAATGGATCTAATAACTATGACAGGGCTGATCAGGAAACACCTACACAATATCAACATCGCTAGAAGCCCTCTGTGCAAGAAATGTGGCGAGGAAAATGAGACTCCGGTCCATATTCTAAGCCAGTGCGGGGCACTAGAAGGCAGATATTACTGCTTCGGGTCTGCCATAACCGAAGCAGGTAATGGAAGGAACCTGCAGCAGAATCCTGAACTTTATTAGAGATACAGGACTGTGATAGGGACCAACACATACAGGGCACACAATAGGCCTACTCTGGCCGCGGTGACACTATCAGCCCTCGAGGGGGGGGGGGGGGGGGGAGTTTTTAGGTTGACCCCCTCTGATTTCCCATTTCTATTCGTCCGAGTCGGCTGAAAATTGATGTGTGTCGTCCTTATGGGGTTCCGGACACATAAATGAAAAATCATATTGAGACATTAATTTTATCGGTAGTTTTCACAAACAGACAGCATTTTGTTTTTCTAATTTTTGTAATCACAGGGTTAGAAAACATTAAATTCAGGTAAAAACTCAAGGTCCGAATTCTTGACCGATTCCGTTCACTATAACAAACGGCAAAAATCCCTGCGTTTTTAGCATAGATCCCCTCCCACAAACAATAGGCTTGAAAACTATACGCATCTATATATATTAGCATAAAATTAGACTGATACTTAATTTATTATAGAAAATTTGTTATTTTTATTTCGTCAGCTGTACGAAGTATAGGAGAAGTTATGTAATCGATCAAAAATTTTATGCGGAGTTTTGAACAAGGTGTGTATGTATATGTTTTTGTGAACACGATAACTCCCGATAGAATGAATGTAACGACACAAAATTTTATATGTGAATCCAGAAACCTCCAACGACACCTATCGATTTTCAGCCAAATTGACCAACGGGGAGAGGGGAGGCTGAACACAAAAACTCGAATATCTGTCGTTATAATGAACGTATCGACATATTTCATATGTGAATTCAAAACCCCAAAAACTGTCGATGTAATGAATTTATCTACACAAAATTTAGTATGATTTAGTAGCCCCTATGTAAGTCAACTACTGAATATTAACATAAATTAGTAGATTATTACCATGAATGTTTCTAATGGCAAAAGCGATTTCTCTTCTCAATTCTTTTTCATCAAATTCCATTTTGACCAATTCAAAGGGGAATCTCTCATGAAATAATCGGTTGATTTTGGCACCACCGGACAATTCCATCGTGTTAATCTGAGCTGAACCACTTCCTTCAATCGTTCTTTCGAAGTCTGACTGAAGCTGTTGGATCATTCTGAAAATATTATTTATAATTATTAGTGATTTATAGTAATGAAGTGTTTATGTTATTTTACTTTTTGAATTATACCATAATAAACTTACTGTAACATAGCTTTCGTTTTGATTGATGGATCGTCGGGTCTGAAGTATTTGTATTGCTCAACATCTTTTTCCAAAGTAAGCATTTGTTTCTGAAAATAGTTACGAAACATTCCTTGAAACCATATCAATATTTATTTAAAAAATGTAATTATACACGTTTAATGAACTTGTCTCCAAATGTGTACCAAGTGTACCTCACAAGGAAAATAAGTAATGCATTTTTTAATAGACAATAAATAAATGCATTACTATTCACATAAAACATCAAATTTCTTGTGAAAATCATCTTAAACTAAACATATAATAGATGTTTGCTAGCGACTGTAGAATTCAAAATTCTGGGGGTATTGAGGGTCAGTCAATGATGAAAACACTATTCAAATGCCAACGTTTCGATATATTTCATATCATCATCAGGGCTATGAATATAGATGGTTGAGGAGAAGGCATGAAGACTGTGAAGTCTTACGTTCAACTAGATGATGATATGAAATATATCGAAACGTTGGCATTTGAATAGTGTTTTCATCATTGACTGACCCTGAATACCCCCAGAATTTTAAACATATAATATTAAACAAATAAAGGCGAACCCTATAAATACTTAAAACTTCCTTCCAATGCCAGCGTTAATCTGTCTAGGATTGTCTGAATTGAAGTAAAAATAAATAATAATAAAATAATCATTAAAAGGCCAATTAATATTTTAAAAATTAAAAAAGAATTACTAAATCCATAATGATAATTCAAACTTTCGTAAATGTAGGAAGGTTTTGTTTATAATTAAAAGGTTTTAATAATATGGAAAAGTTATAGCATTTCAATGTTGCCAACCGAAATATAGTGTCGTCAGTTTATTTATTTAATTTAATAATGATAAATGATTTTGCTGTTTTAGAATCAACAGGGTTTTCTAGAGAAGAAAAAAAAATCAGCGCATTTTCATTTGTTTGTTGATAATTTTTGTTATGCATCTTTGGCTAGCCAATGGGTTGTTCTGGACATGTTCTTTAAAAAAAAAAACAGCAGTTCGACAATTACGACGTTTTTTTCCATCCACTTCCAAGGTACACGGTTCGAATCTAGGGTCAGTATGTAATATTATTTATGTAAATTATTCATTTTACAATATTCGCTTAACCTTCACTTCGCTTTCACGGCGGTTTGCAACTATATTCTAACACACTAATCACTGAACAACCAAAGCCTGTCTCCATAATTACTTAGATATAACTTATGAAATGGTATGAATCTTTATATCATGTTTCTTATTATTTAAAGAAAAACTTGAATATACTTTGAGGAACTATATTTCGAACTCGCCAGATCCATCTTTCTTCCAAGGCTAACTTCTAACAGTCAAGTTGTTCGCAGTAGACCTCTTTGATAATTGTCTGGCAACATCTTAAAAATGTATAACGGATAATTCCTTCAATATCCCACCAAACAGACAATAACACGTTCCGCGGATGGAAGTCTCTCCTGGTCTGTAGCATTGGAGATTCGCATGGGTTAAGCCACTGCCTCTCACTAAACTGCACTTCTCCATAAATATTCCCTTTTTCGATATGTGCAAGCCGTTTTCTCACCTTTTTTAAACTCTCACACCACAATATGCCGAAGATCACGTGTCACTTCAATTTCAAAATGTAAACTAGAGAACATCTACCCCCCCCCCTCCCCCTTTATAGAATGATGGAAAAGCGAGTTATTATTAATCCCTTTTCAAACACCGTTTATATACAAATCAAAATCTAGAGGAATTGACCTAATAAACAATAAAAATTGTTTCGAAAAACCTATATCAATTATGGAATGACCTGAAAATTCATTTTTGAAATGCGAACATTTCTTTCTAGCCCTGGTGACAGATGTCACAACAATCAATTTCACTGGAAGATTCGATTTAAACCTAACCATAACCTCTGCTTCCTTTGCAGATACCATGACCGTCGGCGACTGGACAAAAAAAAAAGAAAAATCATGGCTGAAGAATCAACAATTCCTACCTGAAGTTTGTCCCTCAACCCAGGCAAGGTATCTCGGATATGATTTGTTAATTGCTGGTTTAAGACTCGCTGAAGATATGGGGTCCCGAGTCTATCTGCCAAATGTCGGTAAGATGGATGACTGAAATTGAAATAATCAATGCATTATTATAACATAATAAATGAAAATAGCGTCGATGTTCTGAGAAACACAATAAGAAAAACATTTCAACTTTAAACAATAAGAAGTATATTTGGTTCATACTGCTTTAAAATGAGGTGATCAGGCTTATACACCTCCCCTTCTAATGTCCCTCCCATCCACCCCACTCTTATCCTAGATTCTGAGAAACCATTGAGAATATCTTGAGAGAACATCTCAAGTGTTTTGCCCTTTTATCGACTGTAAACTGGTTGAACTTCAATTTAGTATTTGTTAAGTCGTGGCTGAAGATGGTAGCAATACCGAAAGTACTCCCATATTAAATATATTTTGTGAAATAGACAATATTTTTTTTAAAAAACATACATTTTTTCTTTACTTTTTATTAAGTGTTTCACAATATCTCTGGAAAAAATGTTAAGTATCTTCAATTCGTAACAGTAGTTAAGTTATTATGACTCAAGCCCGGGCTTTATTAACAAGGTAGCATATCGCCAACTACCAGAGCGCTCTTTCGTCACTCTGGTGGACATGAGCACAATTCTACTATGGGAGTCCTCAATTTTGTCACCCTAAATTTTTATTCACCTAGGGTAGGGGTCTTTAACGAGTACCTGTCATCGTACAGGCCCGGGACCTTAGCTTAACGTCCCATCCGAAAGACGGCGTTTCGTAACAGTATTAATACATTTAAAAAAAACACTTGTTATTTATAAATGTATTCGCGCTCATCACTGAACATAATATTGCATATTATGCAATAATAGCAAGATATTCTCACTGACGGCCACACCTGCAAGCCTAAAATATGCACCAAGTATACTTAAATTTAAATTAAATAATGAAGAGAGTATTAAAAATTTACCTAAGAAAAAATTTTCTTTCAGCAGCCAGTGCAGCTTTGATGTCCTTCCTGCCATCGATGTCTTTCTGACTCCGGTTGACCACGCCAACATAACCTCTCCGAAGAGGAAGAAGTTTGTTCTCAAGGATATCCCGAGCATCAGTTCCTTCATCCATCAAGTCGAGTTTTGTGATGACTCCAATTGTACGAATCCCTGCGTAAAATAAGATGCAAATAAGCAAAAATGTCTACAAAAGATAATTTTTATAAATATATATATATTTTATAAATAAATCATTTCATGCGACATTATCAGAGTTTAAATGAGGAGTTTGGACATAGAGGTCAACTCAATAAATACATTTTTTAGGAAGATATTTTGATTAACGAGAAAAAGATGTTGACATGAAGAACAAATGAAGTACAGATACTAATGATGGGAATGCTTCTCAAAACATATGTAATTGCTAACTTTCAAAAATCAAAATCCATTGAAAAAAATGTAGCTGTGATAAATATCTATATATAAAAAACCTAATGTCTGTATGTTTGTGTTTTATAGACTCCTAAACTTCGATCCGATTTTGTTCTTATGTTCAGCAATTATGTTCGTCGAGTCACCGAGAAGGTTTAGAACATAGTTTTATCTTATCCTTACCCCACTCACGCACCCCCGCATTTCGTCCCTTCGCTTATGGGACAAATATCATTGAACGAATTGGCATAAAATGTTCAGTATGGGATTCTATAGAGCACTAAAAATGTTTCGAGACTTCTTTCTACCCTACCCTTACCCGAACAAGGACATTGCAACGCATTTAGCTAGTATTATATATAAATTCAAAATCTCCTTGCACTACCCAAAGGTTATAATGAAACTTAAAATAATTAAAAAGCAATTGACCCATGCATTTATGTTATCAGATTAAAATTTCTACATGAAAACGGCAAAGAAATAAATCAAGACCATTTTGTTTATAGTTGCATTAAGCCGAAATCGAGTATCCAGCCAATGCACTTATATAAACTTATAAAAAACAGGACATTCCTAATGGGATTGTAGTACATATAATCTAATAACGTTTCAGAAAAACAACCTTTGCAAGTAGATTACAAAAGAGAAGTAAAGAGCCGAAAAAATAATGTTTTCTTCGAAATAAGACTAGTTGCTATTATTACTGCTCGTAATGAAAAAATCTTTTAAATTCAACTTTCATTTGGTAATTGTAGCATTTGAAATGACTGACGAGGTTACAATCACTGATGAGGCTCTCAGTAGCGGAACAGATTTTAACTAAAATAAATAAATAGATTAACTTTTTATGATTAGAAAGTGTATTTTTAATTACCAAACAGATTATATTTGTAAGAAATAGAAAGTTCTATGCGTACTCTTTTTATTTGCCAATTGAGGGGATGTGTACAAGATCGGTATAAGTTGAGTTATACCGTTTTTCCGTAAATCAACTAAATAGAAACAGTAGCATTAGATCCACATACCACGTATGGAAATGTTCATTTCTTGCTTTAAATATCGAAAATAACCCTACTGAAATTGCTCCTGCGGGTTTGGCTCCTGACAAAATACAAGATTTGAAATCTTTAATACAATTTTATAGTGGCGAAGCATCGAAATGGTATGAAAATATATTCAAAGACGCAGGCGTTAAACACAAAAAAATGGAAGTTAAAAATTAAAAAAAAAAATGTTAAAATCTAATATATTTTACATTGGTTGTTAATGTTCAATAAAATTTAATTTTGTTCAATAAAATTTTCAAACAGTATATTTTACACTCGATCTTTAGAAAAACGGTATAACTCAAAAAAATAAAATATTAATTTTTTTTATCAAATGTATATCCATTTTTTTTATTTTTCGTACTATTAAAGAATCATATTATCGAAAATCTCGCAGAGTAGCATTGCTATAAATTCATTTTTACTTAGGTTGCTAAGTTTTTCTCATTTTTCTCAAAACGTTGATTTTCGAGTTATAACACCGTCATTTCACACATCCCCTCAAGTCAAATAATTAACGAAACTAATATTTATTCGAGTAAACTGTTCTATTTCTTAGAGCCTCATGCTTGGAATGCATAAATAATAATTAACTAATCTTAGTGATACATAGGAAATAAAAAATTAAACATAAAGAGAAATATACATATAACTATCACTAAGACATAGATAACATTGCAGACAGAAAAAAAAAGTGTAAACTAGGCTTGTCTAAACTAAGTGCAACTATGACTATCTACTGAATCAGTAAATTATGTTTTGTAAAATGTTTATATCTTACCTTGCTGGCCTAATGTGAATAAATGATTAATGTAAAACAGAGTTTCACAGCCATCATAAATACTTTGTATATATGAGGCATGTATTTTTTAAATTGATTTTATGGGAAATTAATTAGATACAATCCACACAACTTGTAAAATTGATGATAATAATCGACCATAGAATTTCTTCATAATGACGAGAAAAATTAAATAATAAGTTTTTAAAATTATTAACTATTATGAAAATGTTCAAGACAAGAAACCCGTTTTTATATGGAAGTCAAGAAATGTTTTTATATTTGCAAAAATTTAAAATTCGCAAAGAAAACAGACAGAACGTATGTTGTGCCAGGTCAATCATTAGGCACAAAATAACTAATAACTAGAGTCCGCTCTTGTATTTACGAGTCCAATGAACGCGAAGTAACCGATCTAAGGACCTCCAAATCAACGATTTATCGAAAACATTTGAAACATCATTGACAGCACCGATTGCTGATCACCTCGCCTACCCAACCCAATAAATAGACTAATTTGTTAAGAAAAGCATAGATTTCTCAAACTTGACTTTTCCAGGCTTGACCCATGGCTTTTCAAACAATCGAATATAACTGAAGATAATCTTTTCAATTAAAAAAATGCTTAATAATGGGTACCTACTTAATATGTAAGTGTTTATAGGCAGTATTTAGAATCAGGGCATTATGAATGATGCCCTAGACAGTATTTAGAATTTTATGTAGTCCCTAAAACTCTGGACAAAATTTATAATGTTTTTTCCGACTACAAATATGGCAAAGAGAAAGAAATTTGAATTAATTAAAGTATTATACCTGAAATTTTTAAACCAACAACTAATAACCTTCCTTAATCGCATCTTGTTTTCCTCTAGATTAAAAAAAATCAATTATTACTGCGCCCAGCGCATATAAGTGCTCTACACAAAAAACAAACAAAGATATTTTAGGTTCATCATAAAGTTTCCTTTTAAAATAAATTGTCCCGGTCTTAAATAAGCACTACATAAAGCCGTCTGGCTCTTATTAATAGTGCTTAGCCAGTGTATGGATTTTCATTCTCTGTCTTCAAATAGTGCCAATACCGTCAGGCACTAGGTCGTCCCCCAATATCCTATTAAGTCTATAGTAATTAATTAATTTGTTTAATATTTTTATTATCATAGTTAATTGTATTAGTTATTTACAATTATTATATTGTTGTTGTTAATTTATTTATATATATAATATCTTTGTAACCTGAGGAAGGGACTCATAATAGCCCAGAAATATCGTTGAGAAAAAAGAGTTGTCTTAAAAATATAAATATGAGATATTTGTAATTTAAAAAAAAATCTATGGTATTTATTAATATTAGGAATTTTATATGCATTTATCTTCAATTATTACCTCTTTAAATAATTATTATTAATTATTAGATGAGTGTCTAGCATTATTTACAATGCCGGCAATGAACTTTGGAGGCTCCATAACTTTGTGAGGTTACTACGGGTGCGTTCCACACAAAAACTTATATTATTTATCTTGAACAGAAACTAAGGAAAACAGTGGACTTGGCAGCGTGACAAGCCCCCGGGCCAGGTAACCCATTCTAAGATACGAGACTCAAAACTGCCGCAGTTAACATGATAATAAGCCTTGAAACAGGATAATATACAAGTTGTATGAATAAGAATTGAGTAGAGAGTGACTGTTTGTTGTGGAACACACCTTGAGGATCAACCTCTTTGGCCAGTTTGAGTGCATCACTGTTGGCCAGATCCATATTGGCCGGGGTGACGGCCAGAATCAAAGAACTGTCCCTCTTGATGTACTGTAGGATCATGGAGCGGATCTGCTGTTCAATGTCCTGCGGTTGGTCTCCTATCGCCACCTTTGTCATCCCGGGAAGGTCTATCAGAGTCAGGTTGAGGACTGCAACAGTAAGGATCTACCGCTTAGCATGCAATACCATACAGGACACACAACAAGCCCACACAACAAGTGGAAAAATAATAATAAATTAACAAAAAAATAAAGTTACCAATAAAAAAAAAGGAAAAAGAAGAAGCAACAAAAATAAGTTGGACAATTATTAACCGTAATGTATTATTCAATTTCGAATATTACTTAACAACTGAGCGGCAGAACAGCTGATTGTGAGTTTGAGCAAACATTTTCGCTAGCACTTCCTACCCTCCGACTATTTAAATAAAAGTTATTAGGTTCGTTAAGTGGATACGTTTAAACACGAAGTAAATATCTTTATTTCTTAGTTAGGTATTAAACAAGAGTTTTATATAAAATAATAATCCGAACACTTTTTTTGGTGTATCGAATATTAAAAAGAAATAACAATGACATCCTAAAGATTGTCTCAACCACAGAATACAGGTGGGAGAAAAAAAAAAAAAAACTTAACAATTTTCTAAATATTCTCTTGTAAAGTTGGCTCAGTTGACCTGGTTCCTTTGAGAGGACTAAAGGAACAACACTATGGGAGAATGTATACATGGAAAAGTCATATTATATGAAAATTTAACAAATAAATTAGCCAGTTTAAGTTAATAAAGTATATTTTATGAAACTATACTTTTTAAATTTCCAGCTGATCCAAATTTTCGATTATTCGAACAACCCTTTACAATCATTAGGATTATCGGGACTCAAGTATAATGACTGATTTCGCAAAAAAAATCTTGCTCAGCATATTACTTCTGTTCATTTTACTGATTTCGCCCTTCAAAGGCAACCCGAAAGGCACACAACACAAAATTACATGTTAAGAGAAAAATAGAACCATTAATTTTCACAAACACACTATTGTATTTTATTCATTTACACGAGTATTTTATTAAGTGTAGTTATACAATGTTTGGGTTGTATAATTTACGATACATATATATATATATATTTTTTTTTTTTCCCTCTCTTCCGCAAATAAACCCATCAACATAGCCCTTGCAACCCAAGGTCGGGTCATGACCCCAGGATTTATCTGATAACCCTTGTCAGTTTTCTTTAGGAAAAAAAAAAATACCCGATAAAAATGTGCAGAGCAATATTTTGCATTTGACTAATCCAAAACAGAATATAAACATTATATTCTCAGGCGTCACATCACAGTTCTGTTCAACCAATTTTTGTTTGAACTAAAAATTATATGCCATTCATGATTTTTTTTTTTTTTATGGTCTCTTCATATTTCCTTGTATTACTAATTTTTTTTAAATAAATAATATACGTTAACAAATTCATTGATTTATCCTAATTCATAGGGCGTAACAATTACAAAATTTGTACAATTTCCTTTCGCTGTTGCTTCTGGTTTTACCTATTTTTATGGTTACTTTTTTTTTTTTACAACTTTACAATGATCATACAGCTTCACTGTAGCTTCAACTTATCAATAAATTTCAATAAAGAAAAGTCGAGGCAGACTATAAGTTAAAATTTTAAATTTTGATGCAAAAAGTTCAAAAACTTACTATTATTTAGCAGTTTGAAGTAACAAATAATGTTAAGCAATTGAGGACTTACAGCTCAATTAATAAACTATAAATCACGTTTTCACAGCATTTTTTTGATTATTACACACTTAACTGTTGCTATTATGAAAATATTAAAATAAATTATAGTTATATTAAATATAACATGAGTTATATTAAATATAACACAAAAACCAAATTTAAGTTGTAGAGAGATCAGAAAATAATGTTTTCCTCATCTATGCTTCATTCCAGGAATTAACCTAAAAACCTTGGACGTCAAAGAATACAGAATTATCAAAAACATTTCAATGTAAATCACTCCTATCCTGCCTCTAGGAATCCATTGTGAGAAAGAATTTGAACTAAACAATAACATTTCAAAGTGTAACTACAAAAAAAATAATTATATTGTGATGCAAGAAGAAAAATCGACTGAAATCCAAGAAAATTCGGGTTTTTAGATTAATCAATTGTGCTATAAGTCCTCAATTGCTCAACATTAGTTATTATTTCAAACTGCTAAATAAAAGTAAATTTTTTGATTTTGGCTTTGAAATTAAAATATATTCATAGTGATTCAATCGAAGGTTGGAAGAAGACATATGATCAATTGAAAGCGTAACATAAAATCATAAATGAAAAAAAAATAGGACAACATAAGTATATACTTTTAAAAATAATATGATCTATATAAGAAGCGGCGGGGTCGGTGGTGGGTATCGTGCAACAGACTCGTGACGATTGTTCCTTTGTTACCATCTGGATCAACTTTTTTGGCCAACTGAAGTGCATCAGAGGTGGCCAGGTCAGTGTTGGCCGGAGTAACGGCCAGTATGAGACAGGTCTCCTTGGTGATGAACTGAAAGATCATGTCTTTGATCTGAGTCTCAATGTCGACTGGTTGATCACCCACGGGCACCTTGGTCAGACCAGGTAAGTCGATCATCGTGATGTTCAACACTGGAAAAAAGTCATTAGTCGCACCAAACAGAACACAGCTTGGATATAGCGAGTGTGAGATCTCAAATGTGTATCACACTATTCCAAAGAATGTAAAGGACTCAATAAAGACATCTTGCGAAACATCTTCAAGTTTGCATGAGAACGTAATTATTTAAATTTTCACTATAACAGAATTTAATTTTATTAATTTATTATTTAAATTTTCACTATAACAGAATTTAATTTTATTAATTTATACTGCTCTCCAGTAAAACTTAACAAAAATACCATCTCTTCAAAAAAACTATGTCCGTTATCTAGGCCTCCTACTCGACAAACGACAAACATGGAATCCTCACACGGGACAGAAAAGACCCTATAAACCGTTTCTATTAAATATCTAAATTAACTTTGAAAATAAAACTATTTATATACATCGCAGCGCTAAAACCGATGTGGACTTACGGATTTGAACTCTGGGGTTCTGCAAACGCTTCCAATCAGCGGATACAATCCCTAAATAGCCAAGGCTCCTTACTGTTTCCAACAAGACCCTCCATACAGACCTCAGCATTCCCTACGCCTAAATAGCTAAATCCAGGTACAAGCATTTATTTTTCTTCCTGAGTTCCCGTAATAATTCTCTAGACCGTGCTCTTCATTCTGACATACTTCCTCAACGACGCCTTAAAAGCCCCAATGACCTCCTTAATCACCACTGGGTGATGTCTCCCCTCTTAACATTTGACAATGTCATATTTTACACTTTTATCACATTCGCTCATTGTTTACATTATTTATACAGTTGTGAATACCTAATTGTAAATTTAATAAATAAATATTGATTTCTAAAAAGAAAGACAGACAGATTTTTTAAATATACCTAATTTGAAAAATGTATGGAGTGAACTGAACCCCAAACAAAAAAAATTAAAAATAAAGCATTTCTAACAGAAGGAATTATTCATGTTTTGCCTCTTCTCCCTGGAAAATATTCTGTGAGTGCTCATGAATTCAATGAAATGATTCCTCTCACATACTTATTGAAAAGATAGGTTAGGTTAGGTTTTATGACTTACGCCCGGGCTTCAACTACGAGGTCATATCGCCTACTATCAGAGCGCTCTTTCGTCAGTCTGGTGGACATGAGCCCGACTCTACTGTGGGAGTCCTAAATTTTGCCTACCCTAAATTTTTATTCACCTAGGAGGGGTATAAACGAGTACCTGATATCGTACAGGCTCGGGACCATCGCTTAACGTCCCATCCGAAAGACAGCGTGCTTAAGTTTATTTTACCTCCCAGATAAAATAAATTAACGGCCTCGATCGGGTTTCGAACCCACGATCTCGATCTCAGTAAGTAAGATAAATTGTAGTACAATATAGTACCGTTTAAAAATAAATCATGTCGGTGGAATTACATTTTACTCATTACCAGTTACAATAATTAAAGTTATCAATACGTATACATTGGAATTTGGCCTACTTCACTTAATCAACCTTTCCACATAATATTATTAATATTTGATTAGGTGCTAAGAGCTCTGTCCCCGCTTCGCTCGAACTGAGAGCTTTCTAAGATCTCTTTCTATTTTTTGAACTCAACTGGCAATTTTCAGGAAGTCTCTTACCTTTAAATTGTTAAAAAGTTTCATAATACTTTGGCAGAGAATTTTTAGTCGAAATATTTTAAATATTTTTTTACTAAATATTAATATGTGAACAATATATTTCTTGGTGATAGGCAGATATAGTGGACTAACTTGTTAAATAAATAATAAGACGTATCAGTCCAACATTTTTAAAAAACCACGACTAGTTTCGTCAGTAAACTGACATCATCAGGTGGAAAGCACTTGAATAAAGTTAAGGACATGGCTGTTAAGATGAAATTTCACAGTGAGGTAGGCAAAACCCGTCTGCAGTCTATCGCTGCAGTAATTGCAACTTCAGAGAGCTCCATCAATTTTTTATATACAATTTTCTCTTTCTTAATTTAATAAAGATTTCTTGGTGGTAGGCAGATGTAGTGGACTAACTTGTTAAATAAATAATAAGACGTATCAGTCCAACATTTTTAAAAAACCACGACTAGTTTCGTCAGTAAACTGACATCATCAGGTGGAATCTTGCTAGAGAAGAGGTCAAGGAACACAAACGAGTATAAGGGACCAGCTGGACACTGATAATCGTATGTGTCCCTTGACCTCTTCTCTAGCAAGATTCCACCTGAAGATGTCAGTTTACTGACGAAACTAGTCGTGGTTTTTAAAAAATGTTGGACTCATACATCTTATTACTTATTTACTGTGAACAATGTTCACATTAAAAAGGTTTTTTTTCAATAAATTTTTCCCTAAAAACGAAATTAGTCAATCAATAGTTGACTTACGTAGTGGCTTCTGAATTCCCATACTAAATTGTGTGTGGTTACATCGGCAGTTCTGATCCGCCCCTTCCCTTCAGAGATTCCAAGGTAAATTAATAGGTGAGTCCTATGGGGTTTTGAATATGCATATGAAATTTCCTGTGATTCATTACAACGGTTATTAGAGTTTTTTTGTTAAGCGATCACCTAAAACCTCCCTTCCGTTTGGCCGATTTGACTGAAAATCAATAGTTGTCGTCTTTAAGGGGTTCTGGATACGTATATAAAATTGTGTGACGATATATTAAGTTTAAATCGGGATTTATCGTGTTCACAGATACAGACAAGCATTTCTGGACTCAGGGGATCGGTAACAATGAAATTCCGGTGAAAACTCAACATGTACTCGAATGTACGACCGATTACATAACTTCCCTTATACTTCATATAGCTGAAAAAGTGAAATTAGTTTTTCAATAAACCGATCTACTGTCTTCATACTACTGGACAGAACGTACATCTTGGAACCATTTCAGCGTATTATAACTGTAGCCTATTTCTGTACGAAATGTTCTGTAAAAATCCACCATGTGAAGAAGGCCTGCACACACCCTCGCCACCCATAGTTGGAGCGACCATGATTACTGAAATAAAGGATGCCTTTGTCCAGGCTAAGATGGATATATCCCTGGTTCCTGTATAATGCCGCAGACTAAACTCCAGAATTAACTGTACAATTTTAATTTCAATAATCAAAATAATATTTAAGTCACATATTTTAAATACGAAATTAAAGTTAATTATAAAATGGCTACATATTATAAATTGATCTCATTAACATGGCTACTTAACAATATGAATAATAGAAATGTATAGAACAAAAAATGGAAACATGTATAGAATATGAATGGGAGATGTTTTAGAGAGACGGAAGAAGAAGGGGAAACGGAAATGGGATTATCATATACATCAGAGAGGGACAGATAGTAAGAAGAAGTCAACACTCTCCCTCCTTACTTGACATTCTCAATACATTTCTATTTATACTGTCGTATCCAACTTGACCTGGCAGAGTCAATATATTTCATAATATTTTGATATTATTCATGATAATATAAATAATTTCATCCAATGAAATAATAAATCATTTACCAAAGCTAGTAGTCTACTCGTCAAGAAATTTGGCCGAGAAGCTACAATGGATATTTTGTTAATGTTGGTCATGCGTCAAGCAAATGAAGTTAGTTTGAACACCCCACCTGAACTGTTTTTGTCCTTCTAGACGATATGTCATTCAATATTTTACTTTAAAAATTTGGTACTTTTCTTTTAAAGGAACACCACTACTTTTCTATTCGTTTTCTATAATTTTAGGATAATAGTAAAATAGAACCCAAAATATATAGAAGCCATTTTTTACAATACACTGTCTTAAATAAGTAATAAGATGTATGAGTCCAACATTTATTAAACCACGACTAGTTTCGTCAGTAAACTGACATCTTCAGGTGGAATCTTGATGGAGAAGATGTCATCAACGGACACATACGAGTGTGTGTTCTGAGTGTTCAGCTAGTCCCTGATACTCGTATGTGTCCCTTGATGACCTCTTCTCTAGCAGGATTCCACCTGAAGATGTCAGTTTACTGACGAAACTAGTCGTGGTTTAAAAAATGTTGGACTCATACATCTTATTACTTATTTAACAAGTTAGTCCACTACATCTGCCTACCACCAGGAAATATATTACACTGTCTTAATAATAAACTATAATGTATATAAGATACTATAGAAGCTAATAATAATACACTATAGTTTATTGGGCCCTTTTAACTCACTAGAAAGAAAAGCTTTTATGTATAAAATTCATTGTTATAGTGAGCTATTATGACTAATGCCCGTGCTTTTAACTATGAAGTCATATCGTCTACTACCACAGCACTCTATCGTCGCTCTGGTGGGCAAGAGCCCCGGATTCTACATTGGGCGTCCTAAATTTTGCCTACCTAGGTTTATTCACTCGCCGAGTTTCTTACCCGAGATCTTGAGCTCAATAGGATGCTACCTGAGATACCGGCGCCATTGTTATAATACATACCCAATAATACACTAGAGTGTATGAAAACCACTAGAGAAGCCTTAATGTATGAAAGAAGTATAGCTAATATACCTACTGTCTTAATAATACACTATAATATATGAAAAACAGAGCTATATAAACTGTGGAGGCGCTCCGTCAACATAAAAAAACTAGCAATTTATTGAAAATAGATTTTTCACCCCACTGGCTTATTCCAGACCGATTTTCAAAGCAAATCTGTAAACCATTAGGGTTATATCTGACATAGTTACAGAAGTAAAAGAAAAACATCTGTTTCTGATCTTTGATAAAACGAATGGGAAAAATTAAAGGACCGCAATTCAGATGAACATGAATAAAAAAGTTGTTTTTCTAAACAACCCACACTCATTACATTTTACGACGTTTTTTTCCCAAAAAAAGAGAAATTCAAAAAAAAATAATCTACCCATCTTTTTTTACGTAACTACTTACATGATTTAACAACTAACGAAACTCTTGAAATATTTGCCGAAGATCTGTATAATCTTTAAGTGGGCATTATAATTGAACTGTTCAAGACAGATTTAGATATATGTTGATTTAACTAAAATTTTACATTAAATTGAATGAACAATGAAAATTAAATGTGCCTTTTTGTTCAAGACTAGGAATCGACATGCTCAGAAAGTTCTTCACAATAGCGCATATATTTTATGCCCATTCCATAATTCCTGAACATCAGAGCTATACGAAGTATAGGGGGTTATATAATCGCTCAGAAGCGCAGTTTTCAATGGAATTTCAAGTTTTCCGATCTTCTGATTCCAAATGTGAGAAAAAAATGTCTGTCTATGTCTAAGAACACGATTATTTCCGATCGAAAGAATGTATTATTTGTGGATCCAGAACCCTCCAAGGACGACACATTGATTTTCAGTCAAATCGGCCAAAGGGAAGGGAGGATTAGGGGGGAGGCTTAACACAAAAACGTTATTAACTATTGAATGAACTAATGAATTTATTGACACGCAATTTCATATGTAAATTCAGAGAAGGAGATGGGGCTCAACTCAAAAATCCCATTAACTGTCGATGAAATGATTGTATCGACATGAAATTTTATATTTACATTCAAAATCACATAAGAATGGCACCTATTGATTCTCCACAAAATCGGTCAAAGGTAAGAGGGGGACCAGAGAAGGAGGTCGACTCAAATACCCTAATAACTGCCGATGTAATGAATGCATCGACACAAAATTTAGTATGAGGATTCAGAAGCCACTATGTAAATATTGTGTTTTAGATCAAACGGTCGATTAGGTCTGGAGGGAGAGCAAAAACGTAATTGATTAACTCGTTCTGGGGAAGTACATAGCCGGTGATTCACATTGAGAAATGAGAGAAAAATGCGAGAGTTCCAGTTGACTGAGTAGTTGTGTGTCAGAACCCGTTTGACCGATGAAAGGGAGTGACGGAGGTTACTCAGAACCATACTGATGATGTAACTGTACCTACAGAGTGACTCAGACCGGGAAATCACTCTACTAGGCTTTGCGGAGGTGAGAGAGATACTCACTAGGAGGAGATCCCAGGTGATTGTGCAAGTAGTAAAAAAATACTACAGTAAAACATGCAGAATTAGACCTTGAGAGAACCAACTGGTTTGTACAGAACACAACTATACCAAGACTTAATAAATATCAGTGAAGAATATAAGACGCTCAAGGAATGGAAAAGAGAGTATACCGAATTTGGAAGCATGGATGAACAGGAAGATTGGGGGGGTAGGCTTTTATGCGACCCAAATCCTTCTCTAGACACGGATACTTCCGACAGTATCTGTACAAAATGAATAAGGTACAGACGGCCGAGTGCAAATATTGCAGTGCGGACCGAGACGACGTGAAACACACCAATGTGACCACTAGACTGACGAACAGCAATTTAATATATAATTTTTTTAGAGGGCGCCGGTAGCTCAGTGGTATGCGTGCTTGCCATCTGACCTCAAGATCGTGGGTTCGAAACCCGACCGAGGCCCTTAGTTTATTTTATCAGGGAGATAAAATAAACTTTTAAGCACGCCGTCCTTCGGATGGGACGTTAAGCGATGGTCCCGAGCCTGTACGACCCCTGCCTTAGGTGAATAAAAATGTAGGGTAGGCAAAATTTAGGACTCCCACAGTAGAGTCGGACCCATGTCCACCAGAGTGACGAAAGAGCGCTCTGGTAGTAGGCGATATGATCTCGTAGTTAAAGCCTGGGCATGAGTCGTAAAACCTAAACCTACTATTTTTTCTGTAGGAGTAAATTTAAGGAAACATAATAAAACGCCATCGGGGGAGAGACTGGGACAGGATGACAGCTAGCAGACAGGTCCTATCAGAGAATAC
The DNA here is from genome assembly GCA_963662175.1 of Aradus depressus. Lineage (NCBI taxonomy): Eukaryota > Metazoa > Arthropoda > Insecta > Hemiptera > Aradidae > Aradus > Aradus depressus. The sequence goes on along the minus strand of OY759214.1, from coordinate 15,061,277 downwards.
TATCTTCGCAAACCTTTCCCTTTCATATGTCGCAGAATACAAAACTGGGGCGGACAGAACGTGGTTGGAATTCCCACGTCGAGAGTAATACATAAATATCTGCATGGATCTTTGACTCCATTTTGTAATCTCAACATTCGAAATTAACATTGTTCCACGATCTATTTATTTATTGAGTTTTAATTCAACTCTATTTACTTTCATTCAAATAACGTGTTGTGACTGTTTTATGTTTAAAAGTAGTTTTCTTTCAGTAGTTTTAATACTATTATTCAAATCTCGAAAATTGTCCAAGAACAAGTTTAGCACTAGTAGACCTTCCAGACAGTTCCAGTTTAAATGTGACCAATTATAATAATAATTCATGAAATTATTAGTCAGTCAGCAATTCTACGGATTAAGTAGAAATAAATGAACAAAAGTCTTCACACTGTTTTATTTTTGACTAAAACTGGCATCATTGTCAGTGGCACATCTATGAATACATATGAAATATACAAATGAAGAAGTAACTAGCAGAATCATGAAAGTATACAGAATAACAAAATGAAACCGAATAACGTGGTGTCTAAATGAACACTGACAAGTGGCTCAAAGAGGTGAGTGTACAGTAGTACAATTAGTTATTGTGACTCATGCCCGGGCTTCAACTAGAGAGGTCATATCGCCTACTAACAGAGCGCTCTTTCATCGCTCTGGTGGACATCAAACCTCAGTTTTATTCACCTATAGGGGGTCCTGACATCGTATAGGCTCCGGACCACCGCTTAACGTCCCATCCGAAGGACGACGTGCTCAAGGTTTTTTCACCTCTCAGTGAAGAAAATAACAAACAACATCTGAAATTTGAACTTCAAATACAACTTAAGTTTACATAAGCATTTGACGAAGGAGGAATGAGAATACAAATCTATATAGAAATATAAACAATAGTATAATTATCAATGAATACTTATAAGATAGAATGAGATTAAAAACTATGTATATTATATATATATACCAGTAACAATGGGAGCCATGATCTCAGTAATTAGGTACAGATTCCATTGGTACAAGGACACTACCTCGATGGAATTTCTCACTTATAACTACATTGATGCTATTTAGACGGTGTTCTACGTATGTGTTAACTCACAAAAAATTAATTTCGAGATATTCAAGTTTCAAGATTTTTGGTTTAAAATCGTTATAGTAGCAAAAATAATTAATATAAATTAATAAGTTTAAAATCTTTTTATTTCCGAGAGTGTAAAAATTATGTTTTCTAAGTTCAATTTAATATTTATTATTCATTTTAAGTGAAGTTAAGTGAAATAAGTAATTTTTGCGTATCAGTCTGTTCATGATTCCATATCGCAAAACGTTTTAATTTTCTTAACAGATTTTTGCAAATTAAACCTTATTGAAGCTTAATGATTTTACAAGATGACTGCATGCATAACTCAAAATCCGATTTTTTGTGGGTCAACAACACAGAACATCGTCCATTTGATGAGTCCAGCTAATGATGACTTTCTTACGTCTGTGGCAGAAGCAAGAACCCTTTACATATTGGTAAAAGCACGTGAAAGAATATTTTGCATAATTAAAGCAGTCAATGAGCAGAGAGCACATTCTTTTTTATTTTTCACGAAAACATAGAACAAACCGTTAATGCTTCGGTATGATAATTAATTTTTTTTATCTCCCCAGCTCTTCGAAGTATAGGGGAAGTTATGTAATCAGTCATTTTCAACAAAACAAAAATGCTGTCTAAATATATGTGTGACCACGATAACTCCTGATTGAATGAATATATCCCCAGGAAATTTGATATATGAATCTAGAACCCCATAAGGATGACACCTATTGATTTTCAGTTAAATTGGACAAAGGGAAGCAGGTATGGAGGGGGGGGGGGGGGGGGGGCTTAACACAAAAACTGTAATAACTGCCGTTGTAATGAATGTATTAACACGAAATTTCATATTGTACATAAAAAACCAAGAGCAAAAACTTAATTAATTCGTGCTGGGGAAGTGCATTGTCGATGATTCACAGACGACTATTATTCTCCTATTTATATTCACGTTTTTCAGTGCAGCCCCTGAATTTTTTACCAAAAACGGACATTTATCAGATCACTTGCCAAAGATTCACCGACAACATTTTCCTTTTAATTTTTTTCTGCAATTTGAAAATTAGAAACAAAGTAGAAAGAAGTTCTCGAAAGTTGACTATAGTTTTCAAAATTATATAATCGGAGAAACGAATGAATTGGAATAAATTGTGAAGATTCTGAAACACACATAAAAAAAGTATGGAAAAAAAACTGTGCACATGGTAATAAACGTTTCGTCATTGACAGAAAAAAAAAAAGAAAAATTCTCTTGCAGAATGAGTTTGCAAAAACGAACAAATATAAATGATTTCACTGTTGAATTACGTGTTTGCATAGCCTACATCTGGAATTAGAAAAAAAATGATACGTATATTGTTAGGTGTTGAAATAGAAAAAAAAAAATAATCAACTAAATTTTCTCTCTCCCTCTATCACCGACCGTTTTATTCTATAGTTGACTTATATACAGACTTCTGAATCCTTATATTAAATTTCATATTGATACATTTATTAGATTAGCAGTTATTAAGGTTTCTGAGTTGATTCCCCGCTACTCTTCGGCCGATTTCCCTGAAAATTAATAGGTCATCTTTATGGGATTAGGATCTTGAATTTTCATACTGAATGTATTATCAGAAGTATATCATATTCACAAATTCACATAAACAGAAAGGATTTTTTTAATTTTTTGGAATCGGAAATCGAAAAGCATAAAATTCTGGTAAAACTCGACATCGAATTTTTGACAGATTACTTAACTTCCCCTATACTACATATAACTGGAGAAGTAAAACATTTAGTTTTGGGCTTTGTCCTTATCCACAAAATAATTATTTGCCCGAGTCAACTGCGAGACTCCTAAATTTTACCTATCCTAAATTTTTATTCACCTAGGGCAGGGGTCTTTAACGAGTACCAGACATCGCACGGGATCGGGACCATCGCTCAACGTCTCATCCGAAGGACGGCGTGCTCAAGTTTATTTTACCTCCCAGATAAAAATCAATAAGTGTCGCCCTTATGGGGTTTTGGATCAACAGCAACGAAATTTTGTGTAGATATCAAGGTTTTTGATTTGAACCCTTCCTCCTCTGATCGCCCCTTTCCCTAATGGCCGATTTAGCTGAAAATCAATAGGTGTCGTCCTTAGAGGGTTCTATGTATACGTATAAAATAATTCATACACATATACAAACATAGACCTGATATATTATTTTTGGATTTTAGAGCCGTCAACATTTCAATTTTTTTCAAAAAAGTTTTCCTTCACTCTTTCACATATAGTTGAGGTAGTAAAAATATTACATTTCATGACATTTATGTTGAGAATCGTGTCTCTAATTTCACTTTCACTCAGTACATAAAGAAAAAATAAACAAAAAACACCGTTCAGAGCATAAAAACAATAAACTCCATTACACAAAGTAAAATAAATAAATTTACTAAAAACAGGTCCACTAAAAAGCCACAACATTATTTCTATGACAGTCATCAAATAAGTAACGTCACATTAGATAGTTGAAACCATCCGTTTAAAAAACTATAACTTGTTCTAACGGCCGAAATCACGGAGCTTTATACACATTTTGTTAAAATTATCCAGGAAGTTTAATATTAAGCCTCTTAAGACATTTGAAAAGCACTTCAATAAAGTTAAGGACATGGCAAAATACATAATCGTCCTTACATTAAAAAATATACGAATGCCAGAGAGCATATGGTAGGCTTCTGGTACAAGAAAAAAAAAACAGAATTCTCTTAACAAGATTCAGAGGTTAAAATGGGCAACTGAAATAGTAAGTTATCTTCATAACACATAAAACTTGAAATTGTTTCAATCAATATTCAGAGACAAGGTCGTTATTACATAATGTATTATTAAAATAAATATTAAAAATTACCATTTGGTGAGTAGACCCTCAGGTTGATAGGTATATTCGAAATACCCTTGTTCGATCCGGTAATTCGATCCGTCTCAGCTTCGATCTCTCGACGAATTTCATCAAAATCCATGAATTTCTTCCCTTTGCAGTGTAAAAACTCGCCCCATTCTGTTAAAAAAAATTCCCATTTATGTACAGTTAAGTTAGATTGATGCATACTTGATCATATTATTCGTATAGATTATTTTATGATAAATATGTTGACAACAAATGATTTACCTGCATTGCTGTTGATGAGTTGGAGAATAAGAGGTCTTCTTGTAACAATACCGGAACCTCTCGGCAAAAAATCTCTAGGAAAGGGGATAATAAATAATTACATTATAATAGATACTTATAATAAAAAAAAACAAAAAAAACATTAATTCAATAGATAATTAAAATACACAATTTCTTTGTCAAACTTCACTATATATTCTCAAATACTCAACTAGTTTCGCCGTGTTAAGGTATTATCAAGAGTCACTTATAAACTGATGATTGATAATGCCTTAAAACGGCGAAACTAGTTCGATTATTTGAGAATATATAGTGAAGTTTGACAAAGAAATTGTCTATTTTAATTATCTATTCCTAGAATGGAGCTTCACAAAGTAAATCTGGAAACAATAAATTATTATTAATTCAATAGTCATAGAGATAAAAAAATTAAATTTGCGAGCACTTATTAGAAAATCAGTTAAAATTGTTTGAAAGTTTCTTTGTTATTGCAACTCATACACGGGTTTTAACTATTAGGTCAAATCGCCTACCATGAGCCCGATTCTACTATGGGAGGCCTAAATTGTGCCTGTCAAGGTTTAGGCACCTAGTGTAAGGTACCTGACATAGGAAATGACACGTTCAATGTATTTTTTACCTCTTAGATAAAAAGGGTCTCGGAAGGGTTTCGCAGGCGATCTTGAGCTCAGTAGGGCAAGCACAAGCAAGCTATCTCTGAGCTACCGGCCTGCCTGTTTGAAAGTTTCAGCCCTATCGACACCTGTAGTAGTGGTGTGTACTTGTTAGATTATTATTAGAACATATTTCATGCTAATTTATTCTATCCCCCCTCAATTGCATAAATATGAACTTTGATTAAAAACATATAATTAGTAGCATAGTTGTATGTGAAATGGAAGTTCCTCTATAGAACGCATACATCTAACTGTTTCTAATAGTTTATTGCAGTTAAAAATAGAAAAATGTTGTTTTCATATAGTAAAATTTCTCAAGGGACGCCAGGACAAAATCAATTATATATATATAGGTCCCATACCGCAGCGAAATTGTTATATATAAGCAGTTACTATTAAGAACTGTTTTTTTTTTTTTTTTTTGCCTTATGTACGATGCATATTAACCCATGTCACTATGTCACTGTGTTACTCGTATCTAGTTACGACATCCATGGCCCCGGGAGGGAGTTTTATCTACGAAATAAAACTCAATCCGCAAACCATGGTGAGACCAAAGCCCTACACTCTGGCCCGCACGGCTACCATAGCCCCCCCAAGAACTAGTAGTCCTGACTTTCATTGCTATTAAAGTTTATAATAATAATAATAATAATATTTATTTCCTTTAAACCATAAATAACATGGTTAGACATAATAATATAATACGTCATAAAAATGTATAAATTAAGATATTTTATGAATTAGACATATAAACTCTTATTAAATCATAGATACGGACACAGATGTAATAGCAATAATAGTAAATAATAAAATTAATAAAGAAATAATAGAAAATAAATGATATAAAAATAATAATATTAATTATTATTATAACTACAGTAGATACATTTTATAATTATAATTTGAATTATGATAAATATTGTTTTTATAATTCTTCTAGGGAAGTGTCTTTTTTACGATGATATTTCAGAACTTTCTTATGTTCCTTTCTCAGGACACAATATACGATATATAGAAAATAAATTAAAAAATAATAATAACAATAAATAAACCAATAAAAATGATATAAATGAGTAAATAACAAATTAATTTCGACAGACCTTATAGGAGGATATCTATGGAGCAACTCTGCCATGAAAATAAAAATGAAAACTAAGTATGAAATAATGTTTTAGTATATCAAACACGATTTTTATATCATAGTTATTTTATTGTTCTTGAAAATGAGAAAATAATTCCGTTTCCGAAATGAGGTTTTTCCCTTACATAAATATATTAAGTTGAAATTTCAATATTTTTATTTATCTATTGCTTTCAAGTGGGGAAGGGCATTAAAAAAATAATTTATTTTTTGTTATATTTTTTTTTCAAAAAGAGAGGAAAAATGTTTAGTTATTAAGAAAATCTTTCTTCCTGGTTTCATAATCATGACTAGTATTGTTAAGAGTACAAATATTTTTATTTTTCGTAATAACCATTTATGGTAGAATAACCAATTGTTTCAGGAATGGAGTCTGGAACCTCACTCAGGTCAGAGGCAGCTGAGACATGAAATGGCTTTCTTTGATTACTGAATGGAATGTTTGAATGGAGAGACAGCTCGAGGCACGCCATACTTTTGGCAATAGTGTCTGTCAGCAGAACGGTCATACTCAAGGTCATATTACGTGTCATCTAGCCGTCCTTACATTCTTTCTCCAAACAACTCGCCTGTCCCGATCAAGTCCATATTGCCTATCAATGAACACTCATTCTTCTTACAGAAATGGCGCGCGCTACTAGAAGCACATCTAGCTACATACCCACAACTTATTCCCCACTTATTTTTGACGTGAAAGCGTCTATTCGCTCGTTAAGCACAGTGATAGCCGGTCAAACTTTCTTGTGTTACAAAATACCGTCAGATTTCAATCGATAATAACTACGAGACTAATAATGCGATAACAACGGTTGAGGTCACAATGGATAGAGCATCTCTGTACATGTTTGTTTAGCCTGTGACATTATCGGGCTAGTGTGGGCGCCGGCGGATGATTGTTGCGAATTAGCATTGTGTAAAATTAGAAATTAGTGAAGCGTAATAACGCGTTTAGATAGGATGTTGATTCGGGTGTCATTGTAAAGAGCTTGAGGAGCACTACTAGGACTCAAAGTGAAACAATAAAAATATTCGCCGGAATATATGTAAAAATCGGTATTAAATTGAAAATTGCAAAAAAAATTAAAGATGTCTCATATGAATCGTAAATATACGCGGAATTATAGAAAACGCAAATCAGAGGAAAGCTCGCATCAAAAGGAATTTAAAAAGCCTGAAAAGTCTAGTGCCGAGCAAATGCAAGAGCTACGGCAGCATCGAAAATAAAATGAAAAATGATTTTATCCCGACGTTTTCACGGAAAATCTGCGGCGTGGACCTTGACTACGCCTTAATGTTTTTTTTTAGACTCAAATGTTTTTACTTCCCCAGATCGACCCATGTAATCGGTCGAAACTTCGATGCAGAGTTTTTAACGGAATTAATATGATTTCCTATCTCCAGATTCCAAACACTACTGATACTGCCAAATACTGCTTATGTAATGAATGTATCGACATGAAATTTAGTATGAGGATTTAGGAGCCCTTTTGTGAGTCAACTAATGAATATTAGAACAAACTGTCGACTGGTTTTGGAGGGGGAGCGAAGTTAATTGATTAATTTCAAATACCAAAAAAAAAAAAAGTTTGTCTGTGAACAACATAACTCCCAATAGAATCAATGTATCGACACTAAATTTTATATGTGAATCCAGAACCCTCTAAGGACGACACCTATCGATTTCAGCCAAATCGTCTAAAGGAAACGGGGGGATTAGGGGAGGCTTCATTCAAAAACTTCAATAACTGCAGTTGTACTGAATGTAATGATACAAAATTTTATATGTGAATTCAAAACCTCAAAAATGTATCAATCAATTCTCAGCGGAATCGGCAGAAGGGGAGAGAAAGAGCAGAGGCGGGGCTAAACTCAAAAAAAACCAAAACTGCTGATGTAATGAATGTATCGACATGAAATTTAAAATGAGGATTGAGGAGGCCCTATTGAATATTAGTACAAACGTCGACTGGTTTTGGAAGGGGAGCTTGATTGATTAATTCGTTCTGAGGAACCGATTAAATCACAAAATTAAACACTACTGAATAAAACACTTGGAACAAGTCAAAAATTCCACTATATTTATATAAAATACACAATATATTTTGCTGGTTAGAGCATTTTCAAGTGTACAGGATACAGACATGCCTGTAGACTTGATAATGCTCTAACCAGCGAAATATATTGTGTATTTTATATAAATATAGTGGAATTTTTGAATCGTTCTAAGTGTTTTATTCAGTAGTATTTACAATGAACTTCCACAAGATCTCTGGTGAAAACATCTCTAATTACAAAATTAAACGTTGGAAAAGAATAATTAGGTGATGTTATATATATAATATATGATATAATAATTATAAAGATCAATACTTTAAATATATTTGCGATTTTTGTTTCAGAAAAAATACAATTTTGAACTTCCCATCCATCTTTTCAGTGATGCCGTCCGTTCAGATGCTCGAGTTTTGTGAAGTGGAAATCACATACATAAGACAAGAGAACGTGAACTGCTCCACTAAAAGAACCGACGGGAGGATCGAAATTGTATTCTTGCGGATAAATCTCTTGTAGGAAAAATATGTTAAAAAAAAATAAAAAGTGGCGGGTAAATTCTGGAAGAGTGCCGGAATCTATATCTACAAGCTGGGAAGATTTAGGCTGGCAGAAAAGAGGACTTGCTTTTTCAGCAGGAAAGAGCTGTTCTACATGGCAAGATGGCGGCAATGCGCAAAATTTACTTTGGGGGTAATGGTTGTTTGCAGCTTCTATACAAAAACACGGTAATAATGCGAATAAATATGAAATTGAGTTTCCCCGTGTTTGAAAGCTATCATTACTCAAGATAAACTGATTCCAAAGCTTCTCCAAATATAAGGAAATTGTAACTGAATATTATATATATGGCAGTGTATATACATATGGGAGTATAATTCTGAATTAGTACAAGGTTAATTAATTAACATTGAACTCAAATAAATTGAATAAAAAATTCCAGTCACTTGAGTGACGGGACCATTCAAACTTCACTATTTCAAACCATCAACTAGATATATTTTACTTCAAACACAATTAGAAAAAACACTTGAGCACGTCATCCTTCGTTAAAGACCCCTACCCAAGCTGAATAAACCTAGGTAGGCAACATTTAGGACTCCCATTGCAGAGTCGGGCTCATTTCCACCAGAGTGACGCAAGAGCGCTCTGATAGTAGGCGATATGAGTAGTTAAAGCCCGGGCACAATAACTATGAAGTTTAAAAAAATAACTATATTTTTTTTTAATTAGTAACTTTTTTACTAGAAAAAAAAAAAACTAAGTTTTAGCATAAATAGCTTCGACGCTTTGGCCGACTTTCCCCAAAATGGCTCTTCCTATTTACGTGTCAAAAACCTACTAAAATTTATTTTCGATCCACTTAGCAGTTTGACCACAATCGTGTTTACAGACTCACAGATTTTTTGAAAAAACACGTTTTTTGCAGGGGGCCTCAAGAAGTGAAAATGTTAGGCAACGTGAATTTTGATCTAAATTTGTACCATTCCCCCACTTGTGGAATTGGTAAAAGTTATCCAAACTGATAGTAGAGTATTGTGGGATGAGATATATACGAATATATACGTGTTTGAAATTTTCATAATAAACAAATAACTTTAAACATTCGAAAAAAAATAACTTAAGAATCTTTTTTTCTTTTCAAATATTGCAGTATTGTTATAAACGCAAAGAAGAAAATTCATCACGTAAAGGAATCTCCGATTTAGGAGAGAAATACAACGTTTTTTGGATCATATTAACACGAATATACCAAATAGGAAAATATTTGTGAACGAAAAACACTTGACTCGTCTCTAGTGTTCCTATTTTTGTTTTTGTTTCTTACCGGACAGAATCAACATCATAATATCAGAGTCAGTCAGGCCGGGAATTAAGACCAAAATTAGCAAAGATGCTCCATCTGACTGATGCTATGTTAAATATTTTAATTATTATTTTCATTGAAAATACAAAACAAAAAAAAAACATAAGTATTTGGGTTACTTCTATATTCGTCCGGGTTTTATTTTCCCAGCTAGATGATGTATAGGGAAAGTTATGTAATCGGTCAGAAATCCGATGTTGATATTTCACTGAAATGTTATGTTTATACCGACATTGATTTAAAAAAACAATCGTGCGTCTGATAACACGATAACTCCCGGAAGAATGTATACATCGATACGAAATTTTTTATGTGTATCCAGTGGCCCATAAGGACGATAAGTATTAAAATCGGCCAAAGAGAAGGGGGGGGAGCCTATATACATTGTATATCCTATGTAAATCCAAAACCTCATAAGAATCAGCTAAAGGGGGTTATCAGAGGAGGGGGCTCAACTAAAATCGACCTATTGATTTACAACAATTGGTTTCCGAGATACGAAAGCGAAAAAATAATTGATTAATTCCCGCAGGGGAAGTACTTTACCAGTGATTCCCCGCCTTGGAACTAGATGACGACGACGACATTAACATGGAAAAGAACATTTTTCTCCCTTGAAAACGGGCAACAATCTGAGCATGCGCGTGGAGTGTAAAAAAAAGATAAACGCAACGTTCACGAATGAAAAAGGACCTTCGATTCGAAAGGATTTTCGTTAAGTTAATGACTGAAATTTTAACAAGCATCAAAAACTTAACTAGGAAGAAATGAAGAATAATATAAGTGAAGGTCGTGTCTGTGATCAAGACGTGACATGAAAACATAACTTGGTTAGTGTTGAACAAAACTCAGGACGAAGTAAGAATTAGAAAACATCCCTGCCATGAAATAATAAAAACAGAAGATTGTTTGTTAGGAAAAAAATAAATAAATTTATATAATTTACACAATCGTGACAATCGCGTACTCGAAAACCCGTCGAGATCCTTAGGTTTATCTTACTCAGCTATTATGTAATCAGTCAGAAGTTCGATGTTGAGTTTTCAATGAAAAGACAAGAAATGCACAGACGATACAAACTATTACTAAGACTACTAGACAATATATCAAAGTTAACTGTGAGAACAAAACGACTAATATAACGCAATACTCAAACCTATGTGGACTTATGGACTTGAACTAAGGAGTTCTGACAAAGCTTAAAAGCTTCAGCACATCCTTTCAATTCAAAATCCTTCGTACAAAAGCCTCCTTATTACATATATTATCTCCTTATTACATCTCCAACAAAGCCCTTCATACTGATTTCAATATTCCTTTTGTCACCGAATTAGCTAAATCCAGGCAAAAAAAAAATTAATATCCACCTTCTAGTCCGTGCCCTCCCTTCTCCAACTCTCCCGAACGACGCCTTAAGCGCCAATGGCCTAGAGACCTCCTCAGATCAGGCAGTGACAATTATTAGTCATAAATGGATGCAACTCAGTGCCTAGGGAGTGTCACCACTGGGTAATTTCTTCTCTCTTGACATTTTTTCTCCCATAGCGCATTATATTCTTTATACAGATGAGGAGGTGGCATGCAAAAGGCATTAAGTCCGTTTTTTGAAAAAAATGAGTTGGGAATGGAATTTGAATCTTGAACCGGATTCAAGCCGAACCGACTGGAGAAGTCGAAATCAGGCAAAATGCATCCGTTCGCATTGTATTTTACGTTCAAAGTTTGCGAAACCTATCAAAAGGTCACAACTCCACCGTCCGAAGTCAAACAAAAGGTAATTGGTTCCATGTGCCAATGAGAGGGCAGCTTTGGGGGTCTCTGACCAATAGCGTTGTGTTTTGGTTGAGTAGGGGTTTTTGTTTTGGTTATCTACATCAGGTTAGTGGAATTTAAGTGTGTGTTCCAAGTTTTGTGCCTTTTGTTGAAATGAATGAAGGAGTGCGGGTCGGGGACGTGGATGACGGAGCTAGAAAACGTTCAAAGAAGCAAACTAAAAGAGAAGCCGTTGTAAATATCTGTTTGTAAAAAAAAAATTGTTTTCAAAAATGAAAAAAAAAGTCCTGTACACGTGTTTCTGAAGAAGATAACTCCTGATAGAATGAATGCAACGACACGAAAGTTTATATGTCCATCCAGAACCCAGTAAGTACAACGCCTATTGAATTTCAGCCAAATCGGTCAGAGGGAAGGCGGGGATAAGGGAGCGAGGAAGCTTATCACAAACCACGAACTCTAATAACTGCCTACTCCAATAAATGCTTCGCTATAGAAATTTATATTTGAATTCAAAAACTCCTAAGAACACCTTATAATTTTCAGCAATATAAAATGAAGGGAAGAGGTGGATTTGAGAGGAGGATCAACTCAAAAATCCTAACAACTGCCGATGTAATGAATAAAATTTAGTAAGAGGATTCAGAAGTTCCTATGTAAGTCAACGTTTTTAGTCCAATCGATTGGTTCTGTAGAGAGAGCGAAAACTTAGTTAATCCATGCTGGGGAAGTACATTACTGGTAAATTTGGTTCATCAGGGTGCTTGAGCATGCCGGTCGCGAGCCTGCGCGACGTTAAATATTCATTAAAGATCCCTGCCCTAGCTAACAAAATCTAAGCAAGAAAAATTTAGGACAACCAACGTAGAATCGAATTCATGTCCACCAGAACGACGAAAGAACGCTCTGGTAGTAGGCGATATAACCTCGTAGTGCCCGAGAGTGAGTCACAAAAACAAACAATTGTGATAACCTATAAGCAGGTATATAACTCTTAAACTATGCGATATTTTAAATTTCAAACGAGCGAATGGAATGTGTTACCAAGATAACATGTAGATGTGTTATCAGATATCATGATTATTCAGATTTTGAATATCTATACAATGGAGGGTGCCGGTAGCTCAGTGGTATGCGTGCTTGTCTTCTGAGCTCAAGAACGTGGGTTCGAAACCCGATCGAGGCCCTTAGTTTATTTTATCTGGGAGGTAAAATAAACTTAAGCACGCCGTCCTTCGGATGGGACGTTAAGCGATGGTCCCGAGCCTGTACGATGTCAGGTACTCGTTAAAGACCCTATTTTTATTTAACCTCTTTATTAATATATAATTATATTTTATTTTAGTATAAAGAAGCCATTGTTTTGCTAATTAATATTATCTGCTTCGTTTTATTTTATTCCTTATTATTTAGAAATTGTTGTATTTATGTTTATGTGTTGAACTCCTTGCTGTAAGTTAATTCTTTATGAGCAATAAAGTTATTTATTCATTCAAATTGCAGATAATAGCTCATTGAATAAAAAAATTCATCGGTGAATCACCGGCAATGTACTTCCGTAAGTTTTCGCTCTCCCTCCAAAACCCATCGACCATTTGGGCCGAACAGCGGTAGACTTACATTGGGGGGGGGGGGGGGGGGGGGGGGGCGTCTGAATTCTCAATTAAGGTCGAGCCCCCTCCTCTGATCCTCCCCTTTCCCTTAGGTCGATTTCGCGGAAAATTAATAGGTGTCATCCTTATGGGGCTACGGATACACATATAAAATTTGGTGTCGATACATTCATTCTTTTGGGAGTTATCGTGTTCAAAGATGCAGAGAATTTCCCCCCGATTACATAACTTCCCTTATACATAGAATAGCTAAGGAAGTAACCAGGGAAACATGATGTTTTGCTCCTTAAAAATTCGATGTAGCATCTTTCCTTCTCCAGAAGAGGTACAACCGTTTAAATTTAAAACTATAATATTAATCAAAGGTACGATAGGAAGAATAATAGGCTGATTAGAGGAGCCTTGTTGACAACACTTCCTAACAACATCAGAGAGCTGGAGTCAAGGCTACAACAAGGAAATTAACTTTACAACTAACGAATAACTAAGTAGGCAAATTGAGTAAGGTATTTAGTCGGATATCTCCAAGAACAGCTAAATACTCCATGAGAAGGGAGCCAATTACATTAGAAAATTGATTAGATTTTGGCGTATCATGTGTACATTTATTTTAAAAACTCAAAATGTAATACTGCTAAATTCATAAATTTGAAAGAGGGGAAGCTTCCACGGGAGCCAAAGCGTGGACACAATCTGTGATAAAAAAAAAGTGGTCATGAATCACCGACTTTGAACTCCCCCGGCATGAATAATTCAACCAAATTTTCACACACCCTCCAAAAACCTTAAGGACTAAAAATCAATAGTCAACTTACATAGGCTTCTGATATTATATTAAATTTTGTGTCGATACATTCATTACATAGGCGGATATATTAATTAGTTGGCGGAAGCCGCGTCTTTTAATCGCGAACAGAGAGTAATGGCCACTACAAATGAGTAACGATTCTAGTTTCATGCACGATAGAAATAGTAAAAGTGGAACGGACCTTAGAAGGGAAGTTGCGCGGGCCTGCTCATCGCAATGGCAGACCTGAAATATTGTCGGTGAATCAGCGGCAATAAACTTCCCCAGTATTAATCAACTAAGTTCAATCTCCCTTCAACACCATGGATAAAAATCTATATTTTGTCTTACACAGGGACTTCTGACACTTTATACCATATTTTTTACCGATATATTCATTACATCGGGAGTTATCGGGGTTTTTGAGTTCAGTCCCCCTTCTCTCGGCCGGTTCTACTGAACATGAATAGGTATCACTGTCTGGATTCTGGGCACACATAAGAAATTTCGGGGGCGATATATTCATCCCATAGGAAGTTATCGTGTTCACACATAGGATTTTTTTTTTTTCATTTTTGGAATTTATTGTTGCCAAACATAAAATTAAGGTGAAAACTAAACATAGAAATTCTGAAACATTCTCCAGTGCTGTCCATCCGGGCGAGAAGTCGAATTAGTGAAGCCGTTTAGGTCTAAATAAATATATGTACATATGTAGCGAAATAATCACCATTAACCTAACTAAATATTTTTTATTTAAGCCAAAACTTAAATAAATGGAAATTATATCTACTATTCCATTTCATTGTTAAGATTCATAAATCTTTAGATATGGGTTGTTTGTTCTCAAATCCAGAATGGGGTAACTACCCTTGCAGACATATAACAGAAATATGAGGAGAAAGACACCAAAAGAATAATAGCCGGAGGAAGAGTTTTACGACATAATTCTGTGCTTTATGGATTGTTTTGAAGAGCGATTTCACTAGATAACCATTTCAAATCGAGGTACAGTTATCAACGTTCAAAATATATACAATAACTATAGAGACCTAATAACAAATAATACATTTAATTAAATAAATAGTTTATTAGATTTCTAGCCTACTTTCTAAAGGCGCATGAAGTTATCTGTATTAATATATAGAGAGAAAGTTCCTTTATGTATTTGAGGTCATCTCGAAAAATACTCGAAAACGATTCGGATAATATTTTCATCGTTGGGAAGGATGCGGTGGACATAGGCTATATACCTCTTCACGAGAAACAGCTGCCTAAACGTTAATGATATATCAAAATGATGTATGAAGGAATTGTAGGCAATGAAAAGTTATACAAAAACCGTAAGCGACAGTATATACCAGAGTTTTTAATCTCGATACATAAATCTGTAGTTTTGTCTGTCCCTGTCTCTGTAACAAGTTGAAGCAAAAAATACTGAACAGATTTTGTGATGTAATATATCCTTATAAGCCTGATTAAATCATAGGCTGCGTTGCGTTCCAAATTTTTAACGAAATGGATTGTGGAGGGAGGGACCGAAAAATAAAAATGTAACAAATCAAATTTCCAACAATTGATCATATGGATTTTTGATGTATATATTTGGGGAAGGAAGGGAAAGCGCAGCTAATGAGGCTTTCGACTTTTCAATAGAATATCGGGTAGAACATCGTTTTAAAGGTCTTATGTAGGTCATGAGGCATCAGCAATTTCTATTTGTTCTGAGGGGAAAGGGATCGGATGATAATTGATATATTTTCTCAACTAATTCGGTTAAAGGTAAGAAGAAGAAATATTTTACAATTTTTTATTTATTTTAACGCTTCGACTAATAAGGCCATTAGCGTATATACTACAATTTTACTTCCCCAGCTATACGAAGTACAGAGGAAGTTATGTAATCGGTCAGAAATTCGAAGTTGAGTTTTCACCGGAATTTTATATTTCCCAACCCCCTGATTCCAAAAATATAATCAATATACCGACACAAAATTTAGGAAGACACCTACTGGTTTTCAGCCAAAACGATCAAAGGGAAGGGCCGAGCTTAACACAAAAAACTGTAATAACTGCCGATGTAATAAATGTATTCTTATGTATGTTCAAAACCCCATCGAATCGGCTGAAAGGGGGGGGGGGGGGGGGGATCATAGAGGAATTCAATTCAAAAACTCCATTAACTGCCGATGGAACGAATGTATCCACTTCAAATTTATGCATTAATAATTCAGGTGTCCTTGTGTAAGTCAACTATTGATTTTTAGTCAGAACAGTAGATTGGAGTTGGAGGGAGAGCGTTGATTAATTTGAGTTGGGGAAGTACTTGGCCGGTGATTCACCAACGTTTATATCTGGACAAGCTAGGTAGCTGATAGTATCTATTCCTAGCACTATTATGTGTCGAGAGAAAGTCAGTTTATTACTTTTACCTTCAACTTACGTTTTCAATTGGAATCACACGGCAAATTGTTTGCTAACGATGAAGTTACAGAACGTTGTTTAATATTTGTTTTAATTATACTCATTAACTTTTTAAAAAAAAATTGTTTATATACAGAGAGCGTTAACGGTTCCATAAAGTATGAATTTGTGTTTATCAGAAATACGAAGTACAGGAGAAGTTATGTAAACGGTCAGAAAATTGTATGTTGTGTTTTCAGCAGTTTTTCATGTTTTCAAACTGACCCCTACTGATTATCAGCCAAATCGGAGAAAGAGAAAGTGGGGTTTATGGGGGAGACGTAACACAAAAACTCTAATAACTGCCGTTACAAGAATATATGGATAGACAATTTCATATGTATTTTCAAACCACTATAAGGACATCTATTCATTTTCCGGGGAATCGGCAGAAGGGAAAGGAGTGGACAGAGGAGGACTCAACTCAAAAACCTCAATAACTGCCGATGTAATGAATGTACAAACTTTAGTATCAGGGTTCAGAAGCCAACTATAAATTTTGGAGGGAGAACGAAAACTTAATTGAATAATTCGTGTTGAGAAAATATATTACCGGTGATGTTTTTTTTTTTTCTTTGTAATAACTATAAAGTTTTTTACATTATTATAACTTTTTTTTTTTTTTTTTTAGTTGGTTTTATCATAACTATAAATTATTATAACTATAAATTAATAGAAATAGGAAAGAAAGTGTTACAATCCTCAAAATAAAACAAATACAGAAATATTACTTTTTGGTCTGCCTTTTTAATCAACTCGAACTTCCCTCTGATGCAAATCATTGTACTCGACCTAATTCCAGACTGCAGTGTCGGGCCCACCACACTGTGGGAAACCAAACTGTGTGACTTTATACAACAGCCTGCCATTCTTGTTTTACCTGTTGGCCACTCAAATTTTGGAACAAGATATCTTGACCACATCTTCATCGATTAATATAAGATACCAATGTTAACTGAAATCCTGTCTGTCGACCATTGGAAGGTGCGGTTGATCCACCTCATCCGAGCCATGTATAATTTATTCTGAATTGTATTAATTTACCTTAATATACTACTAGCAGGTTCGTCTGGCGTTGTCCGACAGAATTTTGTCCATTATAACAGTCCTACAAGTCACTACTAGGTTGCACTACTAATCAGTATATTTCGGTTAGAACTGCCAGGTATAACGTACATCATAAAAAAAAATTCTTGGGTATGCGGCAATGTACTTCTACGGCAAGAATTACCAAGTAAGTTGTCGCTCTCCTTCTGGAACCAATCATCGAAAATCAATAGTTGTCTTAATCAGGCACTTCTGAATCATTATTCTAAATTTCATGCCGGGTCAATCCATGTCAAATCAACCAGAAAAAAATGGATTTGACACCCATGATCGCAGATTTTGATGAAACTTGGCTTGTATGTTCCTTTTATGGATTTAAGTAAGACTATAAAATGTTTTTGTTCTATCTCAAGCGGTTTAGGTTTTACAGTATGTTAAAGTTTTTGGAATTTCGAGGTTTTTATCGATCGAGCGGAGGAATCGCAATTTGTTTTTTTATATAAAATAAATTATATCTCCCTTGTTTACCAACCAATGTTGATGACATTTTTTATGAGTATACATCAATATGTAAGGAGTCCAGAAAAAAATGATTAAACCTACAAATATCTATAGCTAGAGATAAAAAAATGCAAATGTTTTATTTATAGATTTTTAAAATGAAATACTGACTTCTACGCTAAGTGGAATATCTTCAAAAGGGAAAAGGATAATTAAAAAAAAAAAAATGTTATTCTTGTTCTACAAGATATGCTCTACCCCACGAAAACATAAAATGAATGGTTTTTTCATTCCTTTATTATTTTTTGAAAATGATTTCAAATATCTCTAATCTGATATAATCACGTGGTGTAATTTTGTATTCTGTTAAATATGATTATCCTCCAAATCGAAGATTTATTCATTTATAATTCATTTGTCACATATATTTTTTTGGCAATGCTTACAATATAATAATATAATTCACAATTAGAAAATCTGTAATAATTTGAAAATATTAAATTATTTTATGGTACACTCATTACTTTAAAATAGTAGACAATAATTTCGAACGAATTTTCACAACAGTTGCTAGAATAGCTTACAACCCTCGTGTGGCATGAGTAACGTAACACGACAACGAAGTAAAGATGCCATGCTGAGCTGGAGCCACGAGAAACCCACCTTATCACAGATTCATAAGATTACTACACAACGAAAATTATTAATTATTTTTTTTTTTGGGGGGGGGGGGCTAAGATGTTTACATATTAATAAAATAAAAATAAAAAAGTATTTACAAAAAAATGAAAATGGAAGAACAAGAAAGAAATCAATACGTTATCCTATCACCATACACAGAACTCCAGATATAAATATTTAAAAAATTTCCCGAATTCCTAAGAAAGTTTTTTTCTCTTCTGAATAAACGAAGGATAAGATAAATATTACACATTTTTACTACACAACATTTAATCACTTTGACTAAATTTCTCCAATGTGCTTCACAAATTCACAAAATTAGCGTCTGGACAACATTTTTTTCTGATCTGATTGGTAAATTTCATTATTACGACAGACAAGAGGTTTGATGTGTGGTCGTAGGAGCAGCCTTCTTCATCCTCAGGTCCCTGGGATCCATCTCCTCCACCTACTTCTGGTAGCTGTCTATGTCCTGGTTATCAACATCCCCTCTCACTCTTTCTGTCTTATTTAGTCTTCTTCTGTTATGAGAAAGTGTTTTTTTATATGCCAGGCTCTGCGGACCTTATCTTTCTTTTTGATTAGCTCCTCAATATATATTTCGGAGATTTCTTCTGTGCAGACTTGTGAAGTACTGAACAAAATGGACATTCAAAGAGAAAATAGCAATAGCTGTTTCTTTAGCGGTTTGAGTGGAGCCAAAATGAAAACAAAAGAAGAAACCCGACGATTTTGAGACGAAGAATACAGATGTTGCTTTTATCTCTTGCCCTATTCAAGAATTGCGTGAAAATTATCCTGATGACTTTAGAAATTATTTGCGAATGGGCAGTTCGACGTTTGGCTTAGTAACATCAAACACAAAATCGTGAAAGAAGTTTAGACAATTATTTTTGCGACTCACCCCTGGACTTACCGCCGCCTGCCAAAATTACCCCAATAATGAGCCCGACTCTACTCTGGAAGTCCTAAATGTTTCCTACTCAGGATGAGGGTCTTATATTGAGTACCTGACATTACTCAGGTTCGAGACCATCGCTTAACGTCCGTCCCATCCGAAGGACGGTGTGTTCAAGGTTTTTTTTTTTACCTCCCAGACAAAAAAAAAAACTTTAGGGCCTCGGCTGGGTTTCGAACATGCAATCTTGAGCACAATAGGCAGGCACGCTACCTCTGAGCTACCGACGCCCTTCTTAATAATTCACACATCCACCTGCTGCTTTTAAACTAGCTCGATCTGCTCTATAAAAGATGGAAGTTAACATTTATTTTGATGAATGTTTAATTATATCTGCATACGCTGGTAAGCCTGAACATTGTCTAGTGGGGGGGGGGGGGGGGGCTGCAATTGTTAGCATTGTTACAGTTGTTAGTAGTCGCTGTCTTTGGGAGGTGGATAGCCTTGTCTTATTAACTAGCTAGTTGCTCTTTCGTTTTGGATTAAATAAAGATTGATAATGGGTTTTTAGTTATTTTGACTACAAGGTCATATCGCCTACTACCAGAGCGCTCTTTCGTCACACTGATGGACATGAGCCCGATTCTACTATATTTTTATTCACTTAGGGTACTAATTTCCCGAGTGGTTTTGTCCACAATTTGAACAAACTGGCATCTATATCATTCTAACATTAGGACACACGGGAAAATGGTGGTCTTAAGCACATCCTACGCACTGTAGACAGTTTTCAAAAATTGTTGATGTCCTTTTACCGCTGGCAGTTTGTACTTTGAAGTATATTTGAAAATTTTTTAAACGGCTATAACCACCAAATCTAAAAGATCCTGAAAGACATGAATTCATCAACTCAAAATGTTTTATTTAGTAATTATATTGTGTATTATTTGTAAATATTATATTATAACTAGAGGGAAGGAAAACAGTTAAGGTTTGAGGTGAAATCTCAACACCGAATCTCTAACCGACCTACATCTAGGATAGTAAAAAAGAACAAAATTATTATTTCAAGAAGAATGGGTCCTGAGGAGAGGGCTACCGAAATAGCAGGTGTCCGGTTGACTTTCTCCTTCCGGGAGCCAGCAGAGTATGAAGCGGAGATGGAAGATTTACGGGTGACTGAGGCCAAACAAGGCGCAAAACTGACGACCAACCAGGAAACAAAGAGTTCCCTACAGCAAGAAGTACTGGGGGGGATTAGAGATAGATAAAACCTAGCTCAAGAAGATTGGAGGCTAGCACGTCCAAAAAATGTCAGGCTTCCGCCCGAAATTTCAAGTCATTTGCAAAATAATGTAGGCAACACTTGTTATCCTTAATAGCTTAACATATATTATAATGGGAGCCCAGGATGGCGATGGTTGTCTAAATTTTACATCCCAGCTATACATACTACAGCTCTCTGAGGAATAGGGTAAGTTATATCGGTCAGTTTTCACCGGGAAAAAAATGTTCTGTCTATGGACATGATAACGTCCGATAGAATGGATGCATCCACTAAAAATTGTTTATGTATATCCAGAACCTCATAAAGACGACACCTAGTGATTTTCAGCCAAACGGGAGGAGGGGATGTGGGGGGGGGGGGGGGGGGGGGGGGGGGAGGACTTTACCCAATAACAGCCGATTCACTTCACACATCCACTCGTCATTTTAAGACATTGAAAAAGGACATAGTTTCCGAAACGTTGGGCAAATTCTGAGTTTTTAATTTAAACGACAGAACCTCGACTTCCCTGAACATTATAAATATACTATCGACTCCATCATTCATTATACCGTGCGAATTTCATCAAAATCTGTTTAGTAGCACTGGAAATCAAGTGGTTACAATTTTATAGTTATGGACGTAAGGACATCGAAATTCGTACTCGAAGCAGCAAATGTGCCTCAAAACAGAAAGTTTTTAAAGATTTCAAAGGATACAACTCGGAAAATTCTGATTTGAAATAGTTGTGTTGTGGGGAACTGAGAAGAGAGAAGGACGATCGATGTAGGGTTTAGAGGAAATGAGAAGCACGGGAGTTGACAATAGGAGCCGTCTAGGAAGCAGGGACCAAGAACTTCCGTCGTTTGGAGGCACTTCATCGGTAACCACCCTGTGTGGTTCATTTGACATGGATCTAACAAACTCCACTCATTGCCACAAGAACCTCACACCTCAGCCTCAGTTTACTCTCCTTGTACGGTGTCAGCCAACAATGGGACTTATCAGACAAACTTGGACTATTTAGTACATCATGAG
Organism: Aradus depressus; assembly: GCA_963662175.1. NCBI lineage: Eukaryota > Metazoa > Arthropoda > Insecta > Hemiptera > Aradidae > Aradus > Aradus depressus. The sequence continues at coordinate 15,039,206 of OY759214.1, read as the reverse complement.
AACCGGAGGTCGCATCGGAAATATCTATCAAGTTACTGCCGCATAGTTCTTATGAGATATTGACTTGTGAGCCCATGCGCACTACTTCCTAGATCTCTTTAAAAGTGTCTTGATAAGACGTTCTTTTGGCTTCATCCTAGTGTATAACAATACATTGAGAATGAAGTTAGACAGTAGCATGTCGGACATGGAGATATTAGACAAATCCTAACATTTCCAAGACCATGCGTTGAAAATATCGTCGGTAAATCCCGGCAATGTACTTCCCCAGAACGAATCAATCAATTACCTTTTCGCTCTCCTTACAAAACAAGTGGACCATTTGCGCTAATATTCAACAGACAGTTGACTTACAGAGGGACTCCTAAATCCTCATAATAAATTTTGTGTCAACAAATGCATTACACCAGCAGTTATTAGGCTTCTTAATTCGAGCCCCCTCCCATAACTCCCCCTTGGATTATGACTTTAAATATGAAATTTCATGTTTCACATATAAAATTTTGTATCGATACATTCATTACGACAGTTATTACAGTTTTTAAGTTAAGCCTCTCCCCTAATCCCCCTCCCCTTTGGCCGATCGGGCTGTAAAACGACAGGTGTTCTCCTTATGGGGTTCTGGTCACATATATAAAATTTCGAGTCGATACATTCATTCTATCGATACCTATCGTGTTCACAAACAGATATTTTTTTTTTTTCATTTTTGGAATTTAGAGGTTGGAAAACATAAATTTCGTTGAAAACTCCACATCGAATATTTGATATTACGCCCAAATTATGCTTAATGAGCGCACAATTAGGAATTATTATTACTCGAATATTATCTTGAATTTCATTCAGGTATTAATAATTCCTATTTATGCGCTCATTAAACATAATTCGGGTATAATGATATTACTTCCCTAGTTATACGGAGTATAGGGGAAGTTATTTAATCTGGAGATTCCAACGGAATTTCATGTTTTCCGACCTCCTAATACCAAAATGGAAAAAAAAAATTATGTCTGTCTGTGAACACAACTCGAAGAATTTACATATAAAATGTTGTGTGCATGAATCCATTACGACAGTTAATAGAGTTTTTGTATTAAACCTTCCCCCCTAATCCACTACTTGCCTTAGGCCGATTTGGCTGAAAATAATAGGTGGCGTCCTTAAGGGGTTCTGGATGCACACATGCCAATTTTGTGTCGATAAAAACAGAATTTTTATTTTGGAAGAATGGCGTCAGGAAACCTGAAATTCCGTCGAAAATACAACACTGAATATCTGAGTGATTACTTTACTTCGTATAACTGGGCAAGTTATTACTCTCTGATTACAAATGAACTTGAAGAGTTAAGTAAATTGTTATGTCCGTTATAAACCGTCTTCATGTCTGACAATGTTATTCTTCCAAAAGCACTGGTATAAATGATCCCAGGGTTGTACAACTTCGGAATGGTTGGCCAATCACCTGTACATCCATTTCTGACCATAACTATGACTCCCCGATATCATTATCACTCGTAAACAATGATTCACTTCTCCTTGGAGTGACCATCTTCTTGAGATAGGCTCAAGTGGAATACATATCCCATTAGCAACAACTCCCAAGGTTAAATCAACTTGAGGATATTTATTACAACCGCGAAATCAGTTTATATTCTAATAAATATTATTCGTATGTTACTTAAAATGTTGAAGAGTACTCGATAAAAAAAGGACATTTAAACTAGGTTATGGAGACAAAGATTCGCTACTGTGCCAACATTACAACAAAAAACAGGTTCCTCTTTCATTCAAGGAAATCAAAATGTTGATAGTTTTATTGAAGATAAAAAGGGAATGTTTCAAAATACTGTACAGGTACAATATATATTTTAATATCAATTATATTCAAATGTTGATAGTTTTATTCAAGATAAAGAGGGAATGTTTCAAAATACTGTACAGGTACAATATATATTTTAATATCAATTATATTCAAATGTTGATATACTTTTTTAAATTTCCAACACTGGTGAAAGGAATGACAGAGAAAAATAGTGGTGTCAACAGGATATTAATGTAAAAAAGTATTAAAAAAAACTTTTTTCTTTAAGAAAACATGTACCTCTTCCATTTGAAATTTATTTCTACTTTCAATCTCTAATATTCAATCTTTTCATGCATAGAATGGGTGCTACCACAAGCTTTTATAGAAAAATTGATTCTTTATTTACGTAATTTTTGTTCAAATTTTATAGATTTTTTTTTGGAAGATCTGTCTTAAAATTTTTCCTTATAGTATTCTTTAATACTATAAGAAAAAAAAAATATAAGACATATCAATAACAGCTTATGAGAAGCAAGCCTGTTGAAATATGGCCATTTCTGATGGGACGTTCTTCAAACATACAGGTACATTTAAAAAAATTAATATTTTTCTTTTTTGTTAAAGATTCATAAAGTGACGAATAGATGAAACTAAAGATGAGATGTACAGGAGTATTCTGGTTCAGTCATGCAAAGAAAAGGTCAGCATTGAGCCAACATTGTGACAATGTTTTGTTCTATTTCTTCTATACGAGGACTAACAAATTAAAATTATTATATATACTTGATACAGCCGCAACTACCACTATTGTTAAAGAGAAGAAAATTAATGTATGTAGGTGGTTTCGAACAGAGATCAAAGGGGAGGGTCAATTGTCTGTGTCAAGTGGAAGGTAATTAAATATGACTCGGCCCATTCTTCGTAACACGGTGAGGTCTCTTAATCAAGAAATACTAAAAAATATGGTGATATAAGCATGTTTTAAATACATACAGGAGGAAAAACCAGTTTGTAAGTTAAAAAAACAGCGGATAACAAAAAATGATTTTCTCATCCATGAGTAAATGCCATTGTTAGCTAATTTTATATAATAGGTAATGACATAACCTTTAAGGAAAATGTAACACTATAAACACAAATACTACAAAGTTTCGACAATAAAATCACATAAAACAACACAATAATAATTCATTTGAACTCTTATCATTTATTAAGAGGTTCATTTCTAATGATTCAATTACCGATTTTATCATTTTCAAGAATGAAGTTGGGAGAAAACTTGTATGTTTGAGAGATAATCATCCGTGAAAATGTTTAAATCGCAAGAGGGAAATGAAAACAAATTCTCAAAAGAAAGATTAGATAACAAATTTTATCATGACCAACTTGAATCATTATTATTGTAAATGACAGTTTTAAATTATTTTTTATCACAGGTATTGAGTAAAATTCAGGAAAAAAATTAATTTATTCTAAATGTAAAGATATTTGAATGTAGTTGACATTTATTGACCTGTGTCTTTCAGGTCAATCTATCAGTTCAATACATGAAGAAAGGAGGTTAGCAACTAATTAGGGGAACATTAGGAATTTTCAGGAAACTGTTATGCACTATTATGTAATGTAATTATAGAGAAAAGTCGTAACATGTTACCTTCCAACAAAATTTTCCAGTACAGAACTTTTGCCAGCACTTTGTCCTCCGACAACAGCAATTTGCGGGAGGTCAAGTTGCATATGAACTCCAAGTTGTGTGAATGCATCTTGTAATTTGTTAACTATCGGTATAAGTTGTTCTAAACCCGGATTTCCAGCCATTTTTTTTTTTTTTTTTTCTTGACAATCTTAACCGTAACGGTGGGCTGGAAAGAGCCTCACTCACTCACACACATACACTCACGACGACTGATGAGTTGGTTGGCCGAGTGTTTTGTGTCACTAACCAGGGAGAGGGAGGGGGGAGGGATGACGGTTCAAAATGGCGGATCGGCCGCCCCTGCGCCATCTGTCTGATCGAAGTCGAGTCAGTGGAGCTCAAATCAATGCCTTGGCCCAGACTGTGCTTCTATCTATGGAGTACACCTAAAACTAACTTAGAACTCAGCTTGATTATTCAAAATTCAGTAACAAAAAATAAGTTCTTTATCATAATTGTTAAATATATTATCTTATAAAAAAATTATATATTTTTTTCGTAAACATTGTATATTTGAAGAAAGACTTCGTCGTTTTTAATAGAATAAAGAAACAGCAATGTCTACCCATATACAAAAATAATTTAACTCTTACTTGGTAATAATTAATACTGTTATGTCCTCCAGTTAGGGAAAGGTAAACGGTGACAACCGGATTTCTACATGTTCCGCCCTTTCTAATATTGGTTATACAGCAGTAATTTTATTGGGATTTAAATACATTATATTATTTTAAACTGAGAAATGTAAAACAATGTTCATTGTAGAGAGTTGTTTTTACAATTTTATTTAACGATACCTATCGAAAATATTGATGTATAAATATTTCTTCATGTGGTGAAATCTGCCAGAACAAATTTACTACTGTATTGGTGGTGCTATCTATTACAATCATTCATACGCTCCATGGGACCAAATGTAATATAAATATATGTGTTTCTTGATGCAAAATTTCCTGTCAAATTGTTTTTATTACTGCAAAAGGTAGCTTTCAAAGACCTTCAACTTGTGTAAAAATTTCGTATGTCTACAGCTGAATGGAAATAGAGAAATAATGAAATGTTGAATACAAGCGATCATATGTTGCAGTTTTACAAATAATAGTTTGCAAAATGTAATAAGTCAATAACTGTTGTCCATCGTGAAGACCCTTCGGTTGAAGATCATGTGATGTCAAATACCCAAGCAGTCGAAATTTGAAATCAATAAACCAAAAATGAATGAAATAAGGATGTTTTTACTCTTCTCTGAAAAGTTGACATACATTTTGCACAAAACAAATAATAAGAGCGTCGGTAGCTTGCTGGTCTATTGAGCTCAAGTTAGCAATGTCACCTGTACTCGCTCGTTAAAGACCCCTACTCTGGGTAGGAAAAATTCAGGACTCCCATAGTAGAGTCGGACTCCACCATTGACCAAAGAGCGGTCTATAATAGAAACGTCCATAATTCACTTTAAAACAAATTTCCTCATGTACTCTCCATCCGATAATAGTGAAGCTGCTGCTTTCTAGTAGAAGTTTTTCTTTGGTCTTTTCCTTTGGTGAACGTGAAATGGAAATTAAAGACGGCATATTTTGATTAGAAATAATGAAAAATGAACTTCAGTCGTTTAAAAAATGTTTATTATTACAAGCTGAATGTCGCATGTTTTCTGTTAGACGGGTGTTACACGTTCAATCTGGCATCAGTTCAGTCCGTGACCTTGATCATGACTGACTGATGGTATACTGATGGAGTGTGGTTAGAGGTTACACGATCAGTCCGGACTGACATCAGTCTATCTCCAAGAGTCGACCAAGTAACACTTCTTGCTTCTTTAATATTAATATTATTATGGACTACAATAAAAAAAAAAAAGCGTGTATTGCAATAATTGCTGCATTGTCTGCAAAAAAAAAACGATGGGCTAAAGAATGGTTACTGAAAAGAGATGTTTATACGCATTTAAACTTATTGAGTGAAATAAGAGGCACTGAAGATGAGGATTGTGAAAATTATTATCGTATGAAAGATGCTTGTTTTGATAGCTTGCTCGAAATGGTCAAACCATTTTTATAATGATGTTGGAGCTAATGGACGTATATCTGATGGCGGTATATTATTCTACACTAAATTCTGGAAAAAGTTTACAAAAGGCGAATTAAATATACCAGATTGGTCACCATTGCCAAATACAAATGAAACATTTCCTTATGTTTTCATATCTGACGAAGCTTTTGCACTAGGCATAAATTTAATGAAACCATTCCCGCAAAGTGCGTGTAATGCTAACCAATCTACATTTAACTATCGATTGTCAACAGCTAGGTCAGTTGTTGAAGGCGCTTTTGGTATATTAAGATCTAAATGTATAAATAAATAAAAAAATAGAAATGTCCCTGGTATATGGGATCTAATAAATTAGGACCCAACCAAAAAAAAAAAAATTTTTTTAATATAAATTTGGAATCTTCCAAAAAGCTATATGTTTTGAGCCTAAAAAAGCAGCAACCATAGTGGCAACTTGCTGTTATTTACATAATTATTTGCTTAAAACTCAGCCGCGGCTTTATATGGCATCGAATTTGAGAATCACAGCACCGGATGAAGTGCTTCATTTCTCTGATTTGCAGCCCAGTGGAAATAGAAATTCATCGAAGGATGCAAAAAGTGTCAGGGAAACATTTTGTAACTACTTCAATAACGAAGGAAAACTGCAGATACGTAAAAATGACTAAACCTATGGGTTTTATCCCATAAGAGGAAATCTTTCTCCGGTTCCAATGATGAAGGTGTCGTGGCAGGATGAATTGCGCTGCTGGGAGAGTGGGACATACCGGAACCGTCCTTCTCCATCGCTGTCTCAGCTCTGACTGACGCCAGACTGATAAGAATGTAGCTACACGATCAGTCTTGCATCAGTTCAGTCAAGACTGATGGAAATTATCAAAATATTTAAAAATCCATCAGTCAACGCAATAAACGATCAGTTTCCCGTCAGTCTGACCAAGGTCACGGACTGAACTGATGCCAGATTGAACATGTAACACCCCTCTTATAGCAGAGCAATACACTGTCAAGTGTTGAAACGCAACCTCGTACGTATATCACAAAGATGAAATATGTATTGTGAAGAAACGTAAAATGCATCGAAAATAGTGGATTGTAGAGATGAGTTGTTGTAAGTTGTGATTTTTTGGATCACAACAAATACCGTTCAGATGGGTTTTAGTAAGGCGTCCTACATATGAATTATTGTGGACACCGTCATGAAGGAGAAGGAAGCCATCTTCTCGAATGTGAAAACGAAGTAGAAAAATAAAAACATTTATTTACGATAAATACGTTTACAGACTCAGACTGTTACTATTATAATATTTCAGTCTTGATTATTAATTCATGCGCTTCATCTAACCAGCCAAAATATTTGCCCCCTTCTCCTTCATCCTTCCAAATCTGGTGAATAGGGTATAACATCCAAATCTTGAACCATCGAAATCGAAAGGATTTTCGACAAATGAGGGTGCGTTTCAAAATCTTTAATATAAGACCAAAAGAATATGAGGTTCAAATAATGAATAAAACAAGAAGTGTTTTTTTAAAAACTCTATATTATAATGAAAAATGATCAACAGTTTTATTCCTCAGCGTCGATCTCGGCCTGAAGCTTCTTGAGGTAAGAGGCCTTCTTCTGGCTGATACAGTTCTTCCTCTCAGCCAGGGTGAGCTTGGCTCGGTTCCACCTCTTCTTGATCGGCGCGGTGGTTCTCTCCTTCTTCTTGTGTTCGGGGTTGGCTCGGATGGCAGCGTGAGCCTTCTTGTACAGCTCTTCCACCTAAACAATAAAACAAATGAAAAAAAAAAAAGAAGAGATTTTCGATGGTATAACCAACACCTAAAAATTAGATGTAAGTTCTAAGTTTCGCCGCTAGACGTAGCAAAAATCAATTCAGTCGTCTCGAAGAATAGGATTGTTGAAGAGGGAGTTCGTATTTGGTTTCACGGAGTATCATTCGTCTTCAATTAAGGTTGGACACAACGTTAGAATTTCTAGAAATGCAATTTGAATTCAGTTTAGAGCGGCTGTTCACATGTATATTTATTGAGATTTTACAAGTATCTTACTGCTCAAACGTAATAAATTATAGGAAGGGAAAAATCAGGCTTATGATAGATAAAACAACTAATTTCAAGAATTTCTTCCAACCTTTCGGCATTGAGAGCTTATTTCAGGGCCTGTATCAACTTATATGTATATGAAAACTGACATTATTGCAGAGATATTGTGAAATAATTCAAATGGACTTGAAAAATAAAATAAAACTTGTTTATTTAAGATATTGTCTAATTTCACCAACTATATTTACATGGGAGTACTTTCGGTATTTCTACCATCCTCAGCCAAAAGCATAAGAGATAAGACTGAGAGTCTTATCTGTTATGCTTTTGGCTGAGGATGGTAGAAATACCGAAAGTACTCCCATGTATATATAGGTAGTGAAATTAGACAATATCTTAAATAAACAAGTTTTATTTTATTTTTCAAGTCCATTATATGTATATGTATGTAAGTAGTTTTAGCTTATTATTATTATTGTATACAATAATAATAATAAGCTAAAACTAAGTAAAAATTCAACTAAACAAAATACAATAAAAATGTTTTAAGACAAAACAAAGCATATCACAATATTAATATGGTTAAAATAATTTTTATAATTTTTTTAAATTATTACCCTCACTTCTTTCTGTCAGTCGCTTATCCATCAGAAAACGGGGGAAGTTATAAACGAATAATGAATCATAGAATATATGTATTCTAATACTATAGGAAGTATTGAGTCAATCCATCACACACATATTGTTATCAGTAATATAATATTAGCAATGAATGAATACAGAATACTTGGAGAGTACTAAAATACTATATATATTTTGTGATTCTTATTCATTTATAATGTTACTTTAATTATGGATGAGATCCTCCATGGATGGTTAAGTAACTACCTGACAGAATTAAGTGAATGTACAATTTTAACCATATGAATATTAACGTTGTGATGTAGGTTTTGTGTAGTTAAAATTAAGTTTTTTTTTCTATAGTTTTATTAACTTCCCAGCATTTACGGAAGTTAGTGTAAATGGGTCCGAAAATAGAAATCAAAATTTTCAACATATTTTTATGTTTCAATGTCACTAGAGTATTTTTAGACTATTTTTTTGGAAATAAGTATGTACAGCTCTCCCACCAATCGAAGCGAAATAAGATCTGAAAGAAAGTTTATCAAATTCGGTTCAACCGTTTTTTTGTTAAAACAAAAAGACTGCCAAACAATGGATTTTAGAAATTCTTGAAAAAAAATGATCTAATTTGTTCTGGTGGCAATCGAAACACATGTAGCATGCTTCCTTTAGAGCACAAAGTTGTAAACCACTGTAAGAATTTCAAAAACCCAGTTGATGTATTCAAAGAAATACAATTTTGACTCTCGCGTCGGTCCTTCTAGTGAAACAGTCCAGGTTCTCTTGATAGAGAATAACCCCCTGGGGGAGCACTACAAAAATATCTAATTCCAAAAAAAAATGTATCAATATAAACAACAAACAATATAAGATATATTTTTTATACTCCCCCATGGGATACTCTATCTCTATATCAAGAGACAGTCCAGGTTCACTAAAAGGATGCGAGAGTCAAAATTGAATTTCTTCGGATATATCAACTGGATTTTTGAAAATTCTTACTCTGATTTACAGTTTTGTGCTCTAATCCTAGATTATTTCATTCAATATTAAGTGAAATGTGAAGAAAGGTTGACATATTATATAGTTTATATTGAAAAATACATTTTTTATATGAACTAGATATACATTTTTTCCCCCATCCTCCGACTTTACATTAATATTTTGATGTTGCTGTGTTGGTTATGCGAATTACTAAAAAAAACATTGGGCGCGATTTGGGGTGGAGGCCCGATTCGGAATAATTAACAATATTTTGAACATTTATAGATATTTTCAAGCTTAAAAATGTTTGAGAGTGGCAACGTTTTAAAAGTGCTCTTCTTAACCTCAATTGCTAGTTAAGGTGGACTTACAGCGTCGGCGGTGATGCCGTTCTTGATGTACTGACTGAACTGTCTCTTATAAGCATCGTCATCCTCCTCGGCCAGTTGCCGCATGTAGTCAGCTACGTGGACACCAAAGATGTGTTTCCGGTGCACCTCAGCGTTGAAGTCTTTACTTTCAGCATCGTACCCAGGGAATCGCTTCATGCTACAACATCAAACATTCATAAGCCCATTAATGACATGGGTTGTTTATAACAAGAAATATTTTGCAATAATTAAAGAGTTCATAAAACTTCGATTAATTAGAAAATTAAACAGTCCAATAAATATTGTCAACTACTTCCAACTTCAGTGTGTAAATAAATCTATTTGAGACGAATAAATAATCCACACTGCACATCAGTACATGTATAGGATACGAGGGGTGATCAAAAAGTTCCAGGACTTTTTGGACTGCGCGCCAACGGAGCGTCGGTGAGCAGTACGGTTGGCAGCGTTAGTTGTTGTGACTTCCTGAGCTCAGCTGTGTTTGTAGATTCTATACAACCTACAGACGTTTTTGTGAAGTTTTTCGTGTTTGGCTATTTTGTGATCTTTTGTCAAGGAATCAAAAAAAAAAAAAAAGTTTTGTGTGAAGTTGGGTAAAACTTTTACAGAAACTTTTCAGATGTTGCAAGAGGCTTTTGGCGATGAATGTCTGAGTCGATCACGGTTTCGTGAGTGGTTCAAAGAAGGCCGGACATCGTCAGAAGACAATCCTCGTTCAGGACGCCCATCAACTTCGACTGACGACGATCATGTTGCAAGAGTGAAGGTTCTCGTGCGATCAAATCGTCGACTAATCATCCGTGATATGGCAGAGGAATGCAACATTTCATTTGGCTCATGTCAAGAAATTTTAACTGAACAACTGCAGATGCGCCGAGTGGGTGCAGCATCATGACAACGTGCCTGTTCATTCGCGATTATTGCACGAAAACGCCATGGTCGTCATCCCCCAGCCCCCGTTCTCACCAGACCTGGCCCCTGCGAACTTTTACCTGGTTCCGAAACTCAAGAGACCCTTAAAAGAGCGGAGATTTCATCAACTGACGAAATTATAAGAAAAATCGCTGGAGGAGCTGAACAGCATTCCAGAAATTGAGTTCACAGGGTCATACCAGCAGTGGAAACGGCGGTGGGAAAAAAAGCTTCCCAAGGGGAGTACTTTGAAGGGAACAATGTCCAATAATTTGTAAAGGTTTTTAAATACATGTTTAAAAAATCAGGACTTTTTGATCACCCCTATTATATATATTAAGGGCTGCCTACCTGTGAGGAATGTTAAGTCCACCATCGACAGCCCCCTTGAGAGCTCCGAACACCCTGGCTCCAGTGGTGGTCTTCATCAGACCCACGTCCAGGTAGCAGCGGAATGCGCCAGGTCCCTCGTCCAAGTTTTCAACATTGTACTCATCTCCGGTCACCTCAGTTGCTCCCTCGTACAGCTTGTCCAACTTCAGCTTGTTCAGCAACTGGAATGGATGACGTAACGATTATTGTCACAGATAAGTGAAAAAATCGAAGTAACAGGGTCACGATGAACTCAATAAGTTTTATCATGGATTTCTGTATTCCTCTTTCATGAAGGACGGACAGCCTGCAGCCGAGATTATACCCAAACTGTTAATTCATATATTTTATACTGACTAGGTATTAACACAGGGGGGATTTAGAAATCCTTCCAACTTCTATTACTTTAATAGTTTACCAGTGTAGCTTAGTTATTGTGACTCATGCCCGGGCTTTAACTAGGAGGTCATATCGCCTACTGCCAGAGCGCTCTTTCGTCGCTCTGGTGGACATGAGCCCAACTCTACTGTGGGAGTCCACTCAATTGTGCTTACCCTGGTTTAGTTACCTGAGAAAGTACGAGTCTTCAACGAGTGAGACATCAAACAGGCTCGAGACCATCGCTTAACGTTCATATGAAGGACGACATGCTCAACGTTTTTTTAACTCCCAGATAAAAAAAAACTGGAACTGTAGGTAGACTATTGCAAAGTTGAAATAGTCCTACAAACTTCTAATAAGTATCATAGAAAATTGGACTATGTTGAATCTTGTTGACTCGATATTGTAAATGATACAAAACAAATACATTTAATTGCAATATATAATAGAGATATAGGATACTTACACGCCTAGCAAGAAGAAGTCCAGTGCAATATGCAGCAGCATAGTTGGTCAGACCAACTTTGATACCGTAAACAGGCAGTTCGTGGCTGTAGGCGGAGCAAACAATTTTGTCTCCTTCAATGCGAGAATAGGCAACCTACAAGAAAACAAAACATTGGTTTACTTTATACATTGAAGATTGTTAACTGAAAGAAATAAGGGAACATTTAACTAGGAAGTTATTCCCTGTTATATCTACTACTGTTTCTACAGAAATGCATTAAATACTTATCTGAAAACATTAAGTAGTAAAAAATGTATCTAATTTTGTAGTGCTAATATTTGTATCTGACAAATATGTTCACAAATGGAACAGATATAACCAAAACTTACCTGGCATGTTATGTCTTTGTTAGACAGCCGAACAATAAATCGGTACTTAGGAGTATTGTACTTGTTCTTATCCTGGATAATAAGACGTTTCCTGGCATAGTAATCAGTCTTCCCCTGACGACGCCTCTTGAACTTGACTTGAAACCTCTTGTAGTACTGTTTATTTTTAGTGACTTTGACGAAAGCCTAAGGAAAAAAAAAATCATAATTAAGCTAATGAATTTTACTACTAGTTGACGGAAATTAATTGTTTGTTTTTGATCAGCAAAAGCCAGAAAATGGTCACAAGCATGTGTTAGGTTAACAGAACACTAAGTTATCCAATTATATCTAAAGCATCTGGTCATATATTTACAGTATCTACTTTCAGGAAGATGAAAATAACTAATACAATAGTATCTAACACAAGTTCAAAATGTTATTGATCACATACCATTCCGAACGACCTAATAAAATAACTCAAAACGAAACTTTTCGTCGGCAGCCACGGATTGATAGAGGTTATTCCAAGGTTTCCTAGATCACAGTAACTAATATTTGCTCAAATTATAATTTTAATTTTTTCAAAGATATTAAAAAATACAATTGAATACCAAAATGATAAAAATAGAAACTTCACATAAAGTTTAGTAATTTTTACTTACTTGAGTCAATAAAATATTTTAAAACGAAAATGTTTATATCTGAAATCTGTGGTACAACAAATTAAATACATTTTTTAAATGGAAACTGCCCAGAAATATTTATGTAAAATTCAGAAAAATATTGAAGAGTTCAAATGCATTTGAAGATTTTGTTGGTCCATTTTCGCACTAAAAACGTTACCCCCTCCTTCTGAAATCTTCCACACTTAATAAAGAACTTCAAAATATCTCTTATCTCAGTTAGCTCTTTATTTAGGTATTTTTTTATATCTCGTAGATATTAAATAAAAAAATTGTTACCCAATTAAAAGTTTACAATGTCTGATAGTTGGTACGCATGCGTTACATTTACTTGCGTAAGTATTTGTGTCGTGTAATTCGGTTTCGTTACGGCTTTGTTGTGTAAGTAGTTTCATGAAACTATTGACTGGAATTCGTTGGTTTCACTATAATTTTGTAGTTTCTTAATATTTCTTATGATGTACTCAAGTTGTAAGTGGGGTAGTTCTTTAATTATACGGTGTCTCGTAGAGTATTATAAATATCCATGCTTGTGGGACATTGAGAATCCTGATTATAAAAACAAGTTTAAGAGAGAAAAGGCTCTTGAAAAAATGGCTTTTACCATGGGTATTGGAGATATTGAATTTATCAAGAAAAAAATTCATTCTATCAGAAATTCTTACATAAATGAACTGAAAAAAATTCAAGAAAGATCTACTGATGGGTCTGAAGTCTACTCCTCCAGACTGCCATGGTTCAAAGTTGCTGATAGTTTCTTGAGTAGGGTGGTTCACAAGCGGCCGTCTAGAAACATGGTAAGTTTGCTATGATTCTAAATGTAGTCATATACTAAATAATATTGGTCCGGCATGCAAATCTGAAGGACAGGTTCAAACCATCGTCAGCTTAAGTACAGCGCTGAACCTGGCACATTTCTCCTGCTAGGCGAAGTATTTTGCTTAGCCGCAGTGCCCGTCAGCAATATTGGCGAACTATGCAGAATTGCTCCGTGGTTTCGCTTCATAAAACGGCAAAGATGACGAATGGATTAATTATCCTGTACCAAATTTTTTAAAAATTGTTTCAAAAGAGGAAATAATATCTTATACATTACATTTCTTTGAAGAAGTAAGTATGGGTTATCTGGAAAAAAAAGTTTCCCACAAAGCGGAACGCATTGGGTTTGGTGGGTAAATTAAAAGGCTTCTACGGCCGTGCGAATATTTTATTTTGTTCGAAGTCCGAAATAAGTTGCTCATGAACGCATTCTTTATCAAATTGTAGGTAAAACATTTGGACAGAGGCCAAAACTGGCAATTGTGTATAACGTGTACAATAAGTGTCAATATATTCGTTTTTTGTTTTTCTAAATTCATCATGAAATTATAAATAATTGAAGTTGTTAGAAAATACTGTCTCAAGAATAATTTATTTGTTCAAAACATAGTAGAACGTATCAATAATTATAAAGAAGGAAATATTGTTTGTAAGAAATATATATTGAATTCGTGAATTAAATTATAATATCCGTTGACATCTTTTAGTTATTTGAATGCTATTCAAATGTATTGATTGTAGTTTTATAATTGGCTAGTTTGGAACGAATAAATTAATTTCAGCCTTTTATAATCTCTCAACTTTTTTTAAAACTAATTCTATTAGTTTAGTATTTTACATCCTGAGAGAGCAATGGAGAGTCTGCTGGTCTAGAAATAAATTTAATTTTTTATTACCTATTTTTTTCAGATAATTAAACGTGAGAATGTAGAAGACGAAAGTTGCACCATGCTGCGATACAATGAGTTACTCAATGAAAACCCCGACAGAGCTTCAGCAGAGAAGTGCGTTGAGCAACCCGTCGAAGAGAGGAGTAGCATCGCTCCTTCAACTAAAGAACACTTCTCAAGAAAGAGGTTATCATCGTTTGAGGGAGGCCCTCAATTGTTGTTCAACAAACTCAGGAAGTTCAGCAACGATCCAACACAAAAATTGGATCAACTGTTTGATGTTTTCGGTCAAAGTGTAGCTGCCCAATTGAAAGAACTCCCATTTAAAGAGGCATTGAAAGCTCAACTAACCATACAGACACATTTGACAGAATCTTTGTTGAAATGTTATGAAAAGAAGGAGGATCAAAATTGGGACCATTACACGGAGGGGTATGAAGATGACTACGATTGTTCTACGTCTTCTTCCTCACCTAGACGTCTTCGAGTATCCTCCACCTCATCCTATCCAATGGATCATGTCTTGAAAATGGATGTCAAACTGGAAAAAGACTAAAAACCTGTACATTTTCTTGTTTGGGAGAAAATCATATAGTTTGCATGCTTGCTTTGGCAATAGGGGACACTTACTGTCTGATGATAAAATATTGCCATAGTGATGTGACGTCATAGCTAACAGATACATGACGTCATTGATTCCAGTGGGATATTTGTTCAACAGATAGTTGACCCGGTAGGAAGTATGCGGTACATACCAACATTTTAGGCTTGAAGAGTTATAATTAACCTTTAGAGGTGCCAGAAAGTTCTTCGTTGCTAGAACTTTTCTTATAGAAACTTTAGTACAATATGATATAAATTATAAAATATCCTATCCTAAGTGACTTCGTCGAAAGAATGTCTTTAAGGACCATCATTTGCAATTATATCAGAGCCTTGCATATATTACTCGTTTAAATAAAAAACTCAGTATTTGACGAACGTTTCCTTCTTGAATAACTAGAGTGAGTGTGTGGTGTGAGGGAGTGTAGTCAATATAAGGCCCTGAAGAAGAAAATAAATAGTTTTCGACACGTTCACCAAATATTGAGTTTTTTCCTTACACAACAGAATCTCGACTTCCCACATTATTGTAAACCTACTATCGACTTTATCAATAATTACTCTTTCCATACTAATATTACGTTAAATTTAATTCATTGAGTTGTGTTGGTAATTCTGAGAGGCATCGTATTCAATCTTTCCACTGAACTGTATGAAATATAATTTATTTTGCTAATACATGTATAAACTTATTATGTGATCTTATATTGTTGTATGCATAAATGTATAGAATTCAATATTATTATTTTATGATGTACCATCTAACAACATCTAAGTTTTCGTGCCTACATTTGAATATGGCTTGTACAAAAAAATAAATGAGTAGACTGACAATATTGTTCTTTCATCCCAGAATAAACTCCTTATGTTTTTCTTACATTTTATTGTTAGATAAATATTGTTTTTTGCAGAAACATATTACTTCCCCACTGTACGAAGTGTAGGGAAGTTATGTAATCAGTCAGAAATTCTATGTTGTGTTGACAGTATGAAAAAAAACCCTGTATAAGTCAACTATTTTTTTGAATAAAAATTGTCTATTGGTTTTATAATTCTTGCTGGGGAAGTACATCGTCGATGATTCACCGACAACTTATCTTTTCTGGTTAATTTACAACTTTAATTTAATTGCTTATTTCATATTGATTATTACCATTTATTTTTACAATTGTTTTGTTATCTCTTTAATTTTTTTTTTTAAATATTTATTTGCCAATCCTGAACCAGCTTAAATACTATGAAATGATTAAGGAGCAGTCCTACTCTTACATAATTTCTGGAAAGTTTGAGAAAATTTTCAAAAAAAAAATTTTTTTTTAAAGAATTTATTATAATAAAATGAACAACATGAGTACAATAATGATATACATATTGGGAGTAAAGTCTGAAAGTTTTGAAAATTCTGGGATAATATTCCACCATTCGGGCTTTGAATCTATCAAAATGACCAAATCTGGGACTGGTAAAATACCCAATGTTCAAACTTCGAGACAAAATCTATGTTGGACTTTGGACGAGCAAAACTAGGTTTTTGCAAATGCCAGATTGCCAATAGCCGAAATGAATGACGAGAGTCAGCTCATGGGAACAGTAAGAGATTAATTTTTGTTTTTGTGACTCATGTCCGGGCTCTAACTACGGTATATCGGGTTTTTCGCCGCTCCGATGGACATGAGCCCGACTCTACTGTTATAAATGTTGGCAATTCAAGTTTAGTTAGATTTTTTTTTTATCTTCTCCCTTTAAAAAAACCCGGAGAGAACCCGCGATCCTGGTGACAAAAAACAAATACGACGGAATGTAAGAGAACTGAAGTGGACAACAGAAAAAAAAGAGTCGGTGCAACTCCGTGGACATAGGAGTATCTACGAAACGACATTATAAAACGACTACAATTAGCGGATAACAACCATTACACAAAATTACTTTTTTCTTTATAAAACCTATTCCAGTTACTTTTATATATAAGAACATTTGTACAATCTAAGTCCGAATGAAATTTCAAATCTGATTTGATGATTCATCCCCGATATTGGTAATGAAGCATTCGCAAAAACAGCTGGTCGTTTACGTACCTAACCTGATACAGAATTTATTTCGATCATTGAACATTGGGCATTTTACCAATCATAGGTTTAGTCATTTTGAGAGTCCGAAGCCCAAAAAGTTTAAAACGGGCTTCCGAAAAAGTTCAACGTTTTAGAATTATACTGTCAAATCCGGACTTTGCGCCCAGCATATACATGGGGCATATCACATAATAACATTTAGTAACAAGGGAATAATAACTATAAAAATATAACTAATAAGGACATTTCAAAAATGCTAACAAATTTAACATATTAGTGACGTAGCCAAAAACCTGCCTTTTTCTGGTCTAGTTTCATTGTATACAATTTTCTGCATCAACTTATCAATTTTTAATGTAATTACTTTCCTTTTTCTATTTATTAATATATTACATATACGTGTGAGTATAGCCAACAGCCGAAAAACCCCTCCTTGGCTACGCCACTAACCTAAAACATACATACCTGAGGCTCACTTAAGAGATCCTCATAGGATCAGGCATCGACTTGAGCAAGGAAAGAAATACGGTTCAATAATTTTAGTTCCATGTTTCGAAGATATGAATGGAAATATGGTAATAATAATGGAAAGTCGTGTCCGAGATAAGGTCAGATTCTGATTGATCTGCCCCCAAAATGGAAAGGAAAGTGGTTTTCCGCATGTGTGTTAATTTGTAAAATTTTCTTTCGTTCTCGATAACTTCTGAAAAATGTACCATTTTCTTTTTTTTAATAATTGTTCATCTCGATGAGGACTCCAGACCTATTGATTTTGATGTCAATCGGAACAGTTGTGTTCATGATAACTTCTGTAAAAATGCATCGATTTGAATGTTTGTTTGTGTTAAATATTTGTTCTATTGAGAACTCAAGGCCTATTTGATTTGGTGCTAATCCGTATCAGTGATTTTGGACATATTTATAATTTTTCAGATTTTTTTTTTTTTGCCCATTTTCTGAACTACCTCGTTTATGAAAATTACTGCTAAAATGCTGCCATACCCTACATTTTTATTCAGCTAAGATACCCATTTATCTGAACCAAATGGATTATAGGGCCAGCTCAGTTATTCGACATCAAAATTTTGATTTTTATATAATCTTGATGTATTGTAATACTAATAGAGTTAGTTATTCAAAATTATGCGTACTTCTGATTTTCTGGCGGTTTAAAATTTCAATTAATTTATCAGAAAATTAATACTTCTAAAACTAATATACGTAAAAATTTATATTTTGTTTTGTTTAATAAGAAAATGATAACACTTTATGATTCATTGACACCAAAAACAATATTTACAAGTCGGACAAGAGGTCGTTTTGGCGTGAAACAACCTTATACTATGACTTTAGGAATCTAAAATCTTTTAAATTTAAACTTGATATATTAATTACTTTTTATTGTCGTAAAATCGCATTTGTCAATTGATTTGTCAATAACCTGCTAAACTCATTTTAAACATACAAGTATATGAGGCTGAACCCTATTGTACGTTCTTAGCGATACTATGACCTCTATCTCTGTCCTATTGCGAATCTGAGGAACTACCGATCGGAAATTTCATGAGGAACATTTATGAAAACTGACATTATTGCAGAGATATTGTGAAATAATTCAAATGGACTTGGAAAATAAAATAAAACTTGTTTATTTAATATATTGTCTAATTTCACTAACTATATATACATGGGAGTACTTTCGGTATTTCTACCATCCTCAGCCAAAAGCATAAGAGATAAGACTGAGTCTTATCTCTTATGCTTTTGGCTGAGGATGGTAGAAATACCGAAAGTACTCCCATGTATATATAGTTAGTGAAATTAGACAATATATTAAATAAACAAGTTTTATTTTATTTTCCAAGTCCATAGGAACATTTATGTCGCAAGCCTTCGAAAAAATGTATTTAATATATAAATACGCCTTTCACTTTTCTCTACAACTTTCATTTGAAGAGAATTTCGATTGCTAAAATGTGGTTAGATTCAAAAGTAATGTGGTTTCAATTTTCATTCGCTTTCGGTCAAATTCTAATCAGATCAATTTTAGGACAGGTAACATCTTTATATCAAATCTCAAGTTCATTGCTATAATTGTTTCTGAGTTGGAATGCTCACAAACTTCCAGTCTCATATACATGTATACGAACGCACACATACACATCATTGTGAATTACCGTTGGAAACTAGATCTCGATTTTTTTGGTGCGATTATACTTCATTACACTAAGGTACAAAAAAGTAATAGTTATTTTCAGTCCATATAAAGGATTCTTTATGTCATTTTAAGAAAACTTCAAAAGTTGAAACTTTACTTGATGCATCTAAAATTCAAATATTAAACAAAAATAATGATCACAGTTTACCCGTCTTCCACATCAGCCCATTCGAGCTCCTCACCCCACCCTTCTGGATCAGCCTCGCTTGAACTTATGTCAAACTTGCTTCTCGCTTTGCTCCCTGCAGCGCTGTTGTTTGGTCGGCTACTAGAGGGAGATATTTGTAAAATGTTTGTCTTCAAAATAACCGGTTCCATGTCACGGAAAAAGTCTATTTCCTCTTCAGTCGGTGAGGGAGGTTTCTTCTTAATCTGAATTTTGACATCCAGTTCCCCGAGATCTGCAGGAGAAGGCGGTGACTTGGTTGCGGCGATATGTTCGAGGACGACTGCTGTTGTAACAGGAGTCATCTCTTCAACCTCTTGTAGATTTACTATGTCTTTGTATAAATTGTCTTGGTCATCAACTTTTTGTTCTATAGCAGGATTAATCTGTTAGACAAAAAACAAAAAAAAAAAAGATGAAAAAGGTAAAAAAAGAATGAAAATTAATGTTTCCTCATGAGATATGCAGCTCATCTGTGATTAAACTCATCTCATTGGATAAAAACATACATTTACATAAACTTACATCCAATCATAGTTTGAGTTACATTCAAAAAAGTTATGATCAATGAAAATGCAAAAAACTTCTAAGGGAAGATGGCACAAATGCGAACACATCCATTCTTATTTCATAGCACAACTGAAATTCCCAGAGTTAAACAAGAGGGAAATTTTTTGAAAAGGATGAATAAAACTAACTTGATGAGAAGTATCCCAGTTGTCCCAGGGTTCTGTTTCATCTTCTGTGAGCGGGGGCTCCAGACTGAGTTCTTCTCCACCGTCAGGGGAAGGACGCTCTCTCAGGTAGATCTCACCTTCTTCTTAACATAACAACAGCAACAACAATTAATTAATACATTACTAGAGAATGTTTTCCTTAAGCTCTGACTAGGATAGTGGATCTGTATCAATCCCTTATCATCCAAGTCACATCCATTCTAATCCCAGATGACAATGAATCCTATTAGATGTGGACTTAAACAAACCTTTTTTATAAAAACAAAATATAGGTAATAACAGAATAGGGCAACGAATAAAATCATAGCTATGTATCGAACTCCAATATAATGAAGGTTCACAAAAATAACTGTGAATACTATTCATTTTATATAAGTAACAATAATTAAGAAAACAAATACACTATTCATAACCAACCCAAAAACATTGACAATATTCTTTAAAATAACACTATAGAAATTCTTCCATTATCAATAAATAAAACAGCTTCTTTTTGAAATATTCTCTATTCCACAAGGATTGTATATATATATATATACTACTGGTTTCAGCGTTACATCTTCATCAGGTTTAGTTATAAACTAAGAGTGTGTCGTTTAGTTCTTAGTTCATAACTAAACGTGACAATAGTGTAATGGCGAACGCGGCAATATATGTATAACATTTGTAGAATAGATAATATTTCAAAAAAAAGTTTGTTTCATTTCTCATAAGTTTCCACAATAAGTGCATTTTGCAACTTAGAAGTTATTTCATTATCTGTCTTGTTATTCTGACATCTCTAAACATTTCCTCTTTGTTTATCAAGGATACTTAATCTGGATCCGTGAGAGAGATACATACATTTAATAATTATTAGAATTTTCCTCATACAAAAACATCAGCGAAAATATTTTAGTTTTTACAAAAATAATTCAAGCTGAGAAATTTCAGTAATCTCCACCTCAACGCGCAATTTTTAAAATTTTATTTTAGATTTTAAAATAAGGATAATTAAATTTCAAGAATATGTAAATACTAGAGATACGCCAGGACTCGCTTCGCTCCCCAACCCCGATTGCCGCCTCGGTTTTTGAGATTGCGCGCGCTCGAAAAGGATTTTACCTACCATTCTGCGTTTCTTATGATTTGTCTTCGTTATTCAGGTTGTAAAAATTTCTCATTGTGAAAACTTCCCTATTTAGAAATTATAATTTTCTATAGGAATAAATATATTCTTTGTTGCCATGGTGGGTAGTCCTTTTTTTCGGTTCGTAATCTTAGGATGTTCAGCAAAGTGAACATCTTCGATGGTATACTAGACTTAGCTGCTATAACTTTTGACAAATGCGATAAACAAAAATGTACAAGTGGTATAACCAAAAACTGTAATGTACTATACATACGCTCGACACTAATGATATTAAATAATGTTATTTATGTACAAGTTTCCTGTACATTAGTTCAATAATTTATTTTTAATGGCAATATTAAAGTCTTACCTGTTTCTACTTCAATTATTTTTGGACTTGACTTGCTGACTTTTTTCATAATGCTTTTAGTTTGACGAACAATCTGAAATTTTAGTTTTAAACAAAATAAAAGTAGGTAGTTTCAATTAATTAATATCGAAGTACAATAATCACTTATAAAATGTGATAAAGATGTGAAGGAAATATAAATTTAAATTAGTATACTTACTTTAGGCCGACCGTCAGAGAAATGTTTCACTCTTTTGCCTCCGATCACTTTAGCCGCACCCAATATAGGAACTAAATCAGCCAGCGCTTTTAGCGTCGCTGAAACAAGATCATTGTTTGTATCTTTAACGCCAACCAGCAACTGGAATTAAAACAAACATTAATTAATAATAATACTTTTTTTGAAAGTAGTTATAACATATTATTATGATATAAAAAAATTATTATATATTAATATACAATATTATTTTAATATAACTACCTCTGGCAGTATTTGAGAATGTAGTTCAGTCGTTGAAAATACAGAACAGTAACTTTTAAAATACATGAGAAGGGTGAGACGAACTTGGATATCTCGAACGTAGAACATTGACAGCAGTTTGGGAGCTATGTACTTACGGAATGTTTTTTCAGAAAATAAGGAGTCTTTAATGTCACCTATTAAAAATAAATAGAACATCATTAAAATTAAAGTCTTAGAAAAATGTATGTTTTTTGAAATATTGCCTATCTCAAAAAACATACGTTTTTCTTTAGTTTTTATAAGATAATGTTTAGTGTCATTTCCATGAGCATAAAATAAAGAGGTAGAAACAAATAAATTCAAAAGGCCATACTTTCGGTTTTAAACCTCCTGACAAGGACTTCATTAATGTATTTTATATGTACTTAAGATGGTAAATTTATGTCGAAACGTAATAAATAGAAAAAGTCAAGTGGTGACCTAACGAGTGGACGTTTTGTTAATCCTTTATCTTACATTCTCATGGCTGGATCGAACTTTCTACAGGATGCCAAAATTCATATTTCTGCCTCGTGAATATCGAGCTCATCTTGGCAAGTAGCTAATTCATTTTTTTTTCTATATCTCGCACATTGGGACCTGATGGGACGTAAGAACGTCCCGAAACATCGTTGGGATAAAGACACTTCCGAAGAGTTTTTTGAAAAATAGTTATCTTAATTTTTATTAAATCGAAAAATGTGTCTACTTATTATAAATGTATCTTGTATTAATTTTTTTATATACTCATATATTCTAAAGTATTTATTTGTTCAGTTTTTATTAATTTCATTTTACTTTTTATAATAGTTTTATTACTACTAATCATGTGTGTTAGACTCCAGTAGTTATAAATCTAGTTTATAAGCTATCTTAATGTATAAATTCTTTTGACGTATCCTATTACTATGTATTGGTTTAACGGAAATAAATGTATTATTATTATTATTATTACTCTAATCCCCCTGTCTTTTTTATTCATTAAATAAAATAAATGTAATTATAGGGATTACCAGTTCGAGGGGTTAGTACTTGAGGCAGAAGACACTGCTGAGCGGTGAGATCAAGAAGTACCATTCTCGAGAGAAGCAAGGATCCTAAATGACTTCCAACTAGATCTTCATTAAATTTATTAAGTTTAGTTGATAAGTCCCTATAAGAACAAAGTAATACCAATGTACAAACTTGTCCAGAACAGGGCTTCGCAACTTTATATATTCAATATTTGTAATGGATGTCACTGTAATTTTTGACAAGAAATAAACAGTTTTTCAAGTATCAGGCAAATGGGATCTCGAATTGAACTATCTTATTTCAAATGTACATATATTTTTCTTGACGAATTATGAAACGTAAAGAAAAATGAGCTTAGAATGAAAACAATCCGTTGGATACTCCTAGAGATATTTGAAAATCAAATAAATATTTTTTTCTATCAGTTTGTCTATGTTTTCATTTTATTATTATTATTTTTTACCATACCTACTGATTACGAAATCGAATATCTTCGCATGTTTCCAACTGATTAGCTTCATGTAAATGTCATTATCTTGTTAGTGAAAAAAACTTTTCCTACTTTGCTTAATGGAAATCAAAAAAAGTAACTGTAAAAAAAAAAAACCTGTTCTTTAGAGAGAGTTTTGAGCATAACAGCCCATTCTACTCTCTTCAAAAAACGGATTGACCCATTTACCTAACCCGTCTACCCAAGTAGTTCAGGAGACATAAACGATCAAAAACATTATATTCAATATCAAACGCCGATAATGATGCGGAAAAAGAGGACGGAAGAAGTGGAGACATTGTCAAACTTCAACATTGAATATCTCAGTGAGTACCCAATCTAATGCTCTCGGTCGAAGCTCATTTTTTGTCAAAAAAAAAAATCTAGTTTCGAAATTCATCAGGAAAAATATGTGATTCTATATGCCCGATACTTGGAAAAAAAAAAAAAAACATTTGTTTGTAAATATATTTTGAGTAAAATACAAATATTTTCAGAGACAAACCAGTGATCCTATAAAGTTGCGACCAAGTGTAATTACCATTTTATTATTATAACTTGTAATTACCTCAGAGCCAAGATACAATCGGAACATATTTCCATACATTTTTGTAAAACTATTAAAATAAAAACAATACTTATATGGACATCGAGTACTTGAGCATTAAGGTGCCACTTTAAATATATTTAGTTGGTCCACTCCGATAATAAAAAGCGCATTTATACAGCGAATATATCAGAAATATTGAAATACCTGAAGAAATTTTGTTTTTCCAACTCAGATTTAAGGGGTAGTTCAGAAAGAAAATTATGAATTTCAATAAATTCATGATTAAAAAAACTGTGATGAAGTAAAGAATCAAAAGAGGTTGTTGACTGTTCATCCGTTGAGTTTACAATTGTTTTACATAGTTTGATAAAATCCAACATGCCAGGAACTTCATCTGTAAAAAAAAAAAAAAAGAATAGGACCTTAAATTGTATTCAATATACCTACAACAAGTAATATGACAAATTGTTACCTTCTAACTTTTTCCCAAGAATTTCAAGTACCATAATACAAAATGCATACTGATCTATGGCCGAGGGAGGTTGAGGAACTCGGGTCTCTTCGCTAGGATATATGCCTCTCTCGTACCTGCCTTGTCTCGATTCAGAAAGAAATCCAGCGCTCAAATCACTAAAACTAAAGAACAACGGTTATATATTTTCTTAAATTGGATTATAATATAATTAATAGTGATGTAATTACCGACAAAGATATTCCATTCCACCCAACTTCCAATAACCCTCTGGGGTAATGTAAACAGCCGCCTGGCATACGTTATTGTGTGATGATAAAGCCTAAGAACAAAGTAGTGTAGATGAAAGATTGTTTATTTCAAGGGAATCGTGTCAATATAAATAGATATTCTTATGACGGGGGCCGTGCGGGCTAGACCATAGGGCTTTGGTCGCATGGTCTCAACATGGTTCAGGTTCGAATCGCGTTCGGGAGAGATTTTTATTTCGTAGAAAGAACTCCCGGGGGCATGGCTGCTGTGTAAATAATCAAATAACGTCATTATAGAGACATAGCTAATATGTATCCTACATAAAGCCAATAAAAAAAGTCGTCGGTGAATCGCCGGATATGTACTTCCCCAGCAAGAAATATCAATTATGTTTCCGCTCTCTCTCCATCGACTGTTTGTGCTTAAAACTCAATATCCGACCGTTTGTGCTCAAAACTCAATTTACTTACATTACATCAACAGTTATTGGGGTATTTAAGTCGAGCCCCTCTTCTCTTCGATCGATTTCGCGGAAAAGTAGTATATGGCATCCTCACAGGGTTTTGAACTTAAATATAAAATTTCATGTCGATACATTCATTACAATGGCAGTTATAGTTTTTGTGTTAAGCCTCCCCCTAATCCTCCTTCCCTTTGGCCGATTTAGTTAAAAATGAATATGAGTCGCCCTCAAGGGGTCGGAAAACATGAAATTTCGTTGAAATGCGGAGTGCGTTGAAATTTGCTACCTAACTTCGTCTATACTTCGTAAAGCTGAGAAATTAAAACCACAAAAATAAAATAAGTTTACAATATTTAAAAAAAGTCTATTTTTCAAATATAAGAAAATTACGCTATATATAAACAATATACATGTCCTACAACTGACTAGTTTGCTATTCAGCCCACGGGAACCAGGTAAGACAATTTGTACAATCTTTTACCTAGAAGTGGGTAGGTATTTAAAAGGAAGTTAAATTTAATTAACCAAAGAAAGTGGGTAAAGAAAGGTGCCGGTAGCATAGAGATAGCTTCTTAGCATACTGTTCTCGAAATTACGAGTTTGAAACCAGGTCATGGGATGGGCAAGTTGAGTGATGCTCCCGAGCCTTTGAAAGGAAATCGCTATCCACCTTTCCTGCCTTCATGTATTTAAAACATAAACAACAGATTTTCAAAATTTATTATTTAGAATAAAATTGCCTCATATTTTGGTTAAATTTATAAGAGTTACTTATCTAAAAATAACACGGACGAATTAGTTATTAAGAGGTTTTTTGTTGACATTTGTAATCAATTTATTATATCACACCATATATAAGTGACACTTATAAAGTTGCATCCAACATCTTATTAAATATATGTATTTCATATACAAATCCCTGTTTTAATTTTTTATGAAATATTTTAGGAGTAAGGGCTCGCTTGGTCCGATCATTATCTGCAGGATTCACGTTCATGGTCTTTTAAAATACTTAATCTTGGACTAAGCTCTGGGCACCAGATTTCCTTCGCGCCGCCCTATATACCCATGTCATATCTCAGTGATGTCGAGATTAAGAAGCATACAGGTTCGATGTTCTAATGCCAATTTCAGAAATCAGTACCCCATATTGTCGGCAAAGATTGTTGATTGGTTTGTAGCGGGGCAGAGGATAGGCCCTCAAGATAAATATTAGTTTTCTCTCATCATTAAAGCAGAAACCTAAGAGTTCATTGAAATTATTTGCTAATGTTACTTCTTTTAAGAATTTCTTAATTTCACTTCATAACTGTAACAACTAAAATTGCTTATTTGCTAAAAAGGAAAAATAATAATAGAATACCTTGTCGTGTAAAAAATTCAAAGCCTTCAAAATGGAATGAAGTCCAATGCAAATCTGTAAAGGAGTCTGTTGTGGCAAAACTTGAAGAAGTGTTTGCACTTCTTCAGTGGCAAGATGAAATTGATCATGAACTTTCCATGAAGCGACATACCGGAGAATACATGGATGACGGTATATCATAAGATTCTGAAAAAAAAAAATTATTAAATGAAAAATCTATTTAGAATAGATCAGGATATTATGAGTGGGCTGTATTTATATACGGTTTCATAAAAACGCGCATAATAATAATAATAACTTCTATGGAGGGGAGGATTTTATATCGTATACATTGTTAGAGACAAAAATTGAAACCATAACAATGTGCCAAGCAATGAGCTATTCGGAACAATTATTGGACTGTCTGAAAAAATCATAGTATAAAATTTCGCTAAATAAGGAATATAGAGTCTTACTAATAAAATAAATAAATGAGTACAAGTAAAGTAATTGGACACACAGAAAGATCTAAAATTCACCTTAGCAAACCTCTCCAATGCACTCAGTTTAGTTTCAGCATGATTAACGATCCCAACGAAAACGGTCACTTTCTTCACTAAATCTGTACCATAAACAGCCGAGTGTAACGTCCAAAAACTGTCTGAAAGAAAGCCTTTTTCTTCCATCACGAGACCACAAGGCTTACTTTTTCCGTTCCCCATCCCTGCTGGAGCAGACTAAGTTACTTCGTAAGTAAGTCAAATCACATTATGTTTCACGCTCACATAACATTCCTCTTTAAAATTAGGTTTTTCTTTCTTTACGTAATGTTTGCGATTACAATTTTTTTTTACATAATTTAATTATTATGCTTCAATGCAATACTGTTAAAGTAAAGATGGGACAATAGCCCTAGTATAGAGTACACAATATACTCTTGGGAGAAATGTAATTGAACAAACAAATAAAAAACAATTCATGAATACTACTGATAACATGGATGATAGTGAGGGTAGGTTATGAAAATGTTATAAACAGGCGAACAAGGAGATTGTAATATGGAGAGACCTTCTCCCGTCGTATGAGCGAGGCAAGAGTGGGGGTGAGCTTATGCGTTAAGCTCCGCCGTCTTCCAACGCCTAAACTATTTCACTTATCGGAAAAATCATGTTTCCGGTACATTTTACTGAAAAACGAAAAGTTTTCCTCATATCTAAATTTGGAGCCGTTAATTTAACGATGTAATGTTAGCGACTGTTTGAATGACCTGAAATGAATTTAGAAGGGGAGAGGGAGAGTTATCAATAAAAAAGTGATTGGTATAAGGAAGTCCTGTTATGGCCACATCACACACACACACAAGGTGAAAACGCGCAATGAAAAATAAAAAACCTATTTTACAATTTATTGCCATCCATTGCAATTGTTTCCCCCCCCCCCCTCTTTTTTGAATTACCAAACTCACACAACACTTTTTTACACAAACAAATTAATAAATACTATGAGAGGGCGCCGGTAGCTCAGTGGTATGCATAGCTTGTCTTCTGAGCTCAGGATAGTGGGTTCGTAACCCGACCGAGGCCCTTAGTTTATTTTATTTGGGAGGTAAAATAAACTTAAGCACGCCGTCCTTCGGATGGGACGTTAAGCGATGGTCCCGAGCCTGTACATGTCAGGTACTCCTTAAAGACCCCTGCCCTAGGTGAATAAAAATTTAGGGTAGGCAAAATTAGTAGGCGATATGACCTCGTAGTTAAAGCCCGGGCATGAGTCATAAAACCTAACCTAACCTAGATACTAGGAAATGAATGCAACTTATACTTACTATATTAATTAAATGTAAACACAGTAATACTATGATGAACTCAATTTAAAGTATAGAACGAAAAAACGACTAAAAAAGCATTTAGGTATTTAAAATTATTTATTATTATTGCAATATTAGTGATCAATCGAAAACAGAACATTACGTTAAAAGACTAGTTCACATTTTTTCGTCTATCAGGTCTTCTCAGTATATTCTATCTCCTTGCAGCCAACACTGTTGGGCAAGCTCCTGTATAGAACTATAAACACCGGTCAAACATATAATGAACTTAATTTCTGAATTAACCGGTGGGCTCATCGATGGATACTGGAACTCAGCCTATATTTTATCAGTCAGGTTGCCACATTGATAGTGAACTTCACTTGCCAGGTGTTGATAGAAGGGCAAGTACTAATATTGCCAACGACGATTCTTATCTATGACGTGACATCATTGTTATCTGTTATTATTGACAAGCCAAGGTTGTCAGCGTACAAACAGAACACAATGGAAACAAAGACAGAAGTTCCGTAACAATTCATTCCTGTTAATAGTATTGTCATAACTAAGACATAAAATTTCCTGGGCAGTTATTCATCATGGTGCAGCTTCAAGTTGTGCCGATTGCTCTGAAAAACTTCATTAATGGCCAATTTTCGAATAAGGAACCCTGGCAAATTGTTTCTATTACAAGTATGTCAGTCCTTGTAGCTGTTTGGCTCTGGGGATTTGTCTCTCAACCAGAAAGTAAGATCTTTTTCTCTACTTTATGTTTATTCTCAATGTTGAACAGTATTTAGACTCCTTTTAATGTAACCTTCTTTGTAACACCTTCATTTAGCCAAATAACTAGTAAGTTAATTTTAATTATTTGATTTTGTTATTAGGTTACAAAAGTAGAGCAAAGAAAGCTGTGTTCAGATTGGCTCGAAATGTACCTTTTATCAGAAAACGAATAGAAGGTGAATTGCTGAAAATAGCAGAAAATTTTGAGAAAGAGGCACTTTCTCGAACGAATGAAGTTCCTTATATTACTACTCTTGGGCTCAAAGGAATGAAGGAGGAAGAAGTATTGACTTTAATTCGTAAATATCTTAATTTGGGTAAGTACGATGTTAGTGAATGTTTTGGTAGAAGGACTTGCTTGTCACGTTCCCCTTTACTTTACCATGAAATTAACTTAATTTTCTGTAGTGAGGTCAGCTATTTATCAGGTTGTCTGATTTAATACAGATTCCCTAAAGAAAATCGAATGTACAAATTCTTATTTTACTTAGTTTCGAAGTTGTAATTTCATGGGTAATACTTTTAGAGAATACTAGTAAGTCACCCGTTGATCGGTTAGTAACTTTGTGTGTTCACAAGCTATAACAGCCTGTGAACCCATTCAAGAAGTTTGATTACAACCATCTGTTATTTCCTCATTTCTAGAAATAGCTAGAAGTTATTTTTAATTGTT
Organism: Aradus depressus; assembly: GCA_963662175.1. NCBI lineage: Eukaryota > Metazoa > Arthropoda > Insecta > Hemiptera > Aradidae > Aradus > Aradus depressus. The sequence goes on along the minus strand of OY759214.1, from coordinate 15,009,128 downwards.
GGTCCCCCCCCCCCCCCCCCCCCTCCCCAATCATGCATTGAAGAGCCTAGCACTGATTTTAAGTGTTGCACCGCCCTCAACCTCTCGTTCCGGTCAAAGTGTTCGGATGTCTCATAGTCTAAAACTTGAGTCGAGCTATCTCCGAAATAAGCTCCAAGTATCGTGAATATACGTTCAGTGTTTCCGCGTGATGTCTGGACCAACGAACAGACTTCCAAATTTATTGATTGATATCTATGACAAAAAATAAATGAATAAGTAAAAAACTCTTCCAATATGTAATATATCCATCATCAAGAATTCTGGAATCCTAAGTTAAAAATGTATGAATTCGGAGAATTAATAAAATACAGCTTATCCCTCAGTGTCTGAATTTCTCGTAACGTATGAGCTATTAACTCAAGATTTCAGAGTTCTGGCTTGTATGCTGTATTGTATATCTGCATGCTACAAATAATGGTAAGATACACGTTTTATTTCTGTAAATTTAAAGGCTTTTAACCAATGATTTACTATTTTTTATGAGATTTAGTATAGCAATAATGCGAAACTGACAGTAAAATTGCATAGTCAAGTTAGACCGTCACATAAATTTTCAACTGGGTTGACATTTCTTACATAAAAATATGTATTTGAATTAATAAATATTTATACAATATTAGTGTTACTTTTGCTTAATAAGTCATCAATGACATCACTTGTTTATTGCGTTCACCATCACCAGTGCATGTAGTAGCATTTGCTGATATGTTGCAAATTATAAAATTTTGTAACTGACAATTTTTTATTTCGTATGATTTTAATTCACCAGTTGGTAAGACTGCGAGCCTGTCAGTAAAATCTCATTCTTGTAACTGCCATGTCATTTCGCCTGCTATCAGAGCGCTCTTTTGTCGAGTACCTGACATCGTCGCTAAATTTTGCCAATCTATATTTAGTTACCTAGGATACAATTCTTTAACGAGTACCACTGCTTAATGTTTCATATTGTAGGACCTTGTAGGCTCAAGGTTTGTTTTATTTTCAAGTTTGAACTCTGTTTCGAACCCGCGATTTTGAGCATTGTAGACAAATAATTAATATAACGGATACATTCATCTGCTTTTTAAATGGGGAAAGTCTTGTAATTGTATCTAATTTGTTATTTATCCTTCCCTTTTGCTTAGGTCATTACAAATGGAAAGAAGGCTTTGTTTCGGGTGCTGTTTATTACCATTCAGAAGACCTCATCAAGCTCCTAACAGAGGTCTACGGTCTGGCTTCCTATACGAATCCCTTGCACGCAGATGTATTTCCTGGTGTTAATAAAATGGAGGCTGAAGTTGTTCGTATGACCACCAGTTTGTTTCATGGAGGTCCTGAGTCTTGTGGCACTGTAAGGTGTATTTGTATTCCTTATTTAATTATTACTTTCTTATAACCTATAGTTTAAGAAAGTATTGTAATCGTGTAAAAATCTGAGGTCGAGTTTTCAACGGATTTTCGCGATGATGACTGTCTGTGCGCATGTGTGTGAAGGAAAGTTATGAGCTCTCTAACTCAGAAACGATTGTAGCTATGAAGTTGAAATTTCGAGTTGAGAAATCACATGTGCTAACTTAGATCTGAGTAGATTTTGACCGAAATCGGATGAAAATTGAGACCACTTTATTTTACGGCTTAGGTACAGGTACATTTAACAAGATATCGCTTATATTTATGACATAATCAAAAATCTCTACGAGTAAAATGTGTAGAGAAAACTGAAAGACACATTTTATAAGAAATAGGACTTTTCGCAGGTTTTGAAACATGGTATTTGTTTTGCTTCATTGTACAGCGTAATTTTAAGAGTTACTTTCTTATACCCAGTAATGCCATTATGAAATGATTTTGACAAGGGGGAGGGGGAGATAGAGAGATCTGTAGGTATGGTTGTTATAAGAATGGCTGCAACAGATATATTTCTTCATAAAGTGAAATGGCTATAGGATCTCTAAGACTTTGCCGAAGATTATTCGTAGTTGTGAACTTGTAAACTAAGTTTCCTAAAGTACTAAACTACTTTTGGGTTGTGTAAAGAGATTCTTAATTCATATATAATATATTATAACAGCATTTTGTCTTCTCAAAAAATAGCAATTATAAACGTTTCGGGTAGCGATCTATTATTCATCGTTTCTTTACGTTAACTATTCCTTTTGTCAATCAGAATCTTCTTTTTATAAAACTTTTTTTAAGTTGATTTCTATATTTTATAGTTTTGACCAGGTCGACTCAATAAAAATGTTCTATAAAAAGAAGATTCTGATTGACAGAAGGAATAGTTAACTTAAAAATCACGTGGATTATATGTCCCGAAACGTTTTTAGTTTCTTTTTTTTGAGAAGGCAAAAAATAAATGGGAGAAGTGATGTAATAATATATTATATATGTACTAAACTGCATAAATATTAGATTATTATATATCATAAATGTTCATTTTAATACTGCCATACTACTTCTGAAACACAATGCTCTTCAAAGCAGATCTTTCGTCATCATGGACCTATTTATTTGCTCCATCATATTGGATCACTTAAATTAAATTCTTAATATGTACCTCAGTACATATATCCTTTTATTAAGTAGTATATTATTAAATATTATCCATATTCATCACCCTTGATATTTTCTTGTATACGTAATTCATGAAATCCTAAAGTTGCCAGGCTCCTGTGCTTCAACTATGTGACGAACAAATTAACATTAGGTTTTAGGCGAACCGTAACAGATTGGTGTTCCATTTTGCATTAGACTTAATTTTGAATTATTAGATCCTGTATCTAATCTCTTTTTTTTTTTAAGTTCTGAGTTGTAATTCAAGTGTTATTGTGGTTTTCGCAGATGACAACAGGTGGTACAGAATCTATTCTGATGGCATGTAAAGCTTACAGAGACTATGCCAGGGAAGAAAAAGGCATTATTCATCCAGAGATGGTCATACCGCAAACGGCGCATCCAGCTTTTGAAAAAGCGGCTCAATACTTGGGGATTATTATCCGTTATGTCCCTGTCGACTCGGATTATTGCGTGTCTGTGCCTCGAGTCAAAAGTTCTATCAATGGAAACACTATTATGGTAATTAAAATAATTTATTTAATTTGTGAAAGTAAGTACTGTTTCGGGAATAAAAAGGAATTTTTATTTCTGTCAATCACTTTTATATATATAATCCTGTTTGTATGACTGTTGCCAACTACTCCAGAACGGCTGAATCAATATTCATGAAATTTTCAGGATGTTTCTAAAACAATCCGACTTAAAGCATAGGCAATGGGGCCTTAAGTCGACCTACAAATATGTTGACTTTAAGGCCCCACAAAGAAGGAGGAAGTGCGACATCTTTTTGCGGTTATTAAAGAAAATACAAATCAAAAAGACATTTTACACAGTTATGATGATAATGGGGCTTCGGAGGTAGGGCGTTTAGGGTTAAATATTCTCAGACTCTGACCTTGGTGGTTGCGTAGTTAGAGTGACTGTCGGCGAACGGCGAATTGAGATACCTTGAATAGTTTTAGATAATTGTGGATATAACATGATAATTTCAAAGCTTTTTATATTAGATAAAATGATGCTAGTGAAATATATATATATAAAAATAATATAAATACCTTTCTTCTTCCTTCGAAGTTCTCAGTGCCGTCACTTTGAGATCTTTAGATTATGCCATGGTAAAGAGACCTATAGAAGTTACCAATAATTAGAAGACCTTAAAAAAAATGTATCTTCGCCAATCCTCTCCCTCAACATTAATAACACATTTTATACTAAACGGGTGAGTGAGTTGAAAAGTCTCATAAGAGCGATGTTTCCTATCATTGAAGTTATTGAAATAAATTTGCATGAAGCGCCCTTGGTGAAGGGGAGTACTTGATATGCCTCTACCTTTTAATGACTAGACCTATGAAATATCTCAATCAGACTAATAAATACGAACATACATAAACACAACTATGTCCAACGCACTGTTAATAAGAATGGGTGGACTCGAAATTCCTTCACCCTTTTAAAACTAAACCTACGATATTATGAGTTTTTTATTGTTTTATTTTTACTTCTATTAGTATATTGTACATATGTCAATATATACCCGGAAGAAGGCACACACAGTGTCGAAAGTTTGGCAGAATTGTTTACTTTGTTTTTACGGACCACAATCCTGTTCTTTCCCTTCTCATTACATCGTTAGATACTCCTGCGACATATTAATATTATAAGTATTTGCTCATATTATCGCCCTCACTTTTACCAGAAACTGTTATCATAATACACATTATATATTTATTTTGTAGCTCGTGGGATCTGTTCCGAACTACCCGTACGGCACGATGGATGATATAGAATCCCTGGCTGCTCTAGGACGGTGGTACAATGTTCCGGTCCATGTGGACTGCTGTCTGGGTGGCTTTCTGATAGCTTTCATGCCTTCAGCTGGATTCCCCATACCACAGTTCGACTTCAAAGTTCCTGGTGTCACCAGTATTTCTGCTGATACCCACAAGGTAATCTTCTTTGTTTTTTTTTATCAGGAATAGTTTTTTTTTTGTTTATTTGATGAACTAGAATATGTTTTTGGACATTAGAGTGCTATCAGTGGCAAATATATTTGCTAATGCAAATTTATTAATATATAGTGTTCCAAAACCGGTTCTGGTTCATAAAAAAAAAAGGAAGACAATTTATTGTTTCATTTGATATATCTCCTCCCACAATATCGTTCTGCCTCTTGTGTTTTTGTTTTTTTTTGTTTGAATAGTATGATGTTTAGCATGCACAACTGTTCTTTAGAGCAAGACTGTCTATTTGGAAAATATCCGAATACATATTTGCGATCTTTCTTTACAGTAAAAAAACTAATAAAAGCAAAAAAATTGTCTAATTCCGCATAACATATATGAGGAGTTTGGAGCCAGAGCGGACCAACTGGTTGAAACTGAACAAGAAGAAAATGACAATTGAAAATTGAGTACATTTTGTTTATCTCCATAAATGGGCCCCAAATATTTATTTATATTTGAAATTTTAGAATAGTATTGGATGAGTGATCCCTTTTTGTGTTCTATAAAGTTTTTGAAGGCCGTATGATCCATTGTGACTTTGAAAGTATATGCACAAAATATTTGTGGACTAAACTTAAAGTGCTGCTATCTATCACTGAAGTGAAGAAACTAAGTGATCCACGCTGGTTTCGAAAAAAGGGAACCTATGCCAACATCAGGATGGTAATAACTCATTTTCCGAAAAATTGTGGGTTGGTCCGCTCTGGCTCCAAACTCCTCATATAGCTGTAGTGTTTCGGCTACGTTTAATATTGGTACATTTCTGAGATAACCTATGGCTGTGGCTCCCCAGTCCTTAATGAAATCCCCCAGAGGAGGGAGTTCCTATTGTCTTAATAGAAAAATCTAACTGGAAATATGGATTTAACCATAAGTATAAAAAATAATAGCAATGTGAAACAAAATCTTAATAATACTAGATAATAATAAGAAATTCAAATAAAGAAATCGTACGCATAATACAGTGAATGACATGTATAATAACAATTTTTAAAAAAAATGGAATTTTTTCATGTAATTATTATACTCGTACATACTATGTACTGTATTATGCATTCCATTCTTTGTTTTATTTGGATATCTTCTTATTACTTCGTTTGCAACTGCAATATCTGTACCTCGGAGGTTAACTGCACTATGTGATAGAAACCCAATTTTACTGCAGAGAGCTTTCTAATTTTGAACTGTCAATTTCACCACAATGGCATTAAATTTTCTTACGATCATAACTACAGTTATTCTAAACCATTCATTGAAATACTCAGGCGCATTAAAAGATAAATATTTGTATCTTTTTATTGCCTCAAAATAAAAAAGCATCAATTGGACTTAGTTCTGTTTCTCCCCAAATAGACATTAGGGTTTGTGCAGTTTACCAACCTGTTATTTTGTAATTACTTTAAAAAGGACATGATGGCAGTATACCACAAATAGAGCTCAAACAGATGTACAACTTAGTGCAAAAAACAGATTTTGGAAAAAAACTGATATAGTGCAGTTTACCTCCGAGGTACAGATATATATATAACTATATATTTCATTTTACGTAAGTTGAGATTGAAGATTAAAGGAATAGGTTAGATGCAAACGGTATCCAATGGGATTCATTGTTGTAACACATCGTACTTGGGGGCCATGGTGGCCGTGCGGGATAGAGCGTAGGGCTTTGGTCGCATGATTTCACCTTGGTTTGCGGGTTCGAAACTCATCTGGGAGTGAGTTTTATTTCGTACATAGAAAAAAAAACAATCATATTTCGACGGAAATAGAAGTTGGTAGGTTGTTTCGAACTCCTTATTGCTTAAATGCCAAGTTGCAGTTTATAAAATACTGACTGAGGCCTTCAGGTTTTTTATTTCGAAGGTAAAAAAAGATCTTAAAGATGCCGTCCTTCGGACGGGACGTTAATGGATGGTGTTCGAGCCTGTACGATATCAGGTACTCGTTAAAGACTTTCCCTAGTTAGCTAGACAAGGGTAAGCAAAATTTAGGACTCTCAGTAGAGTTGGGCTTATGTTCACCAGAGTGACGAAGTAGCGCTCTGGTAGTAGGCGGTATGAGCTCATAGTTAAAGCCCAGATTGACAGAGTTGAGCCAGAGGAATTAATTAGCTTTCGTTGTCAATTTACTAGTTGTTTGCAGTAGAGCTTTTGATTATAAGGGTAGAGTAAAAAATGAAAATATGATTCGAATCGAACTATGTAATAATGACGGAAAGTTGTCCCTAAACTTGAAAATAACTTCACAATCATGTAATTTTTTAGTATTATGTTTATTCTAGTAAGTTTTAACCAGGGTAACGTACGGAGTACTATACGTACATCGATAAATAGGATTTTTTTAAATGTAATTTCATACAAAGAACAAAACATCTGATCCACTTCAGATAATTCAGATTACGCTGTATTTCCTGATACATATGTATTTCAATGTTAAACGCGCTGAGCGTGGCGCTAAAGATCGAAGTATTTCATAAAGTTAGATTTTTACAAAGATACCTTTCTTTAAGATTCTTTATGCAAAAGTTTGTATTCAATTGTTTTGCTAAAGGCGGTGAAAAACCAAGCTCATATAGATGGCGCTCAAATTAATAAAGAAAACAGTTGTTTAACTTGTCCATATGAGTGACATTATACTCTTTTAACGTATCCCAATAATATCGACTCCCCTCCTCCCTATCGATTATTCACACTTTTCAATTTTTCAGAATTTCAGAACTGACTTTTCCTTTTCTGCTTGCAGTACGGGTTCGCTCCCAAGGGCTCTTCCCTCGTACTCTACTCTGAACCCAAGTACCGCCACTCTCAGTACTGTGTTACTACTGATTGGCCTGGCGGAATATATGGTTCTCCAACAGTTAACGGATCTCGGGCTGGAGGTAAGACTTTTGTATGATATCCGAAAAGTGACGAAAATAATTTTTTAAATGTTAAATTTGGTTTATAGTTGTGTTACACTAAGCCCCGAGAGAACCTTCAGATTTCCTTTTTCGATAAAATGCCTTTTAACAACAATATTTGTTTATGATATTTCTAACAAACGTATTTTCCGTAAATTTGGAGTTGTAAGCTACTTCGTGCCAAAGAGAAACCTAGAGTCACATTTTTCTATAAGCCTGGGTCTTTTTTAGTAGAGGGCACCGGTAGCTCAGTGGTATGCGTGCTTGCTTACTGAGCTCAAGATCGCGGGTTAGAAACTCGGGAAGTTTCTTTATCTGGGATGAAAAAATACCCTGAGGACGCCGTCCTTCGGAAGGGGCGTTAAGCTATGATCCCGAGTCTGTACTATTAGGTACTCATTAAAGACCCCTACCCTAGGTGAATAAACATTTAGGGCAGGCAAAATTTAGGACTCCCAGTAGAGCGACGAGAGAGCACTCTATTAGTTGGCGATATGAACTCATAGTTTAAGCAAATAATATTGAACACAATAATTAATATTTATAACAAACAAACAAATAGATATTTATGATTTGTACAGTGTTATTTCATAATATTTGTGACAAACAAACATTTAAATGTTGATGATCTCTTACTGTCGAAGATCGAAAAGAGGTTTGTTTAAATCAATTCTTATGGAAAAAACAATTTGTGTGATTATTTATTTACTTATGTTTCGCCCAAGGGAAACAAATATATTTAACAACTAAGTTGAGAAACAAGGACAAATTATGGAAACGTATAATAAATAAAACATACTTTTTTTTGAAGTGATGCCTATTGCATAAAAAATTATAATTACACCATCGATTTCGATATTACACCTTTGCTAGATTTAGTTAATAACAAACCTGAGAATGGTGTAATGTGTACAATTTTTGTGCAATAGAAAATATTTCAAAAATAAGTTATTTTATTATATTCAATTTACATTTATTAATTTTTAGGTGTAATAGCAGCATGTTGGGCTACTTTAATGTACTTCGGAATGGATGGTTACGTTAGTGCTACTACGAAAATTATTAACACTGCTAAATACATCGAAAACGAGTAAATTATATTTTTTAGAAAATATTATTTTATTTTTTGTTTAGTGATAAAATATTAATTTTAATTTAATGATTTGATTCAGATTGAGGAAGGTTGATGGAATATTTATATTCGGAAAACCGGTCACCTCAGTTATAGCCATTGGTTCGGAGGTGTTTCAAGCTTTTCGTCTGGCTGAAAAATTAAATATTAACGGTTGGAATGTGAACCCTCTTCAGTTCCCGCAGGGGTAAGTTCCCTTTATAAATTATGAAAATTTAACTAATATTAAGATTTCCTGAGGGCGCCGGTAGCTCAGTGGTAAGCGTGCTTGACTTCTGAGCTCAAGGTCGTGGGTTCGTAGCCCGGCCGAGGCCCTTAGTTTATTTTATCTGGGAGGTAGAATAAACTTAAGCACGCCGTCCTTCGGATGGGACGTTAAGCGATGGTCCCGAGCCTGTACGATGTCAGGTACTCGTTAAAGATCCCTACCCTAGATGAATAAAAATTTAGGGTAGGCAAAATTTAGGACTCCCACAGTAGAGTCGGGCTCATGTCCACCAGAGTGACGAAAGAGCGCTCTGGTAGTAGGCGATATGACCTCGTAGTTAAAGCCCGGGCATGAGTCATAAAACCTAACCTAACCTTAAGATTTCCTCTCAAATATGTGATTTATCTGGCTCGACTTCTTCTGGTTTCTGTCGGATGATTTCTTGTTGAGTGTGGGAAAGAATGTGCAGCTCACACAACTTTCTGGAGGCTCCTGAACAATTTCTTTATAACGATAATACATTTCTGCTTCTGTGTTGATAAATTGGAAATAAAAAAAATGAAAACTAAATACTTGTTTAACTTTTATATTGTCTAATTTCACAAAAATATATTCATGAAGTGTACCACTAGTTTCGGCTTACCCCATCGTCAAAAATTTCGAATGACATTTAAGTTTGTTAAATTGTCATATTTTTACATTCTTCAGGTTACTTGAGATTACCTAAGGCTGTGACACCCTGTACCCTAGGGAAGTCCATGGGGGGGAGGGGGAGGGGGGGAGTCCTGCCTTAACATAACGATTTACAAAGAATTCATAGTATATATAAGGAATAAGGGCTATATAACATAATATTATTTAACGAAATACACGACAACAAATAAAAACGCCTAGTTACTCTTTATAATAAAAATACACAATATATATATATTTTTTTTTTTTTTTGCAATCTATATACAATATATACACAATGAGCAAATATGTGGACAAAAGAAAAAAAAATAAATAACGTCACTTGATGGAAGAAGCCAGCCAGCGCTGACACTCCCTCGAAAGTTAATTTTCACCATTCACTATCCTCAGAGAAGATCGCGAGGCCACCTCCTGTTCAAGCGGCGGGGAGGATTGTCAGGATGGGAATGATAGGATAGGGCTTGAGCGAGAGGATTTGAATGATAAGAAAGGTTTCTGTGAAATGTTTGGAATCGGGATTGGATTAGTTCGTTGACAGTGGGAATATTGAGATCTCTATGTAGGACTTTATTGGTAATGTAGAAAGGAGCGTTGATAATTCGTCGCAGGAGTTTGGACTGGAATGCTTGGATTCGATTGATGTTCGACTGTTTAGCTGCGCCCCAAAGTTCGAGTCCATACGTCCAGATGGGACGTATAATGGTCTTGTAAATCGTAAGTTTGTTGTTAGTTGTCAGGTTTGATTTTGGTCCAAGTAGTCGACGTAACAGTCCGTATCTTAGATTCAGTTCTTGTCGTTTAAGTCGTGTATGTGGGTTCCACGTCAGTCTACTGTCTAGGTAAAACCCGAGGTAGCGGACTTGGTTGGAAGAGGGAATCAGGATGTTGTTAATGGTGATTGGAGGACAGGATTGGCGGCGTAGGGTAAATGTGACTTGAACGCCTCTCTATTTCAGGGAGGTGCTCCTGAAGGACATATATATTATTAGCTTAGTGGCGTTAACAGGGGATGAGAATTTGAATTGATGAACCTCATTCTTTACTTTTTTTTAAAATTCTTTAATTAAATTAATAACGTATATTTTGATTTGATTTTCGTATTTCCTTAATTTTGTTGTATTACTGCAACTCCAATATTTGTAAATGTTACGTTAAGAAAGAACTTCCCCTCTCCTCCCCTCACCACTCCCCAAGGACTCCCCTTGAGTAGGTACTGGGTGACGCAGCCTTAGGTAATCTCAGGTAACCTGAAGATTGTATAAGTATTACAAACTAGCACACTTAAATGTCACTTTTGAACTTTGTGTTGGCATAAGTTGAAACTGGTACTTTTTATGTATATATTTTCGTGAAATTGTACAGAATAAAAGTTAAACAAGTTCATTGTTGTTATTTATTTTAAGTTATTTATTTTAAGTTATTTATTTTAAGTTATTTATTTTAAGTTATTTATTTTAAGTTATTTATTTAATTTATTATTATTGAAGTTTATTATAGTACACATAATGAGACTAGTTGTCGATTGTCAATTCGCTTTTAGACGAAATGCGCGCGCTCTTAATGTAATACGCATTTTTAAATATATTCTGCTGAATAAAAAAAAACATTTAAGAAATTAACGTCTCTGATTATTAAATGTTGCATCTGTTGACAGTTTGCACCTTTGTGTCACTTACTTGCATACACAAGACGGAGTGGCCGACCGTTTCATCCGGGATGTCAAAACAGCTGTAGAAGAACTGCTCAAGGATCCCAAAAAAGATTTGGATGGAAAGGTAATATTCAGAAATATTTGTGAAATATATTACTCAAGACTATTATTAATAATTATTATAAAAAATATATGATTCTAACTAGTTTGTCATGATCAAAAATGATTAAGTTTCGTATCCTCAGTGGACTTAATATAAGTCTCCAACGTGGTCTTAAATTTAAACATAATACAAAATTAGAGGGAGCTGGTAGACCGGAGGTAGCATGCTTGCCTACTGAGCCCAAGATCATGGGTTTGAAACCCGGCTTAAGCACTTAGGTCTTTTATTTGGGAGTTGAAAAACCCTTGAGCACACCGTCCTTCGGATGGGACATTAAACGATGGTCCCGACTCTGTGCGATGTCAGGTACTCCCCTACTCTAGTTGGATAAACCTAGGTAGGCAACATTTTGGACTCCTAATGTAGAGTCGAGCTTATGTCCATCAGAGCGTCGAAAGAGAGCTTTGATAGTGGAGGATATGACTTAGTAGTTGAAGCCTGGGCATGAAATAACTCACAATAATTAACTAACTCTAGCCTATAAACTTCAGAACCTTTATTAAAAAGTAAATTAATGATTCAGAAAAATGGAATACTTTGCTCAAAATCTGATAATGAAAATGAAATGAAATTTTATTATTCTGGGAAGGAGGTCCCCTAAGAATAAATACATCCAGAGTAAAGAACAGGAAACAATAAAATATAGTATCAGTACAAATAAATGAATAGATAGGTAAATAAAAATTGGTGCTACATTGCAGAAAAAATATACAATTCAAAAAATAGATGAACAAAAGATTAACAGGAAAAAACATAAAATTAACAACTTCAATATGATGAAAAAAATAATAATAAAAGTATCTATATAAATAAAAGAGAATAAGTAAAAAAGAAAATCTATATAACTAAGAAATAAATAAAATTGAAATTATAAATCGACCGAGCATAGTACTATGATGGTTGATTATAAAAAAGAAGGAAGGATGCCCAGCCAAGGTTTGAAATAAAATTAATTTTAGAGTAGGGGCTAGATAGAAAAGTGTGAGAGAGAAGAAAAAGAAAAATAGTCAAAATAAACGTAAATAAATAAATATGTGTAAATGAACCAAAAAGGAATAATATTGTGTTCGAATAATTTAGGAAATATGATAAAAGAAATATAATAAAAATAGAGAATGACAAAGACAAAAAAGAGAGGGGGAAAAAAGGAAAAAGTAATTTGAATGATTAGATAATTAAGGTTGACGAATTAGAGCACACGTGGGAGAGATCAAAGGGGAGTGGATTGTTTAGTGAAGAGATATTGGAATAGGCATGATAGGCATAAATGAAAAGCTTCTGAAAGCTGGAGGTGCTCCGCGCATGACATTTTCACCTATAATTGAGTGGTTGACGCGAAAAAGGTTCTAAACGCCAAAATAATATGCCATGTTGAGAACTACTGGTGGCTGTTAGAACCTTCTTCCATGAGGCTCAACGCCGACGTGGGCTCAATACTACAACTGCTGCTGTAACGGCAAAAAAAAACTTCCCTACACAGTCCCTAGAGACCTATAGAACCTGATTCCACAGAAATCTCATTTTCGACTAAAGTGGCGCTTAGAACCTTTTTCGCGTCAACCACTCAATCGTAAAATGAAACAGTTATTTATAAAAATTGATTTGATGTGAACTGATATGTTTCTAGATGGCCATGTACGGAATGTCTCTAAGTATCCCTGATCGTTCCATCGTGGGTGACTTCACTAAATACTATATTGACTCCATGTACTACACACCCAAAGATGTCCAAGAACCATTACCCTTGAATGGTGTCAATAAATAATATTGTTGTCTTACTCATTTGAAGACTATTAAAAAAGTATTTTTTGAAGTCAAACTTTCTACTTTTTTTGACATACAAGATATTATTTAAGGTTTTCTCAACTCCTTGTAGTGTATATTATTATTTTTAACCCCCGAACAAAAAAAGTGAGTTATCTGTTTGTCCTTTACTTTTGTTTGTACGTTTCCACATAACCCTTTTACACCTGAACAGATTCAGGTGCGTTATTTTTCTTCACATGGTAGATTCTTTTGAGATGGTTGATATAGGATAAATTTTACTTCGAAATTCTGTCGCAAATTCCTTTGAAAGTTATCCGATCGAAGTGAAATTGAATCTGAAATAGCAATATTAGTAATTTTCAATTTCCAAACAGAAAAAAAAAATGGGGTGATATATCTCACCTGTATATTTGTTTACCATTCAAGAGTTATGTTTTCACATACTCCAAACCGATTTGGGTGCAGTTTTTTTCATGTAATAGATGAATCTCTTGAGGTGTTTATAGAATATATTCCTCTTCAATAGTCCATTGACATCTGGCATTCATTATTGCATTTCTTAGAATTTATTCGTTCAAAGTGAAATTGATATTGTAATAATATTTTTTTACAGTAGAATACGTTTCTGGAACAATATTCTTAATCTTCGCCTTAGATTTCCTCGAAAGTAGTCCGATCCAAGCGATATTTAAAATGTACTTATGCTTTTGACAGCAGGATATGGTTCCAGAGCGATAGTAGTAATTTTTGCTAAGGCGAAAATGTTGAAATTCCTTAATAATGTATTATTGCACAAACACTCTTAATAATCCTCATGAAATAAAAAAAAATTAAACATTTTAAGAAACTCCTGACCAATATATTCGAAGAACTTCAAAAATACACTTGGTCTATACACTACTTTTTGTGGTCGGGGAACTGTGATAGCTATGTAAACACCATATTGGACAAGTTTTGATTGATTGCATTAGTCTGTTACAATAGCCATTAAGTTTCAACTTCAACCAGAAACAAATCAAGGGTTTTATGTTTCACCTATATATTTGTTTATCATTCAATTGTTATGCTACCTTCTTCAAACCGATTTTGACTCTCCCCAATTCTGTACTTTCAATAGGTTTCATACTGCGAACATTTTAAAGTTTGTATTAAAAATACAATATTATTGAAGGTTTTCCATTAGATTATTGGTCTGGAGCTTATATATTTCATTTCATAGGGGCGCCGGTAGCTCAGTGGTATGCGTGCTTGCCTTCTGAGCTCAAGGTCGTGGGTTCCCGGAGGAAACCCGGCCGAGGCCCTTAGTTCATTTTATCTGGGAGGTAAAGTAAACTTAAGCTCGCCGTCCTTCGGATGTGACGTTAGGCGATGGTCCCGAGCCTGTACGATGTCAGGTGCTCGTTAAAGACCCCTGCCCTAGGTGAATAAATATTTAGGATAGGCAAAATTTAGGATTCCCACAGTAGAGTCGGGCCCATGTCCACCAGAGTGACGAAAGATCGCTCTGGTAGTAGGCGATATGACCTTGTCTTTAAAGCCCGGGCATGAGTCATAACAACTATTTCATTTCATTTTTTATTTTCTTTATATTTCAGTTTAAGTAGTTGTTTCTATTATTCAAAATGTTCACTCTCAATGTTTCTATCATTCGATTACACTAGAAACTTTGATTTACAACTATTTTTGCTGTTTATTTCCAGCATTATTAAATAATATTCCATCAACTGCAATTTGTTACAAAATGTGTGTAATGCATTTATTATCAGTTATTGTATACTATTAGTATTTAATTAATGGATATATATGTATATATATTACAGTTGAGAATGTTGTTGATATTAATTGTTAATTATTTTATATCTGTATATATTTGTGGATTCAGATGAAGTCTTTATCAATAGATAAGCTTAAAAGGATGTAATTTTCTTTTTTCTGTTTATTAATTATGGGGCTTACTTTAAAACTTTTAAAGGCTTAATTTAAAATCCATTCAATGTTAGGGGGGGAGTGGGACTGATAGCAATGTGATCTCATATGCCTACTCTTTTTTTTAAGACCTTAGAATACAAAAAAAAAACTTTATTGCGCTGTTTTACTTAAACATTTTGTTGGAGGATTTGATTTATCCCAAATTAAATTTTCTCAATGTTTTATTTTCTGTATAAGTGGATTCCATGCTATAATAGTTTGGACTTTTTATTTAAACATCATATATTGTAGGCACCGGTAGCACAGAGATAGATAGCGTCCTTGTCTATTGTACAAAGGATCATGAGTTCCATTTCCGCTGGAGCTCTTAGGTGTATTTTTATCTGCGATGTACAAATAACCTTGAGCATACAATACTTCGGAAGGGGACGCCAATAGCCGTGTCCGAGCTTATGCGATGTCAGGAACTCATTAAACACTCCTACCTTAACTTTCACAAAAACGAACCAAATTTCATGAACTTTTTATTTCTTCAATCGACTCCGACTCCAAAATATATTTTCTTCTTTATGTCATTTTTGAGCAAATAAGCATTACTTTTTACATCTCACTAACGTTCACATCACATTATGGCAATTATTGTAACACCTTTTCATGGATTGACTTCTTCTCAATTATATTTTTATTTGAAATAACAATATCTGTATTTAACAAAATATCAAATTTAAGAAACAACTCATGATGCATTTATTTCAATTATTAAATCTGTACCTATATGTATTTATTTTCAGAAAAATATATTAAATATACAAATTTGAAAGTTGTTTTCTTTATGGAATTTTCCTGGGATGTTGTTCGATCATTATATTTGACTTTATACAAAGATGGCTTTAAGGCCCTCTTTTTACTTTCTCATTAAGTACAAGGTACGTTATGTAATTGACCAGAAATTCGATGTTCATTTTTTATTGGAATTTCATGTTTTCCAACCGCCTGCTTCCAAGAAAAAAAAGTGTGTCTGTGAACACGATAACTCCCGATATAATGAATGTACCGACACGAAATGTTGTTATGTGTATCCAGAACTCTATACTTGTGTACACATATTGATTTTCAGCGGAATTGGCCGAAGAGGTGGGGATCAGAATTGGGGACTCAACTCATATATAACAAATGTAGTTCGAGGATTCAGAAGTCCCTGCGTAAGTTTGCTAATGATTTTTAGCCCAAACGGTCGATTGGTTTTGGAGTGAAGGCGGAAAGTACATTCCCTGTGATTCACCGACGATTTGTTTTTGTTTTTCACAATTTTCCTGTGAGAACAATAATTTTTCCCGATTAGTGACTCCTGTGACAATGCTAACGAAACTGAAATAAGGAAGAGAATCTTTGCGGCAAACAAGTGCTACTATGGTCTGAGCAAGCACTTCAGAAGCAACGACATATACAGGCAGATTAAATTCGTTCAATATAAGACCCTTATCCGCCCAATTCTTCTGTATGGCTCAGAAACGTGGACAACTTCGAAAATGAGCGAACAGAGCCGAAAGGAAGGTTTTGCGCAGAATATTTGGAGGAGTGCAAGTAGGCCATGCATGACGCAGACGCACCAACCAGGAGCTCTACGAACTATATAGAGAACCAGATGTCATGAAGATTGGGCGGGACATGTCGCCAGGATGGAAGCTGAGGAAATGCCGAAGAAGCTGCCAATGGAGCCCATTCATGGAGTAAGACGACGAGGGAGACCTAAGCTGAGATGAGCAGATGGTGTGGCAGAAGATGCCCGAAACATATTCCGCATCAGGACCTGGATGGCAGCCGCACAGGATCGAGACAATTGGCGGCTGTTGGTGGAGGAGGAGGCCAGGACCCGTCACCGAGTTGTAGCGCCACGATAGATAGATAAATAGTTACTCCTGTAAAAAATATTTCAGTACCCTAAATACTATAATATTTATTTTTATATATTATTTTCTTGGTCTATAGTCTTAACAAGTTAATTTTTCTCTTCTTATAATTTGGTTAGTGTTAATTTCATTATTTTAAAAATTTAATAGAATTTTTAATTTTATATCTTTAACGCAGTAAGTCTTAGATGACACATCTGAAGATATCCCAAAATTTAAGATTACCAAAGATTATCAAAATATTTATACCTACCTCACAGTTCGCTCTTATCTTGCGAATCGTATGGCGAATGTTTGCCTTCAGAAAGAAGCGAGTTTAAGTCGTTCTAACGGATACGTCTAATAATCAAACAATTAAACTCTAATGAAAGCAAATAAATAAAACAAACTTTTTATATTATGGAAACTTGTAATATTTATTTACTTTAAGTTTCCATACCACGCCCTCCGCTTTGAAGCCTAGTGAAAGCGGTTGTATATGCCACTCGAACTATTCAGAACAGTACTTTCCAAGGTACCAGAGGACAGAAGACAGACGCACATTATATGGGTTCCTTCCATTTACGGAGCCTTTCATCTGAACACACAATCACACTGACCCCTTACCTCTAAGTTCTGGTGTATATGCGCAAACCTATTTCATTAGAACATGATTTCACTCTAAGTTCGGTTTAACTCAGTGAGGAACTGTCCTCAGATTTACGTAATGATACCTGTAACGTAATTTTCCTATCACAATAATGATTTGCCTGTTTACAGAGCTTTTGAGAGCCAACATACAGAGTTCAATGATTCCAATAGTCAATATTTGTATAGTGCTAATTACTATTCTTATTTGATAATTATTGTCATTAAATTTATTAAACTAATAATATAAGATAAATAGTTATTTAAAAAACATTTAATTACAGTTAAAAAAATGTTAGGAAAAAAGGCCACTTCAAGAGAAAAACAATATGACAGGTATATAAGCCTTCCTCGAAGATACCAACAGCAGAGTTTCAGTAGAGACACTAAGGTAAGTAACAATATTACTACATATGCTTATATAGCGTCTGTGTTTTTGAGCGTTAGCTTGAAATATTAAAAAATAACGGACTGACCACTTTTTGAGATGTTTCATCCCAAATCTAAGACACCTACGAAAAAAATATTTTTCTGCCATAAAATGTTAACATGTTTTTCGATCAGAATTTAAGAAAAAAACTAAAGCTACTTGTTCTTGTTGTGGATTATTTTTTGAAATATGAACAAATTTTGGTATCCATTTGTTGATATTGTCGAAGTTCAGGGCGGGTAGCGCCAAACGTTTAGTTTTTGTCATTGTTATTCTAATTTATACAACTTGTTTGGTTTCATTTTACTTAATAAATGAGGGGCCACACTAGTCCAGACTTGTGGGATATTTATTATGGATGGCAGCCCTTCTTGGGTTCGCGCATGCGTTCAAAACGCTCCCTAAAATATTTTAATTCCAAACTAAACAACACCATGTACCCCCACTTCCTCTCGTCTCTTCTTTGCCTACTTCTTGCTCTTTCTGCCTCATTTTCCGCTCACGCCAGTGCTACCAATCATAATATCATTGTATATATATAGTAAACATATAAGTAAATACACTACACCAAGTTCATTGGGTATTTATCCCGGTCTTGTCACGGCCCAGTTAAGGGTATCCTAGACGCCCAGGTCGTCTCCCTTGATAAGTGTAGTTTCCAGGTTACTGAACCGGTCAGCCTCCGATTTCATGAATGTCCATGATTTTATTCAATATTTATTTTAGTTATATTTCCGTTTTCTCAGGCTACAACATGATGAAAATGGCAGTTGTTTTTGTTGCTGTTTGCGTTGCTCTGTCAACGGCGGCATCTGTCGGAGGAGGCTCACTCACCATCACGGTCGAGCAGGCTGTCCAGGAGATCCAGAGCCAGCGTCATGTTGCCATCGCCAACTACCAACAGACCGGTGTTGTTGGATACTATGTTGTGGTAAGACTCATACCTAATGCATATTTCAAAAGGGTAGGAATCCCATTTCAAAAACTAAAAAGTGAGTTTTGTGTCTCATGATGCCCGTGACTAAGAAACTATCCTAAATTTTGCCTACCAAGAGTCAGTTACATACTTGCCCATCGCACACCTTACCTTACCTTCCAGATAAAAGCCTAAGGCCCTCGACCGGGTTTCTTGGAGCCTCGAGCCCACTATCTTAAGCACAATATTCATGCATATTAATAACTTGATATTAATGTTACTACAGGCCCCTTATGATGTTCTCGCTGGACTCTCTTCTTATTCGGACAGTGAAGCCCAACAATTCTTCATCGAACTTCAACAGTACGGCTACCTTCCCATTCTGAACAACGCCGGCAGACTTCTTGGTCTTTACACTCAGGTAACTTAGACAGTGCCTGTATATCAAAAATATTTTATGTGTCTATATGTTTTATTTCCCCAGCTATGCAAAGTATAGGAGAAGTTATGTAACTATGTTATGTAACATTATGTAATCGATCAGAAATTCTATATTGAGTTTTCAACAGAATTCCATTTTTTCTTGATTAGAATAATGAAAGAAAGATACCTTTCAGTTCGTGTGTCTGTGAACACGATAACCCCCAGTAATGAATATATTGATACCAAATATTATATGTAAATCCAAAACCCCCTAAGGAATACACCTACCAATTTTCAGTGGAATCGGCCGAAAGGAAGAGAGGAATGATATAAGGTCCAACTCAAAAATCCTGATAACTCTCAATTTTATGAACATTTCGACTTGGAATTTAGTATGAGGATTCAGACGTTCCTGAGCAAGACAACTATCGATTTTCAACCGAATCTGTAAATTTGTTTCAGGCGTAAAGCGAAATTTTGTGATTCACCGAAGACTTTTTCTTTTGTTTCAGACGACAGGATCTCCAGGCCAAATCAGCCAAGAGGCCACCTACTACGTCCAGAATCTCTACAGATATGGACTGACCCCTATTGTCAACCAACAGAACCAAGTTGTCGGCTTGTATTATTCAGTATGTTTTTTAGAATTAAACTCATTTTATTTTTCCTATGAAATTCATCTCTAATAAATTGTTATTTTATTCTAGTACTCAACTTATGGATATGGCTTGAACCAATTGGGTGGTATCAGCGGAGGACAGTACCCTTCATATTATCAATGGTCCAACTATCAACAACAACAGGTACTCATTTACTTACTAATTAAATTAGCTTCACTCGATATGTAATTCTGACGGAAATCGAGGTTCTGTCAAGTAATTTTAAAAAACTCATTATTTGGCCAACGTTTCCGCCTATGTGCACTCATAGTTCACTATCAGATACAATCACTTACCACCTTCATCCCACGCATCCACTCAAGTCGTTGTAAGGTCCTGAAGAAGGAAATAAATGGTTTCCGAAACATTTGCCAAATACTGAGTTTTTAATTTACATGACAGAACCTCGACTTCCCTCTACATTGAAAATATACTGTCAACTCCGTCAATTATTATATTATGTAATGTTTATGTATTCCAGCACCCAGGTTACGGATATGGCTATGCTGGTATTGGTGGACAAGGTTATTCTCAGTATTACCACAGTTATAACCATCTCCAAAACCAAGTAAGTAGTTAGTAATGATATTTTTAATAAAATGTTGCCAGGACTCATTGTATATTCATTTTATCTGGCTAACCAATCCCAAGAGAATACATAATTTTTCTCTGCCATTGTCTAGGAATTACTATTACGACTGCTGAAAGTAATTTTTATGAATCTTGTTCCGCCGTTAGCATTCTATGTATGCGGACAGATCGTACAGTAGCATTATAGAATAACATTAGTGAAGACCATGATCGATAGGGAAGAATACAACTATATTTTCCGCACCCAACACACTCTCTTGTAACTGGGTTGGTGGGAGGAGCCTTTGCCCCACCCCATGTCCGTTGATAGAAGGGAGGGGGTTCTCCCAATCCCCTTAATTCGTGGCCTCTTCTCTTATAGCTAGGGTTAATTTGCACGATGTAATGTAATGTACTTTTAAATTATTTCAGTACCCAGGTTACGGATACGGATATGGTGGCATCTCCGGAGGACTGTACCCACAACAACAGGTAGAGACACTTTAATTTAATAAACCTTATATTAGTTAACATTTGGTAATATTTAGTAATGATTTTCTGTTATTTCTATTTTCCAGGCCTACTAATTCGATATTTACCCAACTTACTTCATTAAAATGAGCTGCTGAACTTGCTTCCGACTTCGACCTGGATGTCTTCACCTGTCACCATACCTAATATACGTTTCTTAGTCCTCATGACTCACACATATGCAATAAACCTGTTCACCAATTAGTTGAAATTATACTGAAATAAATGCTTCTCTATCTAATATTTTTATTGTATTAGTTCATATTTGAAACCTAATACTCCAACCAAAAATCCTGGTAACTCAATGAAATGAACACATCCACTCGTTATATGGCTTTACGGCTCAGACGGACTTTAGAAAGTCATTGTGGCATTAGTCGCTCTGTTGGAAATGAGCCAGACTGTGGGATTCATGAGTTTTGCCTATCCAGATATAGGTAGGATAGGGGTCTTTAGCCAAGCACCTGACATCGGTCAGTCTTGGGTCCAACGTCCTCTTTGAAGGATGACATTCTCAAGAAGGACGGCTATCTTCCAGATAAAAAAAAAAAAAGAGGTTATAGCATTGGTACTAAAAACAGGCTGTATCGGGGATGCAGCTGGAGTGGGGTACGTGAAACGTCGTGCATGCTGCAGAGGGGTATATGGGCACTAGGCTACTGAAATGACGTAACCAAAAACTCAACTTGCATTTATTCACGCATTATTCCATCTCCTCTGCCGTAGTAGTGCTAGGGCCTGGCACTGGGCCTCCGCGTTCCTGCACCAGCCGGTCCCAGTAGAATGTTATTTGGTTGACATAATGTTGGTAAATTGGCCGTTGCCTTGTGTACAGACCCTCAAGTACAGACACTCAAGGGAATGGGTGATATAAACGTTTATTGCATAATCGTCGTCTAAATGCCGGGGCAGGGTTTGAATCATGTTGTTTACGTCGACCGGAACATTAATCACTTGCCCCATGATGCCGTACTGCCCCGCATGCCGCAACCGTCGTATCTGCATGTATGGCAACCGTGAGGACATGAGCCTCTGCTCTATAGGATTTAGCTTGGGCTAATGAGTAGGGTATGGAGGGTACCGGTACCCGTTGCTCCTGCTCATAGGTGGCACCCGTTTGGGGCAGAGCTCAAGTTTGGTTGTATCCACTCCTGGAAACGTCCCCGACAGAGATCGCGCCATGGCTGCCTTCAAATCATTCTGGGCCCACAACCGGTCACACACATTGCACTTGTGACCGAACTCGTTGTCGATGAAGACAGATTTGAACCGCGCTGTAGCCAACTCCCAGCGCCTGCGGTACTCGGGCGCACGCGTAATCTGCACTAGCTATGTTTCTACACTCGGGCTTTTGGGCGTACCCTGGATGACTCCTGGTGGATGCTGATGGGCTGGTCTCGTAGATGGTTGGGGCTCCTATGGTTAGGCTCTCTATGGAGACGGACACGCTCCGCTGTGGTGGGCGAGGATTGAGATCCCTCGGTTTTGCTATCCGAGTCTCTTCACGCCATTTCTGGATCCTACGTGTCGAACACGGGGGTGCCATAGTCAAGCAACCGTCAGACTTCTGCAACAAATTACACACTTGTAAGCATAATGTATAATCTATCTGGCTGTACTCGGCTGACTGGGAGGGTGCTTATAGGAGAGGCGGAGGTTAATAGACTCCATTATTATACATTTTTCACAAGGTGTCATATTGAAAAATAATAATAAAAACATTTTCTTCTTCTTCTTTCACTATCTCCTAACACTACCGTTAATCGTGGGGCAAGAGCCTCGATCCATTTCATCCAATCTTCTCGTTCCTGAGACTGTTTCCATCCTCGCCCGTCCAATCTCTCTATATAATTGAGCGTGTTAGTAACATCGCTATATATAGTAACGTATATTTATAGAGTAAGCAACTACATAGTATTTTATGAGGTGACGTATCGAGCTGATATTTCCTATTTCATCTTGGAGGTCCCGCATGAACACATCTAAGAAAGGTTTTCCAGAGAGACTCCATTCTTATGTCCTGATACTGAGTAGAGATGCTGGCAAAATTTACGTACGTTTCAACTGGTACTTATGGTACACTATGATTGTATCTGATTGCAGTCAAACTACCGACATTGTTGTAGTAAGTTCTTTTTTCAGGCTAAGGGCTTTTTTCACACTATATACAAAATCAATGCCAGAAGCTCCCCCAATATCTTACATTTTCTCTTCGGCTATTTTATTCAGGATCAACCAAAACTAATTTTTCTAATTTATATAAGGTAGCTTTCATGATTGAAGTAAACCTACCGACATTTCTGTAATAAAGTGTTTTTTTTTTACAAAATATAAAGAATCATTGCCAACAGATCGACCTGTATTCTACATTTTCTCTTCTGTTATTTTTGTTAGGAACAACTATAACATATTTTATTGTTCCTTTTTTTTTTAATGCAGCTGTATTGTCGCATCCTGTATAGGCATGAAATGAAATACCGGTAAACTACGACATAATTGTTCGCCAAGTACATTTGCTAATTCTGAGCAATTGTAATATCGAATATCATTTTTTTTTTTCAACAGTTATCAATCAAACTTCTAAATCATCGAATTTCTAGTAATTCCCTAATAATATTATTATAATGTCAGTGTCTGATGCATGCAATAATATTTTTGAGCCTGGTTTAGGTTAGGTATTAATTAACAAAAATTTCCAGCCAGACAAATAGATAGGGGAGATCTCAAACTTCATTTTAAAACAAAAAACCAAAGAGGTGTTATGAAGTGTATTTTCATTAAAAAAATAATTTATAAGAAAAGGTCTGTTAGATGTTAATTAACAAAAATTTCCAGCCAGACAATTGTCTTCGAAAAGATACATTATTTACCATAGTTTGTGCAAATTTCAAGCAGGTGTTTAAAAAAATTAATTTATTGTTTTTTAGCTAATTTCAAAAATTCATTAAAAATAGAAATTAACAAATTTTTACTAGTCTGGCGGGCGTAACATGTTTTTCAAGCATTTCCACCTTTCAAATTTGAGGGTACCTTTTTGTGCCATGGGAGCATAGACTATAAACAGATACAGTTGACTCTCGATAATTTGAAACTCAAGGGACCAGAGGAAAAGTTCAAATTACCGAGAGTTCAAAATAATAAGAGTTCAAATAACCAAGACGGAGTTAGGAAAAAATTCAAATAAACAAGAGTGTATACATATCTACATTCATAATTATGTACATATATGGTACAATCGGTACAAAAACATAAAAATGAAAATTCTATAGGCAAATGTTCATTTTGAAAAGAAGTCCGTAATTTTCTTTTGAGTAAGCGACTTCCATCTTGCATTGTCCAGAGAGTTTTCTATAGTGGTGAGAGCTGAGGAAAAAGCCTCCAAACCAAAGCCTCCTCCAGACGAGGAAATTCACCCTGACATGACCTTTTTCTTCCTGCACATGAGACACACTTCCAGTGATTTTATCCTTATTTTTTTAAATCATGGACAATGTAGATGGTAAAATATTGAACTGCTTTGCAACATCTTTTTTTCAATATTCCATTTTCCACAGCTTCTACAACTCGCAGTTTCTCACCAATTGAAAGACATTTATTCTTTCTGGAGCTCATTTTGGTTTTAAAAAATTAGAAAAACGCTGTTTAAATTTAACTAAAGAAAGAAAACTGCAAACCCAATTAATCTAGTCCGGGGCATGTAAACAAAGGACAGGTCTGTGCATGATCAAATGACTCAGAAGTGGGGACTTCAAATTATAGAGAGTTGGGGAGCCCTGACTTCAAATTATCGAGAGTCGACCATCATTGTGTACCATAAGTAAAGATAAAATGTGTTTTAGTTGTTCCTATCAAAAATTGCCAGAGGGGAATGTAGGATACAATCGACCTTGTGACACCGATTCAACATATTTTGAGGAAAAATACAATAATACAGCAATGTCTGTAGTTTGGATTCAATCAGATTCCATCATCGTGTACCTTAAGTAAAGATAAATATGTTCTAGTTGTTCCTAACAATAATAGCCGAAGTGAAAATGTAAGGTATAGGTCGATTTTTTGACACCGATTCCACATACTGTCTGGAAAAACACAATAATACAGCAAGGTCGATAGTTTGGATTCAAACAGATATCATCGTTGTCTACCATAAGAAAAGATAAAATACTTCTTAGTTGCTCTTAACAAAAATAGCCGATGAAAGAACATAGGATACAGGTCGAACTTGTGGCACCGATTCAATATTGTCTGGAAAAACACAATAATACAGCAATGTCGGCAGTTTCGATTCAATCAGATGCCATCATCGTGTACCTTAAGTAAAGATAAATATGTTCTAGTTGTTCCTAACAATAATAGCCAAAGTGAAAATGTAAGGTACAGGTCGATTTTTTGGCACCGATTCAACATACTGTCTGGAAAATCACTTTATTACAGCTATGTCGGGAATTTGGTTTCAATCAGATGCCATCATTGTTCCCATAAGTAAAGATGAAATACGTTTTACTTGTCCTAGAAAAAATATCCGAAGTGAAAATGTTGGATAAGTAAAAAACACTGTTTTGATCTTTAGGAACAACTAGAACATATTTATCTTTACTTATTGTACACAATGATGGAATTAAACATGGCTATATTAAGGTGTTTTTCCAGAATATATATTGAATCCGTGTCGCAAGGTGGACCCGTACCCAACATTTTTTCTACGGCTATTTTTGTTAGGAACAACTAAAATTTGAACAAAATTTAAAGGAAATTTCAAAGTATTTTATCTTTACTTATGGTACACAGTAATCGTATCTGATTGAAGCAAAATTCCGATCAATGCTGTAATGTTGTGTTTTTCTAAAGAATATGTTGATTCGGTGTCACAAGGTCGACCTGTATCCTGCATTTCACTTGGCTATTTTTGTTAGGAACAACTAGAACATATTTTATTATTGTTTTTGATCTGCTAAAAGTAAGTTTTTCATCCAGAGGGGAGGGGGACGCAAACTTATGCATGTAATTTGAAAATGTCTGATAAAGCAAAAGAAAAACAAATGTATATAAAATTATAGGACTACTCATACAGGACTACTCATAAAATTATAGGACTACTCATACAGGTATCTTCAAAGGGCACGTGAACATATTTTTTGTATCCTTGCCTACAGAATAAATCCTAACCTAACTATGGTCCATTTAAACAATTAGTCAGTGACTGTATTTGCCTATGCCCTTTTATATTTGTCAATTCCCGTTATATAATGTTATGTTTATATTTTAGTATTTTTATCAACATGGTAGTATTGAGACTCACTATTTAATTCTCTTTTTTTTTTTTTTTTTGCTTCTAGGAAAAAACAATTCATTCTTGTTTTTCCCGATTTTTCCGGGTTTTTTTATAAGCCTTAGAAACTCCAATCAGAAACAGTTTCGATATCGACCTGATATAAGGATGGTTGAACAGTTGCTTAGTATAGATGACGATATAAGTGGCTATATTAACGCCAGCTTATGTGATTGAGAATGAAACTAGGTCATGGAGACAAACACGCTAGAAGCCGTCTGTGGATAAAATGAGACTTCGGTCCAGTGTAAAACTCTGGAAAGCAAGAGGTTTTACTGCTTCTGATCTGTCATAACAGGATCCAAACAGGCTATGCAGTGGACCTGCAGCTGCATCCTGGACTTTATTAAGGATGAGATCAACTTGGGAAAAAATACTTGAGGAAATGCTGCATGGAGTGAAGGAGGAAGACTGTTGGCAAAGGTACTAGTCAGCCTGTACAGAAAAGCTCACACTTGAGACGGTAGGACAAGACTAGACTACGTAAGATAACAAAATTTTCCGTGGGGTAATTGAAAACTAATCATACCAATTGTCAATATTTACTTGTACTAATTACTATTATAATTGTTAAATTAATAGTACTAGAAGGTAAGTAGTGAAGACATTAAATAAATAACAATTATATTAAATAAATATAAAAGTTTAGAAAAAACTGTATGAAAAAAGTTTACTGTCTCCAAAATAACTGATAAAGATACGTATATAAGCCTTCCGCAAGAAAGCTAACAGCAGAGTTACAGTAGAGATACCAAGGTAAGCAATAACATTAATATGTACTTACTTACTTTCCCTGGCGCTACGGTCCTTGTAGAACCTGGGCCTCCGCAACAATCTTCCGCCATTCTACTTTATCCTCGGCCTCCCGTCACCATCTTCTCACACCCATCGTTCTGAGGTCGTCCTCCACGTCCTCCAGCCAACGTAAGCGGGGTCTACCTCTTCTTCTTTGTCCTCTCGGGTGTCCCTCCAGTATCCTCCTCGGCAATCTGTCTGGTTCCATCCTCTGTAAATACCCCAGCCATCGCAGCCGTACCTGCTTCACTAAGGCCACCAGGTCCGGGCTCTTGTACAGGTCCCTCAGCTCCCTATTGTTCCGTATCCTCCATCTATCCCCCTCTGGAGTAGGGCCGTATATCTTCCTCAATACCTTCCTCTCCCACGTATTGAGTAAGACTTCGTCCCTCCTAGTCAGGACCCAGGTTTCACTCGCATATGTGACGACCGGTCTCAGGACTGTTTTATAAATTGTTATTGTCTCGGGACACAGTTCTCGATCCGAGCACCTTCTGCAGTGACCGGTAGCATCTGTTCCCGGTCGTTATCCTCGCTTTGATGTCTTCTTTAACGTCGTTCCTTTCCGTGATAACGGCCCCCAGGTATTTGAAGCTATCCACCCGGTGAAACCTGCAACCTCCTAGTACGAGTTCCTTCTCTATTACTTCTTTCCTCGTGGTTCTCATGTACTTGGTTTTGCCCTCGTTGACAAGAAGTCCAAGCTTCCTGGACTCCTCGTCACATTCCTGGAACGCCCCCGCCAATGCATCTTTCGTTCGTTCGGTTATGACCACGTCGTCCGCATAAGCGAGATGTTGACTGAGCCTGTTACATATCGTGCCATTAGGATTCGTACGGATACCCCTAATAGCTTTCTCCAGAGTTATATTGAAGAGTAAGGGGGATAATGGGTCGCCCTGTGTATAACATTAATATGTACCTAGTTCTTAATGTATACCTTGGTCTTTTGTCAGTTGACATACAACAGAAAGGCTTTTTTTGTATACAAAAATCTAAAAATAAAAACCAAGTTAGTATGTAAATATTTTATTTATATTTATGTTTTAATATGACATTGTTATAGCTTTTTATAGAATTGCATACTATAGAAGCAACATTTATAATAAATTCTGACTGAGTGCAAAACCTAGTTTGAAATCATTTTACGATTTCGTCCAGTATTTTGAAATAAATGTCTGATGATTTATAGTGTTGAGTAAAAAATAATTTCCAGGGAACCTTCTGAAAAGTTTTTAAAATTCGTTTCGGGGATAGGATCAAAATCCATGGCGGAGATTTAATCAGTTAATTATATGGCTTCAGTATTAAATAAATGCGTTTAAACCGCACTATCGCAACATAAAGTTTGGGAGCAAGGAACAATATTAAATGTTGAAACAAAATAAGCTATTGATTATTACAGCCAGAATATCATTTTAATTCTCTCTCTCTCTCTATATATATATATTTTTTTTTTTTGTTTTCTTCAGGCTACAACATGATGAAGATGGCAGTCGCTTTTCTCGCTGTTTGCGTTGCTCTGTCAACGGCGGCATCGGTCGGAGGAACGATCACGGTCGAGCAGGCTATCCAGGAGATCCAGAGCCAGCGCCATGTTGCCATCCCCAACTACCAACATAGCGGTATTGTTGGATATTATGTTTTGGTAAGTCCCACCACAAATTCTTATCTAATTTCAGTTCTGTGACTCATCTCCGAGATTTAACTATGAGGACATATCGCCTGCTACCAGAACGCTGTTTTGTTCATGGGCCAGACTCTATTGTGGGAGTTTTAAGTTTTGCCTATGTAGGTCTATTCACCGCTAGTATCTGACATCGCACTGGCTCGGGACCATCGCTTAACGCTCCATACGAAGGACGGCCTGCTCAAGGTGTTTTTACCTCCCTATGGGCCTCGGACGGATTTCAAACCCCCGATCTTGAGCTCAGCGGGCAATCACTCTACCTTTGAGCTACCGGTGCCTTCTATCTAATTTTATAATCCTTTTCCACTAACTCTTCAAGATGGGTCCTCACTTCGAGGCTGTGGACCATCCGCCCCACTCTGCCACTATACACATCCGTTTAGATCATATATCTTTGGGCAAAGCGGGGAATCATAAACCTGAATATGTTTATGAAGTTGAAAATACTGACTAGTTAATTTTGAAAAAATTGTAGCTACAGGAATTATCATTTCATGTTAAAGATAGATTTAAATATTAATTTTAATTTTTGTTTCCTTTTATATACGAAGGATAGATATAGGGAGCTTTCAGAACGTGTCTGCCAGTAAGATATCTTCCATAAATTTCAAAATTTCCTACACATCTCCGTTTCAAACAAAACCTTTTTGTTCAATGTTTCTTTGAATACCTGTCCTCAAAATCCTTGTCACAAGCCAAAATCAAGAACCACTGATCTAATTTTGATGAAACTTCATATAAGTTAGGTTTCACGTGTAGATAGTTCCATTTAAAATAAATTCTGTAAGATAAAGGTAGATAACCTACAACTCATCATTAATCCATGGTTCATTTACGTGCCTTTACTTATCTATTATATTGTATATATATACTTATATTTATTTTGGTTGCAACACCTGGAATATTCAATAAATTTTTGCTGAGGAAGTAAGCAGGAAAGAAAAATTCAAGTACAATCAATCGGGGATTTGAAGCATCAACACACCTTTTTCTTACTGTTATTTATACAAATTACCTAGGTATTGTGAATTTCATCAACAGTATATTTTGGGTACATGGATTTTTAATGATTAATATCACAACAGCAAAGAAATAATGTTTAATGTTAGCTTATTTGAAATGCAAATACAAACATTATTCATTTTCAGGCCCCTTATGATGTTCTCGCTGGACTCTCTTCTTACGCAAACGGTGAAGCCCAACAATTCTTTACCCAACTTCAACAGTATGGCTACCTTCCCATTCTCAACAATGCCGGAAGACTTCTTGGTCTTTACACTCAGGTAACTTATTTATCAATTTAAAACGTCGGTTAACGGCTTTGTACTTCCCCAGTGTGAATTAATCAATAACGTTTTCGCTCTCTCTCCGAAGCCAAACGACCGTTGGCTAAAACTCATTATTTAACTTCGCTCCCTTCTCTGGTCCTCACTCTTCCCTTCAACTGATTTTGCGGAAAGTTAATATGTGTCAATCTTATGTGGGTTTGAATTTAAATATACAATTTCATTTCGATATATTCATTTCATCGGCTATTTGGATTTTTAAGTTTAGACCCCTCTGATCCCCCTCCATTTCGTCTGATTCCGTTGAAAATTAATAGTTATCCTTTTTTTAGGGCTCTGAATTTACAAATGAAATATCGTGTCAATACATTAATTACAAAGGCAGTTATTAGAGTTTTTGTGTTAAGTCCCCCCCCCCCCCCCCTCCCCCCCCTAATCCCTTCTTTGTTTTGGCCTATTTGGCTGCAAATCTATAGGTGTCGGTTTAGAGAGTTCTAGATAAACATATAAAATTTAGTGTCGATACATTTATTCTATCGGGAATAGGCCGGAAAACATGAAATTCCGTTGAAAACTCCGCACAGAATTTCTTATAGATCGCATAACTTCTCCTACACTTCATATAACTTGGAAAGTAAAATCTATGAGCGCGTATAAAAATTATCTTGTTAAAAATGAATATTTACATTTTTCAGACGACAGGATCTCCAGGCCAAATCAGCCAAGAGGCCACCTACTACGTGCAGAACCTCTACAGATATGGACTGACCCCTATTGTCAACCAACAGAACCAAGTTGTTGGCCTTCATTACTCGGTAAGTCTCTGGAATATTTTCTCTCTGGAAAAACATTATTTTTTCGACCGAAACTTATATGAAAAGATGAAAGCCCTTTAGTCTTACTAGGCATAAGTTAGTTATTATGATTCATGCCCGGGCTTTAACTACAAGGTCATATCGCCTACTACCCGAGCGCTCTTTCGTCACTCTGAATAGACATAAGTGAAGATTTCACAAATTTGGAGACAATGCTTGATGTTTTTGTGACAGATTCAATTGCTTTCTTATTTTCACTACAGACTGTGTAAATATGATTATTAGCGTTGCAGCCCGCCCGTTAGCATTCAGTCCCTCTTATTCAATAACTACATAAACCTACCAACTGGATTAAGAAGATGCCTCTTTCTTATTTCAAATTTATTTTGAGAATGAAATACCTAAATGTTAATTTTTTATTCTAGTACACGAGTTACGGTCATGGCCTGAGCCAACTGGCTGGCATCAATGGAGGACAATACCCTTCTTACTACCAATGGTACAACAACTACCAACAACAGGTATCGATATTCATATTCAAATGTCAAATTTGCCATATAATTATCCGCAAAGAAAATAAATATGTAATGTTTATTTATTGCAGTCTCCAAGTTACGGATATGGCAATGGTGGTATTAATGGACAATGGTACCCTCAGTATTATCAAAGTTACAGCCAACTCCAACACCAGGTATGTTGTACACAACACTTTTGTGTTACTAGGGGCAAATTTTGTATTACCATGACAAAATATTCATGAGCATAAATTTATTAAGACATTTCGTTGAGTTTCAGTGATGAGCCATGAATTAAACAATTTTTTTCGGGCCCTTGAATTCAAAACACTTTCTGTTTTGATATTTTCCGACTTAAAATCCAATTCCTGCGGAGGTGGGTTAGAATTTTGATGAATAAGCTAAGTTTAGTATTATTATAACTTATGAAAGTTTAGAGCATGGAAAAAAATGAAAAGTGTTCGTTATTACATAAATCTAAGGTAATGGGGTAAACATTTTAATGCACTGTGAATTGATTATAAAAGTAAAAAACGAACATTTTTTTGAGTCTAAAATAGAAAATTCTGTTTTATATGATGCAAACAGTATTTAATTGTCATCCAGGAGAGTGTACTATTATATTATACCTGTAATTGCCTTTAAATTCTCATGTAAATTTTAATAGTCCTAACGGTCTCATCTCTACTGGCATGATTATGAAAACAGTACATCAACTTTTTATCGCAGGGGAAAGGCACTTATTCCCTCTTGTTACGTTGTGTAAGAAGATTCTTAATTCATATGTAGTATATTATTTAAGTCTTCCATTTATTTTTGCCTTCTCAAAAAATAGCAATTAGAAACATTTCGGGAAGCGATTAATCATATCAATCAGAAACTTCTTTTTATGTAACATATTTATTGAGTCGACTTCTATATTTAAATACTTAGTTTCAACAGCAACTTATATCGAACTGCTACATTCACTTATCCGGCCTCTAATAACGAATAGTATTCCTTAGGTATCATTTTAGTGCGATTATTATTATTTTATTTTTCACGATGGCTACCCAAGTAGCTTTCTGATTAAACAACAAACTTATATTATTTTAATTGATTACAGTACCCAGGTTACGGATATGGGAGTGGTGGAATCTCCGGAGGACTGTACCCTCAGTACTACAACTACCCACAACAGGTAGACAGAACTACAACATAAATTCTTGTTGTACATAGTGTAACATTTTCGAAATTTTAATTTCTAATTATGTTTGCATGATTCTGTATTCCAGGCATACTAACTCAGAAAATCGTCGGTATCTTCCCAGCCGTCTACAACCAAGCAATTGAAGGAAATATTTTCATCACAATATGAAAACTAAAATTAGCATTTTCCAAAATTTTTCAGAAATAGATGTGCAATAAACCTGTTCACCATCATGTTGTAATTCACTGAAATAAATACTTTCATGTTTAATTTTTGTCTTGTAATACCACTCAGATCAACTAATATTAGAAAATTGACGTAGAAGAGAGAAGCAATGCCACAAATGTAAATATCAAATAGAAATATAGCGAGAGTTATCTTGCACCGTTTTAGTTTATTCTGTAGAGTTTAAAGTTGCTTCTGTAAACAATTTTTTGAAGATTAAGAAGTGCGCATTGAAATGGAAGTGAATGATAATATGTTCAATGAATCCGCAAGTGTTAATAAGAGTTTTGACTTCGTACTCGATAAAAAATAAGTTGCTCTCTTACAGATTTTGTTTTTCGCTATATTTTATGATACTTCTAATCACAGTGAACTATGTTTTTCGTAAACTATGACGACGATGAGTGGGTGTCCCAAATATTTTCGAAAACAACCTAAGGTGGGTGTCACACCAGAGCAACCGACAACTGGACTGGCCACATTTGTTGCTGATGCCATTTCACATCCAATTAAATGGAGGGTCTCATACCAAGACAACGCAACATCGCTTGTAGGAAATTGAAACAACTTAATGTGGCCATTGAAAAACAACTAAAATTGTTTGAAAGGAGCAACTTCTCACCTTTGAATTTACTAAAAATAATTTAGAAGATTGCATTCACAAAAATTTCATATGTAGTTAGTTATTGCGACTCATGCCCATACTTTAACTACGAGGTCATGGCGCCTACTACCAAAGCGCTCTTTCATCGCTCGTGCGGATATGAGTCCAACACTACTGTGGGAGTCCTAAATGTTCCCAACCGAATACTTAACATTGTATAGGCTCGAGAAAAACGATGTAGCCAGAAAGGACGATGTAGCCAAGGTTTTTTCACCTCCCAGATAAAAAAACCTAAGGGCCTCGGCTGGGCTTCGAACCCGCGAACCCTCAGGAGGGCAGCTCTTTGGGCCTGCAGTAGTCTCTTCCTGTGCTGCTTGGTGGGGCGAAACCACCACCCTGCAGCAGCGTACCAAGCCACAGCCTCGAATACCCCCGTGTAGATTGTTCTGCACGCTGAGTACTTGAGGCCCCATGTTGCGCGAGCTGGGCAGCTCAGAGCGTTAAAGGTGGCATTTGTCCTTTCCTTGATGGCAACAGCGTGGAGAGTCTTAGCGCCGTGCCAACGTTTTTTTTAAAAACAAATAAGCATCTACGGCGGCCGCATTAAAACACCATCTTAATTTGTTTCTGAAATTAAGTTTGAGATCTATTTTATGCACAAAAATCGTCAGCGAAAAAATTTTTTTACTATGACAGACATATTTTTTAAGCGATGTGGCAACATTTTGTAATTAAAAAATGTGGGATGACCGTTGCCAACTAAAAAAAGGTTTTTCTTTCTAATTATAAATTGAGGTTTAAGATCCCTGTTATATATTAAAATAGGTTTTTTGTCGAAAAAATTATTTTTATGTTATTAGACTTAATTTTCAATCGTCGTGGTCACGTTCCTTATTAAAAAAGATGTATGCCGTTGCCAACTGATTTTTTTGTATTGAAAACGAAAATATTGAACTGATAATTATTAAACTTTGTTATGTTTCATATAAAATTTTACTTTAATAGCAGGACAATTGACAAAAATTAAAGAACATTCATAATTATAATTATTTCAAATAAAACAAACTTAAGTTTATATTTTCATATTTATTTGTGCACACTTACTAAACAGTAAAATTAAAAAACATACAAGAGACATTATCGGAATCATAAATAATTATAGGTATTTTTATTTCATCCTGTTCTGAATCACTGCATTCTTCATCCTCTACAAGAACATCCTCAACTCGTTTTGGAAATGGCTCTTCCGTTTACCATAATGGTTTGAGTTGATTTTCTTCAATAAACCAACTTTATATTTTAGTATTTTTATCAACATGGTGGCAGTATTGAGATTCACTTTTTAATTCTTTTTTTTTTTTTTTTTTTCCTCTAGAAAAAGAACAATTTATTTTTGTTTCTCCCAAATTTTCCGTTTTTTTTTCCAAGCCTTAGAAGCTCCAATCAGAAATAGTTTCGATATCGACCCGATATAAGGATGTTTGAATTGCATAAGGTCATAACTCGAAAAAAAGAAGAAAGAAATTGCTCAAATTTAATATAAGTAATCGATTAACTATAAAAACGATAAAGACAGTTCCTGGTGGGGTTACGGCTAGGGATGCAAAACATCGATTAATGACATCGATTATTATAATCCACTTTTCATTTAATTAATCGATATAATTATTAATTGTTAATCGAACGCACAAACAAAAGTTAATACAATCAGTCAATCACAACTCACAAATGACAAAACACAAATGATTAGAAATTAGAAGTAGAACTATTAGAAGGTACTTTTTTCTTATCACCAGTTCACCACAGAGGCACTGTGTTGTATCGATAGTCAATACGATATTCTCCTCCCACTTTTTTAGGCGAGTTGCACTTTGGATGAATTACAATTAATTCCATTTTCTTTTTTTTCTCCTGTTTTTCGGATGAGTTGTAATTTTAATTAAAATTTTTAAAATCGTTAAATAATCATCGATTATCCGATTAATCAAACCCAGATGGCATCTATTAAAAAAACACCGACTATTTTACCAAAACATCGATTATTTTGATTTATAGGTTAATCGATACCCAGCCCTAGTTACGGCGTCGATCGCTGTTCCCAAAGTTATCACAGTGAAATCTCCAGATCTGTTGGTTGCACGAATAACATGAAGAGTACAACATTTGTGGGACATTTTACGAGTTTCAATTAGGTCTAGTATATTAAGTCATCAAGTACTTTTACCAGAATGGCGGAAGCTCAATTGAGGTGTGCAATTTTGGATGGGTCATGAGTATCCTGATGTACCAAAAATCAGCTCAATGGGATTGTGTGTGAATAGTGTTCTAAAAATAGATTAATTTGACGGAATTGAGAATCTAGATCATGCAAATGCGTCAGTTGCTTAGTATAGATGACAATAGAAGTGACATGGTTTGGAAACGCGGCCCTCCCCAATCGAATCTAGAAGTGAAAAACCAATATCGGTGGCGCTATATTAACGCCAGTTTATGTGATTGAGAATGAAACTAGGTCATGGAAACAAACCGAATATAGAGAACAGAAGATAAGCATTTAGGTCCCCTGGGTGACATAACGCACGCTAGAAGCCGTCTGTGGATAAAATGAAACTCTGGAAAGCGAGAGGTTTTTTTGCTTATGATTTGTCATGACAGGACCCAACCAGGCTATGCAGTGGACCTGCAGCAGCATCCTGGATAGGACCAACGTGGGAAAAATACTTGAGCAAACGCTGCATGGAGTGGAGGAGGAAGAAAATTGGCAAAGGTACTAGTCAGCCTGTACAGAAAGGCTCAGAGGCGGTAGGACACGACTAGACTACGTAAGATAACAAAATTTTCCTAACATAATAATCTGTCCGTGGGGTCATTGAAAATTAATCATACCAATTGTCAATATTTACTTGTACTAATTACTATTATAATTATTAAATTAATAGTACTAGAAGATAAGTAGTAAAGATATTAAATAAATAACAATTATATTAAACAAATATGAAAGTTTAGAAAAAATTGTAAGAAAAAAGCTTACTGTCTCGAAAACAACTGATAAAGATACGTATATAAGCCTTGCGAAAGGAAGCTACCAGCAGAGTTACAGTAGAGATACCAAGGTAAGCAATAACATTAATATGTACCTAGTTCTTAATGTATACCTCGGTCTTTTGTCAGTTGACATACAACAGAAATGTTCGGCTTTTTTGTACACATTTTTATTTAAACACCCTCAAAAATCTAAAAATAAAAACCAAGTTAGTATGTAAATATTTTATTTTTATTTATGATCTAATATGACATTGCTAGCTCATAACTGTTTATAGAATTGCATACTCTAAAAGCAATATTTATAATAAATGTTGACTGAGTGCAAAACCGAGTTGGGAATCATTTTACGATTTCATCCAGTATTTTGAAATAAATGTCTGAGGATTTATAGTGTTGAGTAAAAAATAAGTTCCAGGGAACCTTCTGAAAAGTTTTAAAATTAGTTTCAGGGATAGGATCAAAATCCACGGCGGAGATTTAATCAGATAATTATATGGCTTCAGTATTAAATAAATGCATTCAAACCGCACTATCACAACATAAAATTTGGGAGCAAAGAACAATTTTAAATGTTCAAACAAAATAAGCTATTGATTATTTCGGCCAGAATATCATTTTAATTCTATATATATATATATATATTTTTTGTTTTCTTCAGGCTACAACATGATGAAGATGGCAGTCGCTTTTCTCGCTGTTTGCGTTGCTCTGTCAACGGCGGCATCTGTCGGAGGAACGATCACGGTTCAGCAGGCCATCCAGGAGATCCAGAGCCAGCGCCATGTTGCCATCCCCAACTACCAACATAGCGGTATTGTTGGATATTATGTTTTGGTAAGTCCCACCACAAATTCTTATCTAATTTTAGTTTTGTGACTCATGTCCGAGATTTAACTATGAGGACATATCGCCTACTACCAGAACGCTGTTTTGGCACTCTGTGGCATGGTGGACATGGGTCAGACTCTATTGTGGGAGTTTTAAGTTTTACCTACCTAGGTCTATTCACCGCAAGTATCTGACAAATCAATGAATCGGGGATTTGAAGCATCAATACAATTTTTTCTTTCTTACTGTTATTTATACAAATTACCTAGGTATTGTGTATTTCATCAACAGTATATTTTCGGAACATGGATGGAACAGCAAATAAGTAATGTCTTTTTAATGTTAGCTTATTTGAAATGCAAATACATACATTATTAATTTTCAGGCCCCTTATGATGTTCTCGCTGGACTCTCTTCTTACTCAAACGGTGAAGCCCAACAATTCTTTACCCAACTTCAACAGTACGGCTACCTTCCCATTCTCAACAACGCCGGAAGACTTCTTGGACTTTACACTCAGGTAACTTATTTATCAATTTCATCAGCCGTAATAAGAATACAACACTAATGGAATCACAAGATGGAACAACTGGAAAGTAAAACATTATTCAAGGAGAAGGTTACATGCAAGTTACAGTGACGTCATAACGGCTATGTACTTTCCCGGTATGAATTAATAACGTTTTCGCTCTCTCTCCGAAGCCAAACGACCGTTGGCTAAAACTCAATATTTGACTTCGCCCCATTCTCTGGTCCTCAATCTTACCTTCAACTCATTTCGCGGACGGAAAGTTAATATGTGTCAACCTTATGGGGTTTTGAATTTAAATATACAATTTCATGTCGATATATTCATTTCATCGGCAGCTATTTGAATTTTTAAGTTTAGACCCCTCTGATCCCCCTCCATTTCGTCTGATTCCGTTGAAAATTAATAGGTGTCCTTTTTATAGGGCTCTGAATTTACAAATGAAATATCGTGTCAATACATTAATTACAAAGGCAGTTATTAGAGTTTTTGTGTTAAGCCTCCCCTAATCCCTTCTTTGTTTTGGCCTATTTGGCTGCAAATCTATAGGTATCGGTTTAGAGAGTTCTAGATAAACATATAAAATTTAGTGTCGATACATTTATTATAACTTCTCCTATACTTCATATAACTTGGGAAGTAAATAAAGTGGAGAAAAATAACCGCGTGTAAGAATTATTTTATTAAAAATGAATATTTACATTTTTCAGACGACAGGATCTCCAGGCCAAATCAGTCAAGAGGCCACCTACTACGTGCAGAACCTCTACAGATATGGACTGACCCCTATTGTCAACCAACAGAACCAAGTTGTTGGCCTTCATTACTCGGTAAGTCTCTGGAATATTTTCTCTCTGGAAAAACATTATTTTTTCGACCGAAACTTATATGAAAAGATGAAAGCCCTTTAGTCTTACTAGGCATAAGTTAGTTATTATGATTCATGCCCGGGCTTTAACTACAAGGTCATATCGCCTACTACCCGAGCGCTCTTTCGTCACTCTGAATAGACATAAGTGAAGATTTCACAAATTTGGAGACAATGCTTGATGTTTTTGTGACAGATTCAATTGCTTTCTTATTTTCACTACAGACTGTGTAAATATGATTATTAGCATTGCAGCCCGCCCGTTAGCATTCAGTCCCTCTTATTCAATAACTACATAAACCTACCAACTGGATTAAGAAGATGCCTCTTTCTTATTTCAAATTTATTTTGTGAATGAAATACTTAAATGTTATTTTTTTATTCTAGTACACGAGTTACGGTCATGGCCTAAGTCAACTGGCTGGCATCAATGGAGGACAATACCCTTCATACTACCAATGGTACAACAACTACCAACAACAGGTATCGATATTCATATTCAAATGTCAAATTTGCCATATAATTATCCGCAAAGAAAATAAATATGTAATGTTTATTTATTGCAGTCTCCAAGTTACGGATATGGCAATGGTGGTATTAATGGACAATGGTACCCTCAGTATTATCAAAGTTACAGCCAACTCCAACACCAGGTATGTTGTATACAACACTTTTGTGTTACTAGGGGCAAATTTTGTATTACCATGACAAAATATTCATGGGCAGAAGTTTATTAAGGCAGATTCTATGTAATGGGTCATTTTTTTTTAATAGAATTATACCTTTATGTACAGATGGAGCAAACGTTTAAAAAATATGCATTTTTCGTATTTGTGTTTACACAAGTATATAAGATGTAAATCGAGAGCTTATTAGAGTTTTTTCTATATTCGTAAAGGGAAAATCGCATTACTCTGAAGCCATTTGTTATTGCGTTTCAGTGATGAGCCATGAATTAAACAATTTTTTCGGGCTCTTGAATTCAAAACATTTTCTGTTTGGGGGATTTTCTCACTTAAACTCCAAGTCGTGTGGAGGAGGTTTAGAGTTTCGATGAATGAGTAAAATAAATTTAGTTTTTTACTATAGTTAGATAGTTATTATGACTCATACCCAGGCTTCAACTACTAGGTCATATCGCCTACTATCAAAGGGCTCTTTTGTCACTCTGGTGGACATGAGCCCGACTCTACTGTGGGAGTCCTAAATTTTGCCTATCCTAAATTTTTATTCACCTAAGGCAGGGGTCTTTAACGAGTACCTGACATCGTACAGGCTCGGGACCATCGCTTAACGTCCCATCCGAAGGACGACGTGCTTAAGTTTATTTTACCTCCCAGATAAAATAACCTAAGGGCCTCGGCCGGGTTTCGAACCCATGATATTGACGTCAGAAGGCAAGCACTCATACCACTGAGCTACCGGAGCCTTCTTTTTTACTATATCTTTTAAAAGTTTAGAGCGTGGAAAAAATGAAAATTTAAGTTACTGGGGTAAACATTTTAATGCACTGTGAATTGATTATAAAAATTAAAAAAACAATTTTTAGAGTGTAAAATACAAAGTGTTCTGTTTTATGTGGTGCAAACAGTATTTAGTTGTCATCCAGGAGACATACACATGAAAACAGTACACAAACTTTTTATCGCAGGGGAAAGGCATTTATTCCCTCTTGTTGTGTGAAGATTCTTAATTCATATTTATTATTTAAGCATCACATCTTCCATTTATTTTTGCCTTCTCAAAAAATAGCAATTACAACTATTTCGGGAAGCACTCCGATCAAATCAATATGAATCTTCTTTTTATGTAACATATTTATTGAGTCGACTTCTATATTTAAATACTTATTCAAAACTTAGTTTATACAGCAACTTATATTGAACTCCTACATTCGCTTATCCGGCCTCGAATAACGAATAGTATTCTTTAGGTATCATCTTAGTGCGATTATTATTATTTTATTTTTCACGATGGCTACCCAAGTAGCTTTCTTATTAAACAACAAACTTATATGATTTTAATTGATTACAGTACCCAGGTTACGGATATGGGAGTGGTGGAATCTCCGGAGGACTGTACCCTCAGTACTACAACTACCCACAACAGGTAGACAGAACTAAAACATAAATTCTTGTTATACATAGTATAACATTTTCGAAATTTTAATTTCTAATTATGTTTGCATGATTCTATATTCCAGGCATACTAACTCAGAAAATCGTCGGTATCTTCCCAGCCGTCTACAACCAGGCAATTGAAGGAAATATTTTCATCATAATATGAAAACTAAAATTAGCATTTTGCAAAACTCTTCAGAAAAAGATGTGCAATAAACCTGTTCACCATCATGTTGTAATTCACTGAAATAAATACTTTCATGTTTAATTTTTGTCTTGTAATACCACTCAGATAAACTAATATTAGAAAAGCAATAAATAGAAGAGAGAAGCAATGCCACAAATGAAAATATCATTTATAAATATAGCGAGAGTTATCTTGCACCGTTTTAGTTTATTCTGTAGAGTTTAGAGGTGCTGCTGTAAACTATTTTTTGAAGATTAAGAAGTGCGCATAGAAACGGAAGAGAATGATAGTATGCAGTCTAACACACGTATGATTGATTAGTAGTACTAACAAAACTATTAAAAAAAGTAAAATGAAATTAATAAAAACTGAACAAATAAACTTAAAAATATATGAGTATATAAAAAAATTAATACATAGATATATTTACAATAAGTAGACACATTTTTAAATTTAATAAAAATTAAGATAACTATTTTTCAAAAAACTCTTCGGAAGTGTCTTTATCTCAAGGATGTTTTGGGACGTTCTTACGTCCCATCATCAGGTCCCAATGTGCGAGTTATATATATAAAAAAAAAAAGACAATGTAACTATAACAATATATAAATATATATATATATATATATTAATCAATTATAAATTAATTTTAAAAAAATTTATAAATGAATAAATAAAACAATAGCGTAAATTGGACTGACCTTTCAAGGTGTGGAGGAACCCTGCCCAAAAAATAAAAATGAAAGCTTTGTATCAAATCATGTTTTTGGATATGAAATACGATTTTTTATTGTGGTTATTTTATTCAAGAGATATAAAACATTCTACAAGCAAATTCGTCATTTAATGGATATACTTGTCTATTGGTAGAAACAATTACAGGTGTCCTTTGTAGGACATGATAGTCTTCATATTTAACATTTACAGATAAATATAATAATAATTTAAATGTTACAACATTGGGTTCATCAAAAGACGGAATCGCTTGTAGTACCTTCTTTTTCTACGTCTGTCTTCATCATTAACTGATCCAATGAGTACATCTACTCCGTTGTCGTAGTCTTTTCTTCTCCTTGACGTGGACCCTGCTGCTATTTCTGTGAACTGCAGTCAACGACATCTACACTTCCAGTTGCGGTATCTACAATCGTCGATAAAGTGGAGGTGTCCAAAGCCTGTTTTGTTATGCAATGCGACAAGGATAAACGAGCTTTGCGTATTTCGAGTCACTCCCGCCAATATCTCATAATATGCCTCGCAGAGTGTTGTATATTGTAGAGGGGCACGATGCGTTGTATAATTCGTCGGTCGCCTGATATAAGGCTTCCATCGCTTCCGCTTTCGTACAGCAAATGTTCATATTCTTCTCTGCGGTCGCGCAAATCTCTATCATGATATATATCAGATCCTGAAGGGGTTCCGTCAGTTCTTTCTCCATCTCGCATAAACAATTCATTAGAAAGGCCGAGATGGTCGAAAAGAAATTGTCGCTAAGGAGTGACAGAATTATGCGTAATATATTCAAAAATTTTTTATCGCGTTATCTACTTTTTTCCCACTTAAACTTAAGCAACGTAGTTTCTGGAAAATAGGAAATTAGTTATTCTGTGCTTTGAGAGAAAGCAACATACAATCAACGATTAAAAATAAATTTAATTTTTAAAAGTCGATTCTTCAGAGAAGAGGTTACAATGGTGGTTATTGCCCCGCGAAATGTAAATAAGTGACTTTGGTGTTGCTTAAAATTTTTTATTAGCATTTCTTTATAAGGTTTCCTTTCAGGGCAATATGGATGTCGTCGGTTTTGCTAGTGAGTAAAAGATTTCTCTCCAACTGTGTCATGCTGCCGGCTTTCAAAAGCTTCATCACACATTTTGAGCGAATATGATAACCAATGTCGACATCTCGTATCTACAAATTCTTAAGTCTTCAGAATCCGGACAAGAAGTTAATTAATTGACTCTCATAAAGTTTTTCGTTTTAATTCAATTTTTATGTATTTATAACTTTACTATTTTGCGCGAGTATTTCTGAGCAGGTGCACACATTAATTTCAAGTTCATAATTTCACAAAGCTGCAGGAACGAGGTCTCAGCAATTGTCATTCGATATATATCGTCTGGGGTTTTCTACACCACATATCTTAAAAATGCAACTTCAGGAGACAAGACACTTGTCTTACTTCTTGTAACTTCTGTCGTGATATACTTGTCTTACTTCTGTCGTGATATACTTTACCTAATGAATGCAGAAATCAAAAAAAATATATTAAAAGCATCAACAATTATTTCGCCATGTTGTATATATTATACCTATTGTATTTTCATGGTTTTATTTGAAGGGAAATTAACTTCTAAATTTTTGATGACCCTATTTCCAGTGAATATGTCTGTTATCAGCAGCATATTTTTTCGATTATATCTTACGATTTCGTTCTTATTTTATTGCCGGTGTCTTCCTTGGGATAATTTTATTCTTGAACAGCCTTGTTCACATCTACTATACTTAATATCAACTATTGACATTTACTGAGTTTCTTGTTTGTATAATACATGAAAAAGCAATGTGTTCGCGGGGTTTCTAACACCAGGTTTCTAAATGCTTTTCAGTCCTTATTTTGTTATTTTAATAGATAAAAACCGTCTGGCTAATGTAAATAAAAAGCAAAAACAATTGTGAAGGTGGGTAAACTACAAAAAATGCATAATTTATTTTTTATAACCGTGCAATTACAG
The DNA here is from genome assembly GCA_963662175.1 of Aradus depressus. Classification (NCBI taxonomy): domain Eukaryota; kingdom Metazoa; phylum Arthropoda; class Insecta; order Hemiptera; family Aradidae; genus Aradus; species Aradus depressus. The sequence goes on along the minus strand of OY759214.1, from coordinate 14,965,277 downwards.
ACATTCCAGGAAGCACCCCTATCTGTAATTTATTTGGTGATCTGTATGTTAACAATTTTTCTCAGATAAATCAAAATCTTTTTACAGAACATATTTATTGAGTCGACCTCCATGTTGGAACTCCAAGTCAAGACTGTTTTTGGATGTTGCTGCCTTTTATCTTGAATATAACTTTTGGGTTGTGTAAGGAGATTCTGAATTTATAATAATGTATTTATCACAGCTCTACATTTCTTCAATTTATTTTTTGGTTTTTATAACCTAGCAATTACAGCCTTTCGGGAAGCGTTCCCATCATCAGTATCTATAATTTATTTGCTGTTATTTTCTGTCAAGACAGACTTGGGAGTTTCAACATAGTGGTCAACTCAATAAATATGTTCAGTAAAAAGGAGATCATATAGATATTCTCAAGGTTTGAAGGTATGGAGTAGACGTGGTGTTACAAAAACACTGATGATATGTAATTTCCATTGATCTTTATGTCCTTTTTTAAAATTTAAAAAAGTCCTAAAATTTAACTTATTGATTTAATTGTTTATAGGTCCATCGCTGTGTTTGGTAATTGTAGGGTTTCTTTGGGGCGCTACTAATCCATTCATTAAGCGAGGCACAGAAGGCGTGGAAAAAATACAAGAGAAGAATAAAGTAAAGAAAATTTTAAAAGAAGTCCGTTTTTTACTTACGAATTGGAGGGTAAGGATCATTCTATGTCAAATCAATCAACTTTTGAACCTCTGATTTTTATAGTTGTACCCAGTAGAGGTAGGTACAAAAAATGTACATTTCTTGAAGCAATACTAAAGGCGATTTGTTCTTTTGGGGTGCACATGTGCAATGTTTTTTCCAAGCTGGGAGCTGGGGATCAGAGCAAGGGTTAAGTGAGAATATAGCCGCATCCTATCCACATCGCCCCTTATATAGATGCAATCAATCTTGAGTTATGGACATTTGAAGCATTCAAAACAAGCATAATTTTGAATTTTTTTCACCTTTCTATAGCTTGTATCTTTAAAACGATTATTTAAAAAAAAGAAAAATTGAAAATCTGCACTTTTTGTATTCTCACTAGGGACAACTTATGCACAGGAAACCATAGAAATCTAAGAGATCAGGATTCAAACCTCGATTGTTGAGTTTTTAATCTGCTCTTTTATTAGTTATTTATGCAGAAATTTATTTCAGTACACTGTACCTTTTCTTATTAACCAATGCGGATCAATCCTGTACTATTTGACTCTTCAATATGCCGGTAAAGGAAACTGTTTAATTATTATTATTAATATTAACAGTATTTAAAAATATTTACCAAAATGGTTACTTTTGTGTCGTAATTGGTTTTCAGACTTGAGTGTGGCTGTTCCAGTGACTAACTCCTTGTCGTTCGTTTTTACTGGGCTTTCAGGATGGTCATTAGGAGAGAAAACCCCTAACAAAAGTAAATATATAATTATTTGTCTTTGTTTTATAACTAGCCTCTAGAAATATTTCTATTCAATGTGTAGCTTTAAATTCAGCTGGTTGGTAGCCCACGAGGGGGTTTCAGGGTCTTCCATTTCACCAAAGAAAAATAGATCAGGAGCCTAGAAAGGTGTAGGTAGATATTATCCCCCTGCAACTCCCGTTTGATTGCGAAATCCCAAATAGAATTCACTATTAAAATAGAATCTGTGATGTTTAACGAGATTTCTAATAAAGTTTAGTTCTTTAGTTGCACATTTTTTTCTCTCACATTTACTTACTGAGCTCAAGATCGCGGGTTCAAAATCCGGCCGAGGCCCATAAGTTATTTTATCTGGGAGGCAAAAAGAAATAAAATTAAGCACGCCGTCTTTCGGATGGGACGTTAAGCAATGGTCCAGAGCTTGTACGATGTCAGGTTCTCGTTTAAGACTTCTGCCGTAGGGGGAATGAAATGAAAATGAATGAATGAAAATTTAGAGAGGCAAAATTTAGGACTCCCACAGTAGAGTCGGACTCATGTCCAGCAGACTGACGAAAGAGCGCTCTGGTAGTAGGCGATATGACCTAGTAGTTATATTTACGGGTATAGTACGACTGGGCATGAGTCACAATTACTAAAATAAAAAATAGACTCTTCTCCCGGCTGGTCGCTGTTGGTAACCGCCACTTGTCTCATCATATAATTATTGTGTTATTTTTATTTTTATTTTAGGGACCTTATTGGGAATGTTGTTCGTGCTTCTTGGGATTTGTTGTTATTTATCTTGTAAATTACATTAATAATTTGTTTAATTTACAATTATTGTTAATCTTTAAATAATTATGTTATTGTTAAATTGTCATCCCTGTAATTTGAGAAGGATGAATATCTAAGCTTGTCCTTCCTATTTAGGGAACATAAGGACGTTAAGCCCATACAACAACAGAGCTTGAAACCCTAATTCCAAAAAATATGAGTTGATGTAAATAAAACCAGTAATATCGACATTTAAGTAAAAAAGTTATTTATTTGTACATACAGCTGTTGTATAATTCGTTCCATTTTTAACTCCTTGTTGTTCTAATTGTATAATTAAATCTTGATTGAATATATTTAATGTGTAGTTTCAGTGTGTATTTTATAAATTATTTTCCACCTATTCCTTCATTCCTGGTTTCCATGACATTCTAACTGTTTGGTCAATCTAATATTTTTCCTCTCTTAGAACCATTGAGGTAAGTTGAAAAATATTGACTCTAGAACATATTTGAATTTTAATTGCAAATATTCTTTGACCACCTTAATTCGAACAACTGAAATTAAAGCTTTATTGTGTATTCACAGTTATATTGCGTTGAATTTATAATCATATATTTCTTACTTAATTATTACATAATTCCTTCCAGCTCTTAGGTTTGTTTATCTGGGATGTAAAAAAAGACCTTGAGCACGCCGTCCTTCGGACGTTAAGCTGTGATCCCGAGTCTGTGCGATGTCCGGTGCTCTAAAGATCCCTATCCTAGGTAACTAAACCTGGGTAGGCAACATTTATAACACACTGTAGAATCGGGCTTATGCCCACTACAGGTACGAAAGAGCGCTCTGGTAGTAGGCGATATGACCTCGTAGTTAAAAGTCGAGCGTGAGTCACAAAATTGACAAACAGCCGTTGCTGCTACATAATTATATTTTTTTTAAACTTAAATTTTTGTATTTTGTTGATTGAGAATAGGAGACCATGAACTAATTTTGTGAACTAGAATATTGATGTATCTAAATTGAAAATAAAAACTATAGTCACATACTTAGGGGTTTTTATACATTTTTGGGAATAATTGGTTTACTGTTTCGATTTTAGTTAGCAATAACTCTCAGACCATTTTCTGTATTCTTATTTTTTTTTATTTAATTAGTAATGTGACTCATGTCCGGGCTTCAATTGTGAGGTCATATTGTCTACCACCAGAACGCTCTTTCGTCTCTTCCGTGGACATAAGTTCTAAATTTGGCCTGTGCGGTAGAGAAGGTTCATCGCAAGGGAGGACTCCGTATCTCACTCACCTCCTATCTCTGATGTTTTAACAACTATGTTAACGTAACCGATGTTCAATTAACAATTTTTGAAAAATTAAATTAAATATAAAAAAGGAAAAATAATACATTTTAATATTTAAAAAACTAACCAGTATATTTGTACTTTTACTTTATTGATCATTTTTTTGTTTTTTCTTATATGGAAAATCAAGTGTATGAAACCTCCCACATGAGGGAAAAATATATATTCACTGTACAAAAAAAATATTTAACTTATTGAAAAACATATATCACATCGTGTTCCGAATAAAAATATACTACCGAAAATAGCTCTTAGAAATATGGGTCATCAGAAGCAGTCAACATCGAGATAAAGGTAAGATCAAAGTTTCAAATTACATATCGACCAAATTTCCTAATGTGAAGTTAGGGTTCCATTGACAAACATTGCCTTGATGTATTAATTCTATTTACATTTAATAATTTCTATTGTTCTGAAAAATAGTCTTTCTGCATGTGCCACTGCCGTGAGAGTAAAAGAAAAATGTGACTTTAGTTTCTAATTCCGCCTCTAGAGTTCTGTAGTTGTAAAATCCTAAAAAAAATTATATATTTCTACACTAAATAAATAATATTTATCGTATATAGATATTATTTATTTATTCAATCGTATATAGATATTATCTATATACGATTGAATATTAATGTCATTTGGAGCTCGTCTTTAGGTAACCTTTGAATTACTAATAGCCATATATTAAAGAGTATATTTATTTGACTGTTTTTCTCATTATTATTTTTTAAATAATTTATCTCCGAATTTCTACTTAAATGTTGAAGAAAGAATTGTTTTTAAAAACATATATGAACCAATGTAAACGTCTCTTTAAGAGCACGTTCAGGAAATGCTAAGAAGCGCCTTCACTAGAAATTATAGAATAGTAAACAATAATTCATGAAAAGAAGTGAATAATAGATAAATTAATTTGTTAGTTTTGAAGCATTGTCTTTGACGTATATATTCTCAAAACTCTTAACCAATTATTCAAATTCAAACATTTTTAACATAGAGCTTATTATTATTTTTCAAATGTTTAAAAGATCATTTTTCTGTCTGTGACTGGCAGACAAAAAGTAAAATATATTTCTGACGTAAGATACGGCTTAGCGCACTATGTCATTATTATTATTTTGGAAGTTGGAATGGTGCTTTAACTCTCTGATCGTGAAAGATGATCAGATGGTCAGAGTTACATTTTGAAGTTAACACTTTTTTCTACAAAAGAACATATAGAACAGGTGATTACGATGTCATATAACATCAGATAATTATCATAGATTGCAGATAAAAAATGCAAAACGCAGTTTGTCTTTTGAAGGAAACAGGATATTTAGGCATGGTCGTTCCGACGCCCGACATTTTGGCGCCGAAACGTTTCTTTTACATTTTTGATTTTTTTTTTGTCATGCTATAGCAAAATACAATTTGATTTGGCCGTCATGGCAAAAAAAAAAAAAATATTGGGTGTATCAAATAAGAAACTGTGATGTACTTATATATGACATATGTAAAAAGCTTTATGTTTGTGTTATCTGTTTTGAGATTCCAGATATGTATGCACCGTGCAGGAAGATACTTATATATGAAACTGTGAATCAGATAGTACCTATATGACATAGTATGTCATATACTATCTGATTGAGTTCATGGATGATTTTAAGGATACTAGCTAGAGGTGATATGGTTGAGATCAAAAAAGACTTATATCGGAAAGATTGAAAATATAAGGGAACAAGTCGAGGATCGAGGAGATTTGTTTGACAGAAAGTCAGATGTACTTGAATGTACTTCCTTAAGTACATCACAGTTTCTTATTTGATACACCCAATAATTATTTTTTTACCTATCTTCCTTCACGGTGCATACATATCTGGAATCTCAAAACAGATAACACAAACATAAAGCTTTACAAACCCAAAATTTGTTATTAAATAAACGTAATAATATACATAAAACCAAAGGTAATGCCGAAAAAGTGAAATTTAAAGAAGAAAAAGATATGGGATAAAATACAATAGAAATGTAATGTTTAACTGGAACAGGAAACAGGAGGTGTTATATTTTTTTTATCGGATTTTAAGAAGTGTAGGTAGTGCACTGTGTTACTAAACAAAATATTGAAACTATTTGACCTATCCTGGTTAGCGCTTCCGTTGACCTGGGTACCTCATTATCCCGCCGGGTCTATACGCGGACATTGGGAACCAGGACTCAGAAATTTAACAAATCTTTTTAATGTTTCTTAATTGTTTATTTAATATTTTATGTACATGCTGTTTGAAGGATGGTGGTGTGCAAATGTCCGAAGAGTCGGCTAAACCCGCGCCACCTTCGAACCACCAACTCAGGCACCATTCAGGTGGTGAGTCCGCCCCCGCCGGTCGAGTGTCCCGAACCTGGCGAGTATTTGAAGAACGGGAAGCGCTATCTCCGGGTGGTGACCCGGGACTGTGTGAGAGACCTGGTGGTGCCTGATACCGAGGGCAATGTCAACAGTGTCTTACTGGACCCCCGCGAGCTCAACCAGCTCCTCTGCACTGGCGTAAGTGACATGTCCATATACCGTCGTTGTAAATTTAAAGAAATGTAACACTTTTATTATTTTATTTAATAATTTATACCAGCCATGCGGAAGTATACATAAATTTAATTAATCTGCAAAAAATTGAATTTTCACCAGAACCTCATGTTCTTTGACCTCTGAATCCCAACAAATGCCTATTATTTTGAGTCAAATTGGCCACACTAAAAGTTTATGAGGGGGATCAACTTCAAATCCCCTGTGTGGTAACTCTTGATAAAACACTATCTAGTATATTTAGTATAATCGGACAAGCGAAGAGGGTTTTGCGGGAGAATGGGAACTTATTTTATTACAAATAGTTGAAGCTGGAGAACTAAATAGCCGGTGACTCACAGAGATATTTTCTTCTATGATTTGCAGGATCCTCTGCAATTTAGTGAACTGCAGTCTATATTACATATTTAGCACAATTACAGGAGCTTCACTGAATTTCTAATTTTTTCTCGTTTCTTTTTGACCCTACGCTCCTATAAACTATAGGACAACTAAAGTTCGCATACGAAATTTTCAAAAGCGTTTTGAGATTTCCTATTTTTAATTTTATTTATTGGCCAAAATTAAAAAATTGGTGAAGGACTGTTTAATAGTGTATTCAGTTTCTCATACTCTTTCCCATTTAAATGAAGCCATTTCAGAGAGACCTTCTTTAGAAGACAAGTTAATAACGTTCATCTTCATTTGTTGAAATTTACACAATAATGTTGATTAAAACTTGTTGAAATAGTTCATTGATGGTTCTCTACTAGATCACAAAATATTATTAAAATGTGGAAGTTTGAGTCTAAAGTACGTTTTCTTGTTTGATATGGAACTCTCAGTCGAGACTTCAGTCTTGTGTCTGGCGCGCCTGTCTATATTCGGTCATTCAAACGCAATTTCGTTTTGGAAACCCTCCTGTTCCTCCATTGTTAATATATTTAAAATTATTTTTCAATTTTAATAAAATATATTATTATAACGACTTGTTTTTGTTTGTAGGAAGCTCACATTAAGGACAAAGAGAAAGATAAAGAAATAATAGAAACTTCTAAAATGGAAGAAGCCGCCAAAAGTGATCTCAGAAAAAGAGAACTACGGAAATATGTAACTTACAGAGAATTGGGACCCAAACTGAGCAAGGTTCATTCTCTCTTATACACATTAATATATATTTTACCATTCCAACGTTACTAATTTTAGGTCCAAATTCACTTTTCGTTGTAGTTTCATTATATTTTCACTTGTTAAGTTTCCCAGAAAGTCTGTTGGTCTGTTGCATCGTCAACATTATCCCGTTCCACGGCTACCTGCATCGGAATCTTAGTAGGGTGTTTGTTGTATATCACAGAATTTCTGTGAATTAATGAAGTTAATTTTGTGTTTGTGTCATACATAGGAAATAGGGGGAAATCAACGCATGCGCAAAAGCTATATGTGTTAACTTTTTTTTCGAATAGGACGGTATACTTTTCATAACTATTTAATTCCTATTAATTTTAAAAAAAGACAGTTTTGTAGTTATTTATCTTTAATTTGAATCGGTTTTCTATAATTATTTTCATAATTTTCAAAGCTTTTCATGGAAACATTATTGGAATTTTAACGGGAGATAGAAAGAAAGTACTTTATTTGGGCCGGCATCAAGTTGCCTTTCACAAAAATAACAAAATAAAATACAAAAAAAAATTAATAATAATGATAAATGAAACTAAAATCTAAGCTAAAATGTCCTATGGGAGTCTGGGTCGCAGTCGGCGATGTGCGGTGGGCTGTCCAATATTGGTGGACAGCTCCAGGGCTGAGGGGCAGGTTCTGGAGGAACGTCTCAGTCAGAGATCGCAGGACGGTGTCCATGGGAGCTATGTCCAGTTCTTTATGAATTATACTGCCTCTCACGAACCACGGCGCGTTGATAATGGGAGATAAATCAAATAACACTTAAGTAGTGGAATTGCTCACTTCATTGGCTGGAATCTTTTTTAAATTTATATTTTTGTGTTAATTATAGCTTGAATTCGTGGCAAAAGAAAAAGCCAACTTCCTACTTCAAAAGGCCAAAGAAGTTAGCCAAGAAGATGAAGATGATATTAAGCTTTGTAACAATCTTCTGCTTGGCACTAAATGCCAGGCTATCCGAGATGCACAGATCGTCGAAAAAAAACAAATAGAGTGGGTATTTTTCAGTTTTTTAAGGAAACATGAAACATTTAACTCAAAAAAGTAATGGTTTACAAGAGAGACAATAGTTTTATTTTTAAATTATTTATTAAAAAAGAAATTATTATCCGTTTCAATGAACTATAAAAGTTTCCGATTTTTTCCTCAAGTGATTGAAACTTATAATGCAAGATAATTGAGAAGCTAAAGAAAATTTTAGTTTATTTATCATTATACTTTACAGGATACTTTTTTTTTTTTGCAAAATATGGCATTAATATGTCAATTTACAATTAGTAGAATTAAGTGGTGGGTAAGGTTTTCCATTTTAAATTTATGATTCAACGTATTACAAATAATACATGTATTTAATATTTCTGTCAGAAAATAACTATATCGCAAATAGCTCAACAAGTTCAAATTTTTTGATTAATTTATTTCGGAAAATTTTTAAAAAAAATTAAAATTTGTAAAAAAATTATTTGTTTTTCTTCTACAATTGACAGGAGAGAGCTGAGGGAGGAAGAAAAAAGACTGGAAATGATGATGGAACAGGGGAGAAAGAAAATGTTGGCTAGGGAGAAAGAAGAGGAGCTGAAGAAAAAGAAACAGAGGGAGGAGTACGTGAAGGCACTCAACTACCAACTGGAGAGGAATCTGCTGGAGCGGGAGATGGAACAAGAGAAGAATATAGAGGTGCGCCTACTGTTCTAGCTCTGGATAGGTCCCTATATTGTGTACCCGCGACCCTACTCTAAGAAACAATATTTATTTCTAATAAGTACATAAACCAAAATAATAATAATAAATGCGTAGGTCAATCAGAAGGTTTTGAGTTATCTGTTTCAAAACTCTTTTACGGGTGCTCAAAATGCTGTCCGCCAAGCCATTCTCAACTGAAGTCAAGGCTTCAAGAAAAGCCACAATTTCCTCCTCCGAATGGAATTGTCAACCTCGCAAGTGTTTTCGGTGCCGCACATGGCTTAGGCGGGTGTTCAGAAACACCTGCTTAGCAGTCAAAACGCTACTGTTTGACTGGCAGTGTTAGGAGGTATTACCATGGTCAAGCATTATACCTCTGGTATGAATCTCGAGTACTTGAGGCAGGCATATGTGTTGCATAAGTTTGCTGTTACAATCTTCTGTCGGCTCAACTTGATTGCTTTCATCAGCTTTGTACTTCCGAAGAAAACAACGTGCATTACTCTTCTTATCGCAGGCTGTTTTTTGAGGGTTGAGTGTCGGGGAAGGGCCATCATCGTTATTCCACACCCCTTTTTCTTGATAAGAGGCTTACAATGATAAACTTGTATTTCCACATCTCACAACATTCTGCCCTATCTATGTATGTAGTACGTATCAGGCAGAAACAACTCAATTATTATCCAACATAGAAAAACAAGTTATTGCACAAATAAATTTTGTTAAGTTTTCATTTTGATGACTGTTTGACAACTGTTCGTTTTCTACAAACAAAATGTCAAATGCTTGTTGTTCCCTTGATAAAGATCCCATCAAATAGGCATGGATGGTTGACCTATATAGAGGTAATTTGCACATATACGGGCTTCCTAGTTTACACAAACAACAAAAATAACCAAGCACCAGTTTCGAGATTTTTGCACATGTTTAGAGCATGGAATTCAGAGTATTTTGATTAGAAGGTGAAACTTTTGAAATTGGAAACAAAATACTTTTGAGAAATAGGTGTTTTACTCTGACTTCATTTTTCCTAATGATATTCTAATTTCTACCCATCTGGTGGTGGAATACCGGACTAATTCCATCATAGTTCATTCTAGTCCTGTAGAAAGAGCTTCATACTTAAATCTTAAATACGTTTTTTTCAAAAATAGTTTTCTATCAACATCGAAAGTTAAAAAATACTTAATGCAATCAATAACAAATAATAGAAAACGGCAAAACAGAGGAATGCACTGAAACTGATATTTTCATTTTTTACCTAATTTTTAAATTTGTCTTAGGAAAGTATGATACTTCGGGAGCAGGCAATGAAAAACCAAATTGATGAACTTAGAGCAGGAGAGGATAAACGAAAACAACAACAAAAAATAAGGGACGAAATGAATAAAATAAATGAAGAGATTCAGTCAGCCTTGGAGGAAGAAAAGCGAAAATCAAAATTAGAAGATTTGAAGGTATAAAAAATAAACATGAAATTAAACGAGGTAACTCTCTCCTGTTTGGCCTTCAATATAGATTTACATCCCACGTAACTTCTACGTTAGGCACATTTTTTTTTTCTTTACGTATATTTTACTTATAATTTATGGAAGGTTGATCGACGTGTCGATAGGGAGTGAACGTTCAAAATGTATGAAAGTGCATTACAATGCATTGTAAATAACCAAGAGTATTTCTATAGAAAAGACCATTTGGTCACCAGACATAAGCAAATTATTTTATTTTATTAACAACATTAATATTTCACCAAGTCAGGCATCATCAGAATGTCTTCACATGTCTTTCTTTTTCACATACTACCCGTGATATTTGTCAGAAAACAAGTATAAGTTAAATCATCCTTTGGTGAATAACAAGTTGTATGTAAAAAAAGAAAGACATGCGAAGACAATCTGATGGCGTCTGGCGCATCCGATACAACCAGGAGTTGTACGCACTCTACACAGAGCCAAAATTGTCCCACTGGATTAGAGTTGCCAGACTCCGTTGGGCTGGACATGTAAGACGGATGGACGAGGACCTTATACCCAGGAAATTCGTTAATGTGACACCGGAGGGTAGGAGAAGAGTGGGACGACCCAGAAGAAGATGGCTGGGGAACAGAGACGCAAGACGGTTTGGTGCGGTGGGCTGGTGGAGACTGGCCCAAGACAAAGCTGCATGGGAACATTTCCTGGAGGAGGCCAAGGCTCTTGACGGGCTGTAGCGCCTATGATGATGATGATAAAATAAAATAATTTACTGATGTCTGGTACTTTTCTGCATTGTAATGCAATTTCATTTTCCCATTTTTTTTTTTTAATCGGCGGAAGGTTTAGGATTAAATGTTACTAAAATCTTAAAAATGTCATTGTGTCTTTTATTTCTGACGAAGAATATTTCTGAGGAATAATATCTTTATTGTTTTCTTTCGTAGTGTATTATTATTATTATCCATTTTATTTTATTGCATGAGAATATTCCCTTAGAACATATGGTATTTCAGATTCAAGAGCACATGAGACAGAAGGCAGAAGAAGAAAGACTCCAGGAGGAGAGGTATCTTGGAGAGAAACAGGCAAGGGAGAAAGAACTGGCCAAGATGAGGGCATCGCAGAAGAAGGCAACTGATACACAGGCCAAGAAGGACGCTGATAGGGCTGCCAGGATAAAGGCAAAGGTAGGAGGTGTCTCTGCTCTTTATATTGAAGGAAAACTAAACACACTTCTTATCATTAGTAATTTTGACTTTGAGAGAGGAACCGAAACAATTTACAATAAATGTTAATTAATATACATATAGCCAGTGATGCTAACAACTACTGCTGGAGCCACTATAGACTAGCGGCACATCGCTGGCTGGATCGCCGAACGTACGAGTATAACGGCTTAGCACAGGGGGGCGCAGATAGCTTGCTTGCTTGCTGAACTCAAGATCGCGGGTTAGAGGTTTTCTATCTGGGAAGTGAAGACATCTTCAGCACGACTGTCCTTCGGATGGGACGTTACGCGATGATCCCGAGCCTGTGTGATGTAAGTTACTCGTTGAATAAAAATTTAGGGTAGGCAAAATTTAAGACTCCCAAGAGTCGGGCTCATGTTTACCAGAGCGATGTAAGAGCGCTCTGGTAGTATGCGATATGACCTCGTAGTTGAAGCCCTGGTATGAGTCATAATAACTAACTACCATCGCTGGCTGAATCGTCGTATAGTGGTTAACGTCGCTGGCTGGAATCCCTGATGGCGTTGTGGTTAGCGTAGCTGGGTGGGTCACCGAATGTATAGTGGTCAGCGTCGCTCATGTTGAATTGCCGAAGACGTAGTACATAAATGACTGGATCTCTGATGGTGTAATGGTTAGCAATGCTGGCTGGATCCCTGGCGATGCAATTATTAGCATCGATGGGGCTGGGAACCCATTTGTATAATAGTTAACATTGCTGATTGGATCTCATCATTCACATTTCTAAAAAATTTTTTTTTGTATTTTCATCTGTAATATGCAATTTTTTAATTATAATTTTCTCCTATTTATTTGTTTTTAGTATGAATATGAATGGAGATTAAAAGAGAAAAAGGCGGCTGAAGATAAAAAACGGGAAATAGAGCGACTGAAGGAAGAAAGACGTCTGCAGATCCAGGAGAGACAACGGGCTCAGGCCAGAGAGATCGAGAAAGATCTGGAGGAGGCTTGTCGACTGGAGATGATGGAGATGCAAATGAGGGAACGGGAGAGAAAGGAAAAGGAGCGGAAACAGAGGGTAAGGAGATCTCGGCCCCTTCCTAGAAATAATACAGAGGAAATATTTTTCTTTTCTTCCTTCCATCATTACTGATACAACACTGTATTCACGGCTTACGTTTTTATCTCATCGCTTTTAATGAAACAAGCTTATCAAATAGTCTTCGTTCTTTAAATAGGATGTTTTTTTTTTGTCCTTTTTAACACAAAACAAATGAACGAATATTTAGGGGATATTCAACACAAAAAAGTTCAAATCTTTCTTGGATTTATTTTATTTTGTAATTTTCCTATAAATGCAGATACAATTTTGTGCTAAATATTTCAGCGAAATCGTTGAAACTTTCCAAGTTAGTAATTATCAATTTTAATTAATTATTTTATTATGAATAAATATAATATAATATAAATATTCATATCCAATTCTTTATTGATCCAAAACATTATCAAAAAGAAAAAAAACAAAAATGGGGTTGAGAAAATAGATAGTATGTGTAATAAATGAGTAGGCTAGAAATCGCTACGCTTTTCTCAAAGTAATGAATTCCCTTTCGATTTCAGACGAATAACGACTCTATTTTTGGGAGGCCTCGTTAGTTACCTTTATAGTTATATTTCAGCAATAATAATGTTTTGTCGAAGCACAATTTAAACTCCTCCTCCCTCCAATATTCTTAACGGTCTCCGATACTTCCATTAGTTTACGTGGTTTAATATTTATTTTCAGAATAATTGTGTGACTCTAGTTGAATAGTTAAAAATAATTATATTTACATTCAATTGCCTAACAAAAAAATATTTATTGTTGTAGGCTGCACATACCGTTCCAGGAATAATAATTACTTTTTGGGTTGTATAAGGAGGTTGTTAATTGATATATAATAATATGTATTATATAATATTATATTATATTATTATAACATCACTTCTCCCATTTATTTTTTGTCTCAAAAATATAAATTACAAATATTTCGGGAAATATTCCCAAGATCAGAATCTTCTTTTTATGTAAGGCATTTATTTCCGGTATTTATTGAGGCCAATATTATGTTTAAACATCTAGTTAAAACTAAATATAGAAGTCGACTCAATAAATATGTTTTATAAAATGAAGATTTTGATTGACAGAAGGAATAGTTACCCTAAAGAACACAACTATTATAGGCACTGATGATGGGAATGCTTCCTGAAACCTATAACCTTTGTATGTGCTTTTTTTTGAGAGGGCAAAAAATAAATGGGAGAAGTGATATAATAATACATTATATAGGAATAATAATATTTATTTCCGATAAACCATAACACCATAAATGGATACCTCTTACAATTTTTTAAATCAATAGCGGTAAATAATTATAAAAATATAATTAATAAATAATAGAAAATAAATTAATATACAATTTCTCCATCAGTAGAGTCGGGCTTGTCCACCAGAGCGACGAAAGCGCGCTCTGGTAGTACGCGATATGATGAGTCACATCAATTAATATTAATAAGTACAATAGTTGTGACTCATCACTCACCCGGACTTAAACTAAACAAGTGTGAAAAATAAATATATTTGGGGGACCAAATAACTGTTGTTTACCAAACACCTTTATTTATTAAATAACTAGTAATATTATAAAATATTACTATTATTATTGATTGCAATCAAAATATTTTTCAAGTAACATAAAATATATTTTTGTAGGAGAAAGATGAGTACAAAGCAGGACTGTTGAAACAGATGAATGAGAAAGAGAAGGAGAAGATCCGTCAGAGGAAGGGGATGTTCGAGGACGGGATCCTGACGGTGATGGAGCTGAAGGAGAACCAGGAGTCTCTCCAGGCCAACATGAAGAGGAAAGTGAGCAGCATCAGGTAACTCGACATCCCTTTCTGGAGTTGATTCGTCAAATTTAAAATTTTTTTTACATTATAACAAGGTAAAAGAGCCGCCAAAGGAAGATATGCCCTATTAGGGGATCGAACTGAGAGCAGATCTAGGCATTTTGTTGGTGTCAGTTGTCGTTTCTCCGATCTAACCAGCATCAATTCTCCCCGTCCAGGACTGTCCCTTTTTCAGCAGCATCTAAGCCTTTGTCTTTCTCAAAGTTCTTCACTTGATCGTACTATTGGAAAATGCGCATTCAACAGGCCCCAGCTGGCTTGTTCCTTTAGAAAGACGTGAAGAACAAATATTATACACTTTACTAGGTAATAGGTCTTAAAGAGCTGATGCGAGAAAAATCGTTCAGGCCAATTTTGTTATTTGGAAGGTAGGATAATGGGTGATCTGCGACAATTACTTGAATTCATGTTGCCAAAAACTGCTCTTATAGGTTGAAAATATAATGAAAAACGTATGTTAAAAAAAAAAATATATTATCTATTTCACAAAGTACCTATATAAAATATATGTGTATTGCTACCATCCATGCTGAATATTTGTTAAGTTGTGGCTGAAGATGGCAGCAATATCGAAAGTATTCCCATATACGAGTATTTTATATATTTTGTGAAATAGGGAATATTTAAAAAACTTTATATATTTATTAAGTGTTTCACAATATACCTCTGCAAAAAAATGTTAAGTATCTTGTAGGTTGCTTTAAGAATACATTCACAATGCTACAACATAGACGCATTTTCTTGTATACTTCCCAAAATTAGCTTTTTCTCAACTGCTGTTTCTAATTCTAATTCTGAATTTCTTCGTTCTCTAGTATCTGTACAGAGGGAATTATAAAGAGTATTTTAAAAAAAGTCATAGCAGACCAAATCTTCTAATGTATTGATGTCGGATGGGCAATATTTGCTTGTATCAGTTTCGCAGTTGTGTGTGGGGTCGGCGTTGGCAAACGTTAGTGGAAAAGCAGTTGAAGGTTTTAACACTTTAGCCCATTGATTTCCAATTAGTGACTCCATTAAAAGTCAGATTTCTTCTCTCCCTATGTATACGAGTATATATATTTTTTTAACTTCGAGGTCATATTGCCTACTACCAGAGCGCTCTTATATATTATATATCGAGGGCGCCTATAGCTCAGAGGTAGTGCGCTAGTCTACTGAGCTCAAGATCGCGGGTTCGAAACACGACTGAGGCTTTTAGGTTTTTTATCTGGGAGGGGAAAGTACGCCCTTCTTCGGATTGGTCTTTAAGCGATTGTCTCGAGTCTGTATTCGTCAAAGTCCCCTTACCCTAGGTGAATAAACCTAGGTAGGCAAAATGCAGGACTACCACTGTAGAGTTGAGCTCATGTCCACCAGAGTGACGAAAGAATTCTCTGGTAGTAGGCCTTATGGCCTCGTAGATAAAGCCCAGGCATAATTCTCAATAACCAACCAACCTATATATTATATTCTTGTGAATATTTATAAATAAAATTATTAATAACTTATTTTCTTTCATCATTATTATTATTTTTGTTTTTTGCAGGACCCATAATATTCCTGATAGGTATATCAGTGATGTGGAAAGGAAACTGAAGTACAAGACGAATGCCGGCTACGACTAATGTTCAAATTGCCAACAATTTCTTCAATATGTCTCCTGCCGACAGCTACAGTGTGTGTCATTAAGTATACTATATCAGTTCATGTGAGATATAGATTATTACCTGAAAATTTAACGAATTATGAATGTATACATTCGTGTTTCTGTTCTTCATTAAATAAATGTGTAAAAATAAAAATATAATAAAATAAATCTACTTATTTCTTCATCATTGAATATCTTTTAACCTCCCCGAATTCGCTAACATACGAACATACCTTTTTTTTAAAAATTAATACACCAAACCGGAATAACATCTTTGGAAATTATCGCCCTCATTTCTTCTCAGGAGGGCGAAAAAGAAAGAGGCGAGAGGATATTGACAATTTTTTTTATGCTTTTTCAATTTTGAAATCCACATGGACTCGACTTTCACCTAAATACCTTTATTTCGTTCGGATTTACTAACATTTTGAAGTAAAACTCCTAGAAATTCTTCTTTCCCCTCTTTCAAATAAACTTCTCTTATGGGAGCCCATGATGGCCATGCGGGCTAGAGCGTAGGGGCTTTGGTCGCGTGGTCTCACCTTGGTTTGCGGGTTCGAATCTGGGAGTGAGTTTTATTTCGTAGATAGAACTCCAGCCCGGGGCCATGGATGTTGTAAATAACTAAGTAACACGTTATAAGAGTCATGGCTAATATGCATAGTACATAAGGCCACGAAAAAAATTAAATAAATAAATAAACTTCTCAACTAAAACAATGGGTTAATTTATCCATTCGATCTAAAGGATAAGAAAATATGAATTTTGGAGAGTACTCAAGGTGTACATATCTACCCTTCTACAACGAGCAGGGAAAAGGAAAAAAACATCAGAGATTTTATCTTAGTAAAACATTACTTTATTTTTTTGGAAGCCCTAATTTTTTTTTCATGCAACCTTGTTTAAGGTACACTATACGTTAATTATAATATAATGTTTGTAGCATGAACATTTTTCTTTCCCTCTACAACATAATTTTCTTCTTATAAGCTACCTTCTCAAAGCATAATCCCTAGCTCTGTCATAACTCCTGAGTACTCCTCCGGAGAGAAGATCCACCAAGGCAGAGATTGCAAATGAATGAGGGGTTGGGGAGGAGATATGCGTGTTGGTGAGGGGGGGGGAGGGGTTGGAAGGAGGGGGGTTAGGGGAGGTTTTTGTGGGGGTGGTGACAACAGGTGTGGAGTGGTAGGTTTGTTAGTGCGGACCAAGGAACCACCAAAGGAAGAGCCCACAACCCCCCCAGTGGGACAGACAATCAGACGAACCAAAGACCACGAAGTAAGTAGGACCATCTCTGGTCTAACCCATCCATTTGTTGGCTCCTTGTTTTGGGGGGAAAATATCACATTTTTTATAAAGTTTTTCAATAAAAAATAAAAAAAAACTGAGTTGACCAACGCATGTTAAATAGTTTATACTTTTGAAAAATCTTTTATTAAATCTTTAACTGATTTCTATTGAAATCTACTTAGAATCAACTCAACTGCTAACACCATTTTTTCATCGTACTAATCATCAAAGATGTTCCTCAGAACATGACCCGGCGAGACGCTATAACTCTGATGTATATGTCCGCTTGCGCGATAACTCCTGAACGCTTACACGAATTTTTTTTCTCTCCAAAATTTACATTAAAATAGTTCCTGTTAAAAGGAAGATCAAGATCGTTAACCAGGAAAAACGGACGATTGGAAGAAGGTCAATAAAGTTGCGAAATTTTGGAAAATTCGTTATTTTGCGTCACATTCTCGGTCAGAAACAGATTATATAGGGTTTTCTTTTTCTTTATGCGCTATATATATGTTTAAGAAGCCGAGGGATAGCGTTAAGAATAATATCTCCTTATCTTCCTCCTAAACCAGGAGTCGGCGTTGTTCCTTCATCTTACTGAACTGCGGGCCGCATGATCCACTAGGTTCTCAAGCGCGGGCCAAGTATCAATATAAAATTAGTTAAATAACTATTAAGGTATGCAAAAATGAAAATAAAAATTCGTATATCGTATTTGTTAGTTTATATCCAGCAACTTGACTCTGCTATATCTGTATATCTCTAACTTTCTTCGCAGATCGGTCTATTCTTTACTGAAAACAATGTTTTTTTCTGATCTCTCATAGTTCGCACGAGGGTTAAGATGGCCGCAGGTTGTCGACCCCTTGCCTTCAACGGCCAGCTTTTGTCAATTATTGATTTTAGCAGAAATCCTCATGAAAATGAATTCAATAAATCTGCCGACAATTTAAAAAAAAATGTTTTATGTGAATATTCTCAAAATAAACTATACAATTTTCTAGAAAAACTGCAATATTTATATATTGAAGTTTTTTTAGGAAATGGTTCATCAAAAACAAAAGTGTTACGTAGTTTCATTTTGAGAAAACAACTTTTTTCATTTAAAACACTTTTCGATATTTTTTGAAATTTTCAGGAATTTATTAAATTAATTTCGAGTTTGGATCTTACATTCGAATGAGAATTTCTGCTAAAATTAAGAGGGAGCTTCAATTTTTTGTGTGCCTAAAATTTACAATTTCACACCCATGCATGAACTGGGAAATAGTGAAATACAGTTTTGGGCAAGTCAATAAAGAATTTAGTTTTGACGAGATATTGCTTAGATTAGAACTGGGATCAATTTTGTGTGATAGTTTCCAATTTCAAATTATGATGAGGGAATTATAGGAAACTAACTCATCTTTTCCCATGTAGTCAAATTTCAATTTCATAGTCTCTCCATCAGCTTTTCACTCAGATAAAACGGAATATACGAGTATTAGGGCTCACTTGACTTAACAAATACTAAATGGAAGTTCAACCAGTTTGCAAACCAAATTGTCCCCTTTTTCAACCCCACGGGGTTTTTCCTGTCTCTCATCTACAGTTAAATTTTAAAAATAAGAAAAACATTAAAATTAAATTTCGTCTCAAATTGAAATCTTAATAGTAGAAACAATTTTGAAATAGTATGTACTGAATTAAAATACAAATATGAAATAACATACATATTGAAATAAATCAAAGATGATTAATTCAGTACAAACCTACTATTTTCAAAAACATTTCTGTTATTAAGATTTCTATTTGAAACGAAATTTTATTTTAAAGTTTTCCATATTTTTAAGACTTAACTGTAGATGAGAGAGGAAAAACTCCGTGGGGGCTGAAAAAGGGGATAGTTCGGAAATCCAACAATTTTGTTGTCGTGGCTGAAGATGGTAGCAATACCGAAAGTACTCCCACATATTATATTGTGAAATAGTCAATATTTAAAAAAAACATAAGTTTTTCTTTATATTTTTATTAAGTGTTACACAATATCTCTGCGAAAATGTTAAGTATCATTACATATAATTATTTGTATTATACCAAGTGGTATGGTTGCTTCTCGTATTGCAAAGTGATCTAGGCGCCCGTTTTGTGCTGGAAAAATTCCATGTTCGTTTTCTAAGAAAAATATTAATAATTGATAATTACAGTCAACTGCCTTGAAAAGGACGTAACTACACTCTACCTATTTCTGTTATTATTTTATTAGTATTTTGTAGTTCTTTGCACGGCCTAAAATGCTTTCGAGGAGAGCCGTTTCGCTATCTTGTACAAGACGTCGAGTCAATGAAATAAGGATAAAATCTCGGTATGACAAAGTGGTATTATTTTCATTAAAAAAGGGGTAATGTGGATAGTTATATGATTTTTTTAGGGTGATTGAGGCATTGGGAGCCATGGTGGCCATGCGGGCTAGAGCGTAGTGCTTTGGTTGAATGGTCTCACTCTGGTTTGCGTGTTCGAATCCCGTCCGGGGGGGGGGGATTTTATTTCGTAGATAGAACTCCCTCCCGGGGCCATGGATGTCGTAAATAACTAGATTACACCTTTATAAGAGAGACATGGCTAATATGCATCGTACATAAGGCCAACAAAATATATCAATATAATACAATACGATATGAATGATTTGAGTTTGGAACATGGATGAAAAGAAACTGTAGTAAGCATTGCTTCTGCTGACGGGCAATATACTTTTTAGGTAGGCCTTTTTAGCAATATTGGGGATTCTCCAGCATTGTGACATTTTCGTAATCTAACTCGAATGAAATCTATTTTTCTTTTTGCGCGAAGTAAATGTGTTTTTAATATATATAAATATAATATTGATATCCAAAAGAAAAACAAATAAATCATTAATTAGATGTAAGAGGGCGTTGGTAGCTCAGTGGTATGCGTGTTTGCTTACTGCAGAGGTCCTTAGGTTTTTTATCTAGGAGGTGAAAAAACCTTGAGTACGCCGTCCTTCGAATGGGACTTTAAGCGACATCCCCTACCCTAAGTGAATAAACCTAGGTAGGCAACATTTAGAACTCCCACAGTAGAATCGTCATGTCAGTGACAAAAGAGAGGGCTGTGGTAGTAGGCGATATGACCTCATAGTTCACTACTTTCAAGCCCGGGCATGAGTCATAATAACTAACTTAATTAGTTGTAATCAAACTAATGAATTGTTCTCAAGGATTATTTGTAAAATACCAGTTAGTAACGTTTTCGACACATTAGGCTACAAGAAAGTGGTTACAATTATCTGATGTAAGCCTCATAAATATTCTTTTAAGCATCAATTTCCTTCAGTCTTAATCGATAACATTTTTGTTGTGTCGTGCATAGCATCTTAATTTATTGATATTAGATTTTCGGGTTTCATAGTAACTATAGGTCGAATATGGAGAACAGAAGTTTCACAAGAGGTTCGTGACGTCTGTATTCTGATGATTTCTTGAAAACTTTATCAACTATTAAAGCTATTTAACTGATATGGACACTGTTAAAAGGCGATGTGTATCTCTAGATAGTGATATCTCTTTTCTTACAAAAAGTGACAGAACAGTGAAATAAATTGCCTTAATACTAGCATATGAAGTAAAGGTTCCCTGTTTCAAGCATGTGTATGTCTTATACACAGTATAGTTAGAAGTTTGAAAAGTGGGATACTTTCATTAACTACATACCAATAAAGTCAAATATAGTACATTAAAATGTAGAAATAGCAAAGTGGCAACAATATCGTAAAAGTTATTTCAAACTTTGCCTCAAGAATTCAAATTTTTCTTATAATTTATACACATTTTTTTGAGAATTATTGTTCACAATCCCAATACTTTTGCTTCTACCCCATGTCAACATAACCTCAGAGAGAGATTATCTCGCTCCTGCATTATAGGATGGAAGGTGGTTAGGGCTGAGTGTGGGTAAAATAATCGGATAGCAAAACCTGACCCGGATAACCACAAAGGGTGCTTACTTCCCTCCTGCGTCATGGTGGCGTTAGGTGGTTAGAAAGGGGTGCTGACAACATAAACGGGTATATAACCTGACACGGATAAATACAAAGGGAGGTTATGTCGCTCCTGCCTTGTAGTAATGAAGAGTGGTTAGGAAAATAAATGAATTTTATATGTGTAACTAAAACCCCATAAGAACGACACTTATTAATTTTCAGCGCAATCGGCAGAAGGGAAGGGGGAGATCAGATGGAGGGCTCAACTCAAAACCAATGAAATCGAAATGTATCGACATGAAATTTCATATTTATAGTCAAAACCCAATGAGGACATATCCTGTCAAATTTCAGCGACATAAGCTGAAGGGAAAGGGGCGTTTCAGAGGAGGTAGCTCAATTAAAAAACCCTAATAACTAACGGTGTAATGAATTTATCGACACAAAATTTAATATGAGGATTTAGGAGCCCATATGTAAGTCATCTGCTGAATAATAGCACAAACGGTCCCCTGGTTTTGAAGAGGGAGCGAATTTTAACCTTCAAAACAATTCCAGTTAACTGACTTGATGAGTTTCCAAGATGCGTCTAGGGGGCAGGCAGACAGACGTCATAAACAAGAGGTTTGTTTTAAGGATTTTACCCCGACGTAACCCTAAAAAGTATGACGAGTCACCTATCAAAGCGAATGAATGTTCTAAAAAACTTTTTTATAAAGAGAAAGAGAGTGTTATTGTTCTCTGGTGAAACGTGAGGTTTTCTTTTGAAAAATCTCGGTCCATATAACAATGCAATCCTCATCAAAAAACTTTTCCGATATAAAATACAAGTTGTCCTTCTCGGAAAAGTTTCAGGTGAATTCCTTTCACATCTCAAAACAAAAAGTTTTCTAACTACATTTCAGTTGAGATATGCCTAGCATTTTTAATTTATTCATTTAAAAAAAAGTATGTACACTTGTAGAATAAGTATCATTCAGTTTCTGAAAATTCAGGTTTTAAGTTGTCATTTGTAAAATACATTAATTAACATTTTTACAATCTCAAGTAATCCTTTCACCAACTTACAAGTGGCCCAGCGGAGAAAACTAAGGCTAGAAACTTGGAATTTACCTTGGCTTATTAAAATTTGAAAAAGACTTCTGTATAGTACCCGTCGTTTATTTGAAACTCCATCAAAATCACCGGTTGTGAACACAATAGAAAATCTAAGGTTAATGTCGAGGAAAAAGAAAACGGTAAAAATAGTTTCTCATCCGGGACAACTTTTTTAAAACTTGAGACAAGAACTTAGTTAATTATATGCCTAGGAGGTAACAGGATATCATTGATGCGAATGGACTAAAGTATAAAATATTGTATTAGTGTTAGGTACTAAAGAATATATGATTTATAACAATGAGTAGGACTAAATACATATTCTTATAGATATATTTACTGTTACTTCTATCTAGAATAATAAGAATTAGTAAATAACATAATAGCTTTTAGAATGTATCTTATAAAAAAATATTGATGGGAAAATGTACAAGAAAAAAGTCAAAGATTATAAATAATAAGATTGGCAACTAGATAAAAATAAAAATAAGCAAATAATATAAAAATAAATAAATATGAAAATGCTCCTTAATAAAAACAAATTAATACATTGTGAATTGAATAAAGGAATTAGAGAACAAAAATGAATCAAAGTTATATAAATTGAAATAAGGCGATGCAAAGGCAGAAATTAAAAAATAGTATCCACAAAATACAATTTATTTATGAGAAGCTTATAAGAGGGCACAGTGGTTCGCGTGCTTGCTTACTGAGTCAAGATCGTGGGGCCGAGGCACTTATTTTATCTGGGAGGTAAAGTAAACTTAAGCACGCCGTCATTCGGATGGGAAGTTAAGCAATGGTTCCGAGCCTGTACGATGTAAGGTACTCGTTAAAGACCCCTATCCTAGGTGAATAAAAATTTAGGGTAGGCAACGTTTAGGACTCCCATAGTCCCAAAAGCCCGGGCATGAGTCATAATAACTACGTAAGAAGGTTATAAGGTTATAGCAACTATAAGGTTTCAAAGATTAGAAGTTACTAAGTGAAATAGGTTTGATATAAGAAAGGTTTATTTTCTGTCGCCTTAAACTAACCCTGATAATAGCTTGGAGATTGGAGTTAAGCACTTAAATCCTTAAGTATTAGAAAAGAGCCAGCTTTTAGACCTTTTTCATACAAAATACTCAAAAAGCGAATTTTTGGGTCTTAGACCCTTTTAAGTTTTAACTCTGAAAAACTATGTGTTTGGATAAAAGTGCTAACAATAAATATATGAAACACAAGTTGTACCTAAGATAGAACAGTTGATTACCAGCGCTGCGCTGCAGAAGGCTACATACCATATGTACTACACTTTTGAAAAACATTTTTATAACCCACAATCCTCTAGTTTCTACCTACCCCGGATATGAAAGAGGCAGAGAGGTATGAAAATAATAATACAATTTCCGTTTACTGTAGTATATTTCATTTCTTCTAAAAATTTTATTAAAATAAACCTTTTTTCCTGTGATCATAATTTAACTGCTAAAATGGGCTTTTCACGATGGCTTTCACAAAGCATATTCTTCTTACAAGGTATTTGACCAATTGAAGAATTACATAAAAAGTAATATAATTAAAAAAAAAAAAAATCCCTGATGTCTGCTCAGTAATAGAACAAAGGTTCCTCGGCATTAAAGCTATCTTTAATTATTGATCAACTGATAATTATCCAGTTGATTATTACCGTTATCCATATTTTTTTGTTGAAAGTTAGTTTGTGTATTTGAAATAATGTCGAAAACTATTCAACCGATTAGGATAATTCTTTTAAAGCTTATTTCTTTCCAATGGACATATGCTATACATCTTCACGCTTTATCAAAAGAGAACTGAGCAATGATCCAATGCAAGTCAGAGGAGAAACGGCCGTTCTGGCGACAATTATTTCAATCGCTGCGTACACCGTTGAAGTTATATCAAAACGATATATGGAGGAATTGTTGAAAATAAGTTCTAGTTCTGTCAGTCTGTGTGTTTGTAACGGGCAAATATAAAATGAATGCTCTTTAAAGGTTGATCGCATTTTTTAATGAAATTTCACAAATAACATCCCTATAAGCCCGGTTGAAAAGTAGACCATGTAAAAAATATTTTTTATTCGAAATGAGTTTTAGATTTTCTTCAACAAATTTTGCTCGAGGTAGGGGCGAGTTAATTGTTATATTTAAAGTGGTCTGTCACATGAAAGAAGCCATAATTTTGGAGCCATTAAGGGCCAGAGCATCAACATGAAAATAATCCATTCCGTTTTTTCCTAATAAACATGGCTGAAGGGAAATAGCCAATTTTTTGCAAAGTTTCAAAAACATTTAGCGTAATGTAAAAACAAAAGTCGATGTGGTTAAATAGAATATATAGAAAAAGCATCACAAATATTTTTGTCAAATTTTTTAACACAAAACAGCGAATACCAGAGCGATGAGAATCCGTTGCTAGTGAAATCGTCAGCCTGTAGAATCTAAACGTCATTTTGACGTAAGGACGTAGCAACAATCGTGGATCTACCTGAAAGATGACTGCGCTCTTAATTGAATATATTCATGATAAATCGCTTAACCTAATATACATTACTTTTTTACGTTACAAAGATGGGATAGTTCGGTGGTGAAGTGGATAGTACTACTGCCTACATGGGTATCCCATCGGCATCAATATAAATTATAATTGTGTATTTCTTCCGACCATTTTTTTAGGTGTGGACATTTTTTGACAAGAATGGATGAGTATTTTAAAAATTAAATTGTCTTATTGAAGGAGAATAATGACTGAGAAAAAGAGATTCTTTTTCGATCATTAAAAGAGCAAATTTTGGTTTGTACACACATGAATCCTAAAAATATAAAGAAAAATACTCTTGAAAAAAATTGCTTGTCAATTAATATGGTACATTTGTGAATCCAAAAGCCACAAAAACGACGGACACCAGCCACCCTGCCTTTCGACATCATTTAACTTAACCTCACAGAAACATGTGACATTGCTTGGTCTCCGAGTTATTTAAATGACTCGTTAAAAATGCTTTATGTCACGTTCGTGAAACAAAGAAAGCTCCGTTCATTTTTTTACTTCCCAAGCTTTACGAATTACAGGGGAAGTTATGTAATCGGTCAAATTTCTATTCTGAGTTTCCAACGGGATTTCATATTTTCTAGTCTTCTAAGGCCAAAAATTAAATAAAAATGTCTGTCTGTCTTTGAACACGATTACTCCCAATAAAATTAATGTATCAATACGAAATTTTATTTGTGTCAGTTAGCTATTATGACCCATGCCCAGGCTTTAACTACGAAGTCCTATCGCCTACTACCAGAGCGCTCTTTCGTCACTCTAATGGACATGAGACCGACTCTACTATGGGAGTCCTAAATTTTGCCTACCCTAAATTTCTATTCATCTAAGGTAGGGGTCTTTAACGACCTTTGTACATGAGATCGTACACGCTCGGGACCATCGCTTAACCTCCCATCCGAAGGTTTTTTACCTCCGAAATAAACTAAACTAAGGGCCTCGGAAGCTCAGTAAGCAAGCACGCACACCACTGAGCTTAGGACGGCGCCCTCTTTACTTATTATTTATCAACTCTTTAATATATTATTTATGTATCCAGAAACATCTAAGGACGACACCTATTGATTTTCAGTAAATTCGCCCAAAAGAAAAGGGTGGTTAGGGAGGAGGCTTAACACAAAAGCTCTGATAACTGTCGATGTAATGAATGTATCGATATGAAATTTTATGTTTAAATTCAAACTATTATTAGTACAACATCTATGAATTTTCAGCGGAATCAGTCAAAGTGGGGGCTCGCTAGGGACGTTAAGCGATGGTCCCGAGTCTATACTCGTTAAATATCCTAATAATACGACTCGTATAAGAGTTAAGAGACAACAGCAGATCATTTGTACAGATGGATGACTTCTTGTCAGATACAGATATCTGGAGGATATATGTACCTATATAATACATCCAACTTGCAGACATAATAGAAATTGAATTTAGATTATTTATGAGATGGATCCAGATGGAGCCAGCCTGATCTTGACACGCTGATCCCGAGTTGAGATTTTTCCCCCTTTTTCACTTATTTGAAATGTCCGATCAAGACTTTTTTTTTCTTCTTTTTCACTTTATACTCTCAAATCCGAAAATTGACATCTTCTCTCTTCACTATCTTAACTCTCGCACTTCGGCGAAGAACATACTATGAACGACTATCGAAACATAACTTCTAATCTTCTTTGAAATGAAATGAAAATAAATTTTATTCTGGGACCGAAGATCCCTAAGAATAAATATATACAGAGTCAAAGTGAAAGGAACAAAAAAATAAAATATCAGTTAGCCCTAAAAAGAAAAACAAACAAAACACTAAAACGTAAATTGAAGGGTAGTACCATACAATTATAAATATCCATATAAATAGATAAAACAAATAGATAAATATTTAGGTACATTAACACCCTAACTGAACAGAAAATAGATATACAGTACTTAGACGATAAAGTGAAAAATTGAAAAGGGGAGGAAGCCCAGACGGTTTGACATAATATTAATTTGAGAGAAATTGATGGTAAATGTAAGAAAATACAAAGGAAGGGGAATGAAAGGCTAATGGGAGGGAAAGGATTGTATATCGAAGAGGAATTTCTTCTGAGCTCAAGAACGTGGGTTCGTAACCCGAGGTCCTTAGTTTATTCTATCTTGGAGGTAAAATAAACTTAAGCACGCCGTCCTTCGGATGGGACGTTAAGCGACGGTCCTGACCTTGAAAAATGTCAGGTACTAGTTAAAGACCCCTATCCTACGTGAATAAAAATTTAGGCTAGGCAAAATTTAGGACTCCCATAGTAGAGTCGGGCTCATGTCCACCAGAGTGATGAAAGAGCGCTCTGGTAGTAGGCGATATGACCTCGTAGTTAAACCCCGGGCATGAGTCATAAAACCTCGAAGAGGAATTGGAACTGAGAGTATTGTATACTTTGTGGAAATGGCAAGAAGCATATTTTTCTAATATCCTAGAAGACAGGTTCAAACACCTAAATATTCCTTAACCTATCACTTCCTCCTGTTATACTAAGTTTAGAGAAAGCTAACAGTCCTAGGTATTAGTTTGAGCTTAGGACTTGTCAATGTTTCTCGTCAATGTGATGTGCTGTGATTTATCTGTATTAGGTTTTATTTTCCATCTGTTGCACCAGTTTTCGAATTGTGGGAGATAGTCTAAATGGAGAGTATACGTGAAGTGCAGCAGCAGCTAAGATGGCGTTTATATCAACATTAACACAATTTATAAACCTAATAAAGTGAGAACTGAAGCCACCCCCAGTCAGATTTAGTGGGCTCAACTTCACTCGGGCAACAAGTTTATATCACTATAAATAGTGATAAGGTTCTTGGAGAGGACTACGAGTCCCAGAAGAGAACTATACTGTGACCAGCTGAAGACCCAAGGGGGCGCTAGGCTAGCCTGAGTTATTTGTTACGTGAGCTAAATGGCTTTGAGTGGGCTCGAATCACCTCATAGCCGAGCATGGTATGGACAGTATCTTGAAATTTCTTAGTTCATCGTCTGTCAGAGTTAGGCCATAGACGGGTAAGAGCTCAATGCGGCCCACGGAAGGGTTTGAAAACGTGAAAACCTAGAAACGTTTTCTCCTTCGAACAGTTAATTTTAAAGAGAAGGAACAGCTGTTTACTGTACACATATAGGGTAAAATAAGATAGTCTACACACCAGGCGGTGAAGTACCTAGGAGTGCTCCGAGACACCAAACTGAGCTGGGGCCAACACATTAACTCCAAATTGACACATGCCTACACCATACTCTCCTCACTCTACCCACTTCTCAACAAGAACACTACACTCCGACATCAATGTGCCACACTACTCTACACCGCACTCATACGGCCACTCATCACATACGCCTGTCCGGTTTGGCTCGGCACAAGCCAGACCAACATTAAGAAACTGGTCAGGTTCGAAAACAAAGTTCTCCGCCTTGCCGTAAACGCGCCTTGGATGGTAAGGAATTCTCAGATACGCAGGGAGCTGGGTGTTCCCGACGTTCGAGACTTCATATTGGAGTTAGCGACAAGGTTCAGGGCTGGGCTGCAGAGTGTTTTTGGAGCCGCTACCTTTGGCATTGGGGAACCTCTGCTACACCGTCGTCTGAAGCCCGGCTTCTACAAGACATCATATTTTACCAATATGCATACATATACTTTTTTAAATTGTGTATAGCGCCCCTTGCGCTGAATCGAATAAAGAGTTTTTTTTTTTTATAATAACTTAGTGAAAAGTACCTTGTCTTAATCATTATGCTACAGAATTATAAGAATACTTTATTCAATTATTAAGGTTTCGTATGAAAGTCCACAAGTATCAGCATTCTCTCCTTACTTAACACAGTGAACGACGAAGTGAATAGACAGTATAGAGAAGTCAGTTTTAATATCCGTTGTATACATATCGTAAAACAATAGTGTGATTTCAGCATACTATTCAGAGTCGCTAATCACTCACCCAGAAGGTAATCAATCTCATTAACGATGATGATGTATTAATTGCTATTTGTATTCTTGGCTGCTTTGAGGATGCGAGAAAATGATCAATAAACAACTATGCTGTATTAGACCACACTTTTTAATGAATACACAAATATATATCATATGAATTTTTAACTACGTCCTGGTGGCAGTTTTTGTAATTATTTTTATAACAAACGACTATCCATTTCCTTTTTAACCCACGATAACTAATGCGTCACTTACTAATTTCTTCCCCCCTCCCCCACCCTCCATTATAGCATCCCATGGATCATTAACACCATCTTGTATATCGGCTGTTACAAATTCTAAAAAAAAAATTACAACAATTTTTTCTGGTACCCCTCACCACTTTCCCCTAAAGTAATCATTTTGAAATGTCGCTTCGGGGTGCGGACTCATAATTTCATATGAACAGATAGACACACTGGCGCTCAGACATACATAATCGGAAAATGGTCAAATCATGTTCAGAGAACTTTGATTCATGAAATTCCGTTGAAAACTCGATCTTGTTATTTTTGAACTATGACAATACTTTCTTAATAAAGTATATAAGAAAGTAAAAAAAAAAAGTAGGTGAATCACCAACAATGTACCAGTACATTGTACTCTAACGAAAAAATTAAACTATTAAGTTTTCGCCCACCGCTGATTCTCTCCTTTTCTTCTGTCTATTAAGCAGAAAATTAACAGGTTTCCTCCTTACAAGAGGTTTTTGAATTTACGTGATACGTGTAAATTCAAAACTAAGTATTTGGCCAACGTTTCGGAAACTGTTTATTTCCTTCTTCAAGACCTTATAATGACGTGTGGGGTGAAGGTCTGTTTGTGACAAACCTAAGGCCCTGAGGAAGGAAATAAATATATATACCGTTGCAACGGTTCGGAAACTATTTATTTCCTTGGGTCAAATACTGAGTTTTGTATTTACACAACAGAACCTAACCTTAACATTGAAAAGATACTGTCGACTTTATCAACTAGTTGTTAGAAGTTTTATGTTTGGGAGCCATTGTGGCCTTGTGGGCTAAAGCGTAGGGCATTCATGGTTTCATCTTAGTTTGCGGATTGGAATCCCGTCCGGAAGGGAGTTCTATTTCTTTGATAGAACTCCGCTCCGTGGCCATGGATGTCGTATAACTAGGTAACACCATTATAAGAGTCATGGCTAATATGCATCGTACATAAGGCCAAAAAAAAAGAAGTTTTATGTTAAGTGGCCCCCCTAGTCCCCCCGTTCCCTTTGGCCGATTTGGCTGAAAATCAATAGTCCTTATGGGGTTCTGGATACATATATAAAATTTCGTGTGTCGATACATTAATTTCATCGTTTTCACAGGCACATACATAGATTTTTTTTTCATTTTTGGTTTAAGGGGTTTGGAAATCATTAAATTCTGGTGAAAACTAAACATAGATTTTCAGACCGATTACGTAACTAACTTCCACTATGTTTTATGTAGCTGTGGGAAGTAAAAAAGAAGTTGGTATTTGTCTATCACTATCAGTTTTTTACATTAATTCAAAATTTTCTTCTTAAAGAGCCGGTTACATTTGCATTTAGTTCACATTTAATGTTTAGGGTTTGCATTGCCAATTATGTATTATTTATTTGTGAACCATTGAATATTTATTCCGTCAAAAAATAGTGATAGGACCATCAGGCCAGCCCAGAGGACCCCACCACATAAAGTCGAACCCAAGCCTTTAATTACTGCTCATATGATTTCATTGAAGAAAATTATAATGTTTTATCAATGAGAAAGATTGAATGGTGGTTGGAATCGACAAATCAAGAATAGATATAGGATATAAGGTTGGGAAGGTGGAAAATGTCACGTGACCAAGAAGAAACAAGGTAAGGTGTGAGTCTGTGAGGTGAACTGTGAAAGACGTCGTTTCACGTCTGGTTACCTTCGGGGAGGCCAGCATGGCTACGTCTGTCGGTTCCCATACCTCTGGGAAGAGTGATACATACGGCTTAATGAAATATATATATCTTGTCAACCCTAATTATTATTAATAATCGAATGAAGACATTCTTAAGTGAAGAAAATAAATAAATAAAAAATGGGTGATAATTATCGCAACAATTCACCCAACATACTACGAAAGCGATGGAACCATGTTTAATTTCTGAATTAAATGCTACATTTTTACATTGAGACTGGTGAATCATATCGAAAAACGTCGTCGGTGAATCCCAGCACTAATTAATCAATTACGTTTTCGTTCTCCCTATAAAGCCAATCGACCGTTTGGACTAAAACTCAATACTTTACTTATACAGGGTGTATCGCAAGCAGATGACAATACTCGAGGGGGTGAATGCCCCACTCAAGTACGCTAAGAAACCGGGGTAATAAAAATCCGTTTCAACTTAGTGTAGAAATAAATGAGATTTTAAATTTTTTTACGATAACCACGTTTTTTTAGTAAAATGTCCGTAAATATCACTTTTTGGTTAAGGTAAAGTGAAATCTGACTACACTGTCGTAATCTACGTTAAATTTCCTAATAGTTGACATGTTTTTTGACATGAAAATCGAAAAGAATAAAATAGGAGGCTAACGTTTATTTCAAAATGAACACCTGTTTAAATTTTTTGGCAAAGTTTCAGTTTACCGTAATTTGTTTTCTCCATTTGCTAGGATGTTCCAAATTCACCAAAAGTTAGCAAAAATATGGCTCTTTAAAAATACCTATGTTGTTCTCTTTATTGTCGACCATAGCCGGAATGAGACAGCAGAAAAGATGAAAAACATGGGTAAACCCAACATACACAAAGCGAGACTTTTTATAAAATTAACTAATTTATTATTTAAAAAAAATTAAAATTATCATATTATTAATTTTCAGAAATAAAAAAATGTTTTGTATTGTACATTATTTTGGAAAAATTAAAACAATTGCTGAAACTGACCTCCTTTTTCTCGTACAAACAGTTGACTCCTCGTTAGAACGGATGTGGTGGACCGCTGAATCTCAAGCCTGTTTGATCTCATCTCCTCACAAACCTCTTGAATTCTCGCGATTAATTGGTCCCTATCATTAATAGGTACGCTGTACACACGGGACTTTAGAGTGCCCCACACATAAAAATCTAAAGACGTCAGGTCAGGACTCCGTGCCGGCCATCTCACAGGTCCATACCGTCCAATCCACCTCCGAGGGAAGGTTTCGTTCATTCATTCCGTTATGACTCTTCCATTATGGGCTGGAGATCCATCCATCTGCCACCAACATCCGTCTCTAGCTTCTGGTGGGATTTGTTCTAGGAGTGGAGATACTTCATTCTGCAGCAGAGTAAGGAAGCCAACTGTGTTCAGTCGATTGGGTAAGATAATCTGGGGCAACATGTACCTCCCTAAAACACCCAACCACACATTTACACTGAACTGGTATTGAAAATGTGCGTCCTTTACAGCATGTGGATTGTTTTGTGACCAGACATCAGAGTTGCGTGAGTTGAAGATTCCAGCACGTGTAAATGTAGATTCATCGGTCCACAGTATGCGAGCAGGAAAATTTCTATCTGTGCGACACTGTTGAACAAACCACTGAGCAAATTCCATTCTTGATTCATAATCATGAGGCAGCAACTCCTGGATAGTTGTAAGGTGATACGGACGCCTTTCGTCATCCCTAAGGGCCCTAAAAACAGTAGAGTGAGATATACCAAGTTGATATCCAACGCGCCGGGTGCTCGTGGACTAATCATTGTCAAACCGCTCTAAAATCATCATCGACATCCCTTCGTGGTCGATCGGCATAATTAGCAGGTTGTCTTGGAATCGAACCAGTTTCTCCCATAATCCGATAGGCATTTTCTATAGTTCGCCGATCCGGCCATCTTTGTCGATTTGGGAATAGATTACGGTAAATTTGTTCTGCTAGCAGACCGTTGCCTCCAGCAGCCCCGTAAGCATAAATCATGTCTACGTATTCCTGCGCTGTGTAAAAAACCGGCATGATTCTCTTAGACTAATGTCTCTCAACCGAATCTTTGCATAAAACTGTTTATTGGATCTAATAATGTTTACATTAGCTAATACGTCTAACGTTTGTTTTCAGTTTCAAAATCCATTGAACAGATTAGGATTATTTTTATTTTTTTTTACTCTCTAATCGTCGACAGAAGCCAACTTTAGGGAAAACAAATATAACTTTATTTATTCAGAGAAAATAATTAATTAATATTTCAAAGAATAATAGTAATTTGGTGAATTTAGAACATCCTAGCGAATGGAGATAACAAATTACGGTAAATTGAAAATTTGTCAAATATGTTGTTATAATTTTTTCAACACAATGTACAGTACAAACCTTTTTTTATCTCTGAAAATAATTTCAATTTTTTTGAAATAATGAATTAGTTAATTTTATAAAAAGTCTCGCTTTGTGTATGTTAGGTTTACCCATGGTTTTCATCTTTTCTGCTGTCTCATTCCGGCTATGGTCGACAATAAAGAGAACAACATTAGGTATTTTTAAAGAGCCATATTTTCGCTAACTTTTGGTGAATTTGGAACATCCTAGCAAATGGAGAAAACAAATTACGGTAAACTGAAACTTTGCCAAAAAATTTAAACAGGTGTTCATTTTGAAATAAACGTTAGCCTCCTATTTTATTCTTTTCGATTTTCATGTCAAAAAACATGTCACCTATTAGGAAATTTAAGGTAGATTACGACAGTGTAGTCAGATTTCACTTTACCTTAACCAAAAAGTGATATTTACGGACATTTTGCTAAAAAAACGTGGTTATCGTAAAAAAATTTAAAATCTCATTTATTTCTACACTAAGTTGAAACGGATTTTTATTACCCCGGTTTCTTAGCGTACTTGAGTGGGGCATTCACCCCCCCGAGTATTGTCATCTGCTTGCGATACACCCTGTATAGTGGCTTCTGAATCTTTGTACTAAATTTTGTGCCTATAGATTCATTACATCGGCAGTTATTAGGATTTTTGAGTTGAGTCCCTCTCTGATCCCCTCCCTTTCGACTGATTCCGCTGAAAATTAATAGGTGTCGTACTTATGGCATTTGAATTAATGAAATTTTGTGTTAGTACATTTATTACACAGTCAATTATAGGGGTTGTTGTGTTAAGACTCCTCCCCATAAGCCTGCCATTACCTATCGGAGTTATCGCTATCGACTTTCTGTTTGAAATAATAAAATAAATAATTGAAGTCCATTGAATCGTTCAAAGAAGAGGGCGTATCTTATGAAGAAATTAACTATTATGTTTTTGATAATCAAAGATTTGAAGCTTATTGGTATCTTGGAAAGCTGTAGTCTCTCACTCTAATTGAGTAAGACTCACTATACTCGTGAGTTAATACTAGATACCCAAAGCCACCACATCTTTCAGAGGTAGCCATTATCTATTTGACATCTGTGCTTATTTTCTAAAGATGATATTCTAGACTACACTAGGATGGAGCCGAAGTTTGCTTCCAAATTACTTTTTTTAGTTCACTTTTCAAGAATTTTGATCTTTTCAAATTAAAAAAAATAAATATAACTAAATTTGTGTTTACATATATTTTATACACAGTTAAGTTGTATGTGGTTAAGTTAGGTATCAACATCAAAAGTTGTAATTCTTGTTTCATTCATATTTTACTTTCTTTTTCACTCTCATTTTTATAAAGAAATTTATAAAAGAATATTGTTTGATTTTCCACTCTTCATTCTCCATGCTGAAATTTGACCTTTGTATTTAACGATGTTTTTTTACTATTGATGAACTGAGGTCGATGTTTTCAGACCAACGATGGAATACATAGGCAGTATCTATTTAACGGCATCCTCAGCTTTTTTCCTTGTATTATTCGTATGTGGGATCCAATTATAAGTATTATCAATGGTCAGACCTGAAACTGATGTATCGAGTTCAATCTGCAGAAGCCTTGATGTCCCTAAGAACCAGGGGAAGATAATTCTTGAAAAAAGACAGAGATAGCATCGTTGTTCATATTGGGTGTAAAGATCCTGCTTCTCGAGAACTGAAATGAAAAATAATCTTCATTTATGGACATACATCCCCTAAGAATAATAATATAAAAAAATAAACAAAATAATACAATTATCAACCAATTGAGACAGAATAAAAAAAGAAAAAAAGAGGCCTTTAGGAATACATATTAAATGTGAATGACAGGCAACGATTGAATAAAAGTAAACTAGGGTAAAGAATGAAAAACATTTTTTTTTTAGAAAAAAGAAAGTAAGAATAATAAAATATAATCAATCAGTGGAGGATTGACCAACGATGTAGTAGAAAGGAGAGATGAAGCTTGTGGTCGACCACAAGCCTCATCTCTCCCTGTAAACAATAATAACAATTATAAAGAAAATCAGAGGTCTGAGAGAAAAATATATATAGTTAGTTATTGTGACTCATGCCCGGGCTTCTAACTTCGAGGACAGAGCGCTCTTTTGTCACTGACATCGTACAGGCTCGGGAGCATCGCTTAAAGTCCCATCAGAAGGACGGCATCATATAAAAAAGGATAAGAATCTCGGCCGGGTTTCGAACCCGCGTTCTTGAGCTCAGTAAGCAACCACATAGACTACTGAACTACCGGCGCCCACAAAAAAAATATACAAAATATATCAATCAAGTTATGTTCCAACTAGACTGATGAAACAGTAGAGTAACAATCTGTCCAGAGTGAGAGACTTATAGGAAGACGAGAACTATCTCAAAGGAGCCAGCCTTAGGGATCGGAGGTTTGCGAAGTTAGGAGATAATGGAAAAGTAGGGACTTAAATCAATGAAGAGTAGGAGCCAAGGAGGTACGATCTACTGTCTGCTTGTTGTGGGTATAGAATGCAAACTAAACACTTTCAGTCAAACTTTATTTTATTCTGTTCTTCCTCAACCTAATCATAGTTAAATTCCCCCTATAATCATGGATTAAGAGCTCCAAAGTCGAACGTAACTTTATTTAATATAGGTTGAAAGTCAAAACACAACATTTTTATAATTGAATATCATATTTTCCTAATCCAAGGAGATGAAAAAAAGTGTTCATTATTGAAAAGAGGCAAAATTAATCCTTGTTTTGAGACCAGAAACATTTTAATTAAAAAAAATGGTTATAATAACACACTATCACGGCCTTTCGGTTTTCCAAATATGTTTGTTCATGTTCCGCCTGGTGGATACTAAGTAAGTCAAGGGGCGATGTTTTATTCAAAATTATGTGTGCATAACATGACTTTCTTTTACCAATCATGTTTTTATATTTACATATGAAATGTACCTTTCAGTTTCATCTTCAACTTTTATTTGGAAAGAGTTTTGATTAGGTCATAACTATAAGCGGTATAAAGTGTACTTAGGCCCCGAAGTAAAGTGGACTCAATTTGTGTTCAATTTTTGCCAAAATCTAATCATATCTAAATTAGCACACGTGACATCTTCATTTCAAATTCCAAGTTCATTGCTACCATAGTTTTTGATGGTACTTTTTAACATTTTCTGTGGAGATATTGTGTGAAACAAACACAGATAAAGAAAAAAATATACAGTTTATATTATTTATTATTGTCTATTTCACAAAATATATGAAATATATGGCGGTATTAGTTAAGTCGTGGCTGATGATGGTAGCAATACCGAATGCTATCCCGGCCGAGCCCCCATTTATGAGGGCGTCGCGACGGTAGCTCAGTGGTATGCGTGCTTGATTTCTGAGCTCAAGATCGTGGGTTCGTAACCCGACCGAGGCCCTTAGTTTATTTTATCTGGGAGATAAAATAAAGTACGCACGCCGTCCTTCGGATGGGACGTTAAGCCATGATCCCGAGCCTGTACGATGTCAGGTACTCGTTAAAGACCCCTACCCTAGGTGAATAAAAATTTAGGGTAGGCAAAATATAGGAGTCCCACAGTAGAGTCGAGCTCATGTCCACCCATGTAAGTTGATTATTAAGAAATGTAACCCTATCTGAGTTAGATTTGTTTCCAATGTAGTTAGTTATTAGGGACTCATGTCCGGGCTTCAACTATGAGGTCGAGCTATGGTCGCCTACTACCAGAGCGCTCTTTCGTCACTCTGGTGGACACATACATTTTTATTCACCATCCCTTAACGTCCCATCCGAAGGACGGCGTGCTTAGTTTATTTTACCTCCCAGATAAAATACACCAAGGGCCTCTGTCGGGTTTCGAACCCACGAACTTGAGCTCAGAAGGCAAGCACGCATACCACTGAGCTACCGGCGCCCTCTTTGTTTCTAATGTATATGTATATGTAAATGATTTACATATTGTTTTTTTAAAAGAGGGAGAGGATAGTAGACCTTATTCTGATTTTTGACCAGATTTGACTTCACCAGCTGTACGAAGTATAGGGGAAATTATGTAATCGATCGAAAATTCGATCCTGAGTTTTCAACGGAATTTCACTTTTTTCGGCCTCCAGATTCCAAATATGAAAAAAGAATTTATGTCTGCCTATGCGTCTTTGTGTCTGTGAACGTGAGGACAACACTCATTTATTTTCAGCCAAATGGCCCAAAGGGAAGAAGAGAATTAAGGGAGAGGCTTAACACAAAAACCCTAATAACTGCAGTTGTAATGAATGTACTGGCACAACATTTCATACTTGAATTCAAAACCCGATTAGGACGACAGATATCAATTTTCAGCCGAATCGGCAGAAGGGAAGTGGTGGATCAGAGGGGGACCTAACTCATAAACCCTAAAAACATAACCGGTAAAATTTCAGTAATATCGATCATATGGAAGGGCCAAATTCATTTTATACTAGCGTTACTGCTTATAATAGTCACTCAGAATTACACAATACGATGAAACAAATAAAACATTACTTTCATACACTGAGAGAGGTGGGGGGAGGGAGAGTGATCTGTAAAACAGTGGTTGGTATAAGAAAGCCCTGTTATGGCCACGTCACATATATTTTATTTTTGATGAAGCTATTGTCAATTTGTCCTCGCCTCGTAGTGACATTCTCATTAGAAACTTTGACACTTTTACGGGTCAAAGGTTCCATAAGCCGAACTGACAAAAGCAAACTGGCCGCCCAGTCTCAGACAATACTTGGAAGGTGGCATTATAAACTCAACTGCTCATTTTCCCTTCATAATCCCTGTAATAATTATTATTATTATTTCCTTTAAACTATAACATGGTAATAGTATACGTCATAGTAATGTAGGTATTTATTAAGAGAGCTTATAAATTAGATTCATAAACAGATATTAACTCTTAGCCCTGGACACACATGAATAATTAATAAATACTACAAAATAAATAGGTACAAAAATAATGATTCTAATAAATACAGTAGATATACTTTTTATTTTCATTTAAATTATGATCAATATTTTTTATAACTTTTCTTCAGGTCACAATGTGTGAAATATAAAAGAAAAAATATTTATAAGAATAATATAAAATTATAATAATATAAATTATAATTATTATATTAAATAATACATAAAAAGTAATGAAAATATTAAACAAAAAGTAAATTTGACAGAGCTTTTAGAAGGATAACCCGGCCAAGAAAATAAACATGAAACCAAATATGAAATAATGTTTTTGTATATGAAACACAATTTTTATATCATTGGTATTTTATTCTTTCTGAACAATGTGAAAAAAACTCCGTTTCCGAATAGAGGATTTCCTCCAACATATACATTTTTAGTTGAATTAAAATTTTTTAAAAAATGTTTCTATTATCTTCAAGAAGTGGGGAAGGGCATTAAAACAATTAATTCCTTTAAGAGTTATGCTTTTTTCAGAAAGAGAGTGAGCGGTGTTTAGTTATTACGAATTCTTTCTTCCTGGTAACGTCACCATGACTAGAATTGTTAAGAGGGAAAGTTTTTATTTTTCATAATAACCATTAATTAACATCAAATATAAATTTCGCATGGAAAGGCAGGATTTAAAGTTTTTAAATATTTCTCTGCAGTTTGCTTTTTGAATAATATTGTTTAATATTCTTAGTGCTTTCTTTTGAAGTTTAAAAATATTAATATTCGAGCTACGAGTTAAGGGCCCTTTCTCATATAGTTGTTTAAAACAATAAAACTAACTTAGAATGTAAATTATAGCTATATTCTATCTGCTAGTTCATTTAAACTTATAAAAAATGAAATGGAGCAATGACAATAATAATGATTATAAAAATATTTATTAGATGTATTAAAACATAATAAATGTAGAGGGGAAGCAAAAGGAAAACATACTTGAGAGAAACAAAGTAGAAAAAAACATTAAATAACTCTTCAGGTAAGTTAATATGGATGTAAAGCACAAAAACATAATAAATATTATTTTAAGAATAATAATACGTAAGGGGGGTAAGGAGATAAGTATCTTTCGAAGCTGACAACAGAGATTATAAAAAAAAAAATACTTGTGAATTGCACCATATATTTGAGGGGGTTAGAAGCAAAGGGATGTAAGTGACAATTCGGCTGAAATTGAGATATGTGTGTTAACATCTTCCTTGACACCTACCCTGACTACTGGCTAATGATCAGAACGATTGTTAGTACCAGTAATGCTGTTACTAGTGGAAAATACCTGAATTTACGATGTAACTATAACTTTGAAGGTAATTATCTCGAAATTACATTTTTGTCACTTACATCCCTTTGCTTCTAACCCCCTCATTTTATAACAGTTGTTTACAATTGTTATTTAAAGTAGCAGTGTCATTTGGTAGCAGCTACAATGAAATAGCACTTTTGTCACATATGTAGTAGATTTGCTGTTACATAAAACATGACAAAACCTTAAAAATTTTTTTTTTTTTTTTTTTTTTTCTTTGGCCTTATGTTCGATGCATATTAGCCATGTCAATGTGTTATCTAGTTATTTACGACATCCATGGCCCCGGGAGGGAGTTCTATCTACGAAATAAAACTCACTCCCGGACGGGATCCGAACCCGCAAACCATGGTGAGACCATGCGACCAAAGCCCTACGCTCTAGCCCGCACAGCCACCATGGCTCCCAACCTTTAAAGTTTGTTTTTACTAATTATTAAATCAAGGTTTGTTTATAAAGTTGGTTAATTAAACAATAATAAAATAAAATAACATTTGTGTTAATTAACTTTTGCAGTAATTACAATAACTCATGTGATAATTAATACATGTATTGTCTTCTATTGTTTTTGGTGATTCGTTCCCTTTTCTTTAGTCTTTAGTCTAGCTCATTTAGGTTTCAATTATTGTAACAATCCAATTATTGCTGACGATAGCGTAAGCCGAAACCGTTATACTATAGGTATACATTTTATTTACATAAAAAAAAAAAGAAAAGGGTATACATTTTTGTGGAATTGGACAATATGAAAGTTAAATTAGTTTTTATTAATTTTCCATTATATCGATGTATAGGCCATGTACGGCCAGAGCGCAGATAATAAAAATTAATCCCATTTTTATACGTCGAGAGCGCAATGGTTTTAATTAAGTTTTTAATTTGTTTTGAAGTTGCCCGTCTCGCCCGCCACAAAGGCCGCCACTGCAAAGGCCTACTGATTACTCGGCCATCTGAATTTCCATTGTTGTAAGCTGTCTAACAGCGATAATCATTCATCTGGGTACATAAATTCCTAGAACAAACATGAATAGAAATGTTACAAAATTTGGGGGCGTATTTGCCGGCGTTCCGCCGGCGGGACGATATATCTGCCCCTCCCGTCGTTCCTATATTTGAAGTAGTACAGGTTCTAGCTTTAACATACAGCGGTCTTATCTCAGCTTTAACATACAGCGGTCTTATCTTAGCTTTAACATACAGCGGTCTTATTGATAATTAAAATCAGCTTTGTGCTCTCGCCGGCCAACGGCTTTGTTTGAAGTTCTGTGATAAAGAATTAATTAATTTGCCAATTTGCGCTCTCGTCGTATAGTGACTCTCATAATAAAAATCAGCTTTGCGCTCTCGCCGGCCAACCCCGATGTATATCGCAAAAATGTAATCTATTCTTCAATAATTGTAATATTTTCTTTATCGTAAACAACGGAGGGAGAGTGAGGGTGTCCAAAATCCTATTATATATTTTTGAATACAAATATAGATATGGCCAATAATTGATTTAAAATACATATTTTTTTCTACATCCATTTAGAATAAAGTATTTATAGAAACTTTTCCTCCCTCAATTGAACGCTGACTATATTATTAAAATAAATAAATAAAACATATTTTTGAAATATTGTCTATTTGACAACCTGACGATGGAGTAATACACGACATTTAAAAAAAAAGTTTGTCTATGTGTTTGCAGTTTGTTATATTTATCCGTTTATAGTTAGCTATTATGACTCATGACCGGGCTTTTAACTACGAAGTCATATCGCATACTACCAGAGCGCTCTTTCGACGCACTGTTGCACATGAATCCGATCCTACTGTGGGAGACCTATTATATTCCTAGTTTGATATATCCTTAATATATATTTATATATATTTCTTGGTGGTAGGCAGAGGTAGTGGACTAACTTGTTAAATAAGTAATAGATGTATCAGTCCAACATAGATTTATTTAGCCACAAATAGTTTCGGCAATTTGCCATCTTCAGGTGGTGAACCTTGTTAGAGAAGAGGTCAAGGGACACGTAGGAGTATCAGAGACCAGCTGGACACTTCTTCTCTAACAAGTTTCACCACCTGAAGATGGCAAATTGCCAAAACTAGTTGTGGCTAAATAAATCTATGTTGGGCTGATACATCTATTACTTATTTATATAAATATAAATTTATATACGTATAATATATTTATCGCAGCTACATTTCGCCCATTTATTTTTTTTACATGACATGTTAACATAAAAAACAAATACATTATAGATATTGAAGAAGGGAGTACTTTCTGAAACAACTGTAATTGCTAGGTTAAAAAAAAAAAAATAATAATAATAAAATGGGAGAAATTTAGCTGTAATAAATACGTATAAATTCAGAAGGAGGGTGCCTGTAGTGTGCTTGCTTACTGAGCCTTAAAAAAACCTTCGGATGGGACGTTAAGCTATGGTCCCGAGCCAGTACGATGTCAGAAACTCATTAAAAACCCCTACCCTAGATGAATAAAATTTTAGGGTCGGAAAAAATTAGAACTCTCTAGTAGAGTAGGGCTCATACCAACCAGTGACGAAAGAGTGCTCTGGTAGTAGGCGGTATGACCTCGTAGTTAAAGCCCGGACATGAGTCATAATAACAAACTATAAATTCAGAACCTTCTTATACAAACCGAAAGTTATTTATACGTTTGTTTTATTTAGATGTTATAATCTTGAATTTCTCCCAAATAATCATTAATTTTGGAAAGGGACCTATTTGTAAATTGGCAATATATTTGTAGGTTAGACAATAAGCTGGCCTCTGAGTGGATAGACGTTAATTACTTGGGTTGTCTAATTGTTTTTCTCCAATGTCAAACACCTGAGAACACTCCGCCCCTCTGAGTTAGCTCTAATTGTATCGACTGTCAGGAACCATGTCGAGAAGGTTAACTGGGATCTCATGGAGGTTGTTAGTTGTCTCGGATCATATACACTGTTTCCAGACGTGGGGCGACCAGAGAAACATTATATAATTGCGTATATCCGGAATCCGCTTCGTGCGCTCCGCGAGGGAACTAACTGGAAGGAAATTTATAAGCAAAATACACCTAATTATCCCTTCAAAAGATTTTTTTTTTTTTGTATTTATTTATCTTAAGCCACAACTTTGCAAAAAATGCACAACCAGCGGCTGGTCTGACATGTACTATACAAAAATAATACAAATAAAATAAAATAATAAAAATAAATATGACATGAAAGGCTTGAGAGAGGAAAAACACCCAGCGGTGAACCCTCATGGCATCACTTCATACCAGGAGATCTCTATGCCAAACTCTCTTTATTCTTCTTGGGGGATTGTGGGGTAAGTTTGTACTTAATGTGTAAGTAAATTTTGGTGTAGAAACGTGTTTAATGCTTGTGTCTATGGGTGTGACGTTCAAGTCGCGGTGTAAAGTCTTGTTGCTAACGTATGGTGGGCATTGCGTGATTAGTCGGAGAGTCGATAAGTATCGTCCTTACAGGGTGTTGGATACACATATAAAATTTCGTATCGATAAATTCATTCTATCGGGAGTTATCGTGTTCACAGAAATTTTGTTTTACATTTTTGGAATCAAAAGGTCGGAAATTCCATTGAAAACTCAGCATCGAATTTCCAATCGATTACATAACTTCCCCTATACTGTGTATAGCTGAGGAAATGAAAAAAAAAAAAAAAAAAAAAAAAAGTGTGATTTATTTCTTTTCTTCTGGAAAAGTAACTGTCTGAAGCAGTATCAGATTGATCTGTAACCTACGTGATCAGCCTCTTGGTCTTCACGTTGTACGATGAGTGTTGTTTGGACGTGTTTCGGTTATACTCGAGATGGCCTATCGTACTTCCTTCTTCTTCTTATTCATAACAAACAACCAATATTTTCCTATATTTTATTTCTTCATATTTTTACTCATTCTAAATCTAAAAAAAAGTAGTCGGTAAATCGCCGGAAATGTACTTCCCCAGCATGAATTAATCAAATTAAGTTTCCGCTCTCCCTCCAAAACCATTTGGTCTATAAATTAGTTGACTTGAGTAGGGGCTTCTGTTTCCTCAAACTAAATTAGGGTTTTTGGTCGAGCCTCCTCTTCTGACGCCCCTTACCCTTAGGCCGATTTCGCGGAAAAGTAATTGATGTGTTCCAAATCGATTTTTGAATTCAAATATAAAATTTCATGAAACTACATCGGCAGTTATTGTGGTTTTTTTAATTGAGCCTCCCCTTCGGTTCGGCTTATTCCACTTAAAATTCAAAGGTG
This sequence comes from Aradus depressus, assembly GCA_963662175.1. Classification (NCBI taxonomy): domain Eukaryota; kingdom Metazoa; phylum Arthropoda; class Insecta; order Hemiptera; family Aradidae; genus Aradus; species Aradus depressus. The sequence continues at coordinate 14,921,287 of OY759214.1, read as the reverse complement.
TCATCCTTATGAGGTTTGAAATTTTGTGCTTATCTACGTTCATTACAACGGCAGTTATTACATTTTTTATGTTAAGCCTCCCCCTTTCTTTCTGCCGATTTGGCTGAAAATCAATAGGTTTTGTCCTTATGGGGTTTTACATATGAATATGAAACTTCGTGTCGATGCATTAGTTCTATCAGGAGTTATCGACACACACACACACACATACACACACACACAGACTCAAAGATAAAATCATTTTTGGAATCAGGATTTTGAAATTACACATGAAATTACGATGAAAACTTAACATCGAATTTGTGTTACACAACTTCCCGTATACTACATATAGCTGGGAAGTAAAATATCATGAATAAGCATTGGAATATTGAACTAATCCAAGAATAAGGAATAAGAATAAGAATAATACTGAGCATTATTCTAACTTCTTGTTATTACTTCCCCAGCTTTACGAAGTATAGGGGAAGTTATGTAATCGAAAAAAAATTCTATTTGGAGCTTTGAACGGAAATTCAAGTTTTCCGACCTCCAGATTTCAAATATGAAAAAAAAAATCTGTGTATGAAATGAATGAATGAATGAAAATGAATGAAATGAAAAAATACGTCCCCTTAGAATAACAGCATAAGAAATAAACAAAAGAGATACAAGTATCAAACAAGTTGAATAAAAGATAACAAATAAGGCACTATAGCAACTAAAGAAACATAACAGTTAGAAATAAGGATAAAGAAATCATATTAAAATAAATGAGGAACAATGTTAGAATTATAAAGTAAAAAATAATGGCAAAAATATTTATATATGACAGGAAGGTCACTAAGAGAGAGAGAAAAAAAAAAAAATAAATAAAATCTATATAATAAAAATGACTGGCTAATTTTGCTAAGCGCAAAACTCGAGAACGGCTGGACCAATTCGGCTAATTTTTTTTTCAAATGTTCGTTGAAGTCTGAGGAAGGTTCTTATGAAGAGTTCTTAGCTGTTAATTCAAGGGATGGGGATCTGAGATAGATTAATCGAAGAATCGATGTTTGGGGTCGTAATGATCGATGTGTACAATGAATCGATCAAGTGAATCGATCTCAGACACCCTAAAATCTTTTACTTACCGTTTCGTTTTATTCAGTTTTTAGTGCGCGTTATTTTCTTGGTTGTTTTTCTTCGCTTCTGGCAAGTTTCTCGATTTATCTTTGGTTGTTTGGTTTTCATCTTTGTCATTTACTTACTGTTTCGTTTTATTCAATTTTTACATATCTATATCTATATAATAAAAATGAATGGCTAAATTTTGCATGGGAAGGGGGGTTGTAGGGGTAGGTCTTAGTATAAAGATACCGGTAACTCATTAACTAATAGTCGGATTGTCATGGAATTTCACATGTAGTATTCTAAAAAGCCAAATTTAAAAATAGGATGTGTTAAGTCTCAAAATTTGAAAGGGGGGGGGGGGGGGCTAGGCCTAATATAAAGATAGTGAAAGGTCTTTAACGGATGATCGGATTGTCACGGAATTTCACATGTAGTATTCTTAAAGGCCAAATTTAAAAATACGTCCAGTACCTGACATACAAAAAGGCCCTCGATCATAGCTTGAAGTCCAATCCGAAGGACGACGTGCTCAAATTTATTTTTATCTTCCCGATTAAAACATCTGAGCTAAGTGACTTGGCAAGATTTCTAAATGGCGATCCTGAGCTCGGTAGACTCCATTCTTCAAATTTCTAGCTTTTAAACGGTTTTTAGATTTAATATTTGTTAAAACTGATGAACAACCGGGATATCTGAATCCTACACAAAAATCGAAATAAAAATGTTTTTCGAAAAAAGTCGGGCTAAATACCATTCTTCAAATTTCCAGCTTTTTAACGGTTTATAGATTTAATATTTGTTAAAACTGATAGACAGATTCAGTTATATCGGGAAAGTCCCATCCGAAGGACGACGTGCTCAAGTTATTTTTAACGTAAATGTAATTTCAACTACCCAGGTTTAGATACATAACATACGACTCATTATCGAGTACCTGACATACAAAAAGGCCCTCGATCATAGCTTAAAGCCCAATCCGAAGGACGACGTGCTCAAATTTATTTTTATCTTCCCGATTAAAACATCTGAGCTAAGTGACTTGGCTAGATTTCTAAATGGCGATCCTGGGCTCAGTAGACTCCATTCTTCAAATGTCTAGCTTTTAAACGGTTTTTAGATTTAATATTTGGTAAAACTGATGAACAACCGGGATATCTGAATCCTACACTAAGATCGAAATAAAAATGTTTTTCGAAAAAAGTCGGGCTAAATACCATTCTTCAAATTTCCTGCTTTTTAACGGTTTATAGATTTACTATTTGTTAAAACTGATAGACAGATTAAGATATATCGGGAAAGTCCCATCCGAAGGACGACGTGCTCAAGGTTTTTCGAACCTAAGTGAAATTTTAGCTACCTAGGTTTAGTTACATAACATACGACTCATTAACGAGCACCTGACATACAAAAAGGCCCTCAATCATAGCTTGGAGTCCAATCCGAAGGACGACGTGCTCAAGTTATTTTTAACGTAAATGTAATTTCAACTACCCAGGTTTAGATACATAACATACGACTCATTATCGAGTACCTGACATACAAAAAGGCCCTCGATCATAGCTTAAAGCCCAATCCGAAGGACGACGTGCTCAAATTTATTTTTATCTTCCCGATTAAAACATCTGAGCTAAGTGACTTGGCAAGATTTCTAAATGGCGATCCTGAGCTCGGTAGACTCCATTCTTCAAATTTCTAGCTTTTAAACGGTTTTTAGGTTTAATATTTGTTAAAACTGATGAACAACCGGGATATCTGAATCCTACACAAAAATCGAAATAAAAATGTTTTTCGAAAAAAGTCGGGCTAAATACCATTCTTCAAATTTCCAGCTTTTTAACGGTTTATAGATTTAATATTTGTTAAAACTGATAGACAGATTCAGTTATATCGGGAAAGTCCCATCCGAAGGACGACGTGCTCAAGGTGTTTTGAACCTAAGTGAAATTTTAGCTACCTAGGTTTAGTTACATAACATACGACTCATTATCGAGCACCTGACATACAAAAAGGCCCTCGATCATAGCCTAAAGTCCAATCCGAAGGACGACGTGCTCAAATTTATTTTTATCTTCTCGATTAAAACATCTGACCTAAGTGCCTTGGCTAGATTTCTAAGTGGCGATCCTGAGCTCGATAGACTCCATATGTATGGTAAAATAAGTTACCGTTTGGTTCCAACTAAAATTATCAAGGAAGTTAATGTGGAATATAAGTGGGCTTTGAGGTACCGTTTTGACATATTTTCTGAAAAACAAATTAATACAGCTATGTTGGTAGAGAGGCAGCATCCAGAAACGAGGATGGTCAACCAAAGAAATATTCAGATGTATCGGGAAAGTCCTATCCGAAGGACGACGTGCTCAAATTTATTTTTATCTTCCCGATTAAAACATCTGATCTAAGTCACCTGGCTAGATTTCTAAATGGCGATCCTGAGCTCGGTAGAGTTCATTCTTCAAATTTCTAGCTTTTAAACGGTTTTTAGATTTAATATTTCATGAAACTGATGAACAACCCAGATATCTGAATCCTACCCAAAAAATGAAATAAAAATGTTTTTCGAAAAAAGTCGGGCTAAATACCATTCTTCAAATTTCCAGCTTTTTAACGGTTTATAGATTTAATATTTGTTAAAACTGATAGACAGATTCAGTTATATCGGGAAAGTCCCATCCGAAGGACGACGTGCTCAAGGTGTTTTGAACCTAAGTGAAATTTTAGCTACCTAGGTTTAGTTACATAACATACGACTCATTATCGAGCACCTGACATACAAAAAGGCCCTCAATCATAGCTTGGAGTCCAATCCGAAGGACGACGTGCTCAAGTTATTTTTAACGTAAATGTAATTTCAACTACCCAGGTTTAGATACGTAACATACGACTCATTATCGAGTACCTGACATACAAAAAGGCCCTCGATCATAGCTTAAAGCCCAATCCGAAGGACGACGTGCTCAAATTTATTTTTATCTTCCCGATTAAAACATCTGAGCTAAGTGACTTGGCTAGATTTCTAAATGGCGATCCTGGGCTCAGTAGACTCCATTCTTCAAATGTCTAGCTTTTAAACGGTTTTTAGATTTAATATTTGGTAAAACTGATGAACAACCGGGATATCTGAATCCTACACTAAGATCGAAATAAAAATGTTTTTCGAAAAAAGTCGGGCTAAATACCATTCTTCAAATTTCCTGCTTTTTAACGGTTTATAGATTTACTATTTGTTAAAACTGATAGACAGATTAAGATATATCGGGAAAGTCCCATCCGAAGGACGACGTGCTCAAATTTATTTTTATCTTCCCGATTAAAACATCTGAGCTAAGTGACTTGGCTAGATTTCTAAATGGCGATCCTGGGCTCAGTAGACTCCATTCTTCAAATGTCTAGCTTTTAAACGGTTTTTAGATTTAATATTTGGTAAAACTGATGAACAACCGGGATATCTGAATCCTACACTAAGATCGAAATAAAAATGTTTTTCGAAAAAAGTCGGGCTAAATACCATTCTTCAAATTTCCTGCTTTTTAACGGTTTATAGATTTACTATTTGTTAAAACTGATAGACAGATTAAGATATATCGGGAAAGTCCCATCCGAAGGACGACGTGCTCAAGGTTTTTCGAACCTAAGTGAAATTTTAGCTACCTAGGTTTAGTTACATAACATACGACTCATTATCGAGTACCTGACATACAAAAAGGCCCTCGATCATAGCTTAAAGCCCAATCCGAAGGACGACGTGCTCAAATTTATTTTTATCTTCCCGATTAAAACATCTGAGCTAAGTGACTTGGCAAGATTTCTAAATGGCGATCCTGGGCTCAGTAGACTCCATTCTTCAAATGTCTAGCTTTTAAACGGTTTTTAGATTTAATATTTGGTAAAACTGATGAACAACCGGGATATCTGAATCCTACACTAAGATCGAAATAAAAATGTTTTTCGAAAAAAGTCGGGCTAAATACCATTCTTCAAATTTCCTGCTTTTTAACGGTTTATAGATTTACTATTTGTTAAAACTGATTAAGATATATCGGGAAAGTCCCATCCGAAGGACGACGTGCTCAAGGTTTTTCGAACCTAAGTAAAATTTTAGCTACCTAGGTTTAGTTACATAACATACGACTCATTATCGAGCACCTGACATACAAAAAGGCCCTCAATCATAGCTTGGAGTCCAATCCGAAGGACGACGTGCTCAAGTTATTTTTAACGTAAATGTAATTTCAACTACCCAGGTTTAGATACATAACATACGACTCATTATCGAGTACCTGACATACAAAAAGGCCCTCGATCATAGCTTAAAGCCCAATCCGAAGGACGACGTGCTCAAATTTATTTTTATTTTCCCGATTAAAACATCTGAGCTAAGTGACTTGGCAAGATTTCTAAATGGCGATCCTGAGCTCGGTAGACTCCATTCTTCAAATTTCTAGCTTTTAAACGGATTTTAGATTTAATATTTGTTAAAACTGATGAACAACCGGGATATCTGAATCCTACACAAAAATCGAAATAAAAATGTTTTTCGAAAAAAGTCGGGCTAAATACCATTCTTCAAATTTCCAGCTTTTTAACGGTTTATAGATTTAATATTTGTTAAAACTGATAGACAGATTCAATTATATCGGGAAAGTCCCATCCGAAGGACGACGTGCTCAAGGTGTTTTGAACCTAAGTGAAATTTTAGCTACCTAGGTTTAGTTACATAACATACGACTCATTATCGAGCACCTGACATACAAAAAGGCCCTCGATCATAGCCTAAAGTCCAATCCGAAGGACGACGTGCTCAAATTTATTTTTATCTTCTCGATTAGAACATCTGACCTAAGTGCCTTGGCTAGATTTCTAAGTGGCGATCCTGAGCTCGATAGACTCCATATGTATGGTAAAATAAGTTACCGTTTGGTTCCAACTAAAATTATCAAGGAAGTTAATGTGGAATATAAGTGGGCTTTGAGGTACCGTTTTGACATATTTTCTGAAAAACAAATTAATACAGCTATGTTGGTAGATAGGCAGCATCCAGAAACGAGGATGGTCAACCAAAGAAATATTCAGATGTATCGGGAAAGTCCTATCCGTAGGACGACGTGCTCAAATTTATTTTTATCTTCCCGATTAAAACATCTGATCTAAGTCACCTGGCTAGATTTCTAAATGGCGATCCTGAGCTCGGTAGACTTCATTCTTCAAATTTCTAGCTTTTAAACGGTTTTTAGATTTAATATTTCATAAAACTGATGAACAACCCAGATATCTGAATCCTACACAAAAATTGAAATAAAAATGTTTTTCGAAAAAAGTCGGGCTAAATACCATTCTTCAAATTTCCTGCTTTTTAACGGTTTATAGATTTACTATTTGTTAAAACTGATAGACAGATTAAGATATATCGGGAAAGTCCCATCCGAAGGACGACGTGCTCAAGGTTTTTCGAACCTAAGTGAAATTTTAGCTACCTAGGTTTAGTTACATAACATACGACTCATTATCGAGCACCTGTTATACAAAAAGGCCCTCAATCATAGCTTGGAGTCCAATCCGAAGGACGACGTGCTCAAGTTATTTTTAACGTAAATGTAATTTCAACTACCCAGGTTTAGATACATAACATACGACTCATTATCGAGTACCTGACATACAAAAAGGCCCTCGATCATAGCTTAAAGCCCAATCCGAAGGACGACGTGCTCAAATTTATTTTTATCTTCCCGATTAAAACATCTGAGCTAAGTGACTTGGCAAGATTTCTAAATGGCGATCCTGAGCTCGGTAGACTTCATTCTTCAAATTTCTAGCTTTTAAACGGTTTTTAGGTTTAATATTTCATAAAACTGATGAACAACTCAGATATCTGAATCCTACACAAAAATTGAAATAAAAATGTTCTTCGAAAAAAGTCGGGCTAAAAACCATTCTTCAAATTTCCTGCTTTTTAACGGTTTATAGATTTACTATTTGTTAAAACTGATAGACAGATTAAGATATATCGGGAAAGTTCCATCCGAAGGACGACGTGCTCAAGGTTTTTCGAACCTGAGTGAAATTTTAGCTACCTAGGTTTAGTTACATAACATACGACTCATTATCGAGCACCTGACATACAAAAAGGCCCTCAATCATAGCTTGGAGTCCAATCCGAAGGACGACGTGCTCAAGTTATTTTTAACGTAAATGTAATTTCAACTACCCAGGTTTAGATACATAACATACGACTCATTATCGAGTACCTGACATACAAAAAGGCCCTCGATCATAGCTTAAAGCCCAATCCGAAGGACGACGTGCTAAAATTTATTTTTATCTTCCCGATTAAAACATCTGAGCTAAGTGACTTGGCAAGATTTCTAAATGGCGATCCTGAGCTCGGTAGACTCCATTCTTCAAATTTCTAGCTTTTAAACGGTTTTTAGATTTAATATTTGGTAAAACTGATGAACAACCGGGATATCTGAATCCTACACTAAAATCGAAATAAAAATGTATTTCGAAAAAAGTCGGGCTAAATACCATTCTTCAAATTTCCTGCTTTTTAACGGTTTATAGATTTAATATTTGTTAAAACTGATAGATTCAGTTATATCGGGAAAGTCCCATCCGAAGGACGACGTGCTCAAGGTGTTTTGAACCTAAGTGAAATTTTAGCTACCTAGGTTTAGTTACATAACATACGACTCATTATCGAACACCTGACATACAAAAAGGCCCTCGATCATAGCCTAAAGGACGACGTGCTCAAATTTATTTTTATCTTCTCGATTAAAACATCTGACCTAAGTGCCTTGGCTAGATTTCTAAGTGGCGATCCTGAGCTCGATAGACTCCATATGTATGGTAAAATAAGTTACCGTTTGGTTCCAACTAAAATTATCAAGGAAGTTAATGTGGAATATAAGTGGGCTTTGAGGTACCGTTTTGACATATTTTCTGAAAAACAAATTAATACAGCTATGTTGGTAGATAGGCAGCATCCAGAAACGAGGATGGTCAACCAAAGAAATATTCAGATGGATCGGGAAGGTCCCATCCGAAGGACGACGTGCTCAAATTTATTTTTATCTTCCCGATTAAAACATCTGACCTATGTCACCTGGCTAGATTTCTAAATGGCGATCCTGAGCTCGGTAGACTTCATTCTTCAAATTTCTAGCTTTTAAACGGTTTTTAGATTTAATATTTGATAAAACTGATGAACAACCGGGATATCTGAATCCTACACAAAAATTGAAATAAAAATGTTTTTCGAAAAAAGTCGGGCTAAAAACCATTCATCAAATTTCCTGCTTTTTAACGGTTTATAGATTTACTATTTGTTAAAACTGATAGACAGATTAAGATATATCGGGAAAGTCCCATCCGAAGGACGACGTGCTCAAGGTTTTTCGAACCTAAGTAAAATTTTAGCTACCTAGGTTTAGTTACATAACATACGACTCATTATCGAGCACCTGACATACAAAAAGGCCCTCAATCATTGCTTGGAGTCCAATCCGAAGGACGACGTGCTCAAGTTATTTTTAACGTAAATGTAATTTCAACTACCCAGGTTTAGATACATAACATACGACTCATTATCGAGTACCTGACATACAAAAAGGCCCTCGATCATAGCTTAAAGCCCAATCCGAAGGACGACGTGCTCAAATTTATTTTTATTTTCCCGATTAAAACATCTGAGCTAAGTGACTTGGCAAGATTTCTAAATGGCGATCCTGAGCTAGGTAGACTCCATTCTTCAAATTTCTAGCTTTTAAACGGATTTTAGATTTAATATTTGTTAAAACTGATGAACAACCGGGATATCTGAATCCTACACAAAAATCGAAATAAAAATGTTTTTCGAAAAAAGTCGGGCTAAATACCATTCTTCAAATTTCCTGCTTTTTAACGGTTTATAGATTTAATATTTGTTAAAACTGATAGACAGATTCAATTATATCGGGAAAGTCCCATCCGAAGGACGACGTGCTCAAGGTGTTTTGAACCTAAGTGAAATTTTAGCTACCTAGGTTTAGTTACATAACATACGACTCATTATCGAGCACCTGACATACAAAAAGGCCCTCGATCATAGCCTAAAGTCCAATCCGAAGGACGACGTGCTCAAATTTATTTTTATCTTCTCGATTAGAACATCTGACCTAAGTGCCTTGGCTAGATTTCTAAGTGGCGATCCTGAGCTCGATAGACTCCATATGTATGGTAAAATAAGTTACCGTTTGGTTCCAACTAAAATTATCAAGGAAGTTAATGTGGAATATAAGTGGGCTTTGAGGTACCGTTTTGAATTATTTTCTGAAAAACAAATTAATACAGCTATGTTGGTAGATAGGCAGCATCCAGAAACGAGGATGGTCAACCAAAGAAATATTCAGATGTATCGGGAAAGTCCTATCCGTAGGACGACGTGCTCAAATTTATTTTTATCTTCCCGATTAAAACATCTGATCTAAGTCACCTGGCTAGATTTCTAAATGGCGATCCTGAGCTCGGTAGACTTCATTCTTCAAATTTCTAGCTTTTAAACGGTTTTTAGATTTAATATTTCATAAAACTGATGAACAACCCAGATATCTGAATCCTACACAAAAATTGAAATAAAAATGTTTTTCGAAAAAATTCGGGATAAATACCATTCTTCAAATTTCCTGCTTTTTAACGGTTTATAGATTTACTATTTGTTAAAACTGATAGACAGATTAAGATATATCGGGAAAGTCCCATCCGAAGGACGACGTGCTCAAGGTTTTTCGAACCTAAGTGAAATTTTAGCTACCTAGGTTTAGTTACATAACATACGACTCATTATCGAGCACCTGTTATACAAAAAGGCCCTCAATCATAGCTTGGAGTCCAATCCGAAGGACGACGTGCTCAAGTTATTTTTAACGTAAATGTAATTTCAACTACCCAGGTTTAGATACATAACATACGACTCATTATCGAGTACCTGACATACAAAAAGGCCCTCGATCATAGCTTAAAGCCCAATCCGAAGGACGACGTGCTAAAATTTATTTTTATCTTCCCGATTAAAACATCTGAGCTAAGTGACTTGGCAAGATTTCTAAATGGCGATCCTGAGCTCGGTAGACTCCATTCTTCAAATTTCTAGCTTTTAAACGGTTTTTAGATTTAATATTTGGTAAAACTGATGAACAACCGGGATATCTGAATCCTACACTAAAATCGAAATAAAAATGTATTTCGAAAAAAGTCGGGCTAAATACCATTCTTCAAATTTCCTGCTTTTTAACGGTTTATAGATTTAATATTTGTTAAAACTGATAGATTCAGTTATATCGGGAAAGTCCCATCCGAAGGACGACGTGCTCAAGGTGTTTTGAACCTAAGTGAAATTTTAGCTACCTAGGTTTAGTTACATAACATACGACTCATTATCGAACACCTGACATACAAAAAGGCCCTCGATCATAGCCTAAAGGACGACGTGCTCAAATTTATTTTTATCTTCTCGATTAAAACATCTGACCTAAGTGCCTTGGCTAGATTTCTAAGTGGCGATCCTGAGCTCGATAGACTCCATATGTATGGTAAAATAAGTTACCGTTTGGTTCCAACTAAAATTATCAAGGAAGTTAATGTGGAATATAAGTGGGCTTTGAGGTACCGTTTTGACATATTTTCTGAAAAACAAATTAATACAGCTATGTTGGTAGATAGGCAGCATCCAGAAACGAGGATGGTCAACCAAAGAAATATTCAGATGGATCGGGAAGGTCCCATCCGAAGGACGACGTGCTCAAATTTATTTTTATCTTCCCGATTAAAACATCTGACCTATGTCACCTGGCTAGATTTCTAAATGGCGATCCTGAGCTCGGTAGACTTCATTCTTCAAATTTCTAGCTTTTAAACGGTTTTTAGATTTAATATTTGATAAAACTGATGAACAACCGGGATATCTGAATCCTACACAAAAATTGAAATAAAAATGTTTTTCGAAAAAAGTCGGGCTAAAAACCATTCATCAAATTTCCTGCTTTTTAACGGTTTATAGATTTACTATTTGTTAAAACTGATAGACAGATTAAGATATATCGGGAAAGTCCCATCCGAAGGACGACGTGCTCAAGGTTTTTCGAACCTAAGTAAAATTTTAGCTACCTAGGTTTAGTTACATAACATACGACTCATTATCGAGCACCTGACATACAAAAAGGCCCTCAATCATTGCTTGGAGTCCAATCCGAAGGACGACGTGCTCAAGTTATTTTTAACGTAAATGTAATTTCAACTACCCAGGTTTAGATACATAACATACGACTCATTATCGAGTACCTGACATACAAAAAGGCCCTCGATCATAGCTTAAAGCCCAATCCGAAGGACGACGTGCTCAAATTTATTTTTATTTTCCCGATTAAAACATCTGAGCTAAGTGACTTGGCAAGATTTCTAAATGGCGATCCTGAGCTAGGTAGACTCCATTCTTCAAATTTCTAGCTTTTAAACGGATTTTAGATTTAATATTTGTTAAAACTGATGAACAACCGGGATATCTGAATCCTACACAAAAATCGAAATAAAAATGTTTTTCGAAAAAAGTCGGGCTAAATACCATTCTTCAAATTTCCTGCTTTTTAACGGTTTATAGATTTAATATTTGTTAAAACTGATAGACAGATTCAATTATATCGGGAAAGTCCCATCCGAAGGACGACGTGCTCAAGGTGTTTTGAACCTAAGTGAAATTTTAGCTACCTAGGTTTAGTTACATAACATACGACTCATTATCGAGCACCTGACATACAAAAAGGCCCTCGATCATAGCCTAAAGTCCAATCCGAAGGACGACGTGCTCAAATTTATTTTTATCTTCTCGATTAGAACATCTGACCTAAGTGCCTTGGCTAGATTTCTAAGTGGCGATCCTGAGCTCGATAGACTCCATATGTATGGTAAAATAAGTTACCGTTTGGTTCCAACTAAAATTATCAAGGAAGTTAATGTGGAATATAAGTGGGCTTTGAGGTACCGTTTTGAATTATTTTCTGAAAAACAAATTAATACAGCTATGTTGGTAGATAGGCAGCATCCAGAAACGAGGATGGTCAACCAAAGAAATATTCAGATGTATCGGGAAAGTCCTATCCGTAGGACGACGTGCTCAAATTTATTTTTATCTTCCCGATTAAAACATCTGATCTAAGTCACCTGGCTAGATTTCTAAATGGCGATCCTGAGCTCGGTAGACTTCATTCTTCAAATTTCTAGCTTTTAAACGGTTTTTAGATTTAATATTTCATAAAACTGATGAACAACCCAGATATCTGAATCCTACACAAAAATTGAAATAAAAATGTTTTTCGAAAAAATTCGGGATAAATACCATTCTTCAAATTTCCTGCTTTTTAACGGTTTATAGATTTACTATTTGTTAAAACTGATAGACAGATTAAGATATATCGGGAAAGTCCCATCCGAAGGACGACGTGCTCAAGGTTTTTCGAACCTAAGTGAAATTTTAGCTACCTAGGTTTAGTTACATAACATACGACTCATTATCGAGCACCTGTTATACAAAAAGGCCCTCAATCATAGCTTGGAGTCCAATCCGAAGGACGACGTGCTCAAGTTATTTTTAACGTAAATGTAATTTCAACTACCCAGGTTTAGATACATAACATACGACTCATTATCGAGTACCTGACATACAAAAAGGCCCTCGATCATAGCTTAAAGCCCAATCCGAAGGACGACGTGCTCAAATTTATTTTTATCTTCCCGATTAAAACATCTGAGCTAAGTGACTTGGCAAGATTTCTAAATGGCGATCCTGAGCTCGGTAGACTTCATTCTTCAAATTTCTAGCTTTTAAACGGTTTTTAGGTTTAATATTTCATAAAACTGATGAACAACTCAGATATCTGAATCCTACACAAAAATTGAAATAAAAATGTTCTTCGAAAAAAGTCGGGCTAAAAACCATTCTTCAAATTTCCTGCTTTTTAACGGTTTATAGATTTACTATTTGTTAAAACTGATAGACAGATTAAGATATATCGGGAAAGTCCCATCCGAAGGACGACGTGCTCAAGGTTTTTCGAACCTAAGTGAAATTTTAGCTACCTAGGTTTAGTTACATAACATACGACTCATTATCGAGCACCTGACATACAAAAAGGCCCTCAATCATAGCTTGGAGTCCAATCCGAAGGACGACGTGCTCAAGTTATTTTTAACGTAAATGTAATTTCAACTACCCAGGTTTTGATACATAACATACGACTCATTATCGAGTACCTGACATACAAAAAGGCCCTCGATCATAGCTTAAAGCCCAATCCGAAGGACGACGTGCTCAAATTTATTTTTATCTTCCCGATTAAAACATCTGAGCTAAGTGACTTGGCTAGATTTCTAAATGGCGATCCTGAGCTCGGTAGACTCCATTCTTCAAATGTCTAGCTTTTAAACGGTTTTTAGATTTAATATTTCATAAAACTGATGAACAACCGGGATATCTGAATCCTACACTAAAATCGAAATAAAAATGTTTTTCGAAAAAAGTCGGGCTAAATACCATTCTTCAAATTTCCTGCTTTTTAACGGTTTATAGATTTACTATTTGTTAAAACTGATAGACAGATTAAGATATATCGGGAAAGTTCCATCCGAAGGACGACGTGCTCAAGGTTTTTCGAACCTAAGTGAAATTTTAGCTACCTAGGTTTAGTTACATAACATACGACTCATTATCGAGCACCTGACATACAAAAAGGCCCTCAATCATAGCTTGGAGTCCAATCCGAAGGACGACGTGCTCAAGTTATTTTTAACGTAAATGTAATTTCAACTACCCAGGTTTAGATACATAACATACGACTCATTATCGAGTACCTGACATACAAAAAGGCCCTCGATCATAGCTTAAAGCCCAATCCGAAGGACGACGTGCTAAAATTTATTTTTATCTTCCCGATTAAAACATCTGAGCTAAGTGACTTGGCAAGATTTCTAAATGGCGATCCTGAGCTCGGTAGACTCCATTCTTCAAATGTCTAGCTTTTAAACGGTTTTTAGATTTAATATTTCATAAAACTGATGAACAACCGGGATATCTGAATCCTACACTAAAATCGAAATAAAAATGTTTTTCGAAAAAAGTCGGGCTAAATACCATTCTTCAAATTTCCTGCTTTTTAACGGTTTATAGATTTACTATTTGTTAAAACTGATAGACAGATTAAGATATATCGGGAAAGTTCCATCCGAAGGACGACGTGCTCAAGGTTTTTCGAACCTAAGTGAAATTTTAGCTACCTAGGTTTAGTTACATAACATACGACTCATTATCGAGCACCTGACATACAAAAAGGCCCTCAATCATAGCTTGGAGTCCAATCCGAAGGACGACGTGCTCAAGTTATTTTTAACGTAAATGTAATTTCAACTACCCAGGTTTAGATACATAACATACGACTCATTATCGAGTACCTGACATACAAAAAGGCCCTCGATCATAGCTTAAAGCCCAATCCGAAGGACGACGTGCTAAAATTTATTTTTATCTTCCCGATTAAAACATCTGAGCTAAGTGACTTGGCAAGATTTCTAAATGGCGATCCTGAGCTCGGTAGACTCCATTCTTCAAATGTCTAGCTTTTAAACGGTTTTTAGATTTAATATTTCATAAAACTGATGAACAACCGGGATATCTGAATCCTACACTAAAATCGAAATAAAAATGTTTTTCGAAAAAAGTCGGGCTAAATACCATTCTTCAAATTTCCTGCTTTTTAACGGTTTATAGATTTACTATTTGTTAAAACTGATAGACAGATTAAGATATATCGGGAAAGTTCCATCCGAAGGACGACGTGCTCAAGGTTTTTCGAACCTAAGTGAAATTTTAGCTACCTAGGTTTAGTTACATAACATACGACTCATTATCGAGCACCTGACATACAAAAAGGCCCTCAATCATAGCTTGGAGTCCAATCCGAAGGACGACGTGCTCAAGTTATTTTTAACGTAAATGTAATTTCAACTACCCAGGTTTAGATACATAACATACGACTCATTATCGAGTACCTGACATACAAAAAGGCCCTCGATCATAGCTTAAAGCCCAATCCGAAGGACGACGTGCTAAAATTTATTTTTATCTTCCCGATTAAAACATCTGAGCTAAGTGACTTGGCAAGATTTCTAAATGGCGATCCTGAGCTCGGTAGACTCCATTCTTCAAATTTCTAGCTTTTAAACGGTTTTTAGATTTAATATTTGGTAAAACTGATGAACAACCGGGATATCTGAATCCTACACTAAAATCGAAATAAAAATGTATTTCGAAAAAAGTCGGGCTAAATACCATTCTTCAAATTTCCTGCTTTTTAACGGTTTATAGATTTAATATTTGTTAAAACTGATAGATTCAGTTATATCGGGAAAGTCCCATCCGAAGGACGACGTGCTCAAGGTTTTTCGAACCTAAGTGAAATTTTAGCTACCTAGGTTTAGTTACATAACATACGACTCATTATCGAGCACCTGACATACAAAAAGGCCCTCAATCATAGCTTGGAGTCCAATCCGAAGGACGACGTGCTCAAGTTATTTTTAACGTAAATGTAATTTCAACTACCCAGGTTTAGATACATAACATACGACTCATTATCGAGTACCTGACATACAAAAAGGCCCTCGATCATAGCTTAAAGCCCAATCCGAAGGACGACGTGCTCAAATTTATTTTTATCTTCCCGATTAAAACATCTGAGCTAAGTGACTTGGCAAGATTTCTAAATGGCGATCCTGAGCTCGGTAGACTTCATTCTTCAAATTTCTAGCTTTTAAACGGTTTTTAGGTTTAATATTTCATAAAACTGATGAACAACTCAGATATCTGAATCCTACACAAAAATTGAAATAAAAATGTTCTTCGAAAAAAGTCGGGCTAAAAACCATTCTTCAAATTTCCTGCTTTTTAACGGTTTATAGATTTACTATTTGTTAAAACTGATAGACAGATTAAGATATATCGGGAAAGTCCCATCCGAAGGACGACGTGCTCAAGGTTTTTCGAACCTAAGTGAAATTTTAGCTACCTAGGTTTAGTTACATAACATACGACTCATTATCGAGCACCTGACATACAAAAAGGCCCTCAATCATAGCTTGGAGTCCAATCCGAAGGACGACGTGCTCAAGTTATTTTTAACGTAAATGTAATTTCAACTACCCAGGTTTTGATACATAACATACGACTCATTATCGAGTACCTGACATAAAAAAAGGCCCTCGATCATAGCTTAAAGCCCAATCCGAAGGACGACGTGCTCAAATTTATTTTTATCTTCCCGATTAAAACATCTGAGCTAAGTGACTTGGCTAGATTTCTAAATGGCGATCCTGAGCTCGGTAGACTCCATTCTTCAAATGTCTAGCTTTTAAACGGTTTTTAGATTTAATATTTCATAAAACTGATGAACAACCGGGATATCTGAATCCTACACTAAAATCGAAATAAAAATGTTTTTCGAAAAAAGTCGGGCTAAATACCATTCTTCAAATTTCCTGCTTTTTAACGGTTTATAGATTTACTATTTGTTAAAACTGATAGACAGATTAAGATATATCGGGAAAGTTCCATCCGAAGGACGACGTGCTCAAGGTTTTTCGAACCTAAGTGAAATTTTAGCTACCTAGGTTTAGTTACATAACATACGACTCATTATCGAGCACCTGACATACAAAAAGGCCCTCAATCATAGCTTGGAGTCCAATCCGAAGGACGACGTGCTCAAGTTATTTTTAACGTAAATGTAATTTCAACTACCCAGGTTTAGATACATAACATACGACTCATTATCGAGTACCTGACATACAAAAAGGCCCTCGATCATAGCTTAAAGCCCAATCCGAAGGACGACGTGCTAAAATTTATTTTTATCTTCCCGATTAAAACATCTGAGCTAAGTGACTTGGCAAGATTTCTAAATGGCGATCCTGAGCTCGGTAGACTCCATTCTTCAAATTTCTAGCTTTTAAACGGTTTTTAGATTTAATATTTGGTAAAACTGATGAACAACCGGGATATCTGAATCCTACACTAAAATCGAAATAAAAATGTATTTCGAAAAAAGTCGGGCTAAATACCATTCTTCAAATTTCCTGCTTTTTAACGGTTTATAGATTTAATATTTGTTAAAACTGATAGATTCAGTTATATCGGGAAAGTCCCATCCGAAGGACGACGTGCTCAAGGTGTTTTGAACCTAAGTGAAATTTTAGCTACCTAGGTTTAGTTACATAACATACGACTCATTATCGAACACCTGACATACAAAAAGGCCCTCGATCATAGCCTAAAGGACGACGTGCTCAAATTTATTTTTATCTTCTCGAATAAAACATCTGACCTAAGTGCCTTGGCTAGATTTTTAAGTGGCGATCCTGAGCTCGATAGACTCCATATGTATGGTAAAATAAGTTACCGTTTGGTTCCAACTAAAATTATCAAGGAAGTTAATGTGGAATATAAGTGGGCTTTGAGGTACCGTTTTGACATATTTTCTGAAAAACAAATTAATACAGCTATGTTGGTAGATAGGCAGCATCCAGAAACGAGGATGGTCAACCAAAGAAATATTCAGATGTATTGGGAAGGTCCCATCCGAAGGACGACGTGCTCAAATTTATTTTTATCTTCCCGATTAAAACATCTGACCTATGTCACCTGGCTAGATTTCTAAATGGCGATCCTGAGCTCGGTAGACTTCATTCTTCAAATTTCTAGCTTTTAAACGGTTTTTAGATTTAATATTTGATAAAACTGATGAACAACCGGGATATCTGAATCCTACACAAAAATTGAAATAAAAATGTTTTTCGAAAAAAGTCGGGCTAAAAACCATTCATCAAATTTCCTGCTTTTTAACGGTTTATAGATTTACTATTTGTTAAAACTGATAGACAGATTAAGATATATCGGGAAAGTCCCATCCGAAGGACGACGTGCTCAAGGTTTTTCGAACCTAAGTGAAATTTTAGCTACCTAGGTTTAGTTACATAACATACGACTCATTATCGAGCACCTGACATACAAAAAGGCCCTCAATCATAGCTTGGAGTCCAATCCGAAGGACGACGTGCTCAAGTTATTTTTAACGTAAATGTAATTTCAACTACCCAGGTTTAGATACATAACATACGACTCATTATCGAGTACCTGACATACAAAAAGGCCCTCGATCATAGCTTAAAGCCCAATCCGAAGGACGACGTGCTCAAATTTATTTTTATCTTCCCGATTAAAACATCTGAGCTAAGTGACTTGGCTAGATTTCTAAATGGCGATCCTGGGCTCAGTAGACTCCATTCTTCAAATGTCTAGCTTTTAAACGGTTTTTAGATTTAATATTTGGTAAAACTGATGAACAACCGGGATATCTGAATCCTACACTAAGATCGAAATAAAAATGTTTTTCGAAAAAAGTCGGGCTAAATACCATTCTTCAAATTTCCTGCTTTTTAACGGTTTATAGATTTACTATTTGTTAAAACTGATAGACAGATTAAGATATATCGGGAAAGTCCCATCCGAAGGACGACGTGCTCAAGGTTTTTCGAACCTAAGTGAAATTTTAGCTACCTAGGTTTAGTTACATAACATACGACTCATTAACGAGCACCTGACATACAAAAAGGCCCTCAATCATACCTTGGAGTCCAATCCGAAGGACGACGTGCTCAAGTTATTTTTAACGTAAATGTAATTTCAACTACCCAGGTTTAGATACATAACATACGACTCATTATCGAGTACCTGACATACAAAAAGGCCCTCGATCATAGCTTAAAGCCCAATCCGAAGGACGACGTGCTCAAATTTATTTTTATCTTCCCGATTAAAACATCTGAGCTAAGTGACTTGGCAAGATTTCTAAATGGCGATCCTGAGCTCGGTAGACTCCATTCTTCAAATTTCTAGCTTTTAAACGGTTTTTAGGTTTAATATTTGTTAAAACTGATGAACAACCGGGATATCTGAATCCTACACAAAAATCGAAATAAAAATGTTTTTCGAAAAAAGTCGGGCTAAATACCATTCTTCAAATTTCCAGCTTTTTAACGGTTTATAGATTTAATATTTGTTAAAACTCATAGACAGATTCAGTTATATCGGGAAAGTCCCATCCGAAGGACGACGTGCTCAAGGTGTTTTGAACCTAAGTGAAATTTTAGCTACCTAGGTTTAGTTACATAACATACGACTCATTATCGAGCACCTGACATACAAAAAGGCCCTCGATCATAGCCTAAAGTCCAATCCGAAGGACGACGTGCTCAAATTTATTTTTATCTTCTCGATTAAAACATCTGACCTAAGTGCCTTGGCTAGATTTCTAAGTGGCGATCCTGAGCTCGATAGACTCCATATGTATGGTAAAATAAGTTACCGTTTGGTTCCAACTAAAATTATCAAGGAAGTTAATGTGGAATATAAGTGGGCTTTGAGGTACCGTTTTGACATATTTTCTGAAAAACAAATTAATACAGCTATGTTGGTAGAGAGGCAGCATCCAGAAACGAGGATGGTCAACCAAAGAAATATTCAGATGTATCGGGAAAGTCCTATCCGAAGGACGACGTGCTCAAATTTATTTTTATCTTCCCGATTAAAACATCTGATCTAAGTCACCTGGCTAGATTTCTAAATGGCGATCCTGAGCTCGGTAGAGTTCATTCTTCAAATTTCTAGCTTTTAAACGGTTTTTAGATTTAATATTTCATGAAACTGATGAACAACCCAGATATCTGAATCCTACCCAAAAATTGAAATAAAAATGTTTTTCGAAAAAAGTCGGGCTAAATACCATTCTTCAAATTTCCAGCTTTTTAACGGTTTATAGATTTAATATTTGTTAAAACTGATAGACAGATTCAGTTATATCGGGAAAGTCCCATCCGAAGGACGACGTGCTCAAGGTGTTTTGAACCTAAGTGAAATTTTAGCTACCTAGGTTTAGTTACATAACATACGACTCATTATCGAGCACCTGACATACAAAAAGGCCCTCAATCATAGCTTGGAGTCCAATCCGAAGGACGACGTGCTCAAATTTATTTTTATCTTCCCGATTAAAACATCTGAGCTAAGTGACTTGGCTAGATTTCTAAATGGCGATCCTGGGCTCAGTAGACTCCATTCTTCAAATGTCTAGCTTTTAAACGGTTTTTAGAATTAATATTTGGTAAAACTGATGAACAACCGGGATATCTGAATCCTACACTAAGATCGAAATAAAAATGTTTTTCGAAAAAAGTCGGGCTAAATACCATTCTTCAAATTTCCTGCTTTTTAACGGTTTATAGATTTACTATTTGTTAAAACTGATAGACAGATTAAGATATATCGGGAAAGTCCCATCCGAAGGACGACGTGCTCAAGGTTTTTCGAACCTAAGTGAAATTTTAGCTACCTAGGTTTAGTTACATAACATACGACTCATTAACGAGCACCTGACATACAGAAAGGCCCTCAATCATAGCTTGGAGTCCAATCCGAAGGACGACGTGCTCAAGTTATTTTTAACGTAAATGTAATTTCAACTACCCAGGTTTAGATACATAACATACGACTCTTTATCGAGTACCTGACATACAAAAAGGCCCTCGATCATAGCTTAAAGCCCAATCCGAAGGACGACGTGCTCAAATTTATTTTTATCTTCCCGATTAAAACATCTGAGCTAAGTGACTTGGCAAGATTTCTAAATGGCGATCCTGAGCTCGGTAGACTCCATTCTTCAAATTTCTAGCTTTTAAACGGTTTTTAGGTTTAATATTTGTTAAAACTGATGAACAACCGGGATATCTGAATCCTACACAAAAATCGAAATAAAAATGTTTTTCGAAAAAAGTCGGGCTAAATACCATTCTTCAAATTTCCAGCTTTTTAATGGTTTATAGATTTAATATTTGTTAAAACTGATAGACAGATTCAGTTATATCGGGAAAGTCCCATCCGAAGGACGACGTGCTCAAGGTGTTTTGAACCTAAGTGAAATTTTAGCTACCTAGGTTTAGTTACATAACATACGACTCATTATCGAGCACCTGGCATACAAAAAGGCCCTCGATCATAGCCTAAAGTCCAATCCGAAGGACGACGTGCTCAAATTTATTTTTATCTTCTCGATTAAAACATCTGACCTAAGTGCCTTGGCTAGATTTCTAAGTGGCGATCCTGAGCTCGATAGACTCCATATGTATGGTAAAATAAGTTACCGTTTGGTTCCAACTAAAATTATCAAGGAAGTTAATGTGGAATATAAGTGGGCTTTGAGGTACCGTTTTGACATATTTTCTGAAAAACAAATTAATACAGCTATGTTGGTAGAGAGGCAGCATCCAGAAACGAGGATGGTCAACCAAAGAAATATTCAGATGTATCGGGAAAGTCCTATCCGAAGGACGACGTGCTCAAATTTATTTTTATCTTCCCGATTAAAACATCTGATCTAAGTCACCTGGCTAGATTTCTAAATGGCGATCCTGAGCTCGGTAGAGTTCATTCTTCAAATTTCTAGCTTTTAAACGGTTTTTAGATTTAATATTTCATGAAACTGATGAACAACCCAGATATCTGAATCCTACCCAAAAATTGAAATAAAAATGTTTTTCGAAAAAAGTCGGGCTAAATACCATTCTTCAAATTTCCAGCTTTTTAACGGTTTATAGATTTAATATTTGTTAAAACTGATAGACAGATTCAGTTATATCGGGAAAGTCCCATCCGAAGGACGACGTGCTCAAGGTGTTTTGAACCTAAGTGAAATTTTAGCTACCTAGGTTTAGTTACATAACATACGACTCATTATCGAGCACCTGACATACAAAAAGGCCCTCAATCATAGCTTGGAGTCCAATCCGAAGGACGACGTGCTCAAGTTATTTTTAACGTAAATGTAATTTCAACTACCCAGGTTTAGATACATAACATACGACTCATTATCGAGTACCTGACATACAAAAAGGCCCTCGATCATAGCTTAAAGCCCAATCCGAAGGACGACGTGCTCAAATTTATTTTTATCTTCCCGATTAAAACATCTGAGCTAAGTGACTTGGCTAGATTTCTAAATGGCGATCCTGGGCTCAGTAGACTCCATTCTTCAAATGTCTAGCTTTTAAACGGTTTTTAGATTTAATATTTGGTAAAACTGATGAACAACCGGGATATCTGAATCCTACACTAAGATCGAAATAAAAATGTTTTTCGAAAAAAGTCGGGCTAAATACCATTCTTCAAATTTCCTGCTTTTTAACGGTTTATAGATTTACTATTTGTTAAAACTGATAGACAGATTAAGATATATCGGGAAAGTCCCATCCGAAGGACGACGTGCTCAAGGTTTTTCGAACCTAAGTGAAATTTTAGCTACCTAGGTTTAGTTACATAACATACGACTCATTATCGAGTACCTGACATACAAAAAGGCCCTCGATCATAGCTTAAAGCCCAATCCGAAGGACGACGTGCTCAAATTTATTTTTATCTTCCCGATTAAAACATCTGAGCTAAGTGACTTGGCAAGATTTCTAAATGGCGATCCTGGGCTCAGTAGACTCCATACTTCAAATGTCTAGCTTTTAAACGGTTTTTAGATTTAATATTTGGTAAAACTGATGAACAACCGGGATATCTGAATCCTACACTAAGATCGAAATAAAAATGTTTTTCGAAAAAAGTCGGGCTAAATACCATTCTTCAAATTTCCTGCTTTTTAACGGTTTATAGATTTACTATTTGTTAAAACTGATAGACAGATTAAGATATATCGGGAAAGTCCCATCCGAAGGACGACGTGCTCAAGGTTTTTCGAACCTAAGTGAAATTTTAGCTACCTAGGTTTAGTTACATAACATACGACTCATTAACGAGCACCTGACATACAAAAAGGCCCTCAATCATAGCTTGGAGTCCAATCCGAAGGACGACGTGCTCAAGTTATTTATAACGTAAATGTAATTACAACTACCCAGGTTTAGATACATAACATACGACTCATTATCGAGTACCTGACATACAAAAAGGCCCTCGATCATAGCTTAAAGCCCAATCCGAAGGACGACGTGCCCAAATTTATTTTTATCTTCCCGATTAAAACATCTGAGCTAAGTGACTTGGCAAGATTTCTAAATGGCGATCCTGAGCTCGGTAGACTCCATTCTTCAAATTTCTAGCTTTTAAACGGTTTTTAGGTTTAATATTTGTTAAAACTGATGAACAACCGGGATATCTGAATCCTACACAAAAATCGAAATAAAAATGTTTTTCGAAAAAAGTCGGGCTAAATACCATTCTTCAAATTTCCTGCTTTTTAACGGTTTATAGATTTAATATTTGTTAAAACTGATAGACAGATTCAGTTATATCGGGAAAGTCCCATCCGAAGGACGACGTGCTCAAGGTGTTTTGAACCTAAGTGAAATTTTAGCTACCTAGGTTTAGTTACATAACATACGACTCATTATCGAGCACCTGACATACAAAAAGGCCCTCGATCATAGCCTAAAGTCCAATCCGAAGGACGACGTGCTCAAATTTATTTTTATCTTCTCGATTAAAACATCTGACCTAAGTGCCTTGGCTAGATTTCTAAGTGGCGATCCTGAGCTCGATAGACTCCATATGTATGGTAAAATAAGTTACCGTTTGGTTCCAACTAAAATTATCAAGGAAGTTAATGTGGAATATAAGTGGGCTTTGAGGTACCGTTTTGACATATTTTCTGAAAAACAAATTAATACAGCTATGTTGGTAGAGAGGCAGCATCCAGAAACGAGGATGGTCAACCAAAGAAATATTCAGATGTATCGGGAAAGTCCTATCCGAAGGACGACGTGCTCAAATTTATTTTTATCTTCCCGATTAAAACATCTGATCTAAGTCACCTGGCTAGATTTCTAAATGACGATCCTGAGCTCGGTAGACTTCATTCTTCAAATTTCTAGCTTTTAAACGGTTTTTAGATTTAATATTTCATAAAACTGATGAACAACCCAGATATCTGAATCCTACACAAAAATTGAAATAAAAATGTTTTTCGAAAAAAGTCAGGCTAAATACCATTCTTCAAATTTCCAGCTTTTTAACGGTTTATAGATTTAATATTTGTTAAAACTGATAGACAGATTCAGTTATATCGGGAAAGTCCCATCCGAAGGACGACGTGCTCAAGGTGTTTTGAACCTAAGTGAAATTTTAGCTACCTAGGTTTAGTTACATAACATACGACTCATTATCGAGCACCTGACATACAAAAAGGCCCTCGATCATAGCCTAAAGTCCAATCCGAAGGACGACGTGCTCAAATTTATTTTTATCTTCTCGATTAAAACATCTGCCCTAAGTGCCTTGGCTAGATTTCTAAGTGGCGATCCTGAGCTCGATAGACTCCATATGTATGGTAAAATAAGTTACCGTTTGGTTCCAACTAAAATTATCAAGGAAGTTAATGTGGAATATAAGTGGGCTTTGAGGTACCGTTTTGACATATTTTCTGAAAAACAAATTAATACAGCTATGTTGGTAGATAGGCAGCATCCAGAAACGAGGATGGTCAACCAAAGAAATATTCAGATGTATCGGGAAAGTCCTATCCGAAGGACGACGTGCTCAAATTTATTTTTATCTTCCCGATTAAAACATCTGATCTAAGTCACCTGGCTAGATTTCTAAATGGCGATCCTGAGCTCGGTAGACTTCATTCTTCAAATTTCTAGCTTTTAAACGGTTTTTAGATTTAATATTTCATAAAACTGATGAACAACCCAGATATCTGAATCCTACACAAAAATTGAAATAAAAATGTTTTTCGAAAAAAGTCGGGCTAAATACCATTCTTCAAATTTCCTGCTTTTTAACGGTTTATAGATTTACTATTTGTTAAAACTGATTAAGATATATCGGGAAAGTCCCATCCGAAGGACGACGTGCTCAAGGTTTTTCGAACCTACGTAAAATTTTAGCTACCTAGGTTCAGTTACATAACATACGACTCATTATCGAGCACCTGACATACAAAAAGGCCCTCAATCATAGCTTGGAGTCCAATCCGAAGGACGACGTGCTCAAGTTATTTTTAACGTAAATGTAATTTCAACTACCCAGGTTTAGATACATAACATACGACTCATTATCGAGTACCTGACATACAAAAAGGCCCTCGATCATAGCTTAAAGCCCAATCCGAAGGACGACGTGCTCAAATTTATTTTTATTTTCCCGATTAAAACATCTGAGCTAAGTGACTTGGCAAGATTTCTAAATGGCGATCCTGAGCTCGGTAGACTCCATTCTTCAAATTTCTAGCTTTTAAACGGATTTTAGATTTAATATTTGTTAAAACTGATGAACAACCGGGATATCTGAATCCTACACAAAAATCGAAATAAAAATGTTTTTCGAAAAAAGTCGGGCTAAATACCATTCTTCAAATTTCCTGCTTTTTAACGGTTTATAGATTTAATATTTGTTAAAACTGATAGACAGATTCAGTTATATCGGGAAAGTCCCATCCGAAGGACGACGTGCTCAAGGTTTTTTGAACCCAAGTGAAATTTTAGCTACCTAGGTTTAGTTACATAACATAATGGCGATCCTGAGCTCGGTAGACTCCATTCTTCAAATTTCTAGCTTTTAAAGGGTTTTTAGATTTAAGATAATGTTTGTACCTTTTTCATGCAACATTTCACAATTAAAATCTGAGGCCATGAGATGAACAAACTGTGAGAGGAGTGTTGGGTGATGTCACGTAGTGTTGGGTGATGTCACGTACCCTATGTCGAGCAGAACGTTTAAGGATGCTAGGAAATTTGCTAATTCAATGTTTTATTTAACGTTTTTGTGAACTTTTGTTTTTTTAAACACGTAAACAAATTGTCTCAAGAAAATTTACCTTTTTATTATTTGAAAAGTTATTTATACCCATAAAAGTGAGCAAAATTACTTACTTTTCACCCAAGTTACGAGTGAGAATGAAGCCCAACATCAACTCGACCGAAAAACCGGTCAACACGAAAAATGGACTCACGGATAACCTCAAAGCACGAACAATACAGGTAACCCAGATCAGTCGAACTCACCCCGACTAGTGAGCCAGCCGAAGAGACCCTGTCCCCCAGAAGAAGACATGGAGTTCCCAGCACTCCCGGAGTCAGCCATGCAGCTAGACGGAGAGCCCTCACCGGGGGCCAGCCACACCTAGCCCAAGCGGAACAGGTACGCAACTCATTCCACTATACCCACGCACAACACATTCGCGCCACTCGCAGCACTCATCACCGACCAACACACTAACGATACCACCCCACAGACCGAAAAACAACTTAAAATCCCCCCAATTTTCCTTTGTGAAGCCGACGATTTTCAAAAAGTACTGACAGACATTAAAAGTATCACAACATCTCCCTTCGAAACAAAACAATGGCACAAAAAAATTAAAATATCCCTTATGACATCTGAAGACTTTAGGAAACTGACCAAATTTTACCAAACAAATGACGTAAAATACTATACTTTCCTGAACCCCGAGGATAGGAAACTTTCCGCTGTTATCCGAGGGGTTCCATACTCCCTGACTGAAACCGAAATCCAAGACGAACTAACCCCGACATACCCAGTCCTCAGTGTAACAAGGCTACTGAACAAGGACAAAGGCCCCACTCCACTGTGTGCTGTCGAGCGCCAGAATACTCCGGAGGGGAAAGCGATTTTTCAATTATCTCGTCTCTTTTACACTATAGTGACTGTCGAACCGCGGAAGTGGTCTCAACGCATTGTGCAGTGCACGAATTGCCAGCAAGTGGGACATAGCAAGAACTTCTGCCACCTTGACCCAAAATGTGTCAAGTGTGCAGGAGATCATCATTTCACAGCTTGCCCATCACGTACTCTCCAAGAGTCCCCAAAGTGCTCTAACTGTGGTGGAAGCCACCCCGCCAATTATAGAGGCTGTGAAACCTTCTTAAAACTTCAATCACGAATCACACACAGAAAACACATACCAACCCACATTCATGACACAACAAATGCAAATCCATCTAGACTTACTCCTCAACCAGTCTCAGAAAATCCTCCACAGTCACAGCAAAACATCCCCTCAGGAGCTAAATCAAACCCTTGGTTTACCCGGAGCAGACACCACACACAGACACCAGCAAGCACCCCTCATCAAACTAACCTCAACGAACAAGACCCCTCATCAAACCTATTTGACATACTACTAAATTTAATTAAACCTTTCATTCCCAAAATCAAATACTTCATTTCCACAATACTCAATAACATACTTTCTTCCAATTATGGTCAGCCCTAATTCCACAGTTGATCAAAATTTAACAATCCTAAATTGGAACGCGAATGGGTTGAAAGCAAAGCAACAGTCTTTCAGTAACCTCCTAACACAATACAACATAGACATAGTTTGCCTAACAGAAACACACTTCAAAGCGACAGACACATTCAGACTGACAGGATACGTGACATACAGACGAGACAGACAAACCCGAATAGCCTCTGGAGGAGTAGCTGTTTGTGTGAAGAAAAAAATAAAGCATTCCCATCTACTTCTTCCTGAACTGGAGCACCTGGAGGCTGTCGGGATTCAACTGACACTCACCAACAACAGACGACTCAACATCATCTCGGGATACCAACGACCAAACTTAAGAATAAAACAGGCAGACCTAGAACACATTTTTACAGGAGATGCGACTGCACTTTTCGGGGACCTAAATAGCAAGTACACAATCTGGGGCTGCAGAAGAACCAGTAACAATGGGGTCAGACTTTTGTCGGCCACAAACAACCTCGGTGTTCAGGTCTCAGCCCCAGACGAACCAACCTTCTACCCGTCACAACACAGATATCATCCAGACATCCTAGACATCACACTTATACAAAATTTCACATTCCCAATATACCACGAGACACTAACAGAACTCGATTCAGACCACGTCCCCGTCCTTAACACATTCACAGCACACAAACACTACACCGAACCGCTTCCACGACTTATAACAGGAAAAATTGATTGGAAAACTCTTCAATGGGAAATGGATCAAACTCTTGAAATTTCAATCTACTACAATCACACAGACGACATAGACTGGGCAATACATACATTCACACAAACTGTTTACACATCTGTTCACAATGCTACATATCACCACTTCAAAGACAGACGACCACATATACATGACTCCATTCCCACTCAAATCCTAGCACTAATTCACGAAAAAAACACGGCTCGCAAACGCTGGCAAAGAACAAGAAGTGATGTAGATAAAAGAGACCTCAATCGCTTGACCCGACGGGTGAGATGGGAGCTCGACAACCACAGAATTTGTAAGTACAGGGCTTACTTGACCGACATGACCCCCGGCGATAGTAGTCTTTGGAAAGAAACCCGACGAATTTTGAGACAAAACACATCCTTGCCCCCACTGACAGACGGACATCACACAGTGACGAGCGACGAAGACAAATGCAAAATCCTGGCAACACACCTCGAACAAAAGTACCGCACACACGACACTGCTAACACAGACATGAACACCACAGTACACACATATCTATCCATACCGACACAAACTGTTGAAAATTTCATCAAGTTCACCACTCCCTCAGAAATCACAACATTAATAACAAACTTAGCAAACAACAAGGCCCCCGGTGAGGATCTCATTCCGAACATAGTGCTGAAGAAGCTGCCACCCAAGAGTATAGCCTTTTTAACCGGTCTGTTCAACGCATGCCTGCGATGCAGCTATTTTCCTCGAAATTGGAAAAACGCGGTTGTAATCGTCTTCCATAAACATAGTAAGCCCAAGCAAGAGCCGGACAGCTATCGGCCTATAAGCCTTCTGAACTCGTTGTCGAAGATCTTCGAACGACTAATATTGAGAAGACTGGGTTCTCACCTGGAAAGCGCAGGAATTGTTCCAGCTCACCAGTTTGGTTTCAAACATAATTATTCATCTGTGCACCAGCTACAGAGGGTCTCGGAAAAGATTGTGAATAGTTTCGAACAGAAGACATATACAACCTCCGTCTTTTTAGATGTAGCTTCCGCTTTCGACTCGGTGTGGCATGAAGGTCTCCGCTATAAGCTGAGGAAGACATGGGCTCCACAGTACTTGGAAAAGATCGTTGATTCCTTTTTGGAGAACAGGACGTTTCAAGTGACGGCCAACAACACCCTCAGCTCCAAGCGTAGTATTCTGGCGGGAGCGCCACAGGGAGCTATCCTCAGTCCCCTCCTCTTCAGCTTATACTGCTGCGACATCCCCGAGCCATGTAATACCACTCTAGCACTACTAGACGACACACTACTTATGTGTCAACATGAAGACCTCCAGACAGCAGTTGACATGTTACAAACTTCTCTCAACCACGTCTCCAGCTGGTTCGCTCGATGGAAGCAACAGTTGAACGCCAGTAAAACAGAAGCGAAGATTTTTGCCCTTCGCCGATTTTTTACAGAGGACCAGAGTAGGCTGCGGGTTGATGGACTCCCCATTCCATGGAACCCTAAAGATCAGGCTGTCCGGTACCTTGGTGTATTCTTAGGCACACGGCTCACATGGAAACTTCACATCAACACAAAACTAACACAAGCATACACCCGTTTAAAACATCTCTATCTACTCATTAACCGCAACACACCCCTCAAACACTCTTGCACACTGCTCCTGTACAAAGCGTTACTTCTCCCATTGTTAACATACGCCTGTCCAATATGGCATGGCGCCAGTCCTTCACTCACAACACGACTACAAACAATTCAGAACAAAATTCTTCGTGTGTCTCTGAATGCACCATGGTTTATCCGAAACAGCCAACTCCATGAGGAACTGGGAGTTCCTCGGGTCGCAGCCTATTTAAGGTCCTTAGTAGATAACTACCACGGAAGACTAGGCCTGTGTTCTGGAGCAGCCCACTACAATCTTGGCCAGCCTACTCTCCACAGAAGGCTCAAACCAAGATTATACCAAGACATTATTATTAATTAATTTCATTTTATATTTTCCATTTTATACTTTGTGTGAAGAACCAAGATGTTCTGGTCCAAATAAAGTGTGTTGTTGTTAAGTTTTAATATTTGTTAGAACTGATGAACAACCGGGATATCTGAATCCTACACTAAAATCGAAATAAAAATGTTTTTCGAAAAAAGTCGGGCTAAATACCATTCTTCAAATTTCCTGCTTTTTAACGGTTTATAGATTTAATATTTGTTAAAACTGATAGACAGATTCAGATATATCGGGAAAGTCCCATCCGAAAGACGACGTGCTCAAGGTTATTTTTAACCTAAGTGAAATTTCAGCTACCCAGATTTAGATACATAACATACGACTCATTATCCAGTACCTGAAATACAAAAAGGCCCTCGATCATAGCTTGAAGTCCAATCCGAAGGACGACGTGCTCAAGTTATTTTTAACGTAAATGAAATTTCAGCTACCCAGATTTAGATACATAACATACGACTCATTATCCAGTACCTGACATACTAAAAGGCCCTCGATCATAGCTTAAAGTCCAATCCGAAGGACGACGTGCTCAATTTTATTTTTATCTTCCCGATTAAAACATCGGACCTAAGTGACTTGGCTAGATTTCTAAATGGCGATTCAAAGTTCGGTAGACTCCATTCTTCAAAGTTCTCGGTTTTAAACGGTTTTTAGATTTAATATTTGTTAAAACTGATGAACAACCGGGATATCTGAATCCTACACAAAAATCGAAATAAAAATGTTTTTCGAAAAAGTCGGGCGAAATCCCATTCTTCAAATTTCTCGCTTTCTAACAGTTTTTAGATTTAATATTTGTTAAAACTGATGAACAACCGGGATATCTGAATCCTACACAAAAATCGAAATAAAAATGTTTTTCGAAAAAGTCGGCCGAAATCCCATTCTTCAAATTTCTCGCTTTCTAAAGTTTTTAGATTTAATATTTGTTAAAACTGATAGACAGATTCAGATATATCGGGGAATTTCCATCCGAAGGACGACGTGCTCAAGGTATTTTTAACCTAAGTGAAATTTCAGCTACCCAGGTTTAGTTACATAACATACGACTCATTATCGAGCACCTGACATACAAAAAGGCCCTCGATCATAGCCTAAAGTCCAATCCGAAGGACGACGTGCTCAAATTTATTTTTATCTTTTCGATTAAAACATTTGACCTAAATGTCTTTGCTAGATTTCTAAGTGGCGATCCTGAGCTCGATAGACTCCATATGTAAGATAAAATAAGTTACCGTTTGGTTCCAACTAAAATTATCAAAGAAGAAATGTGGAATATAAGTGGGCTTTGAGGTACCGTTTTGACATATTTTCTGAAAAACAAATTAATACAGCAATGTTGGTAGATAGGCAGCGACCATAAATGAAGATGGTCAACCAAAGACAAATTCAGATTTATCGGGAAAGTCCCAACCGAAGGACGAAGTGCTCAAGGATATTTAAAAAAATAAATAATATAAGTCAGTTCAAACTAAGAGCCCCGTCTAGATTTCCAACTTGCGATCCTGAGCTCAGTAGACACCAAATATAAAGAAAAAATACGTTTCCGTTTGGCTCCAACTAAAATTATCAAGGAAGAAATCTATATTAATAAAGCTGAAACGGGGTTTATTTGTTTGTTTGTTCCAGTTTCACGCCCAAACGGCTCGACGGGTTTTTATTAACTTCACATGTAGCATTCTTATGACCCCAGTTGAATAATAGGCTATGTGGCGTCTCAAAATTTTGAACGGGAGGGGGGGGATAGGCCTAAATATAAAGATACCGGTAGCTCATTAACTAATGGTCGGATTATCATGAAATTTCACATGTAGTATTCTTAAAGGCCAAATAGAAAAATAGGGTTTGTGACCTCTCAAGATATTGAACGAAAGGGAGCATAGTGGGGGTAGACTTAAGTATATAAATAGTAGTAGCTCATTAACTAATGGTCGGATTGTCATGGAATTTCACATGTAGTAATTTCAAAACAAAATTTGAAAATTCGTTGTTGAAACAGCAGATACTAGCTGTGGTGTCTGCCGTTGAAGTACTATAAGGCTTATTCTATATGAATAATTGCAAATTATAACATCATGAATGTACTGTCGAAGAATTGAATTGGATTCGAATGAGAGATATTAGGTGAAAAGTCAAAGTTCCCCGAGCAACGCCGGGTATTACTGCTAGTAAAATAAATAAATAATATGTGTCACACACCCTCATACATACATTTATTTACAGTTATATATCCAAAATCCAAAATAACACACACCTAAACATTATTCGGCATGGAACTGAAAGAAATAGTAAAAAGAAAGAGTCCCCTCTACTGGGATGATTACTTCTAAAATAAAAATGTGTATGTGTGTCTGTAAACACGATAACTCTAAATAACATGAACGTATCGACAAGAAATATTAAATGTAAGTACAGAACTCTCTAACAACGACACTCATTGATTTTCAGCCAAATCGACAAAAGAGAAAGAGGGTTTCGGGGGGGAGCTTAACACAAAAACTTTAATAACTGCCTGTAAAATGAATGCATCAACAGAAATTTTATATGTGTGACTATAACTTCATAAGGAGACAACATCTATCAATTTTCAGCCTAATCGGCCGAAGGGAATGGAGGATGAGGGAGAGGCCCTACAAAAACCCAAATAACTGCAGTTGTAGTGAATGTATCGACACAACATTTAGTATGAGGATTTAGAAGCCCCTATATTAGTCAACTATTGAAAAGGGGTGCGAAAAGTTAATTGATTAATTCGTTCTGAGGAAGTACATTGACGGTGATTCACGGGGATACATACACAATATTGAGGATCCACTCGGTTCCTAACCGTAGGTCCTGAAAATCCTTGTTCATCCAGGTGGGAATAGGATAAAGAGGTCCTTTGTGTTGTAGGGACTTATCCTCGAGTTGGGTCCGGAAAGGAAAACAACTTCATAAATTAGAGAAGTTACCGTTTGAAAGTTGTATGTTTTAAACTTTTGTAAGCAATGAAGTTTTTTTACGTCTTGAACGTAGAAAAAAAAAAAAAAGACCATAGCATTATTTCTTATAAAATTTTTTTATTTTTGTATAAAATGCCGTAGTTTATAAACAATTTTTTTTTTTTTTTCAAGACCGTTTCGCGACTTTCAGGTTTGTTTATTTATTTATTTATTTTTTCATTTTATTTATCATATTTAGGAATATAATACATTAGTAAAACACTTACTGGTTTTCAGTCTTGTCTGATTAAGGATGTTTAGAGGGAGAGCGGAAGCATACTTTTTACGAACTGTTCAAGCTGAGGAAGTATACTCACGGTATTTCACAGACGACTTTATTTTTTTTTTTACTTTTTGTGAGGTCATCACTTTAAGGAAAGTTACGAGGAAAGCAGTTAAGGAAATTTCGTATAGTAAGTAGCAGGGGCGTAGCCAGGGGGGTGGTAAGAGGGGGGGGCGTGCCCCCCCTCCTGGCCACAGCAAAAACCAAGATAAAAATTAAATAAACTACAAAAATTTTTTTTTTTTTTAATGGATTGCTTGCAAGTTACCAATAGGATCTTCAAATTTCCCCTGCCTCTGATTCCTAGATCAGCCGTCAGCTGTTACATAAATGTACATCTACAAAACAAGTCATATTACATTTATTTAAATATATATGAATTCGATCATTTCATTTCCTCGCTAAAAATCGTCATTTATGTTATACTTTATACTCTTAAAGCTGGTTTTACATGCGCAGTAAAAATGCAAAGCGCAGGATGTGAGTCATTTAACTCTAAAAGCACAGAAACCTCAGCGTGCATTTGCTGCTGCTGCGCTTTCCATTTTTGCTGCTCATGTAAAGTCAACTTAAGTACAAGGCTTTCTCATACCAAACACAACTACTATTTATGGGAGTTATTAAAATACATAATAGTTATAAATTTAATTTTTAGGTAAAAATTATTGCTAATGAGAAGAGAATATTAATGGCATTAAAATCAGAGGATACGTATTTACATGATCTAGTGGTCCGAGTCTCCCAAATTAATAACAAAAAGTCTGCAACGCTAACCACGGAAATTGCGGGCTGTGCCTCCGGGAGTCTATACCCCCCCACCCTCGTAGCCTAACTTTGCCCCCCCCCCCCCCCCCCTGCTCAAAATCCTGGCTACGCCCCTGGTAAGTAGATATCTGAAAGCAGCTCCTCTTCTGGTAGATACTCGAAACAAACCTCTTGGACCCCCCACTAAGTAGTCTAATCTGAGTAATAACCCAACGGTACTTCATTCATTCTAATCCGTCTTATGGAACTTTCTTTCAACCTCTGGCCTCTCTTTAACGCTTCCTACATCTTTTCAATACTAGCTAGAAGCTTTATTAACCGCCCCCTCCACAATTTTGTTCTAAAAGAAAAATATCAGAATACTTCTTTTAATATCATCTTATTGGTAGGTTGATTAAATCCGTGATCCCTTTGAATACAACTTTGTTTTGAAAATTTCCCAAAATGGCTCAAACATAAACCTCATTCATAAAAGTCATTATTGGACCACTGTTTTTTTAAATTTAATAAAAAGGTACAACTTGCAAGAGTGCAACATTACCGTAGTAAATCAAGGTAGAGCACACACACACACAGACAGACATTATACCGCGAAAATGATCGAAACATGTTCAGTGGATCTTGAAACTTAAAATTCCATTGAAAACTCTATCTCGGATTTTCGCACGATTACAAACTTCCTTATACTACTATGGTCCCCCTACATTTTAAGTGGCTAATCCCCCCTAGGTGGAAAACCGTAGGGATGATACGCAACTGCTTGCCATCCCGGGCCAGTCACCAGTCTGAACCTTGAGACGGGCAGTTCTCACAGCCTTAGCTAAAATGGTACTGCGGGGGTGGTTGTTGCCAAGCGGCACCACCAACTGAGGTTAGATTCGTAGTGGCAGTGGTTGTCCCTGGCCTGATCCTGATGCTGGGATCAGATCGAAGTAGTAGGTGTTCCAATTTCTCCCCTATTCCAAGGAACTAACTCCACTGCCAATTAAAAAAAAAATAATAATAACTTCCTTGTATTAAAGATATAAAAAACTAAATAAAAAGCCGTCGGTGAATCACCGGCAATGTGCTTCCCCAGGGCGACGTAAATAAATTTTCGCTCTACCTCCAAAATCAGTCGACTATTTGCACTAAAATTTGACACAGTTGACACACAGTTGACTTACATAGGGGCTCCTAAATCCTCATACTAAATTTTGTGACGATAAATTCATTATATCGGCAGTTATTAGGGTTTTTGAATTGAGCCTCCTCCCTCCCCTTTACCCGATATGATTAAAAATGGAGAGTTGTTGTTCTTAGGGGGTTTTGGGTGCGCATATAAAATTTCGTTTCAATACATTCATTATGTATAGACCAATAGTGGTATTCAAAATAAGAGTTTCCAAATAACCGGCTACAAAACCTCTGGCGGGTCTGGAGGACCACTCCAAAATATTGGAGAATATATAAGGGTAAATAATAAGATTGATGAAGTTTATATATAAAGGAATGTAATGAACAGAAGAAAACCGGGGAAGATGGAGTTGGCCAACTGAAAAATAATAAGAGATAACAAACATAAGATAAATATAACTGAAACTTAACTTGAATATAACGTTTAACATAAAAATAAAAGTTTAAAAAAATGGTAAAATAATAATGTTCTTATCGGTTAAGATGCCTTCTACGCAGCTGAGATGAGGGGGGGGGGTGCTGCTAATTGTTGAAATGGTGGATGTGATGGGGTGCTGAGATGATCTGGTGATGGAATGATGTAGTGACGGGACGGTGTGGTGATGGGATGCTCTGAGATGATCTTGTGATGGGACTCTGTGGTGACGGTTGAACAGGTAGATAGATAAAAGTACGATGCAGTCTTGGTGGCTCCTGGCAGGGTACTGAGAGCCCTTAAGGCAGCCTACTTTAGTAAACATTAGAAGATGAGTAGGATTAGTGGGGAGGAGACCGTAAACAGACCGACTTCAGTCCAAAATAAACAATACAATAAAACTAATAGGTACTTAAACGGAAGAAATGTTGAAATTTCCAATAATGCCGAAACACATTATATCGGCAGTTATTTGAGTTTTTATGTTAAACCTCCCCCCTAATCCCCTTCTTCCCTTTGGTCGATTTGGCTGAAAAATAATAGATGTCGTCGCAAGAAGGTTCTGGTTTCACATGTAAAATTTCTTATCGATTCATTCATTCTATCGGCAGTTATCGTGTTCAAAAGCACACAGACAGTTATTTTTTTTCTTATTTTTGGAATCTAGAGGTCGGAAAACATGAAATTCCATTGAAAACTCCGCATCGAATTTTGGACCGATTACGTAACTTCCCCTATACTTCGTAAAGATGGGGAAGTAAAAGTAAGTAATAAGTAACTGCTAAGTATCGTACTAAAGCAGACAAGAGGCTATACGACATGGAAGTTTCAATTTTCAACAATAGAGGTCACTTTTAACGGAAGAAGAATGACAAGAAAATACATAACCTGAGGAAGATTAAATGAATAAAAGTAGTCGGTGAATCACTGACAATGTACTTCCCCAGCACGTCTGAATCAATTAGGTTTGCGCTCTCCCGCCTAATAGTTGAATAACGTAGCTTGTAAATCGTCATACTAAAGTTTCTGTTGTTACATTTATTGAATCGGCAGTTATTACGGTTTTTGCGTCGAGCCCCCATCTCTGAACTACCCCCTTCTCTTTTGCCGATTCCGCTGAAAATAAATAAGGGTCGATCTTCTGGGGTTTTGAGTTCACAGATGAAATTCTGTATTGATCATAGGCGTAGAATGATCATTTTTGTTGTGGGGGCGAACTCAATTTCACCAACGCCCCCCCCCCCCCCCCCTCCCCTTGTCTGAGAGTTGAAATTTGAAAATACAATACAATTATATTTCACAGTCACTTTATACCTCACTGACACTCGATTTGCTCCATGGACTATGTTCGAAATTCAATTGATATCGAGGATCTAGAAGATTCAGGTATGATCCTTTATGATCCACCGAGTACCGGTTAAAAACTTCAATTTGAAATATTTTATTGCTTTGAGTAGGTTTCTTCTTTATGGGTTTATGAACAGGTATATAAAACTCCATGTCGAAACATTCATCCTATCGGGAGTTATCGTGTTCACAGGCACACATAGAAAGATTTTTTTTTATTCATTTTTGGAATGAGGAGTTTGGAAAACATGAAATTTTGGTGAAAACTCCGCATCGAATTTCTGAACTAAGATTAAAAAAGAGAATATCATTAATTGCTATGACTAAATTCTTCCAGTAAAACAATAAATTATTAATAAAAATAGGTAATTAATAAGTATAAATATAATTTATAAAATAAATGAAATAAAAATTAAAAATAACATTTATATCCCGCACAGGAAATTAAAAGTTGCCTTCCATCTCTCAATTTTTTTTCCTTTTCAATTATTTTTTTTTTCTTTTTTTAATTTTTTGTATAAATTTTCAGAAGATTATTGTGGGGGCGAAACGAAACTCTTGCCCCCACTGCCCCCATGGAATCTACGCCTATGATATTAATACATTCATTACAAAGATAGTTATTAGAGTTTTTGTATTCAGCCTCCCCCTAATCGCTCCTTTTCTTCACTCGATTTGGCTGAAAATCAATATGTTTCTTCTTTATGGGTTTATGAATAGGTATATAAAACTTCGGGAGTTATCGTGTTCACAGGCACACATAGAAAGATTTTTTTTTTTAATTTTTGGAATGAGGAATTCGGAAAACATGAAATTTTGTTGAAAACTCCGCATCGAATTTCTGACCGATTACATAACTTCCGCAATACTTTGTATACCTGGGGGAGTAATATTGTATTCCAGGAAAGGTTCCTGTCATTGTCCTACCAAAATCATCTACATTGTAAATCTGTTTAGCTCTGGATTAATTGGTGTCGACACGCAACTGTATGGCTTTACATTCCCGGAAAAGAGTCAAAGATAAGCTTAAACTGATCAGAAATCAGATGAAATTAATAACAGGCTATTAACGAAACACTTTTTTCTATAAAAAGCATCTCTCGTGAATGGATCTGTCACGTGATGTCACGTATAGAACGATATGACGACGAGGAAATTAGAACTGAGGTCATGTATATATAGGATTTCTCCGGAAATGTTTTTTTTTTATCTTATGCAATATGAGAGAGAACCAGAGAGGGTATTACTGTAGTTTAGCCAAATATGAGATGCGCGGGTCTGTCTAGTGAGCTCGGCAACCTGCAATAAGCCGCAAGTCGGCCGCAGAGAACAGACGGCATCAATTGTCCCTATCTCCCATCTAAATTGTGTGAGCTTTTTTTTTTTTTTTTTATTCAAATAATAATTGATTCTATAATATATTAATAATCTTAATGTGTGTAAATTTTTACATCACAGTTTTGACTGAACTTATTGAAATGTTGTGTAAATACATGCATTACAACGGCAGTTATTGGTTATATTATGTTAAGCCTTCCCCCTTATCCCCCCTCTCCCTTTAACCAATTTGGCTTAACATCCATGGGTGTCGTCCTTATGGGGTGTTGGATACACATATAAAATTTCGTGTCGATAAATTCATTCTATCGGGAGGAATTATCGTGTTCACAGAAATTTTGTTTTACATTTTTGGAATCAGAAGGTCGGAAATTCCATTGAAAACTCAGCATCGAATTTCCAATCGATTACATAACTTCCTCTATACTGTGTATAGCTGAGGAAATGAAAAAAAAAAAAGTGTGATTTATTTATTTTCTTCTGGAAAAGTAACTGTCTGAAGCAGTATCAGATTGATCTGTAACCTATGTGATCAGCCTCTTGATCTTCACGTTGTACGATGAGTTTTTTTTGGACGTGTTTCGGTTATACTCGAGATGGCCTATCGTACTTCTTCTTCTTATTCATAACAAACAACCAATATTTACCTATATTTTATTTCTTCATATTTTTACACATTCTATATCTAAAAAAAAAGCATCGGTAAATCGCCGGAAATGTACTTCCCCAGCACGAATTAATCAAATTAAGTTTCCGCTCTCCCTCGAAAAC
Source organism: Aradus depressus (assembly GCA_963662175.1). Classification (NCBI taxonomy): domain Eukaryota; kingdom Metazoa; phylum Arthropoda; class Insecta; order Hemiptera; family Aradidae; genus Aradus; species Aradus depressus. The sequence continues at coordinate 14,882,025 of OY759214.1, read as the reverse complement.
CATTTGGTCTATAAATTAGTTGACTTGAGTAGGGGCTTCTGATTCCTCAAACTAAATTACGGTTTTTGGTCGAGCCTTCTCTTCTGACGTCCCTTACTCTTGGCCGATTTCGCGGAAAAGTAATGGGTGTGTTCCATATCGGGTTTTGAATTCAAATATAAAATTTCATGTTGAAATTACATCGGATGCAGAACGATATGACGACGAGGAAAGTAGAACTGAGCTCATGTATATATAGGATTTCTCCGGAAACCTTGTGCAATATGAGAAAGAACCAGAGAGGGTATTATTTTGGTTTAGCCAAATATGAGATGCGCGGGTCTGTCTAGTGAGCTCGGCAACCTGCAATAAGCCCCAAGTCGGCCGCAGAGAACAGGCGGCAGCAATTGTCCCAAGTCCATATCTCCCATCTAAATTGTGTGAGCACTTCGCCTTCTGGACAGTCCAATAGACTCCACCCACTGACACGTACAAAATAGAATTGTTCATTTGTTTGTGGTTTGCGCAGCTAAATATTATACTCGTACCTTGTTCTCAATCCATACTTTTATACTTTCTTGTACGTATAATATAAGGGAGTATTATAATCGTGCTAAAACCCAACATCGATATTTCAATGAAGTTTTACTTTTCAAGATTCCGTGAATACGTTTTGACCGTTTTCATTATGTTTGTGTGTGCATGTGATTGGAAATTTGTGAGAGCTCTAACGCAATCACTATTGTAGCTATTAAATTGAAATTTGATATGAAGAAGTCACATGTGCTAACTCAGATCTGAATAGATTTTGGCCAAAATCGGACGAAAATTTAGACCACTTTACTTCATGGCCTAAGTACATTTTACAAGATACAGCTTATATTTAAGACTTAATCTAAATTTAAAATACAAGTTGTAGAGAATACTGAAGAGCACATTTTGTATGAAATTTTTTTTTTTCGAAGGTTGCTTGGTTTGCGAGGTGCCTGCTAAAAACCGTCCTGAAATGTCGCTTTGTTATTTTATTAAAAAGAAGTAATGTAATCGTGCGAAAATTCGAGTCTGAGATTTCAACTGATTTTCACGTTCCAATGTCCCCTGAATACGTTTTGACCATTTTCGCGATGATGTGTTTGTGATTGAAAAGTTGTGAGCTCTCTACCGCAAAAACTATTGTAGCAATGAACTTGAAATTTGGAATGAAGGAGTCACATGTTCTAACTTAGGTCTGATTAGATTTTGGCTGAAATCGAACGAAAATTGAGACTACTTTCCCCCGGGACCTAACTACATTTTATGACCTATGACGTTTAAGACCTAATCAAACATCTTTTCACATAATAGTTGTAAATAATATTAAAATACTTAATTTGTTTAAAATAACGTTTTTCACAGGTCATCCGGTTTTCGAGATACATGCCGAAAACCATATTGAAATGTAGTTTTGAAACACATATTTTTACACGTTTCCTTGATTTACCCAAAAACGGTTAGTCCTATCGAAAAACTGATTCTTACCAGAAATGTTCCTTATAAAATTTCCAATTGTTTATAAGTCCTCAGATTGGAGATCGTAACTCAAAGCATCGAACTTTAAAATATGGTTTATGTATTGGTAGTTTTTTTTCGAAAAATTTATGAAAATTAAGAAAAAAATATGTGATGTGGCCATTAGGACTTTCTTATACCAACCACGCTTACAGATCACTCTGTCTCCCCCCTCCTTCTCTAAATCATTTCATTTTGTCTCATTGTACATCACACATATATATTTTTATTATGTACATTTAAAATCGGAAATGCGATACTTCAAGCATGATTCCAACTATATCGAGCAATAGCAGGACATGGTTGCTAGTTATTTTTACTTTCTTATACCTTTAGTGTAAGAACTATATGAAGTTTCACGTTTCAAGGTCCCCTATCACGTTTCAACAATTTTTGCGGTGATGCCTGTGGGTCTGTATGAGATTAGGAACGCTCTGTAGAAACAATTGTAGCAAATAACTTCAAATTTGAAGTAAAAATGTCACATTTGCTAAGATTTTGGCCTCTCATATTTATGATCTAATCAAAAATCTCTACAAATAAAAATGACGAAAACCGTCTTAAAATGACATCGGTAACACATTTTTTAGAGGTTTGCTTGATTTCGCGAAAAGGGTTAGTCTTATCGATAAATTGGTTATAACAAAAAATGTTCCTTATTAAATGTACAATATAAATAGGCCACCAAATTTGAGATAAGACCAATACGAACAAAGTTGCGCTTCAAAGAATGTCCAATAAAATTCTTTAGGACATACTTCGAAGCAATATTTAAGTTATAACGCAAGGCAACGAATTTTAAAATATGTTTTTTAAAATTTGGTATGAGTTAGTTATTATGACTCATGCACGGGTTTTAACTACAAGGTCATATCGCCTACTACCAGAGCGCTGTTTCGTCACTTCGGTGGACATGAGCCCGACTCTACTATTGGAGTACTAAATTTTGCCTACTCTAAATTTTTATTCACCTAGCGTAGGGTTGTTTAACGAGTACCTTACATCGTACAGGCTCAAGATCATCGCTTAACGTCCTATCCGAAGGACGACGTGCTTATGTTTATTTTACCTTCCAGATAAAATAAACATAATCAGATATAATTAATTCTTGTGACTCATGGCCGGACTTTGAACTACAGGGTCATATCGCCTATTACCAGAGCGCGATTGTATCGCTCTGGTGGACATGAGCCCGATTCTACTGTGGGGGTCCTAAATGTTGCCTACTCAGGTTTATTCACCTCGGGTAGAGGTCTTTAAGGTGTATCTAACGTCGTAAAGGCTCGAGATCATCATCACTTAAGGTTTTTTTTTTTGCCGCCCAGATAAAAAAACCTAAGAGCCTTAGCCGGATTTCCAACTCTCAATCTTGAGCTCATTAGGCAATAATCAGATATATATTTAATAATTATTATGAAGTAGTTTCATATTTGAAATATAAGTATAAGAGACGTAAACGAATTCTCTCTTCTCAAATATACGAGTAACATAAAGAAAAAAAATATGTTGTCATAACATGATCTTCCTATACCCACTAGATATTTACAGATCACATTGGCAATATAAAAATTTATAACTACCGACTACGCATCTATTTTCAGAATATTATGGACAGCAAACAATAACCACAACAGTTGATACGATAGTATCAGGTTTCCTTGGAGTTTCACTATTGGGTGATTTATCCCTCTTGACAATATCATATTTCCATATTTTTACTCTGTTAGCACATTAAATGTGCTAAATTTTGCTTGGTATATTTATTCATTATCTCATGTATTCATTGTTGATCTAGAATGGCCCGGAACGTTTCATTTTTCAATCTGAATATTCGTACTTATTATACTATTTTCCTTTTATAATTGATTTCTTTTTTCTATTTAGTGTTCATTCAAATCAGTTTATTTCTATTCAAATAATTTGTTTTATTAATTTTGTGTTTAAAAATAGTTTTCTTTCATGTAAAAGATTATTTTAGATCAAGTAATCACATTTAGAGGTTCCAGATACCTTCAGTTCAGTGATCAATAGTAATGCAAGGGATCTACTAGGCTTTAGGAATCCTATATATGCCAGAAATTAGAAAATCAGTCATCTGTTTTATGAATTGTGTTAGTGTACAGTGACCAAATAGTAAGTTGAGAGTTATTTAGTTATATGACTCATGCCCGGGCTTTAACTACATGTCATAATCGCCTACTACCAGAGCTCTTTTTCGTCACTCTGGTGGACATGAGCTCGACTCCACTGTGGGAGTAAATTTCGCCTACTCTAAATTTTTCTTCACTTAGGGCAGGGGTCTTTAAGGAGTACCTGACCCCGTACCGGCTCGGGACCATCGCTTAACCTTCGGATGGGTGTTTAAGTTTGTTTTACCTTCCAGATAAAATAAACTAAGGACCTCGGCCGGGTTTCGAACCCACGATCTTGAGCTCAGAAAGCAAGCACGCATACCACTGAGCTATCGGCGCCCTCAGTAAGTTAAGATGTAAATAGTTGCTTTCAGTGTTTATTTGATCAACTTTTCTAGTTTGTAGTTGTTTTACTCTCCAGCTATACGAAGTATAAGGGAAGTTATGTAATCGGTCAGAAATTCGAAGTTGTGTTTTCAACAGAATTTCATGTCCTCCGATCTCCAGATTCCAAAAATATATAAAAAAAAAAGTCCATATGTCTGTGAACACGATAACTCCCAAAAGAATGAATATATCAACACGAAAATTTATATGTCTGTCCAATAATTCCATAACGACAACACCTACCGATTTTCAGCCAAATCGACTCAACGAAAGGGGGGCTCAACTCAAAAACCTCAATAACTGCCGATATAATGAATTTATCACATTAAAAGTCTAAACCTTATAAGGACAATATATGTTAAATTTCAGTGGAATCGGTCGAGGGTTCAGGGTAGGGTTGGGCGATAGTCGATAGTTACTATCGATATATCGATAGATCACGCCTATCGGTACCCAATATCGATAGGCCACGCCTATCGGTAACCAATAACGATAGTTTTGACTATTGATATTTTTTTAATTTTTACTCACAAGTTTTGAAGTTGATGACGTAGTCACGCACTTGTGCAAACAAATTAAATTCACGGTATTGGGCTTTGGCTCTTCTAAGTATTTATAATCCTAACTTCCTCTTTAATTGGGAATCTTATTCTACAATTCTTAGAAATTTTTTTGGGGTTGGCCGGCGAGAGCGCAAAGCTGATTTTTATTATGAGGGTGACTATACGACGAGAGCGCAAATTGGCAAATTAATTAATTCTTTATCACAGAACTTCAAACAAAGCCGTTGGCCGGCGAGAGCACAAAGCTGATTTTAATTATCCAAATTTTGTAATATTTCTATTTATGTTTGTTCTAGGAATTTATGTACCTAGATGAATGATTATCGCTGTTAGACAGCTTACAACAATGAAAATTGAGATGGCTGAGTAATCAGTAGGCCTTTGCAGTGGCGGCCTTTGTGGCGGGCGAGACGGGCAACTTCAAAATAAATTAAAAACTTAATTAAAACCTTTGCGCTCTCGCCGTATAAAAATGGGATTAATTTTTATTATCTACACACACTTTTTGAAAATTCAAATAAATTCGTTTTTCATTTATCTTTATAATTATCCCTTATCTTATAATTTATAATCCTGCAAGTTTGCAATAGGTAGGTAGGTAATTGAATTTAATTATAATAAATTTCTTGAAATTCTTTATTAAATAGATCTGGACAAAAATGAATTGCTATCGGAAAACTATCGATAGTATTCGATAGTTTTTAACCGATATTATCGGACTATCGATAGTGCCAACTATCGACTATCGCCCAACCCTAGTTCAGGGGGAGGAAGCTAAAATCAAAAACCCTTATAACTGCCGATTTAGTGAATTTAACGACACAAAAATTTAGTATGAGGATTAAGGTGCCCCTAAGTAAGTCGACTGGTTTTGGAGAGGGCCGAAAAATAATTAATTCCTTGAAATTATGAATTTGAATAACTTTTTATTTAATCAAAACTTTGGTTTGGATTTTTTTTTTTTTCATTTTGTCTTGTTTTTTAAAATTGAAAATGACGAATATAGTCGAAACGTCTCAAGAAAAAAAAAAAAAAAATGAAATAAAGTATTTTGAAAGTTTTATACCTATGTAATTGCCTTACTACCAAAGTGTTGATTAAATAAAAAGGTATTCAAATTCATAATTTTATGGAATATACGGGAAGGCAAAAAACACGTTAGGGAAGAGGAAGAGGAAGAGAATGGAAGAAATTCGTTATGAGGATATTTATGAAGAGATAATGTTATATAAATAAAAAATTCAGTAAAACTGAAAAGCACGGCCAAGTACGAAAAAAATATCTACCGAAGTAATTAATAAACATAAGTTTGATTCATTAAATGTTGTGATATATAAAAAAATTCTGGTCAAGTACGATCTTCCATGTATATATACTTCAAAAATTTATTCCTTTTATTTTATTATTGTACGTTGTTTGTTTGTACGTAGAATATATTGTAATTAAACTCTTTAAGTGACCGTTTAATTAAAAGAAGTTCAGGTTGGTCATTTCAGGTACTTGGCGACCTGCCTATAATAATTGTTTCTCCCCTGAGCATTTAGTTTGTTTCTAGAAAAATTCCATGATTACATGTGTTTTCAAATTTGCATTGATTGATACCATATTCCAGGTAGATAGCATTGTGTAAACTTAATCTTCGCGGCAGGTCGCCAAGTACCTGAAATGACCAACCTGAACTTCTTTTAATTAAACGGTCACTTAAAGAGTTTAATTACAATATATTCTACGTACAAACAAACAACGTACAATAATAAAATAAAAGGAATAAATTTTTGAAGTATATATACATGGAAGATCGTACTTGACCAGAATTTTTTTATATATCACAACATTTAATGAATCAAACTTATGTTTATTAATTACTTCGGTAGATATTTTTTTCGTACTTGGCCGTGCTTTTCAGTTTTACTGAATTTTTTATTTATATATCACAACATTTAATGAATCAATGTCATTTTTCAACATACATTACGATCAGATTTTTTTATGATAAATACTTGTAGATGTCTATTTTAAATCTTTCTAACAGAATTCAAAAAACTTACATTGTATTGCAAGTCTTAAAAAATACGTACAAAACTGACAGAAAATTCGATACAAAACTGAAAAAGAAAAGACATAAAAGACAAAACTCATAGGCTATTCGTAAAGTAAGTTGACATTACTGGTGGGGATTCGAACCCCCAACCCTCTGGTCCGTAACGTGAGCATTTTGTAAAGTAAGTTGGTATTATTGGGAAGGATTCGAACCCGCAACCCTCGGGTTTGTAAAGAGAGCTATTTGTAAACTAAGTTGACATTACTGATCGGCACTCGAACCCGCAACCCTCCGGGTGGTAACGTGAACTATTTATACAGGAAGTCATTATTACTGGTAGGGATTCGAAACCGCATCCCTCGGGTTGGTAAAGTAGGATATTTGTAAAATAAGTTGGTATTACTAGTGGGGATTCGAACCCGCAACCCTCGGGTTCGTAACGTGAGCTATTTGTAAAATAAGTTGATATTACTGATCGCGACTCGAACCCGCAACTTTCGGGTTGGTAACGCAAGCTATTTGTAAAATAAGTTGATATTACTGATCGGGACTCGAACCTGCAACCCTCGGGGTGGTAACGTGGGCTATTCGTAAAATAAGTTGATATTACTGGTGGGGATTCAAACCCGCAACCCTCGGGTGGGTAACGTGGGCTATTCGTAAAATAAGTTGATATTACTGGTGGGGATTCAAACCCGCAACCTTTGGGTTCGTAACGTGAGCATTTTGTAAAGTAAGTTGGTATTATTGGTAGGGATTCAAACCCACAATCCTCGGGTTGGTAAAGAGAGCTATTTGTAAAATAAGTTGACATTACTGATCGGGACTCGGACCCGCAACCCTCGGGGTGGTAACGTGAACTATTTATATAGGAAGTCGTTATTACTGATAGGGATTCGAAACCGCAACCCTCGGGTAGGTATCGTGGGCTATTCGTAAAATAAGTTGATATTACTGGTGGGGATTCAAACCCGCAACCCTCGGGTTGGTAACGTGGGCTATTTATAAAGTAAGTTGATATTAGTGGTGGGGATTCGAACCGCAACCTTCGTGTTCGTGACGTGAGCTACTTGTAAAGTAAGTTGATATTACTGGTGGGGATTAAAACCCCCAACCCTCGAATTCGTAACGTAAGCCATTTGTAAAATAAGTTTATATTACTGATCGGGACTCGAACCCGCAACTTCCGGGATGGTAACGCGAGCTATTTGTAAAATAAGTTGATATTACTGTTCGGGAGTCGAACCCGCAACCCTCGGGGTGGTAACTTGAGCTTTTTGTAAAATAGGTTGATATTACTGATCGGGAGTCGAACCCGCAACCCTCGGGGTGGTAACTTGAGCTTTTTGTAAAATAGGTTGATATTACTCGTCGGGATTCGAACCCGGAACCCTCGGGTTGGAAACGGGAGCTATTTATATAGTAAGTTGATATTACTGGTGGGGATTCGAACCCGGAGCCCTCGGGTTGGATACGGGAGCTATTTATATAGTAAGTAACGTGAGCTATTTGTAAAATAAGTTGATATTACTGATCGGTACTCGAACCTGCAACCCTCGGGTTGGTAACGCGAGCTATTAGTGAAATAAGTTTATGTTGCTGGTGGGGATCAGAACCCAACAATTTCGGGTTGGTAACGTGAGCTATTTGTAAAATAAGTTGATATTACTGATCGGGACTCGAACCCGCAACCCTCGGGTTGGTATTGTGAGCTATTTGTAAAATAAGTTGATATTACTGATCGGGATTCGAACCCGCAACCCTTGGGTTCGTAACGTGAGCATTTTGTAAAATAAGTTGATATTACTCGGGGGGATTCGAACCCGCAACCCTCGGGTTGGTAACGTTGGCTATTAGCAAAGAATGTTGATATTACTGGTGCGGATTCGAACCCGCAACCCTCAGGTTGGTAACGTGGGAATTTGTAACTGTCACTATTACACTGTATTAACTATCACTGCATAACAACGTTCCACATAATTAAAATGAAATATTTTGAAACTTTGATGACGTCATCCGGACGTCCGGACACTGAAAAAGGAAGAAGAAAAAAAAAAGTTATTTTTTGCTGACTTTGACCCCTTGTAACTTGGTCAAATATGAACTTTTTTGTCTACTTTTTTTTTTCATTTTGTTCAGCTCGGAGTTCTCGACACAACTATGTAGAGAAAAATGTTATTTTGTTATTGCATAACATACTTTTGTTGATGCAAAAAGTGGCATTTAGTGTCACGAGAAAAGTTACACAGCAGTGTCTTTTTCTTTCTTTTTTTTCGGATTTTTTCGGACTTGGCCAGAGACACTGCCGTGTCTCCTGATGAAAAAAGATTGGTTGTGAAAGTCAGAATTAATGTTGTTTTTTTAAAAAAAATTTGACTTGTTTTTTACAATTGAAAATGACGAATGTAGTCGAAACGTCTTAAGAAAAAAGAAATAATGAAATAAAGTATTTTGAAAGTTTTATACCTATGTAATTTTTTTTTTTTTTTTTTTTTTTTTTTGCATTGGAGGGGGAAATGCTGTGACGCACATCCAGGGAAGGTAGCCCTGGATAGTGTGGGACTCGAGACGGTTCACCATCACCATACCCACTAAAACCCCCTCCTTGCCGATCCTGATTCCCTTCCGCGGAACTGACGGTCTGTCATTACTTCGCGGAAGGGAGGAAGGGTGGCTGGTAACGCCCCTTCTTCTGTTTTATTACCGCTACTGTTCCTTGTCAGCCCTCTCCTGAAGGGCCAACCCGCCCATGATGAGCGCTGCAAAATCGCAGCCTTCATCCCACGACTCCTGGGAGCGCAGCATAGCGTCCACGTAACTGGTAGCAGTCAGTGGGGCGCCCATGCTGCACTCCAGATTTTTCCTTCCCTCCTCAAATCTGGGGCATTTGAGGAGGACATGCTCCGCCGACTCCGTCTCACCAAGGCACGCGGGGCAGTCTGGTGTTGTTGCTGCCCCGATTTTGTGGAGGTACCCCCGGAACCCACCGTGTCCCGTGAGTACCTGGGTGAGGTGGTAATTCACCTCCCCATGCTTTCTGGTGAGCCAAGGCTCGACTCGAGGGATGAGCCGATGGGTCCACCGTCCCTTTGTGGACTTGTCCCATTCTTCCTGCCACTCCCTAATTGTCCTGGCCCTCTCTGGCTCTGCTGGACCAGGGCTGGCCCCCGCGTCCTGATAGAAGACCCGGTTTCCCCTGTGGTCGAAGCGCTGCACCACCTCTTCCACCTGAACCTGGTCTTGTTTCCTTTTGAAGTGTCGCGTAAGTTCCCGTGCCAAGAGGTCAATGGGGAGCAGCCCATCAATTACATAGGCAGCGTCGCCAGAAACTGTTCGGTAGGCGCATGCGACTCTCAGTGCGCTTCGCCTGTGAGCGGGGGCGATCAGCCTCAGGTATGAGGGAATCCTCGTTGCATCTGCCCATGTCGGGGCCCCGTGCAGAAGGATGGAAGTGCTTACTCCTGCCAGCAGTCTTCTCCTGCTCTGCCTAGGGCCACCGACGTTGGGCAGAATTCTCGAAATCGCCGCCGATGTCCTGGCGGCCTTCGCTCCCACGTATTTGAGGTGCTCCCTAAAAGTGAGCCTCTGATCCAGCATTACTCCCAGGTACCTGATTGCCGGTTGGGTCTCGATAGTATAACCCTGGAAGGTCAGTGACATGTTGGTTCTGGCCTTCCTCCCGGTGAAGAGTACTGCATCCGTCTTGTGGATGGCCAGGGCCTATGTAATTGCCTTACTACCAAAGTGTTGATTAAATAAAAAGGTATTCAAATTCATAATTTTATGGAATATACGGGAAGGCAAAAAACACGAGGGAAGAGGAAGAGGAAGAGAATGGAAGAAATTCGTTATGAGGATATTTATGAAGAGATAATGTTATGAAAAAAGATTGGTTGTGAAAGTCAGAATTAATGTTGTTTTTTTTAAAAAAATTTGACTTGTTTTTTACAATTGAAAATGACGAATGTAGTCGAAACGTCTTAAGAAAAAAGAAATAATGAAATAAAGTATTTTGAAAGTTTTATACCTAATTGCCTTACTACCAAAGTGTTGATTCATTCCTTGTGTGATTCACCGATGATGTTTTTTGACCTATATAAAATTTTGAGTTTGTCAAATTTTCTTTTGAACCTCATTTAGCGTGTACTGGTATTGAATGAAAATAGTGAATAAAGTGTTCCTCAATGTATTGTAGACTATTAATTAAGGCACGATTAGACTCAGAAATTGAAAGTCTATGACAATATATTTCTATTTATAACTGAAAAAAAAAAAAATTAATTAATAAATAAATTAAAAGATGGGATCTTTGTTAATTATCGACTGATGGGAGAGACTATGGCTAGAAGCTATGGCAGATTGACATTATGAAACACTTAGATAACAACTGTCTTGGGGCACCATAATTAATGTCAACTTGGAGCTAACATTTGGGACGTTCCCTCATCAACAATTTTGTTGTGTTGTTATACTTATTTTCAGCATTTATCTCGCCCACTTTTATAAGTTATAATATAGCATTTTTAATTTTTATATATATATATATTGTGATAATAAAGAAAATGTTTAGATTCTACATCTGGCACTGGACCTCATGAATATAGTCGTCAGTGAATCACTATCGAGTTACTTCCCCAGCACGAATTAATTTCGGATTCCACTTTCGCTCCAAAACCAATCGAGTGTCGACTAAACATTATGATTCCTCATAATATATTTCATGTCTATACATTTATCACGGGTGTTATTAACGTTTTTGTTTCGTGTCCCCCCCCTGACCAATTCCGCGGAAAATCAATAGTCCTCCTTATGGGTTTTTGAATTTAAATATAAAATTTCCCACCAATTTGTCGATGCATTCATTACATTGGCAGTTATTGGGGTTTTTGAGTAGAGCCTTCTTTGATCCCCCCTTTCCTTCGGTCGAGTCGGCTGAAAATTAATAGTTGTCGACCTTATGGGGTTTTGAATTAACATACGAAATTTTGTGACATACATTTCCCTTTAACTTAAAATCAGTAGGTGTCGCCCTTAGATGGTTCTGGATACGCAAACAAAATTTCTTGTGGATACATTCATTCTATCAGGATTTTTTTCCCCATTTTTGGAATCAGGGGGCCGGTAACATGAAATTACTTTGAAAACTCAACATAGAATTGCTGATCGATTACATCACTTTCCCTATACTTCGTAGAGTTAGGGAAATGAAAAGCCTTGTCGAAAAACTCCAAAATTTAAAGCATATTGGGCGTGAGCATGATTCGTGGGATACCCTGTATTCTATTAATTATTATTAAATATGTACTTTTCTCCTAAGCCTATTGGTAGCCCTACTGGAAAGTTCCATGCAGTTGCGACATGATTATATATATTTAATTACTATTCTACTTTTAGTTACAGATCTGTGTTATGGGGTGGCAGTTACTGACACTTGTGACCACGATAGCTGTAGTGACCCATAGTACCCATCAGCTACCTTGGTCCTACCGGCAGAGTAGTCAACCCTCACAAGGTAAATTGAAACTTAAACTAGTATTTTGTCTGATGTAAAATGTTTGCGAATCTGATGACGCGTGTTCATGATGACATCACCGCCCCGCGTCCACACTATATAGTAGTTCCATTGAAATTGTCCATTTTGAAAGATTTTTATGATGAAATCAAAGCAACAATGTCTTCTTTTTGCGAATTCCATAAAGCAAAAATAACTGATTTCGTGAACGCGAGCCCGAGTATTTAATAGATAAACTTTTATTGTACTAAATAATACAAACTTTATGGCAATTATTGGGGTTCTTTACATAATACATATCCTTATAGTTATATTCTTACATTCCATAAAGAATAAAAATAATTAGTAAAAAAAATTGTGAACATGAAATGTATCATTAAAATAATAATAACCAATAAGTTAGAAGAATATGTAACTAAATAAAGTTACTAGAATAAGAAGAATGTATTAACTATAAGATATAAGTACATACATCTTGTAGTCAAGTTGGCCTCACTAACCCATCTATCACAGAAAGAACAAAAATAACACTTATTTGAAGAATAGACAAAAAAAATTAAATACTACAATAATAAGAGACTAGATTAATAGTATCAGGAAGAATATGCCTGAACTCAATAGTCTGTAAATTGTTAAATGTTATCATAAAGAAGGAATAGTAACTAAATAAAAATATACAAATAATGAAGACATATTGTTTAATAGAAAGAGAAAGAAATTGTACAAGCAATTAGAAAACGAAAACAATTGTTTGGTTTGGTTATATGACTCATGCCCGGCCTTTAACAACGAGGTTATATCGCCTACTACCAGAGGGCTCTTTTGTCTCTCTGGTGGACATGAGCCCGACTCTACTGTGGGAGTCTTAAATATTGCCTACCCTAAATTTTTATTCACCTAGGGAAGGGGTCTTTAATGAGTACCTGTCATCGTACAGGCTCGGGACCATCGCTTAACGTCCCATCCGAAGGGTGGCGTGCTTAAGTTTATTTTACCTCCCAGATAAAATAAACTAAGGGCCTCGGTCGGGTTACGAACCCACGTTCTTGAGCTCAGCAGACAAGCACTCATACCACTGAGCTACCGGCGCCCTCAAACGAAAACAATTCAAAATTATATAAAAACAAAACAAGACCTTTGAAAAGGTAGAAATTGTTAAATAATAGGAGCGATAACACAAACAATTAAAATTAAAAAATACAAAAAAAATAATTTTCTAGCTAGATAATTAGTTTTTTTTTTTTGTTTTTTTTTCCTCCCCTTTTCTGGCTTTATGATCAGCGCACATCAGCCATCACTAAGATAATTAGTTAAAATCATATCTGTGGTATTTTTTCAAAAATAAAACAATAATAAATTTGCAAGATTTATTATTCTACCGTACCTTTATTGGGAGCTTAATTTTTCATCAATTCAATATACTTCTTATAAGTAATAAATGAAATAACAATTTTCTGTTTAACATTTACATTATCAAAAAACTACCCAATTGATTCTCTGAGTCATTGCGACAGTTTGTTTCTTAATTTCGGAACTCTTGACAACCACTGAAAAATATTGATCTTTTTACGTAAATAACGTTTATGGTCTGGTTATCCAGCTGGTAAAATGGAGCGAATATATTATTATGAAAAATGAAACATTTTGTAGACCCATATCCCCAAACCTAATGGATTAAACATTTGTACTCGTTAAGTTGGCTAGACAGGTAAATTTACAACAGGCGTCCTAGGGAGCCGGTAGCTCAGTGGTATGCGTGCTTGCCTTCTGAGCTCAAGAACGTGGGTTCGAAACCCGGCCGAGGCCCTTAGTTTATTTTATCTGGGAGGTAAAATAAACTTAAGCACGCCGTCCTTCGGATGGGACGTTAAGCGATGGTCCCGAGCCTGTACGTTGTCAGGTACTCGTTGAAGACCCCTACCCTAGATGAATAAAAATTTAGGGTAGGCAAAATTTAGGACTCCCACAGTAGAGTCGGGCTCATGTCCACCAGAGTGACGAAAGAGCGCTCTGGTAGTAGGCGATATGACCTCGTAGTTAAAGGTTAAAGGGGTCTTTAACGAGTACCTGTTATCGTACAGGCTCGGGACCATCGCTTATCGTCCCATCCGAAGGACGGCGTGCTTAAGTTTATTTTACCTCCCAGATAAAATAAACTAAGGACCTCGGCTGGATTTCGAACCCACAACCTTGAGCTAGGAAGGCAAGCACGCATACCACTGAGCTACTTTGTGTTGCAGTAAATTGTTCCGACTCTCTTTGTCACACATTTGGTGTTTCGTTACCTTTAGACACCACATGCTATTATACACATTTTCACTTTTTTTCCGAAGATATATTGTGTTTATTTTTAATATATTTATTTTATTTAAAATATAAAAATGAAAAGCTTCTTTTCCAAAGGTTAGGACGCCTGTTGCTCTATGAATTTACCAGAATAGCTAACCTAATGAGTACAAATGTCTTTGTGCCCTTTTAATGATTAGGATACTAAATATTTTTAAAATGGCACATCTAACTTTTTCAGAGTTTGGTGCAATTAAATCCTTCAATGTGCAAAGTAACTTTGTTTTACGATTTTGTCTTTGTAAATTAGCCTCATGTCCCGAAACTTATTATATACAAAAATTCTCGACTACAAACAAAGTAATACATGGACGGTCTCCAGTTTGTTTGCGAGTGATCATTTATGTGAACTTCAGAAGAAGCATCTTATATTTACTGAGGTGGGCGGTTGGGATGTGCAAAGATTATAGAGTAGAGGACCTAGAATAGACACTTGCTGCACCCCTGACGGTATGCCTGTTAATGAGAAGACAGCAAATCAGTGCTCTATAATGACATAATTTGTCGACAAGTGTATGTCTTTTATATAATTATTACTTCTATAAACTAATGGGGCTCCTTCTCTCATTAAAGGCCCCATAATAAGAAAGTCTTCACTGATTCACCGGCAATCTACTTCCCCAATACGGATTTATCAATGGAGCTTTCCTTCTCCATTCAAAACCAATTAAACATTAGGAATCCTCATAATAAATCTTGTGTCGATACATTCATTACTAGTTCATGGGGTTTTTGAGTTGAGCCCCCGTCCTCTGACTCCCCCCACCCTGCCGATTCCGAGGAAAATGTCCTTATAGGGTTTTGAATTTCAATATAAAATTTATTACATCACCAGTTATTTGGGTTTTTGAAATGAGCCGCTCTTTGATTCCCACTTCCCTTCGGCTGATTCAGCGGAAAATTAATAGGTATCGTCCTTATGGAGTTTTGAGTTACCATATGAAATTTTGGCAATACATTAATTTCAACAGTAGTTCTTAAAGTATCTGTATTAAAGCTCCTTCCTAATCCTTCTCTTCGCTTTGACATATTTGGCTGAAAATCAATAGATTGAAGGATTCTGGATACACAGACAGATTTTTTTTTTAAATTCTTGAAATCAGGGGGAAACCGTTGACAACTCAACATCGAATTTCTGATCGATTACTAACACTTCGTATAGCTGGAGAAGCAAAAAGAATGAGGACTCGATAAAAACGAAAAACCAATTCCACTTTTACTCATTTTAATCATTGAAACAACTGTTTCATGAAAATAAATTTCAAGAAACCACAAATCATCATGTTGAAACTGATAATTTGACTTTACCAGCTGTACGAAGTATTGGGGAAGTTATTAATCGATCAGAAAATCGATGTTGATTGAACTGGTATTTCATGTTTTCGAATCTCTTCATTCCAAAGGCGTTCTCTCTGTCGGCATGTGCCTGTGTTTCTGTGAACACGATGAATATATCGACATGAAATGTTATATGTGTATCCAGAACTCCATAAGAAGGTCACCAATTGATTTTCATCCGAATCGGCCAGAGAGAAGGGGGCTTAACACAAAATATAATTGCCGAAGTTATGGATTTTTCCATTAAGGACGGTATCTATCAATTTTCAGCATATACGATACATTCATTTAAAGAAAACCTAATAACTATCGATGTATTAACATGAAATTTAGTAGATGATTCAGAAGTTCCCGAGTAAAACATCTATTGATTTTGGTAAATTGGTTTTAGATATAGTGAGAAAACTTAGTTGATTAATTGGCGCTGGAAAAGTTAATTGAAAACTAATGAAATGTGAATATCAGAAAATATGACTTTAATGTGAGTGCATCTCTTGACTTGATATGAAGTGTATTGATGAGGATGCAACTCCAAGCTGAACTATGAACCAATAATGGCCGAATAATGGCCAATCAGCTGACTCCCTCATTGCATTACCTCTCCAACTGACCTAACCTCCCTCAACAGCATTAGCCCACTGTTCATCTTTTCATCTTTAACATTTCTGTTTATTTTTGTGACTCATGCCCGGGCTTTAACTACAAGTTAGCTGAATAGAAAAAGATCGGATCAGCAATTTTTTTAATGAAAATTGAGTTATTTATTTTATTTTTTTATTATTTTTTTTTTTTTGGCTTTATGTACGGTGCATATTAGCCATGTCAATGTGTTATATCTAGTTATTTACGACATCCATGGCCCCGGGAGGGAGTTCTATCTACGAAATAAAACTCACTCCCGGACGGGATTCGAACCCGCAAACCATGGTGAGACCATGCGACCAAATCCCTACGCTCCAGCCCACACGGCCACCATGGTCCCAAAATTGAGTTATGGACATAGTTATATTATCCTAGTTCTCTTGTACATACTGAAGAAAAATGGTCTTAGGAGAAAAATGACGTCAAAATGTATAAAAAAAAAAAAAAAAAATCTATTTTCAGTTTTAATGTAACAGCTGTTGTCCAATGGCTAAACCATTGACAGATGTACATATGTATGTACTGACAATACATCAAATTTTGTTTAGTAGAGTAGATGAGTATCAATACGAACGAATACAAACTAGAAATACGAATCTATACAAAAATATATAAAGAGAAGAAGGAGGGAACAAAACAAAATCGATTGAAGTTCTACAGCCGGAGAGGATGAAACAAATAGAGAAAGAACTTTAAATTAATAGAAATAATAACAATTTTAATTCACTAAAGAATACAACCTCTATGGCAATGAGTGAATAGGGTTCTTTACAAAAAAAACATATTCTTATAGTTATATTCTTACATTCCATAAACATTAATAAATATTAAATGTATCATTAAGAAAAAAACTGGGAACCATGGTGGCCGTGCGGGCTAGAGCGTAGGGTTTTAGTCGCATGGTCTCACCATGGTTTGCGGGTTCGAATCCCGTCCGGGAGTGAGTTTTATTTCGTAGATAAAACTTCCTCCCGGGGCCATGGATGTCGTAAATAATTAGGTAAATCATCATTATAAGAGTCATGGCTAATATGCATCGTACATGAGGCAAAAAAAAAAAAAAAAAAAAAAAAAAAACTAATAACAAATAAGTAATAAGAGTAGTAACTAAATGAAAAGATTCAAATAATATCAAATAAAATAAATATGGACATGTTCTTTAATAGAAAATTAATGAAAATACTTCTTTACATTGGCAACATTTGGGGTATATATGTTTCGATCTTCTGTTATTAAAACAAAACTTATGAATAAACCTTGGTGGCCGTGCGGGCTAGAGCGTAGGGCTTTGGTCGCATTGTCTCACCATGGTTTGCGGGTTCGAATCCCGTCCGGGAATGAGTTTTATTTTGCAGATAAAACTCCCTCCCGGGGCCATGGATGTGGTAAATATAACTAGATAACACATTGACATGGCTAATATGCACCGTACATAAGGCCAAAAAAAGATAATAATAAAATAAAATAAGCCTTGAAAATATTAAAAAACTTTGAGATTCTCTTTCAAAGAATTCTTTTGGTAGTAGGCGATATAACCTCAGTTTTTTTTTTTTTTTTTTTGTTTTACCTCTTGGCCTGATGGACTTCATAGTTACAACAACAACATATGAGTCACAACAACTAACTATAAAACATATGAAACTATTTTATATTTTTTAATTACAATATGGGGGCCATGGTGGCGTAGGGCTTTGGTTGCATGGTCTCACCATGGTTTGCGGGTTCGAATCCCGCCCGGGAGTGAGTTTTATTTCGAGGATAGAACTCCCTCCCGGGGCCATGCATGTCGTAAATAATTATAACACAGTGTGACATGGCTAATATGCATCGTACATGAGGCCACAACAGAAAAAAAAAAAAAAAAAAAAAAAAAATACTATTTTGAATTAAATTTATTTATTATTTAATAATAACAAAAACATTTGTTAGGATAGTTTTAATAACTATTATTTTCATGTATTTTTGCTATTTTAATTAGTTAGTATTAATAATAAACATTCATGTTACACTTGTTTACTCTCAGATATCCATATCTTCAGCATTATGCCGATTTCTGCATATTCAACGTGTCATCGAAATATACTTAATCTTAAGCTTATTAAAAACCATAATTAAAAATATAAAATAAGAATTTTTTTGTCTGTTCCAGAAATGTTGCAACAATATTATGACGATGATTATTCAGAAAACAGTCCGGATACAGACGCCTCTCAAAACTGTAAGTAATAATAACAACTTTTTATACAATTGAAAGTTATCGTTGAGATAAAAAAAGGAACAATGCAGAATGCTCCAAAATTTTTCATCAGTTTTTTACGAGAACCATACCAAATACAACCATTTTTTTTTTCGGATCGAATATTTTGTCAGAAGAGGAGGATGAATACAACGTACGGCTGGTTCATAATAGAACGAATATTAGTTATTCAGAGGGGTGCAGTTATTTGTTCATCCCTCTTCTCGGTTAAACCCTCTTTTAATATTTAATATTCCGTTAGAGCTTTAGATCGAGTATTTAACTGCTAAATGCATTAGGGTTAAAGAGATTTTAAATGGCCGTTAGTTTATAAAAAAAAAAAAAATTCTAAGTGTTATTGTTAGCCCATAACAATAAGGGAAGATCATAACTACCATTCAATATACCGCAATTATCAGTTAGGGATTTTATAACTTTTAAATTATTTGTAAACATATCTTTTACAACTCTATTTAATTGTTAGCCATCCGTTATGAAAATCTTCTTTGAACCTCAATATTATTTTTTATAGTATCTGACATTGGTTGTCAAATATATAAATAACCCGAAGATTGGTGTTTTTCAGAAGGTTCCCAAATGTTTCAGCACACAATTGACTGTTATCTGACCAAAGTAGAACAATAATATACATATTTAAAGTGCTCAGGTTTAAATGCCATTGCATTAGAAGTAAAGACATATGTAATTGGTCGTTATTTAAAAAAAGATTGTGTTATTTTTAGCACGTAACAGTGAGGGAAAATCATGATTCATAAGTACCATTCAATACACCGTAATTATCAGTTGAGGATTTCAAAACTTTTAAACCTATACATTAGTTGTAAACATATTACTTAGTTATTATGATTCATGCCCGGGCTTTAACTACAAAGTCATATTGTCTACTACCAGAGCGCTTTTTCGTCACTCTGGTGGACATGAGCCCGATTCTACTATGGGAGTCCTAACCCTTGGGTAGAGGTCTTTAACGAGAACCTGACATCGTACAGGCTCGGGATCATCGCTTAACGTCCCATCCGAAGGACAGAGTGCTTAAGTTTATTTTACTTCCCAGATAAAATAAACTAAGATCCTCGAGCTCAGTAAGCAAGCACGCATACCACTGAGCTACCGGCGCCCAGTTACATATCTTTTATAAATCCATTTAATTGCGAGGTTAGCCATCTATTATTAAAATCTTCTTTGAACCCCAATATATTTTTTTTATATTATCTAACATTGGTTGTCAAATCAATCCATATATATCAATCATGTCAAATACATAAATAACCCAATTTGGCATTGTTCGGAAGGTTCTCGTATGTTTCGCACACAACTGACTGTGGAACCATCTCATGCCATTTTTTTTTTAGAGAGGCGTTTAATGACAGTATTTAGGCGGCTAATGGCTCATTGACACGGCACGTTGAACGCTTCAAGCCTAAAACTGCGTCCTTGACTAATGAAACCTTCTTTGAATCGTTGCCTCTGACCAAGTCTGCATGCCCGTTCTTGGTAATGATATGCAATCGGCTGCACAATTACAGATGTGTTATTAAAGGGCTGTCGAAGGTTAGAAAGGGCATCACCGTTGTCAGTGATGTCCATCATAGCATCAACATCAGTTAATAAACCATGTTTAAAATTGAGATTTTCACAAATATTTGTTTATATGATTGAGAAAGAAAAAATAATCAATCATAAAAGTCTAAATTACTCATGAAAAAATGTTGTTTTTTTACAGAAATTTCTTTTCAAATATGATTTGATTAGTGTAAGAAATGACCTTGCTGAACCTCTTCTGGATATAACTTGCATTGTGTATATTTTCCTGTGAGCTGTTGTGAAGGTCAAAATTGTGTGACTCGATCTTGTATTCAAGTCTTGCGGAGCCGCCGTGTATCCTCCGTTCGTCGCGCTGCCGTGTCGTTCTTAGGACCTTACGTTAGTTGGATAGTTATTATGACTCATGTCCGGGCTTTAACTACGAGGTCATATCGCCTACTACCAGAGTGTTCTTTCGTCACTGGAGGACATGTGCCCGACTCTACTATGGGAGTCCTAAATTTTCCACCTAGGGTAGGGGTCCTTATCGAGTACCTACCTGACATCAATGAGGCTCGGGACCATCGCTTAACGTCCCATCCGAAGGACGGCGTGCTTAAGTTTCTTTTACCTCCCAGATAAAATAAACTAAGGACCTCGGCCGGGTTACGAACCCGCTATCTTTAACTCAGTAAGCAAGCACGCATTCCACTGAGCTACCGGTGCCCTCAGGAAGACCCTACATAATTACTGTTCATCACATCATTTTTATTATTGCACATAGAGCATTTGACTGAGGTGCTGTTGTCACTGACTGTTGCAGACGAGCCGAACACACTGGAAAAGCGAGCTCTCACCATTCTTTCCCGACTGGGTCCCTTCAGAACTGGCCTCTTCCCCGACGACAGCCGACAGTTCAAGCCACGGTCCTTCGCACCCAGCAGGTACTCGGCCAGGGAGCGTCAACCCGGACCACTACGCTGGGGCTAGGGACAACAGGCACTGAGTAGGCTCTCCATCTATTGATTATTCACTATAGTTCATTGGTCTAAATCTATTTCTTTATGTTATTGTTCCAAATTATAAATTTTATTGGTTCTGAGTTTGGTGGAATTTAACAATTGGCTTTTGTGAATACCTTTTGGACATGTCATTAGAAATACTTGCTGTATAGATAAATATTTAGTTCATTCTGACAGAATTTTAGGTAAACATCAATTTTAGTCCAATATGTTACAAGTCATCAGGAAATTATATATGTTATAAGCCATCAGGAAATTAAAATTAATCTTATGTTTAGCCGTTTGTGGTTTTCTTGGCCTTCCGTTTGAAGGAGACAAATATATAGCGTCATCTCTCTACAATACATCAGTTACACAGGATTGTGGATTTCAGAAAGAAAATCTTATGCAACATGGGGCATTCCCCTAACATGGCCTTTGACCGAGTTAGGCAAGCTATACTTTCTTAGTCCGACTGGGCTCTTCTATCTCCTCAGTACGACCAATAAAAGCAGGCGTGCCACAAGATACTATCTTAGCGCCTTTATTGTATACACTATACACCTCCATTCAAATGCCAAGACACCGCCATCTTAGCTGCTACTAAACACGCATCATTTACACTACAGTATCATCTCATGCATATCGCAACCTGATGAAATAAAAACACTGACAAATCGAAACACATAACAGTTACACCTCAATACAAGAAATGAAGAAAATGTGGTGGGGTTTTTATCTACAACAATCATCTCCCTCAAACCAATACAGCACATCGTCGACTAACCAAGGCTGACATGGAATCCTCTTCATACATGTCTCACCGAAATCGACGGCTCTAAAGTAACTTATGGCCTTCTGAACTAAGTACGAAATTGGACATAACTGAAAAACGAAACTGTTATAACTATTTAGTCAAATCAATCTGGACATATGGATCACAAATGGCGCAACTTCAACATGAAACGTCTTCAAATTTTTTTGTCAAAATTGCTCAGACAATATAAATCTCTATTGTATGTGCCATTATAAACAAGTACATAAAATATTTTAATTACCTATTATATTATATAAATAAAAAACTTTTAATACCTAGTGTATTATAAAATTCTATTGGAATTCTGAAAAATTTTGGGTTTTCAGTGTAAAATCATATTCAGTATACAAAATTTGTCACTTAATACTAACCAAGCTCTGGGTCACAAAAAATGTTATTAACCATTCAGTGACATTGAGACAAATCGTATGTCCTGTATGAAACTAAACACATTTATTTTTTATATCATGCTTCAAAAATTACTAAAAATCTACCAGGGCTTCGAAATAAAATGGTTAGTTGTAATTGAGTTATATTTCTATTTAGTTAGTTATTATGACTCATACCTACACGGTCTTATCGCCTACTACCAGAGCGTTCTTTCGTCACTCTGGTGGACATGAGCCCGACCCTATTATGGGAGTTCTAAATTTTGTCTACCCTAAATTTTTGGTCACCTAGGATAGGGGTGTTTAAAGAGTACCGGACATCATGCAGGCTCGGGATCATCGCTTAACGTCTCATCCGAGGGACGGCGTGCTTAAGTTTATTTTACCTATCAGATAGAGCCTTGGCCGGGTTTCAAACCCGCGAACTTAAGCTCAATAAGCAAGAACGCATACCACTGAGCTACCGGTTCTCTCATTTCTATTTAATATATTCTAATTATTGCTCAGGTAATCATAACTTTTTATTGTCAACAATTCCTTTATACATCATTTTGAGGTTAGGTAAGGTTTTATGACTCATGCCCGGGCTTTAACTCCGAGGTCATATCCCCTACTACCAGAGTGCTCTTTCGTCACTCTGGTGGACATGAGCCCGACTCTACGATGGGAGTCCTAAATTTTGCCTACCTTAAATTTTTATTCACCTAGGGTAGGGGGTCTTTAACGAGTACCTACCTGACATCGTAAAGGCTCGGGACCATCGCTTAACATCCCATCCGAAGGACGGCGTGCTTAAGTTTCTTTTACCTCCCAGATAAAATAAACTAAGGGCCTCAGTCGGGTTTCGAACCCACGATCTTGAGCTCAGAAGGCAAACACGCATACCACTGAGCTACCGGCGCCCTCTACATCATTT
Organism: Aradus depressus; assembly: GCA_963662175.1. Taxonomy (NCBI): domain Eukaryota; kingdom Metazoa; phylum Arthropoda; class Insecta; order Hemiptera; family Aradidae; genus Aradus; species Aradus depressus. Next base: position 14,858,633 of record OY759214.1, on the reverse strand, counting down.
TGATATAATGTGATGTATAACTAAAGTCCACCGGAAAGAAATAAGTTCCCGAACGGTGAAATAATTATCCAGAATGGTTAAGTAGTTTTCGAGATGACTTCAAACATACAAACAAACTTTCTGTTTTTATGAATTTGCATAGATGAGTGGGTATACAACACAAGACACAGAGAATTTTTAATGTATTTATTAGTATATTTGTTTAAAAACTAGAGAATGATTCTCAATGGTCATTTAATAAAGGAAGACAACTAACCTATAAAACGAGAAAAAAATTAGGAGAAATAGAGTGCAAACATAAATTGCTTTGTGCTGTTTTTTTTTTTTTTTTTTTTTTTTTTTCGTGACATCTCCTGATTACAGCTAAACAGACATTTGTTAGGTGAAGCAAATTGGATGTGGGTGCCGGCATGTTTCCACTTACGTCTAATTTGGTTACGATACTCCACATCCACCAGCTATTTGTCAATCCCTCACTGGTCCAACATTGTCATTTATTTGGATAGATATGCTAGAAATGAGACACTCATCTCAGATATGAGCAGCCGAATTGTAGTTTCCCTTAGGAAAATGTTTCAGATATAAATCTGAGAAACCTAGTCTGATTGAGAATTCATGGAGTATCTTACTATAGTCCTTTAGTCCAGTATAAGTTAGAATTCCATTTCAAAAAGATCACAAATGAATATCTTTACTCACTTTTATTTAGTTTTTATAAATCTATACTATTAGTTATAGACATGTTGCCTTCCCTAGATTTTTATTCATCTATAATAGGATTCTTTAATGAGTACTTAACATCATACAGGCTCGAGACCAACGCTTAATATCCCATCTGAAGGACCCCTGAACTCAAGCTCAGTAAGCAAGCACGCTTTCTCCGCGCCCTCTCTATACTAATATATACAGAGAGAATTGTTTGTATATTTTTAATCTCGAAAACTACTTAAACGATTTGGATAATTCTTCCATCTTGTGGAAGCTTATTTTTTCCCGGGGGTATGTATAGTACATCTTCATGTTTTATCAAAAGGGAACTGAGCAGTAAAGCAAATCAGAGGAAAAACGGTCGGGCGCCTTTTATTGCTTATGCTGCCTAAAAAGTTTAAGATCAAAATGATGTATGGAGGAACAAAGTTACTCATCTGTAGTCTGGATTATTTATTTATATATATACTAATATATAAACAGATAAAGTTTGTTTGTGTATTTGTATTAATCTGGAAAACTATTTAAACGACTTGGATAATTCTTTCACCTTTGGGATGCTTAGATGCCTTAGAGGGTGCTGGATACACATATAAAATGTTGTATCGATACATTCATTCTATCGAGATTTATCGTGTTCAAAAACACATTTTATTTTTTCATTTTTGGAATCAGAAAGTCAGAAAACATGGAATTCCGGTGAAAATGTGACATCGAATTCTGACTGACTTCATAAATTTCTCTACATTTTGTACAGCTGGGGAAGTAATAAATACAATAATATTTAAAAGTACTAAACATGATAATTACAATTTCTAGGATGTGATTTCTTCTGATTTATTTTAATTACTGCCTAATTTAATTGATGGATAAAAAAATCAAGTGTAAATAGAATTCTAGGGGTGGGGTTGGTGGGGGGTGAGTATTGGACACACTTCAAAGACCTATTCATTGTTCAAACATCATACCACAAAATTAATCGTTCCTCTGTCTGTTTACACATAAAACACTGTTCTCTGGAGCCGACGGTTTCTGTAAAAACGTTTAAGAGATAACAATTTAAACTTTTTATCACTATCATACTTTCCAGTAGTACTGTTGATTATCCGGAAACCAAATTCGGATCCGGATTGCGAATTTTCCTCCATTTTGAACTCACAATTTTTGGAATCCGTTACAATACAGTCGAGTCTCATTTATCTAAACTAATTGTGGCAGAACCTTTCCAGTTACTAAATAATTTACCAAGAGGTATCGGTCCAACAATATATTTTATTTACACATTTGTGTTGTAAATAAAATAGACTGTTGGATTGATACCTTCTTCGTTACTTATTTAACAAGTGCTTAATGAATTTGCATTCTATCACGAAATTTCCTTCAATATTTATTTATGTACATTTATACTATGTTTATAATGTGAAACCTAAACAAAACATGAAATATGGTAACGTTTAAATGGTTTAAATGAAAATCCTCCAGTTGACCTTCACAATAATCCCACCTCTTTAAGAAATTAAAATAATTCAGAAGAAATCTCATTCTAGGAATTGTAATCATTATCATATGTGATAGTAAGATGTTGTGGGACGAGATTTCTCATAGAAATAAAAGACGTTGTCTTCCCACTGATTAAACGGTTTTCAACGCAACAGCGTCATCATCAGTGGTTCATCCCGCTTTAACCGCTGTACTGTTTGGATGGGATGAACCACTGATGACGCTGTTGCGTTGAATACCGGTTCTGGTCTAAAATAAAACAGTGGGAAGACGTATCTTATTTCTATGTGTAATAATTATGTTTAGTACTTTTTTTTTTTTTTCTTTTTTTTTAATTATTGTAAACTTTATTATTCTATACATGAATATTATAGTTGGGCTGTCTATAACAATAATACCTAGGCCAATGGCCTAATTAACATGAGATATGAACTCAGGTACAATTCAATAATTGCCCTGAACAAGTAACTTTAAAGTAGATAAAATGAACATAATATAGGAAAGAAAAAAAAAAAATTGTCTTTTGATCAATTGATGAGAAGAAAATCATGCGGTCGCTTCTTTTTAAGTCTGCGTTCCAGTGGTAAAGGTGGTGGGTGTTCAGCAATTTCCCGGACCAGTGGATTTGGGTGGTTGGCCATTGTTGTCTGCATTCGGATGTAGGATTCTTTGAGGACCTCCGCTACTTCCGGTATTTCAAGATCAGCATGTAGAACTGTGTTGCGAACATACCACGGCGGTGCATCGGTGATGAGTCTCATGACGCGATTTTGAGTGGTTTGTATCCTGGTTATGTGGCTTTTAGCAGCTGAACCCCATAGGCCACAAGCGTGGTAACTTTCACATATAATAAAAATATACCAAATCCAACCATCTTTCTTAATGACATGCAAATCCCTTGTGCAGAACGAGTAAGATACCTAGGACTAATATTTGACGCGAAGCTAACATGGTCCCATCATGTCCAGCACCTAGTAGCCAAGGTGTTTAGAGAAGTTAAGAAATTCGATGGCAAGTTTTCACCGGAATTTCATGTTTTCCGACCCCCTGATAACAAATATGAAAACAAAATGTCTGTCTGTCTATATGTGGGTCTGTAAACATGATAAATCCAGATAAAATGAATGTATCGACAGGTTAGTTAAGTAATTATCGATATTATCACAAACAAACGTTCTCTGTTGTATTATTATGTACTTATTAGTGTAGATATAGATAAATAATCTACACTATAGATGTTCATTGCACAAATGTCTCTAGACTAGAATATATATTGTCTGATTTTAGATAAATAGCCTATTACCAACCTGCAGAGGCCTCTAGCAGCCAAATTAGCTAACCCATTCTACGCAACCTCACTCTTCCTGGACCCAAAATACCCAACTACTCACACTGTTCTCTCCTCAACTCTCCACTGATCTAAGTTAGACGATAAGGGCTTTATCAGCTTCGTTTATAATCTATTGTTAATCATTAAAAAAAAAAAGATTATTGTTTATGATTGATAAGTTATTCCTCCATACATAATTTTGATATACCTTGAACGTTTTAGGCAGCATATGCAATAAATGGCGCTCGTTTTTCCTGTGATTTGCTTCACTGTTCAGCTCCCTTTAGATAAAGCCTGAATATTATAGCCGACATTATAGCCTACGACTACCGGAAAGATATGAAGCTTCCCAACGTAGGTTAAGTAGTTTTTCTGATTACCTCAAATACACAAACTTTCTCTCTTTATACATTAGTATAGAGAAGGCGCCGGTAGCACAGAGATAGCGTGCATGCTTACTGAGCTCAAGATCGCGGATTCAAAACCCGAGCGAGGCGCTTAGGTTTTTTTTTATATTGAAGGTGAAAAAACCTTGAGCCGTCCTTCGGTTGAAATAGAGGGGAGAGTTAATTATGTGAGAATATTGGCACTTAGATGATCCCTTCTTCAAGTCCCAAATTTCCAGTTTTCACCCTGTACTTTCAGGTATGATGCATAAATATTAGAATTTTTCCTTTTTGTTGTGTCCCAAATTTTATGATAACAGATCCATTGTAAGTACTTTATATATTTTGATTATCAAAGCCTGTGTCGAAATACGATGATTTCACATTAAAAACAATAAAATTATTTTCCCTTTATTATTCCTTCGTCTGGTGCATTGGACCATTCTATTGTGAACTCCGCTGTTTAAATTTGCACCTGGGCCTCTTTCATTAAAATTTATTGTAACCCAGATTTTCCAACTTGTGTCAGTTATGACATTTAAACAGGATTTCTTTATTTGACTCCACATGTTTCTGTTGAAATTTATGTGGCACAGAAGTCTTGTTTACTACTCGTGGTAGGGAAGTCAGTAAAATATAAGTCAGTTTCCATATAAACCCTCTTAACCAAAGGCTTAGCACGTTTAATTACTTATATAAAGAATATAAATATTTTCTATTTTATGTCTCAATCATACTAATATGTTTATAAGTTTTCATTTTCTTTGGAATAAGATAAATTTCTTCGTCAGAAAAGTGTGTAGGTTTGTTGGACCTACAAGATGGCATAACTTATATACCAAATTTCCAATTATTTTTGAATTTAGCAAGAAATGATCCTACGGTATTATTGTGCATTCCACGTTTGGACGTAGAACGACGTATTTTCGTGTGTGGTAACATGGAGAACATGGATGGAACGAAAACATGTCACACGCTTATATTTAGCTAGTTATTGTGATCCATATCCTGGCTTTAACTACATAGTCGCTCTGGTGGACATGAGTCCGACTCTACAGTGGGAGTCCTAAATTTGGCCTATTCAGGTTTTATTCACCTAAGGAGGGGTCTTTAAGAAGTATGGACTCGAGACCATCGCTTAACGACCCATCCGAAGGAGGGCGTGCTCATGGATTTTTTCACTCCAAGATGAAAAACATGATGGCCTCGGCCGGGTTTTGAACCCATGATTTTGAGCTCAGTAGGCAAGCATGCTACCTCGAAGCTATCGGCGCCCTTTTAGAACGCTTATACAAGTATCATCGAAATTGATAATCGGGCGCCGGTAGCTCAGAGGTTTTCTGAGCTCAACATCGCGGGATCGGCACCCGGCCGAGACCCTTAGGTTTTTTTATCTGAGAGGTAGAGAAACCTTGAGCATGCCGTCCTTCGGATGGGATGTTAAGCAACCGAGCTTGTACTACGTCAGGTATTCGTTAAAGACCCCTATCATAGGTGAATAAAAATTTAGGGTAGGCAAATTTTAGGACTCCCATAGTAGAGTCGGACTCGATGAAAGGGCGCTCTGGTAGTAGGTGATATGACATAGTAGTTAAAGCCCGGGCATGAGTCACAATAACTGACTAACTCGTAAAAGAAATAAATGCTACCAATTCGATAGTTTATAGTCTCATATAAAAAAAAAAAAAAGTTTCAACCCTCTACTCATTAACCCTTTGATACAGTAGCGTAAGAAAGTTAAGTATACTCGTAAGTTAATATAAATTGTATATAAGTTCCTTTAAAAAAAAACAAATTAAAACATTTCTTTCGTTGTATATCTTCGAAATTTTCATCTGAAAATAGTCAAAGGAGAACATTAGCAAATGTGCGACAACCTACGACGTAGGGCCACGCCTACTGTCTCGCTGAATAATGACGTAGGACGTGTGAGATCGTTTCATGGAATAGTAACAGTTGACGTATGTAGTTCTACGTTGTACTATTTTTTTCTTAAAACTTCATATTTGTGCTTCCGATGTGATTATGAACCATAATTCGAAGTAGAATAAACAAAGATTGAGAAGAAAATAAAGTGTAGCTATCCATCTTATATTCCCCTAAGATATGTACATCTTTAACAAGGTCTTGGACATAATCGATCATGGTTTGTTGGCAGTTTGACCACACTCTAGGAGATCACTTGGAAAATGAAACTTCCTGCAAAGTTAACTGCAATCTGCAAAGATCCTCCATAAAATAATGGTCAACATAAAAATTTAATAAAAAACTTCAATCCTCCCTTCCTCTTCTCAATCAGAACATAAGCTAGATATACTAATGTTCAAAATATTTAAAAAAAATAACAATGTAAGACCAACATTGTGAGCCCGATTGGTATACCAGCTCTCTGTAGAAATGCGATATATCAATAATATCGATATTATTAGGCAAAATGTGTCGATAGTTTTGTGTTTTAAATACTGATGTATTTATGTATATTTATTTTAAATAAAACCATTTCGAGAGCCGGTATCGGACGGAATGACGCACCTACTGACCGTTAATGAAGTCTGTCGATGATGGGCTGTCGCAATGCGAGCCGGTAGCTGGAGGGAAAGAAAGACATGATTTCGCAGCTCGATATACAAATATATAATCCATCATGTGGTAATGCGTTTTCCATTCCCCAGTTTTTAAAATTTTAGATAAGATGAGAGAAATAACCCGAAACGTTTATGTATGAAATATATTCTGAATCTCTGAAATAAATTGAGAGAATAAATGTGCAAACACAATCCAAAAAATAGTATAAAACTCGTATAATTGATATTTATATGTTTATATTTTAATTTGAATTTGATTTACTCAACAAAATGTTTAAATCATTCTTTGACAATATATTTCTAAAATTAAAATCAATATATCGATACTTTCCTACCAGGTTTTATCCCATATAGATATGATTCGATATCTTTTGATACGAAATATTTATATACATCCCTACTCTAACCGCTGTCATCAGTGAGAGATAATTTTGGCTAAATACATCTATTCCAAAAAATACATAAATAAATGTAGTTCTCATATTATTGTATTTATATTTCTGTCCTTTCTTTCTCGTAAGCTATAGTAAATATTTAATTAACTGAATAAGTTTTCTATTGAATTTTCATGTCCTCTGAGTCGTTTATTAAACAAAGACATTCTTCATACCTTTGTAGTTTTTAGAATAAAAATATCTTTTATGGGAGACTATGAGAAGTGCATTTTGAGAGGCAGACGTTTGAAAATTTCAATTGAACTCACAAAATGGAATTAACTACAGTAGGATTCGTTCCTAGTTTAATAAACAGCAGTTCTATGCTTTTATCCTAGTTAATTGATTTTTGAATGGGTTCTAATTATGAAAGTACCCTTCCTCCCCTCTCCTTTAAAAATATTTTTTCTTTCAAGTTATTTTAAATCAAATGGAATAGCCGAAAAAATAAAAAAATTAAATTTCTGAAATTGGCTCTACAGAATACTTCCTCTAACTGGAAAATTGTAAAAATCGGCAAGAGGAGGATTTAATTTCTTTCTTGAAATCTCTTACAAACTGGAATCCTTCAGGGATCATTGTCTAATATGTGTAAGTAGGGGAGAAAGATACGTTTTGGGTCAGGCAAATGAGCAACTAATCAGTATCCATTTTGATGCAGGGATAACCCTTTCACCAATTCTAAGACTTCCTCATCCCTTTACGCTCCCTACCATCCCTTCCTTCCAACCGGCACTTTTTACTTCAACACCCATTGATTTTCAGCCAAATTGGCAGAAGGGAAGATGGGCTCAACTCGAAAACCCCAATAAACGCCGATGTAAAGTCATCAATGCATATTTAAAGTCAAAACGCGATGAGGACATAACTTGTCAAATTTCAGTGATATCGGCTGAAGGAAAGGGGTGTTCAGGGGAGGGGGCTCAATTCAAAATCCATAATAACTGTTGATGTAATGAATTTATTGACGCAAAATTTAATATGAGAATTTAGGAGCATGTATTTATTTCAGTTCAGGCCTAGATTTATAATTATTATTTTTACTTTTTACTTGAGACTCCCTCATCCTATGAGATCACCCTCTGTCCTACGACACCGCCCCTTCACCTACTTAGTTGTATCTTTCTCCCTTACTTGTGTACATTTTATAGGCCAACTTATCTACCTGTACAAGTCTTGTTAAGGGGTGAGAATAGGGTCAGAGCCAGAGATTTCTTTGATGGGAGTAGACCAGTAAGGGAGAGATTTGTGATTAGTGAATGCTCTCAAGCAAGACATGAAGGTTACCTCTGAGCTATTGGTCCATCCTATCTCCCTAGTAACTTCCGTTTCATAGAGGGGAGGTTCTCACCGGAAGGACAGTCATTCACTTCTAGACTCTCTGGGAAGGGATATTTCCAAGATTTATTTGATCCTGAAAACCTCTACTTCTTCACCATTTCCATACTATGAACCTCTTACATATTTTTGTATATTTTAATTGTTCCAATGAACTACAGTGTATATAATAATAATTTCTAATAACTTTATATTTAAAAAAAATTTCTTTTGTAAAATAAAAAAAATTATAATAATCATTGGCTGTGTCTCTGTTGTATAAAATATGTTGGTATTGCTTATCTTTATTTATTATTTCCATGAATTTTTTTAGCAGAACAAAAAAGTAGTTTATATTTAATTTAATTTTCTAACTTCAATCAATACTTCATTATTTATAAAAACATATTAACTGAAATTGGAAAACAATATTAATAATAAAATAAAAATAAATATTCAAAACAGTTGACAACATGTAATAAATAGTTTCGATACTTTTAGCGACATTTTGATAATATTTATGTGAAAAATTCATTAATTTAAAATATGTAATCAACTTATTCTCTATCTCTCTCTGGAAATAAACAAAATACAATTTTGAAGCTGTTTATTTTATAATATTATATTGTATAATTTATTAGAATCTATAAAAAAATAAAAGTAATCCTAAGTACTTATTTTTCGTGATTGTATTAACTGTTAGCACTAGAGAATGGCCTGAGAAATAAGTGCTGAAATAAAACTCTTGTAAATTTATTTTCTTGAATTATATTGTTAAGCCTGGATAATATTATTACAGCCCCAGAATTGAAATATATATCTACCTTTATAGTTTTAAAATACAATAATTAATATGTCATTTATATTTTAAAAATTAGATACATTCTGATTACATATCTTTATGCAGTTTGAATATAAATGTTTCTTTACCTTCTTCTGAAGTAGTCTCTTCCCAGCTGTGTCTATAAACATCATTTTGAAAATTGTATCATATTCATCTCTTTCTGTGCTTATATTTTTGTGACTATGTATAATATAAATTATAAATTGAAATAATATTTTTTATTTACCTTTCTAATATACCTACCTAATAAACTCCTATATACCTTCCTACATACGATGTATATTTGTTCATTTTGAGTTATCAAGGAAATTCGGGGCATAAATATGTGTTCGGTGAATCACCGACAATGTACTTCCCCAGCTCGCATTAACAACAAAGTTTTCATTCAAAATCAACAGGTGTCTTATATAGGGAATATTCTGAATCATTACACTAAATTTCATGCCGATATATTTATTACAGCGGCAGTTATTGGGGATATCTGTGCTCTTTGGCTGAAATTCAATAGGTGTCGTCTTTATGGTCCTGGACACTGATTTCAAATATTCATTTAGTCGGGAGTTGTCGTGTTCACAGACACATGCGTAGACAGATAGACAAATTTTCTTTTAATTTTTGTATTCGGGGGTCCGAAAACATGAAATTCCGATGAAAACTCAACATCGAATTTCTGACCGATCATATAACTTCCCCTGGAAAAGTTAATAATTGTGACTCATGCCCGGGCTTTCATCTACAACTAGAGAGCATGGTGAACGTGTGTCCAACTCTACCGTGGGAGTCCTAAATTGCCAACCCAAATTTAATCAACCAGGGTAGATGTCTTTAACGATCACCTTACATCCTACAAGCTTGGGACCATCGTTTAACGTCTCATCCGAAGGACGGCGTGCTCAAGGTTTTTTCACCTCCTGTATCCTGTCCTGGTCTTTGTGATTGTCCATGTCTCAGAACCGAAAGTTAAAACTGGATGAATCAAGGTTTTGTAGAGTTCCAGAAGTTCCAGTTTGTTGCTCTAGAAAGCAAGTTACTTCTGAGCTCAAGATCGCGGGTTCAAAACCCGTCCGAGGCCCTTAGGTTTTTATCTGGGGGGTAAAAACGTCAGCACGCCATCCTTAAAGAACCTTGGTCTGTGCGATGTCAGGTAGTAAAGTAGGTTTTGAACCCGCGATCTTGAGCTAGAAGTAACTTGCTTTCTAGAGCAACGAAGCTGGAACTCTACAAAACCTTGATTCATCCAATGTTAACTTACGGTTCTGAAACATGGACAATCACGAGAACAGAGGAAAATATATATATATATTTTTTTTTTGACTAAGATCTACCTCGACTTCTTTTAGTCGGTTAGCCCTATTGTTCTTGAAGCTGTGGAAACTGCAATCCCAGCTAAACAAAAAGAAGCCGAAGAAAATCCGATTAAGCTTAGACATTTTAACCAGAAAGATTACATCATACAGGAATTATCCCAAGCTGTTAAAGTGTTCTTTCCCTTTTCCTAGTCGGGGAAGAGGAGATGTTATCTTGCAAAGCCTCATTCCCGTATCCTGTGATCCCGAGTCAACTGTGGGGTGTAGCCCTTCACAAGAACTTTTTTTAGGGTTCCTATTCTCCAACCCTTAATATGTCACTCGGTTGTCCCTCCGAAAGTCCTGTGTCTCCGGAACCGTTTGATCTATCGATTTCAAACATAGAGCCTCCTGATTGATTTTGCAAAATCCAGCACCAGAAATATTTAAATAAAAAAATTAAATATTTTTTGCAAAAATACTAATGGGGCATCTAGTTAAAGATACAAGTGTTTTTAATATAAATGATATATACATATATATATGTTTTTTTTTTTGTTTTTTTTTTATAATACAAGCGCTTTATTCTCATTAATTATTGAGGTTATGACTCCTTGGATATGGGCCTGTGAGCGGTGAGAGTCCTGATTGGCACTCCAGCATATACAGAGATAGCTTCCTTCATTCTGAGTATCCGTTACCTTTATGCAGAGTAGAATACTATATTCAAAAAATATATAAATTGGAACCCATCATCACAAATCTATGATACAACTTATAGTTTTATAGCTGTATGTAATTTCAAAAAATTATATTCAAAGAAAAAGTAAATAAAAGAAAGTATTAAAAATAACATCTCTTTTAGGATCAATCATTTTTAGGATTATAATAAAAATGACCAGCTGATTCAATTATCAAACTTGACATCACTAAGACAGGTCGAGTCATTCATGTGAAGGCTGTTACTTACGGACAGGGTAAGTGAAATATGATTATTAATAATATATATTAATGTTAACTATTTACTTCTTTAGCAATGAAAGCTACAAATATGTTATGAAGTTGTCAAAAAAAATAAGTCGTCGGTGAATCATCGGCAATGTACTTCCCCAGAACGAATTAATCAACTAACTTTTCGCTCCCTCTCCAAAACCAGTTGACCGTTGGGCTAATATTCAACAGTTAGTTACTTACATAGGGGCTCCTAAATCCTCATACTAAATTTTGTGCCGATAAATTCATTGCATCATTGGTTTTTAAATTGAGCCTCAACCCCTGAATCCCCCCTTACCTTCAGCCAATATCACTGAAATTCTCAGGTTATGTCCTCGTTGGGTTTTGACTTTTAATATGAAATTTCATTTTGATACATTCATTACATCTGCATTTATTGGGTTTTTTGAGTTGAGCCCCCTCTGATTCCCCCCTTCTTTTCTACCGATTCTGTTGAAAATTAATAAATGTCGTCCTTATGAGATTTTGAATTCACATATAGAATTTCGTGTCGATACATTCATTCTACCTAGAGTTATCGTGTTCACATGCCCAGACGGATAGAATTTTTTTTCATAATTGGAATCTAGAAGTTAGAAAATATGAAATTCCGTTGCAAACTCAACATCGAATTTTTGATCGATTACATAACTTCCCCTATACTAAGCATACCTGGGGAAATAAAAACATATCAATATTGATTTTTTTATATACATTTTGCTGGTAAAAAACATGAAATTCATCCAGCGAATTTATTTTAAAATGATGCTATACTTTTTAACTTGTGACAATAGCTTTTCGTAAAGTATTTCGACATTTAGCCCTTAAAATTTTGTTCTTACTAGTTGAATGGCCACTTTTATTATTCCAAAATATATGTAGTTATAGAGACATAGTTAGCAATATGTATACAAAAATTTGAATAGATGTTTTATGAAAAACAATTTGACAGCTATGTCAAAACCCTGGCAAGTAAAATAATTAATTTATTTTGTTGAAAAGTATTGATGAGAAATGTTAGCATATTTTTCAGTTAGGTATTTTTTATGTTTTTTTTCCCCTCCTCCCTTCCTTGCCAAATTACAAAATTCCCTCTTCTCTTGTGTTTTTTCTCGATAAAGAGATTTTTCCCTCTTCACCTGGAGATAATATATTGAAGATTATAGAGTCATTGAAAAACAATTTGATTGATCGACCTAACATTGCGAGGCAGGGAAGATGGTCTATGGAGCCATAAGGCCCCTTGTTTGGTAACAATTGTACGTAAATTCAATTTGGGGTTATTACAAAAAGGTTAGGTTAGGTTAGATTTTATGACTCATGCCCGGGCTTTAACTACGAGGTCATATCGCCTACTATCAGAGCGCTCTGTTGTCACTCTGGTGGACATGAGCACGACTCTACTGTGGGAGTCCTAAATTTTGCCTACCCTAAATTTTTATGGGCAGGGTTCTTTAACGAGTACCTGACATCGTACAGGCTCGGGACCATCGCTTAACGTCCCATCTGAAGGACGGCATGCTTAAGTTTATTTTACCTCCCAGATAAAATAAACTAAGGGCCTCGGTCGGGTTTCGAACCCACCTATTACAAATAGGTATTTTGAACTAAAAAAATAGTTAATCCCTTCTAAGAGTCATTCTTAAATTGTTATTATCTATTAATAAACTACTTGTGATGCAATACCATTTTGAAATGAGGTAGTAATGTGCCTTTCAAATTTATTTACAACTTTATTTAGAGATTTTTGATGAAATCATCAATATTCGGGTTTATGATTGTATCTTGTAAATGGGTTTATTTAGTCAAAGAATGATTTAGTCCCTGAAGTTTCATGTTAAGGCATGTAAAATCTGATATTCAAACTGAAAAACTGAAGTACAATGGGGTGAATAAATGGTCAAACCGTGTACAAGGGACCTTGAAACGTGAATTGAAAACTCGAGCTCGATTTTTTTTTCACGATTACCTTATAGTAAAGGTATAGGTAAGTAAAAAAGTCTTCGGTGAATCATCGGCAATGAACTTCCCCAGAACGAATTAATCAATTAACTTTTCGCTTCCCTTCCAAAACTAGTAGACCAGTCTTAAAATCAATACTTGAATCCTCATACTACATTTTGTGTTGATAAATTTATTACATTGAAAGTTATTAGGGTTTTTGAGTTGAGCCCCTTCCCCCCCTAAACCCCCCTTCCCATCGAAAGATTTCGCTGGAAATTAATAGGTGCCGCCCTTATCGGGTTTTGAATTTAAATATGAAATTTCATGACGATACTTTGATTACATCGGCAGTTATTGGGGTTTTTGTATTGAGCCTCTTCTTGTTCTTTCTGCGGCGCTATGGTCCTGAAAGAACCCGGGCCTCCGTCACAATCCTCCTCCATTCGTCTCGATCTAAAACCTCCCTCCATCCTCTGATGCCCAACACTCGGAGGTCCGCCTCGACGTCGTCCAGCCAACGGAGTCTCGGTCTTCCTCTCCTCCTGGCACCGCCTGGCCTACCGCAGAGGGCCTGTTTAGGGAGTCTTCCTCCTTCCATTCTCTCTACGTGGCCCAACCAACGTAATCTCGCCTGCTTGATCACCGTCGCCAGGTCGGACTCCCCGTAGAGGTCTCTCAATTCTCTGTTCTACCGGAAACGCCATCTACCGTTCTTGGAAACAGGTCCATAAATCTTTCTAAGTACTTTCCATCCCCACAGTAGCTGATTTGAGCCTCTCCCCTAATCACCCCCTTCCCTTTGGTCGATTTGGCTGAAAATCAATAGGTTTTGTTGCTAGTGAGTTCTGGACACACATATAAAATTTCGTGTCGATACATTCATTCTCTCGGCAGTTATCGTGTCCACATACATACCCCACTTTTTTTTGTGATCAGGGGGGTTGGATATCATGAAATTTCGTTAGAAACTCAACATCGAATTTCTGACGTAAAAAATAACCGCAGTTTTAATGGAAATAAAAATGTTGTCAATCCCATTTGTATAAACAGTTTGTTTAAACTCTATCTACCTAATATTATTGACCAGTGTTAACTGTCTTTGCTAACGCTAGAGGAACTTGTTCCGTCTATTTTATTTTCATCTCAGTGAGGTGCAAGGAGGTGCCACACACTTGGCCGGATCTCTAATCGATCGTGTCTAATCCTACCTTCTATTTTTTTAACTAATATCAGAAAATCGAACTTTCAGTGAGCTGGGAGAGGTATAAGACAGTAATTGTTGAAGCTTGAGGTAAAATTACATTTGAGACAGAAGATTTAGAGTAGAAGAAATTTGTCAATTCTGTTAAAGTTGGCAAAATTTAATTAGGGGAATATAGCTCGTAGTTTTCAAAATAAATTGTTTTATTTCCCCAGTTATACAAAGTATAAAGAAGTTATATGAAAGAGAGACGAAGAGGATCTTGGCAGCTACTTTAAAGGTTTCAAGAGCAAGCTAACCTTGGTCAATATTATATATCAAACAGCTGATCGGCTTGGAGAGCAGAGATGAAATGAAAGGCCACTGGCCTGCAAACCAGCAACAGGACATTGGTATAGAGACTTCAAGAACATCAACTCATTTAAATATCGATGCCAGCTCTGTCAGTTCTGGAACCTTGCATCCTGCTCCCTTCGTCTCTCTCTCTTCTGTTGGACGTAAGTTTAATTCACCTAAGTCCATGTTTTCGTTTGTTTACTGTGCGCTTTCTGTAAATTGATCTAGAGAAATGAATGTGGTTAAATTCAAGGCACCCTGTTCCTTTTGAATAGGGAAATCCTCAAATAAAATTTAATTTCGCCGGAGCTTCTCAATTATTGGACAAGCACATGATAGGAAAACGGGTAACAAAAATAAAGGGGATACAAAATAATAATAATACTGAGAACAATGTAAAAAGAAATATAAGAAAAAAAAAAAATATATATACACTCGTCCACTAAAAAACTGGGACACTCAGATTTTACAGCAATAAAGAATATTTATTTTACCAATACATTTTTTTCTTAGTATTACAATAAGAAAATATAGTTATGATGTAAATTTTGTCAAAAAAATACAAATTATATGTAATAGAAATAAAGAAATAATAATAATAATAATAAATGTGAAATACTGGTTTTGCAACTTTGTGGAAAAAAAGTTCTTCTTATGTCTCAATTGCCATTTATTAACGAGTATTTCCTCCTCGCGCTTTCTTAAGAGCCATAACTCGCTGGGGCATGGAAGAAATAAGATTTTGGATGGTCCTTTGTGGAATAGCATCCCATTCCTGTTGTAACGCAATGCGAAGCTGTTGCACAGTATTTGGAGGCTGCAGGCGGTTCCTGACACGCCTCTTTAGTATGTCCCATAGATGTTCTATTGGGTTCATGTCTGGAGAACGTGCAGGCCAATCAATAACATTGATACCTACATCCTCCAAGTACTGGTTAACGACTCTAGCAACGTGAGGCCTGGCGTTGTCATGCATTAATAAGAAATCATCCCCAATAAATGGTGCAAACGGTATGACTGCCTCTATAAGAACCTCTTCAATGTACCTAGCAGCGGTCATAGTTCCATTTTCAATGATCGTTAACTCCGTGCGGGCGTCCAAACTTATCCCACCCCACACCATAATTGACTGTCTATAAAAAGGAGCAGTTCCCGTCATGGTACATTGACAGAAGCGCTCATTCTGTCTTCTCCTCACATAAACGCGGCCATCTGAACTATACAGACCAAAACGAGACTCATCTGTGAACAGTACAGCTCCCCATTGCTGTACAGTCCAATGGATGTGTCGATTAGCAAATGTAGTCCTGCTTACACGATGCTCCCTGGTAAGCTGTGGCCCTGTAGCCGGTTTTCTTCCATGTAAATGTTGTTCTACGAACCGTCTTCTAACTGTCTCAGCAGAAACAGCGACTCCCCGGGTAACTAACAGTGCAGCTCGAACTTCTGAAGCTGTCAGGAACCGGTTTCGAAGAACTGACAGCGTAATAAAACGGTCATCACGCTCGCTGGTAGCCCTTGTATGGCCACTTCCGGGCCTGCGCCCATATTGCCCAGTCTCCCTGTACCGTACAACTGCTCGATGGAGTGATGAACGAGATACCCCAAAGATTCTGCTGCATATCTCACACTCCGCCCATCTTCAATTAGAGCAACAGCTCTTGCCACCTCTTCATTCGAAAGAACCATTTTTATAATGAAAAGTAATTAATTTAGAATATTTAAAATGGATAACAAAGCAAATAAAAAAGAATCAGACTCAGAAAAGAAAAACTATGGACAATATCTTAACGAGAAGAGACACCCTGGTAAACTGAATTATGGTTTGTTTTGATAATCCTCTTAAATCTCTTCAAAGGATGAGGACTTTCAGTGTTAACCTCATTGTAAACAACAACAATGTGTATACACACCGAAAGGCAACATTCTTAGACTTTAATTTTGAAATATGTAAGTGTAATGTCTGACAGTTGTTATGTCCCAGTTTTTTTGTGGACGAGTGTATATATAGTATATGTATAATTCAATGACGCAAAAAAGAATAAATCTTGTTAATCAAAATAAAATTAAAAATTAACTTGAGTTTAAAAAGAAATTCTTATCAAAGTATGTCCAAAAGATTGGGTAAATAATAATTATATATTATCGGATCTATAATAAAAACAAACAGAATATCAATTCTTAAAACAAAAGAAAGGTATCTATATATCCATTTATATTGTTAAAAAATAATCGACTACGTACAACGAAAGTAGTTCCGTAAGAAAC
This sequence comes from Aradus depressus, assembly GCA_963662175.1. Classification (NCBI taxonomy): domain Eukaryota; kingdom Metazoa; phylum Arthropoda; class Insecta; order Hemiptera; family Aradidae; genus Aradus; species Aradus depressus. The sequence goes on along the minus strand of OY759214.1, from coordinate 14,841,501 downwards.
AATGTTTGAATACCCCATATGTAATTAAAACTGAAAATATTAACGTGAGCTCAAGATGAAAATAAAAATAAAATGATAAATATCTTCATGTTGACAACAACAGTGTGGTGAAAATATTGAAATACAAACAAAAATGATGATTTTCGAAGGATGATGGAACCCAAAGAACGGTGAGATCAGAAGAACGAAGCTCGTCGGACGAACGATGATAAAGCTGAACGGGGACACTGGCAGATAGCAAGTCCAAAAGGAAGTTCAAGAAAACCGAAAAAGGAGGAGGGCCGTAGTAAAATAGGGCAATAAATAGAAACTTAAAATAGGTCCACTCTCTGGCAACTATAGCAGGGGACTGACTGGGACTGAGTATCAGACTCAGAGAGGGATTAGCCGTGTGTTTACATTATGAACGTTGTAGACTAAACAGAATGAATTAAAATATATATATATATATATATTTTTCACAATTTAATAAAAAACTCTCAACTGTGAGAACACAATAAGAAAAAATGATCACAAGAGATGTCAAAACCATTTGGGTCACTTGATGAGACGGCTGGTCAGCACCACCGCTTCTTCAGGCAGGAGGTCACGCGGCCAATGTCGTTTGAGTCATCTAGGTGGGCTCTCCGGCAAGGACCGAACCGACATTGCTTCCACCTTGTAAGAATGGTATGTTGAGATCGCGGTGTAATGTTATGTCCGAAACGTAGGACATTGCTCGATTTTGTTTTGGTTTGAATTCTTTTGATATGAGGTGGTTTAGCATAACCTCAGAGCTGAACGCCATATGTTCACTTTTAGATACTCAGTTTGTGGTTAAGGCGAAGTTGAGATCTCTTGTAATACATTTTTTAAATAGAAGAATAAACTAGAAGTTTCACTCCCCTCAATTTGTGGTTTAATTGAAGCCTCCTCTGGTTATCTTATGTATCTAACTACTCGCAAATTAGACAATCAAAATAACTAAGACAAAGATAAAGACCCCGGCAGAGGTATGTAAAGCACCTAAGGACAACTCAGGCCAATACAAATTTTTAGGACTAATATTCGATTCTAAGCTGACCTGGGCGCCTCACCTAAAGTACATCAAAAATAAGTGCTCCAAAGCCATGAACGTCCTAAAAACACTCTGCAACACCCAGTGGGGAGCCGACAGAAACACTATGCTTAGGTTATATAAAGCCCTCATTCTCCCCATCCTCGACTATGGCAGCATTGTATATGAATCGGCCAAACCAAATACAATCAATATAATAAATAGTGTACAGAATAGCGGAATTTGCCTCGCAACAGGTGCCTTCCGATCTAGCCCCATCCCTAGTATCCACGCTGAATCAGGACTGCTTCCCCTCTCTCATAGAAGAGATCAGCTTTTCTTTTCATATATATCCAGAATAATATCCCACCCATTTAATCCAATTCAAAAACTTCTAGCCCAAACTGTAGAAATAGAAAACGAAGCACCAGACTCCTTCAGTTACAGAAACATCCAACTCCTCCAAAAATATCAGCTTCACCTACCGAATCCAATACCCTGTCTCCCCTCTGTAATAGAACCCTGGATCCTGTCTCCTCCAAAAATTAATCTCAAACATACCAAATTTCTTAAAAGCGACACACATCCTTGTATATACGAAAACGAATACAGAAAAACCATAGAACACTTGAAACCATGCTGTCTGGTTTTTACGGACGGATCTAAAACGGAGAGAGGCGTAGGATCCGGGATATACGTCGAAGGCCGCTCTTACAAATTCTCCCTTCCGTCGGTGAGCGGTGTTTGTACTGCTGAGCTATTGGCTATCCACAAAGCTCTGATGGTAGTGATGACGGAACAACCAAAGACCCTAATCTGCACGGACTCCCTCAGCTCTCTTCTATCGCTGCAAGATGCTTTCTCCCCCAATCCAATTGTCAACGAGATCCTCCTGGCTCTCCGAGCTGACAAACTGGCAAGGGCTGCCACTACAGAAGGGCAACCATGTAATGGAATATTAGCCTCGGACCTTCGTGCTTCGTTCAAGCAAGCAGTATGGAGCGACTGGGAGCAGCAATGGTTGAAGTTAAGGGACAACAAGTTAAGAACGATAAAGTCCTCAGTCCGAGCTTGGGAAACTTCTTCGAGAACAGCCCGACGAGAGGAAGTTGTTCTGACCAGACTGAGGGTTGGACACACCCGTCTGACTCACAGTCACCTCATGAGCCGCAGTCCTCCACTGGACTGTACCACTTGTGGAACCCCGCTCACCGTACAACATCTGCTCACCGAATGTAGAAGGTACGAGAGGCTAAGAGAGGTACTAGATCTTCCAGTAATACTTTGTGAATCGCTGGGTGACGACGCCTCAGTTATTCACTTGGTAATCAGGTTCCTACGCCAATCTCGACTCATCACAGAAATATAACAAATACCCGCTCCAACTTTACTACACCCCCCGGTTTCTTTGCATAATGTCCCACTAATCTATAGCACCCAGTAATTCATAGTTTCTCTCCAAATTGCCTGTCCCACTCTATAGATCAATGACCGAAGAATAGCTGATAACGCAGTTCCCTTACGTCTGGGATCCCTCTGGGGACGGGGGGGTGGCGGGGGCGGGGCCTTGTGTGGGGCCCCTGGGGTGTCTCGGTGTGCGGGCGGTGGCTGGGCTGGGGCGCTTGGTCGGCTCCACTGGGATCTCTGGACTGATATAGTCCCGGGCTTGGAGGGTGTGGTCGGTGCCACATACAAGCACACCCTCTCTAACAGGCCTAGCTACACCGGGGCCTAAGCCCAATGCCTAAAGAGAGACGCCCAGTTGTGCCGTTGCTTGTCCCCTGGCCTGGTTGGGACGCTCACTGGGTGCCCCGGGGTCCTGTGCGGGGTCCCCCCTCCGTTCGCCCCCAGTTTCTGTGCGGGATCTCTTACTTATTTGAACAGCAAGGCATCAATGACCCTTGTGGTTGATATGCCATAAAAAAAAAAAAAATAAAAAAATAAGGACAACTCAAGAAGTGTTAACCCCATTACCCTTAAATTTTATTTTTCAAAGTTATATAACCGGAATATGTGAGGGAGGAGGGAAGAATGATCTGTAAAAACTTAGTGGGTATAAGAAAGGTTAAAGGTCACGTCACATATATTTTTTTTTTAATATATATAAGTCTATATGCGCGCGCGTTTCTCACCTAATGGATGATGTGCCTCTGAATTCGTCTTGAAGCTTCTTAATTGTTAAATAGTAATAAATAACAATGTACAAAAAGACATTTATTTCATGAAAGTAGACGAAGAATAAAAAACAAAGCAAAAGTTGAACTTGTTAGAAGTTTATCGAAAGTGAATGCTGCTGACAGACATTCAAGTTGGCAACTTTATTGAATTGTTTACTTGAAAGTTTGTTCATCTATGTATGTATCAACTACCATAAAGTGCATATGAAGTTAGTTAATATTGACTGTAGCAATTCCTGTTAATTGATATATTGGTAGATGATTAATTATTTTGTTTATCCAATAAATGAAAGAGATAAAATTGACTGGTTGTTATATAGATAGTTATTATGTGAATTTTATTTTTTAACTCTGTAATAGTATATAATTTTTTTTTTTGTAAAAAATAATTATTTAATCATTTTTTATACTTATGTCAAAAATTCCTTTGTATGTTAAATTTTATTTTTTAGATATTGCTTTAAGATTTACTAGTTACTTTTCATTATTTATATTTTATATTTATTCATCTCCGACGAATTGTCAACGCTCCTTTCTATGTCACCAATAAACACCTACACAGAGATTTCAGTATTCCGGCTCTCAATGAATTAGTCTAATCCCGATTCCAATCATTCCACAGAAACCTTTCTTCCCATTCAAATCCTCTCTCACAAGAACTTTCCTCTCATTCCCATTCTGACAATCCTCCCCGTCGCTTGAACAGGAGGTGGCCTCGCGATCTTCTCTCTAAAGACAGTGAATGATGAAAATTAATTTTCGAGGGAGTGTCAGATTGCAAATAGAATAAAATAAAAAAATATTTATTCAATCATGAATGTGCCACTGATGATGACGCTGTTGCGTTGAACCCAGTTCTGGTCAAAAATAAAACAGTAGGAAGAAAAGTCTGTATTTTGTTTCTCAGACAAATCTCGACACAGGACACCTTACTATCACATAAATAAAATTAGTGAGTGATTATGACTCATGCCTGGGCTTTTAACTACGAGGTCATATCGCCTACTACCAGAGCGCTCTTTCGCCACTCTGGTGAACATGAGCTCGAGTCTACTATGGAAGTCCTAAATTTTGCATACTCTAAATTTTTATTCACCCAGGATAGGGATCTTTGACGAGTATCTGACACTGTACAGGCTCGGGACAATCGCTTAACGTCCCATCCGAAGGACGGTGTGTTTTAGTTTATTTTACCTCCCAGATAAAATAAACTAAGAGCCTCGGCCGGGTTACGAACCCACGACCTTGAGCTCAGAAGGCAACCACTGAGCTACCGGCGCCCTCACGTAACACAATGACGTGATTTTCAACGCTTCTACGGTATTTATATATTTCAATAGTTGAGAAATTTTCATCCATAAATGTCCAAATATCAATGACGGAAGTTTGGTTATTCCCAGAGAAAAGTTGTAGAAAATACGATAAAACAAATTATGAGTGAAGAGTACTAAGAACACATGATTAGGAAATACAGCTGAGCTTCTGTGCCCCCTAAATACCAGGAAAATGGCAAACTTTTTGTTTCAATTATGTTGAATACCCTTGATGGTACTTTGAGGCTAATCTTCAACTTGCCTTCAACCATCAAACCTAGTTTTAAAGATTCCAAACAAATGATTCTAGTTAAAACTTCCGAACTTTGAGCATTTTAGGAATTGAGAATAATAAATAACTTTTGAAAATACTGTCTGTTTTGACAAGTTTCAACTTGTTTCTTAAGAAAACATCTCGTAAAGTTCTACATTGAACTGAGTCGTTCTTCAACCGTCTAATCAAATGTATTGTTGAAACGTATGTTTAATAAAACATTTTACTACCACGAATCCTATTGGATGAGTGGATGAGCCAAGTGGCATGACCAAGTGGCATTTAAAAATTTTTAGCTGTAAAATTTGTGGATCTTGGAATAGGCGAGCACGCTACCACTTTACTGGCTGCCATTATTATTAATCTGAAAGTTCGTCTTAATAAACTAGTTCTAATATTTAATAGAGTCTTTAACATCGAAACTCGGTATCTCAGGGATAACACATTTAGGGTAGGCAAAATTTAGAACTCGGAGTCGGGCTCATGTCCACACAGCATGGCAGTAGATGATATGACCTCGTAGTTAAGGCTTGGGCATGAGTCTCAATAACTAACATCGAGACTTACGACTTTCCTACATCAAAGAAATATTGTTATCTGCTACATATCAATTTATGTATGTTAGTTATTGTGACTCAAGCCTAGGCCTCAACTTTGGGGTCATATCGCCTACTACCAGAGCGCTCTTTTTTCGCTCTGGTGGACATGAGCCCGACTCCACTATGGGAGACCTAAATATTGCCTACCCTAATTTTTTATTCAACTAGAGGTCTTTAACGAATATTTGACATCGTACAGGCTCGAGACCATCGCTAAACGATCTAAAGGACGACGTGCTCACGAGCTGTTAAATATTAGCCTACTGGAAAGTTTCAAAATCTGAGGAAATTAAAGTCAAGAAATAGATACATCTTCTTTTTAATTATTTTCCTGTTCAACATTTCGTATAATGTAAATAGTAATTTGGGAAAAGTAAGATCAATAAAATAAACAGGCAAGATGAAGAAGACTTCTGGGATATTATAAAACAAATCTCCCCGAAGTTGGTCGACAGTTATCTCATGGTAAAATCACTTCAGTATATGTACGAGTACAAAGAAAATCTTTGAAAAGTAAAATTTCAAATAACTTTAAGAAGTTTATTATAGCTATGTAGAATTTAAACGTATGTAAATTTGTAATTTAATTTAAATGTATGTATATTGTTTAGAATAAAGAAATAATAAATAATTTGATTTTTGATATATCTGTACACTATATCAGTTTTTTTCCAAAATAGGTTTTTTGCACTAAGTTGTACATCTGTTTGAGCTGTATTTAATTACAAAATAACAGGTTGGTAAACTGCACTAACCCTAATGTCAATTTGGGGGGAAACAGAACTAAGTCGACTTGATGCTTTTTTATTTTGAGGCAATAAAAATATAAAAATATTTATATTTTAATGCGGCCTGAGTATTTCAATGAATGGTTTAGAATAACTGCAGTTATGAAAGCTTGAAAATTTAATGCCATTGTGGTGAAATTGAGTTCAAAATTAGAAAGCTCTCTGCTGTAAAAATTGGGTTTCTATCACATAGTGCAGTTTACCTCCGAGGTACAGATATATAAATATATATATTGTAGCATGTCTACCCCCATGGACAATTATTATTATTATTATTCAGCAAGGACCAGTGACACTACGAGCGAATCGAGGCCACTTGGAGCTGATTTAAAGTGGATTTTATTAAGAAGATTAATGCTAGGAACTAGCGATGCCTGCGAGAGAATCGCAATCGCTAGGAGCGAAAACAAGAGCGAATTGTGGATTGTTTGGATTTAAATTGAAGATAATTTCATTTGGAAGAACATGCTCGGAACTAGCGATGCCTGCGAGAGAATCGCGATCGCTAGGAGCGAAAATAAGGAACAAAGGATCTAGAGGAAAGGAAGGAAACAGATAATTGTTTACATCCGGTGTTGCATGAACAACAAGGAGGGCTGAGATACCCTTATTCTTAGAAGAGGCTTACGCAACCAGTGATCGGTGATTGGCTGGAAGTAAATTTGGCGGGAAAGAACAGCCAATGAGAGGCCGGGATCCGTCCCCCACCACCACGAAAATAAAGAACCCACCCTTTTTAGTCGTCAGTCAACGTTCTCTCCTCCTTCATGTTTGGGCCGCTGAGATCACGTCAGGTTATATTTTACAGTTTAAATATGTGATTGCACTTCTCCTTCAGAGTTGGGGCTGCTCAGTTCTCGTCAGTTTATCTTTCTATTTTAGATTTTACAGTTCAATTTTAAATATGTGAGTAAATCAACTCCTCTTCACGCTTGGGCCGTTCAGGCCACTCGAACTAGTCAGTGAATTATAGTGTATTTCGGACGGTGTAAAGTCAGTGAAAAATTTAACTTCTAATGTAGCCTCGAAACCAGACAGATCTTCAATGACTTTGAAATATGTGATTGGATGATTTCTGCGGGATGTCCAGATAAGGATGATCACACCGGCATCGCCAGGGATATCATTATCGAGGTACCTCGTAGGTATGTTATAATTAAGTCCTTCAGACATACGACCAATTGTATATTAAATTGTTTTTTTTTGTAAATATGATATGTTCCTTTTAAAATAAATATGTTACAGTTCTAAGTTTGATTCATTTCATTCCCCCCCACTCATGCTTCTTCTAGTTGACAACAGTTAATTAATTATTATTAATTACTGGTGACAACTACACATTAGGAACTTGTAACCGTTCTTCCCGTGAGGAGTGTACTCAGCTATCCAAAGCATTTTTCATTTAAAGTCGATTTTTCATTTTCCGATTTAAAATTTTTATTTATTAATTAAATTCACTCACACACTCTCTCAAGAAGGGGAAGAAGGTTAACAATATATAATATTATATTATATTATAGGGGATACAACTTATAATTTTCGTCTTCGGGGTACGCATTCAAAAAAGTTTGGAGATCGCAGCTTTACTGTATAGAGACAGAAGTAGGAGTGCCAGTAATCTAAGGCGATATCCTGGCTCCAATCTCAGCACAGCGCTAGTTAAAGCGGTATGAGATATCGTGGGCTTAGAGACAAAACACATTTACCCGTAGAAGATAATCGTTAAAAAATTACATCTGTTGGAGAATGGAGGATGGCAGAGTGCGGGAGTCCTGCTGGTGCTGTTCTCGTTGGGTTTCTTGTATTTTATATTATTTTTTTTGTTGTTCCTATTTATTTATTTTATTTTTTAATTATCTATTTATTTTTCTATTATTATGATTTACTTAGTATGTTTTTATTTATTTTAAATATAGTAATATATATATACATTTTGTTTTGTATATATTTACTATTATTTTGCACATATTTTTTTATTTATTGCTTCCCTCTTCTTATTATTGTTTTAAATATTGTGTATTACTTATTATTTTATCGTTTATTATCACGTCAATCCTTCTACTTACTGTGTAGTACAAATTGTAGAATAAATAAGAAAAAAAATCAATAAAAAATAAAATCAGAATAGCATTTTTAATTTTTTTTTAAATTTTTTTATACTTTTAATAAAAGGAAGGAATGTCAAAACACGAGATCAGTTTTTCAACGGAATTTTATTATGTTATATTATATTATAGGGTAAAGCTAAGCGCGCACTAGGGCGGCACGGCACGGACGGGCGGCCGTCACGGCAATTTAAAAAAATTAATATCATTGAATCAAATGTGTATGCGCTCACTTGGTCGGTACGGCTGGCCGGACAGGGATTCCGCACCTTCCGCCGTTTTAAAAAGTCAGCGAGGAAGAACTTCAGGACATTTCCGAAAGGCCCTGCCGCCGTACCGATGACTCATCGGCATTTCTGGGGTAGTGAGCGCGCCCCTCCGGCGGGCGCCTTGGAATTGTTGGAAACTGATGCAAGAGATTTCAATAAAAAATAAATAAAAAAAATAAAAAATTGATATTGACACTATGTTTTTTTTTTTGTTTTCTAAATATAAATTTTATAACATTGAAGCTGCGCCGTTATTTATTCATTTATTTTATACATTTCCCTATAGTAAAGTCAAATTAGCAAAATATCATTTAGTGAATTGGAAAATAAATTGGTGTTAGCCTATATGTTTGGTACTAATGTTTGGTACTATTTCATTATGTGTACAGGTTTTAAAATTGTGCTAAACCTGGAAAACTTTATACATTGTTTGGCATATAAAACCCGTCTGGTCTTCAAAATGTTTATACAGAATACATAGTAAGTTTAGAGTATTAAAAAAAATAATAATAATAATACGACCAATGAAATAATCACGTAGGAACTTACCGCAAACAAATCGCTAGCCTTTCCTTTGGTTCAACAAGACTTCGAAACTTAGTTTGTTTCCTGAAGATTTCATCTTTAATGAGGTCATAAAGGGATTCGAACTTCTCCTGAGTCATTCGGAAGTATTGAAAGAATTTAGCATCATCTTCCATAAGGTCCGGAAACAAGGTATGAAATTCACCAAAAGTCAGTCTTTTTCTATTAATTTGATGAATCCAAAAATTTTTTTTTTTGGTTAGCATCTCTTCCTCTTCTTCTACCAAAATTGCACTAACAACCAAACACTCGTCATCACTATCCATTTTGACCTTGTTCACCACACGGTAGCTCAGTATACACTGCCATGTGCGGATGGCGGGAGTTCCCGTTTAGTACGCGCACCCACCTTTAAAATGCCGTCCGTGCCGTACCGGCTGTCCGTGCCGTGCCGCCCTAGTGCGCGCTTAGCTTAAACGGAATATCACGAAGTAAAATCTGATGTGACCATAACATACTTACTCTTACACTCACTATATGTTTATGGATCGCTCCGCTCCTTCTGTTGTAGTGAGACCCCGGTGTAAAGCGCCTTCAAAGCCTCTACAAACAAGTTTTACTGCCAGGTTTTGAAAATAACTTTCATTTCCATTTTAGAACCAAAACAGTTTCGATTAGAATAGTGTTGAAGTAAGAGAACGTGACTCAACAATTGTTTAAGAAAATTAAAAACCTATATAATGAATTCAAATAAATGTTATTCAAATGAACCAATTGACAGTATTGACGTAGCTTATCCTTTAGGTCCGAGAGAGGATTAAATCCTGGGAGAGGCATCATAAATTGTTTGGAATATTTTTTAGTTCCCCAGTTTTACGAAGTATAGGGGAAGTTATGTAATCGGTCAGAAGTTCGATGCTGAATTTTCACTGGAATTTCATTATTTCCCTGATTCCGAAAATAAAATAAAAAATTGATGTATGTCTGTGTATATGACTGTGTCTGGGATAACTCCCGGTAGAATGAATTTACCGACACAAGATTTTATATGTGTATCCAAAGCCCCCAAAGTATAGTTGTGTCAAACTATCGATAGTTTTTCGATTAATCGATACTACTAACGAAATTCTTAAAAATGGATTTCGAACAAGAAAGCAATCGCCGCTTTCGGGAAAAGAGTTCGGTTTCCGTACGGTTGGCTATTCTGTCAGTAACCAAGAATAGTGGTTTCGTCCTTATCAGTATTATCAGTTCCTTTAACCTACTAGTTAATATATTTTTATTAAATAGTTAATATGTTTTTATTTTAAAAAAATGTCTTTATTAAGTTTTTTTAAATATATACTACTATACTAGGCACACAATAGGCCTACTCTGGCCGCGATGACACAAATCAGCCCTCGAAAAAAAAAAAAAAAAAAAAAAAAAATTTATACTTCAGTTACCAGTTCATGTAAAATGAACAAGTACGTAAACCAAAAATCTAGACTGAAAAAAAGTTATGTTAAAAATATCTGTATTTTAATAAAATTTAGCATCATATGTGCTGTTTTATTTTGAGACCCTAGGATCATCTGCTTGTGGTAAGATGGAAAACGAATAAATTAGGTGCCTACCTTATTCACAAAGAATTTACAGTTCCTCTTTACAAGTCTGGTGCATGTAATGTTTTTGTCTTCCCAGAAAAAAATAGTCCAAGAAGTGTAAAAATTCAGTCAACTTATCACAAAATATGGAGAATATAGTTGAGAAATTGGAAAGTGCCAGACCGCTAATTTTAAATCACAATATCAAATTCGATAGCACAATCTATATTAAATATAACTATCGATAATATTCAATCTAATATTTATTAAATATATGATAAATTATATAATATAGCTCAATAATATAGCGACATGAAATTGTATATTTAAATTTTATAAAGACGGCCACCTATCAATTTTCCGGAAGGAAGAGAGGTTAAAGGAGCGAGGCTCGACTCAAGACCATAATAACTGTCGATGTAATGAATGTATTGATTTTTACCCCAGACGGTCAATTAGTATTGGAGAGACAACGAAAACCGAATTGATTAATCAGTGTTGATGATGATTCACCGTTGACTTTTTTTTTACATATAACATTAAAACACTAATATTTTATATCGATTTATGTAATATTCAGTGGGTGTTATGTATTTTCCGACCTTTACATAAAATTAAATGAGAAAATGGAAGTTGATGAATTTGTTGATCTTGCCAATGCATGTTTGGTTACAGACTTCGTCTTTGAGTGTTATACAAGAAACAAAGGATTAAACTTTATGAAAATTTTGAATTGAATTTCCAGTAGAGATATTTCGTTTGGAATAATTGCTTATGGGTTTTGACGTGAAAACGTCTATTCGCTCGTTAAGCACACTGATAGCCGGTCAAACGTTTTTGTGTTACAAAATACCGTCAGATTTCAATCGATAATAACTACGAAACTAATAATGCGATAACAACGGTTGAGGTCACAATGGATAGAGCTAGTCTGTACGTGTTTGTTGTGCAGTGTTTGTTTTGTCTGTGACGTTATCGGGCTAGTGTGGGCGCCGGTGGATGATTGTTGCGAATTAGCGTTGTGTAACTGGCTAAAAAGCCTAAAGGAATTTATTTATACTATTTATCAAAAATATATTCTGAAAACCCAAGTTTTTTTTGCCGTTTTTGAAATTTTAATTACAAAATCATATATGTATAAATTTTTGATTAACAAAATACTAGAGACATGTAAAATAATAGGTTGTCCGTAAATAAATGCAGGTTTATGGTTTTAAAATAAAGTAAATGATTTAAAACAATTTTTACTAATCAAAATACTCTCATATTTCTGCCAACGAGTTAGTAACTTTTCTATGCCCTCTGAATAGAACTTTGAATCTTTAGTATTAACAAATTCTAAAAACGCATTTTCTATCGAATTTTGATTAAGACATTTTTTAAACCACCGTTAAACGGTGCTCTCACTCACACTGCCATCACCCCAGATTTCATTAATGTTTCTGGCCGTTTGGGCCCCGTTCCGACTGAGTTTAAACTCGTCAAAAGAAATTAGGCGAAAATCACGCTTTGGCATCTTAGTACAAACTGGATTATTTCCAAGCAATGAAATACTACAGAGGTAAACAAACATTTTTGTTTGGAAGAGGATTAATAAGTGTTTACAACCAGACAAAGAAATAATCCGTCAAACGTAAACAGTTTATTATATAGGTGATTTAATGCAAACATGAAAACCTGCATTTATTTCCGGACAACCAATACAAACAATTCACCACATTACTCAAGGCCGAGAATTTGATTTCAATTAAATTGATATATATTTTTTACTTAAACATTTGATGCTTTAAAATTTATCACTAAGTACATTTCAAAATTCTTGTCTGAAAAACTTTGCCGGCTGTCCCCAAGTACGATATGTGTTTTAGCTGGGAAAATGATCTCTCGACCCTGACGCTTGTGATGGGGCATTTTTTGTCGCTGCTTATAATGTCAGGTTGTTTCCTATTTCTATCCTAATTCAATATCTTCACCATTTATGACCGCATTGTATTTTTTGAGTTGGTCATATCCGGGATTTTTTCTCAAAACTATTGTAAAGTTGTCGATTACAAATGTATACATTTTGAAACTAACTTACAAATAAATTTTCTAATTACAAAAAAATATGCAGTTTTGTGCAGTAAAACGTGCAATTTTGACATCAAAGTCTCATAGCATGCTGAGCAGTCCGTCAAAGAGTATATTCCACATCGTCGGCACAAGGGATAGCCTCAGCCTCTAGAGAGGTCCAGTGTAGTACGGATTTATAGCTGTCTTATGGTAGCAGATCGATCACTAAAGAATTTTAATTAGTAGCTCCATCTCAGTAAAAAACATATGGGAATAAATTATAAATCATTATTTTTTTCTTTAATATAAAAAAAATCTTTATAAACATGTTTCGCAAAATATTTTTTTAAAGTCTTGTTTTAAAACATCAAGGCAATATATTCTATTCTGAATTTGCATTGAGATCTCTGGACCAGATTTATTAGGTTAATGTGTTTAACAAATTGCTCCAGCTCTGGTAGTAGGCGATATGACTTCGTAGTTAAAGCCCGGGCATGAGTCACAATAACTAACTAACTTGACCATGCGAAGAAAATCATCCAATTACGATTATGTGTAAATAGCAACGATAATATTCTTCCGATAATATTGTACAAAAAAATAGGTTGTCTCGGTTCCACCATTAAATCAGTACCTTAGAACCAAACTATCGTATGTCCATTTTTGGTGAAAAGTAGGTAAGAATCGATCTTTACTAATTCTAGGGCGCACTTTCCGATGGTGGCAGTCATATGTCTCTATATCAAACAGAAGTCTTTATTTTAAAATTAAGAAAATATAATGTGCACAATTGCTTAGATTTTTTTTTTTTTTTTTTTTTTTAATTCTATTTTTTTTTTTTTTTTTGGCCTTATGTACGGTGCATATTAGCCATGTCAATGAGTTATTTAGTTATATTTACGACATCCATGGCCCCGGGAGGGAGTTCTATCTACGAAATAAAACTCACTCCCGGACGGGATTCGAACCCGCAAACCATGGTGAGACCATGCGACCAAAGCACTACGCTCTAGCCCGCACGGCCACCATGGCTCCCGAATTGCTTAGATCAAAACTATCTTACAAACAAGAACTGCTCATACGATCGTTAAAATTAAATTTGGATACATCGTATGTCCAGTTAAGATTGTTTGGCTCTCAGAAAAAATGGGGTCACCTAGCCTATGTCACATTGTAACCACGTTATATCCTCTCATACAATTGTCCCTGTGACATGTAGTGTTGAACTCTGATTAATGACCCAAACTATCGTATGTCCAGACTTCATCACAAATTCCAATTAAAAGTAAAACATTTTTTTTTTTTTTAATGCTCAATAATATCAATTTAATTATAGATATAGTAAATACATTACATAAGGGAGGGCGCCGGTAGCTCAGTGGTATGCGTGCTTGTCTTCTGAGCTCAAGAACGTGGGTTCGAAACCCGACCGAGGCCCTTAGTTTATTTTATCTGGGAGGTAAAATAAACTTAAGCACGCCGTCCTTCGGATGGGACGTTAAGCGATGGTCCCGAGCCTGTACGATGTCAGGTACTCGTTAAAGACCCCTACCCTAGATGAATAAACAATTTAGGGTAGGCAAAATTTAGGACTCCCACAGTACGAGTCGGGCTCATGTCCACCAGAGTGACGAAAGAGCGCTCTGGTAGTAGGCGATATGACCTCGTAGTTAAAGCCCGGGCATGAGTCATAAAACCTAACCATTTACATAAGGCGTTCAGCAAAAAAAGTTTGAAGGCAGGAATACAATAATTCAGTTCAATTCATTTGAAACAATTGAAAAAAAAGTGCATTTTGCGTTTTTCCAAAACACAAGAAAATGAACATAAGATAGTTCGGTTCTAAGGTACTGAAATAAATGTATATAATTAAATTAAATTATTTTGTATACTCGAACAATTGTTGTAATTATAGACTTTAAGTCCTTTTTTTTCTGCAAAAGAAAACTGGAATTGGGCTCAGGTATGTCGTCACAGTAATGTGGGTAGTGTCATAAAATTATTGTTAAAAATTATATTGCACTTTATGGGCTCTTGTATCGTGTGCATAAAAATAAAGTAAAGAGCCGTGTGTAGGAGGTAGGTGTCGTCTTGGTGGCCCCTTAACCAAGTTGACCTCCCCTCGATAAAAGTGGAAAAGAGCCTTACCATGGAGTTCAACTGAAACCATGACATTTGTTTCTACTCTACTCTTAGTTAGTTATTGAGATCATGCCCGGGCTTTGAGTACAAGGTCATATCTCCTACTACCAGAGCTCCAATGGACATGAGCCAGACTCAACTGTGGGATCCTAAATGTTGCCTACAAACCCAGGGTCTTAAGAAGTACCTGTCATCGTATAGGACCGGGACCATCGCTTAACATCCCATCCGAAGGACGGCGTGCTCAAGGGTTTTTCACCTCCCAGATAAAGAAAACCTAAATATTTTTAAAAAAATGTTTTTTTTTCTTTGAGTTCTTTCTTATACATATAACTACTTATCCACAAGCTGGCTGACAATGTCAAAACTACTGGGATAAAGTTGTACATTTTTTATGTGAAGTGGATTAAGAAATGTACAATTAGGGTGGTCGTAAAAAGTAAAAAGTTCGAGTTTTCAAAGTCCCCATCTAAATTCTTGTGTAGTTTGACGAAAAAAAATGTTGTGAATTTGTTCAGATTTTTTTGAATGAATTAACCTGGCCCTGTGGGCGGTCAAAGTTTAACAAGTGTTTTAAATGGGGTTGTTTAACATTTACATATTTTTAAGTGTAGGTCTTAGTATTTTTAATATAAAAATCTAAAAATACATGGATTAAGGGTTTTCGGGGTCGCTGAAAACGAATTTCATATTAAAAAAATTTTTATTGACAGTCACATTTCCCAAAAAACTGGTACAAAAATTGACGAAAATGATAAAAATTTTCGAATCGATGATTCATTTTAATGAATTATTAATTTTTTAATATGAAATTCGTTTTCAGCGACCCCTAAAACCCATAATTCATGTATTTTTAGATTTTGATATTAAAAATACTAAGACCTACACTTAAAAATATGTAAATGTTCAAAAACCTCATTTAAAACACATGTTAAACTTTGACCCGGGGGCCATGGTGGCCGTGCGGGCTAGAGCGTAGGGCTTTGGTCGCATGGTCTCACCATGGTTTGCGGGTTCGAATCCCGTCCGGGAGTGAGTTTTATTTCGTAGATAGAACTCCCTCCCGGGGCCATGGATGTCTTAAATAATTATATATAACACATTGACATGGCTAATATGCACCGTACATAAAGCCAACAAAAAAAAAAAAAAAAAAAAAAAAAAAAAAAAAAAAAAAAAAAAAAAAAAAAAAAAAAAAAAAAAAAAAAAAAAAAAAAAAAAAAAAAAAACTTTGACCGCCCACAGGGCCAGGTTAATTCATTCAAAAAAATCTGAAAAAATTAACAAAATAATAAATAACTTGCTATATTCAATGGTATATTGTACATTGTACAATACAAGATACCGCTTATATTTATGACCTAATCATATATCTCAGGAAAAGGGATTAACGAAAAAAATTAATAACTTGCTATATTCAATGGTATATTGTACAATACAAGATACCGCTTATATTTATGACCTAATCATATATCTCAGGAAAAGGGATTAACGAAAAAAATTAATAACTTGCTATATTCAATGGTATATTGTACAATACAAGATACCGCTTATATTTATGACCTAATCATATATCTCAGGAAAAGGGATTAACGAAAAAAATTAATAACTTGCTATATTCAATGGTATATTGTACATTGTACAATATAGCAAGTTATTTATTTTTTTCGTTAATCCCTTTTTCTGAGATATATGATTAGGTCATAAATATAAGCGGTATCTTGTAAAATGTACTTAGGCACTGAAGTAAATTGATTTCAATATTTGTCCGATTTCGGCCAAAATATATTCAAATCTATGTGAGTACATGTGACTTCTTCTTTACAAATTTCATAGCTACAATCGTTTCTGCATTAGAGCGCTCACAGAATCCCAATCATCTGATACACACAGGCCCGTGCACAGACAGACATCATCGCGAAAATGGTCAAAACGTACTCAGAGGACCTCTCCATCAGAGGAAAACTCCATCTTGGATTTTCGTACAATTACATTACTTTCTTATACGTAGGTAAAAGAAAGGATAAGCAATGTTGCAGTCTGTAAGATGAGTCGCCTAAAGACTTGCCAACTCAGATGTTACGGAAGGTGGGTTGAGAATGTATACAGACTTGACACGTTTTTTTTTTTTTAAACAACAAGCCAATTTGCTCTTCTTCAATTCATGTCTGTTTTTGGTTAATAAGGTTAGGTATGTAGAACGAAAATTCGATGATCACTGGTTCTGGTGTGGTCTGCCAATCTTAACCAAGCCAAAGAAGAGTGCCCGACGCTAGGTTCGTAACAACCAGAGTTACCAGGAAGACCTGGTAGACAAATGTCGCGTGAGGGAGGGGACCAAGCTGCGGTAGTTCCTCAAGGCGATATTAAAAAAAAAAAAAATCGTCGGTGAATCATGGTGGTCAATTATGTTTTTGTTCTCCGTACAAATCGATCTTTGGTTAAAACTCAAAATATGACGTACATATGTGCTTCTGAATCCTCATACTGAATTTTGTGTCCATACATTCATTACATCGGCAGTTATTAGGATTTTTGATCGAAGAGTAAAATATGGTATTGTCAAAATGTCAAGAGAGGAGAAATCACCCAGTGGTGACACTCGCTAGGCACCATATTGCACTCATTTATAACTTGCTGCCACAAGGGAGGTCTCTAGGCCATTGGAGCTTAAGGCGTCGTTGGGGGGAGAGTGGTAGAATGGAGAGCATGGACTAGGGAATACTGAGGTCAGTACGGAGGGTCTTGTCGGAAACATATTAAAGAGCATTGGCTATTGAACGAAGGATTTTGGATTTAAGGGATTGGATGCGCTGCAGACTGGAAAGTTTCTGGAAGGCAGAACCCCAGAGTTCAAGTCCGTAAGTCCATATAGCTTTCAACACTTCGTTGTATACATTCTTTTGTCTAGTAGTCTTAGTATGAGTTTGTAGCGTCTGTACATTTCGTGTGGGGGTTCCTTGTTAGTCGCTTGTCAAGTAGAAGACCTAGATAGCGGACATGAAATGATATTTGAAGCCGAAATTCATATGAGAGACATATTTCATGACATCAATCAGAGGAACTATTGTGCAGATCTTCTTCAGATGATGACATCACCCATTCACTGAAAATCGTATTACTTACTTTAAGGGGGATATTAAAGTATTCAATATTAGCCGTGGTACCCGGCGTTGCTCGGATACTTCGTCGACAGAAAATTTGTATTTACTTATTTTTTTTACTTCTCCCTTACGAAATATAGGGGCGCCGGTAGCTCAGTGGTATGCGTGCTTGACTTCTGAGCTCAAGGTTGTGGGTTCGTAGCCCGACCGAGGCCCTTAGTTTATTTTAGCTGGGAGGTAAAATAAACTTAAGCACGCCGTCCTTCGGATGGGACGTTAAGCGATGGTCCCGAGCCTGTACGGCGATATGACCTCGTAGTTAAAGCCCGGGCATGAGTCATAAAACCTAACCTAACCTTATGAAATATAGGAGAAGTAATCGGTCAGAATTCCATATTGAGTATTCACCGTAATTTCATGTTTTCCTACCCCTATTCCAAAAAATTAAAAAAAAAAAAAATTAGTAAACTAAGTTTTCGTTTTACTCCGAAACTAATCGATCGGTTTTTCTAAAAATCAATAGTTTACTTACGCAGGGACTTCTGAATGGGGATTTTGAAGTTACATATGAAATTTCGTGTGGTTACGTTAATTACATTGGCAATTGTTTGAGTTTTTGTGTTAAGCCCCCCGCCCCTCATCCCCGTTCTACCCGTTGGTCGATTTGGCTGAAAATCAAAAGTGTCCTTATGGATCTGGATACTCATATAACATTTCTAATCGATATATTCGTACCGTATTCATTCTAATGAGAGTTATCGAATTCACAGACACATACACACAATACAGAAAACTTTGATTCATTTTTGGAATCTGGGAAAACTGAACATCGTTTTCTGACCGATTACATAACTTTTTCTATATATTTCGTATAGCTGGTAAGGTAAAATTTCCTGTCTATATGTGTGTCTGTGAGCACTCTTGATAGAATGAATATGTATCAACACAAACTTTTATATGCGTATCCAGAACCCTATAACGATGACACCAATTGATTTTCAGACATATCAGTCAAGTGGAGTATTAGGAAGGCTTAACACAAAAACCCAAGCATTGCCCCTTGTATGGACACAACATTTTATATGTAAATCCAGGACGACACCTGTTGATTTTCAGGAACTTACATGATTAATTGACACTGGTGAAGTCCATTGCTGGTGAATCACCGACTTTTACTTTTACTTTCCCTGGCGCTACGGTCCTTGTAGAACCTGGGCCTCCGCCACAATCTTCCGCCATTCTACTCTATCCTCGGCCTCCCGTCTCCATCTTCTCACACCCATCGTTCTGAGGTCGTCCTCCACGTCCTCCATCCAACGTAAGCCGGGTCTACCTCTTCTTCTTCGTCCTCCCGGGTGTCCTTCCAGTATCTTCCTCGGCAATCTGTCTGGCTCCATCCTCTGTAAATGTCCCAGCCATCGCAGCCGCCCCTGCTTCACTAAGGTCACCAGGTCCGGGCTCTTGTACAGGTCCCTCAGCTCCCCATTGGTCCGTATCCTCCATCTATCCGCCTCTGGGGTAGGGCCGTATATCTTTCTCAATACCTTCCTCTCCCACGTATTAAGTAAGACTTCGTCCCTCCTAGTCAGGACCTAGGTTTCTCTCGCATATGTGACGACCGGTCTCAGGACTGTTTTATAGATTGTTATTTTGGCGTCTCGGGACAAAGTCCTCGATCCGAGCACCTTCTGCAGTGACCGGTAGCATCTATTCCCGGCCGTTATCCTCGCTTTGATGTCTTCTTTAACGTCGTTCCTTTCCGTGATAACGGCCCCCAGGTACTTGAAGCTATCCACCCGGTCAAACCTGCAACCTCCAAGTACGAGTTCCTTCTCTTTTACTTCTTTCCTCGTAGTTCTCATGTACTTGGTTTTGCTCTCGTTGACAAGAAGACCAAGCTTCCTGGACTCCTCGTCACATTCCTGAAACGCCCCCGCCAATGCAGCTTTCGTTCGTCCGGTTATGACCACGTCGTCCGCATATGCGAGATGCTGACTGAGCCTGTTATATATAGTGCCATCTGGATTCGTACGGATGCCCCTAATAGCTTTCTCCAGTGTTATATTGAAGAATAAGGGGGATAATGGGTCGCCCTGTCTCAGACCCTGCCTGACCCCAAAGCTTTCAGAGATCGCGTTCTGGACCTTGACCTTTCCACAAGTGTGAGTCAACGTCATCCTTGCCAGCCTTATCAGTTTTGGGGGGAAGCCAAATCCATACATGTTTGTTCATACATGAGTTGTTCTCTATCTACACTGTCGTAGGCTTGCTTGTAGTCGATGAAGAGGTGGTGCAGGTCGACGTCATTTTCGTAGCATTTTTCCAGCATTGTCCTCAGCGTCGAAATATGGTCTATCGTCGGTGAATCACCGACGCCATTTGTTTTTTCCAATATTTATATCACTCATTTGTGAACCTGTACCACTTGAACTCTTTTCACATTATTGGGGAACATTTTTGGTAATGGAGTAATTTTCTTTAATAATATACATTTTGGCGTAATTCAAGAAAATGTCAAAAAAAAAAAACATTTATTTACAATTGGAATCTATTAACTACAATTTGTCAGGCGATGTCTCCATTCATGATTCATAATAGATTTACACTAGTTGAGAGAAGCGTTGCATGTCACGCAAGTTAGAAATTTTGAGAATATGTTAAGGGATAGTTTTCTATAGAACCAGAGCCAGCTGTACTTCGCTGTCTAAGCAAACCCCGAAAATGGCTGCCCCCTCTCCCTATTTTACAGTAAGAAAAAAACGTTGAAAGAAACTTGTGACGATTAAAATAATGTAAAATTAAATAAATAATTAAAATAAATAGAATTCTGAAACAAATTAAAATAATGGAAATAAAAAATTAAGTTAATATTAAAATAAACAAATAAATAATAAAATTAAATGAAATTGCCACATTTCATGTAGAAATTATAGCTGGTCTTTTACTAAATTTTGATTTCTACAGTAGTTTCCGAAAAGGGCCCTAAAAAAATATCGAAAGTTCAAGACGTGCAATTTTGAAGAAAGTGCACCTATTTTAAAAAATTTCAATTAACAAATTTTTCATTTGGATTTTTTCTAAATTTACTAAAAAGATGCCATATTGTTTTTCTAAATTTTGGAAAAATGTTAAATCTAATCCAAAGGTATAACGTATCTTCCTGGGTTCACAGGGAAATGAATAGCATAGAATACGAGAACAAATATTTGGGTTTATTTTACTTAACCTACATTTTAAATATAATCAAAATATCAATATCAAAAAAAAAAATCAAATTACTTACAAGAAAAATCATACAAACTAATTACTTAAAACTATATCAGTCTTTTTTCTGTTTTATAGTGGCCACTATTTATAATTTTTTTATATTTTTGGGCATATAAACCTATAAATATTTAAAAAAGTACCTTTGTGCATCTATTTCACTGTTATTCTTAGCAGTAAATTTGACTCACAAGCTCGATTGTGCAATAACATCTGGTAGGTACAAAATGTGGTGAGCTACCGTACCTATGATGACGGTATAAAATCAGTTCAGTACCGTAAGATGTACATACAGTTTATAGAAGTTGACAATAATGGTGAATAATTTATTATAAAACAAAATAAGTAAACACTAAAAAGTAAAAAATAAAAATAAATAAACTTTTTAAAAACAATCTTTTATTCAAATGAACTAAAAAGGAATAAATAACTAATTAATTTTGTTACATGGGATACGAGTATGCTACGTGCATAAATACAGATTCAACTTTATCAGTACCTACCTAGGTAGCATATCATATGTAACAAAATTAATTAGTTATTTATTCCTTTTTAATTCATTCAAATAAAAGCTTGTTTTTAAAAAAGTTTTTTTATTTTTTTTATGATTAGATCATAAATATGAGCGGTATCTTACCAAATGTACTTCGGCCCTGAAGTAAAGTGCCCTTTAATTTTCGTCTGATTTTGGTCAAAATTTAATCAGATTTAAGTTAGCACATACGACATCTTCATCTCAAATTTCAAGTTCATTTCTAGATGTTTTTGAGTTTGAGAGCTCACAATGTTCCAATCATGTACATACAGACATAAATTTATAAGAAAGTAAAAAAAAAAAGTGTTTTCCCAGCAAGAATTAATCAATTAAGTTTTTGTTCTCCTTCCAAAAACCAATAGACAGTCTATAAAAATCTGTCCAGCTGGTCCCTGATATGTGTCCAGTTCTTTGACCCCTTCTCTAATAAGATTCACCGCCTGAAGATGTCAGTTTGACTGATGAAACTAGTTATGGTAAAAAATAAACTATGTTGGACTGATACATCTTATTACTTGTTTAACAAGTAAGTCTACTACATCCACCAAGAAATATAAAAATCTATAATTCTATTACATAGGGGCAACTGAATCATTGCATCGGCATGTATTAGGGTTTGCGAAATGAGAAGTTGCTGTTCTTGGAGAGTTTTTAATTCAAGTACAAAATTTCATGTCGGTACATTTATTACACCGACAGTTATTGGTTTTTTTTATTTGAGCCCCCCTGATTCAGCTGAAAATTGTTAAATGTCGTCATTATGCGGTTCTGGTTACACACATAAAATTTCACGTCGATGCATTCATTCTATCGGGAGTTGTCGTGTTCACAAAAAAACAGACAGAGAGACATTTTTATTTTTATTTTTAGAATCAGAGGTCGGAAAACATGAAGTTCGGTTGTTAACTTAGCATCGAATTTCTGACAGATTACATAACTTCCCGTATATTTCAGGGGAAACAAAACATTGTCCCTGTTCAGTTTATTTAGGATGTAACCCTGCTAAAATTGAAGTAGCAGAAGTGTGTGTTCCTAGAATTACCAGCACCCCCTCACATATTTCCTCCATACTCATGGTTGGGCAAGCAGAGAGCTTGCAAGTGAAAACCGATGAGAAACACGATTTTTTCCGCCAGAGTAAATCCAAAGTATTTATATCTCGTGTCTGTTGCTGACCGACTTTCCAATGATTTTTATACCAAATATGCCAAACCCTTTTTACCACATTTAGGCATATCATCTTTCTGGATCAGATTATACAATACTCTCATATCACTATACTTCCAATAATATAACTGTCAGTATACAAGGGAGCTTTACATTTCTTTTTCAATTAATAACAAAATGTGTGACTGTCTATATATGGCTTTGTGTTAAATCTGTCTGGCTGTCAACTCTGTCAACAGTTATTTTTCCCCAAGTAAGTAGGACTTCAAGAGGGAAGGACATTTATGAAATATTTTTCCCGTTTCAGTTAACTTATTTAATGAGAGAAGATAAACTTTATATATTTATATTAAATCCGAGTCCCCACTCGGAGCATCCCTAAACTAACGATTAAATTTATATATATTATGTTTGGCTATAATCAATAATTGACTAACATAGGAGCTTCATGTTAATTTTGTATCGATAAAATCATTACATCGTCAGTTATTAGAGTTTTTAGTCAAGCCCTCTTCCCCTAAACCTACCCTTACCTACGGGCCATTTCGCTGAAAATTAACAGGTATTGTCCTCATAGAATTTTCACTTTAAATACGAACTTTAATCTCGATACATTCTTTACAACGGCAGTTTTGGAGGTTTTTGAGTTTAACCGCCTTTGATCCCCCCCCCCCCCCCTTCCTTTCTACTTCGAATTCACATATGAAATTTTGTGTCGATACATTTATTCTATCGGGAGTTATCGTATGTGTGTGTGTGTGTGTGAACTCATTTTTCATTTGTGAGTGAATTTTTTTATTTATTTATGGAATTGAATTAGCGTGTCGGAAAATGAAATTTCGGTGAAAACTCACCTTCGAATTTTTGACCGATTACATAACTTTCCTTATAGGTACTTCGTTTAGCTGGTCAAGTAAAAAGAAAAAAATGTAGATTTCATTGTGTATCTTAAACTATTAGAATCGTCAATTATGAGCAAAATTGATAACTAAATGCGTTTTTTTTTTTTTTTTCGCAATAAACCTTTTTGGTGTAAGCAACTTCTAATACTAGACAATTGGTCAAAAAAAAAAAATTAATTAATGCAATATATAATATATTTCCGACTTATATGTAGGTATATATACCTATTATATATCTTTCTTTTTTTAAATTTTTAGGTACATTTTATTTTATCTTACCGCCAAAAGGAAGGGTGTCAATAAAAAATTAATAAAGTTGAAAAAAAAAAGTAAATTGTATTGTTAATCATGAGTCATAATTGACGACTAAACGTTTTTTTCTTAATTTTTCATAATTTTTTTCGCGCTAAACTCAGTTTTTCATTTTTTTTTTAAATAACTAGTAAGTGTATTCTTCGTTGAGCTCATCGGTAGAAACACGTTTAGATTAAAAATATTTGAAGGTTTATGTAAGATTCAGATAAGCATAAAGAGAAAAAACCTGCCCAGAACAAAAGGTCTGTTGACCGTCAGGTATAAATATCATCTGTTTCACTTCTCCCCACTCAGTGGACCTACTCACCCCCCTTGCCTCTAACGTCTTGTGATAAATAGTTTTGGAAGTGACAATACCCAGCCGTCCAGTTCCTCTCAGTTTATCGTACCTGCACTGAGCGATATTTTTGTATTATCTGTGTAATTCTCCAGTCTATCATACCTATATAACAAATGGTACAGAAACTGGAGCGCCCAGTTAGTTCGAAGAAGTGCACTTCTTTGGAGAGTGAAAACGTAATTAATTCGGACTGGGGAAGTAATTGGTTGAAGGTGGAATTCATCCACAACGTTTTTTTTCATTGGAATCTTCATATAGTTGGGAATGTTTAAAGCTCTTAAAAACCAGATATAATCCATTTGAGGTTAGGTTAGGTTAGGTTTTATGACTCATGCCCGGGCTTTAACTACGAGGTCATATCGCCTACTACCAGAGCGCTCTCTCGTCACTCTGGTGGACATGAGCCCGACTCTACTGTGGGAGTCCTAAATTTTGCCCACCCTAAATTTTTATTCATCTAGGGTAGGGGTCTTTAACGAGTACCTGACATCGTACAGGCTCGGGACCATCGCTTAACGTCCCATCCGAAGGACGGCGTGCTTAAGTTTATTTTACCTCCCAGATAAAATAAACTAAGGGCCTCGGTCGGGCTACGAACCCACTACCTTGAGCTCAGAAGTCAAGCACGCATACCACTGAGCTACCGGCGCCCTCTAATCCATTTGATTATAATCCAGATATAGATTTAAAAATTCCTGGAACACAAAGCCATTACACTAATCATTTTGTGAGTCATGGTCCCGAGCCTGTACGATGTCAGGTATTCGTTAAAGACACCTACTCTAGATGAATAAAGATTTACGTTAGGCAACATTTAGGACTCCAACAGTGGAGTCGGGCTCATGTCCATCAGTGCGACGAAAGAGCGCTGTGGTAGTAGGCGATATGACCTCGTAGTTAAAGCCCGGGCATGAGTCTTTTCCTATTGACACTTATGAACATGTTGTTAGAACACTCAATAAAATGTAAAATTGTATCCCACAATTTTACCTGATGACAATTGACTCTTTGATCTATGCAGGCTCATCAGAGTAGGGATGAAGGAGCGAGAAGGTGACTTAGAGC
Source organism: Aradus depressus (assembly GCA_963662175.1). Taxonomy (NCBI): domain Eukaryota; kingdom Metazoa; phylum Arthropoda; class Insecta; order Hemiptera; family Aradidae; genus Aradus; species Aradus depressus. Next base: position 14,815,943 of record OY759214.1, on the reverse strand, counting down.
TACTTAACCATCAAGGAACAATATATAAGAAGATTAGTGAGTGGCTAGCTAGCTAAAATAAAAATAAAATTAAGGAGACTTTCATAAAGAGAGACAGGCTGTTTTTCATTAAAAGTGGCTTTGAAGTGATAATAGTGGACCTTGGGTGAGTAGCCTCTGGCAAGTGGAAGGGTGGAAGGTATCAAAGCAGAACAGACAACACCCGCGGCCATCTTCAACCTAAAAAATATATATTTTATATTATAAGGTGAATAAACTCATTGTCTTCCTCTTCAAAAATTGTTTTATTTTACAACGCATATTCTGTATCATCAGGCTCGAAAATGTATTGTGGTATATAAAAAGAATACACACATAAAAAAATTATTAATATAAAAAAAAATTAATTATATTTATTTTTTTATAAAAAGTAATTTTATTTTAAAACAAATGAGTAAAAAAACAAAACACGCCATCAGCTGTTTTTTTAGCGTGTGTAGAGACGGGTCGAGGCCTGGGTTGAATGGCGACGGTCTGAGTATATGGACAGTGGTGTTTAGGCTTAATTTATAATGAACTAAATAGGAGTGAATTGACGGTGAAATTGATCCGCAAACAAGGTACTGTTGTTTGTTTATATGTACAGAATATATGCCCAGAAATATACAACTTAATTTTAGAGAATGGCCCAAAATATAAAACAAAAAAAGATTGAATTAGTGTTAAGAATTTAGTTTTTAACATTTTTCTTTTGATTTTTGTATGTTTAAATGGTTAGTTTTATAATTTTATAATGTAGATGATTTAAAAAATAAACCCAAACTATTTGCTCCAATAAATTATATTCTATTCATTTTCCCTGTTGGCCCAGTAAGATAATTTGAAAACCTTTGGATTAGAAATATATTTGAAAAATTTAGAAAAACATGGCATCTCTTAAGAAATCCAAATGAAAAGTTTGTTAATTGAATTTTTTTTAAATTACGTGCACTTTCTTCAAAATTGCACGTCTTGAACTTTTGATATTTTTTAGGGCCCTTTTCGGAAATTACTGTAGAAATCAAAATTTAGTAAAAGACCAGTTATAAAATTCCTACAGGAAATGTGGTAATTTATTGTTTGTTTATTTAATTATTATTATTTCATTTATTTAATTATTATTAATTCATTATTATTAATTTTACTTATATTTTTATTTATTTATCATTTTTTTGAGATTAACACTTAAACCTTTTTTTTTAACCACATTTTACTATTTGTTCTCCGAACATTGTAGCAGAGGACATGAATTTTGAAGGCATCAGAAGAAGCAACATTGAAGAGTCTGATGATGCAGAATATACGAAACTGGTTGTAAAATAAAAACCATTTTCGTATACATGGAGAAAACTATATTCTTGCGGCAAGAAGATATCTTCTTGACATTATCTTCTTACAGAATTAAATTTAAAAAACATTCCTCATACTTGGTATAGTTTTGGTAGTAAAACTCAATTCTCATCGAGAGAATCACCTAGTAGTGTCTACTATACCCTAGCACCGACTGGTGACTACTACTATTCCCTATCACCTAATGGTGTCTACTATACCCTATTACCGACTGTGTCTACTACTATTCCCTATCACCTAATGGTGTCTACTATACCCTATTACCGACTGTGTCAACTACTATTCCCTATCACCTAGTGGTATCTATTATTCCCTATCACCGACACAAAATACAGAATAAAACTTTTTTGCCGCAAGAATAAATTTGTTTTGCCGCGAGAACATTTTTTCTTGCCACAAGAATGTTATTATTGCCGCAAGAATATATTTTTCTCCGTGTAGAAAGACAATACTTTATTAACTTTATAAAGGGAGGCCATATCGCCTACTATCGAGTGTTGTTGAACGTGTGTCTATCTCTACTACGGCAGTCTTAAATTTTCCCTACCCTAAATTGTTATCCACACAGGGGTTTAACGAGTACCAGACATCGTACAGACTCGGGACCATCGCTTAATTCCCTTAAACCCATCCGAAGGACGGCGTACTCAGGGTTTTTTCTTTCAGATAAAAAACTTAAAAGGACTCGGGCGAGTTTCGAACTCGCGATCTTAAGCTCAGTAGGCATGCACGGTACCTCTGAGCTACCAGGTCGACAACATACAGCACACTTGCTATGGGCTAGTAATCAAAATTTCGAGTTATGGAGAATGGTAATTCTGAGTTACTGGATTAGTCCACCTAATAAATGCTAAGCGATGCTTTCAACTTCTGGGTTCACATATATCTGTGAGCAAAACTTTTCCTACATGAAAACACTTTTGAATCCACATAATAATCGTTTGACAATTCTGCATTCAAAACCAAGGATGAAAAACAAGATAAATAAATACACAATCGATATTATTAAATTAAGCAAAGGCAAGATTCCCACTTGAACTATTGTCATTATGATACTTAACATTTTCGCAGAGATATTGTGAAACGCTTAATAAAAATATTTAAAAAAACGAATGTTTTTTTTAAAATATAGTCTATTTCACAAGATATATAAAATATATGGGAGTACTTTATAGTATTTGTTAGGTCGTGGCTGAAGATGGTAGCAATACCAAAAGAACTCCCATACATTTTATATATCTTGTGAAATAAACAATATATTTTAAAAAACTTTTTTCTTTATATTTTTATTGTAATTTAAATTTATTTTTTATATATTTTATTTTTTTAATTCTTACATTACAGTTCATTTTGTGAGAACCTCACACACAAAATCCTCAACCATAGGTTTATGTTTAGTATTTTTAATTTTTAATTCCAATATAAAATCTGGAATATGGATTATTAATTAGCATGTAAGTACACATTTTACAATACAAAAATAACTTATTTAAATATAAAATAACAGAAAGTTAAAATTAGAATAATTAAAGTTATTTATAACTTGAGTCCTGTGAAAGGTAAGGGTCATTTACAGGTCAATGAGTTTTATTTCCCTCAGCAATACGAAGCATAGGGGAAGTTATGTAATCGGTAAACAATTCGATGTGGAGTTTTCAACGGAATTACATGTTTTCCGAATTCTAGATTCCAAATATGAGAAAAAAGTCTGTCTGCGAGTCTATGGGCCTGTGAACACGATAACTCCCGATAGAACGATATGTGTGGCCACATCACATATTATCCGTTTATGTATCTAATTTTTGAGCTATTGAGAAGTGTTGATTTTTTGAAGTATGATTTTAACGCAAATGAATATTGTTATTTATTAATACTAGGTGTGCAATACATTCTGCTGTTTGCAAAAAATGAGCTGTCAGTCTTGTATTGAACCATACTGGTAATGTGGTCGGTTAACATACAAGTAGTGCATTTGAAATGGGGCATATGAACCGGTTTGTGATCACTGGATGGAACCGTAGGGTTTTTTTTTTTTTTCTTCGCCCGGATTTTTACATCTGAAATCGAAAAATTCTATTTTGCGCGAGAATTTTGTCTCTCAATTGATTTCAATGGGGATTTCGTTTTTCGGTAATTATTCCTCCGTGGTATGTTCGATTTCAAATTTTTTAAATAGTAAACCATCGTCACCATGTCCACTATCATCGTGGCAAATTTCAGTGTGATCGGTAAAGGGGTTTAGGAGGAGTACGAGTACTACGAAATACATGAGTCGCCTAAGAAAGAGCTTCGTAAACTCAGCTCAATTAATGTCTACATTATTAGGAAAATGTAGGTAAAAATTGAGAAAAAATAAAACAAAATACATTAAGAAAATAAATAAATAGATCTCTTCTTTCATGTTCAAAGTTTCGTTTAAGCTTTTTTTGATTGCATCAGTTCATCAATTTAAAACTGGTTTTCACTTTGATCTTGTTTACGTTATGATCTTGTTTTCTCTAAATGTTACACAATTCAATTTGGTGAAGTGTCGGTGTAACATTTGTCATCTATATACATTACAACAATAACAATGAGAAAGAAGAACTTGAAGGTTAGTGTCAGATGTTTAATTTATGTGCAAGTCTAACAATGACAATCATCGGCAGTGGCATTTTTTAAAGATGTTGTTCTTGTCTGAAAACGTTATTCACATCAATAAAGCAGAAAGTATGTCTTTCTGTCTGTTTGCCCATGCTCAAGGATGACGCAATTTTGAATATGCTGCCATCAGAAAAATTCACATTCATTGGGAAAGGTCTATTTTTTTTTTTTAAAGCCTATGGGAAAATACTGTCGATACTTCCAAGCGTGAGGTGAACCGGCTGGGGCAAACGAAAGGACTAAATGAAAATATGAGATACTAGCGGCTTTATCCGGCGTTGCCGGAGAAATTCACTACCTTTCATGTCATTTTCGAACTATTTTCATCCATTTTCAACCGTGATAATGCAATATAATTTATTTTATTGTTAATTTTCATACAGGACCTGAAATTACATAAAAATTCCTGACTTTCCACATTAACGGATATAAATGTGTTTGTATATTTTTTCCCTGAGTGTAAAAAGTTCATTTACCAATTAACTATATATTTTTTAAGAAATTCTGAGTATATTTAAACCATTTCTATTTTACATATATTTACATAGTTCGGTCAATCACATATTGTACTTCTTATTACATATTTTTGTACATATTTCACCCGACTCTACTATGGAATTCCTAAATTTTGCCTACTCAGGTTTAGCTATCTATGATAGGGGTCTTTAACGAGTACCTGACATTGTACATGCTCGGGACTATCGCTTAACGTCCCATCCGAAGGACGGTGTGCTCAAGGTTTTTTTTAACTCTCAGATAAAAAACCTAAATATCTCGGCCACGATCATAAGCTCAGTAAGCAAGCACGCTAACTAACCTGTTTTGAAAAAATATATAAAATGTCTTTAAAATGTTTATTGCTTACAAGTTGTAACCTAACTTGTTACCATGAAGCTGACATATGTCCACTATAAAATTCTACTTTAACTGCCTTCAGATAAATTGAGGTTGACATTTGTAAGTGGGCGAAGGGAATGTAAGATATTTTCTCGTAACTGCAAGTAGGCTCACGTGTTATGGCACATTCGGGGGTCGTTCCTTCACCTTTATCGACGCCTACCTTAAACGGTTTCTTACCACTCTATAGAAGGTTTTTCTTTTTTGAACTACAAACATATTGATATAAATTTATTTGTATGTGCAGGTATTTAATGAAATAACAACAAGGGAGAAATAAAAATAACACAGAAAAAAAGAAGCAGTTATTATTCTTTAGATAAAGAAAGGAAATGTATTTTCATACTTTGTTCCGAGCAATATGTGAAGGTAATATCCATACAAAAGTGTGGGGGAAAAAATGATTTATAGCAAAAGTTATGAGAGTTGGATCTAGGAACCATAGAGAGACGAGAAATGGAGGTGGAGGAGACCTCAATTTGGACTTGAGTCTGTGTCAACTGGGCTAGTAGAACACTGGAAGATCCTTCTCTCTGCACTCATAACTGGGATATAACATATTATTGTTACTTCCCCATCCAGCTATACGAATTATAGGGGAAGTTATTTAATCTGCCAAAAATTCGATGCGGAGCTTTCAACGGAATTTCATATTTTTCGACCTTCAGATTTCAAATATGAAAAAAAAGTATTTATCTCTGTGTGTATTTGTCTGTGAACACGATAACTCTCGATGTATTTATCAATGTATCAACACGAAATTTTTAATGTGAATTCAGAACCCTTCGAAAAAACATATTGATTTTCAGCCAAATCGACCATAGGGAAGGGGGAATTAGAGAGGAGGCTTAACAAACTCTAAAAACTGCCGATAAAACGAATATATCGACACGAAATTTTATATGTGTGATCAGATCCCATTAGGACAACACTTATCAATTTTCAGCCAAATCGGCCAAAGGGAAGGAGGGGATTAGGGGAGAGGCTTAACAATAAAACTAATAACTGTCGACGTAATGAATGAAAAATCTATATTTAAATATAAAAGTTATACAGTTGCGTGGACCTCAAGGCATGGGATAACGACTGGTGGCGCACCATGTGGAGAGGCCGTATCTCCAATAATAAGCCTGACTTCAAAACGGACTATTTATTTAATTTTTTACAATTATATGAATTTGTTATGGTTTATTTATTATTATTTAAATAATAACAATAAAGGCTTTATCTATTTATAGTTTTCTTATAGTGTATTAATAAATATACAACATAGCATTCAGAACCTGTCGACACTGGTTAACACTATTCTTGTAGATCTCTCTCCTCTAGTCTTCCCTTCTTTATTGTCACATAACAAAAACATTTTTCCTCATCAGCTGGGAGCGCAGGAAAAATCTCATTTTCATGGTCAATTAAGAGTTTCTAAAGAAAATTAGCTACAGTAAAACTCCTCTGCAACGGACAGTCAAGGGACCAAGAAAATTGTCCGTTGCAGAAGGATGTCCGTTGAGGAGGGTTTAAAAAAAAACGTCATTATAATATAATATATACATATTATGTATGTAGGTACATAATAGAAGAACATTTCGCGTCGATTCATCCATTATATCTGCACTTATTAGGGGTTTTTTAGTCATGTTCTCCTGTGATCCCCTCCCTCCTTCTCTTTAGACGATTTGACTGAAAATTAATAGATGACATCCTTATGAGTTTTGAATACAATTATAAGATTTCATATGTCGTATGATAAAAAATTATTTTAAAATAAAATTAACTAATAAAAATTAAAAGTATAATTAATAATAATTAAAACAAAAAGAATATGTACTACATATACAATACGTTAAATTTGCTTTTATGTTTAATACTACACATAGGTAACGAACAATTGATAATTGGATAAAACACACATAGTAATAGTTATACTGAATTTTAAGTTAATAAACCAAACAGTAGGAATGTATACCTGTTTCACAAACAGCGAATTCTACGAATAATAAAAATCATTTAAAATAACATTTTTCAAACGAATTCTTTTGTAAGTGTCCGCTTAGTAGAGGTAAATTTATCTTTTGATGATGAAAAATTGGTTGTCCACGTCCGTTGCGAGGAGGGTAAAAATACATTGTTTTCCTATACTTCGGGTCGGGACATCAAAATTGTCTGTCCGTAAGGAGAGATGTCCGTAAAGAGGGGTTTTTTACTGTACAAAGTACCCTTAATCAATGTGACAAGAAATGACACAGACAGCAAGACAGGAACTACAGTTTCCATTGAAAGAGCCTCCAGAAATTTGTTGAGGAAAAAACTTTGGTTGATAGAGGAGGTAGGGAAAGAAGTAAATAAATATTTGAAATATGTATAGGATCTTATCCCTTATTGTAACTCTTCTATATATCTTCTTTTTTTTTTGTGTGTGTATCTATAACGACAATAAAGTAATAAATTATTTATTTATACAATGAAATATGAAAGAGCTAGAGAATTTGTTTTGAAGAATTATGTAGGAAAAAACTTCATTGCAGTAATAATATAAATGAGAATAAAAAAATCACTTTTATTACATAATTGACGTTATAAATACAAAAATATATATATATATAGGGAGGAGTACAATAAGGGATAAGATCTCGTGTATAAAAAAATAAAATTTTGAAGAAATAAAAACACAAAAGTAAAACGTAAATAAATAAAATATGTGTTTCTGAGGCATCTCTGGGATAACTGTTGGTTAATTTTTTTTCTTCATCTTGGTTTAACAATATTTCGGGACACTTCCACATCCCTTCTTCCAGTCACAACATATCATACAATTAGTAAGAGGCTATATCGATCGAAGCGCCTCTACCGGCACCTGTTTGAAGATCGATTATAAGAAGGAAACCTTATTTTTTTTTTTTTTTTTTAAGGCTGAGTATCACAATTCTTTTCATATCTTTGTATGTTCATAATATATTTTTTTAAATGAACAAGAATATAATTTTATAAATAGAATTACACTTAACAACTAAAAATTAATTAGGAATTACTCCTACAGTAAATAACGTTGGTTGTTGATTCTTTGTAAGCAAATGGTTTTCCCCTGGAGAAGCCACTAATGGAAGCATACCTCACCTACTGGGGTACATGCCTCCACGTAGTTAATATTAGACCGCAGATTGAAGTTTCAACGATGAAAAATGCTTCATGTCGCCCTCAGATATTTCAGCTTCATATGAAATAACGAAAGTTCACTTCATTGAAAATTCTAACCATGATGATAATATATGTATCAATAATCGAGGGCGCCGGTGGGTAATAAACTTAAGTAAGCCGTCCTTCGGATGGGACGTTAAACGAAAGAGCGCTCTGGTAGTAAGCGATATGATCTTGTAATTAAAGCCCGGGCATGTGACATAATAAATAACTAAATGTATCAATAATCGAGATTTTAAACTAATGACTGGGTAACTAAAACTAAATAGGTTTATTTTTAAATTCGTTCTCATAGGTAATGATTTTTACTTTCTCACACCTTCAGTATGAAGATATTGTTCGCCATGTTGTATGTCTGGCTGTGTGTTTGTGATTGAAAATTTGACAGCGATCTAACTCAAAAAGGAATATAGACTTGAAATTTAAAATGAAGATTTCATATGTGCTAACTTAGATCTGATTAGTTGAACGAAAGTTGACATCACCCTACTTCGGGGCCTAAGTACGTTTTACAAGATACAGCTTACATTTATGACTTTTCGAAAATCATCCATATGAGAATTCAGAAGCTCCTATGTAAGTCAACTATTGATTTTTAGCCCAAACGGTCGATTGGTGTTGGAGGAAGAGCGAAAACTTAATTGATCAACTCGACCTGGGGAAGTACATTTCTGGTGATTCACATACGACTTTTTTAACCCAACATCGAATTTATGATCGACTACGTAACTTCCCCTATACTCCAATTAGCTGGGAGACTTATTTTTATTTACAAAAAGATATTTACAACTGTATAAAAAATGTATAGTGCTAAGTTCAAAACCCGACCGAGGCCCTTAGTTTATTTTATCTGGGAGGTAAAATAAACTTAAGTCCTTCGGATGGGACGTTAAGCGATGGTCTCGAGCCTGTACAATGTCAGGTACTCGTTAAAGACCCCAACTCTAGGTGAATAAAAAATTTAGGGTAGGCAAAATTTAGGACTCCCACAGTAGAGTCGGACTCATGTTCACCAGAGTGACGAAAGAGCGCTCTGGTAGTAGGCGATATGACCTCGTAGTTAAAGCCCGGGCATGAGTCATAAAACCTAACCTAACCTATAGTGCTAAGGGAGAAATCACTCAGTGGTGGCACTTCATTGGGTGTCACTCATTTATGACTAATCACTATCACTAGCTGAGACGTCGTTCGGGAAAAAGGGAGGGCACGGACTAGAGGATTAATGTGCAATAATAATTTTGCAAAATAACTTCCTAGATTTAACTAATTCGGTGACTAACGGAATATTGAGATCAGTGTACGAAGGATTGAATTGAAAGAAGGTTGGAAGCTTTGGCAGAACCCCGAAGTCCATAAGTCATAGGCTTGAGTATTTATACGTTATATACTAGTCGTTTTGTTCTCAGAGTTAACTTTGATCTTTTGTTCAGTAATCTTAGTAACAGTTTGTATCAACTGGTCATTTCTTGTCTGTTCAGTCTGGTGTGAGGATTCCACGTCATTCGTTCGTCAAGTATGAGGCCTAGGTAGCGAACTTTACTCTATGAAGGAATGGGATACTTGTTAAGGAAGACGGGAGGACAAGTATATTTATAAGAATACTATGTGAACTGACTTCTTGTCACTTTTTACACCAAGATTGAAGAGATGTCAAGTTTTGTTCGAATAGAATTGTTGTTACAAAAGTCTAACATTTTTCCTTCCCCTTCTTCAATAGGGATATCAAAAATAGTTGTGATGCCTCCTTGCAGGATAACGTTTCTACTTATGCCCTTAGTTGAACTAACAATAGACTGGTGGCCAGTGGGTAGGAACATTGTATAAAGTGAGTCGTAAATACCCCTTGTTACGACCTTTTTAAGGACAGCCCACTAGAATCCTCCCATCTAGTTATCCCCTCAATCCTTCATACAGACCACTCCACACTTCACTCAACAGGTCTGTTTTTCCACTGGGCACGTTTTAAGGTTACACTATTGATAAGAATTATTATTTTTTTAAAACTTCATATGCTGCCTTTACCGGCTCTGTTGTGAAACATTATTGATTATTAGAAAAAAATAAAAATATTTTCCCTCTTAACAATATTAGTCATGATAATGATATCAGAAAAATGATTGTAAACATTTCTTGTCTTATTTTTGAAAAAATATAGCACTCATAAAGGAATTAATTTTGTTCAAGACCTTCCCCCTCTTCTTGAAAGCAATAAATCCTAAATCCTCACACTAATTTTTGTGTCCATAAATTCAACATATACTGTTATAAGAGTTTTTGAATTGAGCCCCCTGCCCTTCTGCCGATAGGGCTAAAAATTTGTCATGTTATGTCCTCATTGGGTTTTGCCTTTAAATATGAAATTTCATGTCAATAAATTCATTGCATCGGCAGTTATGGGATTAACCCTTTTCGGTCCTATGCCGACCTGGGACCGGCATAAACAGGTTTTTCATTGAATATAATTGGTCTACCCATCGCCAGTCCTACTGGTCCTTTGACGAGCTGGGACCGGCAAACATATTTAACGCTAGAGGTCCAATGCCGGCTTCTCACCGGCGTCGATTTTCTGTCCTAGTCCTCCTAGGCATATTTTGAATATGGCGCGCTATTCTAGACAATCAGCTGATCAATTTGATACCAAATAGTACCCCCAACACTCGATAGGTGCTCTGTGAACGTCAGACGACGAGGAGAGGCTGAACCTGCGTGTATTCCACGCGCTCCTTACAAATGGGACAACAAAACTCGAGAGTGCAGTCTGCAGCGACCGTTCCAAGAAAAATGGGCGTGAAGAAACCAATATCTATTTCAAGACATGCTCCAGAAATTCAGCTCTTCACATCGGGGAATTTTTTCAGAAGTATACCCTCAAAAAGTATAATTTTAAATATATTCATTTACATATTGGTATAAATTACTTTTACGTGTAAATAAAAATTGAATCTTGAAAGAAAATACGCAGTTTTATCATTTTTATGACCTCTAAAACAAAATGTGCAATTCGGTAGAAAAGTATACGGACCACCAGGGTGTGATGTAAACAAAATTCCTAGGTCGGCATCGGACCGTGTGGCCATTCATGAAATCACGAGTGGCACCGCAAAGGGTTAATGAGTTGAAAATTAATTTATAGGGTTTTAAATTCACATAATATGAGATTATTCCATATTATGAAGAGGAATTGGTGATAATATTAAGAAAGAAAATAGAAAACAAAAGTAGAAAAGCACTGACAGCAACTAGTAGGTTTGTATAATATATAAAATATATGAAAATATTAAAAGGAATAACAACATTTTTCACTCGCTCAGTATTCTGGTGACGGAGTTAGGAACTACAATCACTATAATTTTTCTTTTTTACTGTCCAGTCAATATCTCTGTGGTGAGCAAAACTCAAAACCATTAAATCATTTTCATGACTCATGGCAATGGTATAATCACTAACTATATTTCAGAATAAAAAGAAAAATGTTTAAATGTGTATTAATTAATAAATCAACACAGTATTCGCCTATGGAACCCTTCAGTGTGTGATTTGATTACACTTCTCTATATTATTTTATAATAATAAATCTCCAAGTTTCGTATTATTGTATATTTAAAAAAAAATTTAAAAAACGAGAAATATTTAAAATAATTTTTATATAATATTTACAGCATCACATCTCTCATTAATTTTTTGCCTTCTCAAAAAATAACAATCGGGAAGCACTCCCATCATCAGTATCTATATATAATATATGTTCTTTAGAATAACTATTCCTTTTGTCAAAGCTAGTTATAATAATGTAGCAAATTTTTCTATAAAAGGAAAATTGCGACAGAAGGAATAGCATTAAACACATGTATTATAGATACTGATGATGGGAGTGCTTCCCGAAACGTTTGTATTACTATTTTTTGAGAAGGTAAAAAATAAATGAGAGAAGTGATGCTATAATAATATATAATATATGAATTAAGACCCATTAAATAACCCAAAAGAAATATATCGTTGAAATAACCAACGTACGTAGGTCCAGCTATATTATCAATTTTTTATTAAGATAAGAAACACTTAAATTTGTTCATTACAGAACTTAAATCAATTGTTGTTTCTAAAATGATCGTTCGTAAGAGTAACCTACAGTGTGTATCACCGATATTGGCTCCATGATATAGGCAGTGCAGTCAGGCTGCTCACGATATGTGCAAAATTAAAAAGGTAAAAAAAAGGCAATTTTTAAACAAACTTCAAACATTTATTTATATTTTATTTTAAAAAAGTTTTACGCGACGACCACTTCCGTGGCTGGGGGGACCACAGCGTCAGGAGCGACGACAGGGGGCACTGCATCAGTGGCGGCAGGTTTAGGAAGATGGAACTTCTCCTTCCTCTTGGGTCGGATCTGTGCAGCTATCCTGTCGATGTCCCTCTGGCCCTGCACTGTCAGCTTCCGGCCTCCCTCTGGAGTCTTCTCAATCAGCTTCAGTGCCTCCAGAGACTGGAGTGCCTTACGGGCAACACCTCCGGAGCTACGGCAGAAGTGCGATGGGCACACTCCATTCCGCTTACGAGCTGCCAACAATAACAATCAGTCTGTCACAGTGGAGCAGGAGCAAGACAATTTATTATTGATATGCGACAAAAATTAGGAATGATTGAGTCTCAGAGAAATACATTTTTGATATCCATATGGAAACATTGAAAATAAATACTTCTGTAAAGACTGCTGAAATTACATTTTTACTATTAAAATGATACAACATAATCCATATTCTTTTATGTAATTTTTTTTATTCAATATATTTTCCATTTATATTTTTTTAATATTTGTTTTCTTTCTCTCTTCTATATTTCGCATATTGAGACCTGATGAAGGGATGTAAAAATGCTCGGAAATATCGTCATGAAAAAGACACTTCCGAAAGAGTTATAAAAAATACTTATCTTAATTATAATTAAATTAAAAACTATCTACTGTATCTATTATTATTATTATTTTTTCAATCATATATTTCTAAGTATTTGTGTATTATTTTATTTTTTTAAATAGTATTGATATAACTTATTACCTGTGTGTCACAGACTATAACCGTTAATATCTATGTATCAAATTTATAAGCTATCTTAATGTATACATTCTTATGACGTATCCTATTAACGGAAATAAATATTATTAATATCTGTTTGCACTTCCTTAAAATAAAATATATTTAAGTGAAGACTAATATCCCAAGATGAGAACATGAATAAAATTGGTTTACTGCGATAATTTCAAAATTTTCCTCAATCTCCATACTTTCCTAATCAGGTTAAAAATTACTTTTATTATCAACTTTATTCTTAACTATATGTTTAGTTCAGAATTTTTACGCGCCATTGGACAGGTCATGTGACAAGAATGAATCAAAAAGAGTTGTAAGACATAAGAACAAGTCGTTGCTCTTGAAGAAGGCTCGGAGTGGGAGCAAAGCCCACCTTCCCTGAGGCAGATCCAACTTCATGGAGGCAAGTGAATAGTTCCATCCACCACCTACTTTTCCATATTTAAATAATGAGTATGAGAAGTTTTTCCCTCATTGTCTTAGGTGTCGAATATTATTTTATTTGTTAATCATAATAATAACATTTATTTCTGTTAAACCATAACATGGTAATAGGATACGTCATATGAATGTATACATTAAGATTAAGCTTATAAATTCTCTGGTGTTTGGGCAAAACGGCTAAGTGTTATGATCCAAAGGATTTAGTGCATTTAAATACTTTTACCATGAGTAACTGATTGTTGGAATATTTTACTTCGTTTACAATTAATATTTTATAGAACCTTTACCTGATTTGCAGGAATTTTTCAAACCTTCAGAAATTCCCTTCCTAAAATTTAGGTTTGCTGACTAAAGCCCTTTTGCCCAAACACCCAAGAAATAGATACATAAGCAGCTATCAACTATTTGAGTCTGACACACATGTGTTATTAATAACAGTACTATTAAAAAAAATAAAATTAAATAGATGAATAATTGGAAATATATGAGTACAAAAACTAAAAAACACGACGCTTTGGCTTTTTATTTAGCCATTTTCACTCCAAAATGCAAACAATGAAAGTTATGAAATTCTAAAAAACTAAAGATAAATATTGAAAGGGCAATAAATACAGCTTATATTTTTTATTTTATTTTTATACCAGGTCTCCAAATAGCGGGGAAATAAATATTAATGCTGAACTTTTGAATGACCTTAATGACGAATGAACTTAATGATGGAAAACGTATGAAAACTTTCTCTAAAAATAGCTTCAAGTACAACTATAAAATAACTTGACTAGAGTGGGAAAAAAGTTTAATATATTTATTATATTATTGTTATAAATATTAAAAACGTAAAATTATATATGTTTATCATAATTTAATTATATTGCTTCCACTATTTTAGAGTGAAAATATATAATATGTAGGTAGAAAGGACAACCACTGAAACTGTTCTCTCCTTCGCTATGGTCGCTCACTGGGCGACATTAAGGGAAGAGGATGGTGGTTCGACATTCGGTTCGCTAAGCGTGATCGGACTGGAAATCCGACCGAATTGGTTCTTTATCCTTCGTTCGCCTAGTGTATAGCTTCTTGCATATGTATTGATCACATGATGCACAAACAGATCAATTGAGATCTTCCCTGCTAACATCGGGAAGAAACAACTCAGCAAATATTATAATAAAGTAGATATATAATAATTGTAGAGGACTACTCCACGAGCGTGATAAGCAATATTAGACGGAAATGAAAGATATTACGAACTGTCGCTTAACCAAATCAACAGCACGAATTTCAAACTCTATACAATTTGTGAACCAACACATGCCTAAAAGCAACTGACCCGCCATCTCATGTACCATTCACAATCTTCCTTCAGTCTTGTCATTTTCAAATTTCTTCCATAATTTGAGATCTATGAACAACTAAATATCAGTTAAATCTACCTCCAAATATCTTGGTGACAGCTCCAACCCCAATGGGTGACCTGAGGTAGATATGTCTGACGATGGCTGCACATCTCGTGTAGTACCAGTCCTGATCGTAGGGAGCCAGTTCGTTGAACTTGCCATTCTTCACCAGGTCCACCCAGTCCGGCACCTTCAGCTTACCTGTCCTACACAATCACAAACAAATATCAAATACAGGCTACAATATTATTTCATTTAGTGAATTACCATTCTCATGTATGGTTGAATGGCTGTACACTGTACAAACGCCAGTAAAAGATATAAGAAGTCTCTAATAACGAACTGTAAGAAAAAAGAGACACCATAAAAAAATTATGATTCGTTAATTAGGGACCGTTTAAAAAAGATATGACTACGCTCCGTCCGCGATTGTCACCTCACAATACAAATATTTTAAAATACATAGTTAACCTTATTATTCTAACGGCCCCTCGTTCAGTATTAGGCTTATTCGCCCAGCTCCATTCATTAAAGAAAATTCATATTGGTTCCCTTATTTTTTTAACCACTCTTTCTACAAATGGGACTACATGCTCGTTTTGAGGTTCCTAGGTATCGAGTAGAAACTTCACAACATTGCTCTCAAACCTCAAACGCACAAAAATGAAGTTCAAAATATTCAGAATTTTGTTCGTTATCTGGGTATCCCACTCAATATGTCAAAAAAAATGCCAATATTTCGATACGGAAATGGAGCATGCCCGGGCCCAATTACCCGTACGCATAACCATTTCAAGCTACAATTAGAATAAAAAAGTTAAAATAAGAAAAATTCTCTGGAGAATTTTTCATTTTATTGCATCTAAAATCCAACAATATCCTACTTAACAGTATTTACAATTTAAGAGTAATCCACTTACTTTTTTAAAAAGGCAGAAAAAGCCTTCACAAATTTATGTTGATCTACATCTTTCAAGCAGACTGACGGCATCTGTAAAAAAATATTAAAACTTGATAAAAATAATATTAATGGAGAAAAATAACCTTAATCTACACGTGTACAAGCTGACTTCAGAATAACATGGCTTAGTAGTTAAATATTAAAGCTTGATTGAAATTTAATAGGAAACTGTACATTTAAAACATTCCAACAGAAAAAATAAATTTGTTTATAAAACATTGGGTAAAGAATTAATACAATTACTTACCTTAAATGCCTCGGAGTTCAAACAAAATGGTCGGAAACCTCCCTCACTCGACAATCGATTACTAATTTAACGAAATCATTCAGCTATCGAGAATGATTTAATATTATTTTTAAATACAAACTTTGAACTTGATTGAAACATTAAATGACAATTAGTTAATTAAAATAGCCATTAAATATACTTATATTTGATATTTATAAACAACTCAATTTTCTTTTACCATTAATCACTATAAGTAACCAAACATATGGTTACCGTTTATGAGTAATACAATTACGCACCAAAACATGTAAAGAAACCGAATTAGCTGTAAGTAATAATTATTAAATGAATCTCTGAACGTAGTGAGAGAAAAAAAGTCAGCGGGCCATTCATTTTACCTTCGATTGATGGTTTCTTGATTTTTGACTATTCGCTCATAAATCACAAGAGCTAAATGAAAGACAATAAAGTAATGGCTTTCGGGGTAACCTAACAATGTTCAATTAAAAATACTTTTACTTAAAGTCTAATGCTTATAGTTTTTAATACCCAACTAGAAGTTCAAAATCCATTTTTTTGGCCTTGGGCAAGGTTGCCAGGTTTAGAAAACTACTGAGCGGCAGGACACCACTCATCACTTAGGGGGAAGGGGGGAGTCCAGGCAAGAAAACTCACTTTCAGCCATATTAATATGACCATTATTTCTAGGAATCAGTAGAGCAGACTGCTCTCTAACATTGTGGGGAGGGTGCAAGTAGGATCTAAAATGGCTAAAACAGGAGGATTTACCATCGTCCGCTATAGGGCGTAAGAAATGTATGTCATCCCTCAAGTGCCTGGGCGGTTCTCGAACCTCGCCTCCCAGCTACAATCCTAGGGCGAGGTACCATTGGCACAACAGCTATGGCACGTTTCACGTCACAGTATCAATTGGTTCAAGACAATATTTTTGTTTTAATTTCAAATTGGACGATGTTTTTCTTTAAAGTAGTCCAAATTATTGGGGGGAGGATTAAAAAGACTGCCCCCAAACAAATTGTTGAATGGGAGAGGACAGAAGGTGCTCTGCCCTCAAGGGCCAGCGCCACTGTCAGGAATAAAAATTATAAGAAAAAAAAAACAGTACTTTCGACTTGAGACTGTCATAGTATTAGAACGGGCACTAACAGTTCGTGGTCGCACACGCGATTTGAATATGAAAAAAAAAAATTCAGAGGAAACAGGAAATTGTGTTATAAATGTGGTCGAAATCGGGCCGTCGAAGTAGACTACAGGTGAATATTAATATTGCTCCATCACTAAACATATACTAGGAAATGTGAGAAGGGTTAGCAACAAATCAAAAAGGTTCTTGTAAAACAAAGTATATATTTACATCTGTAGATTAAAAAAAGAAAACATACAATAGTTTTTTTTTAATATAAAAATGAAGTGTTCAGGCGACGACCACTTCAGTGGCTGGGGGTACCACAGCGTCAGGAGCGACGACAGGGGGCACTGCATCGGTGGCGGCAGGTTTAGGTAGGTTGAACTTTTCCTTCCTCTTAGGTCGGATCTGTGCAGCTATCCTGTCGATGTCCCTCTGGCCCTGCACTGTCAGCTTCCGGCCTCCCTCTGGAGTCTTCTCAATCAGCTTCAGTGCCTCCAGAGACTGGAGTGCCTTACGGGCAACACCTCCGGAGCTACGGCAGAAGTGCGATGGGCACACTCCATTCCGCTTACGAGCTGCCAACAAAAGAATTTTCATCAATACAATTAGAGGGTAATAATATATTAGAAAATAAATAAAATATATTTATTATCTCAATTGTTGCACTATAGGTAATTTTGGCGCACCTATGGCTTTATTTTGATGATGCGTATGATATATATATATATGATATATATATTTATATATATATATATATATATATAGTACTGCGCAATCGTGACCCTAGATGTCAAGAACGCATTCAACTCAGCCAGATGGGGCTGCATCTTGGACGCGCTGCAGAGGATGGGCGTGCCAGACTACCTCTGCAACATCATCAGAAGCTATTTTTCCTGCCGGGTCTTGGAATACGACTCGGAGAATGGAAGACAAACATACCGAGTGATAGGGGGTGTTCCGCAGGGCTCAGTCCTCGGACCGCTGCTTTGGAACATCATGTATGACGAGGTACTGAGACTGCCACTTCCTGATGACACGGCAACTGTCGGTTTTGCCGACGATGTGGCCGTGGTGGCTGTGGGAAAGTTCCTGGAGGAGGTCACCCTCAAAGCAAACAGAGCCGTTGAAACCATCCGCCGGTGGCTCTCATCGGTGGGACTACAACTTGCGGACAAGAAGACTGAGGTCGTCCTGGTGACAGGAAGGAAGGTCAGAGAAACCATCACTCTGACAGTTGGAGGCTGCGACATCCAATCTCAACGTTCGCTGAGATACCTGGGTGTCCAGATAGATGCAAAGCTGCGATTCGACGACCACCTTCGAATCGTCAGTGAAAGGGCATCCCGAGTCGCCAACGCACTGGCGGGCATTATGCCCAACGTCGGGGGACCCAGGCAGAGCCGGAGACGTCTCCTTTCTACAGTAGTCAGCTCCATCATGCTGTACGCAGCCCCAGCCTGGTCGGCGGCTATGGACACAAAGTCCTACGCCCGCACGCTGACCAAGGTGTACCGGAGGATCGCATTGCGCGTCGCGTGCGCTTACCGCACGGTATCCTACGATGCAGTGTGCGTAATAGCAAACCTCCAGCCAATCGAAATGCTGGTGAAGGAGAGAGAGAGGATCTACCAACGCGGACAGGACGAACCTACAGCTGCCAGGTCCTCACTGAGCGAAGAAGAAAGAGAAAAAACGATGGAGAACTGGCAACGCCGCTGGGATACGTCGGAGAAAGGACGGTGGACGCACCGCCTCATCCCAGACTTATTGGCATGGACTTCGAGGGAGCACGGCGAGGTAGATTTCTACCTCACACAGTTCCTTACCGGACATGGTGGCTTTCTTGCCCACCTGGAGAGATTCGGGCTGACCGACGTGTCGTCCTGCCCAGTTTGCCCCGAGGTAGAAGAGACAGCGGAGCACGTGCTGTTTGAGTGTCCACGCTTGGCCACGGAAAGAGCAATTATGGCTAGTCAGCTGCAAACCCGAGCGACGCCAGAAAATCTGGTCAGCTTGATGCTGCTTGGCGAGGACAACTGGAAGGCGGTAGCGGACATGGCTAGACAAGCTGTGATGCACCTACGCGCAGAAGAGAGAGAGAGGAGAAGACCACCTGTGTGATGGCACCAATGACGTAGGCTGATGGCCATTCCGCCCCGAGCGAAGTAATGCCTGGCGGCAGTCCCGCGCGGGGTAAAATTGGAGTACTCCAGGGTGAGGTTTTTAGTGGGTAGAGGTCCTCGGACAGAGTCCCACACTTGTGTGTAAAAGCATTTTCCAAACACCCTAATAAAAAAAAAAAAAAAAAAAAAAAAAAAAAAAAAAAAAAAAAAAAAAAAAAAAAAAAATATATATATATATATATATATATATTGAATATTTGTTTATTCATCGAGCATTGGCTATGGAATTAGTATTTAATCTATAAAGTATAAAAATCTATAATCTATATCTATAAAGCATTCGCTTTGGTTCGCTCACTAAAGGAATAGGATATTGGTTCGACACAAGTCTGGACGGCAAGACGAATATTGAACCAAACGTCGAACCAATTTGTTCTTTGCCCTTCGTTCGCCTAGTGTACGCAGCTTCTTACATATGCTCAATGTATGTTTTGAATACATCACGCAAAAACATATCGATTGCGATCTTCCCTGTCAACTTTAGGAAGATACAACTCCGCAAATATAATAATATAGTCTTTTTATTGGAATAGTGAAGGACTACTCCCAAAACGACATAGGGTTTAAACACCTAAGGCAATATCTGACGGAAATGAAAGATATTGTGAAGCTTTCATAGAGCCAAATAACCAGCACGAACTTTAAACTCTATACAATTTGAATATAATTTTCAAATTTCTTCCATAATTTGAGATCTATGAACAACTAAATATCAGTTAAATCTACCTCCAAATATCTTGGTGACAGCTCCAACCCCAATGGGTGACCTGAGGTAGATATGTCTGACGATGGCTGCACATCTCGTGTAGTACCAGTCCTGATCGTAGGGAGCCAGTTCGTTGAACTTGCCATTCTTTACCAGGTCCACCCAGTCCGGCACCTTCAGCTTACCTGTCCTACACAAATCAATACATACACACTTAAGAAAAATATCCACCAAGTACTTGCACAAACCTTCCTCGCCCGTCAACTTACCTTCAAATGATGTTTAAATAACTTCTTGATTCCGATGTAATCGTGTACTACTTTAATAATAAACCAGACAGGTAGAGTTTCTTGCTCTGCTTCTTGGCTAAACTGTTGGTTTTGACAGTTTCTAAGAGTTTACCAATCTACCAGTTTCAACATGAATCCCCAGACAAGAGTAGTTCTTTATATCAGCTCCACTGATGCAGTCCTCTGCTCTCTCGACCCCAAGAACATTTTTGGCTCTTTGGTTGGCCTAAAGAAATTAAATCTTTCTATGAAAGCACCATGAAGCATCATCTCGGATGTCCAATGATGTTGCTGTAACCACCTGCAACGCTACCATCCGAATAGTTCTCTATATGTCCTTGTTATAAGCTGTCTACAGTATAGCTGTTTTTTTAAGTGAAAACGATCGTAAGTGTGGAAGCAGAGCTCGGCCGAACAGACAATGTATTGTAGCGGTTTCAAGTAGCATTGTACTTCATCAAGGAGCATATTCAAGACTAGTGGAATTTTGAACATATTAGGTGTTTTGGTGATATGTTATCATTTTTTGAAAAAAGAAAAATCGCATGATGTAATACTTCAAGAAGTGTATGAACCGCGTTGATTTACACAGTAAACTGAACACATCTTGAACATATTGTTACATTTCAATATCCAAGTTTCATACTCCAAGGAACGGGATGTGGATCGGATTTTCAACACCTTAAATGAATTTACGATAGCTTTCAATGATAATTTAAATAAATATTTAAAAATTATAACTTACTTTTTTAAAAAAGCAGAGAAAGCTTTTACAAAAGCATGTTGATCAACATCCTTTAGTGTGACTGAAGGCATCTGTAATTTAAAAACATACAATTATTTCTTCAGCCAGAAAGTATGTTTGTAAAATAAAACTATAATAATAATATGGAACAAATTGAGGTTATCACGTGGACTATAGACATGGCAATCAAAGCCAACAATTATATTCAAAACAAAGTTAAAGGAGAAAAAATAAAATTCATACAGATATGTAAAATATGGGCAAAACTTAATGATGAAAAAATTCACCTTCAGCTAAAAATATTAAAACACTCAAAAAGAACTTAAGTTTTTTCGACAGATCTGTTCGTTGTTAAACACTAATCGAGATTTTAATAATATATCGAGTTCATGTAAAGCATCATCGATACAATTAAAAATAATCTATTTCCATAAATAATAATAGTAATGGAAAGGTTGAGTTTGTAAAATAACCATCAGGTTTGATGGATCAAAGATATATTTTCAAAGCATAAATTCACTTGGAAATAAGTTTTCATTTTATATTCATTTTGAGATGAATAAAGCATTTCTTGAGTTTTACCAATGAATATAGAATGTTTGTTCCATTTTTTTATTAAAAAGAAGTAGTTTAATTTGTATAAATAGTATGTAAATATTATGTAAAAACTGTACATTGATTATTTGTTATCAAATATCCAGTAGGCAGGGGGCATATGAGGCAATTTTTTTTATCATTTGAATTTAGCTCTCGGTTGTAGACATTTAAAGTTTTTTTTTTTTCCTTTCGAAGATTGCGTTAGGTTCATTTAAATCCTTATAGTTTATTAAATTCTTAGGTTCAATAATTTTACGTTTTTTCTTTTATGTTGTCCTACATACTTCATGAAGATAAGATTGACATCGAGATTTTATAATTAATTGGTAAATATACACTTTTCAATAATAGTTTTTATCTTTATTCATTGTTGATTTTTCAAGTCTGATGAAGTATCTAATCACTTGAGATTCAAATGTGAAGGAGATGAGCCTTGTCTGCTTTTCATTATCCTTGTCGTTCTGTTTTTTGTTTTGTTTGTAGTAGATTGACAATCAAAAGTAATCGTAAGATTAGTTAGATGAAAACGTTTTGTTATCGGTGATTTTTTTATAATATTTATAAAACATGTAACGGGATTATATATAAAGAGATTCATGCCTGGTGATTCAATAGTTGCGTGCTTGAATCGCTCTAATGTTTCACTGAATATCATTTGCAGTTTCAGGCTATTCTGCATTTTTTTAAATTTATTTGTTGTTTATACTTATAGATATAATGGCTGTAGACAAAAAGATTCAAGTTATATTTGGTTTGACACTTTTGACGTCTCTGATTGAAGCTGAGATGAATTTTAAACTTGAACTCGAGGGTACCCAAGGTGTTGCAGACGATTTGGAGGATCTCGTGCGAGATTACGAAGGCATTCCGGATGTTTTATATGTCCAGCCGGAACAGGTTCACCTGGCCATGGGGGGTAAGTTCGTGTTTCAATTATGTCTAAAATTAATGTCAATGTAAATACACTTAACAATAGAATGCTTTAAAAAATTAAAACCGGACTTAACATTTAAAGTTGGCAACCTGTATAGAGCACTCCTTCCTTCACTAGGTGAAGACTGCATTAAGCCAAATACTAACAATTTTATTGAATTTGAATCTTATGTAATTTTGTAGGACATTGTTTTCTTCGAAGGCATTATTAAAGGTTGTGAAGTTAAAAGCAACAGTTCTAAATTAGGTTTCATTTCCAGGCAGTAGCGCGCAATCACAAGGCGTCCCTCATGATATTATTCTAAGTCCATTATTGGTAATTTTTTAGGTGTACTTCCATATGGGCCCGCATCTTCAGATCAATATGGCTGCCCCTCCTGTATGTTTTTTTTTTTTTTTATTCATTTGCAATTTATATACAATTAATATAATGAGCAAATTTGGTAACTATATGCATGAGTGTCTATGCCACATGTTGGGAGAGGTCAGCCAGCGCTGACACTCCCTAGAAACTAATACAATGTTTAGATTTCACTCAGAAGATCTCGAGGCCACCTCCTATTCAGACGACGTGGAGGATTGTCAGGATGCGATTGAGAGGATAGTACTTGTGCAAATGGGTTAGGATGGGACGAAGGACGTTGGACTGGAAAGCTTGAATGCGGTTTATATTGGATTGTTTGGCTGTACCCCATAGTTCGAGGCTGTATGTCCATATTGGGCCTATTATAATCTTGTAAATGGTCAGTTTGTTGGCAGTAGAAAGTTTTGATTTTGGTCCAAGTAGTCTACGTAGTTGTCCGTAACGTCGATTCAACTCTTGTCGTTTAAGTCGTGTGTGTGGGTTCCACGTCAGTCGGCTGTCTAAGTAGAACCCGAGGTAACGCACCTGGTTAGAGGAAGGAATTAGAACGTTGTTGATGGTGACGGGAGGGCACGTTTGATGGCGAAGTATGAATGTAACCTGTACACATTTCTCTTCATTAAATTTCATCCGCCAGAGGTTACACCATTTCTCGATTTCATCGAGATGTTCCTGGAGAAGGAGAGAGGCTACGTTGGGATCAGGATTTGTAGACAAGATAGCAGTGTCGTCTGCGTAGGTGGTTATTAAGGTGTTTGGGTGGATAGGAATGTTGGCAGTATATATGTTGTAGAGGATAGGGCCAAGGATGCACCCTTGGGGGACACCGGCCCGAACATGTATGGTTTTTAAAAACAAAAATGATACCAATTTGTACAGAAGAGTTTGAAATTTATGTTTATAAAATCGGTTGGGATAAAATTAATTTAAAAAAGGACGTTTTGCTTAGTATAAAACTTCCGCATGGGCCCGCCATTGAGAGAATGGCCTCATTGGATTGTATTATTTGGTTCCAATGTTATCATTTTGGAGAGTCAACATAACATTAACTGTTAATAATAATGTTCAACTTCTTAAATTTAACCGAAATTTGGAGATTGAAGAAAAGTTGGGTACTTTTCCTCATTTTACTCAACATTTGATTTTTTTTACTCTTTGCTTGAGAACCAGTACTCATTCACTAAAAGGGCCTTCGGTAACGTGATATGAAGGAAAAACAATCTTATTAGGTATAAGAAAGACTATGTTGACCTTCCTGTCCATCGTTTTAGTGAAACAGTAGGCATAGGTTCTTCCGAAAAAAATGTAAAAAAAATCAGTGGCGGATAATTTGGAAAAGTAACGAAGTGAGTGTAAGTTTATTGATTATGGGCCTATATGGAAGTTTAATACTAAGCAAAAACTTCCATACAGGCCCGCTTTTTTTTATCCTATCGTCGCACAATCCTTCGCTGTCCGAAATGTCATACTAGAAGAAAAAAAAAAGGTTGTCTTCTTGTGCAACTCCCACCAGGATGAGAATACATATTATTTTATAGCATGTTATCCTATCTTGAATGCGTTTCGGATCAAGAAAGAGTTGTTGTCCGTCTTAGAACTAATTGACTATTTGAATGAAAATTGGAAACTATTGGTACGCTACTGTAGAGCTGCACGCTCCTATAGATATGATTTGATAAGAAAATGTTATTATCAAACTGATTCTGTTTTCTCATAATTGTCATATAAATGTTTTGTTAAAAAAATAATTACTATTTGTTTTGTTTGAAATTTAAATCATGTTGAAGTTCGTTCTATTCGCTTGATATGGACTTTTATTGATTATTTTATTATATGCATTCTTTTTTTAATGTTTATTTATTAGTTACAGTTATTTTTTCTCGTATTATGTGAAATAAGAGGTGAGGCCACCTCTCTGATGGTCGGTAGTCCAAGAGTAGGGTCCTTATTTTTATAAAACTTTCTTTATAACAATCTCTTTTTGTACAATATATGTTACTTAAAAAAAAAATAAAGCATTTATCTGCTAGGCTATAATGAGGATGACTCGATTGGATTCCTTAGAATTAGAAAGTTTCTGATTTTTCTTTCTATTTTTCAAATTAATATTCAATTTTCAAAGTTAAAAACTCAGTTAAGTTCTATACATATTTTTTTTAGAAATTATCAAACTTAATCTAAGCAATTTTCTAAAATGTATCTTATTAATTTATTTTTCTATTGTAGAGAATGCCTCGACGGTGGTTGTGACATGGCTGACCAAGGATGAGACTCCGGAGCCGCTTTGCGAGTATGGAATAGGAGTGCCGAACGCTCGGGTTGGAGGGATCACCCGGGTCTTCAAGGACGGAGGTCAGAAGGGCACCATCCGACATGTCCACAGAGCCAAACTCGGACCTCTAGTCCCCGAACAGAAATATGGTAAGGAGAGAAGGACCTTCACTGGAGGATTTAAAAGTTTAAAGGCTTCCTGAAACTTTAAGTGAGA
The DNA here is from genome assembly GCA_963662175.1 of Aradus depressus. NCBI lineage: Eukaryota > Metazoa > Arthropoda > Insecta > Hemiptera > Aradidae > Aradus > Aradus depressus. Next base: position 14,790,263 of record OY759214.1, on the reverse strand, counting down.
TTGTGGACATGTTTTCGTCTCAGCTGACTTGCATTTTGATTTTGAAGGATTACGATCAAGAAAGACTTCATGTTTCTATCTCACGCATCTGAAATAATATATGTTGATAACAAACATATTGACGATATTTTGCAAAACTCGACATATTGGGTTCTGAACATTGCCCTCGATTTCACTTACAAAGTGAGCGAATTACTGTCATCGTCAGTACTAAGTTTAACTCATTATGCCATCGGTTTTCAAGTTTGAGTTGCATATCCAAATATATATATATAATAATTGTTATATTATTATTTACTGTTTCAGGTGATGTGTGTTTGTTGGTTGAATGTATATGTTTGTGCCTTCCCATAGCCTAGAATACTGAACCCATTTCGATGGGACTTGTACTGGTGGACCACTCATTTATTTATTACAAATAAATCTATTTTGGTTTGAAAAAAATATTTATTACAGTTTCCGTTTGCCTATCTTCCTTTAAAACTTACATTCAGAATAAAAGCTACGTTCGTTCGTAAAAAGAAATCTTCATTTTAGTTTCACTAAATGATGGTCTTTAAAATTTAGGAAGACATTTCGTATAGTTACCTAAAAGTTTGCTCAAAAGAAGAAAACCTGTAAAACGAAAATTGCTCTGCGTACAATGGGCTGTTTTGGAAATTTATAAAACTGGTCGCGGATTGTTATCTGTAGAAAAAGCGATAGTAGATTTCATGTATCTACATTTCAGCATCATTTGTTCTTACCATTTTGATAGAAAACAATTTATCATGTGATAACACTTAACTGGCAAACACTACGTCTCTCTTCCTGGTTGCGTGACTTGCAGAGCGGACCATCCTGACGTATAATATATTTTTCTTTGTTTTGCTTGCAGATGTCCTGAAAATTTTTTATGATTTAATACTTATTGCTCTTTGATATATTCTGCCTATAATAAGTACATATTGTAGTTAGTTATTATGACTCATGCCCGGGCTTTAACTATGAGGTCATATCGCCTACTACCAGAGTGCTCTGGTGGACATAAGCTCGACTCTACTGTGGGAGTTTTAAATTTTGTCTACCCTAAATTTTTATTCACCTCATCGAACAGGCTTCGGGACCATCGCTTAACATTCCATCCGAAGGACGGCGTGCTCAAGCATAGTACTTCTGAGCTACCAGCGCTCTCTAGTATGTATTGTACGTATACTGATTCAGTGGTTTGAGAGGGATTTGAACAAATATTATTGGGTGTGAGAGGGATTTGAACAAATATTATTGCTAGCCTCTTGGACTCAAGGACAGTACTATCATTCGTGTCTGTTTTCAAACACAGAGATCTGTGTCAACTATCTCCTCATTTTATCTGCCGAGATAGAGTTTCCCTGTCTTTTTCATTTCCACATTTTTGTATTTATCGTTGTGTATGTTTTTTTGTTGTTTGTTTTCTTCTTTCAATAGATTTGTTTGACCAGTAAATATACAATATGACTGATTTATTCCGTGTTTTGTATTTGCATTTCATTTTACTACTGGCTTCCATAAGTGATGTACATTAAAATCCCCCTCAAAAGAGTTCACATTTATTCGGAGATCCGAGAAGCACGTCATTTTCATCCTTATTAAGATATTTAGTAGGAAATATACGAACATTTGAATAAATGTTTTTTGTCGTATAATCAATTTTCCAAAATTTGTGTCGCTCAAAGCATACTTTATACTTTCCTATGAGTAGAAACTTCAAAGTAGATTCTCCTGACTGCATTTTTTATGATCTAAAAAATGTAGGTCTTATCACTAGATATTGTAACTGCAGTGATTTAAGAACAAACAACTAAAAATTACTAGACCTTAATTCCCTCTTATTACTACAGCTCCTTCAAAACTATTCCTATTGAAAAAAAAATATATATATATATAATTGATTCATTTTGTATCAATTTAATTTTCTCGCTAGAAGGTAAAATTATTGTCGAATTAAAATCCAAAATCCTCGATCAATTAATGAAATAAACGAATTCAGTGATACCTAATACATGCATGTGTGGTTATCCACATTTGGGCAGCATCTTCAAAAACGCATAAAGAACAGACATTTTCTGAAATTATATCTTGCACAGGAGAAAAATCGAATATATATATATATTATACTCTATTTAAGTTAAGCTTTATAATTAAGCTCTCTATTAGAGTTAAGTAACTGTATATAATAGATTGGTTTGTTTTTTGTCTGATGCCCGGGCTTCAACTACTTATGCCAGAGGAGGGCTTATCCCCTATGTGGTGGACATGAGCCCGACTCTTCTTTTGTCCCGAATTTTGACCATCCATGTTATATTTTATATAACGAATACTTGTCATTGCGAAGGTTCAGGACCATTGTTTTACGTCGCATCCGGCGGACCCAAGGCTTTTTTACCTCCCAGATAAAAAAAAAAGTTAAGCCCCCAGCGGCGGTCGAACTCACGATCATATGCTCTGTAGAGGAGCACGCTACCTCTGTGTTATCGTTACATGGTATAGGGTTGCTACTGAACACTGCTTCCTCAAGACAAGGCCAATTTCTCTAACTAGACTCACTTGTCTGTATAGTGTACCGATGTGGGAGCAGTCTGGGCTGGTCAGAGTTGTTCAGCTTCCGCAGTTTGAACCAGTCGAACAGCTGGTCTCCCACCCTGGCAGTCTACGGGGACATGGGCAACCTCAATGCCAAGTCTCTCCCCCTGCTGCAGGAGGAGGCACAGAACGGCAGATTTGACATGGTTCTCCATGTCGGTGACTTTGCCTACGACATGAGAGATGTAAGTTGTTTCAGTTGACCATATATATACCTTTTTTTGAAAGTATGGTTAGTTACTAAGGTAAAACCAAAAATGATCGTACATTTTCCTTGTTTTTCACCTATCCCCAACTATATGAAGTTTAATAATGGGTCGAAAATTGGATTTTAAGTTTTCAGTGGCTTTGAGAGAATTAATGTATTTGTAAAATTGGCACAAAACGTTATATATTCGCTGTTGGGGAAAATGTCATACGTCAAAAAACCCAACATTTCAGAGGAGAGAAAAATGTTGTTATTTAAATTGGGTTAGGTCTATTGATTGTATGCTTTTGTGTTTGAGATCACAGGAAACATCAACCAAATGGTCTCCACGAAGGACAACAGATTTATAACAACCAACCAAATTTTGCCAACTTTTATTAAATAATAGTTAATAAAAGTTAATAACAGGTACAAAATTAACAAATTTTGTAAAACTGAAACCAGCTCCTAGGTTTTTGAGGGGGTTTCAGGTAAAACATATGATGTTTTGACATTTTATTATTTTTCTATTTTCAATCAGTTATAGACACGTTTTTTACTCAAGTTGAAGGTCTTTGAAAACGACCTTTTGCAGCAACTAACAGCGAAGATTGTGAACTCAGAAGTTCGTAAGGAAGACGTATATTTATTTTCAAACTAACGGTAAGGAGGTGGAGGGATTTACTGCGGAATTGCATAACTCCCATTATAAGAGTGTGGATCTAGGTAGAAATGGAGACGGGTTTTCTCAAATATAGACACTCCTTGAAGAATCTTTTTTTTTTGTTTTGTGGTGAGTTTTGTACCGATGTTATATAAAGCCTAAAGGCCCATATAACAGCCCCTCCCTAGCACTTACCTATCTACATTTTCACCTGTTTAATGATGCTCATGACCTTTTCGAAGCTCTGTTTCCTCGACTCTTCTCCGCTGAGGAACGCCTTATTGAAGATTTTCCATAGGAAATTCACACAGGATGTGCAGCGTGGTTTCATCCACCATTTTACGTCTTGTGCAGGTTGGATCTGTAACAAGACCCATTGTAGAAAGGTGTCCTATAGAGAAGTGTCGGTACCCGATCACTTTTTGTATTTCTTTTTATCTGCAAACACTATTTTAATTCGCATTGCCAAAATGTGTGAGCTTCTTATTGTTACTTTCTTTTTGTCCTTAACAGAGTGAAGGAGAGGTTGGAGACCAGTTCATGAGGCAGATCCAGCCAATAGCAGCTTTCGTACCTTACATGGTGGCTCCTGGCAACCATGAGGAGTCATAGTGAGTAAACTTCTATATGTATTTATTTATGTAATTTACTCTACACATAGTTAAAAATCTAACGGCCACAGTAGCAACTACTCGTATATGAATGAATGTATAGACACGAAATTGTATATGAGTATCCAGAAGCCCACATGGACGACATCTATTGATCTTCAGTCAAATCGGCTAAAGGCAAGAGAAGGGGGGATTAGGATGAGTTTCATATGTAAATTTAAAACCCAATAAAGGCGTCATTTATTAATCAGCGGAATCAACCTAAGAGGAGAGGGACGCCCTCTTCTTTGAACGATTCAATGGACTTCAATTATTTATTTTATTATTTCAAACGGAAAGTCGATAGCGATAACTCCCGATAAAATGAATATAAGGACAAGAAATTTCATGTATGTACCAAGAACGACACCTATGGATCTTCAGCCAAAGGTAGAGGGGAGGATTAATGTGCTAACACAAAATTTCATTAATTCAAAAGTACGACACCTATTAATTTTCAGCGGAATCAGCTGAAAGTGAGGGGGGATCAGAGGGGCTCAATTCAAAAATCCTAATAACTTCCAATGTAATGAAAGTTTCTATATGAAATTTTATATCTGAATTCAAAACTCCATAAAGGCAAGCAGAGAAGAGAGGTTCAACTCAAACACCTTAATAACTGCCGATGTAATAAATGTATCTACACAAAATTTAGTAGTGAGGATTTAGAAGCCTTTATGTTAGTCAAACATTGAATTTTAGTCCAAACGGTCTGTTGTTTTTGGAGGGATAGCGAAAACGTAATTGATTTAGTCGTCTATGGATTCCATTTTTGGAATTAGGGGTTTGGAAAACATTAAATTCCAGTGAAATTTCCAATGGATTGCATAACTTCCCTTATGCATATCTTTATATAGCTGGGGGAGCAGAAGACGTGACGCAGAAGCTGCGTAAAGTGAGAGATAAGAAATTTTCCATAGTATTCATCTTTTTTAGTTTCCATAATATATTACATTAAAATTACATTTGTTCAAGTCGACATCTTATATTGAATATTTGACTGAGGTCTTCATTTTAGGTGGTTGCGTTTTGTCAAGTTTAGATCTACTTATCCACAATTGAATAATGGGGTAACTTCATAATAATTATTATTAACTTGATACACTATTGTTACAGTAACTTCAGCCATTACCGGTACAGGTTCAACATGCCCGGCCCTTATGATAGTCTCTTCTATGACTTCAAGCTGGGACCTGTCCATTTTATATCGTTGAACACTGAGGCTTATTATTTTATGGAGTATGGAATGAAGATTGCTGTTAAACAGTATCTGTGGCTGTCTAAAATTTTAAAGGTTTGTTTATTGTACTTTATTACGTTTTTTATTAATAAATATGTAGTTGAAGTACTGTTTATAATTTGAGTAAATTTTTAATAAGTGAAGATCTGATTCTCTGTAAAATTTTGAAATTAGAACCAAGTCTCTTGATAGGAAAAAATAAAATTATCATTATGAATTGTCACTGAATTAACTTCAACCGAAGCAAACTATTTTAAAGCTTAACATGCTTTAAAACGCAGTTACATAATATATTAAGTTCACAACTTTATGTTACATGGTGTACATCATTATGTATATTACAACTTTGTGTTAAAATGCAACACCTGCTTGTCAAATTTTAATACTTTCTTATACTAAGATATAAGAAAGTAAAAGATAAATAAGGCCTTGAAGAAACAAATTAATCATTCCAATGCAGAAGGATATTATTACTTTAAGGCAAGTGATAGTGCTAATAATATATGAGATAAAGATAATAAAAATTGATTACAATACTGTTATCGATAAGTGTTGTGAGAATTAATCATTTAAATAAGTAAATAAAATTTAAAAAATAAATGCTGAACTACAAAAAATGTTCACCCTCTTGAACTGTACCTAATGCAGTAATGCATCATGAATGACAGATGGCTTACTGAGATTTTTATTTTATCTAATGTTTGTCTATACATATCACTCTCTACGTCCCCAAATATATGCGTTAATTATACGATAACATGTTTAAAATCAATTTCTATATTGTGTTATGACAATGAGCATATTACGGATGCACTCGGAAATAGATTTCAGCAGCCTCTCAACCTTGAAAATAAATACTTCTTTTAATTACCTATTCAATAATGTTCTTCTAGGTGAATTTTTGTATTGCATTGATCGTTCAGAAATGTATTTAACCAACCGGCAACGACATTACAACTAATCGAATACATATTTGTGAAGGGACTCCATAGCCTGTCTGTTTAGGAGGCAAACAAGCCAGAGAACCGTGCACGGTGGCCCTGGATCATCACCTATGGACATCGGCCTATGTACTGTTCTGACGACGACAATGACGACTGTACCACACACTCCTCCAGAGTCAGAGTTGGACTCCCTGTTTTCGGATGGTAAGGTTAATATATTTAATATTCTTTTCGAAGTTAACCTAAATATTTTATGACTTGAGCATGTATTCATAAACATTTCTTCAGCCGTTCCAATTCTTTTATTGTACCGAGAATCAACCCCTCAGTGTACTCTTAGTATTTATAGAGGTTGAGTAACTCCGTTTCAACTCTATTTGAGCCCTCACTTTATTTTACGCTTTGAAAATTAGAACATTTCTCAGAGCAACCCTTCAGACAGCCGATTGACTATTGCCTTTATTCACATAATATGGAACATGTATTTATATTTTATTTTCAATAAAATAAATATTCATTTAAAATACTTGACGAAGGTACATGCAACAAGCATGATCAATATAATATATATAGTAGTGATACTTAATATTTTTGCAGAGATATTGTGAAACACTTGATAAAAATAAAGAAAACGTTTGTTTTTTAAAAAATATTGTCTATTTCACAAATAATATATAATATGGGAGTACTTTCGGTATACTAAGTCGTGGCTGAAGATGGTAGCAATACCGAAAGTACTCCCATATTATATATTATTTGTGAAATAGACAATATTTTTTTAAAAACATACGTTTTCTTTATAACTAAATAGGGTAAATGGTGGCCTTAGTGAAACAGGGGCGGCTGCTATGGCTGGGGCATTTACAGAGGATGGAGCCAGACAGATTGCCGAGGAGGATATTGGAGGGACACCCGGGAGGACAAAGAAGAGGTAGACCCCGCTTGCGTTGGCTGGAGGACGACCTCAGAACGATGAGTGTGAGAAGATGGAGACGGGAGGCTGAGGATAGAGAAGAATGGCGGAAGATCGTTGCGGAGGCCCAGGTTCTACAGGACCATAGCGCCAGGGAAAGTAAAGTACGGTAAATGGAGGTAAAATACATAAGGGATGTCAACTCAATGTGGATAGACGCGGGAATTTCTATGCCGCAGCACCGCGATATGTTCGTCTCCACTGCCTTTGCGAATATTTCGCGTTGGTTTGGACAGGCCTTAAAATTAAAATAATCTCTGCAATCTGAGTCCTCTGTATTTTTTCTCTTTTGTACTGATTTTCTATGTTTTCTTTGATGATGTTAGGTTTGGTCTGGAGAAGCTGTTCTTTGAGAACGGCGTGGACCTGGAAATCTGGGCCCACGAACACTCCTATGAACGGCTGTTTCCTGTCTACAATCACGAAGTGTTCAACGGCACCTACCAAGATCCCTACATCAACCCCAGAGCTCCTGTTCATGTTATCACCGGATCTGCTGTATGTAGCAAACGATTAGTAACAATAAGATAAGTTATAGCGACCCGAAGAATGTACAATACATTTCTGTAGGAATTAGTTTAAAGTAATGTTTGAATTGTAACGCGTAGCAACAATTTTTAAAATATATTTTTATTATCAGTAGTTTTTGGAAAGATAAAAATATATATGATGTGACCACTAGAGGACATATTTATACCAACCATTTTTGTACAGATCCCTCCCCTTCAATTCATTTAATAATGGCAGTGTGAAATGAGTTTGAGAGGGAGAGAGAGAGAGCTATCTGTACAAAAGTAGTTATAATTTCGAATATTTTCGTGTTTTTTTTCATTAATGTTTCATAATAATCAATCATATGAAGTTTAAGAATATTGTGTTCTTCAGGGATGCCAGGAAAATACAGACAAGTTTATCAAGCACCCTCCCAAGTGGTCTGCGTTCCGGAGCAGTGACTACGGGTTCGCACGACTCCAGATCATCAACTGTTCACACCTCTATATGGAGCAGGTCTCTGTAGACAAGGTAAATTGTTAGCCTTTAAAAATATATATATATATATGATATATCGGCAATTTTAGTAGTCCGGGAGGCATATTGGGATTATATACTGTGATTCGGAATAGCATTGCGCTGAAAAAAGAGTACATTTTGTACCAAAAGTTAGGGCATATTGGAACAGACAATCTAAATTGATACTAAAAAATTCCGACGATATTTTAAAAGTAATGAAAATAAAAATGGATCCATAATCACATGTCATAAGAATATTACACATTGTGAAGGGTTCCGTGTTTCGTTAAGGAACATTCTCCCATTCGGTGCACTTTAATGTGCAATATCTATGTTTATACTCAATACATTTTTTTAAAAATATATTTATTTTAGGTAAAAATAACCTTTTCAATTAAGTGTTATAAAATCTGTTTTACTTTGATTTCAGGAGGGTGATGTGATAGACAGTTTTTGGATAGTCAAAGACGATCATGGTCAATATCCATCTTCTGATGATGTCGTCTACGAGTACGAGTACTAAAGGTATCTTTCTTATCTGGCCTGCGTAGAAGACAGAAGCAGTCTGACAAAACGTACGCTACAATCTCAACCAAAGAAAAAACGTAAAAGACACCTCGCCAAAATACAGGCTCGAAAAACTCAGGATGGAGTTTTCTATTTTAAAACTTTTTCTTAATGACAGGCACAAATAAATAGAGGAATAATATTTTTTTCTTGGTTTTAAAATTAATTTTGATTTTCAATTCACTTTTTTTTTTTTGACCCAGGATTAAGCGATAGTTCTATACGACTGGAAAAGAGTAATCCAAGCATTGAATTATTAAATAAATAAATTAAAGGGAAAATAGAGAAAGTGTAATTTATTTGCTGGTCCCGACCTTCTTGTGAATAAATTGAATGGTATTTTTTACTTTACCTGGATTAATTTATTTACTCTCAATATTAGAATTACTTTTTTTCAATCATACAGAACGAATGCAAATCCTGGATGCAAATGGAAATAGATTAAAAATATTAGAAGAACAAGAAGAAAACATAATATTCCTCAATTCATTTCGTCCAATTCTGGATTTTCCAGATATTTATGCATTTTCTTCGACGGGACTAGCATAATGCAACAATTTATTTTAGTCGAATGAAATGTTGATTATTTATTATTATATACTAATGAAAAAAAATAGACTTATTAACCAAAGCTAAATTGTATGTATATTTAAAAATACAAATATTTATATATTATAGTAAAGTTTTATTATGTTTTTTAGATGCAATATTTTGCCGATTTTATTCATTATATTATTGTGCCATATAAAATACTAGTTAATTATTGATATTTAGTATTTTTTAGTTGAAAAACAAATTAAGAAGAAAAAACATAAGAAATCACATTTTATGTAGTCACTATATGATTTATTACTGCAACATGTGGATCATTATTTTATTTATTATATATATTTATGTATTTTTGTATCCTATAATGGAAGTTATTGAAAGCGTATTGTCATATTGAAATTTTGAATTTTAACATACGATGGGTGATCATTTTTATTATTAATAAAACGTTCTACTATTGTAAGCTTTTATTTTATTTGTGATATTAGATTATGAGATTATTACTTGAGATGTTCAGAGATCAAAATGTCTTAAGTCAATATTACAAGGTTTTCAGGAAAGTTCTGTAAAGTTACTAAAGCCGGGTTAATAAATCACAAAACATGAAACTTGTTATACAACCCAACTTTTTGTGCAGAATGTTACATATAGATTTTTTTATTTACCTGCAACACGTTTGTTCTTAGTGTGAACATATCATCCTTACAGGAAGGATATAATATAAACAGCATACATGAAATTTGTTCCAAAATGTATTTATAGTGTTACAACAACAAGATTCTAAATAATACGTTCGTTTGATGTACTTACGAGTGTAAAAAATAAACATTTTCTTTCATCATGTGCTTTTGTTATTGAATACTAACAATTAAAAACTGATAGGTAGAAAATAATTACTTAGAAAGTAGAGCAAATGCCAAGTGCTTAACCCGCCTGACCCGCTTTAGCAATGGACAGTCTTGGAAATATGTAAAACAGGTATTCGACGTTAATATCGAAGAACTATTGTTTTTCTGATGACAACATTATTTCAGTACTAAATTAAAGCGTGTGGCTTGAATATTGGCATATATGTACATAACACGGTTCTCAAGTGCCCCGCATTGGTTTCGCCCGCTATATTTGAAAATTGTGTCGATAATTGATCCGCGAATGGTTTTTCTTCCAGGTTCCCAGTATATAGCTGTTTCTCTAGCGGGAAAATTTCCTGGACCTTATACACAAATTTCATGTTTCTCTTAAATTCAACCGTTCACTGTGTTAACATTGGGTCAAAGGCGCCGCATTTTCCTACTGGACGTGTAATTTTTTGCTATTTCCTCGTAAACTATTACAGATAGGTACCATGACTTTTTATAAGAAAAAAACTACAGAGCGTCAAATTTCCTATTGCATGGGTTACCCGTTTACGAAATTACCCAATTACTGAACATGAAGTATGAGTAACGGTTAAGCGCCAGGAATTTAAAGAAAATAAGAGATACAACGTCCATATGCTTCCAGTCCTTGAACTTTGAAATATGAACTTAGTCGCTTGGACATCTCAACACCCCATTTCATTTTTTTCTCATGAAGAGACACCGCTGGGTGGTTTTCCCTTTGTCACGCCTCTTACACATTTTTGTACACAAGACTTTATCCAATTGACGAAAAAATAAATAAAAATTGAATGGAAATATTCAAATTTCGGAGGATAGCTCCTCATTTGACCGCCTTGTAAGGGTTTTTTTTATATCTTCTTATAAAATATTGAGTTGTTCCCACAATGATATTAATATAAATTATAATTTCAATTTCTGTCGATTGAGAGAAAAGGGTGACAATTCCAGGTTGGCTGTAGACAGCCGGGATGCTTCCAGATATCTTCCCCCAATAATCAAGTTGGTGATTCCATCGAGGTCGGAAGAGAGCATCTATATAATGTTTATGATCTCATCTTAAATTCAGATTGGACTTGGTCATACTGATTACAGAAAAATATTTCAATTTCTTCTGAGGCAAAAAGTTAGTAGGAATGTCTGTAAAGAAAAAACGAGAGTAAATCTCTGAAATTAGGCTACATAATAGAATTTCAGTTGGTCGATCCACTGGAAGACCGGCTACCCAGTGTTTGTCGGCTCCTGGCGAGAGCAGAAAAAAACGGTGTGGCGATCGGTGGTCGCCCCCGGCCCGCCATAGCCTCACTTAAGCACTTCGCAAATCTCGAGCTCCCTCCTCAAAGATGAAGATGGGTGATGTTGCACACGTGCAAGAAGCAACCAGAAACAATAAAAGGAATATGAAGTTGGTCGATTCACTAATATGAAAATCTCAATTTTGAAATTAGTCACTTTGATCTCTGAATGCATCATATTTAATATTTATTAATTATTATTGCTATCAATGTGAAGAAAATATTTCAAGAAATACTATATAAGCCATGATTTATTATAGTTTAAAATTTGAATAAACCATATCGAATGTTTCAGTGTTTTATTTATTTGCAGTGAAACCGAAATTAATTTGTTTTAGATAATTGTTTTTCCTCCTAAATCTTATTTTGCTGGTGACAATAAAAATAACAGGTTTTTCATCGGGAAAATAACAGCATGCCTGCAACCCTCCAAGATATATTTAACGAGAGAACACCAAGATTCTGGAACTTAATTGAATTTCTGAAAGAGATACACATATTCATGCATATTTAGAAATGAGTGTTGAAATTCATTGAGTGATGGTTTATTGAAGGACAGGCGGTGCGATGGGAAGCGCTCTGTCCCCTAAGCAGTGGCTTGCTATCCGTTGTGACACTCCCTAGACTTGATGCTAGGCTGGCTAGTTGTCCAACCTGCCGCCTTACCTACCATTCCAGTTCCTCTCCTCTCCTTACTAGACTCGACGCTACCACTGGAAAATGTCCAACACTTCTCACCACTTTTCCGTCGCTACCTCTGCCCTTAGGCAGATAGCCTAATAACTGCTGATGTAATGAATGTATCAACACACATAAGGACAAGCAGATTAGCTTGTTAAATTAGTCGTTAAGTTAGATGATTTTAGAAGTCATTTGAAATATTCCATGATTCAGAGGCCCCTGAAGAGGTGCGACACTTACCTGCCCCTCTCCTCATAAAGATATTTCTAAATTGATTACATTGTAACGACCCTTAGCGGGCATTTCGAAAAAACCCTTCTTTGCGCGTTCTCTCATCTTGTGAGGAATGTTTACTTTTTTTTCCAGTAGCAATGGTCGCTGAGATATGGTGATAAATTAGTGAGGACACTTCATATACAGAGTAAAACCCCTAAATAACTACAGGCTAAAAACAATATTTCGTGAGTGTATTCTAGAGACCAAAATAAGAAAAAAAGTTAATATAAACATGGGTCCGCAAATACTTCCTTAAATAGTTATGATCGGATTTATTGTAATCTCTCAAAGTTGATAAAAGTTTGAACATTCATTTTATTTCAAAATACAATTTTCTAGAGATATAATTCATTATTCCCTGAAAAATGTTTTTTTTATTTTTTAACGGTAACATTTTAGAAGAATATTTATTTAAGGTTTATTTTGTTCTCTCTAATGCCCTCACGAAGTAATACTCCCTGCGTAGTATTGAGAAGTGCATCAAAAAGGCACCTGTCAGTATTCATCCAAATGGACAGAAGAGAAGTCTAGAGGGAGAGCTGTTAGTTGAATACAAATACGAAGAAGTATATTGCTGGCGATTTTTTTTCTTTATTGTTTTGTTTCCATCAAATATGCGGTTGGTTACTTTCACGAGATGTCTTAATATACAACCATTTTTAATGTTTTAAATCCTGCTGCATTAAAGTCTACTCGCAGCAGCCCTCTAAAATCCAATGGCTGTGTTCACAGTGCGCTAATTTAGAAATATCATCTTTATTGCAGCGGGATGTGAAAACATCAACATATTGCAAGAATCCATCAATTCTAAAACAAGGGGAAAAATAAAGTTTTTTTTTTAGGCCTATAATTAAAAACAAACATCCGCTGATTATGTAATTTATTTATATCAATTTTCTTGTTAGCTAAAGTATTATATCAATATTAACAGAGGATTATCAAGAAGATATAGAGGTAAGAAAATAAAGTTTGTTTGTAAAACATACAGCATCATTTAGAAACCAATATAGAGATCACTGAATAAATATGTTCTATAAAAGAAAGATTCTGATTGACAGACGGAATGTCAACATAAAGAACGCATAAATTGTAGATATTGTAGGGAGTACTTCCTGGAATGTTTATAATTGCTAATTTTTAAAAAACTAAAAAAATTAGTTGGGAGAAGTGATGCTGTGATGAATGTATTAAATACGAATCCAGAATCTTCTTACTCAACTCAAAAATAATAATTTGCTTTTTTTGACACAATTACGGATGAAAAAATATAGAAATATTATATTAATATAAAAATGATTAATTACTGTTAATAAAGCAAATGTGCGCGGTTACTGCCTATAATGTAGCTGATTTGAGCAACTGGAGAGAAAAAATTATGTAAATTTCTCTGGAATTAAGGAGATTCAGTTATTATTATAATCTAGTCAAAAAATTCTTCAGTGTGATAAAGAAATATTAGAATGTATAATTGTAATCAGCGTTACAGTCCAGAATCACGTGCCGCACATTAGGAAATATTTTTTTAAAAATGTATGTTTAACCGTGCAATGATTCATAGATAGGAACTTTTAACAGTATTTTTTCTTTATAATATATTAAACTGAAAACATCAATAAACTCAAATATTCTAAATAGTTATATACTGTCTTACAAAAAAAAAAAAAAGACATCTGATTGCTCAGAGGCTTATCAGCTTACAAACTAAAGCTTTTGGGTGGAAATAGGGAAATTTACAGTTAAAAAATATGAATTTGGCAATAATAATAATAAAAGATGTTAATATAACACCATTAGTAGCTAATTGTTTTTAAAAAAATCGACTTGTCTCTGAACAACCCATTTGTACTTCAATTATAAGGCCTAGATTCGAGTTCATCATTAAATCTAATCTTCTTGAAGCTCAGAGAAGTGTTAGAATGCGTCAATAATAAAAAATAAAAATGTATTATATTAAGATATAATACAATTTTTATTATTATAAATTCCATATTTTTTAACAATAAATATCTCTATTTCCTCTTTCACAAACATACTAAACATTCTAAGTAATATTCTTTCTGTTGTATTTACTAATCACTCAAATTTTATAAAGTAAAATTTCTCGCGTAATTTTTTCAACGAAAAAACTTTACTAATAATACTATTATCACAAGTGGACGGAAATCAGTTGAGAAGCTTGTCTACTCTTGAACACATTCACAGTCTAACAGCAGTCAATTGAGGAATCCCTTTTTTTAATTGTGGAAGTTTTCTTTTGGCGACACAGATATCTTCAATTTTTTTATTTGAAGAAAGCGATGGGCAGGAAGAGTTGCGGTAGCACATCTGGGTATGTTGCTGAAAGCGGGTCTGAAGATCATTTTCACCACCCGTCGGGGCTACGATAAAATCGCAAGTGAGTCCCTTCCGAAGGCAACATTCGACAACTTCAGGATGTAAAGAGAACAGAGAGCTAATGTCTGTACGTGGGATGCGAGCTTCATGGGCCAAAAGTCCTGTCACAAATAGGTCATCTATCCAGAAAAATTTACTATTTTGCGCTTCAGTTAACAGCTGTCTGGCCGCGTGTAGCTTGACAACATACAACCAACCTGACAAAAACGGAGGATAACTGTTGCCAGTATATTCATCTTTGGTTACATACCATTTGTTAGCTTTCATCCGTATCGGTCTCATATGAGTCAGAACGTAGCCCATTAAATGGAAATTTTTCTTCTTAATAAGATCAGTCAGACGAAACAGATCTACCAGGATGTCATCATCCATTTTGATAATGGCATCAACATGAGGACAGTATGTTACAGCCCACTTTAATCCCATGACATGCTTGTAAGTCAGATTTTTATAGGATTCAATGAAATTTCCTTGGATTAAATCATGAAAACGTTCATTTTCATTTATAATTGCACTTTGAGTTACATCAGTTTTATGTAATGGTTTCAAGTCTGCCAGAAGAAAAACTCTCACGATACCAAGTGTTTCTAATAAAGACGAAGGATAGGCTCTTCGAATGGCACTTCTCGCTTCAACATCTCCAGCAAATGATGTTATTATTTGTACAAAACTTGTATTTTTCTGACATACATTGTTCTTTATCAAATAATTAAAACTATTAAGATTCAAGAGAACATTTTCTTTTTCTGCGTAAAATTCGTTTTGAAGAACAATTAAGCTATCATTTTTTTTTCTTCTGACAAATAGTAAATACGCAAAAAAAGTTAGTAATAAAAGAGAACTGCATATTCTTAATAATTTCTTCATGCTCTCATGTTAACATGATTGTTCACAGAGAATTGTAAACTGATCAAAAAGTTATTTTCATAATATTTACCTTTTGTCTTGGTTAAAGGTACCACCTAACTGTTGCACACAAGATTGAACTGTTGAAGGAGAGGTTACCCATAAAATAGGCGGCATTCAAGAGAAATTATGGTAGGAGAGGGGGAAGGTTGGCCCAGTTTGGAGGTCATCCATGTCTGCTGGTCTGCTAGGCACTGAATCTCTGTTATCCGGACTAATAACCGCAAAGGCAATATGGAGCACGCTACAGTTTGAATTATACACATAAAAGATGCCCCATAAAAAATGTCCCAGCCATTTATCTTCATTATTTCATGGAAATTTGAATTAGTGGCTTTTGAATTTTCAGTATCCTACCGTAGGATTATGGAATTAATCTAAATAAAAATTTAAGTCAGCATCGGAAAAAATAGAAACTAAAACAAGACTTTATGGCGCTAATTCAAAGGGTGTATATGTTTTTTTTGCAAGTATTAAAGGTGAAAACAAGGAAAACATTTTTCGTGGTCAGATTGTATTTCGATATGAATTAAAAGCCAAAGATGGTTCTCGCCGAAGAGAATGAAGTACGCAGGTGTGACTTTACCGTAAAACGTGATAAGACTGAAGTTTCAAGTCTTAGATTAGATAATCCTACTCTTGATTCTTCTTGTTTTCCTTTTTTTTTTAATCATTGTAGGCATTAAAAACTCTTATAAGAGAATATGGCGTCTATCCTTATTTATATAATGGAAACTACTAAAGTTACGTAACTAAGAAAGGAATACATGAGTATATTTGGGCGAAAATAACAGTTTAGTCCCTTGTTTCGGAATATTTCGTATCCTTCTTTTTGTGGAAAAAAAAAGGCTTTATAAAACTTGTAATTTGCATTTGCAGTTAATTAATGCTAATGGTTATTACACTTCCGGTCTGAAATAAGGTGTCCCGTTTGTCATTTTCGCCCTGCTTTCATTCACTTTTTTATTTTAATTATTTATACACTAGACATTTTAACTACTAGCAGTATTACCCGGCGTTGCCCGGGGAACATTGAATTTTTCCCAAAATATCTCTCGTGCGATTCCTAGGCATGTCGAAGAAATGACATTCATGACTTAGCAATTTAAAATTATTCACAAGGAATTAGGCATATAATCAAATCCCGGGAAAATGCAATGACGTTTGTTGTCCTTTTGCGAGGAGTTTTTATTGGGAAATTTAAAAAATGAGCACGTCGTCCTTCGATAGGATCTTATGCGATGGTCCCGAGCCTTTTCGAATGTCATGTACTCGTTAATGAGTCGTATCTTATGTAACTAAACCTGGGTAGGCAAAATTTCGGTCTCCCGCTGCAGTGTTAACAGGGAAGGCATAAGAGCATTCGGTGCTTAGGTCCCTAGGTGTACACAACAACACTCCCAAAATATCTAAATCTGTCTATGGATGACTATCTAGTTTCTAGTCGCTGCCTACCTACCGACATAGCGGTCCTAATGTGTTTTTCAGAAAATATTTGGAAACGGAAGCGTAAAGCCCACCTGTATTCTATATTTCTTTCTTGATAATTTTAGTTTGAACCAAACGGAAACTTATTTTATCTTTACATGAGGTGTCTAATAAGCTCAGGCTCGCGATTGGAAATCTAGATGGGGCTCTTAGTTGTGTTAACTGAGAAGAACCCCCCCCCCCCCCCCCCCCCCCCCTTCAGAATTTTGAGATGTCACATAGCCTATTTTTCATTTTCAATCTATTCTTTATCTGGCTCAAAAGGACTCTACATATGAAGTTTCCTAAAAATCTGTCCAGCCTTTTGGGCGTGATGTTAGATCAAACATACAAACAAAGGAAGCCCATTTAACTATATTATTAATAGAAATGTATCTCAAAAATGAATCAAAAAGTCTTGGTTCTTGGTTCGAGACACTATCAGATGGACCGTAGTGGTGCACCATCATTCACTGTATGAGAACACAAAACGTATTTTCGCGTTCTGAGCTGGTAAGTGAACAACCCAAGAGGACATGGTTCGCATCCGCTTCTACTTGCTGTTGGCAGGGTACCATATGATGAAGGTAGAATGTGTATTTTGTGCAGGTGAAAAGGGGGCCGATTATGGTTAAGACGAAGGCGAATGAGAGTGATGGATCTTTATTAATATAGATTATATGTATATATTATATAACTAAGACAAATTATTTCATAATTATATGTATTGATTCTCTTTCTTGATTATTATTACCTATTCAACAATTTATTTTTGTATCTTGACATTTTTTACTAATTTGACGATTAGTCTTCATTAAGCCTGGAAAAAGAATACCAAATTAAACAAAGTATCTAGCGTTTAGATGCCAATTCTACAAAAATAAAGAAAAAAATATATATTTTTAGAAAGTGACTTAATTGCAGATGAGTCAAAGTTCTGTGGCATCCTATTGGACAATAAACTGTTTAACAAGTGTCTTTTTTTGTTATTGTATTTGTAAACTTACGTCTTAAGTATATGTTCAATTAAAAAAAAAAAAAGTAATACACATACATATGTATGTATGAACATATTGTAATGATAAGCTTGTAATATGTTTTCAGATCGTGCTTTTTAATAATAATATATTTTTTTTAATTTTATTTTTCTTAATTTTTAATATAAAGTGAATATCTATTATTCTAAAATATATAAATGCAAATGAACATTATTGATTTACTTGTGACCGCCTAGCAACACAGGTTAACCTTGCAGTCAAGATGGTGAGTTGAAGTTTTAGTCCGTAAGTCTCAAGACAAAATTAGTTGTGAAACGCAATGGCTTTATATTTTTTATCTTCAGAAAACAACTAATTGAATGCCTTGCTGCAATTCAATAAAGTGTAACGATCTAAATTAATTTATTCCAAATGATGTCATCTTGGCGATTGTTCAAATCAGTGACGTTATGTTTTGGACAAATTCAACATGTGAATAATACCTCTGTCACGATTTAAATCTGTTCAAGTGTTTTGAAATGTGAAAATATGGTCAATTCAACATATTTAGGTGTTTGTAACGTTGAAGATCAGCCCACAGATCCCATATCAATATGTGTTGCTACTATGTACATACTTTTCGGAATTGTTTACACACTTTTTGGTAAGTAACGTATGTTATTCCACTTAATGTACAAATGTATAAATAGCTTTTCTTTAAGGGTATCTTTTAAATTTCACTGCGTAAATAAACGCAAAATATTTAAGTTAGCTGAAATTTAACATATTGGTGAAATGAAGGCTTAAAATACATTAACGATGAAATCGTTATAGTTTCTTCACGTATAGTCGTTTTCTCTGCCCCCCCCCCCCCCAAAAAAAAAGCGCACAGAAAACGCTATTAGTATTTTCAAATACCTATACATTTTACTGATATGGTCAAATTAAGTTTTAGTATTTCAGTGTCATTTGATTCTCGCTTGATACCAAAGGAGTACCGTAAATAAACGCAAAATAGTTAGGTTTATCATATTGGTGAAATAAAGGCTTAAAATATATTAACGATGAAATAATCACATCGTTTTTTCTCGTATAGTCGTTTTCTCTCTCTAAATAAAAGCGCAGTGAAAACGCTATTTAGTATTTTCAAATATACATTTTACTAATATGGTCAGATTAAGTTTTGGTATTTCAGTGTCATTTCATTCTTGCTTGTTACATAAAGAGTACTAAACCCCTTATATTGATCTTATTTAATTTCTCCTTCGTTGTCCATTATTGTTATGATTGTGTTTTTTTGTTTTGTTTTTTCGAGACGTACTAGTCTAAACGCTGTTGACTCCCAAGTCATTAGAAATATGCATTTTATAGAAATCCACTACTTATTAATTACAATTGAATGTGTGATGTTTTCAGCAGCTTCATCACAAAACAAATTGATTTTGTTTTGCTGATAATACAGTGAAAGAGTATAGTCTTTCAAGTGAAAGTAATACTTTTAGAGCCTATTATAACAGCTGTAAATTTCCTTCCCAATAGATTTCTCCACTTTATATATTATATAAGTGAATAGGTTTTTTTCAACTACCGTTTCAAACACGTTTCCCTTTTTTTTTTTTTTTTGGACATATCTCTTTCTCAAGTTGGAAACCAAGTAATGAAGGGACCAAGTTAACTTTAATCTACACCATCCAATCAATTCATTGCTAGAACATACGTTACTATCAAGACATTTCAAAATAGGATGATGTAGTTTAAACTTAAGCAGAGTGATGGAGGTATTTGATGACGATATGGGCGCTTGTCTATCAACAAATATGAATGAAATTCCTATTTTCTCTTTGATTGGGACTTGACATTTTAGATTTCAAGTTTTTAAAAAACTGATTTTATTTATAAATCAAATTGAAATATTCTCTATTCCACAAAAAATGTGTATACATATATTACTGGTTTCGACATTACATCATCGTCAGGTTTAGTTATAAATTATGTCTGTTTTTTTTTTTATATACGATGCATATTAGCCATGTCTCTTATAACGGTGTTATCTAGTTATTTACATCCATGGCTCCGGGAGGGAGTTCTTTCTAGGAAATAAAACTCACTCCCGGATGGGATTCGAACCCGCAAACCGAGGTGATACCATGGGACCAAAGCCCATCTTGTCCGCACGGCCACCATGGCCCCCTATATTATGTCTTAAGTTATTACTAAACGAAATTAACTGCTCTCTTGCTGAAATCGGTAGTATACCTATATATATATATATATACAATTTTTGCAGAGTATATTTCGAAAGGAAGTTTGCTTTATTTATTTATTCTAAGTTATTATAACGTCCCGTCGTTTTTATTCGCTAATTCTCATCCTAAAAAACAAACTGTTGGTGTATAGAATGGGGTGGAAATCTGTTTTATTGCTATTGATATTTTTCAGGTTACAGATGTTTTAAAGCTGTTATGTTTCTAACTGGTTTTATCTTTGCCTCCGTCATTGTCTATCTGATATGTATTCAAGAGCAATTACTTCCTGCTTATGCAAATACAGGTAAGCTTATAGTTGGTTATTATGAATCATGCCCGGGCTTTAACTACGAGATCATATCGCCTACTACCAGAGCACTCGTTCGTCACTTTGGTGGACATGAGCCCGACTCTACTATGGGAGTCCTAAATTTTGATTTCCCTAAATTTTAAGGGGTCTCTAACGAGTACCTGCCATCCTACAGGCTCAGGACCATCACTTAACGTCCCATCCGAAGGACGGCGTGCTTAAGTTTATTTTACCTTCCAGATAAAAAAAAACCAAGGGCCTCCTCGGTCGAACGCTCGAACGGGTAAGCGTATATTCATTATATCCGAAACAAAATGCAACAACAGGTTATAGAGGAGAAGTTCTTGCAGGCTACCTGGTTTGTCTGTATAAGCCAAATTCTGGAAGAGCTGAGAGTCCCCATGGAAGCGTTTTTAACAGAGATCCAACCGCTGCAACAATCGGTGCAGTCATAGAAACCCATTATCAATTAACTTAAGCCATGTGATACCCTTATTTTTAAGATGACGATAGTCGATAGTTGGCCACTATCGATAGTATCGATAATTCAGTAAGTTGCCTCTTCATGCAATATACTTTGCAATTCCAATATATTATATTATGTTTTATTTTTTCATGTACATCTACCTAATTTAAATTATTCTATGTTATGGAGGATAAAAGGGGAATAAAAATATCAATGGAATAAGTGATTCTTTCAAATCGAACTTTTATTTTATGGAGATAACATTTTCTGTCGAAAATAATCGCATTAATTATAATACTTGGGAAGAATATTAACACATTAATTAAAGTTCAAAAACACTTATGTAGATAATCAAGAAACAGTCAAGTAGGTACAATGGCTTTAGATTCAACAATTGTTATTTCAATCAACAACTTTTATAAATCAATGCCAAAAAATTATTTACCAATTGACGAAAAATACTTTTGAAAAACTTTATGGAATAGTAGACAGTGATCCAGCTTCTGCAGTGGGTTGTTTGGTCTCGTGTGCCGGTTTATAAGTTTCTTGGTGGCGTCTCAAGAGGTGATCCCTTAAATTGGATCTGTTGGAACTATTTTTGAATAAAACTTTGCACAAAGTACATTTAGCATTTTTCCCATCATCAAAGTAAAAGTTCTAAAATAACTTTCTTTAAAATGTATTCCCTTTAATGAAGGAAAATTCATATACTATCGATACTCATGGACTATCTACTATCGCCCATCCCTACCTAATTCACTATATTCCGAGGGGCCTAATTAGTGACGCACCACTTCCACGGCCTCAAAATTATTGGATACAACTTATTTCTAGAACGGTATCAAAAATAATGATTTATGTCTTGTGAGAGGTTGTCGTTTCCCACCGTTCTCTTTCGCAACTAACGAAGCTATTGTCTGGCGAGAATGTGATGTTGGTAAGTGGCTAGACACACGGTCTTTTTTATATCTTGTGATTGTGTATTACAGCTAGTGTCTTATAATGTCTATTTTGCGTTTGAAATTTGATTGTATAACTAATGTAAGCCATTAACTTGTTTTCTCCACTGGAGGTATCTCAGTAATGGCTGGCCTGCTGTTCGGTCTCATCACGATGCTAGTACAGTACGTGGGCCTCTTCATGACTGGGTTCCACACCGGACTCGGACTAGCCCTCGTTGCACTCGTTCTCACTGACCAGCTCTACACTCCTCCATCTCTTCTTACCTCCGTCTCCTGCCTCCTTGGGATCGGCCTTCTCTTCGCCATACTCAACCTTCACTGGCGAAGAGGTAAATTTTGATAAACCACTCTATAAATTAAATTACTATTTTTTTGATATTTTGGAATTATATTTATAAACCCTATAGAGCTTGTAAGGGCAACCTTTGACATGTTGCGGGCCAAACTTTAGTGTGCAAATACGTTCGCGGGCCGCGTAGATGGTTCAAAATAAAATAACGTGGGACTTTTAAGTAGTGTTCATAATTTTTAGCGATAGATATCAGACATGAAATAATAAGACAATGTTATTATAATACAATTTATTAAAATAACAAAATGAGATGAAAAAAAATAGGTACAATATTATAATTAAATCGTGAAATTTGGAATTATTACAAACTACGAAAGTTAAGTAGCGACACCGAAATCAATGAGACACTTGAGCTTGAATTCGGGAAACTAATCCATTGATGTTTGGATTAATTCCACTGATACAAAGACGTAAAGAATTTTCCAAATTATCTTCAGTGAGCCTTGTACGATGTTTTGATTTATTAACTTTCATCATTGAAAAGAACTGTTCGCATGTATAAGTACTGCCAAACGCACAAATCAATCTTCTTGCGAATTTTCTAAGCTGCGGAAAATGGTCTTCTTCGAGGTATTCTTTGTAGAAATCGCACAACTCCACGTCTTCAAATTTAGATTTTAGGAGTGAGTTTTCTTGAATCTCGATCAACTCCATTTGCAAGTTTATTGGAGCATTTTGTACATTATTTTTTGTTGGATTAGCAAATAAATTGAAACAGTCTTCCATGTTTTTGAAATCGCCAAATCTGTTCGAAAATTGCTCCGACAGTAACTTGAGTTCTTCAGCATATTGAGCATAAGCAATATTTTCATGCGCAGAGAGCGTGGTGAAATGGTAACTGTTACCAGACAGCATATGTGCTTCCCACAAGCGGATTTTGTTCTGAAACGCTTTCAAATGGCAGTACAAATCATTTACTAACTGTCCTTGTTTTTGAAGTTTCAAATTCAAATAGCCTGTAAGGTCAACCAGAAATGCTAAGTCACATATCCATTTTGGGTCACTCAATTCAGATAGTGGTTTATCTTTTATTTGCATAAAATCTGCTATCTCATTTCTAAGCTCGAGAAACCGTTTCAGCATTTTCCCTTTGCTTAGCCGCCTGACTTCACAATAATATGTTACGTCGTCATATTCGGCTGATATTTCATCCAAAAACGCCTTGAACTGACGATGGTTAAGCCCTCGGGATCGAAGAAAATTGATGGTTTTTACTACCACATTCATAACATTCTGGAGTTGAATGGACTTAGAACACAAGTTCTGTTGGTGGATAATTGCAATGAAGGACTATCAAATCATCTTTTTGCACATTTAATTCAGTTGCTTTTTCATTCAAAAATCCGATTAAACCTTTACGTAAGCCGACCATGGAAGGTGCACCATCTGTGCATACTCCAACTAATTTTGACCATGACAAGCCAAAACTTGTGAATACCTTCTGAACTTCATTAAAAATGTCCTCTCCTGTAGTAGCCTTGCTCGCTCACTTGATTCCGCAGGAGCAAGCGACAAACCCCATCCTACTCGATCTTCCTAATTTGGAGTGAGTGTGAGTAAGTAGTGTAACATTATTATTTTTTTTAATTGGGTTTTTCAAAATGTCTCGCGGGCCGGACCAAATCTTACAGCGGGCCGGTTGTTGCTCACATATGCTATAGAGTAATAAAAGTGGAAAAAATATTGTTGAAAAATCATATTCCTTCCAACAGTAACTTCTCTAAATCTCAAATACCCAGAACGCGAAACCGCATGTATCGTAAGGGCGTTTTACAAGTGGTATTTTCGCGTTTAGTAAAATAAGTTTAAACGTTTACTATTTTTTAATATTCATTATATACTTAGTAAATATTTTTGTTACATTTGAGGTCTTTTCAATGAGGCAATATCTAATCTATTCCAACATTTTTGAATTCTGCGCGAAATTATTTATTAATACGATGTATTGCTAAAAATAACGCCATAAGTTGTTGAAACAAATTAAATGACCAAAATCTATGAAAACTTTAAACAATTCTACAGGATGAAAAATCTGATAGGGCAGGATATGGGAGAGTCCTGGTATGGGAAAGTGTACTATATTATTGTAAATAGAACTCGAACTTTTGGGGATTCCAATGTTTTTTATATGTATTTGTTTACTGTTTGATTTGGGTTCTAAGCGTTAGTCGTCCCCGGCTCACCACAACCTCACTTTAAGCACTAGCCAGATCCCGAGCTCCCTCTACAGACACGACGGGTAATGTTGCACAGCAAGGTGCACCCAAAACAATAAAGAGCTATAATAAACGGTTCTAAGAATGGCTCCAACATCTCACTCTTATCTGTTATTTTCGATATTGTTTGTTGAAACTCGAAATCTTCATGTTTAAACATTTTTTTTTTTTGAGGCCTTTCGTGAAATGTCCTTAAGATGTTTTTTGAGGGTAGCTTTGCTCCCATTCTCCTTGTAAGATAAGTAGTCGGATTTGAGCATCCTTCTGTCCTTTCTAAAATAATCTCCTGGAATGCTCATTTGTTGCTTCATATCCTTCATCATCAGAGAATAAAGTGATATCATTGGCAAAAATGACGTACTAATCATTTATTACTGCAGAGCTTTAAAAAATAGAAGGGATACTAGCGCTTCTATTTTTGAATGTACTGCTTTGAGGAATCGATACCACTCGTCTACTTGATGGCTATCGATTAATTCGTTTCAAATCTGGTGAGTTCATATGCGATTGTAAAAATGTTGTGGGACGAGATTTCTCTTGCCTTCTCACTCATTTATTTCCAACGAGAACTGGGTTTTAACGCAACTGCGTCATCATCAGTGGTACATGCTACTTGTTTCATTAGACTTCACACTATATGTTTGGGATTGCTGATAGGTTGGGAAGACAACGTCTTGTATTTCTATGAGCTCGTGACGTTGTGGAAGGTACACACAAGGTTTTCATTAGCTTCAAAGACTAGAAAAGAACTTGCCCACAATAAATTCTATCGCCTGCACCAATCCGAAAGCTCATCTGATTTCAAACTGTTGTTATTGGTGGCTAGGTCTAACGATCCTGGGGACATGTGTGGTGGGTGGCGCTCTGCTCACCTTCTCCGTGGACTACCTGAGCGAGCTGAGCCGGACAGTCAAGTGGCTCTGGAAGAGGCAGGGGTCGCCTTGCTATCCCGTCCTCGCTCTCTGGCCTACCGCTGTCTTCCTCGGCCTTGCCGTCCAGGTCTGCTTCACTCTGCCTCCCCCGCATCATCATTCCTCTGCCCGAATCTCAGGTAAGTTTGTATAAAAACACTAGCTGTGTTTCCCCTGCGTCACACGGGGAATTCACAATATTTTATGCCATTTCGACAGTTACCAACATGATAATGCAATTAATTTCATTCAATTAAAAGATTATTCGACGATGACAATTTTGTTAATTTAGAACGACCAGTGTCCTCTCCATGCTATGTAAGCCGAATTCATTTTGTGTTTATTTCCCCACACTTGTATCATAAATGGTGTTTCCAAATACGAGGTGTGTTTCTCTTGTCGTCTACTTTGACGATGACAGCAATAGAGAGGGGGGATGTCAAATGACACCATGCCGTATACCATTTGACCTCTACGCGCTCACTGTTTGTCTGCAGAACGATCAGTCCGGTTATTTTATACTCACACCTCGTACACACATCCCTGAAAACATAGTTCGAGCGTACTTTTTTTTTAGGATTATATGCTCATATTCGCCAGATGTTTATGAATTGGTAGTATATAGTAGGTAGTATATGTATATAGTAGTATTCGAAGTTTCTTTTTCTTAATTTTAGCCAAGAAACAGAGCCCCAAAGTTTGGCCAAATTTACACGGGTTACCCAATACTTATGTGGTTTTATTTGCTTATTTTTAATCAAGAACCACAATCTACAAAATTAATATTGATAATAAAAATGGTCAATTTGAGGTTAATTAATCAATAGTGTATTTTTTCTTATCTATTTTTTTTCGCAGGAAAACATGGACGCGGTCGGACCCGTGAACAACGAGCTGAGCTGAGGCAGAATAAGTATCGATACCTGTATCAAGTGAGAACGGCCCACGGTGATGTGATTAGCCAGGTAAGTTCTATAATTTTGAATAGATTAAGTAAAGTATTGTCTTTTAAACTTATTTTGGGTTACATCTCTAAAATTTGGAAGTTGCAATTTCAAAAAGGCCCATTTAACTAAAGTTATTGAGACTTATGAAGTACCCTAACAGTTGCACCGATACATTTCTTTAATATTTACTTGTGAGAATAATTTAATTACAAGTTAAGAAGTTGCTCCATTAAATGAGTTATTGAGCAATATACCAAATCAAATAGGAGCGGCGTGTTTCTGTTTGTTTTTGAACAAATCCAAGTCTGATGTCTCAACATATTTTGATGACATTTGGAACATATATTTCAAATAATGTTTTGTGTGTTCAGAATTACGTGCAGGCGATCCAGAACAAGGTGATAGGTCCGGGAGAGACGTCAACACTGGAGTCGGATGCAACTCATCTCACGATGTTGCCTGACGGACAGACAGACCTGGGTGGTCGTGCTGGGGGCTACTACCGATAGGAGGAGGTGAGACAGTTGGAAGATGCAGCCTTGTAGGAGAGTTGGTATAGGCTAAGTTGGCCGATGAACACCCCCCCCCCCCCCCCCCCCCCCCTCCTCTGTGAGGAACATCTTTCCAAAGGGATGCGTATTTCCAGTTAAGCAAATATTCAAGTATCGCAAAATAACCAACTAAACAAGTAATTATTAATACTATCAGAAATCGTTCCATGTTCTATCAAAATCTGATTAAAATGGATTCTCTTCAGAAAAATAATAAAAATAAACAGTGGGTGGATGTACCTAATACACTCTGTTAATAAGTGAAAATACTAGATAAACTTTATTGCACTAAAGAATACAAGCTTCATGGGAATGAGTGGGGTTCTTTACAAAATATATATTCTTATACATTGGATAAACAATAATAAGAATAGTAAATATGAAATGTATCATTCAGACAAAAATATACAAATAATATTAAAATAAATAAATACGGACATACTCTTTAATAGTAAACTGAAAGAAATTGTGCAAGAAATTGGAAAATAAAAACAATTTTAAAATTATATAAAACAAAATAAGAAGAAACAAAATAACCAAGCTAATATGAAATATAAATTGTTTTAAGCTAGATAATTAGTGATAATCGTATATGTAATTGTCTGAGGAGCATTTTTCATCAATTTATTCTACTTCCATAATTGATATAATAATATAGTTGTTGTGGCTCACCGGGCTTTAACTATGAGGTTATATCGCCTACTACTAGAGCGCTTTTTCGTGACACTGGTTGACATGAGCCCTGCTCTACTCAGGTCGTAAATTTTGCCTATCTAGCTTTATTCACCCAGGGTAGGGGACTTTAACGAGTTGCTGACATCGCACAGGCTCGGGTCATCGCTTTAACATCTCACCTCCTAGATGCCTTCGATATTGAGCTCAGTAGACTATCACGCTACCGGCGCCGTCAATCCTAGTATATTATAAGCATTAAATGGCATAACATTTTTCTTGACGTCTATAGCTCTGGTCGCAGGGAATAAATTGGTAAGTCTAAATTCGTAACTTTTCAGGGCAGCACTTTTTTACTTTTGCATTAATCGTGTAAATCCAGTTTTTGTAATAAATAAATTATGTTTGCATCATTATCAATCGAATACCTTCTAAATCTATAGAAGTGAGTGAAAATGAATTTTGTTAATCCTTTTTTGGATTTTCCCTTAGTTACCTAATCATTCCCCATCACTTACCTAATTATTTATCATACTTTTTGAAACACTCTTGAATGATGCCTCACTAAAGTTGATTTAGCCGAAAACGCCCTCTTGATTTGGAATAGTCTGCCTTAGTGAAGGATTCCTCAAAGAAGTAGATTAAGTTGATTTAACCGAGAACATACACAATTTTACGAGATACCAACAAACCCACATCTTTATAATTTCGAAAGTATTAGAGTTCTGAGCTCCCAACATCTTGACAGTGCGCAGATGGCTTGGGAGATGATCACAGTACACTTATACTCATTTTGGCCATTTTACGACTTAACAACTTATTCCCTGTGACCATAGATATTATCTCTTTCCTTGGAGAGAATTGTCTTTTCCCCAATATACAAAAAACAACTGCTCTTTAGAAGGATGCCTCTCACTTATCTCCTCTTTATCACTGTTGCCGCTTGTTGGAATGCTTGTACAATGTCTATATCTCTTGTGCCAACTTAGAATATACCAACTCTAAATGTGTAGTAAGTACGAAAGCTAAACCAGAAGACTTACGAACAGAACCGGCCGCTTGAACCAACCTTTATGGTAGATATTCAAAATATGAAGTTATTGAATTTTTAGTTTTTCCTTTTGTGAAGTAACAAC
This sequence comes from Aradus depressus, assembly GCA_963662175.1. Lineage (NCBI taxonomy): Eukaryota > Metazoa > Arthropoda > Insecta > Hemiptera > Aradidae > Aradus > Aradus depressus. Next base: position 14,761,234 of record OY759214.1, on the reverse strand, counting down.
AAACTTCTGAAAACTTTTTATGGCCACCATAAATAGTGAGAATATCTGTCGAAGCATTGAATTATTACAACTTTATTTTTTATTTTTTTAACTATTCCAGAAAGATGTGACAAATGTAATCATAGTAATTGACTTATTTTGAGAAAGTAATGAATATAATCATACCGCAGATTCATTTTATTTAAAATCTATTATAAGTTATTTATCACAGCTTCTTCCGGTTATTTTTTGTTTTTTAAAAACTAGCAATCGTTTCGGGAAATACTTCCATCAGTATCTATAATTTATCTATTCTTTATGTTAACATTTTGTCTATCAATCAAAAACTTATTTTCATAGAATATATATATTGAGTCGACTAATATATTCAAACATCGGGTTTTGAACCCGCAATCTTGAGCTCAGGCATGCACTCTACCTCCGAGCTACTGACGCCCTCTTTTCTGTACATCTTATCGCCTTAACTGAATTCAATTGACTTTATTATCTACAATTTGAAAAATACTATCTACGCAACATTTGTGTAATCGTTCAAAAAGTATATAACAAAATATACACCAGACACCGGTCACATCTTTCTGGAAATAAATAAGTCGCTTTTCTTATTTTGGTAAGTGAAATTTAAAAAAAATTAAATTTATTAAAATTATAAATATGCAAGAAAATTAGCTCAAAATAGCTAATTAAAAATTACGCATATTCTTAATATCTGAAAATGTCTGTGCTCAATGTTATATTTTTTATTAATTTAGGGTAATTCTACGATTTGCGTTTAATATTTTATTCTAAGGCTGTGTTTCTAAGCATAAATGTATTGAAAATTTTTAAATATAAATTATTCATTTTTGTATAAATAATGCGCTTTTCTTATTAAACTCATTTTAGTTATGTTTTTGTTTTCAATGGTTCTGGTGGCCGTTAACGGTTTTCTTATGTCTTTAGCATATTTGGTTGGCCCAATAATACTATTTAATCACTTTACTAATTGCTTTATGATCCAACTATTACAAAAAATACAACCTTTTCCCTCTCAAGTATAAATAGAATATTTTTAATTTTTACATTATGAAAATTGAATTGGAAATATGTGTATCAAAGTTGTGTCATGGAGGGCTTAGGGAACAGTGTGGTGACAATTTCTTTACTTCCCAGGATGTAGTTCCAGAAATGTTAAAAATCCGAAAACGGATAGATGCTCTAAACAAAATTGAATAAATAAATTTATTGAAACAAGGGTTGTGGAAAATTTCAAAGTAACCTGAGTCGTAAAAGTCTTATTTCCACAAAAGTGATATCAAATTTTTATAAAAAATAAAGAAAAACGTATGATTTTAAAAATATTGTCTATTTCACAAAAAAAAAAAAAAGCTGTGTCAATACTTTCGGCATTGCTACCATCTACCACGGCTTAACAAATACTAAAAGTATAATGTGATTTTAGTATTTATTAAGTTGTGGTTAAAGATTGTAACAATACCGAAAGTATTCACATATTTTATGTATATTTTGTGAAATAGACAATATTTTCGAAAACATACTTTTTCTTTATTTTTTATTAAATGTTTTACAATAACTGTCGAAAATGTTTTATTAAAAATTATAAAATTTCCTTGCGAACTTCATAACAGTACTTAGGAGTATTGTTTAAAAAATACTGACAATATAAGTTAAATTAATTAAATTTCGTGTTTTAAAAGTATTTTTCAAATTCTTATTTCGCTTACTATGTCAGTGTACTATGAAAAGAACATGCTAGACTTGCGGTCATTGTATTTCACTTATTTTTTACCACAATTTTCATCACATTTGAACTCTAAGCCATCGATGTATAGTTCTTGTCATGCTATGGAAAAAACTATACCTAGAAGGAAAAAAAAAATGCGATTGAACAATTTATTAAAAATTTAATAAATTCAATTGATTTGTGCGTACATCATTGCACGGAATGGCTGTGAAATACAAATGTAAATTTTGTATTATTTATTTCAAATTATACATAAATTGTAACATAAATTTTTCTTTCTTTATATTTATATATGTATAAGGTTGTTTATTGTAGTAATGTATTTTTTTCTTTTTTCAAATATATCGTTTAGTATTTTAATATATAAATTCAGCATTGTGAATTATTTATACATAGTTCACTGCCATTTTTAGTAATATAAGGTTCTAATGTAAAGCTCTAGGCATCTAAGCTAAATCTATGGAAGAATGTTGGAGTATATTAGTTCAATAAGATAACAATATATATATAATATATATGTATACATTTTATATATTTGATTTTATTTAAACAATTAATTTTAATGTCTGATTTTGTCAAACAAAAAATAATAATTATTATAAAGACTCAAGCCATCCATTTTAAACTTTACGTAATTTATATATTAAGAGTTCTGTATTTGTACATCGCAGGTTCAAAATAATACTGTCTTACTACAGTATAACATGAGTTCAGAAAATGTCGATTTCGAGGAAGACATTCTGACAGAGTTCCGTTAGAGTGAGGTTTTCTTGTTTTACTAAAGAATATATTTCATTGAATGCATTTTTATTTCCCCAGTTATACAAAGTATAGGGGTTGTTATGTAATTGGTCAAAAATTCGATGCGTAATTTGCAACAGAATTTGATGTTTTCCGACCTGCAGATTCCAAATATGAAAAAAAAATCTGTCGGTGTGCCTGCGTGACCACGATAACTTCCGATAGAATGAATGCAAGTTAAAGTTCAACCATCACAAAGTCCGTTTTTAAAAAGAACTTTATTATTTAGATTACAAAATACACTAATTGCTCTAATTATAATTTATTTTTAATTATAAAAAAATAAAACAAAGATAATATGAACAGAAACGATCTGATCGATACGAGCCCTGAGGATAGAATGAATCTGTGGGAAAAGAGTCCCTCGGTGTGCAGCTTATCTTAAGTTGACCTCAGACTTATTTTTAAGTAAATTGGCAGAAAAGGTGGATATAACTTGTATCGACGCAAAATTTTATATGTGGGGCCAAAATCCCATAGGGACAACACCTATTGATTTTCAGCTAAATTGGCCAAAGCGGAGGGGGGAGACGATAGGGTGTCCGAATCAATGCAAAATCATATCGGAAGAATTAGTTTTTTTTTTATTGAAGCTTAATTATAAATTCGTTGCTTTCACTTAACGCAATATGAGGTTTTTATTATTCTTTTTCGTGAGGCCACTGATCTCTGATGCATCAAGGAGTAATTATAAACAGTGGCAAAGGATTGATATAAGTTTTACATTTTCCTCACAACTATATAACTGCAAGTTAGGACAGTGTTCTTCTGAAATTGCGATATTCTTATAAATAGTTCTATGTTTCAAAAATCATACATTATAAATTTCATGGAGTGTTTTTGTGTAGTATTTATTTATTTTTTCGCAGATTATCTTATATCTATATTCCTTAGCCTTCTAGTCGAGCCCTAAAGGGTTATGGATTGAGAAACCTCCCATCGTGCAATCTTATTCTTAGATTGCTTAAATATTATTGTGAATTCTTCAGGAATCTATCTAAGGTTTTAATTGTTTTTGGTCCTACTTTTTTTTTTTTTTTTAAAGCTGATTACTTTTTTTTTTTGAACATAATTGCTTTTGGTTTTTGTTTAAATGGTTGTGAAAATAAAATTAAATAAGAATTGTTTATTAAATTAGATTTTAGTTTACTAAGAATTAGAAATAGATGTAAAGAAAATAGTTTTATTTGGCATCCATTCTATTGAGAGTTAGTGATATTCAATTATGAAAACGATACCAATTTGTTGAATTGCATGTGCAAACCTTATACAACCATTATTTGTTCTTCAAAAATATTGTCTAAAGCACAAAATAATTTTTTACCATATATTTTCTGATGTAATAGAAAAATTATATGATTTATGTTATTTTGCAATGTTAGGCAGTATTTTTTTAAATTAATTTCTTCTTTAATTTAAAATACAAGAGTCTACAAACGTAATCTAAATATATTTTATCCTACCAAAGACGTATGAACATAAATTTTAGACGATCATTTTATGTTGATATATGTGTTATATATTTTTATAAATGGCTTTTATGTGTGTGTTGCCTAGTTTTATTATTATATATTATTTTGTTATATATTTTATGTTATAATTTGATTTTGAAGTTTTTTAAAATTTAATTTTTTCCCCCGCTATTACTGATACTGCCTATGTCTTTTGAAATATAATTTTTTCCTCTGCAAGTGAGAAAATGTTCTTGTTCTAACAGTGCTATTTTTCACGCTAGCTCAGGCTTTTGACAGTTGTGAGTTTAGAATATTGTTTTCTGTTTGTTCCTAAGTTTTAAGTCTGTTCCCAGATTTTTTTTAGAATTTCTTATTTATTGTCCTAAGTTGGGAGATCGGATTTCCGGTATTCTAATTGCTTTGTATTTTCATTGGTCTTTCCACTAGACTTACAGTCGTTGAGAAGTGTGTCTATTTAAACACGCACTGTATTGTTTTTTCGTCGTTCCTCTTTGTTATGTATTTTATCCTATTTATTTTATTAGCTCAAATTATTTATTTATGTACATTTTTATTATCATTACCTATGTGTATCTACATATATATATTTTTTTTCGTTTGATGCTATTTGTTTTTTGTTTTTTATTTATTATGGTATCATATTCTGTGTTATTTGGTTGTGATAAGAAAAATTCAAATTTAAATGAGAATAAACATGTTTTGAATTGTGATGTATTATCATTTTTTAATTAAATATTTTATTCAGAAATATTTTTATTATCTCGAAAAAAGGGACTATATTGATTAAAATTGTAGAATATAGCTCTATTGAGTACACATTGGTAGTCCCCAAAGTAAGAACATTTTTTCTTATAACTCTAAATTTTCAAAAAGGGGTATATTTGGGAGGAGTGGGAAGCTGGACCGCCCACCTCCCCTCCTAAGGTTTATCCCATACATACTTCTCCCTTAGCATTGTTGCGGAGGCAGGATGGTTGAATACGTCAGGCTGAGAAGAGTTTCACTGTAACTCTTATTAGTTCTACTAGTATGATGAAGTAGCGGTCAAGATTAAATCATCATCTCCTATTTATTGTAGTATATCTTGTTATTCACTCGAAAAACTGATTATTTCGGCGTTATTAAGTGGGATCAGAGGATCTCGATCTTTACTCGCAAACTTTGAAAATTGAAATGGTAATGCCTGGAAGAGATGGTTCATATTGTTATTTGGGCCCATTGCATTTATTTGTCAATTTTACAGGACGAGACCTCACTAATTTTCGACGTGGAGAATTTTTTTAAGTCAATTAAAAAATGTTTACTTTCATTTTCCGAATTTCAATAGTGTACTGCTTACTGTCTAAACAAATCGTCAATTCTCCCATATGCCTTTTTAGATATTAAATGTATCTACGGCATGAGATGAATTTGAAGGTTGGGAACCGCCGCGTAAGCAGTGCGATTTCTGTAGTGCGCATGAAGTAAGAAAGGGGGGAGGCTATCTTTTGATTTCAAGGATTAAAAACGTTGGAATGTTATTGCGCCAAGGAGTTTACTTCATGAAATGCTGTTTATAGAGATTCCGTTAGTTTTCAAAGCAAGACTGCGTGCAACTGCCCTCAAATCATACTGGCCACTGACAGCTGCTTCACTCTTGCGCAGGTTGTCTTGATTTTGCTTGTTAGTTATTGTGACTCATGCCCGGGCCTTAACTAAGAAGCCATTCGTAGGATAGAGGTATTTAACGAGTACCTAATGTCATACAGGCTCGGGACCATCGCTAACATCCACACGAATGATGGAATGTTGTAATTTTTTTTACCTCCCAGATAAAAAACCTAGGTGCCTCGGCCGGGTTTCGAACTCGCAATTTTGAGCTCAGTGGGTTAGCACACTACCTCTGAGCTACCGATTGCGCTTGTAATGTAAGTTGTGAATATGTATTGACACATACAACTAATATATTATCATATTGGAGGGCAGACATCTATTTCGGAATACCAAAAAGTATTTGGACAAATAGTTCATCTGAGCAGCCTCACTTTAGCACTACAGTAGGGGGATTGTAAAGTATAGACGACGTTTTTGATAAAATATTCAGACTGTTGCATCACATGGTCCAGCCTATACGGTATATTGAAGGAGTTTATACGGGTATAAACTGTAGACGCCAACTTATATACTTAATTAGGCGTTACACAAAAGTGATCTATCGCTGGGACTCCTTTAAAACGCATCTAGGTTGTATTTTTGGAAGAAAATGGTATTTAGGAGTTTAACGTTATGCTCAAGTCGTCTCATTTTGAAGCAAGAATGCGGACCTTTAAAATAATCTTGCAATTCAATCGGATTATGTCCACCACTCACTTTTGAATCACTTTTATAAATAAATTTAATAGTACAGGGAGGCTTTAGAATACAATTTTTTGTAAGTTTCCCAAGGCTGTCATGAAGGTGAAGCCAGCCTGTTATTAAACGATGGATTCATATTTGTTCATTTATTTTATTAATAAATATAAAAAAAAACGTTTTTTTTTTTAATATCAATTTCAGAAAATATAGGGGAGTAATTTCGGTATTGCTACCATATATTTTGTGAAAAAGACAATATTTTTTAAAACACTTTCGTTTTCCTTTATATTTTACACTAAGTGTTCACAATCTCTCTGCATTACTATCATTTATTTTATTATTAAATATTTGATTTGGTGTTCTATATTTGCTAACATAAGGGATGAAATAATCAAAAATTAAATTAAAATTTAGTGCCAATTTTTATCTTGAAATTAACAAAGAGAAGCTATTTAATAATTTATACCTGAAAGAAGTAAACAATAAAATAATTGTGAATAGACTAGTTTGTAAAATAGTTCTTACTTCATTTAAATAACTTTTACTTAGTATATATTTTAATATGAAAAACAAAATTACTTTAAAGCCAAGAAATTTTGAGTGTGCCAGGCTACTTTTACTGTGTTAATGTACATAGCGCCTTATGTATGATAACTTTTTTTAAATGAAAAATATCTTCTATATGTTCAATATTTATTTAAATAAAAATTTGTTGTTCATACCAACATTTTATTTAATTATTCCACTGCCATTTTAGTTTATTTCTCACTGCGCTACTGCAGTTTTGAAGGAGTTTAAGGATAAAAGTAAACGAAAGAGTAAAAATAAAAATATAATTGTATTAATTAAAAACATTTAGGCAACATTATTTTTTTTGAATTTCTTGCCAGCTCGTTTCTTCTTTTTGAAACTGACCAACGGCTTGTCGACTTGTTCTTCAGACTTTTCTTCAAGTCCAGCGATCTCAGCTGCCTTCGCCAATGGGTCTCCTTCGAAGATCTATAAAGAAAACATAGATTAGAAGAAAGCTTCGGACGGCAGACATCGGACTGGGAGAAAAAAAAAATTGTTAACAATTGCAAAAAGAATGTAAGAACGGCAACAAATTGAACTGACTAATTCTTACAATATTAGCACAAAAGAAAAATTAAAAATATAAATAAATCAAACAAAAATAAATGATAGTTCAAAAATTTAAGGAAAAAATAACGTCCTTAACGCCAAACATTCGAACCACATAATCTCCGGTACCACCGAACGGATCTTGACATTTTCAGGGTGAATACGGATTGGCGTAAAACTCTAATAACTACCGTTGTAATGAATGTATCGACACTAAGTTTCGTATTCTAATTCAAAACATCATAAGGACGAAACCTATAGATTTCCACGGAATCGGCTTTTCGATGAGAAGGAGGAAATCAGAGGCGGGAGGCACGACAGAAAACCCCGAATAACTGTCGATGTAATAAATGTATCGACGCAATATTTAGTATGAGGATACAGAATTTCTTATGTGTCTACTATTGATTTTCAGCCCGAACGGTAGATTTGGAGGAAGACCGAAACATAAGGATGTTATGTCCGCGGGATTCACTCAATCGGCATAACACACATAAGAAAAAAAATAGTTTTTTCGGCATATTACCTCATCCTCTGGATTAGTTCTGTACGTCACCTTCGGCATTGTCACCATGTAATTTATTTTCTGTTCTTTTCTATCTAAATACCTCGTGCCAGCATATTCCTTCAGTTTTCTTCGATACTGAAATCATAACGTTTCAATGCTTAAAACGAGTATAATTACACAAATAACTGTCGATACTCCTAATACTCAAGTACCTACCGCTGAAGGAGTGACGTAGTGAGGATTATCCCAAAGTGTCTCACCGGAGAAACTGTCAGAAAAGAGTTTAATCGGATTCAGAACAAACCTGGGACCTGAAAAACATTAAATTAAATTAAAAATAATTAAGAGAAAATTAATTTTGATGGCCATAGTAGACCTAAATATTTTATTTATTTCATCATTCTGACGTTTCGGCTTCTATGAGCCATTTTCATACATTACTGGAACAATTTAACAATAATTGTTTAGAATTACATAATATTATTGTAAATTATGTTATATTCTCATCAAAATATCAAACATAAATCAATTATTTGTATGAATAAAAGTTAGCAGAAACGATCATCAATTAATCATAATTGTTATTTATTTATTTTTGGCCTTATGTAGATATCATATCAACCATATCTCATATAACGGTGTAATATTTAGTTATTTAAAACATCCATGTTTTGAGGCCCGGCAGGGAGTTTATCTACGAAATAAAATTCACCCCCGGACGGGATTCGAACCCGCAAACCATGATGAGACCATGCGACCAGAGTCCGCACGGCCACCATGGAAAAGGTGGATTCAAAACCCCATAAGGACAGCAGCCTCTATTAACTTTCCGCGAAATCAGCTGAAGGGATATTGGGATCTAAGGGGGCTCGACTCAAACACCCCAATAAGTGTCGATATAATGAATATATCGACACAAAATTTAGTATAAGGATTCAGAAGCTCTTATGTAAGTCAACTTTAGATTTCTAACCCAAACAATCAATAGGTTTCGGAGGGAGAGCAAAAACTTAATTGCTTAGTTCGTGCTGGGGAAGTACGTTGCCGGTGATTCATCGACGACTTTTTTTGATTTGAGGTGAGGTTAATATTGAATCGAATCAAAACTAATGATAATGATTAGTCAATAATGATTTTTTTCAATCTGCTAGCATGATTCTAATACGATACAACCATGTTAAACCTACCTATTTCTGCAAGAGCTCCATCTTCGACTAAAATTTGATAATGCCTGTACCAAATTCTGTTATCACGAATCGAAAACGAAATGACACGATCCACAAAAGGCTGACTTTTTGGATGGTGATTTGGAACACCAAAGACCTGGAATAAATAAAATAATTAGTTTCTAATTTTAATTTGAGAGCTGCCCAGTTTCTAGGTCAGAGAAAAAATAGTAAATTTAAAATATATAAACTCAAACCACTCTGGATGTATGGCTCACAAATTTACGATTCGGTGAAAACGTCTAATCTGAAACTTATCCAGGTTTTCCAGTCAAAGACACTAAGACTCATCACACAATACCCACATATGTAGGGAACAGAACATTTCACAATGACTTCATGATAAACACAGTCACAACACAATTCAGGTCCTCTACAGACGTTTCAATAGCAAATTGCATTCACACACAAATCCATACATCCACTCACTTTCTTCACCATACTATCCCCACAGGAGACTGAAGAGGAGATGGAACTGTGACTTGCTATAAACCCAAATTGCATCCACTCACTTCTTTAAATATAATTATCATTATGATAGTATACCCTCTCATTCATTGCTTTTAAAATTCGCGGGGCCTTCCTCTCTCCCTCCACTCAAGACATCAAGACCACCATGTCTTCTTGGTAACTGGTTGTTGCATGAAAGCAACAGTTGCAACCAAACAATATAAGACAAAAATATAAATATAAATTAAAAAAATACCTGAATAAAAAGTTCTTTTAGGAGTGCATAATGTGGTTCTTTATCGAAATTTTCGTCGAAAGTCAAAACAGGGCGAGAACCTTTGAGACAGTTGCCCGTAAGTCTCAACTCGCCCATCGTAAAAGCACTTTCAACCAGAAATTTAGCTGAAGGTCCATGTGGCACACTTGAGATCCACATGTACAAATCCAGTTTTTTCCTTGCTTCAAAAAATATTGCTTTGTTACAATTTTTTACTTCACAGAGCTAAAAGAAAAAATAATAACATTTAAACAACAATAATAAGACCGACAATACAATCCGCATTGGTGGATTTTCTCCTAATACTAGTTGAGTTAATTTCGACACATGCTTTGGTTATAACTACGAGGTCATATCGCCTACTACCAGAGCGTTCTTTCGTTCGTCACTAATGTGGACATGAGCCCGATTGTACTATGGGAGCCTAAGGTTTAGTACACAGGTTTAGTTATCTACGGTAGGGGTCTTCAACGACTAACTGACATCGTATAGGTCCGAGAGAAAGCTAACGTTCCATCCGAAGGGCCGGTGTGCTCAAGATTTTTTCACCTCCCAGATAACAAACCTAAGAGCTTCGACCGGCCGGCTCCAGTCTGATCTGAAGGTAGCTTCGCACGACAATAATTAATATAACAGAAATTATAATGTCAAAATGTACGATCAGGAGAAATAGTTTAGTATAATTAGTTATTATGACTCATGCCCTGGCATTAACTACAAGGTCATACCGCATACTCCTAGAGCGTTTTATCGTCACTGGTGGGCATTAGCCCGACTTTACTGTGGGAGTCCTACATTTTTATTCACCTAGGGAACGGGCGTAACATCGTACATGCTCAGGACCTTGCTCAACATATCATCCGAAGGATGACGTGCTCAAGGTTTTTTCCCCTCCCCGATAAAAAACCTAAGGATCTCGGCCAGTTTCGTATAGGCATCATCCAAAACTATTGGGAACTGAAGGGACTATAATTTCGTACATAGTTCTACGTACTTCATTGATCACAGTAAGATGCTCTCTTCGAGATATTTTATTTTCATCCTTGGCATGAGGCATAATCCTCTTAAGATCGTTCATCAGATGTCGGTCTCTCTGACTAGTCCCTGAAGCTGAGAACACCAGTACTCGTTGCCGATTAATCCATTTAACCTGTGAAAATAGAAATAAAATGTTAATTCGTTCTACACACTAATGCGTATGAAAGACACATTAAGCCACAATATATAGAAAGCCTCCTGGTTACTAAGGACATTTAAAGGCCTTTTAATGGACTTGAGCCATTTAAGTCACTAAGATGTACAAAATTTAAAAAGGACATTTAATGTCCTTGAGGTCTTAAATCCTCTAAGAAACTTACCTTTAACCCCTTTGGGTAATGGGCCCAGCTCTCAATTTTCTACCTAGTCAAATACATTATTATTGGCCCACAAGTTTTTTTAAATGAAAAATCAAAGGGTAATCTCTCAGTTGTGTAAATATGCATGAAATTAAATTACAGTGAGGTTATTCTAGTTTTTGAAAGTGTTCTTACTTCATTAATTTCGTTAAGTTTGCAAGAAAATATTTAACTCTGAAAATGAGGGCCAGTAGAACACCCGGAGGCGAATATTGAAAAGACAAGGCTGAGCAAATATATACAGGTAAGCAAATGCCCTTCAAGAACTGCAGCGCCCAGAAATAAAAGCGTTGCAACACATATGTTAACTGAAACTAACAAAACTCATATATATACAGGGTGTATCGCAAGCAGATGACAATACTCGGGGGGGGGGGGGGGGGGGGGGGGGGGGGGGGGTGAATGCCCCACTCAAGTACGCTAAGAAACCGGGGTAATAAAAATCCGTTTCAACTTAGTGTAGAAATAAATGAGATTTTAAATTTTTTTACGATAACCACGTTTTTTTAGCAAAATGTCCGTAAATATCACTTTTTGGTTAAGGTAAAGTGAAATCTGACTACACTGTCGTAATCTACGTTAAATTTCCTAATAGGTGACATGTTTTTTGACATGAAAATCGAAAAGAATAAAATAGGAGGCTAACGTTTATTTCAAAATGAACACCTGTTTAAATTTTTTGGCAAAGTTTCAGTTTACCGTAATTTGTTTTCTCCATTTGCTAGGATGTTCCAAATTCACCAAAAGTTAGCAAACATATGGCTCTTTAAAAATACCTAATGTTGTTCTGTTTATTGTCGACCATAGCCGGAATGAGACAGCAGAAAAGATGAAAAATATGGGTAAACCTAACATACACAAAGCGAGACTTTTTATAAAATTAACTAATTCATTATTTCAAAAAATTTGAAATTATTTTCAGAGATAAAAAAAGTTTTGTACTGTACATTGTGTTGAAAAAATTATAACAACATGTTTTGGCAAATTTTCAATTTACCGTAATTTGTTATCTCCATTCGCTAGGATGTTCTAAATTCACCAAATTACTATTATTCTCTGAAATATTAATTAAGTATTTTCTCTGAATAAATAAAGTTATATTTGTTTTCCCTAATGTTGGCTTCTGTCGACGATTAGAGAGTAAAAAAAAATAAAAATAATCCTAATCTGTTCAATGGATTTTGAAACTGAAAACAAACGTTAGACGTATTAGCTAATGTAAACATTATTAGATCCAATAAACAGTTTTATGGAAAGATTCGGTTGGGAGACATTAGTCTAAGAGAATCATGCCGGTTTTTTACACAGCGCGGGAATACATAGACATGATTTATGCTTACGGGGCTGCTGGAGGCAACGGTCTGCTAGCAGAACAAATTTACCGTAATCTATTCCCAAATCGACAAAGATGGCCGGATCGGCGAACTATAGAAAATGCCTATCGGATTATGGGAGAAACTGGTTCGATTCCAAGACAACCTGCTAATTATGCCGGTCGACCACGAAGGGATGTCGATGATATTTTAGAGCGGTTTGACAATGATTCGTCCACGAGCACCCGGCGCGTTGTGGAAGGTGGATTGGGCGGTATGGACCTGTGAGATGACTGGCTCGGAGTCCTGACCTGGCGCCATTAGATTTTTTAGTGTGGGCACTTTAAGTCCCGTATGTACAGCGTATCTATTGATGATGGGGACCAATTAATCGCGAAAATTCAAGAGACTTGTGAGGAAATGGGAACAAACAGGCTTGAGATTCAACGGGCCACCACATCCGTTCTAACAAGAAGTCAATTGTGAGAAGATGAAGGTCTGTTTCAGCAATTGTTATAATTTTTCCAAAACAATGTACAGTACAAAACATTTTTTATCTCTGAATGATTAATGTAATAATTTCAATTTTTTAAAAATAATGAATTACCTAGTTAATTTTATAAAAAGTCTCGTTTTGTGTATGTTAGGTTTACCCATGTTTTTCATCTTTTCTGCTGTCTCATTCCGGCTATGGTCGACAATAAACAGAACAACATTAGGTATTTTTAAAGAGCCATATGTTTGCTAACTTTTGGTGAATTTGGAACATCCTAGCAAATGGAGAAAACAAATTACGGTAAACTGAAACTTTGCCAAAAAATTTAAACAGGTGTTCATTTTGAAATAAACGTTAGCCTCCTATTTTATTCTTTTCGATTTTCATGTCAAAAAACATGTCACCTATTAGGAAATTTAACGTAGATTACGACAGTGTAGTCAGATTTCACTTTACCTTAACCAAAAAGTGATATTTACGGACATTTTGCTAAAAAAACGTGGTTATCGTAAAAAAATTTAAAATTCATTTATTTCTACACTAAGTTGAAACGGATTTTTATTACCCCGGTTTCTTAGCGTACTTGAGTGGGGCATTCACCCCCCCGAGTATTGTCATCTGCTTGCGATACACCCTGTATATATATATCAAGCCCACACATTGAACATACCTTTTTCGGTATGGGCTCGTCCGATGATCTCGTGGGAGGTGGTACTTTTTCTTCATTATCTAGCTCTTGCTTTTCAGATTTTTCGGACTCTGATTCTTTCCTTTTCCTTTTACCAAGGACTCTCCCTAATCGAGTTGCGCGATTCTTTCTTGACATAGCTAAACAAATAAAAAATGTTCCAGTTCTAATGTAAGGGAAGCCAACATACACTTGTAGTTATTGTCAAAAAGGTATTGAAAAATATGATAATAAATTTAAGATAAGTCACTGGTCTTCTAAAACAACAGAAAGAAAGGATAGGAGAAAGTAAATTCAAACAAAAACACCCCTCACCTCCTCTTACGGTTTTAAACAAAAACAAGCATGCGAACGCAGAGGTTACATGTATTGACTATCGATAGATATCAATCCAACCTTTCAATTACTAATCGATTATATTATAAAAAGTTGAACAACATACAAATTGTTTTCTTATTTTTATCTACATTCCTTTTCACATATTTATTCTGAATTTCTATAAATGTATTGCTTTCAAACAAAGTATCACTGCTCTCAAAGAGAGTAGAAGAGGGGGGGGGGGGGGGAAGGGGAGAGTCAATAAGGAAATCTGCAGCTAGCATTGAGATCGTATTGAGTAATGAGTAAAAAAATAACTTAACACAATCATTTACCAAAACAACATTACAAATGAGTCAATGAATAATTGCCCAAGAAAAATCTCTGAAGTAACAGTTTCTGCTGACTTTACCATCTCCGGCAGACAGGGATCATCCATAGTTCAAAGAAAGTCTGTAATTCAATAGGATTTTTCCAAAATCGTTCCTTAACTCATGTTCAAACGCAAATAATTATCAAACTCTTAAAAATGTAGCTTAAATTTAAAAATCCTCAATCCGTAGGAAGGACTAATTTCCAATCTTATCGGGGTGCCCACATCTAAATTAAAAGTGTGAATTTGTCTGCTTACCACGCCATGCAACTATCACAAGTCAGGCTTAGATACCAACCTTTCATTGTTGTAAGAAGCTATACGAAAATGTATAAAACAGTGACAAATTAGATTGTTTAAAGGTTTACGGAGTTCTTTGCCATTCTTGGAAACCTAGTACCTTTTCTTCATATTTCACTTGTCTTTTTGGATAAATATAATTTCTTCTGTATCCAATAACTGATTGAAAAATTAAATGTTCATTATTTCTAAAAATAGTAAGAAACGGAGAAAATTACGCTATTTACTGAAAACGATAAACAGGTAATTCAGAGGATGCAGCATATGCCAAAGCCAGGATTGAATTATGAACAAAAGAGAATGATGAATATTTTGGTCTTATCGTATCGTACAAGTCGGTGTCGGTGGACAAGTAAAATTTGATTTATTTTTAACTATACTCTCATTTGGATTAGCCGGATAACTACCAAAGCCATAATTAAAAAATCCTTTTTCAACTCCTCGGATAATCCAGTTTTCTGTACTCAACCCAGAATAATTTCAATTAAATTCACCCCATATTTACAGTATTTTTATTTTGAATTACAACCATGAAATAGTATCTTAGAATAATATAAAAAATGTCAATGGGCAGTAAAAAAAAAAGTGAAAATAAAGCCAATTTTTTTAACTTTTTATTTTTTTAGAAAAAAAAGAAAAAAAATTTAAGGATAACTTTTTAATTTCTTTCATTTTAAGTTTTCAATTTTTTAAAAAATTCAAAAAAAAATCAAACAATCTTCAAATATAATATCCGTTAGGAAAACAACAAATTCATACACAACACAATAGCTGTTTTTAGATAATTTTGTTTTTCTTTGTGTGTGTATGCATCATTTTTCACAGCAATAAAATTTTTCATTTATACAACAAACAGTTAACACTCTTGTAATTTCTTATTTTCTTTTTTTTTTAATCACAACTTTTGTAACCACCAAATTTTGGTGGTTAAAATAAAGAAAAATAATTATGTATTACTGATGGACAAGTTAGTCCCTCTACATACAAATATGGTATATTGAATTATATATTGTTTCAATTATGTACAAAATACATATATATTATTATATAAAGATATATATATAATAACAACGTTTTATTATAAATTAACAACAGGCTGAAGGAAGAGTGTGTTATGTACACGAAGTTGTAAGGAGGAGAACATAAGATAGAGAGTGAGTGAGAGACAGAAAGAGAGAGACATTAAAACAGTAAAATGGAGGAGAGGCCTGGTCAGGTTCAGACTAGTGGGGTGGTTATCGCAAGGCTCGCCCATCCTTGGCCTTCTATCCTGGGTATTCACGATCGCCAACGTTAATTCGATCCGGAGCCGCCGCTGTACTAAACCCCAACATACGAGTGTCCACCTTCTGCATACGACCTTTTTTGGTCTTCTTATTTTTGCCCTGAAAAATAAAAAAAAAAAAAAATAATAATAATTAGATCAGGCATTTAACCCAATTGAGAAATTACAGACATTTAAAGAAATGTTCTTCATGACAGATGAAAGCCTCAAAATCCTTACGATCACAAAATCCACTTTTCTTTAGACAACGGGGGATCCCCAACATCAATGAGACGCCATATTATGGTTGTTACAATATGGAACAACCATATTATAGTTGCAGTTACAAGATGGAACAACCATATTATAGTTGCAGTTACAAGATGGAACAACCATATTATAGTTGCAGTTACAAGATGGAACAAACATATTATAGTTGCAGTTACAAGATGGAACAAACACCAATTTTCACTAATTTTATTTCCTGAGCTATAGGGGAAGTTATGTAATCAACATGAAAAAAAAAGTCTGCCTGTGAACACTTATTGTGAATCTTCTCAAACTCAAGACTACAATCAGTCCCTCGAAGCAGAAAATCAATTATCCTGATATAAAGTCTATAAGAAAGAATAAGAATACACGAAAAAACTAGTTTAATTGTTAATCCTCTACAATGGCCGCATTTCCTTGAACATTCCTTTTCGGCCTGATTCTGGTCTTAATTGCCCATCAAACAGCCACCTCTAAAACACTCCAATCTGACAATTAGTCTTATACCCGATAAGGAATAGTTATGAGTTTTGTGGCTGCCTGAGCCTAGTTTCCAGGCACTATTAGTTCCACATGTTCATCGATTCTTGCATGTCCTGTTCAGACACCTCAAAAGGTTTGTTCCAGAATTCACCACAAAGCTAAATGCTGAAATAGCAATCCTACTTTCTTATATGTGCGCTACTTTTATTTTTTATATTCCGGCTTAAATATTACTTAATTTTTTATATAAAACAACACAATATATTTCAGTGCAAACACAGGCCTTCAACAAGTCAAGTCGGGAACAAAAATTGAAGGAAATAAGAAAGAGTTGAATTGTCAATGCATCATTGAGGTCAACGGTGAGCTCTGAAACAAAATCTCAATCGGCTAATCAAAAAAAACAAAAAAAAAAAACACCCATCTCATGACTATCATAATCTTAAATCTTACCTCGAAAGTATTTTAGTGATGCAGCTGTAAGTCCTGGATAAGAACTATTTATCAGACACCAACTCGAAGCAAGAATTATCTTTCACAAAACTCTATTCGCTTAACCATAACTTCATAATTTATTAATTTTTCATATTCGCAAGGCACTAAAAGTTTCATTATATACGTTGCACAAGCTCTCATAATGAATAAAGAAAACAAACTAGGGTTTTGACATTACACCATTCTAAGGTTTAGTTTGCTTAGTTTATGGTGTAATGGTGTAACCCTGTGGTGTAATGCAAAAACCTGCAGTTTATGTATTCCTTTATTGTGGAATAAACAATATTTTAAAAAAAGCACTGGACGACCTGCCAAATATCGTTATTCATATAAACTTTTCTCTAGAACTTTTACTTTTTTTTTATTAGGCTCATATGATCTACGCGTAATAGCTGGGGTATTTCTCTAAGATATTCGGTATTATTGTTCCTGAATTGTTTGGGTACGAAGACTGTTTCCAGTTCTTCTATTTCCTTGGTCTCGGGACAAATGGTCATAAGCTTACTAGAATATGCTATACTTAGTAGTTAATTTAGCTCTGTCTATATTTTTTCAGTCCAATTTTGAATCTGTCATTTTGCAACAATCAATTGTCTCCCTACCTAATTTTGATTTGATCCCTGAGAAAAAAAAAACGTTACTCTCAGGGTTACGCCAGGGTTCGTTGGCCCATTGACGGAAGAGAAAAGGTGAACAATGACACGTTTCTTCTTCGATTCAAAGAACTTATTTTTTTTTTTTTAATATAAGAGGTTTCTTGTAAAACGTAATTAGGCCCCGAAGTAAAGTAGTCTCAATGTTCGTCCGAATTGGAAGTAAATCTAATCAGATCTAAGTTAGCACATATGACCTCTTTATTCCAAATTTCACGTTCATATCTACAATTGTTTCTGTGTTAGGACGCTCACAACTTTCCATTAGATATATACATACGCACGCACAGACAGACATTATGAAAATTGACAAAACAAAGGACCTTGAAACTTTAAACTCCATTGAAAGCTCGATCTCGGATTTTCGCACGATTACAATACTTTCTTAAAGTATATGTATAAAAAATTGAAAACGAAGTTCCCACAATATGTATTCCGCGTTTCTCTACTCAGAAGTTTCCAAAAATGAGTTGCAGTAACTGATATTTTCTTTCAAATTGAGTTATCTTTTTCATAATTGGGTAGATACCATTTTTACATTTGAATATTAACTTCAGCTGCCTTGCGATTATGCCTTCTCTCCTTGATTCCTTCACATTGTATACTTCCAGATAATATATATAAAGTACAAAAATATTCTAAAAGAAACTCTCCTTATCAATGAAAGAATAATACTATAGCCCAATCTCATTTCGCACAAGATGGTTAAAGCAAAACAGTAGATAATGCTGTAAGAGGCCAAACTATAGGTATGGAATTCTGACCAATATAGCGAAAATTAAAAAAAGTAATTCTTTGCGTATTCTTACTTATAATATACTTGTGATTAATAAACACTTTTTGTCACATTTAAGGCATGTTATGTGTCTGCTGCTCTTTTATTATTTTACCATTGTTTTAGTGAGCAGTTGCGCAAAATTGTGCCATTTTATTCTACATCCCAAATTCAATACTTAAATCATAACGATAGATAAACTGAAGCAGCACTTTTCTAAATACGTTTTTACAATCTAATGTTATATTTAATAAGTAAACTGATATACTTACCTGTTTTAAATAACTAAAAATAAAATAATTGTTTTGTCTTCAAAAAAAATTTTGATTGTAATGTAAAAATGTATCCTAATTACTATTTCTAAAAGGAATATTAATAGAGCAGTGCTTTCCAAAGGTTTCCATAGCGATATTCCAAGATATTCATTTTGTTACCATTTGATAGTTAGTTTTTCGCCCTAAAACCACAATAAATAAATAATTGTTACCATTTGTCATTTATCAACATAATTATATTTATGTATCTTCAAGAAGGGGAAGAAAAAAAGACTGTTGGACGACACATACTGGCAGTAATGCCTAGCATTGTTCGGCACATAATAAATGAGGGTCCACCGCTGCTCATCTTTCTAACAACACAACGTTCTTTGAAGTGTTACAGTGGATTTTTATCAAATTCCACTCCCTTGATCCAAATCATTTGATACTTCGCTTCATGAAAATGTTCTTCCCTCCATTCATCGTCTAGAGAGCGAATCATGTATAAAGTTACTCATATCTGAATGTTTTTTTTTATCAAAGCGCTTTCGTTGCTAGTGAAGGAATCCGAGTTGGTAGCTGTCTCAAAGTGCCGTACAGGCTTGAACTAGCTTTGTCACCAGCTTTCGTTCACTATGTGGTATACCAGTCTCCCTTAATCAGCCTTCACGTTGAAGGTGGTAACATATGAAATGTTAGTTTTTACGATTAATAACAAGAAAGGATCAAAAACAATTATGGCAACGGGTAGTAAGGTTATACGTGGCAGTTTTTTTTTTTTTTTAAACCTGTCACTAGTGTCAATGAAAATTGGAAATGCCAATGGAGACTCGAAAAGAACTTCCAGTTTAGACACGAGTACTTCAAACTGTCAGACAGCTCATCCCAATATCTCCATCACTTGATTTGAGAGAGCTCTTATCAGTTCAATATCGTTCACTCAAGATTCTGGTCTGCCACTCCTTCAGGTCCTTCTTCCAACTTTTCAGAACCGTTCTCGCTTGATGCTGTTTGAGTAGTATCTTCAACGGCATTATGAGTTTAAAATCATTTGAAGACAATGAATTTCTTCAATAAGAACAAGGCGTCATTAGAAGAAAGGAAAGTAGTATATAGGTCAGGTGTACAACTCTTTGAAACGAATACTTCATATGATACAACCAAATACAACCTTGCAAACATCTCCAGCACCTGAACCTGCCTAATCACGTAGACCCTTTCCCGTTACAAACCATTTCTTAATGTTTGCCTATAAATGGAAGCGTGTCCTTCTCTCCCTCCACTGAGAAAAAACCAAAAACCTATCTCTTTAATGAATTCCTGTTCGAAATTCTATCACTTGAATTCTCCTGAGTTGAGGATCGCCTCCATGTACATCCATATATAACATAGTTTCCTAGATCTCTTTTCACATCTTCAACAGAATGGATCAGGAACAACACCCATTTTCTAAAGAGCGAAGTGTTCTTTTACGTACCCGACCAATGTCATCCGGAGCTGATCAGAATTGTTCTTTTATTATTCAGGACGCTAATCAAATCTTTTTGACTCTCAACAACCTAGTTGATCGCGTCAAGATTAGTTTCTATGGGATATCTCTCCTTTTCAGTGCCTGCTGATCACTACCACTTTTAGGGCCACCAATATATATATAGCACTCCATCATATACCCCAGAAGATAATGAATTTAACTATCATACCAGCAAACTTGTCCTGCATTGGTCACTAAATATTAACACAATGAAAATAAATGCAATATTCTTCTTGACATCCGAAAGATAATCTGCAATGAGTATATTTCTCTTCATTCAAGCAAGTCTCAAAGTGCTATTGGAAATTTGAGTATATGGCTCTAAAATGACTAAAGAGCAACTGACTAGCATTTATGTATCCCCAGTTGTGGTGGAGAGAAGAGTGGGGCGAATATCGGTCAGCCCCCGATCAAAAATGATGAGTCGGGCAAACGATGCTAATGGTCCCTCTGTTGTTGAGCTAAAACCTCTGTTTCCTGAACTCCAGATCCAATCATTCTTGCGTTCCTTTCAGTCTGAATGAAGTTATACAGTTATATTTTCTTCTCCCGTTACTTCGGAGATTTTGTACCACTAACGATTCATCTCACTTCATTTGGTATGCACCTTACTTTTCTACCACGGTAGAAAATGAATATATGCATACGATTTATAACCCTTGAACTAATAGAATGTATGTTTTGTAAGCAGCCAATAATAATAATTTCGATTTGTTTTGGTGAAAAACGCCAGAGCCTTGAGGTCATATAGCCTATGGGGGTGCAGCACTCCAAGCACTTGCTGGCAAATACCTTCAGGAAACTACAAGTAAGTTGAACTCTACTGGGTCCGCGGTCACACGGAGATTCAGGGAAACGAGGAAGCAGACCGACTGGACAAGGAAGGTTCAAGTAAGCCTTTCATGGGGCCAGAGCGAATACTAGAAATATCCCGACAGGTATACCGAACCCAGGTTAAAAAGTGAACTAGGGACATTTTGGTGCAGTCGTGGAGAGAAACAACCACATGCAGACAGTCAAAGATGTTTATGGATGAAGATTCCAAGGTGTTGGAAGATGGGATCCTGAACCTCAAAAGGAACGAGCTTCGGCAACTAACTGGAGTCCTCACAGGACCACGATCCGTTCAATAGACAGCTACACACTGTAGGGGTCAAGGACAGTCCCACCTGTGATAGATGTGGAGATGGAGAGAGCACACTTCCTGGGCATATAGATATACTCAAAATTTTCGACAAAGATATGGTCATAGAAGACTGGACCATGGGAGCATTCTCAGATTCGTTAAGAAACCTGGGAGACTGAGTTGCTTACCCAAGATTAATAAGGGCTCTTCAACAAGGTAACTGATATCGCACTGGTTCGGAACCACCGCTTAAAGTCCCATCCGAAGGAAGACGTGCTCATGTTATTTTTTTACCACCCAGATAATAAGACATGTTGGCTTTGTAAAAAAAGAGACTCAGTCTTGGTTCGTTTTTCACAGAATTAACTTTGTCATTGGGGGATAAATTAGGACAGCTACATCATAAAAATAACTCCATCTTAAAAAAAATTAAGAAATAAATCCCTCCTATGTAAAATACCGAAACCTATAAATTCTCACACTTAATTTTGGTGACGATACATTTATTACATCAGCAGTTATTAGGGTTTTTAAAAGTTGAGCCCTACCTCTGATTCCCCCTCTTTCTTCTTTACGGTAGATTTCACTGAAAAGTAATAGGTGACGTCCTAATGAGGATGTGAATTTAAATATAAAATTTCATATCGATACATTACATCATGTAATACAATTATTACAATTTTTTTTTGTTTTGTCAACCCCCACCTAACCCCCCTCCCGTTTGGCCGATATGGTTAAAAATCAGTAAGTGTTGTCCCTATGGGGTTCTATATAGCCAGATAAACTTTATTATCGATAAATTCATTCTATCGGGAGTTATCGTGTTCACAGACACACAATAAACAGGTCGGAAATATAAATATAAACATTTCTGACAGATTACATAACCTTCCCTATACTCCGTGTAGTTGGGAAAAGTGGCATGAATCCTTAGTGGTACAATGAACCCCTTCACGCTTTCTGCGTTAAACAGCTCTCTTCTGTTCAACTTCTCAGACATTTGATTATCCAACAAAGTCTACTTCCAACTCCCAGTACTGGAACAAATTTCGTTCTTCGTATCTTCATAATAATTGAATATTGTTCTTTTCGTTGAAACGAAGAAAGTGAACAGAATAGTAGGTACTGTCTGTCAATCTTATAATTTGCCAGCCTACTTTTTTTCTTTTTTTTTTTCAACACATAGAATAATACAATATACAAACAAACACTAAAAATTATTACAACAAATAAAAACAAACATAATTAATATTCAGGAAAACTAATTTAAATACAGAGGGAGCCTCTACTTCAAAATTATATAATTTCTGCCAATAGGGCACTATTCATAATCATTTCATGAACTGTAATATAAATAATAATTGAAAAATAATTCAATACATAATTATATAAACAGTAAAAATAGTGATTATTTGTTGTCATTCATTACAGATAATTACTTGAATGAACATTCAAAAATAATTTTAAAACTAAAGAAGAATGTAATTTGTACACATGTACTAGATTATTACACATTTACATTATTGAAAACCCGCCCCCTAGAAGGAAGGATGAGTAAGGAAATGGATGCCAGAATTTGAAAGGGATTTTGTTAATAATAAATATAAATTTTCTCAAACAAAATTATTTGAAAAAAATATATCAGTGAATAATCACTCTAAAAAAATAAATAAATAAAATAAGAGATGAGAAATGGAAAGGGGAAATAAAAAAAAAAAAAGTATAATATGAAAAAAAAAGTCGATTTTTATAATTAAATAAATTTTCTTTTTAATATTTTTAATTAATCAATTTACAACAAATATGACATTTGTACATGGCATGTAGGTATATATGATGAGAATTGAAAGAAAAAAAAAACAAAAATATATATACATATATGTATAAATATATGGTATATATGATCAATGAAAAAACATTGTTTTTTGATCAATATATTTAATATTATTTGTTTAAATAAAAAACTGATAAAGCGAAATACTCCTTTTAACTTATCTTTCTGTCAGTTTCCGCTTTTGTACAGTTACTCTAACAAATGAAGTAAATGAAAGAAAAAAATACGAAGGAATGAAGAGAAGTAGTACTGGAGTGAGTAAGAATGGCGTCTTAAATGTTGATAATTAAATTTAGATAAAAATATATTTGTAATATAATAAAAATGGGGAAGACAAGCCAAAAAGCATACGTAAATAAAAAAATAATAATAGTTTTCTACAAACTAATCAAAAAGAAATATTTTACCAGTGGAATACGGGAGACGATTCGAGTGTTTAATTATTCTAAAACGATGGGAAAAATGCATCTAACCTTTTTCTTCAATATTATAAAACTAGACAAGATTTACTGGCTTAAAAAAATTAATAATGAATAATTTATTACCAACTTCTCCCCCCTCGAATTCATATTGTAAATTAATACACGTGTTTTGAATTTTTTTTTATTTAAACAATGTTTTAATTTTTATCTTCCTTTCATTTATATAAAGAAAAAAAGAAAAGCAATTTTTTTTATGCTATTTATTTATATTAATTATATAATTTACTATATACAATTTTTTGTTTACATTAATAGTTAAAAGTGAAGGAACTTATTTAATTTTATTTCATTTCTTTTAGATAAGAAAAACTAAAAAAAGAAAAGAAAAAACAAAATTAATGAAAAGGAATGTTAATATATTTTTCGTAAATGTTAATTTGAAGTGAGGGGGGCGAAGGGGGGGCCACTGGGGAAGGATTTCTATGGATGTTGGAATTCACTTTGGAAGTGTGAGATAAAAGCAAAGAAGTGGAAGAAATTAAGGAGAAAAAAAAATCACAGAAGAAATAAAAAATAAATAAAAAAGGAACAAATACAAATTAATTACAAGTTGCCAAAAAAATAAATAAAGAATAGTGGAAGAAATTTAACGTGGAAGACTTGTAACATCATACACTTTTGGACAAGAAAAAAAAAATTTAGGCTACTGAATTTGAAGAAGTAGAAAAATGTAAGGAAGAAGTAAATTGTGCGCGTTAAATAAAATATAGAATTACAGAATCACAGACTGATATTAATTCAATTTTCGAGAAAACCGTTTGTAAAGAATCAAACATAGAGAAGACCTATTTTTGTATAATTCTTGATTTTGGGATAGTTTAACAGCTTTGAAAGTTTAAATCTCAATTTTCGAGTAAGGTTCCTTCGAAAGATGTACCCAATGTACCCTGGACCCTGGCAACAGTTAAGTTTGTATACGTGCTTCTATGTATGAGTGTACATTTATAACAATATTGAGTAAACTGAAAGACATTGCGTTTATAATTATTCCTAATAACTGAATATATAGTAATGAAACGCGTCAATTGCTGTACCCTGCCATAATTTAGTAATTTCAAATCCCGATTTTGATATATACCAAAACATTCGCGGTTCGCCAAATGGAAAAATGAAATAAGAAGCAATAATACTTTTATTTATAAATACAATTTTTCTAAATTCTTATTGATAACCCATCATAATTATTGTACAATCAGTAACAATAACAAAGACAGACATTCTAACGTGTAATAACATTTTATTAATAGCAGTATAAAATATACAAACTTTTTTCTAAATAATCGGAAAATTCTACTTCGAATCCTAATTGTCAGCAATTTTTTCATTAAATACATTTTTTTTTTAAATGTAAATAGGAATTACATAGTTATATTCTTTTTCCCCCACACCATGTTTCCCCTTCCCAAATGACACAATAACTATTATTAAAAATTTGATTGCCATATAATTTAATTTTATATAATTTATTATTCAAATTAATTATTATTATATTTTTTTAAGTAGGCAAAGAAAAAATATTCTATTAAAAAAATAATATCCATGTTATTTCTTTTTAGATAATATCATATAAAACATAACCTTTGATGCATTTTTGTATGTGTGTACGTGAAAAAGTGATTAAATACGGTATTATTCTCTCTACCTAATTTACCAATAAAATAAATATAAACTATAAAAAGTAGTTGGAGAACTGAGACAGAAAGAAAATATTTTCAAGGATATCACAAGACAGGAAAGGGAGTAAGGATATTTAAAAAAAAAAAGATTTTTGGAGACGGGTTTTTTTTTCATAATGAACTTATTAACAGTAAAAAAACAAAAAAAAGTTATGACAAAAATAAATAAACTTAAAAAAAAATTTCAAGAAGAGGCCCCCCCCTTCTATATAGAAAAACATTTACAAAAACGTAGAAAAAAGAAAAAAAATTGTTTTGCAAAAACTATTTATCATTTCAATACTACTTAAGGGACAGAATTTATATGCGACTTTTTTACAAAAACTTAACTACAAAAAAAAGTTAGGAACATTTGCATGAAGAAACTGTCATATTCATACAATATATACTAAGAAAGATATGAATATTTTGTAAACAATTTCAAACATTATATTTCCGTTTAAAAAAATCGCACACAAATTCTGTCAAAATTATCAGGCATTCCCTCACTAATGAAAATTAATGTTTACAAATATATATAATATATATATATATGTACACACAATAATTCTTATTTGATAAAAATGTATGCATTAAACTCAATATAATTATTGTTTTTAAATTTTCATTCAAACCAAAAAATATATACGAGTCATTCCATATCAAATCTAATTTGATGGTTGGACATTGTCTTCAAATTTTATGAAAATCACACAATATTCTTGACAAATTTGTATGCACAAAGATATGTTAGAAGACATCCTCCAGAAGATGTTGAAACAATATTTTTATTAAAATTAATTTTAAAATTTTTATTCTAAATTTGTTGGCAAATTGTAAAAAAACAAAAAGTCTATATGTTACCGAACTTACAAAAGCAATCTATCAAACTTAGCGTGGTATTGGTACTTAAAAGCGCAATTTTTTGTTATAATTTCAAAAAACAGATTAACGCAAAGTTAATTCCAAAATCAGATAACTTCAACAAAAAAATATTGATAATATAACCCCAAAGGTAAAGGATATTTTCTAAAAAAAACTTCATGAACCCTTACTTCACTTATTCTTCTATAAGTCAATGTTAAAAATATCTAGAAATAGTGTACTCAAACGTGAATGTATCCTCTCTCCCATAAATAGTTCTGGTTTTGACATTGTCCTTCAAGTGAACATTATATTAACGGTGTTATTATGAAACCCGGATCTCCAATATAAATGATTTTACTTATTTTGCTCATTTAGATGAAACAAAAGTATATTTTTGCAGATTCCAAGCATTTCAAATCTGTAGAAGGAACCTTGCCATTTTCGATTCGATTCGAAAACCTCATTATTTGAATCTTTGTGTGTATATAGTTAGTTAGGAATTGTGACTTAAGGCCTGGTTTTAACAACGAGGTCATATCGCCTACTATCTGAGCTTTCATCGCTCTGGTGGACGAAAGCCCGATGTGGGGGTCCTATATTTTGTCTATCTAGATTTATTCACCTACGACAGGTGATCTTTAACGAGTAACTGACATTGCACAGGCTTGGGATCGTCGCTTTACACCCCATCCGAAGGACGGTGTGCTCAAGATTTTTTTCACTTCCCTGAGGGCCTCGCACGGGTTTCAAATACACAATCTTGCGCTCAGTAGACGAGCAGGCTACCTCTGAGTTACCCCCTTTATATATGATATAATATTTATATAAAGCGTGAATATGGATGGATAGCTGCTGTTCTCAAGGTATCAATGTCTTTTGTAAAAACAAAAAAAAAATGTGACTTAAACAAAGAGTACTGAGTGATTTTCAAAAAACTGTAAGATATCAATGTCCGACCACCAGATCGTTTGGAGAGAAATGATCCATAAGATTTAAATATTTTATATAAAACAGAGATCATTTTTTAACTTATCCTTTTTAAATTATGCTAATTTTTTTTTTTATTGCATTTCTAATATAGTATAATATACGGGCTATAATATATATATTTACATATATATCACAACCTCAAAGCGCAAAACCAACTTCTCTCTTTCACTTTTTATAATAAAGTTATCTTAAAATTATTAGTAAATACATACTATTATTTTTGAGCAATTCGATCGATAATAAGTTATTACTATTTTATTTTATTTCAAATTATTTAATTTTAATTATTTTTACAATATATGTTTTTTTTTTTTTTTTGGTTTTTTTTAATACAGCTTTTCTTTCAATTGTAAAAGAAACAAGAGACAACTTGAAAGAAGGAAAAATTCAACAATATGAATCAATAGAATAAAGAAAAAGTGAATACGCCCCACAAAAAAAAAGATAAAAATTGTTTAAATTTCATATAACTCTGTCTGTTATTTACATAAATGCTTTCCGCTTTCTAAATATTGATTTTAAAATCTTAATTTTTTAAAAATCAGATAATATTAATTAATTAACCGCCATATAATAATAATCCTAATTAATATAAGAAAAATCATAATTTATTAATTTACCATCAACTTACCTATACAATAAACTTATGCAATTAACAACACTTAACGACTAGTTTGAAATTCGCGTTTTTTATTTTAGAAAATAAATAAAAAACCTTTACCTTTCATTATTTATTCTAGAAATTAGTTTATTAAACTTTAATCAGTCTCAACTTTTTTTTTTATTTTTAAATATATTTTACACTTATTTTTGAAAGAAAAAAAATTTAATTTAAATAGCATGAAATAGGCCATTTAAAAAAAATAATAAGCCCCAAAACCCCTTGAAAATATCATTCGTGCATAGGTCACAATATTCGGAACATAGGAAAAATAATAATAATAGAAAAAAAAAAACACTTCATAAGTGTTCCAATATTTTAGTGACAATACACTCGCATTTTAATAATAATAATAATAAAACCTACCCAATAATTTCATTCAATATTCAACAGGTACAATTTATTTAAATGTTTTAATTATGTTTAATATTTTAGATTATTTAAAAGCTATAACTGTCTACATACATACAATAATTAATATTATAGAATACAGTCTTACTGTTGCTCTCAGTAATAATATTATAAAAGTGGTAATAACATTATTTTATTTAGTTGTGTGTATTTCATCATATTAAACTATTATTTTTTAATTTGAATAAACATTTTTTAGAGATATTGAAGATTTATCAAAAATGGAATATTACTTATGGACTGAACTAAGAATCTAGAAAAATGTAATACTTGTAAATACAATTATAACATGGTGACTGTCTATATATTGGATATTTCGGAAAATTATTTGGGTTGTATTTTAGATTAATAAAGGCTTTACAAGTGGTTTTTAGCTTTCATGTCAGCACTACGACAAAATGTCTGAACATATTTCAAACAAATTTTATATTTAGAATTCTGTCTATTTTGGAATAACATTTAGAATAGATATGATTTCAAAATAGATGGGGTTACTATTCATCCTACATGAAAAAGTTACTGAATCTATATGAAAGACGTTTTAATTATTATTTATTAAATACATTTTTTAGGAATAACGGCGATAAATAAAATTTTCAAATAGCGAAAGAGTTGAGGGTTGCGAGGTTGGGAAGGAGGGGAGAGGCGTACTCGCTCACCTCATCAGTCTAACCTCCTCATTCTCATTCTAGCTTCCTCCTCAACCCAGGATATACATTTACACCGTTCTCATTCACTGTTCATCTCCGTTATACTTACTGATAATATTCTATTAAAATATTTAATATTCAATTAATACAACATATTTTCGGGCAAAATATCAATTAATGCAGTACTTTAAGGCAAGACCATGCTATCCGCAAATTTGTTTCACAATTAAAAAAAAAACAAATCGTCTTATCACCTCATACAAATGCGATATATACTCATTCTATTGGGAGTCAAAGAAAAAAAAAATGGATTTGAGGATCGGAAACACGAAATCCCGTTGAAAACTTAATACAGAATTGTTGAACTGGTGAAGTAATAATCACAGTGGGAGTGATATTAGAACGGTATTCCTAATGTTCTGGGGCAGTTTCTACGGTTTTGGACTTTTCAAAATCCCCTGACCTACTTGGCTAAAAATTAATGTGGTTTACTTATCGATTCTGAATCCGCGTATAAAGTGATATACATTAATAGAAAAGTGTTGACGATGGAAGGGTCTCGGGAGGGAGATAAAGTTAATAACCAATAGAAAGCTGAGGGACTTGAAAAATAGCCCGAAGATGGTCTACATAAACGAAGGGAGACTGCGATGACGGGGACATCTGCAGAGGATGGAGGCGGACAGAGTATCCAGGAGGACAGAAAAGATGACCCCACTATGACCCTCAACGACCTCAGTAGGATGGGCGTGAGATGACAGAGAACAATGGCGAAGGTCCAGATTCTACAAGGACCGTAATGCCAGAGAAAGTCAAGTAAGTAACATTTCTACATTCCAGGTTGGAAATACCACAGTTTTTAACGTTATTAAGCGCGCGATCATAAACGTTAGTCAAACTGTTTCATCGGACAACAACCAAATGGCCAGGACTTACAATGTTCTCCCAATTAAATAAAGAAATACATTCGTATCTCTATAATTCGAAACATTCGCAAACAAAAATATTTCCCTTCAGAAAATATTAGTTAAAACAAAATATACGAAGTTAACGTTTTTCATTAACTGCACACCCCTGGCAACCCCTACAACTTCTCAAAAAGGACCTCTTTAAATCGAAAAAAAAATATATATATTTATTACCGAAGTTTCCTCCCGTTTTTATTGTTCGCTCCTATGGAAACCACCCCTACCAGTGTCCTGTAGTTTCGTTCCCAGTTGGAAATCTTCTCGTCAAAATTTAACTCCAATCTCGATTTACTGATAAAGATGCGAAAAAATGACATTTTTTAAAAATACTTTTCTTTCGATATTCATTCCTTTTGTACTGATACATTTCTTTCGATATTTTTTTGATAAAGCTATATCGCTATGAGGATCTTTTGATAGTGAAAGTCACTAAACAATTCTTGTTTTTGTCAGATATTGGTTCCGATACGATGCTAATACTTCTATCGGCAATAAAAGTATTATTCGAGTATACGATATTCCGTTATTAGACTCTCTTCCGATATCTGATACTAGTACTAATATTGATACTTTCTTTCGATATCGCGATGTTCGACTACAAAATAATTTAAATTGGTGGAATTTCACACAGTCTTGCTTTAAAGTTCAGAATTTATTTTTATTGATATTTTTTAACGAGATTAAGAAAATGATAAACAATGAATAAAAATTCTAATGTTTCAAGTAATATACCAAAACTGATAACTAATACACACACAGAAGACAGTTGTTTTTTGTGACTGAGTAGGCAGTATTACCAAAGGCTGTATCGATTTACCTTGACCTGCTGAAAGTCGCGATCATCGTTGGGCGAGGTGTGGCTATGTCCGCCAAGACCTCCACTCCCAGACATCCCGCCGCCTCCCAGTCGACCGCCCCCACCGCTTCGTCGTTCGATGAACTGTCGACCAAAGTCGGACGCTTCTTTCGATTCGCCCAAATAGAGGCGAACGTACTCCTGCACATCGGCGGGTGAGTCAACTTCACGAAGGAAGGTGATAAAGGTAGGAACTAGAAAAGAACAATCATTATAAAAAATATAGAAAATAAAGACACATTATCAACTTTATAAAGACTAAAAAAAGACACATTAACTACTCTATAAGGACTAAATAAAGGATCATTAACTACTCTATAAGGACTAAATCTGTGGTTAAGAGAAACAGCGAGGTCCCTATTTAGAAAATTTGACATATATTAATTTATGTTAAAACTATTTTTAAATGTTTACACTCTTTTCCATTAAATGAAGACCAAAGTAACCTTTCGGTTTAGGAGATATTCTGAACAAAATGAGCCAATCTGCACATTGGCAATTTATATTAATGATTTTAATAAATAAATGAAAAATTAAATTACAGAATAAGTTACTATCTGGAAGAAAAATACTTTACTTGATTTTAAAAAATTGTTAATAGTTAACAAATTGCAAGGAACTTTGTTGATCATGTTTTATTTTTTCCAATTTCTTCAAAGCAAACATAAGAAAAAAAAGGCTACTGGAAAATGAAACGACCCATGAGCAATTTGAAGTCAGCATTAAAATGTATTATTTGGTTCTCACTTCAAAATAATTATTCAATTATAATAAAACTCTTTGTATTTATGTTGTTTATTCTATTATGAAATAATAAAACATTTATAGTGTTGGAAAAAAGCGTGGATTCAGGAGAAACTTTCATAATTTAGAGGTAGGTAATTTTTCCAATTTGCGAAATTTACACACTGACCCTTCTTTCACTCAACCTGTAACGTATAATAAGCAAATAAGCCAAGAGAGAGAAAATGGCAAGAAATCACCGAGTGCGACACACTCTTAGCACTGAAGTACCTAACGACTGTCACTGGGCTAGGGGTCAACTGCCTTATTGCACCTACGAGGCGCATTTTGCCCTTGGCACTCAAGTGCGGTCGGAATACGGAGCGCAAAAGCTCAGAGATCCTTGCCGAATCCGGCCGAACCCCTTAGGTTTTTTTATCTGGGAGGATAAAAAAGTCCTTCGGATGGAACGTTAAACGATGATCCCGAGCCTGTACGATGTCAGGTACTTGTTAAAGACCCCTACCTACCCTAGGTGAATAAAACTAGGTAGGCAACATTTAGGACTCCCATAGTAGAGCTCAAGTACACCAGACTACGAAAGAGGGTTCCGGTAGTAGGCGATATGACCTCCTAGTTAAAACCCGGGCATGAATCACATTAACTATTACGTCTTGAAACATTATTTTACAGAGTTAAAGAAGTTACTCGACAAAAAGCCAGAAATAATCTTAGTAAATATGTTTTAGCAATGGAACGTAACTGAAAATTACTAACCCGCTAGGTAAATAATTAATAGTAAGTATTTTAGTTGTTTTTAAAAATACTTGTAATCCTTATATAATATTAACTACTAATTTCATAAATTGAAGCTTAAAGCATAATGAACTTTTGTATTTCAAAAAAACCTCGTTATTGCTCGATTCACACTAAAATATAATTATTTTAGTACCGCATACTTATTATAGTATCGCATCGTATAAGGTAAATGACAATTATGAACTAATTAAAACTATCTAAAAAATTGAGCAATATATTACATATATTTCTACAATATAATACATTTGATTGCTTTATTCATAACTTTTATGGGCCAGGTAAGAAAGTATGATTTGTAGTGGCTTTGATTCAAGACACCAAAATAAAATAAATAAAATTCAGTTGTGACTGAGGCCTGGACTTTAACTAAGAGGTCATATCGCCTACTACCAGAATCCTCTTCCATAGCTCTGGTGGACATGAGCCCGACTCTAAAGTGGGACTCCTAAAGTATATCCAGGTTTCGTTACCTAGGGTAAGGGGGGGGGGGGGGGGGGGGGGGCTTTAACCGAGTAACTGACATCGTACAGGCTCGGGACCATCGTTTCTTTACTTTTGCCAATATAAACAAAAAAAAAAAAAAAAAAATCAAAAACTACTCACTGTCGACATGAACTGCATGAAGACTGGCCAACTGGCGGGAGCACCACTGCGAAAACTCATCCCCCTCGTTAGTGGTCGCCGGGGAGAACAGCTTCAAGACGGCCAGCTCCTCCCGCTTGGCCTTATTGTTCTGAACGTTGGGCTTAGAGTGGCTGCCCCCTGCACTCGTGGGGCCTGGGGGTGGCGCCTGATGGTGTGGAGGTGGCTGCTGCTGCTGCGAGGGATGCTCCTGGCGAATACTGCCTCCTCCAGTCTTGTCGTACTCCCAGAAACCTCCCTTGCCGCCCCCGGTCGAGGAGCTGCCTCCGCCACCACCACCAACGAGGGATGGGGCTGAGCCGACTGGATTCACACCTGTAACAGAAGGAACAACAGAATAAGAAGTTACTTAAGAATTAATGTTTTAAAAAAAATGTTCTATTATAAGGAGAGAATGACTACACTGAAGTGATTCACTGCGTCATGTTTCAGATGCAGCAAAAGGATAAAAAAATATGAAATTTCAACCAAATTCAGCCAATGAACATTAATTCTTCGATTCTTTGTATAATCGGATTCCAAACCTTAAAGTTGATACATTTTTTCTATAGAAATAATTTTTGGCTGAATTATAAACTGAAATCATTTCAAATTTATCACGGAGGAGCTCCGTTCCTGCCGAGCGACCCGCAACGCACACAGTTTTTTTTTTCAGAAATATACTAAGGATGAATGGAGTTAAAACGCGATGAAACTATGGACTCTTAGTGGCAACGGTAAATGCCCGGAAGTAAGTTTTAATACCCGGATAAAGGATAAAGAAGCTTACTCCCTCCCCATTCTCTTCACCATACCACCTCAGTCACTCCCAATCTCGTTCTCGTCTGCTTCATCACTTCAAAATGTTATTCATCTCCATCATTTTTAAGTTTAGCCAAAAAATGTTTAAAATTAAAATGCACAACATATAGCATATGTGTTTTACACATAAAATCAATAACTCAGAAAACAAGAAATGAAGTTTCCTGTATTTCTTCTATTCACATCATATCATCTTAAAACCTATTGGTGAATAGGCTGATTCAAAATATGACGTTCTGTTGAAGTATGTTCAACCGTTTTCCATAAAATAAACAGATAAACAGACTCAAAAGCTAAAAACACAAATAGTTTTCAATGATATACTCAATGTAGAGACAACGTTACAATTTTTATTTATAAAGATTACAAAAAGTGAATGTTGAACTGACCAGGAGCGGTTTGCCATGCTGAGGATCCCCAGCTGAGTCCTTGACTCCAGGAGCCTAGTCCACCGGCCCCACCTCCACTGCTACTGCCCACTGAAGACGGCACTCCGCCACCTCCAGCCGAGGAAGACTTCTCCTTCTTCTCCCTTTCCGACTTATCTTTTTCCAGTTGCTGGAACAGGCGCTACCCATCATATACACCACTTGTAGAGGCGTGTGTATTAAACCATTAACTTCACATGGTATACCAACATGGAGAACACACAACTAATTTTCATTAAGGTGACAATTCTCAGGATCATCAAATTCAATTAATTTAGTCGGGGTTGCATTATTTTTATAACTATCTAAGATCTTATTTACTCAACTCGGGCGATCCCTCATTTAAGAGCTCTCAGGCCAAAATACACAGGGGAGAATAAACAATTTTGTGAAAGCTAGACAGGAAAGGTTTCAGAAAAAGACTTCTGTAAATAATGCAACTCCGAGATCCAGTTGAAATCCAAAAAACCTAACGTTTAGGAAACATTCCAAAACTATTATACGATATCTAAGTTGAGAAACGCGAACATATGGAAAATTATAATTTTCGCTACTACACCATTGTAAGGTTTTGTTATAATGCTGTGTGCTGAGTGCTATCCATTCTCATATATACATGGTAAGAAAAGGATTAGTTGGAGTTTCAACTAGGAATTTTTCAAATTATATTTTTGTTGTTATTCATTTAGTTAAGAAATTAATTAATAGTCATATAAAGATAGGAACATACTCCAATTTCAATTTTATTAATATTCTCATCAGTAATCATTTGTTAAATTCACAAAATTTATTTCACGCATAACCCATATAAATTAGTTTATCTTATTAGAATCTAATTTTTGTTTTACCATTGTTATTGAAAAGGGACGAAAATATTTCAGATAAAACCAATTCCAAACTGTACACCCACTGGGATTTCCTAGTTGAAACTCCTACCTCTTCCTTACCTGATATATAAGAATGCTTAGTACTCAGGAAATTGTCATAATTTATTACTAAACCTGACGATTGTGTAGTGCCGAAACCCGTAGTATATATATAAAGTACAAACACAATATTAAAAAAAAGAAAGTATATTTTATAAGATTATCTCAGGTACGATATTTTTCGCCATTTTTAAACAATAGACAATAGGACAGCAACATTTTATTAAAACAGAGCAATCGGTCCTATAATTGTTTATAGTTTATTTCCACGATGTTGAGGATACATATAGACTGACATGAAAAACAGAGGTTCATATCGACCAAACATTAAGGTGAAACAATACATTAATTTATACATTAATAAAAACAGTGGGTTCTCCATTAGTATACAATATTGTGTTTCGCAAAGTATATTTTTGGTATTATTATACAATTACTAACTAATAAGCGATATATATATACAATTCGTTAGTTACTGTGACTCATACCAGGGCTTCAACTACTACGTCATATCGCCAACTAACACGAGCGCTCTTACGTCGTCCTGGTGGACATGAGCCCGACTCTTCAGTGGGAGTCCTAAATTTCGCCTATCCAAGATTAGTTATCTAGGATAAGAGTAACTGACATCGCACAGGCTCGAGACCATCGCTTAAAATGCCATCCGAAGGATAGCGTGCTCAATTTTTTCTACCCCCATAAAAAAAACCTCGGTCGGGTTTCGAACCTGCGATCTTGAGGCTCAGTAGACAAGCACGCTATACATTATATTATTGAAAAATAAAAAAATATTGCAATATATATTTTTGTAATTTTCAAACAATTACTAACTACATGATATTTATTAGAATGAACTAGTTAGTAATAAGAGTACGTCCTCAGAGCGAATTAAGAAACTAAATGTTCGCTCTCGCTCTGAAATCAATCGACTGAATTGGCTCAAAATCAATAGAACTGAAGGACTTCCCAATCCTCTTATAAAATTGATTGTCCACATATTCATTACATTAGCAGTTATAAAAATCTTTGAGCTGCGACCCCTACTCTGATCCCCCTCCCCCTTTCCCTTCATCCCATTTTGCTGAAAAACAATAGGTGTCGTCCTTATGGTACATGTAACCACATTTTGAATTTCACCTCATTGGCAGTTATTAAGATTTTCGAATGGAACACCCTCCTCTGATCTCCCCCTTCCCTTAGGCCGATTCGACTGAAAATCAGTAGGTGTTGTCCTAATGGGATTCTGGATACACACATACAATTTCATTTAGATATATCCTATCAGGAGTTATCGTATTACACACATACATACATTAAATGTTTTATTAATTTTTGGTTTCAAGGAACCAGATAACATGAAACAGGGAAAACACAACATCAAATTTCTGACAGTTTACATACATTCTCATACACTACTACTTACAGCTCAGGAAATAATTTTAAAGAAATGTAAATGATATATATTTTTGGACAAGACACAGAGGTCGACTCGTTAAATATGTTCTGCATAAAGAATATATATCCTGATCAATATAAAGAAAACATTGTTTACAATAAAGATCAGCAAATAAATTAAAGATACTGATGAAGGGAGTTCTTCCCGAAAAGTCTATTTGCTAGGTTGATAAGATCAAAAAATAAATTGTGAGAATAATAAAGCTGTGGAAAATATATCTCGGGTGTTTGGGCAAAAGGGCTTAAGTTAGAAAATCTGAATTTTAGGAGAGGAATTTTTGAAGGTTTGAAAAATTCCTGCAAATCAGGTAAAATAGGCTTATGTTACTTGAAATATTATTCCAATAAAAGTATTAAATGTAAACGAAGTAAAATATTGTACATATGGTAAAAACATTTAAATGCACTTGTCCTTTGTATCACAAGACTTATTCTGACTTAAGCCCTTTTGCCCAAACACCAGAGATATATTATTATAAATTCAGAACCTAAACACAACTCAAAAGAAATGCTAATGTTATATTAAGCAGTACATTAATCATATATGAAAGAAGCCACAATGCGAAGCTGAGTAAGGGCGGATTTTGTTTGCAATAATGGCAACGTTAAACAGATAGAGAATTTAACATTTCTAATCAGAACGATAAACTTTCAAATATTATATCATGGACTTTTTTTCCATTCAGTTGAGTTGAATGGAGTCGTGAGCTAGCTCTAAAACGGTGCACTGTGGTTTGATATGTTTTAAATAAAAAATGAAGTTGAACAATTAGATGAAAGTTGACTGGGGTGGAATTAAAGTGTGAAGAGTTGACGGGGTCTGGTTTTTGTGGTAGAGGCGTCGAGAAGGTACAATTAATAATATATATTTTTCAATATGCCCAAATAATAATAATAATAGTTTTTAAGTATTTAGTTAAATGATTTTGTTGCTTTGTTTTTCTTTTGCTTTGTTCAATGTTTAGTTTTTTTATTAGAATGTGCAAATAAAGCAAATAACCCAAATATTTGTCCTCTTCAAATTCTATTCTATTCATCTTCCCTGTTGGCCCAGTAGTAGTATCATTTAAAAAACCTTTGGATTAGAAATTAATATTATTTAAAATTATTAAAAAATTGGTATCTCTTTGTGAATCCAAGTGTAAAGTTTGTTTAATTGAATTTTTTTTCGTTGTATACGTGTACTTTCTTAAAAATTGCACGTCTTAAATTATTGATAATATTTTTTTTAGGGCAATTTTCGGCAAACTACTGTAGAAATCAAAATTTAAATAAACAAAAGAGATCAAATTTCTACAGGAAATGTGGTAGCAAACAATTTTTATAACATTAACATAAAAAATACCTACTTCCTGACTCAAATTATGTTTAAAACAAAAATAACCGCAGTTGAAGAGGGAAAGAACTCCATATGTTACGGTTCTCAGTTACTCTATTACAGTTTCTCTAAGTATTATCTTGATAAACTCAAGTGCAAAGTTCTTCGACAGTACAACTCAAGTGGCAGTTGTTTTTACTGTTTTGTGTAAATTATTTTGTTTATATAACAGAAAGTTGATCGTTCTGGTATGGAGAGAGGCTAAAGTGATATGAGATGAATGAAACTGAAAGGTAAATCAGATGATCAGGTTACCTGAAAAAACTGCCGCTGTTGTTCGGCCTGAATGTCCGCCAATGACTCGACAGGACCTCCGCCCACTCTCGCCTGCTCAGTCCACTTCAGAGCTCCTCCACCACCTGCTGCAGCCGCCTGTTGCTGCTGCTGCTGTTTGGCTGCCTGCTCCATCTGCAGTTGTTGTGCTGCGTGCAGGCCTCGCAGTAACTGCTGCTGAAACAACATCCTCACTTAGTGATAGTGGAGCATGAGAAGTTTTCTCCTTCTAGTCATTTTGACTCACTAATCCTGATCACTTGAAAGTATACAAATACTATGCATTTCTGGGTCCACATGTAGAGAACATTATTCAAAGAGCGAAGACAAAAAAAAAAAAAAACAAAAAAAAAAAAAAATTAACATTTACGCAGAAATTGATGAAAACATTTACACTAAGATTGATGGCCCGCATATGGAAAAAGTATTTATAACCTAAACTAATTAATTACTAATTGTTAATTAACCATAAAACCAAAGAAACCCTTTCATGTATTTAGAACGCAAGTTCAACACGTTTTTGGGGGTTTTGTAGGTCAAAGAACAAAAAAAACTGCGTTTCGGTCGTGTGTCTATCTGTGGGCATTATTCATTTATTGTAAGTGACACTTAGAGGTGTAAAAAACAGGCATTATTTGCAATTAGTCCAACGTCATCCTAAAGAGGGCACCGGTAGCTCAGAGATAGAGTGCTTGCCTACTGAGCTCAAGACCACGAGTTCAAAACCTGGCCGAGGCCCTTTATATTTTATATGAAAGATAAAAAAAAAAATCGGGTGGAACGTTAAGCGAGAGTCGCGAGCCTGTATGATGTCAGGTACTAGACTACCCTTGGTAGCGAAACCTGGGTAGGCAAAATTTAGGACCTCCACAGCAGTCGTCGTGCTCATGTCTAGAGCGACGGAAGAGCACTCTAGCATAAGTCTACAATAACTAACCAACTCTACCAGAAGAATTGAATTCATGTCGGAAGAAGACTTGTTAGGCTACATAATTTAATTGGATTCGTAGGAGATATAATGAACGTACCTGTTCTCTCTCGCTCCTCTGAATGTCCAGGAAGGACGTGTTAGATGCAGGCGGGGGGCACCACTGGGACCTCTGCACCTTGGCCATCACATCTGCTGCAGCTCGTTTTTTAGCTGCTTCTTCAGCCTCTTTTCTGTAGAAAATTTCATTTTTTCAATCACGAACAGTAAATACTAATTTACTTATAAACAATATTGTTCAAAGAACTAAATTTCAATCAACTATTAACATACCACGAAGAATAAGTGAGTTCAAATTTATCGATGACCATACGATTTACATTAATTTTACAAAAATGAAACAAATGTGAAGTGAATTTATTAAATGTTTTTTTTTTAAAGAACTAAATAAAAACACTCCTAAGCTATCCTAAACAATACAAATACAGCTGGGGGTTCATACAACATATTACCATGGGAACTGAATTATTTAAAAATAACAAATCAGAGGGGTTTATTAGTTAGTTGTTTGTAAAAAGTAACAAAATAGAAAATATTACAATTCTGACTTCGTTGAATCTTAATTAATTAACTATTAGTATTACATTATTATGCCTTTTTTTTCCAAGTTATTATTCAGAAATTTATATATTATTGATCCTCCTTCTCAACTTTTGTCTATTTGAATATTGATTGTGAGAACTTAGCGGATTTTAGTTGGTTATTATGACTCATGCCCGGGCTTAAACTACGATGTTATATCGCCTTTGCCTAAATTTTTATTCACCTAGGGTAGGGAGTCTTGACGAATACCTGACATAGTAAGGACTCAGGACCATCGCTTAACGTCCCATCCGAAGGACGTCGTGCTAAGTTCATTTTACCTCCCAGATAAAATAAACTAAGAGCCTCGACCGGGTTTCGAACCCGCAATCTTGAGCTTAGTAATCGAGCACGCATACCACTGAGCTACCGGCGTCCTCAAAGAAGAAAATTAATGTTCGGAAGCTTACTTGCTTGTTTCATTTAACGTTCTTGAGTACTCTCAACTAGGACAGAAAAGATGAGCTTTCTACAAGTTGCTGCAATGGCAGTTTTCAAAAATTCTTTACCAGACTGTGACTCAAAAAGTGGAAACAAAAGATGAGACATGAGAGTGGAGCGGGAGCGATAACTATCTAGACTGTAGTTCAAACGTTAAAGACTGTAAAATCCCTACAAAATAACGGTAAACTGAGTTTTTAGTAAACAATACAGTTTGGAGGATTCACGTATTTAAGTACTACAAAAGTAAGTTAGTTCTTTATTTATTTAGTTAGAAATATATTTATCATGCCATCCCCCTGGTAGGACGTTCAGGGATGATCCCGAACCAGGTACTCGATAATGACCCCTACCCTAGGACCTGGATAGTCAAAGTTTAGGAGTCCCACAATAGAGTTGAGCTCCTGTCCACCAGAGGCGACTATTACACACATTACAATAACTATTAAAAATATTGTTAATATAGAGTTGAAATTAATATTGTATTAAAAATAAATAGAAAAAAAAATTCGCTGATATTTTCCTAAAATGTTTTAGACAAAAGTTCACTGACATTTCATAGAGCACCCCTGTCTCTGCCTATCTGAAGAATGTTTTCTTCCTTAGTAGTATCAGACACTCTTGTCCAACCAGCTCACAGTACCCAGGTACACTAAAACTACTTACTTCTTCCTCTCTTCTTCCCTCAGTCGTTCTCTCTCCCTCTCACGAGTCTCTTCTTCCTTCTTACGTTTCTCCTCCTCCTTCTTCCGTTTTTCTTCCTCTTTACGTCTCTTCTCCTCGCCTTTTTTCTGCCGCTCAACCTCCGCTCTTCGAGATGCCTGTAAAGAACAAAACAAATAATGAAACAAAACAAATTTGAAGTATTATTATTGATTATTGTGGAACAATGCTTACCTCCTGTTTCTTCCTGATTTCCTCTTCTTCTGCCCTTCGTCTGGCTAATGTCTCTTCTTCCCGTTTTACTGCCTCTTGTTGTTTTGCCCTCTCTTTCTTCACTTTTTCTTCCTCCTCTTTATTTTTTGCTTCCTCTTCTTCCGCTTTTCTAATAAAGTATAATAACATGTACAAACAATAATAATAATAAACTATGAACAAAGAAGTCTACAAATTTACCACTCTCCAAATATATTTTTGCGATCTGTGTCGATATAGTGGTAAACTAATGTTTATTTTATCTGGGAGATAAAAAAAAAAACTTAAAAACGCCGTCCTTCGGATGGGACGATAAGCGATGATCCCGAGCCTGTACGGTGTCAGGTACTAGTTAAAAACCCCTACCTTAGATGAATAAAAATTTAGGATATGCGAAGTTTAGGACTCCCATAGTAGAGTCGGGCTCATGTCCACCAAAGTGACGAAAGAGCACTCTGGTAGTAGGCCATATAACCTTGTAGTTAAAGCCCGGGGATGAGTCATAATAACTAATGAAAACAAAGAATTTGTATATACATTTATATAGTATAATATATATATAAATATACAATTATAGTGTACCGGTTTCGGCTTACGCCATCGTACTTAGAACAGTAAGTTAGCTAGTTTGGCATATTTAAACATATTTGAGATTACCTGAGGCTGTGACTCTCCAATCCCAAGGAAAACCTGAACGAGGAAGTTAGTTCTACTATCTCCTAATGGGAAAATCTAATGGTGAAAATATATATGCTTAACCACAAACTTCCAACAATATTGTAATAGCAATGTGACACAAAATCTTAATACTATGAGGTAAAACAAATAAATTCAGATAAACTAAAGAAATGCTATTCATAATAACATGTACTTTATTATGAATACCATTTCTTCAGTTTATTTGAATTTCTTATTTTTACCTCGTATTATTTAGATTTTGTTTCTGACTATTTTTCGAACTTGTTTAAACCCATAATTTTCACTGTTAAATTTTTCCATTAGGACAGTAGGGCTTCCCTGCTCTGTGGGGTTTCTCTAATGGTTGGTCTCACAACTGTGCTTTAGATATAATCCGAAATCGATACACTATATGGATACATTTTTATGGCATTAGATAATATAAATGTTAGATAAGTTTACCATTTTTCCTATAAATGACTATTTAACGAAACTTCAAAAGCCATTTTGAAGTGTCGTGAATGAGCGGAATGCAAAGTAATAAAAAAAATATAGATGTTTTAGAATGAACCACTTAATTATAACTTCTGAACAAAAAATTGTAACGTTTTAAGAGAAAATACATAATTATGTATTTGAACATAATTTCGGATAGTATAAAGTTGAATCAGCGCACGCCAAGGAGGCATGAGGATGTTAAGCCCCCTCAACTAAAACTAACATAGTAATAGAATCAAGTAATATACACGTAACATTAGACTTCAAATAACTTAGCTCATAATTTATACAAAATCACTACTTACAATAATTCTTCTGTTTTTCTTAAATATTCAGCTCTAAGTAATTGCTCTTCCTGAAAATAAAAACAAACATTTTTAACAAATAACATTTTGATGTAATAAATACTCCAAAATGTTGATACTGCTCCTCCAGATAACGGACAGTGGATTTAGTAGACAATAACCTCTCAGAAATGAGATAGGAGGGAAAAATAGTATTTTATTATCATCACAAGTGATTTTTTTAGCTTTCTTTGTCTCATTACCATGGGAAAATAGCTAAATACATTTTATTTTAACTAAACGTTATATTTTAAATCTGCCGACTTAGAAATAAATATTAGGATATACATATATATAATTTCAAAATCACAGAACAGATGAGGGGTAATAGTGACAAAAAGGTTACAATGATTTTCTGTTTAATACATTTTCGCTAAGGTTAGAAGAAATAACGGATATAAAGAACATTTTCGACTAGTGAGTGGGAGAGAGATAGCGATGGTCCCGAGCCTGTACGATGTCAGGTACCCTTAACAAGACACCACCCCTCTATTTAAATAAACCTACGGAGGCAAAATTTAGGACTACCAAAGTCGGATTCATGTCCACCTGAGCGTCGAAACAGTGCTCTGGTAGTAGGCGATATGACCTCGTAGCTAAAGTATATATATATATATATTTTTTAATCTCGCTACTTACAAGCACTTGCTGTTCAGTCTTAATTCCCTTAGTATTGGGGTGAGTCCATTGATTCCAGTTTCCTCCTCCGTTCCAAACAGAATCAATCTGAAAATTTAATACAAGAAATTGGAGAATGAGTTATGACAAGAATTTCTCTAAATCTCGCATCAAAATTTGAGCCCTAAAAAATTTATGGTGACTTTTTTTCCATATTATATTTATATTTTCCATCTAAATAATAAAAGATCAATAAATTTTAAATCGATTAATGAAATATTCAATAGGTTGGCAAAGATAGCATGCAAGTTGAGGTAATATGGCAAC
Organism: Aradus depressus; assembly: GCA_963662175.1. Taxonomy (NCBI): domain Eukaryota; kingdom Metazoa; phylum Arthropoda; class Insecta; order Hemiptera; family Aradidae; genus Aradus; species Aradus depressus. The sequence continues at coordinate 14,717,348 of OY759214.1, read as the reverse complement.
CCTCATAGTCCTTTATACATTGCAAATTTGAATGCACATATTCATTTTCCATGAACAAAACTAATAAAGAGAGTGCATTTAGCTTCTCCTATCAGTTGTTTTATTTATTTTTCTAACGTTTGGCCAGTTTGGATTACAGGTAGAGTGCCCACCTAAAGAATCAACGTACTCCATTACAAGAGAAACTATATTATATCAACTTAACTGTTTATCGAGTGGACATTAACAAAGATAAGTTGTCGCTTCAGTTATAAGAGAAAACGCCACTCATTTCACGAAATTTTCATGATATATAAATTAACTCAACTCTGACAAACTGATCTCTATCGTACTCACTGCGGGTTTATATTGTTTGTTTAAGGAACATGACTGATCTCGAATGATATAGACCACTCCATTAGTTACGGCTAGTCCCACAGCAACTTTTACAGTACAAAAACGAGGAAGCAGTCATGGTGGGAGAGTGGGGGGGGGGGGGGGAGGGAGGGGGGGGGTCATCCAAGGGTAAAGTTAGCTAACCAATGGTGAGACAACTTACTCCTGGTATGGAGGGCGGTGGATGTGGTGGGGGCTGTGAGGTGGCTGCCGCCTGTCTCATTTTGCCCTCCTGTTGTACCTGCATCTGCCGGAGGAGGGCCTGGATGGGGGTGGGGCTCTGTTGTGAGCCCTGTCCACCCCCACCCCCGCCTCCAGTCAGAGAGAGGATACTCGCATCCACGTTCTCTGTCTTCGCCTGTTCACAAACACAAAATTACAAATTAATTCATAACAATTATAAATATATATTTTTTCCGTCCACGCATATCCGAAGGATAGAGGAAGCTTTGTGAAAGTTTTTGAGAGCGAAACATTATTTGGTCTTGAATTTCAACACTTCCTTCACAATTTTGCGTTTTAGGTCAAAACAAACACGCTATGTTTGTTTGTCAATCTGTTCCTTAAATCCTTGTCACTAGCCGAGATAGAAATTTTGTGAAAAAAAAATAGTAGGAATTTTGTGTATTGAGACTTATTATGAGTAAAAATAACTAACAAAGAGCACGTGTGAGTCCAATTAGTACTCTCATAATTATGTGTGTATGTTCACTGGAAATTTGCTTTGTTTTTACTCTAGCTTAAGTATCAAGGATCTTTTTATGACTGTTTTAGAAATATAGTATTCTTGAGTTAAAAAGCTATATACATATATCGCACCGGGCATCTTGAACATTTATTGAAATGTTTTTGGGTTTAGATCGAATGGTGTCTGAGCTACGATATCATGCCGAATTCAGTTCCTTAGAAAACTTGATAGAAATTAAATTCAAGTCTCATTCTATATATTTTACCTGTTGTTGCATTTGTGCCAGCAGAGCCCTCAGATTGGTGTTGTGCTGAAGGAGGGCAGCTTGACCCCCGCCAACTTGTGGCGGTTGCTGGTACTGTGGCGGCATCACTGCCTCCATTATTGGTGGCTACAATCAAAATAACGTTACAGCGTAACACAAAATATATATTATCTGTCTGGCGAAAGAAATATTTAACGTTCTTGTTAGAGGGGAGACTATTTCTGGTTCTTATTTAACACTTTTCTCTCGCAATAGTTACTGTAATATATAAAAACATATTTTAGACAGTAATATAATACAGATTTTATACAAACTGTTGGTCCGGTAATATGTAAAAAATTTACTTTCTCTGTAACTAAATTTGTTTCTTTGCGTATTTACAATCGGTTACAAAAAAAAAAAAATCGGGTGCGTGCAACTCCGATGCATGGCGAAATGAGCGTGACAACGTCTGAGTTGCGAGATACCGAAAGTGTCAAGAATCAAATATAACAAATCATTTCAATAAAATTGTTGAACCTTGAAACAATTTAAAAACAATATAGAAAGAAAACATTCATAAGCATATAGTTAAAAAACGAGTTTATTATTAATATTATTAATTTGTATACATCTAATAATAATATTGGATAACTAGGTTATCTGTATATACAGAAAGTAACAGCTGTACTATAATATAATATACATTCTGTATTAGTAGTAGCAGCTGTCTCTCTCTCTCTCGGCGCATGCGCGATACGTGTGTTACGTGTTACCGAAAGTAACATAACGCAGTTTTCGAACATGGGGTGCCGGCCTACCAAATTATAAGACGTTGTCACGTCAAAAGTAAATTTGATGTTGTGACTCAAAATTTAAAAAAAATGTATGTCCGTATGTATTAAAATGGTATTTTATAGATAGTTTGTTCTCTACGATAATTTGGATTGCCTCTTTAGAAAACTATACAGTTTACCAAATCTTCCAAGTTCCGATCAACATTTCAGTCTTGTTTGGGGATTCCTAGCCAGTCTTTGGTCATGATAGATCCTAAGATCTATATTGTTGAAGTAAAAAAAAAAAAGGGGGGGTGGGGGTCAGGATCTGCATAGCAGAGTAAATGTGACGTGGTCGAGTAAAATCGACTTATATTTGCCTTGCCACTGCTGACACAATTTCTCTATTTGAAGGTGACTTAGTTGACAGGTTTAGAGAAGCTGTCATAATGTCATGTGGTGTCTGTCATCTACAAAGTTGGCTGGGAAAGTGTATATCTGCAATGTAGACTGTATAGAGGATAGGACCGAGGATACTGCCTTGAGAGACATCTACTTCCACAGGCTTGTGGTCAGTGTATACCATACCCTGATGCCGCAAAATAATAAAATATAATTTGAAACAATTACCGGCTGATGCTCCATCCAATCATGCTGAAGTTTGCCCAACGGAGGGGGCTGAGGTTGCTGGCTACGTGTCTGCTGCCTGTTCAACAACAGAAAATACTTATCAACAAGTGAAATATTTATAAAAATACCATTTCATCAGTTTAGGACTAATGAAATAACTATTAGAGATAGCATGCTTGCTTACTCTGCTCAAGAACACAAGCTCGAAACCCCCGATCGAGGCCAAAAGATTCAAGTCAAACAACGTTCTCCAAAAAGAGTTGTCGACTCGGTAAGTCAAATATTGAATTTTAGCCTTAAGAGTCGATTGGCTCTGAAGGGGAAGCGAAAACGTAATCGATTCGGGCTGGGGGAGTACGGCGATTCACCGACCACTTCCATCACTGTCAATTTCTAATAATCTGCTAGAGTAACAAAGTCAATAATACAATATTGCAGAGGGCGCCAGTAGCTCAGTGGTATGTGTGCTGCTTATTGAGCTCAAGATCACGGGCTCAAAACCTGGCCGAGGCCCTTAGGGTTTTCATCTGGGAGGTAAAAAACCATGAGCATGCCGTCGACGTTAAGCGATGGTCCCGAGCCTGCACGATGTCAGGTACTCGTAAAAGACCCCCGTAGTAAATAAAAATTTAGGACGGACAAAAGAGCGTTCTGGTAGTAGACGAAATGACCTCGAAGTTAAAAGCCCGGGCATGAGTCACAATAACTAACTACAATATTTACCTCATGAGAAGGTTCCTCATCTGCTGGTGGTATTGCTGTATAAGAAGGTTCTCCTGAAGCTGACAGTTCACCATTTGTGCGGCCTCTTTATTCTGAAAATACACAATTAACTTTATCTTAATACTATGTATTGGAGTAAGGAAATTAAAAAATATATATATACAGAGAATGAATGCAGAAATAATGTCTTCAAAATGTTAATAATTGACTATTTCAGTGAATGTGTGGAGCTCAAGCTCATCATGAGCCCATTTCTGTAATATAAATAAAGGAGCCATACTATAGTGATCGTCACAATAATGAGGTTAATACCAAAAATAACTGAATGCTGCTATTTTTATTTATTTAATTAATAAATCAATATGAATAAGAAAACGTTCCTTATAAACACCCAAGGAAAACAGTCAATCAGGTAAGAATGAAGTAAACGTGTTATTAAAAAGTAAGTTAGAATTCTTTGTATTTGGAAAGCAACAGATATTTGTAAGACCTGTCGGTGAATCACCGGCATTGTACTTCCCCAGAAATAATTAATCAACTTTTCGTTTCCTCTTCAAAACCGTCGACCGTTTGCGCTAATATTCAATAGTTGACTTACATAGGGGCACCTAAATCCTCACAATAAATTTTGTGTCGATAAATTCATTATATCATCAGTTATTACGGTTTTTGAGTTGAACCCCCTCAAATTCCTCCTCCCTCTTCCCTTCGGCCAATATTACTGAAATTTAACAGGTTATGTCCTCATTGGGTTGTGACTTCATGTATGAAAAATGTCATGTCGATACATTCATTACAGCGGCAGTTATTGAGAGTTTTGAGTTGAACCCTCCTTTCTTTCAGCCGATTCTGCTGAAAATTAATAGATGTCCTTATGGGGTTTTGAATTTACATATGAAATTTAACCTCAAAACCACATAAGGATGGCGGATCTATTAAGGTTCCGCAAGGTCGGCCCAACGAAAGGGGAGGGTTTAAGGAAGGGGGGATCAACTCAAGAAACCCAAAAGCTGCCAATGCAATGAATGTACAACAGGCACAACATTTAATATGAAGATTCAAAAGCCCCTATGTAAGTCAATTATTGATTTTTAACCCAAAGGATCGATTGGACTTGGGTGAGTGAAAATTTAATTGATTAAGTCACACGGGGAAAGTTCATTGACAGTGAATCCCCAACGACTTTTTTTAAAATTCATATTGATTTATTAATAAAATAAAGGATTATTTTATTAATAAATCAGCATTGAGGTAAATTATTTTTGGTATTAAGTGTCGGTGGTATTAACCTTACCCTTGTAACCATCACTTCATGTATGATTCCTTTACTTATGTAACAGTTATGGTCTGATAATGAATGAGCTTAGACGCGAAATAGTCAATTATTAAAATTTGAAATAATGTAGTTACATACCAGAGGATGAAATTCAGGAAGAAACGGAATGCAGCCCCAAAGTTTGATAAGTTCTCCAAGCGGTGCATAGTTAGGGTCACAGGCCCTCCGGACCAAGAGGTTGAGGGTGAAGTAGCCACTTTGAAACCACTCGGCCATCTCAGCACAAGTGAACGGTCCTAATAAAGATAAAAAGATAATAACATACATTAGCTACAGTAATAGCCATGAATAAATACATTAATAACATTTTTTTTTCAATGTATTAAGATGCATTGTAATGTAGAAAAGGCCATTCGGTCACCAGACATCAGTAAATGATTATATTTTATTAACAACATTAACATTTCGCCAATTCAGGCATCATCAGAATGTCTTCAGATGTCTGTAAAAAGTACAACACAATGTTTGTAAATAATCTCTTCACCTTAGTTCTTATTATATGGCTGCGTAGTACCTTTAAAAAGTTAGTGAGAAAATTTACACCTTTTTTTTAAAAATACATCCGGTGACATTTGTCAGAAAAGAAGTAAAAGATTTTAAGAACTGAGGTGAAGAGATTAATGACGAAAATAGTGTTGTACTTTTTACAGACATGTGTAGACATTCTGATGATGCCTTAATTGGTGAAATTGCCTTTTCTGCATTGTAATGCATCTTCATACATTTTGAACTGTCTCTCTTCTGATGTTGAACAGAAGTAACCCTAGTGTTGGGTGTTTCAATAACTGAATTTAATTAAAGGAAAAAAAAATGATATAACAAGTTTTTCAAAAAAATACGTTATATTGCAATCATAGTTCACCCAAAAGTAGAAAGTAAACTTTTTTCTTTTAGGCGATCGGTTTTGGCTGGGAATGTACTTCCCCAAAACGAATTAATCAATTACATTTTCGCTCCCCCTCCAAAACCAGTTGACCGTTAGCGCTAATTTTCTACAATTCACTTCCATAGGGGCTCTTAAATCATCATACTAAATTTTGTGTCAATAAATTCATTACATCAGCAGTTAGTACTGTTTTTGAATTGAGCCTCTTCCCTTCGTCTGATCCCGCTGAAAATTGATAGATATCGTCTTTATAAGGCTTTGACTGTAAATATGAAATGTCACGTCGATACATTTATTACATCGGCAGTTATTGGGACTTTTGAATTGAGTCCCTCCTCTGATCCCCCCGCCCCTTCGTCTGATCCCGCTGAAAATTGATAGATATCGTCTTTATAAGGTTTTGACTTTAAATATGAAATATCATGTCGATACATTTATTACATCGGCAGTTATTGGGACTTTTGAATTGAGCCTCCCTCCTAATCCCCCCATTCCCTTTGGCCGATTTGGCTGAATATCAATAGGTCTTTAGAAGGTTCTTGGTACACAAGTTCAAAACTTCGCATCGAATTTTCGACCGATTACATAACTTCCCCTATACTTCGTATAGCTGGGGAAGTCAAATTAAATTCCGACATAATATAAAGTGTCCCATTTTATGTTGCATTGATGATCTCTGTAACCTGTCTACTACTGACTTCGTCTTATATTATAAAGAAATTAATTTAAGGTTTATTATTCATTTTCCCATCCAACATCGATCGCCTGCGGTAACAAAACGTTTATTTTCTATTTTTCAGTGTACTATAATTGAAATAAAAAGTGTATAATGAAAAAGTTAAAATGAAAAAGAAGTTTGTCTTTATTACAAGTTTGTTTTATTTAGAAGAGAATATACCTTGCACTTGGCCCTGAGGGTCCCTGTAGTACCACTGTTTGTCCTGCTTCTCTTCATCCTCCATCAGCTTGGCCACGAGGTCTGCAGCCAAGTCGTCGTTCATATGACTCAGAGCATCCTCTGTCAACACACAAAAATTATCTTTAAATTACATGTAAATCGAATTTTGTTGCCATGTCTCCTGTAAAGCTATAAATGATAATATAGTCAAATTATAGCTCTATGAAGAAGTAATGACCTCAAGAGCATACAGTCAAAAAACTCAGGGGTTGTGAAATATCATTCACGAAACTTAAGTTCAAATATTTAATTTAAAAATTAGATTCTAAAATTACTAAGAATTTAGTAGCATTATTAAAGAATTTATATTCTCGACTCGGCGAATGGACTAAATAGACTGGCCCACTTTACTACTACACTACTAACGGATGGATGCCCAAAATTCCTCAAAAAGGCTTTCACTTAATTTTCTGGCATGTTTTATTCATTAACATAGAATTAGTCAAATAGTAAGAAAACTGACCGAGGTGTGACTCGACAGGGAGGACCGAGTGGAGGGGAGGGAGAGGCGGATGTACTGGAGGCTGCCTCGGGGGTGACTTGTGCTGTGCTGGCTGCTGATGTGGGGAGCCCTGCTGGTACCCTCCTGGAGGGGGGTGCTGTACAGTGGAGGGGAGAGGCAGGTGCTCAGGGGCAGGAGGGCCTCCTGGCACACGAGCCGGCGAACTCGTCTTGTCTGCAACAGTCACAGTACAGTTAGACTAACTCAAAAGACCAAAATTACATTCTGAAGACAACTACTTAAAATATTTACATGGATAAATGGGCCCTTAAAAAAAAACTTTACAAGAGAAAATGGAGTAGATTCATGCCTTAATTTAAAGACTATATGCTTAATGTAATTTAAAGAAATGTTTGCTTAGTGCAGGGTTGCCAAGATTGTACCTCCTCCCTGCCTCGGAGTGTAGAGGGCTGACTTAACAGGCAATACAGCACCACGCTCCCTCCCAACACCAGAACCCTAGTTGTCATAATTCACCGGTTCTAAACAACCATTTTTAGGTACTCATTATTTCTATGAAAGAGAGAGTTGGTCATTCAATAAACCTCTCATGCTCATCAAAACATGAAACAACTGCGGCTTCAATTAAGTTCTCGGAAGTAATTCGATGTTGTCTGAGATGTATGCCAAATTTTCAGGGGAAAAATGTGTTTTTTGAAGTGAAACTTCTTTAGCGAGACTAGTGAATCGGAATGACCTCACCATAAAAAATCAAACATGAAACACTAAGCAGAGGGGGGTGAGTAGCGCCAGCGTATAAGTCAACTAGGAGTTTAGGTCGATGTCTATGCATCAGCTGTTGTGTGCTACGTGTTTGTATACGGTTTATGCTTTAAAATAATACGTTAAATTATTAATTTACTACGTTTAGTTTAGTAGTGTTAAATAGTCAAAAATGCCAAAAACTTCAAGGGAACTTGTTCGACAATTCCATGCAAGACAACAGAAAATACAGCAACAAGAAAATCAACATAAAGGTTATTGTTAATAATTACGCTTTCATTTATATTTTAAAATTATTACAACTCATTAAAATTATTGATTTCTAATTGATTAAATTTTAATTATTGATTACAATTCTTCTATTTTTTTTTCTCTCCTCTTGGCCTGATGTACCGTGTATATTGGCCATAAAATTAAAAAATCATATAATTAATTTTTTTTTAAAGGGGTAGAAAGTGGGAAACGTTTAAAATTAATTTAATTCAATTGGACGACCCAGGGGGACAAAAAAAAAACGACTAAAAACAGCTGATCGTTGTCGAGAATATCGGCAACTTAATAAATAAAATCAGGAACATCTTATTCTAAATAATCGTTACTAAAATTTTAATTATTACTGTTTTCTAAATAATCACCTATTTTTACTAAAAATTTACGTTATAATTTATATCATTATTTTAGGTTTATATGTATTTTTTAATTTGTTTATTTAAATCGCATTGTTAATTAAGACAAAAGAAGTTCACTTCAATCGTGCGCTTATGTGGGTGAGGCACACCTTCACACACTTAAAGGAAATTTGCAAACCCATATTCAAGAAAACCTTTTTGCTCATAATTCAATTTCTCATCTGATCTCAAATGAGTGTCCTTTTGTTGGTTACACCCTGTGCATATTTTAATGTTACCTGGAGGAGGTTCTTGTGACTCTGGCCTCTTGGACTGAGTGGTAGACATGGCGGTGGTCGTAGCTGAAGACGCCGTTGTGGAAGACGAAGAGTGTATCCTGGCCGCTGAGTGTTCCGCCTCTTCAGACGACGGATCATGTTCGGCAACCGAGGGAGGACTCTGCCGCCGTTCCGCCCCCGCCGCCTCCTGCTGTTCCTTCGTCTGTTCCGTACTCCCACTCCTTGCCCTTCGTCCCTTACCACTAATCCCACCACCACCACCAACCCCCTTCTCACCAGTCTCACCACCCCGCTCAGGGGGCTCTATCTTCACCGAAGAGGGGGGCCGTTGTCGTCCGACGTTCTTCTGGAAATATTATAACACAGATTAAAATGCAAACTCTAAACAAAATTTAGCGACAATGTAAGACATTTTGAAGACTATCAAAATATTAAAATTAATTCAACAGACTTAACCCACCTTTACCCGTATAATAGATAAATGTCAAGACTGCCAAATTTGCAGGCATTATTAATTTTTTTCTATCAGTCAAACCGAAATGACTGGTATAATTTAAAATTAGCCAAGCGAAGTGAGTTGTTTAAATTATCAAGTATAATAACGTGCTTTTTTGGACCAGTAACATGTAAATAGTAAAAGAACAAGTAAATAAAAAATAAAAGTTATTAATGAATCCACGCTATTCTTTTTCATTCAACAAAATGTGAGTAAACAGGATTAGAAGAGATAGTGTGATAATATAAATTCATTCATAACTCCGATATCAGTTCGGATGGGAGCAGTTAGATGACACTGCAGACACACGGGCTCATATCCGATCAGTCTTAACCCACATTCAAAATTTTGTATCGATATATTAATTTTAACGGGAGTTGTGGTGTCTACACACAGATACAACCGGATTTTATTTTCCATTTTTTAAATTTAGGTATTTGAAAAACACGAAATCTACGTATCATAGAATTTTAGACAGATAAAACTTCCCTTATATTACGTAAAACTGTGGAAGTATAATATAAAATAATTTTTTTTTTTTTTTTTTTTCAATTTCAAAATAAACCAAGAGACACTGTTCATTACTATCTAACTATGAAAAATTACAACAATAAATAACATATATAACAATTAAAGAATAATGAGAGGAAAGGAAAATGGTGGAAGAGGATAGTTGAAAATTTCAAAAATCTAGTTGCTTCTGGTATCATATTGAGAAATTGCTATTAATTTTTTATAAATCCAATAGAAAAAAATAATTTAATAATATGAAATAATTAAATCAAAATCTACAAAAATTACAGTTCAATAAACTTACTTTTTGGTTATGAGCAGAATAGACTTTCTGAAACTTCTTGGGTTCATGTTTGGGTAAAATGGTCTAACATGCAAACAAAGTCTATAATAAGAGTTAAAAGTTGGGGAAAATAAAGGAATAATATAAGGAAAATATATAAATAATAAATTATAGGATAAAAATAATTAAAACTATAGTTAGTAATTGTGACTCATGCACGCGCTTTAGCTACAAGATTATATTGCCTACTACCAGAGTGCTCTTTTGTCACTCTAGTGGACATGAGCTCGATTTTAATGTGGAAGCACTAAATGTTGCCTGCCTAAGGTTAGCTGTCTAACGTCCCATCCGAAGGACGGCATGCTCAAGGGTCGCCTCCCAGATAAAAAAACACTATTGTTTCGAACACATGAAAAAAAAAAATTAAAATTATAATCAAAAACAAATCTTACAATTATGTAACATATATTGTTGCTTCACTGTTAATTATTTATTCAAATAATGACAGCGAGAATAAATATTAGAATCATCGTATGTTCCTATTTTCCTCAATATCGAGAAAACGACTGCAATTATTCTTTCAATTTAGTATGGCTACGTGCGAAATTTCTTGTTCTCAAATCAACTTGACGGAAATAAGTATAAAAAAACACTTCAAACATTACGACGAAAACGCGAGCAATCTGAATTGTAATACTATTATCTTTAAAAAAAACGTATACAGTTTTGCGGCTAATCTGAATTTATGAGGTGAATTTACCCTATTAATTATTCCCCCAACTAGAAATTTTTAAGATCATTGAAAAATTAAACTTGTGGGAATTCTCAAAAGTGCAGCGCAAAATAAAATGAAAATAGTTAGTTAATTTTCGGAAGAGCAGTGAGAGTATACTTGAGATATCTCAGGTCATTACATCTGTCCAGTCTTTCCACCGCTTCCACTGACGACAGGAGACAATTATAAGGTAAAATACCAGAGGGACCTCCTGGCCTCACCTCTCAAACCACACCAACTAAACGCCATTTTTTAGAATACATAAACCCAGAACATACAAGAAGCTATTTCCATTTTGTCCAATAATAGTAATTAACATTCTACTGCAATGTCATATGCTACACATAAAATGTATAAAATAAAAAATGCATAAAAATGTTTTTAAAAAAACAGTAAGTGTGACGTTAGTTAGTCATCACAAATATAATCAGAGATGGTTAGTTAATCTCACAAAATAATCAACCGGTATCGTACGTTTTCATTTTTCTTCGGGGTGTTCTCTTCTTCGTCCGGTGTTTCCGAGGCACCGTGGAAAGCACCCGAAGAGTCGAACGTACCTCCACCTTCACTGTTCTTTTCTGTTGCCCTACAAACAAAACAGCAACAGTTAATGAATCATAATCATTTGTTTTAGTCAGTAGGTCATTTCATGTGAACATTGTTGATCTAGAATGTCAAGTTCCATTTTTGTAACTTTAATATAACAACTACATTTTTTCTTTCATATTTTTTTTTCCAGTCGTGATTCAAATCTGTTTATTTATTTTTTAATCATAACCTGTTTCGTTTGTTTTGTGTTCAAAAGTGATGATGGTTTATTATTAATAAGTTATTTAAATGTTAAATCTGAATGTTTTAGATCATTTCATCACTTGTAGACTCCAGAACATTATTAAATCTGACCAATGGGATTGCAAGAAATCTCCTACACTTGAGTAAATCTTATATAAATCGGGGAAGAGAGAGAGAGAAAGAGAGAACTAATTGTTTCAATAATGAGAGAGTCAACTGTTTTTTGATCGTGAACAGTAACCAGTTATTTGTTTGATCCAGTTTTCTAATATTTGGTTAGGAATTGACTTTTTTAAATGTAAGTAATATTGTATCTTTTTGACTAAGGTGGCCTTTATTGACAGCATCAACACAACATCATTGTTGAACCTTGTGCTGACGATGGCGTAAGCTGAAACCGGTACACGTTACGTAAGTATATGTTTGTGGAATTAGACAATATAAATGTTCAAAAAAAGTTTTTTATCTATCTTTTTTATTTATTTATTAGTATTTCCACTATATCAACACAGAACGCAAAAAATGTATTCGGACATTTATTAGTTAGTTAAAGACAGTTGTATGTTTTCTCTGCACATTTTGAGTTTGTCAAGTTTTCTTTTAGACTAGCCGAGTCATTAAGCGTGTACAATTGAAAATAGTGAATAAAGAGTTACTCACCGTAATATGGATTTTTATTATATATATATATATATATATATATATATATATATATATATATATATATATATATATATATATATACATATATATGGTGTTGTACACCTAGGGACTCAAGCATCCAGTGCTCTTATCCCTTTAACCGGATTTTAATTAAGTCACAAGTTGAATTAAAAGTAAGGAAGTCTGTGTTAATATTATTAACGAATCTATACATTTCATAATTTGGTTCCAATGTCCACAAGTTTGTTTCAGCGTACATTCAGTGTATAAGAACTAGTCCTTTGTTAGGTCCTGGAGAGGCAGCATGAGGAGAATAACAGTTTAAAAACATGAGCCACTTCCTTGCTATATCGAAACAAATCTAACCATTTCTAGTTCATAATGAATCTTTTGTGATTGGTGTGTACACCATTCACCCCCAATCATTGGACTGGATTAAATCATTGGACCGTCCAAAAATTCGACCTTAATCATTTTTTTTAAATCCTATAAAATTGTCAACGCTTTTATTGTTTTTCGCCATTTCAATTGCTTCACTTCACTTATAGAACACTTATCTATTTAGAAATATAAAATAAAAACTAGAAATGTAATAAAAATAGTATTTATTAATATTGGAAATTTTATATAGGTATTATATAAAATTTCCAATATTAATAAATACTATTTTTATTACATTTCATATTTCTAAATAGATAAGTGTTCTATAAGTGAAGTGAAGCAATTGAAATGGCGAAAAACAATAAAAGCGTTGACAATTTTATAGGATTAAAAATAAAAATGATTAAGGTCGAATTTTTGGACGGTCCAATGATTTAATCCAGTCCAATGGTTAGGGTAGGTTTATTTATTTTATATATATTTTATTTTATTATTATGATTTATCTCATATCGTCCCTGTCAGTGCAAAATGTATGTCAAATTTGTTTCGTAGTTGAAAAAAAGAGTTTTCAAAAGTCTTCTCAACTCTGAATTTTTTTTTTTATTATTGAGAGAATACTTCTTGTAGAACACACATTCTACACACTTATTCGTTAGGTATAAAAGATGTAAAAAGAGAACTGGGGTTAAAAAATGTGATTTTTCAACTATGAAAAAGTATTTTCGAAATAAATGAAACAAGATAAAAAAAAAAGTCAGTGATTCACAGACGATGTACTTCCCCAGAACAAATTAATTAATAATCAATTGTTGACATACATAGAGGCTTCTACATTCTCATACTAAATTTTGTGTCGATAAATTCATTATATCGGCAGTCATTGGGGTTTTTGAATTGAAGTATCATCTGATTCCAACTCCCCTTCCGCTGAAAATTAATATGTGTCGTCCTCGGGATTTGAATATACATATAACATTTTTTTTGTGTGTCAAGTCTCCCTCCCCCCCCCCCCCCTCCCCTTTGATCGATTTGGCTGAAAATCAATCGGTGCCGTTTTTGAGGGTTATGGATAGACATATAAAATTTCGTCTCGATACATTCATTCTATCGGGAGGTATCGTGTTTCACACACAGCATTGTTTTTATTTATTTTTGGATTCAGGAGGTGGGAAAACATGAAATTCCGTTGCAAACTCCGCATGTCTGATCGATTATATAATTTCCTCTATTCTTCGTATAGCTAGAAGTAAGAACCATATTTTAAAAAAAGGTATCTCATTAACCTATGACCTTCAGGGCACATGTGGCCCAAGTAAATATTTGAAAATAATATTATAAAAAGTGCTCACCATTCTGGTAAATGATGATTCCCTCCTTTATTTGACATGTGACTCTGGTTCATTTCCCAACTGTCTTCTTCTCTCCAATTACTTGATCGACCTAAAATATTAAGACACTTCATATAGTAGTACTCATGGATCTTAGAATTATGACAGGGCTGAACAGAGGACAGTCATATGAACAATATATAGAAGCCCTCTGTGCAGGAAATGTGGCGAGGAAAATGAAACTCCGGTTCATATTCTAAGCCAGTGTAAGTAAGGGACTAGAAAGTAAAAGATTTTACCGCTTCGGGTCTGCCATAACAGAACTAAACCAGGGAACCTGCAGCAGAATCCTGGACTTTAATACAATTACACCTATAGGGCTCACAATAGGCCTACTCTGGCCGCGGACACCATCAACCCTCGAAATAAAAGGAAAAGTAGCAGTACCAATATATTTTTCATCAATAAAATGTATTTAATATTATTGATCCTCCTTCTCTATCTTCTCAACTTTTGTAAATTTGAGTAATTGATTGTGAGAATTTTGCGGATTTTAGTTAGTTATTGTGACTCATGTCCGGGCTTGAACTATGAGGTCATATCGCCTACTACCAGAGCGCTCTTTCGTCACTCTGATGGACATGAGTCCGACTCTACTGTGGGAGTCCTAAATTTTGCCTACTATCTGACATCGCACAGGCTCAGGACCAGAGCTTAACGTCCCATCGGAAAGATGGCGTGCTCTGGGTTTTCTCATCTCTCAGTTAAAAATCTAAAGGTCCGTTGGCGTTTGGAACCAGCGATTTTGAGCTCAATAGGTTAGCAGGCAACCTTTTTATGATTTCAGCTCCGGCCAGGCGAACCTAAAATTGGCTAATGGCGTTTGGCGGACCAGTGGGCTGCGTTAGCCGCGTGCCTGTTTCTTCGAGGTCACTATGGCTGACAAAAAGACAGGTGAGTCCGAGAACCTAATGAAGGGAGATCTTTCGGGTCATTTATTGTACATTACTCGACTTTTTACGGTTTAAGCCTAGGCGAGGTGATCGTCGAGAGCCTCTACAATATAGCGTTGTATGTTGATACAAATATCGCGTAACAATTAATACAATGTCTCACACTTCAGGAAGAACAGACCAGCCAATATACTACTATCAGATGGCAAACAAAAAACTTCCTAATTCGCATGTTACCCTGTTACCCTCGGGTGAGGTTTACGGATAACGCCTGCTTAATTTTTAACAAGTTAACAAATGTTAATTTTGATTTTGTTATGTTATAATAAAAAATATATAATTTTTGTTTTCATATAAATATTTATATTTTATTTTTCACTTTCCTTTCATACTTCTCTTATTTGTATTTTCTAACTAAATGAATGAACTGATTATTGCACCAGGTTTTGGGATAAATATATTATTCTGGTGAAGGTTATGTATGGTTAGTAACTTATTGTCTCATGCCCGGGCTTTAACTACGAGGTCATAACGCCTGCTACCAAAGAGCTCTTTCGTCGCCCTGGTGGACATGAGCCCAACTAGACTGTGGGAGTCTAAATTTGGCCAACTCAAGTTTATTCGCCTAGGGTAAGGGTCATTGCATGAATGCATTTTTCACTATAATTGCAGCTACAGCAAATATTTTTGTTGCAAGAATAACCTGCTCATCACTTTATGATGGATATTATTGTTACCTGAACATTACCTTCAACGTTTGAAAGCAATATAAATGCGCGTCGTGCATGACATTGAAGGGTTCTCCACAACTAGAGAAACATAGTTTTTTTATTTAAAATTTCTTTCTATGATAAAATCATAATATATTAGTGTCCTTATTTATGTAATTTAATAATATATTTTTCATTATCATTAAATCTTTATATGTTTCCCAATTAGCTCTATATGATATTTGTCCTATTATATCAATTCACCTGCCTTCAAAAATAGAACGAAATGAACCCTCGTGGGGACCAAGTCCACACACACTAAATTGTTTTCATTCAATTAAATGTGGATAAATAGTGCAATCTAAACTTGAATAATATTTGTAAAAAAATGTTTTTTACCTGTGACGGTCCACTTGTAGGGGCGACCCCAGTCTTCCTCCTCGACTCCGCCCCCGCCACTGTTCCGCTGGGTCCGCCTCCAGTTGGACTCTCTACTGCCCCCACCTCCACCACCCCCTCCACTCCGTGAATCCCCTCCGTTCCTCTCCGACCAATTGTCACGGCCTCGATCGCTCTAAACAAAATCAAACAAGTCATTTATATTTGTAATAATGTTAATGTACGAAAGAAAGAGAAAAAGCTTAAGAAATAGTTTCCTAATTCGGAAAAGTTAAGACTTCCCGGGTCCGACGACATCACGTATACGGAGAGCGGTAAGCCGCTAATAGCCGCAGCAATGAATGCGACTTCAAAGGCAAGGGGGGGGGGGGGGGGGGGTCATCAGTGAATCACCGGCTATGTACTTCCTCAACACGAATTATTCAATTACGTTCTCGCTCTCCCTACAAAGCCAATGAATCGTTTGGGCTAAAACTCAATATTTGATTTACATAGTGGCTTCTGAATCCTTATACTAAATTTTGACTCGGTATATTCATTAAATCGGCAGTTATTAGGGTATTTCTCCCTTCTCTGGTCCCTCTCATCTTCCCTTCTACCGATATCGCGAAAAATTGATACGTGCCGTTCTTATGGGGTTATCAATTAAAATAAAATGTCAGGTCGATAAGTTCATTACATCGGAAGTTATTAAATGAAAAATGATAGATGATGTGCTTATAGGGCTTTAAATACAATCAAATTTCGTTTCAATAGAATCTGAATAAATATATAAAATTTCCTGTTGATATATTCATCATTCGTGTTCACAGAAACACATACGACAGAAATTTTATTTTTAATTTTTGAAATCAGGAGGTTGGAAAGCATTAAATTCCGTTGAAAACGGAACATTGAATTACTTGATACTCTATACTTGATCTATTGATCTAGCTAGGAAAGTAAAAAAAAATAAGTGCCCTATCCCATAGGGTAGAGGAGTAGACTGCTGTCCGCGTTTCGATCTCATATCCCCGGCCTCCGGTTTTTGTCATAGCTTTCTACTATTTGCTTCTTTAAATATCTGTAGGAAAATTGTGGAATAATAGTTCAACTATGTATAAAAAATGAGGCGGATTAAAAGGACTTCCCCATAACCATGATATCGTTTAGTTCAAATAGCTTCTATTCCAGTAGTTGTGGTGAATTCATGAGTATTTCTCAACTTGTTACCATAACCCTATTTATTTCCTCATCATAAGACATCGGTCGGTCCACAGCCTCGGAGTGGGGACTCATCCATGCGGAAAGTTAGTTGGAACAGGTTATACTGTTACTCATTCTATTAAATACCCATTGAAGGATATTATTTTAGATTTGGTGCATTTTATTTTCTAATGACATTTATTATTTCAGTCTTAGTCCAAATTCGCTAGTTGGGGCTAATTTGTAGATACTTACGGATGATCTGTCGAAGGGAGGCCGTGCTCTGGAGAAAGGCCCACCTCCGCCATCCTGCGCAGACTCTGGGTTGCCGCCACCATCATACCGGTCCACGCCGCCTCCTCTGTAGAAACCACCACCACCGCCTCCGGCTGAGCTCGCTCCTCGTCCTCTGGCACCGCCCCTCGACCCCCCCGTTCCCCGCATCCCTCCACCCCGCTCACCGCCCCCTGACCCTTTGTTGGCTATTCGCAGTACCGCGTCCGAGTTGATACCTCGATTCCACATCCGCTGAAACAAAAAATAAAATAAATGCTTGACAGACTTAGTTCATAGCATGTAGTGAGGCAGGCCTTATCCTCTGGTCCCCCTCCCATGTTCAAGCCTCAAACTTGGCTTATCAATGCGGTGCCCCCTCTCGTGGTCTGAGGAATCAGTGAGAGGCACATAGTTCTAAAGGAACGGCGGAGGATCATTGCAGAGGCTCAGGTTCAACAAGTTCCATAAAACCTATTTTATTACTTAGTAAATTTAACTAACTTTTAATTGTATAGGACTATAAATAGTGAATTGTAAAAAGTAAAATGAAAAAAATTACATAAATTTATATCTAAAGACGTATAACACCTTAGAACTGGCGATTCTAGTGGTGAGACCATGAACTGAACATTTGCCTGTCTGTTTACGTTTTTGTGATCAGGACTTATATTAAGGAAACAATTTTCACACTAGAATTTCCCATTGTGGCGTAGGCAGACCCTATATGCAGAATTGTACAGTGTGTTTCATTGGAAGTGTCCATAACTCCAGAAGTGGTCAGGTGGGTTGAAAATAAGTTAATATAAACATGGGTCCGGAAATGCTTTTTTAAAAAATTATAGAGAAAAAACGTCAAAAATTTGTGTTTTTTTATAACATTTTATAAGCTAGCAAACTACAAAACACAACAAAAATACAATAAAAATGAACAAAAATGTTTTTCTTGGTACATGAAGTCTCGTTATGAAATAATTGTTTATAACAATACAGTCGATATGAAAATCACATTTTTTTTTTTTTTTTTCATAGTAAAAACTTGGTATTGCAAATTATCTGACATCTCTGTTGATAGACTTTTTTTTTTTTTTTAATAAATGGCTAATTGATAATTAAATGCAAGGCAGCACTGATCCACCTTTACTGTGACTTCCCCCTCCTCTTCCAAAACTCTTATATCGATATGTATTTGGATAACACGTGTTCTTTTGTGATGGCTTACTCAAAAATGTTTGAAAAAACGTGGTTGAAGTTTTCTCTCACTAATTGTTTGAAGAAACAGTTTTGGATCTATGATTATATTCATTTATTTCTTATTTTCGATCTATCAAGCAAAAGCCACTTCTAGCCTAGAGTTGTGGACACTTCGACTAAAATACCCTTTTAATATGTAATCAATGCATAATTCACCTAAGAAAAGTTTTAATGATATTCTAGCCATTATGAGAAACCCGCTTTTACTGAGGAGATATCACTAGGAACTTAAAATGAAGCCTAGTATAGTTCGGGGCAGACTTACCGTTTCCTCGTCTGTCATGAGGTTGAGAGCCAGAGGAGGCTGAGCCTTCTCGACAAAGAGACCGGCCAACTGCCTCAACGACTCGGGGGGACTGAGGGTGGCCGAGAAGAGAGCTAACATCTCTTCTCGGCCGTAGCGAAACTCGGCCAGCTGATAGCGAGGCTGGGGCGGTGGTGCTGTCATCATGGGCTGCTGCGGTGTACTGCTGCTGGTGACTGAGGAGGGAGGCATCGATGACGGAGGATTGGTGGCTGGCCCTGAGCTCGACAGGGCTCGCAACCTAACAACATATTCACAACTAAATACACCAATTGAAATTCACATCAGTATGCTCACTTTCTCCATAGTAACTTATGTGCCACTAGAAACCACAAAATGACTGGTAACGACATAAAGGACCAACAGGAGATCAACAAACAGGCGAAATATATTTTTACTTTACAGACAAGAGAGATATATTATTAGTACGTTTCTCGAAAAAATCAAAAAAATCGTCAGTTACTCACCGGTAATGTACTTCCCCAGAACGAATTAATCAATTAAATTTTCGCTCTCCCTCCAAAACCGTTTGAGCTAAAAACCAATAGTTCACTTAAATTAAGGGCTTCTGAATCCTCATACTAAATGTTTTGTTGATACATTCATTACATCGGCAAATTTAGGCTGTTTGAGTCGAGCCTCCTCTGATCCCCCCTTCCCTATCCTGTGACCGATTTCGCGGAAAATTATTAGATGTGTTCCTTATTACATCGGCAGTTATTGGGGATTTTCAGTTGAACCACCCTTCCACTCGGCCGACTCCACTGAAAATGCAAAGGTGTCATTCTTATGGAACTTTGAATTTACATATATGTAATTGTGTGCCGATACATTCATTACAACGGCACTTATTACTGTTTTTGTGTTAAGCCTCTTGAGTGAAAGAACATTAAAAACGCTGTCCTTCGGATAGGAAGTTAAGCGATGGTCCCAAGCCAGTACGATGTCAGTTACTTGTTAAAGATCCCCAACCCTGGGGGAATAAACCTAAATAGGCAACATTTAGGATTCCCACTGTTGGATCAGGGTCATGTCCACCAGACTGACAAAAGAGCGCTCTGGTAGCAGGCGATATGACCTTGTAGTTAAAGACTGGGCATGAGTCACAATAACCAACCAAATCATCGGTCCTTTTAGCGAGCCAGTCCAAGTTCTATATGGTCATATTTACATTAAAAAAAAAAAAAACATTTAATTTACTTCAAAAGCCCTTATACTTCCGAATTTGCAATTTCGGTAATTACATGAATTCGGCGATCAAACACAGTCAATTTCCTAACAATTTGCCAATTCCTTGAGAATATAATATTTTTCACAAAAACCACATAACTGATCTTAACCCATTTTGGAATATAAGTATGGGCGATTATACACCGTACTCTTTAATTTGATATAGATATAAAACGGTCCTCTCCTTTCAGCGAATGCCAAATGCGAATACAGTAAAAACGCACTAAATCACACTAATTCTTTTTTTTTTTTTTTCTTCAATAAAATAAAGTGAATATATTAAAATGTTATTTATACAACAAAAAGCAGGGACGGGGTCTGGGTTTGTGTACACAGTATGGAAGAAGATCCATCGTCCATAGAAGCACATTTGCACATCTGTTTGTTTTTTTAAATCAATTACATTCTACGTTTTACAGCAGTCCCCCTACAATTTTCGTTAAGTTAAAATAAGTTTCTTTTTGTGACTTTTACCTGGGACTAAACTACGCGGTCATATCACTGTTAAAAAAAAAATAAGTATAATATATTAACAATTTAATTAACACAAATATTTAAATCATAATTTTTTTATTAATTATTTCATTAATTTCTATTCCCGTTATACTCTTAGTTAGTTAGCTATTATGACTCAGGAGTGGACTTTAACTACAAGGTCATATCGCCTATTACCAGAGCGCTCTTTCGTCACTCTAGTGGACATGAGCCTGACTCTACTCTAGGAATCGTATATTTTGCCTACCTTCTATTATTTATCTAGGATAGGGATCTTAAACAAGTACCTGACACCGTACAGGCTTGGGACCATCCCTTAACGTCCCATCCGAAGGACGGTGTGCTTATTGTTCTTTTACCTGCCAGATAGAAAACCTAAGGGCCTCGGTCAGGTTTTGAACCCGGGATCTTGAGCTCATTAAGCAAGCAAGCTTATCACTGAGCTACCGGCACCTCATTACCTCACTAATTCATTCATTTCTGGACTGTATACAGATTTTAGCTTGAAGGTTTCCTTGACTAAACAAATAAAATACGAATTCACAAAACACTAGCCTAAGAGGTAATGAGACAGATATGGAATCTTCTAACAAATAATTGGAAACAACTTCTGTTTGTAATATTGTCTATTTCACAAGAAATTAATAAATGAACCACAGTTTTCGGAATTACTCCATCGTCAGGTTCAGTTATAAGTTCTATTTTTTTATTAGCCCTCAACATCTTTTAGGCAAGAGGTTCGGTCTTATATATACGTTCTTGAACATTAAAAAATCATAGAATAATACCTAAATGGTTTAGTTATTGAGTTTAGGTTATGGTGTAAAGCCGAAACTGGGGTAGTGTATTTACATATTTTTGAGGAAAAGACAATATGTATTTCAAAAATAAGTTTCTTTTTGCGACACATACCTAGGCTTAAACTACGCGGCCATATCGCCTACTACCAGAGCGCTCTTTTGTCCCTCTGGTGGACACGAGTCCTAAATTTTGCCTACCTATGTTTTTTAATTACCTAGTAGGGGGTCTTTAACGAGAAGTTGACATCGCACCGGCTCGAGACCATTACTTAACGTCTTTAAGTTTTTTTTTTCCGAGATAAAAAAAAAAATAAGAGCCTCGGTAGGGATTCGGACTCGCAATCTTGAGCTCAGGAGGCTAGCACGCTACCTCGGAGCTACTAATATTCATTTTAGTTAATAATAAATAACCTGAGGAAGTTGACATAGCGAGTTTACAACCAAATATTGCTGGGTTAAAGCATAAGAAATTAAGAGAGATGACAAACGACATTTTTATTTTTCTATTTTCTTTCACTTTTGAGGGTTCTAGGGAAGATGTAGTCCCTTTTCAAAGGAATCTATTTAAAAAAACATTATCGATTCTTTCTTGAAATACGATGTCGTGTTTCAACACCATTGGGGAAAATAAGAGTAAAATGGGGAGAATGAAAATAAATGAGTAACATTCTCGAATGGCATAAAAACGTTTATAGATTCGCGGGCGACAATGGTTCGCGTAATATCAGAGTGATAACTGTTTCGTTCACCAGACTCGTTTATAGATTCGCAGGCGATACTGGTCCGCGTAATATCAGAGTGATAACTGCGCCGTTCACCAGACTTCAAAAAAAGTCTAAACGGTCATTTCATTCGTAATTGAATTGCCTAAAGACTTCACATTTTTTAAGCGGAGACCTTTAGATATTCACTAGATAAATGTATATATGACTTTAAAGAGATATTTGTTAAATATTCTGTAAGTATGGCTTCCTCAATAATCAGCATCACCAGGGATCTGCTTACCCCTGCATTTTACTGATGGATGAATAATTTCCTAACGGAGTGAAGTGAGTGTGCACAATGATTAACCATATCAATAATATCTTATATTGTTTTATTTTAAATAATTTCATTCGCTCATTATGTAGTTTTTGTTTAGTTATCATTACTAATTGTATCTTATACAAACATTGCTAATGTATACATGTCAATACAGGCCCTGAAGAAAGCAAACTCAGTGCCGAAACCTTGTTAGAAATTTTACGAGCACGTTTTTATCCACCATCAGCCTGATCTACCCCATACCTCTCAAGAATACATCGTAATTTATCATATGTAAAATTCCGAATAAAGAAAAAAAAGTAAGAAAAACGTGACAAATGAAAATCAACTATTTTTCGGATGGGGACTGTATGTGTAAATACATTTTCGTAGCTTCAACAGCTATCGATGAGCACTTACTTCATATTGCGCCGAATCCTCACCAATGTTATATCTAATTTGTGATGGATATAACATTCAATTTTTGTACCAATAGAAGTAAATAGGGTAAAGTAAAACGTGTTATTTGTGTTGGATATAACATTCAATTTTTGTACCAATAGAAGTAAATAGGGTAAAGTAAAACGTGTTATTTGTGTTGGATATAACATTCAATTTTTGTACCAATAGAAGTAAATAGGGTAAAGTAAAACGTGTTATTTGTGTTGGATATAACATTCAATTTTTGTACCAATAGAAGTAAATAGGGTAAAGTAAAACGTGTTATTTGTGTTGGATATAACATTCAATTTTTGTACCAATAGAAGTAAATAGGGTAAAGTAAAACGTGTTATTTGTGTTGGATATAACATTCAATTTTTGTACCAATAGAAGTAAATAGGGTAAAGTAAAACGTGTAATTTCTGATGAATAAAACATAAAACAAACTCATTTTTTGAAATATTGTCTATTCCACTAAAGTTATTTATAAAAATAAAACTACCGGTTTCGGCCTTACACCATCGTCAGGTCTAGTTATGAACAGTTCATATGACTAGACCTGACGATGGTGTAAGTCCGAAACCGGTAGTTTTATTTTTATAAATAACTTTATTGGAATAGACAACATTTCAAAAAATAAGATTGTTTTATTTATTACAAATTCCACAATATGTCCGCGTTCCTCAACTTAGTAGACGGATAAAACATTCAATTTTTGATACCAATATAAGTAAATACCGTAAAGTAAAACGTGTAATTTGTGATGGATAAAACATTCAATTTTTGATACCAATATAAGTAAATAGTAAAGTAAAACGTGTAATTTATGATGGATATAACATTCAATTTTTGATACCAATAGAAGTAAATAGGGTAAAGTAAAACGTGTAATTTGTGATTCATCAAGAAATCAATGTCTAATCATACGTCATTTCATAACCATGTCAACTTTGGTGAAGTCACTTGATCCAACTACTTCTGACATGATATTCTCACTCATCTTGTAAGAATAATTGCTGTTTAAGGACAGTTTATTTCAATATATATAATTGCAAACAATTATTTGAGCACGATGAATATATTTTTTACATCATGTTTTTATATTACTTTAGGTTAGTAATAAACAAAAGTATATAATTTTTGCCCTGAACACAGTTTATCTGTGTGATAACAGTAGGGCAAAGGTCAGTTTATGCTGTTATTTGTTTCGACTATTCTTATACTTTTTCACTACATAAAAGTTTCATCTGGGGCTAAATTATGTTATTTTTTGATAAATTGAGGAGAAGTACCGTACACATACTTCAGGAGAACCTGTATTGTTTCACTAAAAGGACCGACGACAGGAGAGTCACATTGTATTCTTTGAAAATGAAAATTATTCTTTATTTTGGGTCATACGTTCCCCTAAGAATAATAACATAAGAATATTAGTATCAGCAAATTGAGAAGAAAAAAAAAGAAAGAAAGTAAGCTTCTAAGAATAACCTAAAGAGAATTAACTAAATGTTAATGACTAGCAAATATTAAATAAAATAAAAAAAAAAGTAAGAATAATAATGTAAAAAATAATAATAATGAGTAATTATGAAGAAAAACAGAGGTCAGAGGGGGAAAAAATTGAAAATATAATTAATTATGACTCATGCCCGGGCTTTAACTACAAGGTTATATCGCCTTCTACCAGAGCGCTCTTTTGTCACTCTGGTGGACACGAGGCCGACACTATTGTAGGAGTTCTAAATTTGGCCTAACGTTTTATTCACTTAAGGTTCTTTAACGAGTATCCGATCGTACAGGCTCGGGATCATCGCTTAACATCACACCCGAAGGACGGCATCATTAACTTTATTTTCCCAGAAAAAATAAACTAAGGGCCTCGGCCGGGTTTCGAACCCGCGATCTTGAGCACATTAAGCAAACATGCACACCACTGAGCAACCGGCGCCCTTTAATAAATATATATATATATTTTTGCTTCTCGTTTTTTATATTACTTTATGTTAGTAATAAACAACTTCATTATATAAACGGTCAATGTATGCTGTTATTTTTTTCTTATTTTCTAGTATTTTTCACCTCTAAAATTTTTATTTAAATGTTATTCATTCGGATAAAGTTGGAAAAGTACCATACAATATATACTTTAGGAGAACCTGTAATGTTTCAGTAAAATATGGACCCTCCCATCGGTATTTTACTGAAACAGTAAAGGTTCTCCCTAAAGTATTATGGTTCTTGTATGGTACTTTTTCCAACTTCATCCGAAAGAATAAAACTTTTAGAGGTGAAAAATACTAGAAAATAAGAAAAAAATAACAGCATAAATTGACCGTTTAAATAATAAAGTTGTTTATTACTAACATAAAGTAATATAAAAACGAGAAACAAAAAAATTTGCATCGTGATCAGGTAATTTCAAAATTACAGTATGTTTTCATACAATAAATACATAAATAAACCCAGACTGAGCTTCTAGAGAAATATGCACCAAAATTCCACTTCATGTTCTTGTGTTCCAGTACACAATGGTACTAACTCAAATCTGCAAAAATAACGACAGTTGCGAAATTTTGTAAGGAACATTTTTTTAACAAGACATAATTGAAAACTAAATAAAAAAGACGTTCGAGAATACAATTCAAATATGTATTTTAGACAAATATCAAGTTAATTAGACGATCTGCAACAAATATACTTCAAATGAAATGTGTTTTTCTACGAGATTGCACTCAGACTTCAAACCTCGAAATAATATAATAAAATCATTTCTACATGTCGAACGTAGGATTCTTAACATTGAAAAAACAAAAAAAAATTAAAACTAACGTATTCGTTACTATTCCTAGAAAGCAATATTTCATCTTACTAAATTATCAAATACAAAATTATAAACTAAGTACCCATTTAAAAAAAATCAAACTAAGAATCTAAACAAAAGATTGAATTG
Source organism: Aradus depressus (assembly GCA_963662175.1). Lineage (NCBI taxonomy): Eukaryota > Metazoa > Arthropoda > Insecta > Hemiptera > Aradidae > Aradus > Aradus depressus. The sequence goes on along the minus strand of OY759214.1, from coordinate 14,691,351 downwards.
AAAAGTTATTTTGTAGTTGAAAAAGCCACTCATAAATTTGGGCCATATAAGAAAATAGTATACAAATCAAAAAATAATTGAATATGAGAAAGTTTCTAGTAAAACAAAATCAATATAAGCCCAGAACTCGATGTAAGAAGTTTTGACAGAAGACCCGGCCAGAAAAAAAGTATTTCCTAAAAAGTGAAACTTCGACGTAGAATACTTGATTATGGATACTGGTTCCAAGTTGTTTTAGACAGAAAGTATTCTACATATAAAACGCTTTCTAAAATTATTTCATTATCTCAATACTGTTCCATTATTAGTTCATAAAAAATATTTGCAGCAAAAAATGTTCATATATAAAATAAAAACATATTGAAATGGAACTTACCATTCTGGGCCAAATTTCATTGAATCCGTCATTCTTGCTTCAAACTAAAAATTAATAAAAGATAAATAAATAAAACTGCACAGTAATAAAATCAAAGAAGGAAAATGACAGTTTACAACAGAATCAATAAGGTAACAAAAACAAAACTTGAAATACTCCAGCAATACATCATTAGGACTCGTTTCATTTAAAAAAAGGAAAAGTATTAACACAAAAGCTTTAAGTAATCCTTTAAAAGGGTATTTAAATTGTAAAAGTACCAAATTATTTCATATTTAAACTTGTAGCTTACCTATGATTCCTTGTGACCTAGGTGGCAAATTTGTTAAAATTGGTTAATTGAATGTTGAATCCTTAGTCAATATAATGAAGACAACTAAAAATAAACGATCACAGATAATACACTATAGCTTTATTAACGATATTTAAAGCTCCTCTCCAGTAAAAAAAAATTCTTTAATAAATATTACCTGACTGAAAACTCGACAATGAGAACAATCCAATATGGCTGGAATTATGGACCGCGTTCGAAAATATCAGTTGAGGATTTAGTACTAATAAAAAGCCTATTCACATTTGATCTAACCGAAAGAAAAGAAATATTTTTCACCGTGATGGTAACAATCTTTAACAAAAGTGGTATAATAAGTCAATGTTTGAATACGTTTCATGTAATTCATTCAGAAGGTCTTGAGTTTTAACATTTAATTCATAACACGCCTGCGCCGAAGGATAATGGAGCCAAATTTTGAATTCAAATAATGAAAAATTTAATAATTTTACATGTCTTCCACGTAAAGTACAAATATACTTACTTTCTACATCAAAACATGTAACCCATTATTATATTAAGGTTATCTCCGGGTATTCATAGATAATAAGTTCCAAATATTTTTTTTAAGGTATATTATTTTTAAAATTATTTATCAATATATTTTTCTAACCTAACATTCAAAAGAGATATTTAAAAGAAAAAAGTATTTGAAAGTAAACTAAAAAATGAAATATAAATATAAATACCTTAGACGGAGGAGGTTATATATCAACTATCAGGAGCGAACTGCTTAGCCAGCTGAGTTGTCGAACTAATACGATTTGTCCCCATATTAGTTTTTCGGCTTAACCATCATATTCAGCTCGATATCTTGACATTGAAATAAAAAATATAATTCAGAATTTTGTTGGAATAATAACTCTAACTGGATACATTGCAAGTCGATTCCTTAGTACCCGACAATGGCGTCCAAGTCTAAATTGTTTTTATTATATTTCTCGCGAACCTGAGAACCTTCAGAAAAAACGATTTCATATAAAATGACGTTTTTAATCTTCTCTATAAGTTCTGTGAGAAAATATACTTTAAAAATGTAAGAATACTGCTGCTCTACTTACCAAAGTTGCATTTATTTCCGTTCGACTTCGGCCTATATCTAATCAGATCTAGGGTAAAGCAAAGATATCTTCATCTAACATTTTAAGTTTATTGAATAATTTTTTTTTGTTTACAAAGGTATTGTGCTTGTCTTGTAATACTTCATATTACATCCCGAACGTTTCTTTTGATTACAACATTCATCATTTTACTCATCACAAGAATGTGAAATTTTTGAATTTGATTTAATGGGTAATATACAGTTTAAAAAGTCACATAGATTTACTGTAGCATAATGTAAGGAGATATGGTAACAATTTGTTTTGCTATGTTTTTAGTGGTCCGTGCCAAAATTAGCAAAACGGAACACTTACGGAATCGCTTCGGTGCCCGTCCGTCTGTCACAGGCGATTTTCTCTGAAACTATTCGACGTGAAAATTTGAAATATAGCGCAGAGATAGAGTGTGATGGCCCAAATGTAGACGTGAAGTAAAAATAGTGTAATTTTGATCCTGGGGGTTAATTTCAGGGAGTAAATTGGGAAATGGGTAAAAAAAAATTTCAAGGGCATCGTGTAGGGTGTCAAATGAAAAGTTCTAGCGCGATCAATTGTTAAACAATTTAATTGTATATTTCCTAATAACTGCTGAACAATTGGTTTTAGAGAAAACTTTTTTTGACGAAAAATATTTTTCACGATGTAAGGAACAACTTTTGTCCTTTCACGTTTAATTTAAGTGGGGGGCTGATGGCACGGAACACTAATTGAGCAAGTATAGTTTGCACTTGACCGATTTTTTAAAATAGACTATTTAAAAAAGAAAGGAGCATGCTAAGGAATCGTCTGGACTAAACTAAACGAGGCCGCCCTTACAAATTAGCGAGATAGTAAAATAAAAAAAAAATCTTACTTTTTTATTTTTCAAAATTTAAAAGGAATTTAAAAGAAACACATTAAAATTTAATTGTTTATTACATATTAAAATTATTATTTTTGAATTGAAGAGGAAAAATAATTACAAAATACATATATTCAAGAGGTTTTACAATAGCAACAAGGCATTCTATTCTGTCCATTGCACATATGCCACAACCAGAATTTAATAAATGAGGCACACCTCTTTCTGGTAGAAATTAATTGGTTGTCTCATTGTGCTGATGTACCTTGTATTTAACTTCAATTTAATTATACTCATCACCACTCACCACTATTGCTCAGTAAATTGTATTTTTATATACTGCCATTATTATTTGATTACCCCCTAAATTTTAATATACACATGTTCAGCTGCCTCTTGGTTGTTTTATCTTGCGCCATTGAGTATGCATTTGTGTGTGCAAGATTGCTGGTTGATGCACCTCGGCAACATTTATAATATCTATTACAATTGAAAAAAAAAAAAATGTAAGAAAACTTTATCGACAAAGTTCTTAAAGTCTTTCAATTTTAAGGTGATTTGCTGATTTTCATACATCGATTAAGAAATTGAATACACTTCTGATGTGAAAGTTTTATGGTATCTAATAATTAATAAGCGTTATTACTAATATTATTGAAAACACATAAATAAATATCGTACTAAGTCAGCTTCAAAATATGCCTGGGAGGAAAGTTTCAATATGCCCAGATTCTTACGACACATAATACTTCCATTATAGGACGGGCTAAGGGCTGTTGATGCCAATATGTTATTTTCTGTTGCAGAAATCACTACACCGAATTTCGACTTAACATTTTTTCTCGTGCATGTTTTCATTCAACCACTTCCCACATTGCGTCTCTTTTCTTCACTAATATTAATTTAAACGGTCGAAAGTTATGCAACTTTGAAGTTGTTTATATTCTGACGTAAGTATTATGGAAATATATTTTTCAATTGATAGCACACAGAGATTTTTGCCGTCTAAAATTACGAGATTTGTGCCTGTGAACAATGCCATAATATGATACATCAAAGTAATTGTCCGAGTCGGAGGCAACAGTAAAGAAATCCGATATATGTTCAAATGAACCAGTCCCACAGTACAAAGTTGTACCTGCTTTAGCCTCAAGCAAATACCAATATTTTTTTTTAGTTGACAATAAAATATAACGGTTACAAATTAGATTCATGTCATGCGAATTTCTGTAAAGTTTTACCCAGGATGTTTTTCCATTTGAGAGTGAAACTGCCGAAAGTTTGTCATATATTTCTGACTCTTGTGATAAAATAAAAATTGTATCCCCTTTGTAAGGAAGAATACAACAATTTAAGATCTGTGTTTTGGCGTGTGTGGTTTTCTCACCGCTTGGTAAAGAGATTACGTCCCAACTGAATGCCCAAAAAACGACTAAATAATAGTTATTTATACAAATATCAATTGTTTCATTTCTTTCCGGATAATCAGTATTAAAAATGAGCTTTCCATCTGGGGTATAAACATGTGCGGAATTGCCTCCATGAAGTGCAAAATATTTTTCACACTTGATTGTATCCTCAATTGTAAATGAAACAGCCTTTTTCTCATATTTCCCAGAAGACAATTGGAAAATATAAAAATAATCTGAATATAAGGCTACAGCAATAAGGATATCAGTTTTAAAAAATCCAACCAATTCAAGTGGCCAAAAATAATCAGCTGCTAAATCCCTCAAGTCGATAAATGAGGCTGCATCGTGTACTACTGTTCCAAAAATTAAATGAAGATGGTAAGAATCATCAGCGTGTCTTCTATATACGATGAATCCGTCGCGACAACTGCCCACGATGAATTGTTCATTTATTATGATGGATCGTACTTCATAAAACGCTTCAGGAACAGGTAACATTTTCATATTGCAGCCATGGTACAACATGAAAACTGGTTTGCCTCTATTGTACACGAGGAGTACGCGTTGATAAGATGCGAAACAGGACTGAACAGGGAAAGTAATTCTTTTCAGATTCTTGAATCGTCTTTCTTTCCATTTGGTAGTAGGGCCGAGTTTCCAAAAAATCCAAAAGATGGCTAACTCACATAGGCCAGTCAAATCTGAAAATAATAAAAGTCCTACATTCAGATATATATGAAATAAAGGAAAAATTTACTAGAGGGATTAATTTAATTAACTGCAATTATAAAATATTCTTAAATCATTAATTTTTATATATCTGTGGGTTGGGGTACCCAACATTTGTTTAGGCATTGAATTTTCTCTGCACATTTAGACGAAGCTTCAACCAGATGGCCAGGCGAGTCCGAGAAAGAACATTCTCGTATTAAGGGCGAAGAATACTCCTACACCTCAATACCGGACCATGTTCACCAGTATTGAACATAGAAAAATGCGAAGCCAAACTATTGAACATAGGTGATCGTACAAGATGTCGTTCTCTTCAGGACGAAGCTATCTACAAAATGACTACCGGCGATTTTTGATTCAAACTTTTTACGATTTTCTGCCATCTGACCACATAACATTTTTCTTCACAGCAATATGAATGACTTTGCACAATCCGGAAATCGATTTTTGATCAAATGCATTATTCAGTATCAATCTCACTCTCTCTCTCTCTCTAGCATCACTTTTTCCCTCCGCTGATGTCAACACGTTATTTTCTTATATACAGTGGAATCCGCTTATTAGCAATTCGCTTAATAGGAATATCCGCACATTGGCATCAAAACACGCTGGAACGGACCGGATCGGCAAAATACAGTGAATTTTGTCCGCTTATTAGCAATGAATGTCCGGTTTAAGGGTTCAATTATGAACGCAGAATGAGGGTTCGAGATAGGAAAATAGGATGTTTCTCGGAAGATCGGTATTCGGGGAAAAATAACACTTGCGTAAACAGTTCTAGTTTCTATTCTCTGAAAAACGGAAAGGAGTAAAGCCATAATTACATAATTCTCAGAAGACTTTGATTTTTGAATCGAACCCCCGCGAGTTTTAAACAGTAAGCTATTCAGTTGTATTCGGGTCATTGTGGAGTGCGTGTTGTTTGTTCAGAAGGTGCGATGAGTCACAAACGACGCGATCTTTCCTTGTCGAAAAAAATAGACATTTTAAAATCGTATGATGCCCTGCCTAAAATGACGCAACGAGAGGCTGCATAAAGTCTTGAAATTTCCCATTCAGTACTGTGCAGACCTAATTTTTATATTTTTCTTTCTCCCCCCCCCCCCCCCCCCCCCCCCCCCCCCCCCCCCCCCCCGTTTATTAGGTTCAAAGTACGGTGGTCCCGATGTGATTCTAATAAGCGGATTCCTTATCCGTATTCCATCCGTATATATATATCAAAAATTAAATATATATATATATATATATCAAAAATTATATATATATATTGTGATAAAAAAGCTTGTTTGCTACCACATTTCCTGTAGAAATTTGATCTCTTTTGTTTATTTAAATTTTGATTTCTACAGTAGTTTGCCGAAAATTGCCCTAAAAAAATATTATCAATAATTTAAGACGTGCAATTTTTAAGAAAGTACACGTATACAACGAAAAAAATTCAATTAAACAAACTTTACACTTGGATTCACAAAGAGATACCAATTTTTAATAATTTTAAATAATATTAATTTCTAATCCAAAGGTTTTTTAAATGATACTACTGGGACAACAGAGAAGATGAATAGAATAGAATTTGAAGAGGACAAATAATTGGGTTATTATCTATATTTACATATTTAAATTTAAAAAAAACTTATTTGAACAAACAAAACAAAAATTTACAATGGCACAAAAACATTAAATTAATACTTAAAAAACTATTTCTTTTTTTTATTTGGGCATATTGAAAAATATATATTATTAATTGTACCTTCTCGACGCCTCTACCACAAAAACCAGACCCCGTCAACTCTTCACACTTTAATTCCACCCCAGTCAACTTTCATCTTATTGTTCAACTTCATTTTTATTTAAAACATATCAAACCACATGCACCGTTTAAGAGCTAGCTCACGACTCCATTACATTTTAACACTATTTCACAGCTGTTTTTTTTATATGTTTTCTTGTTTTGTTTTCTTAAACACCTTGATATATATCTAATATATATATGATATTAGATTATAATAAAAAAAAATTACCTCTTTTCATTGAAATATTAATTAAAAAAATGTTCCGTAGTGTACATCACATTTGCCTTTTCCTTCTTTTTAAAAAAAAATGTTTGTTCACAAAATTTTTTTTTTTTTTTTTTTTTTATATAAGTTCTTTCATATTTAATTTCTTCCAATACACAGGTTGATTTAGCTTCTTCCTCGAATCCACATGAGCTTCCTCCTTCAATACACAGATGGATTAACGTCTTCCTCCAATACACAGGTAGATTAGCTTCCTCCTCAAACGCACATGTTGGCTGGCTCCTTGGTGTCTTCAACTCATTGCTCAACGATGTATCGAAGTCTCTCTCTCACTTACACTCACTGATTTATTTTTATTTTTTATATGCCCAATTCGACGCTCTTTTTATACATATATGCCCATTTTTTTTTTTTTTTTATTACTATTTACAATTATTAAACTTATATATATATGTACTTAATTTCTAATAAACAAAAACAAATATTAATCTAAAAAAATTACAATTAATCCTTAACCTAAAGAAAATGTTAACTTAAATTTATAAAAATTGGAACTAATTGAACATAAAAAAAATATAATACTAAATTTTTACATATTTACAGGATCAGTCATAGTCATGAAATCAAGTTTGGAAATAATCAAGTTGGATGCAGATTTAAGAAATTGCCAATTAATTTTTACTTTCCGCCTTTACCATCAATATAACATTTGTATGTATTCAAAATAATTATATAAAAAGATTGTATATAAAAAAATTTACTTGAAATAAAAATTAAATAAATCCTTCGGTTTTACTTCATCACACTTCCAAAATATTACTTAACAATCAAAATTAGGCCTCACGCCGGGTAATAAGGAATACAAATTTAATTTATTTAATATATATAGTACTTGTCTTTTGAGGTATTAAATTCTTTGAGACGTCCTTCTTACTTCCTAACTAAAAAAAATTGTATCTCACATATATTTTTACTTCAACTTCCTTCTCTACTAATAACTCCCTAATAATAATAACTTCATCGTTGACGTAGCAAAAATACGGTTCCTCCTATCTCAGGTAGGCAACCAACACTACATCATAAATCTCCTATATATATATATCGCTAGTTCTTTCTAGTCGACACAAAAAAAATCATCTCTCGCAGATCAAAAAAAAATATAAATCTCCAATTAATCACTAGCTCTTACTAGGATTAAAAAAAATAATATCTCCCAAAACAAATCTATATAATCCCGACGTCTAAAAGAATGTCATCAGCAATTAATTCAAAACTTCTCTAATTAATATTACCCTTAGTTTGTTCCTATTCCTAAAGTTATATAATGTGCTCCTACAACTCTTCTCATTCTCATCTACTCTCTCTATTAAACAAATTTACGTAGAAAAAACATGTTACTCAAATAATAAATGAACTTGCCTAAATAATAGAATTTATAATAACAAAAACTTAATAACCTATGCATACATACAATTTATATAATATATTATTCTTCCAAGGCTTCTATACAGTTTCGTTCGTCTTTCTAATTTATAATATTATTATGATTTAGTCACGTCCGGTATCCTAGCTGAACAGTTCCGAAACAGAAAATCTGTCCCCTTGACTCGGCCTCAGGAAGTTCGTCATGTCTCCAAAGAGATCTAGGCATCTCTCAGCCTGCTGATTTTATCTTTCTAACATTTGTAATAAAAAATATAATAAAAAAATCTATCTTCTTCCATATTATGTTCGTTCAAAATCAGCTGTATGTATATGTTTTAATTTTCAATAATATCATTATTAACATGTAAGTCTCAAATAAATAATTTGTATATGTTAAATTTGGATGACTAATCCCTAAATATAATCTTCAGATAATTTTATACTGATCCTAACATATAATCTAATCCTAAAAAAAATATAATTCCTAATTACTTTAAACACAGAACTATACCAAAATTCATCCATACTCTTCATATACCAAAATTCTCTCATCCAAAAATAAATGTATCATTCATACTATTATATTAGTCCAATGTCACTTCGTCATATTTTAAATTGATCCTAATTCTGTCATGTTAGTCTGTCAGTCATTTCCTCAAACTCATCCGAGTTGCAAAAAAAATAGGTTCACTATAAAAAGTGGCTAATGCAATTATATTGCAAAGCCCAAATTTAATTTTATCTTTTTCCGGATGCCCCGGCGAATTATGTCTTTAAAAATCCCCTCCCCCTTCTCTAAATATTCATTCAGTGTTAATTTTGTCCTTAATACCTGTTTGAATGCTTTTACTCTCTTTTTAAAATTGTTCTTATGTATTTTATTAACCTCCTTTCTATTTCCAGTTTGTCTGTAAGTTTTAACTATATTTTCTTTAAAATTAAAATTTGTCTTTTGTTTGTTGTCCTCAGTCTGTTCGTTTGTTTTGTCTAATAACATCCAAATGTTCCTTTCACTCTGTCCATCCACATCAATATTAATCATATTTTCTTGAATTTCACTTAATTCTAATTTTTCTACATTTTGACTCTCTTCCTCCACATCTTTCTCTAAAATTTGGGTCTGTTCCTCCCCACTGTTATTCTCTGTTCCTTCTACCTCATCAACTTGTGACTGACTGTCAATAATAAGAACCTCTTTTTCTACTTCAGAATTCCCTTCATCCAACTTGTTAATTTTTTGAATAAAGTGCTTTTCTAAGTTTTCTCCTGCTTTATTTATCCTACTTTCAACTCTTTCATTTTCTATTTGAATTTTCTCTAATTGGTTCATCAAATTGTCCACCTTTTTATCTAATCTCGCTTCCAAATTTTTAATGTCGCCTCTTAAATTTGTCTCTAATTTTTCTAATTTGTCCCCCATTTCCCTTTTTAAATTTGTCTCTAAATTTCCTAATTTATTACTTTGCTCTTCCATTTTTTGATTCATATCCCCCATTTCCCTTTTTAAATTTGTCTCTAAATTTCCTAATTTATTACTTTGCTCTTCCATTTTTTGATTCATATCCCCCATTTCCCTTTTTAAATTTGCCTCTAAATTTCCTAATTTATTATTTTGCTCTTCCATTTTTTGATTCATATCCCCCCTTAAATCTCTACCCTGTTCTTCTATTTTTTGATTGATATTTCCAATATCCCCAGTTAACTTTGTTAACACAACACGGAGCCATTCCATATCAGGAGCAGCAATGCCCTCTTTTTCTTTATCTTTATTTACCCCCTCCCCTTGCGACTCCTCACCTTTACCCTGCATGGACTCCATTGCGGCTGGAGTCTCCCTTTCTCTATCTTCCGATAACTCCATATCGGATCTTTCCTCCGAACTTGACCCTTCCTCTCTACTTTCCTCCTCTAATCTTCTCGCTTGTCCTCTGGTAATTGGCATTTTCTTACTTTACTAAATATATAATTACTAAACAAAAACAATGTTATATAAAATAGTAACCTTCTTTTGAAGTTGGCAAAAAAAAATATTATTTCTCAAAATTAAATGTAACCCTTATTTGTCTCTATTCTATCCTTTTCATCTTTTTCAACCTGTTTCCCTACTTTAATTAATATAAAAAAAAATTCTCCCATCAAGGTTTTGCCAAAATATGATGGGGCTTTGTGGCGAAAATCGTCCACACAAGGGATATGCCAAAAATGTGATTAAAAAAGCTTGTTTGCTACCACATTTCCTGTAGAAATTTGATCTCTTTTGTTTATTTAAATTTTGATTTCTACAGTAGTTTGCCGAAAATTGCCCTAAAAAAATATTATCAATAATTTAAGACGTGCAATTTTTAAGAAAGTACACGTATACAACGAAAAAAATTCAATTAAACAAACTTTACACTTGGATTCACAAAGAGATACCAATTTTTAATAATTTTAAATAATATTAATTTCTAATCCAAAGGTTTTTTAAATGATACTACTGGGACAACAGAGAAGATGAATAGAATAGAATTTGAAGAGGACAAATAATTGGGTTATTATCTATATTTACATATTTAAATTTAAAAAAAACTTATTTGAACAAACAAAACAAAAATTTACAATGGCACAAAAACATTAAATTAATACTTAAAAAACTATTTCTTTTTTTTATTTGGGCATATTGAAAAATATATATTATTAATTGTACCTTCTCGACGCCTCTACCACAAAAACCAGACCCCGTCAACTCTTCACACTTTAATTCCACCCCAGTCAACTTTCATCTTATTGTTCAACTTCATTTTTATTTAAAACATATCAAACCACATGCACCGTTTAAGAGCTAGCTCACGACTCCATTACATTTTAACACTATTTCACAGCTGTTTTTTTTATATGTTTTCTTGTTTTGTTTTCTTAAACACCTTGATATATATCTAATATATATATGATATTAGATTATAATAAAAAAAAATTACCTCTTTTCATTGAAATATTAATTAAAAAAATGTTCCGTAGTGTACATCACAATATATATATATATATATATATATATATATATATTTAATGAATAAAACAAACTTATTTTTTGAAATATTGTCTATTCCACTAAAGATATATATAAAGATATATATATATATATATATATATATATATATATATATATATATATATATATATATATATATATATATATATATATATATATATATATATATATATATATATATATATATATATATATATATATATATATATATATATATATATATATATATATATATATATATATATATATATATATATATATATATATATATATATATATATATATATATATATATATATATATATATATATATATATATATATATATATATATATATATATATATATAACTACCGGTTTCGGCTTTATACCATCGTCAGGTCTAGTTATGAACAGTTCATAACTAGACCTGACGATGGTATAAAGCCGAAACCGGTAGTTATATGTATATATATCTTTAGTGGAATAGACAATATTTCAAAAAATAAGTTTGTTTTATTCATTTATTACAAGTTTCCACAATATGTCCGCGTTCCTCAACTTAGAAGTTATATATATTTAATTTTTGACTAAAAATATATGTAAAAAAACATTCCTTTTAACTACAAGTTTTGGCTAATTTTTCTCTAAAGTCAATTGTATCAGTTATTGTGTATTTCACTTCAATTAAATTGAAAAGTCATAAAAAGCTATCTATTCTATTAGATATAATAAAGTCTTAAACATCGTGGGTTCGTAGCCCGACCGAGGCCCTTAGTTTATTTTATCTGGGAGGTAAAATAAACTTAAGCACGCCGTCCTTCGGATGGGACGTTAAGCGATGGTCCCGAGCCTGTACGATGTCAGGTACTCGTTAAAGACCCCTACCCTAGATGAATAAAAATTTAGGGTAGGCAAAATTTAGGACTCCCACAGTAGAGTCGGGCTCATGTCCACCAGAGTGACGAAAGAGCGCTCTGGTAGTAGGCGATATGACCTCGTAGTTAAAGCCCGGGCATGAGTCATAAAACCTAACCTAACCTAAGTCTTAAACAAGTGTAAGATATGGTATCGCTTTTTTATTGTTACACAAAAACAGTAGGTTGTTATCACTTCAGTTTTTTTCATTCGAAAGAGGGTAAAAAACTTAATATAATTGTAATATTGGATATTATGACTGATTTATGAAAATAAGTATTTAGTCACTGAAAAAATTAAGGTGTATATACTTCATATTTATATTTTCTTATAAAAAAATATATACTTATTAGCAATATTTGTAAATGGCTATATACCTATGTAAAAAATTAAAAATTCAACACAACATTATATATATGTGACACACTCCCAAAATCGATTCTTAATCATTATTCAGTATTAAAAACAAAAAGCTGGGTAGTAACCTGGAAATGGATTCTACGATTATGGGGCTTTTCTGTCTTAATACACAGTTAATTCACACCCTATCCACAGGTTACCAACCCAAGAAGCATGCGTTCACATTTCAACTAGGTAATTCCACTTATTTCACTGATTTCTATTTCAGGGGTCGGCAATCTGATGCGCGCGTTGGCCACATAATATAACATCCACAATAGCCTGGATATAGTTATTATTGGACATTGTAACAGTAAATTGGGAGTGCAGGGGTTCGGTAGAAGGCATTGTCAAGCGTTAGACTTAACATCCATTCAGCATCTAACGTACAGGTAATCACTGGCGCAGACTCTAGAGTTGTTGAGCTGGGCATAAGAGTAACCTGGAGATAGTTATAGTTATCACGGGTGCACCAACCATGGGTCAGGTGGGCAGGTAGAGCTGATACTAGCATTTTATAGTGTTAGGCTTAACATCCTCCAAAGCTTGTAGCTAACTATAGGGCCATCCATCGTTACAGAAACCACTGGGCTGTCTGTGCGCTTTCCAAAATGACTCATTCGCCTGGACGTTTTTCTTACGAATTCTATATGTATGCCTCAGCGTGTGCATTTTCTTTGTTTTTTCTATGTATGTACAATATCAATCTGCCCAAAATGAGAACGAAAAATTCATAAATATAAAGTCATCCTTTTCGAAGTTAATCGTCTCGATTCAATATAACGGTATCTATTCCTTTATACAGGAGTGATTCGGGGGTTCCAGGGGGGTACAGCCCTCCGGTGGGCTTGGCGAGCGAAGCGATTATGGGCAGAATCACTAGTTTCTTGTGTAGTGTTAGCAAAAATCAATTTTTTTTTCAATTTATAATTTTAATTGTTTTGGAGCAACATTTTACACTATTTTTAAGGGTCATAACTCAACTACTAGTTATTTCTCCTATATAGCTGCACCTACCTAATAAGACGTCCATATGTAACAAAATCTGCAACTTCTTGTTATTCATTTTCAATATTTTGTTTCTATATACAATATATTAATACAGCATCGGTTCTCCCATATATTTTTGTCTTCTTAAGAAAATAGTAATTTCTAACATCCAGTCAAAACTGATTACTTGTTTTCATATGTCGGTAGTTTTGTTTTCAATCTATCTTTTTTTAGCTAAATTGATTTTATTGAATCTATGTTTTTATTTGAACTTTTTCTTTATTTTACTAAAAAAAAAAAAAATAATAATAACAATGCTTTTACCCTGCATAGATGCCGTCTTGTCGACCACCTCACAGCCTGCCTCTTCCATCTCCAAGCCTTCAAAGCAGTGTCTTCGCCAGAGAATGTCATCATTGGCTACAGATCTCCACTTGGAGCATACGCGAAGACAGTTCCACAGATCTTCACCATCGAGGAATCCGAAAATAAGCTCTTGAACCTCTACAGGAAGACTGTCAAAACCTACTTCTGGCTCGTCTTCGTCTTTGCTGGAACCATAACAAGAATTTAGGAGCTTTAGATAAATAAGAGCTACTAAGGAGGAAAATAAATAAACTACGACAATACAATGTTAAGGAAGGATAATGTCTGATTTTCTTTATTTTTAATTTACCCTAGATAGAGAAGGATAGCTTCTAAAAAATGTTGATTTGCTCCATCTGAAGCGATTCAGAGGCCTCTTCAAATAAGTATCTTGGAGAATCATATCGTTATTTTTCTATACTCTTCTTACTTCTATAGCCATCTGATATCATACCGCACTAAAGCTCATTTAATCTTTGGGAAAGTTGGCAAGAAAATCTGATCAAGTGCTAATAGTCTAAAGTAAAGTTATATCTCGCCCCCCTCCCATTCAAATCTCTCCTTCCGTTCAAAATTTTGAGGTGATACAAAGGCTATGTTTGTACCGGGCTTATAAGAATGTTGTATGTGAAATTTTATGAAAATCTGATCAATCGTTAAAGACCCCACATACCCGATATCCTGAGATGGGATTAGAGGATTTGATCCTTTAAGTTTTGTTATACCGTTATAGAGCAATTTATAATTTAGAACCAAAAGACGCGACAGGGCCAAAGAGCAAATATATATACTTACAAGAAAGAAAAGCATATTGTTATTATTTCCTTATTTATTTATTTTTCTTGAATAAATTTGAATTTTGTTTTGTTTACATTAGCTAATTTCATTCTCCTTCTTCTTTCTGCGGCGCTACGGTCCTGGAAGAATCCGGGACTCCGTCACAATCCTCCTCCATTCGTCTCGATCTAAAACCTACCTCCATCCTCTGATGCCCAACACTCGGAAGTCCGCCTCGACGTCGTCCAGTCAACGGAGTCTCGGTCTTCCTCTTCTCCTGGCACCGCCTGTCCTACCGTAGAGGGCCTGTTTAGGGAGTCTTCCTCCTTCCATTCTCTCTACATGGCCCAACCAACGTAATCTCGCCTGCTTGATCACGGACACCAAGTCGGCTCCCCGTAGAGGTCTCTCAATTCTCTGTTCTTCCGGATACACCATCTGCCGTTTTTGGAAACAGGTCCATAAATATTTCTAAGTACTTTCCTTTCCCACAGTAGCAGAGTCTCTTCATTTTCTTTCGTCAACGCCCAAGTTTCACCAGTGTATGTCACTATGACACAATTGGACGGAAATGAATGGTCTTATAGACAATTAGCGACCAAAGGTGTCGCTAATTTCATTAGTATTATCATTTAAATTGAAAAGTTTCCCATATTTATTGCCCAGCTAAGCGAAGTATATACTTTCTCATGAGACTGAAGCCGGCAGAAACCCGATTATATGTAGTTGTGTTTTAATTTTAGGCTCGTAAAAATAATCGGACATTCCCCATAATTGAAAAATATTTCATACAAATACCCAAAAATAACTGTAAAGTTTTTGGTGAATGTGTGTTAAAAGAAAGGAGGGTGTTAGAGAAGGGGCTTAATTCAGAAACCCTTCTTATGAATCCTCAATGAAAAAAAAAAATTTCTAATGTAATGAATATATCGACACGAAATTTTATATGTATATCTAGAACCCCATAAGGACAAAACCTGTTGATTTTCAGATATATCAGTCGAAAGATGATCAGAGGAGGTCTTCAAATAAAAATTCTAAAACTACCCCTGTAATGAAAGTATCGAGTATTTTTATTTCCCCAGATATACGAAGTATAGGGGAAGTTATGTAATTTGTCAAAAATTCGATGCGAAGTTTTCGACGAAATTTCATGCTTTTCGAACTTTAGATTCTAAATATAAATAAAAAAATCTGTGAACACGATAACTCCCGCTGTTTCGTCAGGAGTCGGTGCTCTGATATTGTCAGATCATCTCCGTCTCACGGAAGAACGAAGATAGGAGAAAGCAAGTTTAACATTCGTACATGAGGGCACCGGTACCTCAGTGGTATGCGTGCTTGTCTTCTGAGCTCAAGATCGTAGGTTCGAAACCCGGCCGAGGCCTTTAGTTTTTTTTATCTGGGAGGTAAAATAAACATAAGCACGGCGTCCTTCGGATGGGACGTTAAGCGATGGTCCCGAGCCTGTAAGATGTCAGGTACTCATTAAAGACCCCTACCCTGGGGGAATAAAAATTTAGGGTAGGCAAAATTTAGGACTCCCACAGTAGAGTCGGGCTCATGTCCACCAGAGTGACGTAAGAGCGCTCTGGTAGTCGGCGATATGACCTCGGAGTTAAAGCCCGGGCATGAGTCATAAAATCTAAGCTAACATTCGGACATTGCCAGATAAGAGCTAGTCTTTTCCATCAGTTTCTCCCTAGTCCTAACCTAGAGAAGACATTCAGCAACGACATGCTCTGCAGCCCCCACCAACTAGTTGTTCTTTATCTTTTGATAAAGTAATCAACGTGTAAAAGAAAGTATAAACGTAGATAATTCAATTATAAACGAAATACATTTTTTTTGTTATCAAATTAATGATAATAAACTTAAACATATTTTGTCGCTATCTGTCAAAATACAAAGTAAATATAATTTTTTTTTTCTTTTGTACCTATTTATTTATTTATTTTACGAACAATTGTTTGTACTTCCACTCTTTTGAGTTCATCGGACTTCCCCAGAATTTTTTGTAAATTGTTCCCTAAAAATATGAAACTAAATATTACATTAAAGTGTTAAAACTTCTTAGAATGTAACTAATAATCCTAATAAATAACATAAATAAATCATAGTAAATTAGAAGAGAGAAACCCGATCCAAACAGTAGCCATTTTTATCTCGAATCAAAAGAAATATTTTTAACATTTTTTTTTCTTCATTATTTCCATATTTCGAACGCATTTTCGTGAAATACCTATGAAACAAGTTGTAAGATGATACGTAGTCTGATCTCTCATATGATGATTTCATAATTATATACTAGTCGGCTTTCGAGGTTGCCCTCATCATGAGCCAATTCGTTAATCTTCTTTTTTTTTTTTTTTTAATGACAATCCAAAAAGTAAATGAATAAATAATATAAAATAAAACTGTCCAATAAATAAAAAAATATAAAAACTAAGCACTAAAAAATTAACAATTTAAAATTCGGAATAATGAATCTGTACCCATCCATGAAATTTTAAATTGTTAATTGTACTGTTGTGTTAATTATACTGTTGTATAGTTTTCTAGTAGTCACCACTGGGTGATTTCTTCCATTTTGACATAGCCATTTTCTCTCTTTTAATATATTTGCTTGTTGTGTATATTTTTATACAGTTGTAAATATCTAATTGGAAATTTAAAAAAATAATAATAATTTATTTTTTAAATTATGTTTAAGAAAAAGTGTTATCGAACTGCCTGACGAAGAGGGCAATTTCGAAAACCGGCTAGCATATAACAGTAATAAGATCTGTGAGAGTTCCGACTATATTTTTATTTTGCAACCTGGAAAATAATCACTTTTCACTACATTGAAATATTATTCCATATTAATTATGAAAACATTGTTTCCTTCTGTTTGAATCTGAGTTCAATTATCTGAAATTTTAATGAAATTGAAATTAAAGGTTTAGAAGAAGGGTAAAAATGATCAGAGCTGGGGAAGTATAATACTTTAACGGTGATTCAATAATTACTTGGGATGAAACAAAACCTTGAGCACGCTGTCCTTCGGATGCGATGGTCCCGACCCTGTTCTAACTCGTTAAACTAATTAAACCTGAGTTGGAACAACTTCCACAGTAGAGCCGCCAGTACTTGACCAATGAGCCTTCGCCCTTTCTCTAAGTAGACGGTTCTCACATTAAAATAACTAAAGTTAGAATAATTATAAGTATTTGCACTAGAAGTAGATAGATTTCTTCATACATTTTAAATAGTTCGGCTCAAACAATTCCCAGCCTTTCTAACTAAGCAAGAACTGTATTTAATTTATGTAGTAGTAACGTCTTTATTCAACTAACGTATTAGAAAATTACATACAAAACATATATACAATAATGTGACCTTTTATGAAGACAAACTCAGTGGCCTAAGCCGTCTTGAGGACTTTATTTATTTATGTAGAGAAATAGTAATTAATAATTTACCTTTGTGCAGATTTCTTTCTGGATGACTCTCCAAACACAGAAGTTTTATATTTACGTCTCCAGTTAAAAAATGTTCTAAACATTTTTTGAGTTAATTATTTGTAAAGCCAATATATAATATAGTAAGAAAAAAATAAAATCAATGAATTAAAAAAAAAAAAAATTAATATCCGTTCTGAACAGACGAAAGAAATGTAATGGCACTGTCTTGGATGTTGATACAGAACTACCAACATTTATCAATAGAAATATCCCTAAAACATTTTTGAGTTCTTCAAACGGTACCTGAATGTTTTTTTGTGTATTTGGTAGACTGTGTATGCATCAGTTATGAATGAATGTTAAAGGTTTCTAAAGGTTTTTTGAGTAATGAAATTTTTGATGATTTCACCTCTACCTACTTGGAATTGTTTCTTTACTGCGACTTTTTAGATAAATTTTAATAAAACAATAATAAAGCCTAGTTGTGGGTGGACATCTATAGACAAATTTCACTCATATCCTCACCACTTTCTTCACAGATAAAACAATACAAAAAAACAAAAGTCGCCGGTAAATCATCGGTTATGTACCTCAGCACGGATTAATAAATAAATAAAATTTTCGCACTCACTCTCAAAACTATCAGACTCCTTCGACTAAAAAAATTAATAGCTGTCTTATACAGAGACTTCTGAATCTTCATAATCAATTTTGTGTCGATATATTCATTACATCAGCAGTTATTATATATATATCCCATAATCCCCCCATTCAGAAACCAAAATAAGGAAAACTATCGTACATTATTAGTTACAGAATGTATGAATCACAATTAGGGGAACATTTTCCAATAAGGTGAGAAGAATAAAGCTGAATAAAATAATATTGAAGAGAGGTGTGATGAGATCACACATTGATTGGGTGAACCGTAAGTGTATTTTCGATTAATGTATTATTATTATTATGATTATTATTACACATCTAATACATTTATTGCGATAAATATATCCCTGTAAGACCCTTTCCGATTCCAATATTCCGAAAATTCCTAATCATTGAAATATTGGACAGAAAAAAAAAATTGATGAGTTTGTATTTTCTCAATGTGCCACTAGAGCACTCCGACCACTACAGCTTTGAAAAAATCAAAATTTTAATTTTTTATAGTTAGTAGTTGGAAAAGTTAGAGTTCCCCCAAAAGCTTAATTATGAATAAATAAATAATTTATTATTCAATAAAATTAATTATACAACAATATGAATGAGCTATGTTAACAATTCTTTTTCAACGAAATTAGTAGCTATTCAGAGGTTGCTCAAACAGCTTAAATGTTCTTTTGATCAGTTAAAATTGTGTTAACTTATAAAACAGGTGCCCCCCATTTGAGAGTTATATGGATTTTAAAAAGTTTCTATACTTTTTATTATAACGAGATAATAGTTATTTATTGCGATTCATGTTCGGGCATTAACTACGATATCAACTGTAGGTCGCCTACTACCAGAGCACTCAGTCGCTCTGGTGGATATCAGCTTGACGCTACTGTGAGTTTGAAAGTTTGTGTAATAAAGTGTGAGTAAAAAAGGGACGGTATCTACTGATTTTCAGACATTTCGGTCAAAGAGAAGGACTTATTATAAAAACCCTAGTAACTGCCTATATAATTAATATATTGACACAAAATTTAGTAAGAGGATTCTCAAGCTGCTATAATAGTCAACTATTAATTTTCAGCACAAACGGTCAACTGGTATTGGAGGGAGAGAGTGAACTTAGTTGATAAATCTTGCTGGGGAAGTACATTGTCGGTGATTCACGGTCTTTGACCTACGGAACTCTAGTCCTATTATGATACCCGCTTTTTCTTCCGTCTGGTAGACATGTGGGAGTTCTAAATTTTGCCTACCCAGTTTAGGTACTCTTTAACGAGTACCTGAAGTTTTTTTTACCTCCCTGATAAAATAAACTTAGGAGCCTCGGTCGGGTTTCCAATCAACGATCTTCAGCTCAGTAGGTTAGCCATATAGACTATCAAGGTTCCATACTTGAAATTAATTCATGAACTCATTAAGTATAGATTTGCCCATTCACAATCCCGGATTATACTCATTCTGATTCTAAGATAGTACTCAATGTAATTTTTAAGGAGGCTTAACCTTATTTCGACCTTCGTTCCTCCGTTTTCTTTTTTAAAATTAAGGGAATAAGTTATTGAAAAGTCTTATTCTAATATAACTGGTAGAGATTTACGCCAACGGTACGGTAATGCACAGCTCGTTGTGTAACAAAAGGCTGGGCTTGACTACTCATAATATTTAGGGTAAAAAAGAAATTGTAAAACAAATATTCTTTTAAAATTATATTTATTAACATATTTTCATTGTCTAACACTGTACAGCAACAATATAAATATTATTCCTACAAAATTCACTTTCTAAATCCATTTTTATAAATATATAAGAGAAAATGTACACATTTCCTGTTTATAAATATAATATTATTTTCAATTTTTTTTTGATTTGTTCATACATAAGCTCATATATACTTCATAAAAATGACCTACACACTAAGGTTCACCCCTATACAAAATAAAAAAAAAGGAAATAATAATAGAAAAAATGACTGGATTTATTGTACACATTTATATATATATTCATTATTTTTTTTCAATAACCAATAAATGACTGAGCAGAGCCTATATTTTCTACATATTAATTATAAATAATATCAGTAATAAAATAATTATAAAAAAAAAGAAAATAACAATGTTTCAATAATTTGACAACAGCTGGCAAATACTTATATTTAACGTGCAATGGAATATGTATATACACATATACATATTCAATATTAAATATTTAATATGTATACATATTAATGTAATATGTAGTTACATATATATACATATTTCACTATAAATGTAAGTATGGTCCCTGAAATAAAGGAAGGCACTGAGGTACATGAGGCACTCAACTACTGGCGCTAATATTGCACATTATCATAACATAGAATGTGTTTATGTACATTTTGTATATAAAAAAATAATAATATATTTATTGCTCTTCATGCCTTCACTGCCAACTGTCAGCGATTAAAATTTATATAAATGCCACAAATTCCCTAAATTCTAAGACTATTGAAATAATTTAGAAATGTTAAAATTTTTATAATAAGTCATAAGTATCTGATTGTTGCTGTATCCTTTACAATATCACATCAGTGATAGTGGGAAAAAGTGCTAAAGTGAGATAATGGTCAAACATATAGAATCTATCCTGCTCTATCCCATAATTTATAAATTATAATTAAAAACTGTATCTACTGTATTTATTAATGTTATTATTTTTGTACTAATTTATTTTATAATATTTATTAATTTTCTATTTATTTCATTCTATTTTTTACTATTATTGTTATTTGGGGTTTTGGCGGATAGAAGTGAGAACATTTTGACCAAAATGACTTGAGCACTTTCACCACGTCACCACTGAAATAACAAAATTTATCAATTAATAACTGACATTATTTATTGGCAAAGAGTAATGTGATGGCAAATCCTTTTGTTAACATTTTTTTGTGAAATTGAACTTGTTGAACAAATTGACTAATGTAGAACACTTTGTACATTTTAAAAAACCATTTCCACACAATAGTATAACCAAAAATTTAAAAAACCGCTCCCAATGACAGTAAAAAAACCTAATCTAATAATTATGAAGTAAGCCGTAAAGAATAGAGAAAAAAAACCTTATCATAAAATTTACACCCCCAAACGAAGGAAATTTCATGTAGAATAATATTTTAGGCATGCTTTGACTACATTTTCATAGTGCTCATGTCTTTCTTAGTCATTCCTATCAGAAATTTCATTTAGATAGATTTTAAACCTCCCCAGCTGTACGTTGTATAGGAGAAGTTATGTAATCGATCATAGATTCATGGAATTTCATGTCAATCTGTGAGTGCATGTCAAAGGACTCCCGATAACCCTGTTAAGGATGTTTTGATTCTCAACCAAATCGGTCAAAGGGGTTGTGGGGGATCAACTGAAAAATCCTAATTACTCCCAACGAACGTAAAGAATGTATCGACATGGAATATTGTTTGAAAAGTCAAGAGTAAGAAACCAATTGATTTTCAGTCAAATTGGTTCCAGAGGGAGAGAGGAAACTTAGTTGATTTATTCTCGCTGAGGACGTACATTGCCGGTGATTCACCGTTTCGCCTTTCTCTCCTAACAACGTACTCAGCTACTTTGATTACATTAATCAAAACAGCATAACTGCATTCCATAGTTAATTTTTGTAATTTTGAAAATATATTTTCGTTAATGAACTGGGCATGAAACCACCCTTAAAATAAAATAATAGATAGTATTTTGGATATACTAACAAATACCTACAAAAAAAAAAAAAAAAAAAAAAAAAAAAAAAAAAAAAAAAAAAAAAAAAAAAAAAAAGACCAATTCACTTTTTACAAAATCTCATGAACTTCTAATGAACCAATAGCTATTTGTCGCAGAAACACATTTCATCACCTGCTGATTTCAAGGGAAACGCCACCGTTTTAAATATATCTGGGATTATAATCTAAAATTTGTTATTTTTTGGGGGGTAATTCTGTTTTTGTTTTTCAATTCTTATATGGGGGGTAATTTTATTTTAATTATTTAAGAATAATAACAAAAACATGTCTGTACATTTTTTGCTATTTTGCGATATCTTTACTCAGTTGCAGAAATTTAGAAATTAAGTACAATACACATCGCAACTACATAAAAATGCTTTCGTAATTTCCAAAGATAATGTTTTAAGAAAAATTAACAAAAAAAATCATTGCCTATGAACAATTGAATATTTAAAATGTTTTTGCAATACATTGTACGATACTGAAATCAAGAATAAAATAATAAACCAATAATCACATTTTCTAAAAATCTAATCATTTACCCAGAAACCTGAATTTTAAGAAATTTGACAAGAGCTGATAGCAGTCCTCCAAATTGATTAAATGATCCGCTAGAGAAGGGAGACAAGAAGTTGAGACGCTATTTTGAAATTGAAATTTTTCGTCTTTAAATATTATATATATATATATATAATGGGACAAAAATATTGGTAAAAACCCGGCTGGGTGCAAAAAATCTCTAAGCGCTATTAAGATTGTGCGCACTAATGAGAAAGTAAAAAGTCTCGCGAGCGTCACATTTTTTTGTTTATTTCAAAATGGCAAATACCCCTCCCCCTCAAAACCATTTCAAAGATTTGAAATCGCTTAGTAAAATTAAAGTTTAATTACCATATCCAGTTATGCTTTTTTGGCAACCAAAGTTGTAAACGACTAAGTACCTAATGTATACAATCCAAAAGAAATAAAAATTAAAAAAATAAAATCACATTACACATCAGAACCACCAAAATATTACAGTTTTCTAATAAAATAAAAAATTTACAAGGATTTCAAGTCCTAAGACGAAAATATTGTACAATATTTGACCTGAAATGTTGAAAATCGCTTTTTTGCCTTTTTTTTTTGTTTAGTTCTTATACTTATAGTAAACAAATTTACATTTAATATAAAAAATTACTAACTTTCCATGACTGCAATAAATAATTAAGTTTGTCAACAGGGATTGTAATATATTGTATACATAAATTGTAAATATATGTAATATTGTTGTATTAAATTATTTTGAGGTAAAAAATTTAAACAAATTAATTGTGATCTATACTTGAGTCGCTGAGAGAACGACAGCAGCCAGGGGGAAAAAAAAACTATAACGAGTATCCATTCCCCCCTCTCCAACCTCCGTCTACCTAATTGTACACTGTCATTAACCCTCCACCATCCTAGGACGTAGATAGAATAAAGGATACCGAACCAGGAAAAATAGACCACAACTAAAGTTAGGAAGTTGGGTCCTTCTCACGGCCACTACACAATACTAAAGAGGCTGACAAAGAAGCGATTTTATATTTTATTCCATTCCCAAAGTTTAAATTTTCTTTTAGTAAATATAATTGAAAAAAAATTTAAAAAACATTCAAAAGGGTTGAACCAATCTTGTTTTTTTACATTTAAAAAAAAAATTTATTAAGTAATTATTTACAAACATTTATTCTTTAATTTCTTTAAAATAAAAGAAAATATCAAAGAATTAAGTTAAAACCCCTTACTAACACATATATATATATTTTTTTTATGTGAGCATAGAATTTTTATTATATACTATTTACAAAATAATAATAATAATAATAACAGTATAAAAGAAAATGTTTAAAATAACATTATTTAAATTTAAAAAAATTAAATAAAAAATTTGAAAAAAGAAAAAGAAAAAAGATTATTATATTTTGTTTCTTTTTCTTTATTTCGATTTGCTTGTTTACTTTTGAAATTTTCAATTTTGTTTTTGAAACAAAATATATAATGAAAATAACAAAAACATTTATAGTACATATAAATATAATACATAACAATGAAGGCACATTTTCTCTTGTCCTTAGCCTAAATAATAAGGCGGAGATTGCATTTTTAGGCCCTATGTGTTAGCCGCATCTCGTCAGCTGTCGATGAGAGAAGTTGGCTTTGCTGAAGATGACAGACACCATTTAGAATTCCACTAGTTAGGAGGCCATTACCATTTGAAAATACTCCATTTGATGTTTTCCCATTTGTCATTCCATTTATTGTTCCATTGCTCGTTGTTCCGTTTGTATGTAGCTTCCCATTCATAGCTTCTGCTTTAAGTTTGTTCTGAAAAAAAAAATAAATAAATGGTAAAATATATTGTTTAGTTTGATTCTTGCTGCATTAATTGCTTAATGACGAACATATTTGCGAGTTTTGAGCTGAGCTTGGACCATTATATTCATGGTGTACAAAAACTAAATGTTCAACCATAATACAATTCGTACAGCAGTGAATTTTTCTATATTAATAAAATGAAAAAAAAAATCCTGGATTTAACTGAGTAAATATAATTGATATAAAAAATAGTGTTGTTTAGAGCTTTAGTAATCATTTGATTTGTTAATTGTAATATTAGATGTCATTCTGGGAAACTTAAAAATAGCACTTATACGTCCCTTTTAAGTCTGATTTTTTTTTTTATTTTATTTAAAAAATACGCCGTTCTATCTTGTCAAAATAAAATTATGGAAAAGGTTATAAAAGCTAGTGGAAGATTTTTTAGATCACATTAATGGTAAAGTGCCATAGACATGGTTATAAAAACTGGAGATGGAATGAAAGAGAAAATGGAAATAAATCAGGGTGTACTGCAAAGTGCCATTTTGGGACCGACGCTGTTGAACTCCAGGAACCTCTTGACGAGATTCTTAAATGGTGTAACTTATGGCGTATCAAACTGAATATTGAGAAGTGTGTTCACTTTTACTCTTCACCTCCAAACTTGTCCCCGTGTCACCATCAAGTTCGAGAACCCAACAAAAGCAAGTTTACACTTACAGCAACTAACAGATTGGGTCAGCAAATGGAAAAAAAAATTAATAGAGACATATCTTTACAAACCACATTAATTCACTCTTAGACACAAAACATCAGTTTACATAAATATTCAGCCATTCCTGCATCTGACACTGTGCTATATCCAGGTCGTAATTTAAGCAGAGTTTAACTTGGACAAGCCACATCGGAATGAAATGAAGATGACTGAAATCAATCATCGGACGACGATCGACATTTTTAAGAATAAAATTCACTTATACAATCCATCTGCACTAACGGTACCGAGATATGGGATTCAGTCAAATTATCAAACATAAGCGCCTTCAGTCACTACAATCTGTTATAATACGCCACACTGCCGATGCGCCGTTTTACATTTCCAATCTCAGATTACGTAATATCTGTTCTGTCTTGTCGTAATGACTTGCATATCTCTGTTGTCAGGATACGCTATCAATATTTTCACAACAAACTCCATCATCATGCCAGTCCACTTACTCAACAATTATCCACAGAGACTCCTATTTTAAGTCTGCTCCAGGACTAGCCTGGACTCCTCTTCGGTCCTCAGCAGTACAGCCACGCACTTGTCACTTCTGACCTCATCGCATGAACATATGTCGTAAATAAGTAATAATCTGTGAATATTGTGTTGACTGCGCGCGCATCCCATTCGCAGATTCAGATAATAAATCGTTTATAATGTAGGAAAAATAAAAGTACTTACTCTCTTTTCCTTGGCGAGGTAGGACTGTCTGTAGAACTCCTTGAAGAGGAAGAAGAACATAACAGCATGGAGTCCGATCCACCAGACGAACGCCTTAGGGTAGTTACAGTCGATGAAGAGCAGTTGGAATGCATGCACCATGATAGCAATAAACTGAACCTGAAATAACAAACCAACAATTAACATCATGGATCTTTAATAAAGAAGATAAACAGTACTATATTTTTATTTAAATTTATGTTCTTGGTTCATGCAATAACCATTATTATAAACTATGTCGACTCATAAAATAAGTCTCCGCAAATAAAATAATGGTATCACAAATTAATTTGAGACACTGAGGATGGCGATACTTCCCGAAACGTTTGTGGACTAATACGTTTTTAAACCAAAAAATAAATGGGAGAATAGTACATCTGCTAAAAATATATTATTTTGAATTCAAAATCTCCGCATACAAACAAACAATTATATACATAATAAAAACTACTCTAATCCCACAAAAATATATACCTACATAATATGACTATATTATAGTCTACCTGTTTCGGTTTATGCCATCGCCAGCTCAATGTTTAAGAGTAACATTTAAGTTTGCTAGGTTGGCATATTTATACAATTCTAAGGCAACAGGAGATTACCTGAGGCTGTGACCCCCCAATCCTCAAGGAAAGCCCCATTGAGAAGGGAAGTCCTACCTTAATTGAAATTCTAACTACAAAATTATTTCAATTTAAACATAAATTTAAAAAAATATAACAGCAAACAATTCGAACAAACTGAAGAAATGTTATTCACAAGAGAGTACATAGTATATAACATAAATAAATGAAATAAATTATATAACCAAAGGTATATATATATATGTATAATAAATACCTAAATACACAATATCTTATATTAATATAAATATGTCAACATATCAAACTTTAATGATACTTTGAACTTTGTGCTGACGATGGCGTAATCCGAGCCGGTACCCTATATGTACCCATTTTTGCGGAATTAGACAATTGAACAAGTAAAAGAAGTTATTTTTTTTATTAGTTTTCCACAATATCGACACAGATCACAAGAATGTATTCTGACATAAATATCATTAACACATAGACTATCATCTGTCTCCACAAAGTACAATGAGATAGATAGATATACAAGTTAGGAATGCTTGCGACAAGGGAACTGCAATCCTAGGTTCCCGGAATCCCAGCAGTTTCAATATCAACTTCCCCAGCACAACACACAACCAAGTTTTCTCTCTCTTTGAAACCAATCTACCGACTTTGTTAAAAATCAATAGGTGTCTTACTCAGGGACTTCTGAATCACCAAACTAAATTTCGTATTGATAGGTTCATTACATCGACAGTTATTAGAGTTTATGATTTGAACCCCTTCTTTCGTTAGATCGATTCGGTTGAAAATTGATAGCGACAAGCTACCGGCGCCCTCTAACCAGATAATATGAAAAGTAGGATTAGACTGCTTCAAACCAGAAAAAAGCTTGAGAAAAACAAGCCGAGAAACACAGTAAATTGTCTTGCAAAAGAGAGGACGGAGTCAGGGAAAAAGATACATTCAAAATGGACTGTAAGTATTCGCGAAAGAACATGGACAAAGATATTTGCGGGAGAAAGAATGAGCTAAGTTACTGAAAATCCATCACCGAGCCAAAAGACCATCCTCAAGAGAAGTACAGACCTGGAGAGAGCAGGAAGCAGCACAAGGTGCTTCACTTAAACCATCCCAAGTTTAACCAACATTCTTCATGCGAATTTTTTTTTCATCAGAAAATTGTGAGAAATTTTCTGAGGGTTTGAAATCTGGTCCGATCAGATGTTTATTAACTTAATTTGGTACTAACCATCTGGAGTGAGGTGAGGTACTTCTTCCACCAGAGGTACTTTTGTATTCTAGGACCCAAGGCTGCCAACAGATAGTAGCTGTACATGATGATATGGACGAATGTGTTCAGGAGACCGAAGAAAGTGCTATGGCCGCCTAGAAAACAAAAAAAATAATAAAATTAAATTTTAAACGTTTCTTGTAGCAACATATAAGTAAGTGTGACCAATAAAATACACCAGACACCACAATTCTTTAATATATTTTTCAGGAGATATATTCTTCTCCCATTTATTTTTTTGTTTTTTACAACTTAGCAAATATATATGTTTCGGGAAAGACTCCCTCTATCGCAAATGACAACCCAAAACCCAAGGAACCTGTCTTAGGAGTGCCGAGGGTGGTGGGACGTGGAGGTACAGACTGGGCTGGTCGAGAGCTCACTCATTATCACAGCTCATCTCGGTACTGCCCATATTCAAAAACACCATTTAATTTGCTTTCATTTTTATTTTTTGGCTGAGTTTCTCCAAAGATATCTTTCTTAAGATCTGTCGAATCTACGTTTTAATATTTTTTTTATTATTATTTATATATTATATTTTATTTGTCTTGGTTTTTTATGTATTTTTATTATCACTTTATTTATTTTTCATTTATATATAATTATAATTGTTATTTTGTTTTATTTCTCTTTTCTATATTTCGCACATTGTGACCCGATGAAGGGACCTAAAAGTTCCGGGATGTCGTCGTGAAAAAGACACTTTTGAAAAAGTTATAAAAAATTATCATCTTACCTTTAATTACGTTAAAAAATTTACTGTATTTGTTAATTTTTTTTATTTTTGTACTCATATTTTCAAGTAATTGTTAATTCATTTAATTTTATTTTTTAGCACTATTGTTAATTGTAATCCATGTGTGTCAGACTGTTAATATCGTACTATGTTATGGTTTAATGGAAATAAATATTATTATTATTACTAACACGCTGTAATAATATTATTCTAAAGAAATATTTTCATATATATTTATTTTTTTTCCCGGGAATAATATAAAATAAGATTTTTTTGATCCTTAATTTCTTCAGAACACTTCATCCATGAGAAACCTAAGTAAATTTTAAAGATAAATTCATTTTTCTATTTCCTTATTGTTTCAAAACACCAGCCACATATAATTTTAATTATTTTTACCCTAGCCGAAAGACAAAACTACAATACATCCCAAAGTATGTAGGCGGGGAATAGCGTATATTTTATGAATATTTTCTCTATAAATTAATAATATAAGCAAATTATACCAATACTAAATTGTCTATCTCCCTCCAGAATATATTGTTCCTATATTATTGTTAAACAATATAGAACTGGAACAAAGATAAGTGCCCTCAGGTCCACGGAGAGGAGGGCTGAGGATCTATCGATCCGTGTCTCTTTGTCTTGGCTAACAAATATATGGGTCAGTGCTCCGTCAATAGACGTCTGACCCACCGACCCAAGCTAAGTCCCCTCATCACCCACCCACACAAATTTTCCTAGATTCTTTTAAAGATAAAAAATCGACCTTAAGCAATACAATGTTTTTATATATGCTACTATATAAGAGTGTAATAAACGCTTTCCAAGATTTAGCCCAAAAAAAGACAAAAAACAAAAAAACAAAAAAAAAAAAACAAGATTTTTCTAAAGAAATGTTCATAAAAATAAGAAGTTAGTCGAATTTTTAATTGTGAACTAAAGTGAAACACTATTTGTTAAAGAAAATTAGGGAAGAATTTATTTATATAACTATTTATTCAGATATCGATAAGATATTTATAGCGCAGATGCAAGCAGAGGACATAACCCATGGTTTTTCGTCTAGAGACAAGAAATTTGACACGGAAACATATTATGATAGCCGACATAAACAATACATACATCGTCATGAAAAACTGTACGCCCAAATTATTCGTTAAAAAAAGGTACATTTCAAAAATAATATTAATAAATATCGAAACCCTTTTCATGAATATGGGGAAAGTTTTTTTGGGATTTACGAAATGGCGGCCGCCCTTGATGATAATCCATTTATAAAAGACGAATTCTACGATTTTTTTTCCTTCTAAATACGCTTAAACATATATTAGTATGCTTATTTAGGAGAATGTTCAAATTCACAACTATACAATTTTTGTACAATGTTATTACATCTGAAGAGCACAAGAAAGAAACTTTGAAACTCAGTTTAGATAAAATGAAAAACTCAAATAGAATGTTTGCTGTACATTTTGAGATCTAAAGAAAATAATTTTTAAAACTAATATGAAATCCCCTTAACTTGAAAGAAAAATAAATAAAAAATGAAACGTCAAACCAGGTTCATCTCGGAAACTATAAAACTTAAAAATCTGAAATTTGGCATGAAAGTCGATGTCCTTGACACGTATTTACAATGTATGCTGATGTTATTTATGTAATTATAATAATAATAATTATTTTTTAATAAACACATTCTAACAAAAAATTAAAACCTAGCTGACCTCCATGAGTGGGCTATTTAATGAACAAAAAAAAAAAGCTTTACTAAAGTATACTGAAAAAGTTAGGACTCCTACAGTAGAGACCGGCTCATGTCAAGCAGAGCGACGAAATAGCACCCTGGTAGTAGGCAATATGACCTAGGAGTTAAAGCCCGGGCATGTGTCACAATAACTAATATATCTAGACAAAAAAATATAAATATTGTCACAGATCTAGCTCAGCCGTACAAGTATGTAACCAAAGTTTGAGGCCATGGTGGTTAGAACGTAGAGCTTTGGTCGCATGGTCTCATCATGGATGCGGGTTCGAATCCGGGAGAGTTTTATTTCATTGGTATAACTCCCCCCTCCCTCCGGATGATGTATAAATAAATAGTAAACACAGTTATAAAGGCATAAGGCCCATAAAAAGAAATAAGTAAATACCTGGTGTAAATTTAACTCCAAACCAAACGCTCATAGGCATACATCCGTGGTGAATGACATGAAGGGTAGAGATATGCTCATTTTTCTTCCTCAGAACGAAGAATATCTGTAATTAAAACATTTAAAAAAATTAATAATAGCACATAATATAAATTAACTCTAGTTCCAGGCTCATTACGATAACAACTTAATTATTTAAATTATTTTATAAACTGCCGTTGCTGTAAATTAAAGAATGGTGGCAATACAGTCCGTCCTTCTTCCCTCAGTTGAAAAACAAAAACAAAATGGCGGATAATACATTTTTTCCGTTTCTCAAATTGATTTATATTTGTAAGCAACTGTAGCCACGACGAACGAATAAGGAGGTAATTTCTTGCCCTTTTCCTTATAACTGCATTTGTTTATTTATGCATTAGACACTTAATCGTAGATTTTTTCTACAAATAATAAAAAAATATAAATAAAATAAAACAAAAACTTCGTTGGTAAAATACCGGCAATATCCCCCCCCCCCCGCCGAATCAAGGGGTCGGAAAACATGAAATTCCGGTGAAAAACGCAACATCGAATTTTTGAGCGATTACATAACTTCACCTATACTTCGTATAATCGGGGAAGTAAAAACCTTTATTCATTACCAATACTGGGCCTAACCATTGTTAAACAAAAAAAAAATGATAATAAATAAATGAGAATTACCATATTTTTGTAGTTCTACCATCATTTATTCATTGCCCGACACTGGGCCTAACGTTGAAGAAAACAAAATGATAATAAATAAATTAAAATTACCGTACTTTTGTATTTAATCCATCACAGGACTGAAAACACTTACCGTGTCCATGAATTCCGTAAATTTTGAAAAATAGTACCACCAGCACACGTTAACCATCTAAGTAAAAAAAAAAATATTAGTTTCATTTATATTGATAATTCAATTTTGACAATGAAAATAAATACTTCACTTTATTTGTTGTATTAGTACGTTAGGAGGAAAGTTTTTTTTTTTTTTTTTATTTTTTAATTTAAATAAGCTAGCATTGATATCGCATATATTTTCTGCTAAAATAAAAAATATGATTAGAGAAAAAATAAATAAAAATAAATAACAATTTTTTTTTAACCCCTTGTCAAGAGGGGTTGTAAAGGGTGAAGCTTTGAAAGGGCTGAAGGGTTTGGAAGTGGGGGGCTGGTTTTCACCTTGGAATTAGGACTGGGGATCGATTTTTGGAAGGGAGAAGGGGAATTAGGTGGAAAGCAACCTGAATTCGGATCATTTGGTCCATTTCATAGGAGCCAATAGTTCTGTAGAGAACATCCACCCCAAATGTATATACATATAATATAACTTTTAATAGTAAATGTATAATATAATAATAAACCTGAAATCTTAATAATACTTCGCAATTAAATTATAATTGAGTATATATATTGTACACAGCAACCAATTCAGAATTATATCGCCCTGAGGTCTTAGTACTCTCTGATGATAGAAATTTGCAGACTGCCTGATGATGACCTCGAAAATCGGTAGTAAAAATTAATAAAATCTGTGAGAAGTTAGACTATATTTTATTTTATAGCCTATGAAATAATCACTTCTCACTAAATCAGCCATCTTCATATTAATAGAAATATCACTCACAGTGATGAGATATTTTCTCCAAAAAACCCCGACCAGTGTTGCTGGAATAAGAGACCAACAAGACAGAAGTGTGATGTCACAACGCAGATATTCATTCCCCTCTGATAAACTTTATTTTTTGAACAATTTTTTAATTGTTTTTTAACTAAATAATGAAGAACAATTTTTTAAACTAAAATATACAACAGTCTTAAACAATAAGAAAATAATGATGTATGAATGAAAGATACATAGAATTGAATGATACAAAAAAACAATAAATTACAGTACAGAATAATATTTTTGAAACTAAGTTTTTCGAGCATCTACTTAAGGAAGTCCTTAGATAAATTAAAACATTTTCAAATCTTCCAAGAGTAGCGTGTCCAACGAAGATCATTTTTCATTGTTCAATATTGACCTTAATTATGTTTCTCATCAGTTTAACTTCTATCCCTTTCTGGCAGCAGAACCAGAAATGGTATACAGCTGGAGGATTTATTTACCACAGGTCATATATTGCTTACTAAGCTATTAAATCACCGCTTTTAGAATAATAAATAAGGTTAGGTTAGGTTTTATGACTCATGCCCGGGCTTTAACTACGAGGTCATATTGCCTACTACCAGAGGGCTCTTTTGTCACTCTGGTGGACATGAGCCCGACTCTACTGTGGGAGTCCTAAATTTTGCCTACCCTAAATTTTTATTCAGCAAGGGCAGAGGTCTTTAAAGAGTACCTGACATCGTACAGGCTCGGGACCATCGCTTAACGTCCCATCCGAAGGACAACGTGCTTAAGTTTATTTTACCTCCCAGATAAAATAAACGAAGGGCCTTGGTTGGGTTTCGAACCCACGAACTTGAGCTCAGAAGGCAGGCACGCATACCACTGACCTACCGGCGCCCTCAACAATAAATAAGATATACACTTTGCTGAATAATTTGATAACAACATTTTTATACTATGTTCCCGTTGAAAGTTCTACTATAGATGCAAAGTTTCTCATAAAAGTAAAAAAACAAACGAAAACTCTCTGATGAAATAAACATAGATAATAGTTCTAAGTAATGCAAATTTCATATAATTAAGTCAATTTTCAATCCTGATACCTGGACAACTTGGTATCATCTTCATCAGTCGCTGACTACCCCTCCATTCAATCCTTGGAACAGAGATGTATTTTTGTGTCGCTGAAATGTTAAAATTGCGTTCAACTCTTTAAAAGGCCTCACTTATTTCTGTTTATTATTTTATTTTGAGTTTCATATTTTCTGTTACTTAATCTACTTTATTCATTTACTAATTTTCTGTACTCTTGTTACTTCACTTATTCTCCTCACTTCTCTTCTACTTCACTCTCTTATTTTACTAATTAGTTAACTATTGCGACTAATGACAGGGTTTTGATTTATAACATATCGCCTACCACCAGAACGCTGTTTCATCGCTCTAGCAGACATGAGCTTGACTTTACTGCGGGACTCTTACTCAGGTTCTACTAACTAGGGTAGAGGTCTTTATCGAGTACAGGCTTGAGACAATGGCTCAATCGTCCCATCCGAAGGACGGCGTGCGCAATGTTTTTTCACCTCCCAGTAAACATAAGGTCTTCGGCGGGGTTACGAACCCACGATTTTGTCCGCAGAAGGCTAGCACGCTACCTTTGACCTACTGGCACCCTCCTTTATTATTTCAATATTCTACCAAGATATGGTTTCACTAAAATTATTTTCTTTCTTATATTGTACTTACCGTATGCAAGAGAGAACACTTTGCAAAT
This sequence comes from Aradus depressus, assembly GCA_963662175.1. Classification (NCBI taxonomy): domain Eukaryota; kingdom Metazoa; phylum Arthropoda; class Insecta; order Hemiptera; family Aradidae; genus Aradus; species Aradus depressus. The sequence continues at coordinate 14,656,809 of OY759214.1, read as the reverse complement.
GTTTTATAATCTAAGGCAAATAAATTTATTGTTATAATTTATATACAATAATATATATTATATAAATACATATATTTAGCAAATTTTCTTCGGTATCAACAGTTATTTAATAAAAAATATAAAGAAAAACGTATGTTTTTTAAAAATATTGTCTATTTCACAAAATATATGGGATTAGGTACTTTCAGTAATGCTACCCTCTTCAGCCACGACTTAACAAATACTGAGTTATTTAGTGGCTTGAAATATGCCAAGACATGCGGTGATCTTTTCACATCGTATCCTCATTATCTCAATACACTGTTATTTTTCATTTTTCTCGACAATGCCTTTTGTAAGGAATTTCATATTTTTAAAAGTTGCATTTCTAAATTATGAAATGATTTATGATTATGTTACTGCGACAAATGATGACCAAGAAATTATCCCTTACGATAATAATCAAATAACACTAAGACAATGATCTATATTTTTCAATTTCTTCAGTACTTCTTCTATTACAATTTCTTAAGATTGATGTGAAAGGTCCACCGTTAATATAATGGTAAACACATTTCTGAGATAGCATTTGAAATTTACTTTCATCAACATATGATTCGTTCATATTATATTTAAGTATGCGTGTATGTAATTACACAAGTGCATTAAGTTCACTATTTAAAAACTAACTGCAAACAAAAGTAAACAGGATACTTCAACTTGAAATTCTCAAATAAAACAAAGAACATCTTTAACATTTATATTGTGTTAATTTTATAAAAATATATATATAAAGTGTAACGGTTTCGGCATACGCCATCGTCAGCACAAAGTTCAAAAGTAACATTTAAATTTACTAAGTTGTCATATTTATACAATTCACACTGAAATGTCACTTTTAACTTTATACTAAAGATGGCGTAAACTGAAACCGTTACACTTTGTGTATATATTTTTGTATAATTAGACACTATAAAAGTTTAAACAACATCTTTGTTTCTATTTATTTTATTAGCTTTCCTATATATCAGACACAGATTGCAGAAATGGATTCTGACATTGAAATACTCAAATAAAATATAATAAACAAAATACTGTCAACATATCAAAATTATGGGATTAAAGACCTTTCTCTATAAATTGACGTAAAAAAAAAACAAAAACAATTTTTGACAAACAATATCAGTGTGCAAAAATACAACTAATCAATCAAAGATGGCACCAACTAAACTCTCTCCTGTTTTCTAATAACAGAAAACAAGTGGTTATTCTTAATAGTCAATGTCCTATTTCGTCGTTGAAGCAGGTGTTCCTCAGGGCTCAAGTCTTAACTACTTATTAAAACTAATGATTAGAATATTTTAGGAATATATTCTCCACTCTACAGGTGTAATACTTTGCCTCCAAAATTCAGAATTACTTCTACACTTATTACCGTAGAAATATTATTCCATCTAAAAAAAAAAGAAAAGATGTTTCAGCTCTGCATCTGGAGGATGTTGTCCTCCTTTTTATTCAACTTCTTCCTCAGAAATTTTAATATAGTTATATTTTGACGTTTCATATTTTCATATTTAGCAGAAAAAGGTATTTTTTACATTATAATTAAGCAAAAAAAATAATGAGATATAAAACATCCTAAAGACTAGAAGCTGTTCGATTTAAAGAGAAGGCAAAGCGATGCACCCAACAACATACAATCCAATGCAGAAATTGCGTTAATTTTTTTTTTTTTTCTCTTACGCTAAATAAATTAAGTAGATATATTTTTTAAAGCATTTGGTCACAAGCTTTTTTTTTTCAGGGTTAACTAAAGAAGAGTAAATAGTGAAAAATAATAATAATTCAAATCAAAGCAGTCTACTTCACTCAGTCTAGTTCAATGCATCACACAATATGGCAATTTGGGACAAGTTAGTAGAGCAATGTTTTCTAAACACTTTCATACAATCTCAAATACAGATACATAAAATATACAAGCAACTAATAAGTGAAGTTCCTATGATTCGCATACATTCAAATTATTAAACATACATACATGGCGTAAAAAAAAAGTCCGGAAACATCTGAATATTTAGGGTTTTACAGTTGTAGAAATTTGTAAAACATCTCGCTGGAAAGAATGGTCTTATAGTTTAGTTCCACTGGAATCACTGAAGATATAGAAATGAAGACAATTTCGGGTCATGTAACAATAAATTAGAAAAATAAAGTTTTTAAAAATTTTCTAAATGGTATTTAGTATTGCTGGTGGATTTTAATTATAATGCGCTCCAAAAAAAATTTAAAAAATCGCCTTAAATTGATAGTTCGAATAAATATTCAAAAGGCTTCAGATCCTTTGAAGAAGAGAACTCGTGGATAAAAAGGCGTGATTCTAAAACTCAATTAACTGTTGTTTAATATTTTTATTATTATATTTTTTTTAGTTATTTACTCTACATTTTATTGTTATTAGTTAATTTATTTACGTATATATACATGTATACTGTATGCATATATTTTTCTTCATCAGCGCTGGTAGCTCAGAAGTAGCGTGTTTGTCTATTTAGCTCAAGATTGCATGTTCGAAATCCGGCCGCAGCTCTTAGATTTTTGGTCTGGTGAAAACACCTTGAGCACGCCGTCCTTCGGATGGGACGATCCATCGATGGTCCCGAGTCTGTACAATGTCAGATAGTCGTTAAAGACCCCCTCCTCAAGGTGAACAACATTTTTTTTAGGGATCGAGCTCAAGTCCACCAGGGCGACGAAAGAGAGCTCTAGTAGCAGGCGATATGACCTCATACTTAAAGCCCGGGCATGTCACAATAACTAACTAACCTATCTCAGTAATGGTAAATCTAGTATATAGTAAAACACCTTGAGCACGCCTTCCTTCGGATGGGACCTGCAGTGATGGTCCCGAGCCTGTACAATGTCAGATACTCGTTAAAGGTCTCTACTCAGGTAATTAAACCAACATTTAGGATTCCCAGACTGGAGTCGGGCTTATGCCACCAGAAGAAGTCCATCAGAGTCACGAAAACAAACTCTATATTCTTTGTAAAAAGCTCTTTGTGATTTAAGGAAGCGGCCCTTGATTGCACCGAAATATCGCCCTAAAAGAAGATTTATCTAAAACAATATAAATAAAAAATATTTATAAAAATTTGTCTTCTATTATTTATTAATTAAAAAAATATATACGTGGTGTGTTCAAAAAATAACGGGTATTTTTGATTTTTGAAAATAATTTTATTTATTCGTCTACATCAATTTTATCCCCTTCAAAATAGTCCCCATTAGATAGTATACACTTACGCCAACGCTTCTTCCAATCCCCGAAACACTTCTGGAACCCGATCTTTGGAATAGCATTTAGCTCTCTCAGCGATGCGCTTTTAATCTCATCTATGCTTGTGAACGACGGCCCTCTAAGGTTCTCTTTATTGTTGGAAACAGAAAAAAGTCTCACTGGGCATCATTACAGTGTTGTTTTTGGCCAAACATTTACGAACAAGTAATGAAGTGTGAGCAGGTGCATTATCGTGGTGCAAAAGCTATGAATTGTTTCGCCATAATCCGGGGTTTTTTTTCGGATTGCTTCACGCAAACGGCGTTGCACTTGTAGATAGTACTCTAAGATTTAATATCGGTTGATATATTATAATTTATAAGATATTTTGAAGTACACAATTGTATGAGGTATCCAATTAATTGTTATGGTCAATGAAACCTCTTCCAAGTTTCTAGACGGAGTTCAAACCGTTATATTCAGATGTTTCCCAACTTTTTTTAGCAACTTATAAATTTAAACAAATGAAGCGGTAGGATAAACAAAGAAAAGAAGCATTCTACAATAGAAATATGAAACTTATAAACTAAGGTTAGTGAACTGGAAGTATTTGGTAGGTCTAGTGTCAGTAGCAGCGCAGTAGTTTGAGAAAGAGAGAGAGTGTTAGCTTACCCTGACTGTGAACTGATCAGTGGAATAGTCAACAGGTTGACATCGCAACGAGTAGTGACCTGTCAACCAACCAGACATCCCCAGCTGCAAAAAATATAGCCCAGTTTTGGGGTGGGTCAACAAAATAACATACCAAAAAAGAAAAGTAAACATTAATTGTCAAAGTCATTAATACTCAACTGTCCATTCATCAGAATTAATATATTATATTATACTTATTGTTCATACTCGTGTCAAAAGGTTAAAGATTGTGTCTGGGGAAATAGTTACAATGCGTGCTACACAGAAATTCATGAAGATACCATCAGGTTAGTAATGCTCCATTAATTTTTACAATAAAAGTAAAAATAATATACATAAGCATATTTATTTACATTTGTACACAAAAAACAAACAACAAAAAAACATTATTTGAGTATGTAACAGTAGGTTTGATCAGTTGTGTGTATTTGTCAAAAGATACAAATGTTTTTTTAAGCATTCATAATTCAAAGGTTTCATTTTTGCAGAATAAGGAATGAAGAGATGGAGATATGTATTGAGTAAAATACTGTTTGCGATATCAAGAACGGAAGGTTCATTGTCAAGGGTCCGGAAAAGAGCAATGAATGTTAAACTGGGAGAAAAACGGAAAGCAAGCAAGTCAATGACCAGAGGATCTCAGATCTCATTACGATACAATAATAAGTATATGGACATAGGATTAAGTTTTTAATCTGGGAAATGAAAAAATCTTAAGCATACTGTCCTTCAAATGGAACATTAAGCATTGGTCCAGAGCTTGTGCGATGTCATACTCGTTAAAGACCCCTACCGGTAGGCAAAATTTATGAATGCCACATTAGAGTCGGGCTCATGTCCACCAGAGTGACAAAAGAGCGCTCTCTCCAAAATCCTTACAACTCAAGAACCTGGTCCCTGGTTCTTGAGTTGTAAGGATTTTGGATGGATAAGGAGTTAAACCCGCAAAGGAAAATAGTAGTCAGTTTAAATGGATTACTAATGAAGCATACGAATATAACAGTTCAAAAAGATAACTGCTTTCTGAGGAGGATCGAGACTTGAATGTCGCAAATATAAACAAAACCCTTGTTAGTGGCGATGAAATATAGGATAGAACAGGAAATAACCTTGTGTCTTCCATGTCCACACTAGGAGAAGGAAGCGAATCTGGTTTACCTATAACTAGCCACAGGTTAAGGTCTGTGTGTAATCCAGGCTGCTAAAAGAGTCCTCTTCATCTAGGATTATCTTCCGAGAGGCGATTAGGTATACCCACAGGAAAACACCTTGCTTCACCCAAGTCTACGCAAGAAGAGGGAAGGGAATCTGGCTATCGCCTATGTGTAATCCCGGCAGCTAAAAGAATCCTCTTCATCTAAGATTGTCTTCGGAGAGGCGAATAGATATACCCGCAAAGTTATTATGATTCATGCCCGGCCTTTACCTACGAGGTCATATCGCCTACTACCGCGCTCTTTTGCCTCTCTTGTGGACATGAGCCCGACTCAATAGTGGGTTTAAAATTTTCCCTACTCAGGTTTATCCCAGTCATTAACGAGTACATGATATCGTACAGACTCGGATCCCATCCGAAAGACGGCGTGCTCAAGGTTTTTGCATCTCAGATAAAAACCTAAGGGCCGGGGCCGGGTTTCGAAGAAAAAAAAAAAAAAAAAACTTGTTTCATCAAGTCTACACAAGGAGAGGGAAAGGAATCTGGTTCACTCCCAAGTCTAAGCTATCGTCTGGGTGTAATCCCTGCAGATAAAATGCTCTCCAACTAGGATTATCTTCAGAGAGATGATATGGAATACCCAAAGGATAGGATAGAACTTTTCCCTCAATACATTTATTCAAATTTAATTTTGCAGAATGTCAGTCAATATCCTTCACTATTATCCACAACTATCAGTTCAGCTTTCAATAACTCCGACTGATCCAGATTTACAATAGGTTTGCACGATTAATTATGAATTAATCGAGTAAGAATTAAGAAAAAGTTTGAATAAGCAGACAACGTAAAGATTAATCTCTTTGTTAGCTAAGCAAAACTCTGTTCTCGAATTTTGAACTATTGACAGTAGAACATTTAGTGATGAAAACAACTAACAATAACGTCTAATCAACTTAAGTCTTGCATCTAGCGTCATGAAGAGAATGATGCGGTACAAGTCAAATAATTGCGAAAATGTTCAAAGTCTTTACAATGATGAAACAACTGGGGTAAGAAGTGGTGATGATATCTACTTTTATGTTTAGTGTTTCCATATTTGGGATCTACTGATACTAAAAAAACAATAATGTATTCTTCAATTGGAAGTGAAAGCAAACCAGGAGATTTCCAGTATGTCTTGATAAACTTTACAAGTGCTTCGTCATTCTTTTCTAAGATCTTGTGTGGAAGAGGATACCGACAAATTTTATTTAAAGCCGACTTACCAAGAACTTTGAATTTACATTGTGAAATTTAGTGTCGATACATTCATCCTATCAGGAGTTATCGTGTTCACAGACACACACACCCAGGCATTTTTTTTTTTGGAATCACGAAGTCGGAAAACACACAAAATTCCGTTAAAAACTCCTCATCAAATATATAACCGATTTGAGATCACCTTGCTACACGTGTGTCCTTCCCTAACAACTCTCCTAGCCTACTGAGCTGAAGGTCGTGGGTTCGAAGCCCGGCCAAGACCCTTAGATTTTTTATATGGGAGGTGAAAACCTTGAGCATGTCGTCTTTCCGATGATACGTTAAGCGATGATCTAGAGCCCGTGCGATGTCAGGTACCTCGTTAAAGACCCCTAACTCAGGTAACTAAAAAATTAAGATGAAGAGATAAGAGCATTGGATGCTTAGGTCCCTAGGTATACACACTTGCCCTCCCAATATATCTAAACGCATTTTCAAGAAACTTTATATATGTTCCTTCCTTCGCAGGTAATTTGCAAAATATTTCCGTAAACTTTACATTTTTTTTATTTATTAAATGCCGGCCGTTACTGGCAATAAAATTATAGGGACCTCCGCCTTATAGTCTCATTATAATGATCAACTCAACAATTAGTTATAGTTTATTCGTTCGAAGAGAAAAAAAGTATGAAGAAGATCCAGAAGGAAATAGGCACAAAAATGAATTATTTGTAAATGTGCCCATACGAAACCTTTCAATGTGTGATCGGACCATACACCTTTGTAATATCACAAAATCAAAAAAAAAATATATACATACATACTCTTCCCGGATGTACAGTATTTTGGCATTCCCAGAATCTTTTCTGTATTAATTTAAAAAACCCTATGAACTCACCTATGCGTGAATAACACATGGAAATTTTAACGTGACGCCTGATCGGAGAGGGCAAGAGAAGGGAGGGGGTATAATAGTTGATAAAAACAAGGATAATAACATAAATAAGATGAGATGAATGTGGAACATGGGTGGGAAACCCGAGGATGCCAACTGGAGGCAAATGGGTAGATAGTCCCTAGCGGCCACTCGGGGAATCAAATTCCTTTCTCCCTGTACTCAGCTAGATATGATTTGCAATTCTAATCTGGAGAGTGGCTCTAAATGATTTCTCAATCCCGGGGAAAAACCAGCTTCATTTAAATTTTTTAAAGGCACTATTCCACGTACAGTGACTGATTTTTGCAGATTAATAATTCTGTGGTCACAGGGAATAAATTGGTAAGTTTAAATTCGTAAATTTTCAGGGCAGCACTTTTTTACTTTTGCATTAATCGTATAAATCCAGTTTTTGAAATAAATAAATTATGTTTGCATCATTATTAATCATATACCTTCTAAATTTATAGGAGTGAATGAAAATGAATATTGTTAATCCTTTCTTGGATTTTCCCGTAGTTACCTAATCATTCCCCATCACTTACCCCACCACCATACTTTTTGAAATACTCGTGAATGATGCCTCTCTAAAGTTGATTTAACCGAAAACGACCTCTTCACTTGGAATAGTCTGCCGTGAATAAATGGTTAAATGCAGTTATCTCGTGAATGATTTCTCAAAGAAGTAGATTAAGTTGATTTAACCGAGAACATACTCAATTTTACGAATTACCAAAAAACCCACATTTTTATAATTCCGAAAGTATTAGAATCCTGAGCTCCCAACTTCTTCACAGTGCGCAAATGGCTTGGGAGATGATCACAGTACACTTAACTCATTTTGGCCATTTTACGACTTAACAACTTATTCCCTGTGACCATAGAATTATAATCGACAATAAATAGATGTACTAGGTGAGATGTTATGTACACCTAGGGTCCTTAGCATCCAATGCTGTTATCCCTTCCCTACATTTTGTTACCTCCAACATAAAAAACCTAAGAGGACCACTGAGGGCGCCGTTAGCTCAGTGGTATGCATGCTTGCTTACTGAGCTCAAGATCGCGGGTTCACCAGAATAACGAAAGAGCGCTCTGGTAGTAGACGATATGATCTTGTAGTTAATGCCCGGATATGAATCATAATAACTAAGAACCTCAACCGAGTTTCAACCCATGAAATTAAAAGTTCAGAAAATATAAAATTAGTGACGTGACGAATTAATTTTCTCGCAAAGTTGTCCTCTCACCCCTTCGGACATGCGTCGTGTCCACTTCTTCGTTGTACGTCACTTCTGTTGCAAATTCGACGAAATTGCAGTTTGGGGTTCTTGTCGCCCAATTAAAAAAAAAAAAAAATTCCCAACTAATAATCTAATGAACTATATAAATGTTTTTTGGGGAGCTGCAGAGCTGCCATATTCGGCAAAGTTTTGATCGGATAGATTAATCGATTACAATTTGTTTCACGTCTTTTTTTATCATTAGCAGAGTTACTGCTTCATTTTTATGGAATACATTTTATTGCTTCTAATAAGAAATAATTTTGTTAGTGAGGAACGTGCAACGGAAGTGACGCACAACGAGGAAGGGGAATGTGATGAAAATATTCATCATCAGTTAGCTCTTTAAAGGTATTATTGTATTATTATTATTATTTTTCTTTTATGTGACTGTTATTCATGTAATAAAAAATTGATAGTCAAAAGAGTGAGATTCCTATAGTGAGTCCTTCAGGTGTTTTCCTCTTTCATAAGGATACAGGAAAAATGGTACAGGCTGCCCATACTGGATAGAAACCTTGTGAGGTTGTCACCCCGGAACTGGTCTCAGGTCACAACGTTAGTCCGTAGGTTTAGCGGCCTTCTTATCCGAGCCAACTTTGGAAACCCCCCTGGAATCTCACGCACAAATTCTACTAAAAAGTCCTTGTAATCATCCAACGTAAAACTGGAAGGACGAAGTCTGCATGGGAATCTTCCTGCTATTTCACAAATGTTGTCTCATGTTTCCACAATGAACTCACGTTTCTTGGGAAGAAGTGTTATTAAAATGTATGTTTTTTTTTGTGGATCGATTTCCACTACCTAAGTATGTGTTTAATCCAAATTTGGATTCGAGAAAGCAGTGAAAATAGGACCTCATTGTAATGACAGAGTTATGTTAGAACTCTGAACAAACATTTTTTTAATGTGAAACATGGCTAATATGCTTCGTATATAAGGCCAAAAAACAACTTGGTTTGCGGGTTCGAATCCCGTCCGGGAGTGAGTTTTATTTCGTGGATAGAACTCCCTCCCGGAGCAATGGATGTTGGAGATAACTAGATAACACCGTTATAAGAAAAATGGCTAATATGCTTCGTATATAAGGCCAAAAAAAACACCTTGGTTTGCGGGTTCGAATCCCGTCCGGGTATGAGTTTTATTTCTTAGATAGAACTCCCTCCCGGGGCCATGGATGTTGTAAATAACTAGATAACACCGTTATAAGAGGCATGGCTAATATGCATCGTACATAAATCCAATAAAAAAATAAAAAATAATAAGGCCAAAAAAAAGGTTAATACTGAAGCCATACGAAAAAACATGTGATTTAGTAATCCATCTGGTTGACGGACAGGCTAAACAAAGGAGTTCTGAAACTTTTTTCTGGAAGCCTAAAAAAAGTTTCATCCACTCCGTAGTATCAAAAAAACTTTAGTCACATATACAGACAGTGTCTTTTTAAAAATTATTTATATGTCTTTTGTATTTTTCGTCAGATAGTTATCATGTGTGAATGTAATAAAAGTAAATAAAAAAAAGTACACTTAAATCCTTTATAAATACATATGTACATAGAACTAAATAAATATTATTATATGTTGAGAATACTACTGACGTAATCACAATAACACAGAACAATATAGTCAAAAATATTACAATACACAAGACGAACACAATTAAAAAAAAAAAAAAAAACTGCAGAAAATGTGATGCAGTACACAAGAAATAAGCTGAAAAAAAATAATGGTTATAGACAGACAAATATTTCATGCAATGTGCAAAAACAGCGAAAGATAATTAATAAAAATAATAAATAAGTGCATTATCAATGTAATTAAAAATTTTATATACATTTTTTTATGTACGACGTCTTTCCTCCCAACGTTTTTGGATTTTTTTTTTGAAAAATGTTTCTACAACTTACTCTTTTTGTCGTGGGAGAATCCGAATAATCAACCGGTTGACAGACGAAAGAATATTCGCCAAGCCATCCACCCATTAGACACTAAAAGGACAATTGGGTGGCTCTTATTTATCATATTAATAAAAAAATATATATTTATACAACCTCAATACAAATTTATATTTATTATAGGCACATAAGAAAAAAAAAATTATAATAATAGAAAAAAAAAATCGATCAAAATGATTATAATCACTTTTTTTTAATAACAATTGAATCCGGAATTTTTTCTAGACGGAATATTTTTAAAAAATAGGTAAAATTGGCTAATTAAAAGTATATTTACTAGAATTCATTGCAAAATGTCGAGCAAATAATATAAATGACATTATAATTCAAGAAAAATACGTTAAAATTAAAAGAATTACTACAACGTAAATGTCCCACCGTTTTAATAACCAAAACATTGTTTTATATTTATTATTATTATTTATCATTATAAAAATAAACAAAAACAATACAAAGACATTTCACAACGTTTCATTCTGTGTTAGAGTCTGCAACAAAACTACATTTGGTTAAAAAAAAAAATGTGTTTTTATTTTTTTTGTAAAAATAAATATATATATATATATATTTATAGAAATATATAAAAAAAATTGTGTGTATTAACAAACAGCAAAATACAAACCTTAATAGCTGTCAGTGAAAACAAATGTAAAAAAAAATCATTAAATACTAAATATACAAACACATTCTGGAAAATTTGGAAAGATAATTTGAGCCTTGTTGAAAGATTTTTATAATTAAAAAAATCACTCAATCACCAAAAGTTAATAAATTATTACAAAAGCAGAAATATTAGATTTATTAACCTTCTTCTAATAAGTCACAAGAAGAAGAGTTTTAGTATTTTTTTAAAATTTATGTTGGTTTATGATGAAACTTGTTCGAAGTAATTACTCATTTTTTAATAGAATGAGTAACGGTTGCAACAAGCTGACCTCCCCTCCCAGACTTATTTGGCTCTAATAATTCATGAGTATTAGGCCTAGCACTAAATAGTTATTTTTTAAATTCATAGTAAAGTTTGTTTATATTATTGAGAGCACTTTTCTTTTATTAAAATAATTTAAAATGTCGATCACTACCTTGAGACGGTTGGTAAATGGACAACCCTATATGCATAAGAGTATATCAAGTTAAATTGAAACGTTGAGAAAAGCTGACATATTGTAGAAACTTGTAATAAATAAAACATATTTCTTTTTTAAAATATTGTCTATTATACAAAAAAACATTGTTCATGAACTACCGGTTTCGGAATTACACCATCGTCAAATTTAGTTTATTAACTAAGATAAGTTTGCTGAGTGCTAACCGTACTTATTGGTACATCATGTAAGAAAGGTGTTGGAATTTGAACTAAGAAATCCTAGTAGGTTTAAAGTTAAGAATTTGTTTGTTCTAAAATATTAATTTTTTTTTCAATAACGGTGGTAAAATTGTAATTTAAGATACAATTATTAAATTCAAACAAGATTAATTTTTAAGTGATATGCATAAGATAATGTTGGTTAAATCCGAAGAGTTTTCTTTAATTTTTTTATTTCAATTTTTATAATATTCTCATATTAATATTAATTATCCCATAATTTGTTATACAGTAGAACCTCTTTAAGTCGAACCTCGATAAGTCGAAAACCTCCAAAACTCGAAAAAAAAGTTTTGTTCCTTTCCCTTCAAGCCCCAAAACCTCCATTACTCGAAATCTCAACCCTCTATTAGTCGAAATAATCAGTGAGTCCCTACAAGCCATTTTGGTACATATTTTCCCTCTATAACTCGAAAAAAAATTGGACCCCTGTATCTCGAACATAGCAATGTTTTATTTTACAACTCGATTATTTGAACATTATTACCTCTATAGCTCGAAGAAAAATAAGTTACCGACTTTAAGAATTTGCCGACAATGTACACCATTGTTTCTTAGAAAACAATTTAGGAGTATACAATAAATGAAGAGCACGGGCAAAGAAGCAGGTTTCTTTCCCCGTGCTCTTCATATAGGATTACCAATTATCTAAAGCAAAAAAAAATTACTGACTTTTAAGGATTTTTTGAAATAATGTTGATTTATAATAAATATAAATATGTTTGTTGCCTCTGTAACTTGAATTTTTATTTATTTCACCTCTCTAACTCAAAATTAGTTAGAATGAATCTTAACCTCTACAAGTCGAATCAAAATCCGCCCAAGTCGAAATCCTCCATAAGTCGAAAACTCTATAACTAGAATTTTTTGGCGTCTCCCTTGATGTTCGACTTACAGAGGTTCTACTGTATATACAATCATCATTTCGTGCTTAACACTTCTTAAATTAGTTTATCTTGTTACAATTTAACAATGTTAACTCTTTTCTTATCTACATGATGTACCTATAAGAACGGTTCGCACTCAGTAAACTTGTCTTTGTTTATAACTAATCATGACGGTGGCGTAATACCAAAACTGGAATTTTAACTATAATTATTTTGTGGAATAAACAATACTTCCAAAAATTTCTGAGTGCTGGGTTTTTTTTAAGAGCAATTTATTTTATTATCTCTGGAAAAGCATGAAAAGATCATGTAACACAACCAGGGTTCAACACTGAAGAAAATCTATTTTATTTTTTATATTGCTCATATGACATTTTAATGTTAAAGACAATTTAGTGATCTTTATTGCATGTTCGGTTCTTTGTTTATTTTGATTATCTCATACTATATTTATGCAAATTTATGCATTTCTTTAAAAAGAACTCAAACAATACAATAATTATTATTATTGTATGTAAAGTTTTCATGTTTAATTATTCAGTTTCGATTGTTTCAATATATTTTTTTCTTATTTACATCTATTAACACTTTATATTTTACACGATATAACACAACCAGGGTTAAACACTGAAGAAAATCTATTTTATTTTTTATATTGCTCATATGACATTTCAATGTTAAAGATGATATTTATTGCATGTTCGGTTCTTTGTTTATTTTTATTATCTCATACTATATTTATGCATTTCTTTAAAAAGAACTCAACCAATACAATAATTATTGTATGTAAAGTTTACATCTTTAATAAATGTTTAATTATTCAGTTTCGATTGTTTCAATATATTTTTTTTCATTTACATCTATTAACATTTTATATTTTACACGATATAACAAAATCAAAAGAATAATGGACTTCGTTGGACCCCTGATCTCAAAAAATTTTTAAATATAAATATGTGTGACTGTGAACATGATAACTCCCGGAAGAATGAATGTATCGACATGAAATTTTATATGTGCATCCAGAACCCCATAAGGACGACACTTATTAATATTCAGCGCAATCGGCTAAAGGGAAGGAGGGGGGGGGGGATTAGGAGGGAGGCTTAACACAAAAACCCCAATAACTGACGATGTAACCAATGCATCAACACGAAATTGTATATGATGATTCAGAAGTCCCTGAGTAAGGGTCAAACAAATTTGTAAGTTTATTTCAGAGGGAGAGTGGAAGCTTATTAATTCGAGCTGGGGAAGTAGATAGAACTTCTTTATTTTTATTTTTTACTTCCCCAGTTATAAGTATAGGGGATGTTTTACAATCGATCTGGAAGTTTTCATGTTTTACAAAGCCATGAATCCAAATAATCCATCATTTCTGTCAATGGGTACATTAACTCTCGATAGAATGAATATATGAACACGACGTATGTCCAGAACCATCTACTGCATAGTAATAAATGTATCGGCATGAATTTTTTTTTAAAGATTCAGAAGTCGCTGAAGTAAGGGACATTGATTTTCAGTCAAATTAACCGAGAGGACCAGCGTTTTGTCTAACTTCATTAGGATCCACCCATAGAAGAACAGCATCTTTTAACAGTGAAAAGAAATTATATAAATCGTGTTACTGACGCACATTTTGGGTCAGGATGGCCTCCTTGCGTCATGAAATGACCTCAACCCTGAATTCAGGAACAAAAAAATTACGACGTAGGTAAAAACCGGTATGACCTTAACCATAAGACAGAACGAGAATATATAATAAACAATAATAATTTGTAGAGTCCAGGCTATCTATGACTCTGGACACGGGCCAAGTTGGTTCGGCTTCTGAGAGCCACCTTGAGAGTTTTGGGAACATCGCCCTAGAGGAAGTGTAGAAGGTCTGCTTGTTTGGACGAATTCGCTTGAACAACCTGAACAGATTATTTAGTAAAAAATCCCGAAATAGTTCTGGCTACGCCACTTTACCAGTGCAAAGAACAGCAGATGGATGGAAATCGGGAGGTAAACATTTCCCGCCCGCCCCTAAGTAAAGAGCATTTCAGCTAAAATTATAGTTAATTATTGTGGATACATGTCGATCCAGTTGCTCGACCCTTCCTATCCAGAAAATCCCCCCCGAAGACAGAAATGGCGCTGGCCGAGAGACCTGCTACTATAATTTAGCAAAAATCTTTAGGGAATGCTGGTTCAAGGTTCAAGGTTCTCCTCTCACGTACTTCTCTCACCGTCAGCTCTCGTTTCCTTCTTGGCCTGCCTCCACTGCTGGACAGTGATTGGCAGGGTGAGAAGGCAGGGGGGATCACTAAAGCCCCCGCGGCCTCCCCTGTCTCCATTAGGTTGGAGGGATGGGGATGACAAACAACCGGGGTGATTCGAGGGGCCTCGAGCTGAAGGACTTCTTATGTTTATTTTATTTCATTTTTATTATTATTGTTTATTATTATTTAAATGTATTATTTTCACTTTGTTGAATATATTATAGTTTTGTACCTAGTATATAGACCATTATTTTGTTATATAATTTTCTTATACTTTATTATTTTTTATTTATTTATGTATATATATACGCTTTTTTTTTTTTTTTTTTTCCAGTTGTATCATGAAATTTACTTATGGTTATTTGACCGATTGTAAATATTCCAAATAAAGAAATTAATTATTATTATTATTATTGTGGTCCATGCCCGGGTTTTAACTATGAGGTCATATCGCCTACTACCAGCGCGCTCTTTCGTCGCTCTGGTGGACAAGAGCCCGACTCTAATATGGGAATCCTACATTTTGCATACTCAGTTTTTGTTACCAAGAATAATGGTTTTTAAGGAGTATCTGACATCGCCCAGACTCGGACCATCCCTTAATGCCCTGCTCAGTTTTTTCATCTCAGATAAAAAACCTAAGGTCTTCGGCCAGGTTTCTAACCCCCGATCTTGAGCTCAGTAAGCGTGCACCTCTGTAGCGCTGTCGGTAAAATGATATATTCTGTTCCAAAATTCCCAAATATTTGGTTAATTTGGTAGAAATATTTGTTCTGAACAAAAATTCACACAAATCTATCTAGCAGGGCAACAAAAACCACATTCTTAAGATTGTTGATTAACGATGCAAGCTCCCTCGCAAAAAGGAAAACTAAAAAAAACACGACTAAATAGATAATTTTCAAAAATAGGAAGATAATTTATTTACTCCTACATTTTCCATTTTATCAAAAACTCATAATCTATTATTCAAGGCCAAATTATCTTTTCAATTGGAATAAAATTAGATGAACTACTACATGTAAAAGATTGTTCAGAATTATTAGATTTTAATAATAATTATTAATATCTACAACCACAACCAGAAGTTAATTTATTATTAACTGATTTCTAAATAATAGTTAGTTAATTATTTTTGTGTTCGAAAGTTGGAGAAATTAAGTGAAAAGAAAACAACCTCACACTTAAACAAGACCAGAAGAAACACACACTATTGTTCTGACAGACGTTATAAAACTTTTGTGCTTTGTGATTTGTCTAAATAGTAAGTTAAATATTATATATTATAAGGAAGAAATTATTATGATATAGCGATATTAAAATATAGGTTATATATTGTTGAAAAAAATAAACATAATGTATGTAGAAGTTTTAAATGGTGTAAGTTACAAAATATTTTTGAAAAAAAAAAGGAAGACATTTAAACTCAGATGGACACAAGAAAGTGATCAGGATTCATATCCCTAAATAAATAAAACAGATTTATGTAATTTATTGCAACATTACACCATTTTTTATGTTTAATATATTCAAAATGTGACTACGAATCACTCGAACAAATGATCCTATAGAAATTATATTATACTTAGTTTTATTGTAACTTTCAGTGACTTTGTAACCAGTATAATAAAATATTGTTTAATAAGATCAATGAATGAGAGAAAAGTAAACATCAAATATGTTGTTGCAAGAACAAGAAATTCATCTTTATTTTTCTTGTTGGAAATGAACAGCTTTGTGTTACAGATTTGTGATTTTTTTTTTTTTCAGATATAATCAGTATTTTGGTAGTCAGTTACATAAATACATTTTCTAATAAGTACAGTTTGCAAAATTATGTAGGTCAAAGAAGAAAACAAAAAAAAAACTATTTTTATAGGTCGTGTCTGTGAGCAGGATCTTCCATACCAAAATTTAAAAAAACCCGTGTGGTTAAAAAAAAAATAAAAAATAAAATGAAGCATTATGAGAGGACATAACGAATATGTTTATTAAATTAAACCCCTCTGCGCCCCCCCCCCCCCCCCCCCCTCATTTAAAATGGTAATTAATATGGGAGGGCTTAGGGATCTGTAACTGTTTTGCACTAGCGCAAAGTTTGGAATACTAAGATTTCGAACATGGGCCGCATATCGAAATAAAATGAGTTAAACAGGCACTAAGCTATGAAAAAATGACATAAAAATGTATGTAATCTTAGCGGTTTGTACCCAACATCTTGTCTTGGCCACAGTCATTTTTCTGAGCTCATGGGCCTCTGGTAAACTGCATATGCGTTTCAATTAAGGTTAAAATTGTGTGCGAAAGAGAAATTTATGCCTATTTTCAAAGCCACAAAGCTGATCCTATTTTGAATTTGAAAAATGGTTTAGTTTTCATTCATAAACTAAATTCTCGGGTTGACCCTTTTTTTTAAAATTCTGAATTCAACCCAATATTTACGTACAAAAATTATTTGTTCCGAAACAGTACAAAAAATAAATCAAAGAAACTTTCTGCTTTCCGTAATGAAATAAGTGCAACCATGCTACAACAGTGCCCATTAAGAGTCTAATGCCATATAGATTATAATTAATAATTCCCTGGAATCTTTGTTTTACGTTAACGTACATTTTTATTTATATTCATAAATAGGGTGGCTGTCTCTACTTTGGTTATTTTTGGAAATATTTGAGTTTTATCTGTTTCAGGTCAGAAATAGACCTTACAAGTGGTTTTTGTTAGGGTTCATGGCAGTTTGTTCGTCTGCCTGTTTGTCCCATCTCTCTTTTATGAGTGCAAATTTGACATCAGTTGAAGCGACAAAGAAATAAAATAAATGGACTTGAAATTGCAGGAGGACTCAACTGATATAGTTAGTTATTATGACTCATGCCCGGTCTTTAACTACAAGGTCATAACCGCCTACTATGCCCGACTCTACTACTATAGGAGTCTTAAATTTTGCTTACCCTAAATTTTTATTCACCTACGGTAGGAGATCTTTAACGAGTACCTGACATTGTACAGGCTCGGAACCATCGCTTAACATCGTTCGCTTTGAACCACTGAGCTACCGGCGCCCTCAACTGTTATATGTTCTATCAAAACATGAAAAAACAAAGATACGCTACTTGAACTTACAACAACACATAAAGTTGAAAAAACGAAATAGTATTTTAAAAGGATTTTTTTTAAAAATTATTTATTATATTTAAATAATAATTTAATATTGATTATATTACTGGGGTGACTTACCTCATAGAAGAGCCAGGTTGAGAAGATGACCTGGAATAAGTTGTAGGCTATGAGGAGTTCTTTAAGTTGGAATGGTTTTCGGTTTTCCATCAGCTTGGGCCCGGCAACCTTGACGATGTAAACGTAGGAAAGACAGATGACCAGGGTAGGGAAGGGCGAAGACATGAGGAACCAGTCTCGCGTTCGAGGGTCTATTTAACAAAGAAAAACAGTTTATGAGAAAATATAGATAATAGGAGGTGGAGTATTGTCCCAGAGGACCTAGAGAAGAATTTTCCGTATTGTCAGGCGCCTCTTTTGAGGAATAATGAAAATAATATAACTTTTGGTTTTGTTGAGGAGATTCTATATATAAATAATATATTTTTCAGAAGACATTTTTTTCTCCCATTTATTTTTTGGTTTTTACAACCTGCAGCCTCCTCAGCTATACGAAGTATAGGGGAAGTTATGTAATCGGTCAACATTTCGATGCGGAATTACAAGTTTTCCAACCTCTAGAATACAAATATTAAAAAAAAAAACTGTCTGTCTGTGAACACGATAACTCCCGATAGAATGAATGTATGGATACGAAACTTTATATGTATATCCACAAAGTTCTAAGGACAACTTTTATTGATTTTCAGCCAAATCGGCCCAAGGAAGGGGAGATTAGGAGGAGAGTTAACATAAAAACTTTTAATAACTGCCGATAGATGTGTGAAAATGAAATTTCAGCGATTTCAGCTGAATGGGGCTCAACTCAGAAACACTAATAACTGCCGACGTAATAAATTTATCGACAAAAAATTTGTCGGTATGAGGATTCAGGAGTCAACTGTTGAATATTAGCGCAAACGGTCGACTGGTTTTGGAGAAAGCGAAAAGTTAATTAATTTCGTCTGGGGAAGTAAATTGTCAGTGATTCTCTCACGACTTTTTTCTTTCATCAATAAGTAATTTATAGTAATTGATAGTAATAAGTAATTGATAGTAATAAGTAATGAATAAGTATTGATTAACTCAATAAACATTGAACCGCTCGTCTTCGTTCTGAATGCCACTGTCTTCCATTTTGAATATCACATTTGGTTTGTGTAAGGAGATTTTGAATTTGCAGCAATATACTTATTAGCAGCTATATTTTTCAATCATTTATCCTGTTATATTCAAGATAGAAGGCAGCAACATCCACAACGAAGATAAATGGTTCTATGTATATTAAATTAATGACAAACATAATATGATGTTATTTATTGATTCTACAGACTTTTTTTAGATACTGACGATGGGAATTCTTGCCGAAACTTCTATATTTACATGGTTGTAAAAACAACAAAAAAATAGGAGAATCACCGGCAATGTACTTCCCCAGAAGAATTAATCAATTAACTTTTCGCTCTTCCTCCAGAACCAGTCGACCGTTTTCACTGATATCCAACAGTTGACATAGGGCTCCTAAATCCTCATAGTAAATTTTGTGTCGATAAATCCGTTACATCGGAAGTTATCGGGGCATTCTGAGTTGAGCCCCCTCAGATCCTCCCCTCCCCTTCGACCGTTTCCGCTGAAAATCAATAGGTGCTGTCCTCATGGGTTTTTAGTCACACATATACAATTTCATGTCAATACATTTATTACAACGGCAGTTATTTGAGTTTTTGAGTTATGCCTCCCCCCTAATCCACCTCCCGATTCGGCTGAAAAAATGGGTCGTTAGAGCTATAGTGTTCACAGACACATTGACAGACATACCTTTTTTCTCTTACTTCGAATCCAAATTAAAAATATGAAATTCCGTTGAAAACACGGCATCGATTTTTTGACCGATTACATTACTTTCATCACTTTTATGGTGTTTCGTATAAATGGTAGAAAAATATAGCTGCTGATAAATATATTATTATAGGTTAGGTTAGGTTTTATGACTCATGTCCGGAATTTAACTACGAGGTCATATCGCCTACTACCAGAGCGCTCTTTCGTGGCGTCTGCTGGACATGAGCCCGACTCTACTCTGGTAGTCCTAAATTTTGCCTACCCTAAATTTTTATTCACCTAGGGCAGGGGTCTTTAACGAGTACATGACATCGTACAGGCTCTGGACCATCGCTTAACGTCCCATCCGAAGGACGGCGTGCCTTAGTTTATTTTACCTCCCAGATAAAATAATAAGGGCCTCGGCCGGGTTTCGAACCCAGGATCTTGAGCTCTGAAGACAAGCAGGCATACCACTGAGCCACCGGCGCCCTCAATATTATTATAAAAATAACATGTAGATATATAACAAGAAAATTAACATTGATTAAAACAGAGGGGAATTCTGTGATTTGAGAACTGGAATTTTGAGTTTCTGATATTGCTAAGTGAAATGATAATTTCATATTGAATGATTTTTTAAGCATTTTCTAAATTTTAGTGACACCTTTATATTTCACTAACTCCTAAAATTCTAATTCTATCATTTTAGACTACGATTTTCAGGTAATTTTCTAATTTTTAAGCAGCTAATTTGTCTCCCAATTCATATCAATTCAATATAATTGAATGTTAGTGAATTTCTTCAAATCAAAGTAACGTTAAATCTTCAGTATTGGACTCATCAGGTCAGAAAATCATCAAAAATTCATATTTTATATCCGATTCCTTAGTTACTGTTTCATACCAATATTGATGATGGAAGATGATTCCTCAAATATTTAACGTTACTATAATTAAAATAAATATAAATAAAAAATTATATTTTAGATAACATTTTCAATGAAGTGTGCATTTAATTTGGAACACAAAAGTGTGATTTTATTATTTATTAAATAATTCAATGCCTTTTTAAATTATTTATTCATCGAGCATTATGAAAACCTATGCCACATTGTGGCAAATAGTTGAGAATTTTTATGTATATTTTCGAAATTAGAATAAAATAATGAATAGAAATTACCTCCATTTTTGTCGAATATTTCATGAAAGTTGTCTATGTATCTGAGGAGTAGGGCCATCACAATATAAATAAATACAAAATATTTATTTATATATTTTTTTTGTGCTCTCTATCAATGTAACCTGAAACAGAAAAATGAAAATACAATAAATATCATGAGAGTAAAAGAAACTACCTTTTTTTTTTTTTTTTCTGGAAAGGGATATTTGCTGTGAAAAAAAATTATCTATATAAATGAAGTTGAAAGTCTTTGGGGTTTTGCAGACATTACTCAAAAAAGGTAGAATGTATATTCACCAAATTCGCAGAACATTTCTAAGTATAGGGGAAGTTATTAAAAAAAAAAAAAATGGCTATTTGTTTGTGAAGACGGTAACTCCCGAAAGAATGAATCTCTTTAGGAACAAATTGTATATGTGCATCCAGAATCCCATAAGGACGACACCTATTAATTATCAACCAAATCGGCTAAAGGGATGGGAGGGATTGGGAGGGTAGTTTAACACAAGGGGATGGTCTAAAACCCTAACTACCGATATAATGTATGTATCGACAGAAAATTTTATATGTGCACTAGGGTGGTCCTTAAATATGCCATTTCGCGATTTTGAAACGTGCGCACCCTAGAAAATGTCTTCCAACCCGAAACAAAATTTTTGGCGCTAAAAAAATTAAAAATACCATTAAAAAACCCGTGTCCCACAAGGGTTGAAATTTTAATGGAATTTAACATAGGATTCAACGACTATTGCTTTCGCGCATATTTAGCCAAAAATTTTGTTTCGGGTTGAAGAAATTTTCTAGGGTGCGCACGTTTCAAAATCGCGAAATGGCATATTTAAGGACCACCCTAATGTGCACCCATAATCCCATAAGAACAAGACATATCAATTTTCCGTGAAATCGGGCGAAGGGAATGCGGGGATAAGAGGAGATGGATCCTCTAAAACCCTAATAACTACCGATATAATGAATGTATTGACACAAAATTTAATATGAGAATTCAGAAGTCCCTATGTAAGCCAACTATTAATTTTTAGCTCAATATATCCAAACCAGTCAATTGGTTTGGGAGGGAGAGCAGAAACTTAATATAAAAGTTTATATTCTTTGTCCGCGATTCACAAAGTCAGGTAAACATAATATGATAGAGGTAGAAATTTAACGCAAAGTTACTCCAGGGCCTACTAGTCAGATATAATTGAAAGAAATGTTCCGTCACAGATTGTATACATGTCATGACGTTTTAAGAAGACAGTACGTCATGATTTGTTGGTCTTGGACCTAAAAATAGGGACATTATTAATAATACAAAATAAGAATGTAATCTCTTGGTTCAGGGTATTTACAGAATACTGCTCATGGTTCACAACCTAGACTCAAAATGCTGACCCATGTCTTTAGATCTAGGTTAAATGTTGGTATTCTTGCCAATATGAGTCCAACCCATTTCGTCACTCGACTCCCACGTCACTGATCGTCTCTACGTCTCCTCAACTGTCAGTCCACTTCTTGTGTCAATATTTGTCTGTCGGCAGGTTAAATCAACTGTTAACATCTAGGTCAAAGGGGAAGCTTTGGTAAATCTTACACTAATCTATACTAGAGTTTGTTTGTATGTTTGAGATAATCTAAAAAACTGGTTATACTGATTTGGATAAGTCTTTCCCTTCTGATGGACATAAGCTATACATCTTCACTCTTTATCAAAAGTGAGCTGAGCAGGGATCGTAAAAGTTAAGGAAGCCTGAGTAAAATGGCCGTCCGGCCGCCATTTATTGTAAACGCAGCCCAAATCGTTGAAGTTACATCAAAACGATGTGTGGAGGACTTGTTGAAAAGTCAATGTACTAATTAAATGTGAGAGCATATCATTTTACTTTTTTACAAGACTTAAATAAAAATATGTGATATGGCCATTAGAGGACTTTCTTATACCAAGCTCGCTTAAAGATCACTCTCTTCTCCCCCCCTTCTTGAAATAATTTGATTCTAGGTATATGAAAGTAATGAGTTGGCGAGTGGTATTTTTTTGTTCCCATTGTACAGTGTAATTCTGAGAATGGCCCAGTAATACCAGTATGAAATCACTTATATTTAATTTTTTTTCTTAATTTTTATTATTTTTAATAAATAAATAAATCAAATAAGAGGGCGCATGTAGCTCAGTGGTATGCGTGCTTGCCTTCTGAGCTCAAGAACGTGGGTTCGAAACCCGACCAAGGCCCTTAGTTTATTTTATCTGGGAGGTAAAATAAACTTCAGCACGCCGTCCTTCGGATGGGACGTTAAGCGATGGTCCCGAGCCTGTACGATGTCAGGTACTCGTTAAAGACCCCTGCCCGAGGTGAATAAAAATTTAGGGTAAGCAAAATTTAGGACTCCCACAGTAGAGTCGGGCTCATGTTCACCAGAGCGACGAAAGAGTGCTCTGGTAGTAGGCGATATGACCTCGTAGTTAATGCCCGGACATGAGTCATAAAACCTAACCTAACCTAAATCAAATAAAAAAATATTTTATAATTCGTTGCTACGCGGTACAATTTAAACATTACTTTGAAATATCTACCTATAACTTCGGTCATATTGACCCTACTCAAATCTGAGGACTTAGAAGCGATTGGAAATTTAATAAGAAACATTTTTGGTAATAACCAATTTTTCGATAGGACTAACCGTTTTCGGATAAATTAAGGAAACGTCTAAAAATATGTGTTTCAAAACTACATTTCAGGACAGTTTTCGGCATGTATCTGAAAAACCGGACATATGAAATGTGTATTTCAGTTTTTTTCTACAACCTTCGCTTGAAAATATTTTTGATTAGATCATAAGTATAAGCGGTATCTTGTAAAATGTAGTTAGGAACAGAAGAAAAGTGGTCTTAAATTCGTCAAAGTTGAATCAGCGTAAAAATCTAAGGTCCACATTGACAAAATCATTTATAAACTGATGTAAACGTCTATTTGAACAATTGAACGGTTTACTTATAAAGAAATCTTTAGTGCTCAATCTGGATGGTATTCTTCTGGATGTTTGGGAAACTAAGAGGTCGGAGAACGGTTTTAATAATTGAACGACCTTTAGTTAGTTGTTCTGAACAGACATTTCGGCGACTACGGTGGACTGAACATTATCGAGCGGTCTTTGGGTCGATGTCCGCTCTACCTCACAGCACAGTAAACAGGAGAGTGTTTGATTTCAGGCCCATGTTGAAGACTTGAGTCCCTCCCTAAGTGTGTCCTTCTAGCTACTGTAGTCTCCCAACACCAACTAACAGACTGTTAATTGCAAAATGTTCGGGGTTGAGGGAGAAACCAGAGGGAAATGTCAGGCAGTTTCAACTCATTCCCAACTTCGTTTGTTGTTTGTTTTTAAGTCTCATGCCCGGACTACGACAACAAGGTTATATGGCGCTCTTTCGTTGCTCCCTGAACTCGATTCTACATTGGGAGTCTTCTCAGAGCACGTGGACATCGCACAGGCTCGGAACTATCGCCTAACGTCCCATCCGAAGGACAGTGTGCTCAAGGTTTTTTTCTACATCTCAGAGAAAAAAATCCAAGGACCTCGGTTAGGTTCCGCGATCGTAAACCCATTGAACTACTGGCGCCCTCTTACAGCTTAACTATCGGGTTTTTGATGTCGGTGAATTCATAGACTTCTACTTTTTTTTTTTTTTTTTATTTACAACTGTATATATATATATATAATAATAAGGATATATGATATATAATATACAAATGTCTTGGATGTTGAAAGAGAAATCATTCACTAATGACACTCCATTATCTTGTTATTTACGGATGAGAAAGAGAAATTAAAATATATATAAAAAAAACACTAATAGGTCTCGAGGCCATTGCCGCCTCAGTCTCCGAACATGCATTAGGAAGGGTTCTTGTGGCAAGTCTGCGGACTAAAGTATTAGGGTGAAAGAAAAGGGTAGAATGGAATTTTCTGTAGCGGGATTTAATTACATCCCTTACAAAGGGAATCTGCAGGTCATTGTGAAGGATAGCATTAGAAGCGTAGAATGGAGCGTTTGTGATTTTAAAAAGGATACGAGATTGTAAAGTGTGGATTCGATAAGAATTCGAAGATTTAGTTAAGCCCCAGAGTTCAGCTCCATACGCCCATATTGGCTTCAGTAATTGGTTGTAAATGAGTCTTATTACTTAATGTAAGTTCCGATCTGTTGTCTAAAAGTCGTAATAAGAGTTTGTATCGTCGATTAAGTTCTTGTCTTTTAAGTCTAGTATGAGGATTCCATGTCAGGCGTCTGAAAATAAATAACCCAAGGTAACGGACCCGGGAAGGGGTGTGTTATAAAGAGTGACAGGAGGACAGGTTGCACGACGCAGGGTGAAGATGTGTGTACATTTCTTATCGTTGTTCTAAATTCTCATACTAAATTTTGTTTTGACATCGGCAGTTATTAGGGTTTTTGAATTGAGCCCCTCCTCTGATCCCCCTTTCCTTCGCCCGACTTCTCTCAAATTTCGTTTCACTTTTTATTTTTTTGAAATAAAGTTAAAATTTCTAGGAAAACTCAACATCGAATTTCATATTACATAACTCCCCCCATACTCTGTATAGGTGGGGGAGTAAAAAAAAAAGTGATACTCAAGGTTACATTTAATCTGAAAATCAGATATAAATCTGTAGTTTTGATGTAGATATATGACGGCACTGATTATGAAATATGATACATTGATTGCAAACACACAAATTTTAAATATTGATAATTTGTCTCGGACAGAAGATTGAATCATCTGAATAATACATCAACATGAAGCTTAATTGAGCAATACAAGGAAGCAGAGAGTAGCATCAAATTGTCATTAATATATTATATAGGTACTTGAAACATAAATATCAAGTAACAAGTAATAATTGGTTTTTTTATTAGTTATTTATCGCAAGAGGACTATTAAATACTTTGAAGATGAGGACAATCTTAACAATAAATCAAGATCATCATACAATTACACAACTTTCCATTTCTTAAGTATAATAGTACAATTAATTAAGTAATATAATAATATATAATAGTACAATTAGGTATATTAGCACAATTTTTATCCAATTAGAAAAGCGATTTTGAGAGCCATGATTTAAGATATATTATAGATTTGGTTAATTAGATAATTCATAGAGCACAATCCATTAGGAAACTGCTGGTGGAAAGTAACAGAGTATTTGCTATACTGAGAGAGGGCGCCGCATAGTGTGAAATTTATGAGTTTTGATTTTCAAAATTCGAGCCCCCGCTCAATTTTTGATCAATTTGGATGAAACTTGGTGCAAAATATTTGTGAAAGCTGGCTTTTTATCAGGTAACTGCGGGTTTCACAATCAAGGTATTATATGCCAATTGACTAAGCTGCCAAAACCCCGCGAAAATTTTAATTTTTTTTTGTCTAAGTTTTTGTTAACGGATTTTTACAACTTAAATGAATGTTTTTTGGGTCGCTGATTACGAATTCAATATTTATTTTAGCCAAAAGTGGTCCTAATGTTATCATTTTGGCCTAAAGTGGTCCAAATTCAATATATTGGCTATTTTTGCCACTGGCATATAATACCTTGATTGTGAAACCCGCAGTTATCTGATAAAAAGCCAGCTTTCACAAATATTTTGCACCTAGTTTCATTCAAATTGATCAAAAATTGAGCGGGGGCTCGAATTTTGAAAATCAAAACTCATAAATTTCACACTGTGCGCCGGTGGATGAGACATAGCGTGCTTGCCCTCTGAGCTCAAGATCGCGGATTCATAACCCTGCCGAAGCACTTTCTTATCTGGAAGGTGAAAAACAAAACTTGAGCACGCTGTTCTTCGGATGAGACGTTAAGCGAAGGAAGACCCCTTAACCAAGGGGGATCAGACGGGAGGGGGGGGGGGGGGGGGGGGGAGGGCTCAACTCAAAAATTTCAATAACTGTCGATATAATGGATGTATCGACATGAAATTTCATATTTTATGTCAAAACCCAATGAGGGCATAATCAGTCAAATTTGAACGAAGGCTCAATTCAAAAACACCTAATAACTGCCGATGTAATGAATTTATCTACACAACAGGAGGGCGCCGGTGGCTCAGTGGTATGCGTGCTTGACTTCTGAGCTAAAGAACGTGGGTTCTAACCCGACCGAGGCCCTTAGTTTATTTTATCTGGGAGTTAAAATAAACTTAAGCACGCTGTCCTTCGGATGGGACGTTAAGCGATGGTCCCGAGCCTGTACGATGTCAGGTACTCGTTAAAGACCCCTGCCCTAGGTGAATAAAAAATTAGGGTAGGCAAAATTTAGGACTCCCACAGTAGAGTCGGGCTCATGTCCACCAGAGAATGAGCGCTCTGGTAGTAGGCGATATGACCTCGTAGTTAAAGCCCGGACATGAGTCATAAAACCTAACCTAACCTCTACACAACATGACCTTTTGGGAGCCCCTATGTATGAGTAATTCAACTGCTGAATATTAGTGCAAACGGTTCATTGCTTTTGGAGGGGTAGAGGGGGGGTTAATTGATTAATTAGTTCTGGGGAAGTACATTGTCAATGATTCACCGACTTTTTGTTTTTTCAAAATATGGATAGTTGTAGTACTGATTGTAGCCGCAACAGTAATAGTTTGTAAAATTTGAAATACAGTTTATTTTGGGTTTCTCTTTCTTTAAAAGTGGTAATATCAATAAATTTGGAATACAACTTACATATATTTATCACAATATGATAACAGGATTATTGTAATTAATACATTAAAATTTTGAATATAGGTTTCATGTACTCATACTTCTTAAATTAAAAAACGTTCAGTAGATATACAATACTGAGGAATCTGATAGTCGAACCCATGTTCACAAGAAAGAGCGCTCAGATAGTGGGGATGTGACCTCGTAGTTAAAGCCCGGGCTTTATATCACAACTAACTATAGTGAGGTATAGTGATTGTATAAGGTGAGAGAGCGCGAAGTGTGACAGTGCAGTAGACCTTCACCTTGGTTCTAGTGACCCCCTTGTTCTATCCTATCATCCTTATGTAACTCCGCACGCCACATTCCACCCCTCACTTTCTTTAAGCGAGTTTCTTCTTAAGAAATCAGCTTGCCGATAAACTACCACCCACAATATTCACATCAAACAACGCTCTTCTGAACAAGATCAAATTCCTATTTTATAATTATGTTACCGGCAAAGTGTAATGTCTAACCATTGTATACCATTTCGCATATATTTTTGCGGCCAGTGTCGACACAAAATAAAAATAAGACCCTTTTTAAGTTTTATATTGTGTAATTCCACAAAAATAAATACAAAGTGTATACAATATGCACATTTATTTTTCTTCCTGTAATCAAGACTAGTATTTTTGATAATAAAATTTTTAATTAACATTAATGTTTCAAATATAAACAGGGCAGGTAATAACAAGATTTTAAGTTTCAAAAAATATTTCTCTGGAGTTTGTTCTCTGATTAATTATATTGTTTCTTTTGTGTGAATATTACTAAATTATAGTTGAGAAGTCGATAAGTAAGAGATTTAACTTATTCCCAGCAAAGTTGACCAAAAACTTAGTTTATTATATGTATAATACATTTAACACACCTAAAAAGAAGAACATATTATTTTAATATGACATAAAAATATCACTCAGCACACGTTTATTCGTAAACTGTGATTTAATCATTGACTAAATCACTGTTACTGTTAACTTCTCTTTTCCGTTATATGATCTCGTGTTCCCTGTTCTTAAGCTCAACTCTATGTTCGCCCCATTCTCGATGTTTATACAAGAAAGCAATCCACGACTATATACAATCCACGAATTGTATATACAATATGCAAAAAGTTCAAAAGTGATATTTAAGTTGGCTAGGTTGCCATATTTATACAGTTCTGGTTATATAAGGTTGATTCCACGTCCTCAAGGGGGAGGGGCGGGGGAAGTTCTGCCTTAACGGAACACTCAGACCGTTACAAATATTTGAGTTTAAATTAATTTAAATTTCTTACTAATATATTTTATTTATTTTTATGTTTAAACTCAAATATTTTTAACGTTCCGTTAAGGTAGGACTCCCCACTCCCTCACCTCGTTGGGCTTCCCTAGGTTTATTTATTTACTTACATATTCACATAGTAATGAACTTGAAAGAAATAAAACTTTTTATTTATAGTATTGTCTAATTTCACCAACTATATTTACATGGGAGTACTTTCGATATTGAACCTCTACCATCCTCATTCTACCATCCTCAGCCAAAAGCATAAGAGATAAGACTAATAAGAGTCTTATCTATTATGCTTTCGGCTGAGGATGGTAGAAATACCGAAAGTACTCCCATGTAAATATAGGTGAAATTAGACAATACTATAAATAAACAAGTTTTATTTCTTTCAAGTTCATTTGAATTATTTCACAATATCTCTGTAATAATGTCTGTTTTCATAGGTTAGTAATATTGGATTCATGCCCGGGCTTAACTACGAGGTCATATCGCCTACTACCAGAGCGCTCTTTCGTCGCTTTCGTGAACATGAGTCCGACTCCCCATAGTAGAGTTGTTTGGTTATCAGGCTTTGAATTTAAAAACGACCTGATCAGAAAATGTTGACTTTTCTAAAAATGTAATGAATGTTCATTAGCGAATCATTACTACATTATGAATTATTATATTATACATTATGGTACTCAACTCACATTTTAATTGAAACGTACTTCAAATTTAACCTTAAATTTTATAGTTTTTAAACATAACTTTATTCAACATTTAATTTAATCCCAATGTTTTTTGGTGTTTTTGAAAAAAAAAAAAAAATTCTTGGTCTTTAATAGAAATGACTTGATGGTCCTAAATTATGCCTACCCTAAATTGTTATTCACCTAAGGTCTTTAACGAGTACCTGACACTCGGGACCATCAGAAGAACGACGTTGCTTAAGTTTATTTTACCTCCCAGATAAAATAAACTAAGGGCCTCGGTCGGGTTTCGAACCCGCGAACTTGAGCTCAAAAGACAACTACGCATGCCATTAAGCTACCAACACCCTCTAACTTCCCTAGGTATAGGGAGTCACAGCCTCAGGTAACCTATATGACAACGTGGCAAAATTAAATGTCACTACCACTTCTATCAACACACATAAAATGGAAAAATACAAATATTGCTAATGCTAAAAAAAGGAAAAAGTGTGTAATCGCTGTGTGAATTTATTTATGACCCTTCCTTGCATCACAGTATAGTGTCACATTTTTTTCTGCCAAAATCTATTTAACCTATGGTTTATTAGGTGTTTCGCAATTCCAAAAAAGTCGTCGGTGGATCACCAGCAATGCGGTTTCCCAGAGCAAATTAATCATTTACATTTTTGCTCTCACGCCAAAATCATCCGACTGTTTGGACTAAAATTAATGGTTGACTTGAATAGGGCCTTTGAATCCTCATACTAAATTTGGAGTCGATACATTCATTATATCGTCAGTTATTGGGGTTTTTCCCGTCTTCCCTAAACGGCCAATTTCGCGGAAAATTATTAATCAAATTGGGTTTTTAACTTACTTATGAAATTTTGTGTCGATATATTCATTAAAACGGCTGTTGTTTTTATGCTGAGCTCCATCCTTAAACCCATCTTTCTCTTTGGCCGATTTGGCTGAAAATCATTAGGAGTTATTGTGCTCACAGACACACACACAAAGAAATTTTACTTTCCCAGCTATACGAAGTATAGGGGAAGTTATGTAGTCGACAGAAATTCGAATCGGAGTTTTCAATTGACCTCCAGATTCCAAAAAAGGAAAATAAAATTCTGTCTGTCTATGAACACGATGACTCTCGATAGAAAGAATGAATTGACACGAAATTTTATATGTGTATTCAGAACCCTCCAAGGACGACACTTACTGATTTTCAGAAGAATCAGTCAAGGGATTAGAGAAGGGTTAAATTTCATGGACTGAGACAAATATGCCTGTTCCCCATCAGTCACAACTCTTAGTGTGAATTTATGTTTTTTAAATTGTTTTACCAGACTACCTGATGATGAGGGCAACCTCGAAAGCCGGCTAGTATAAAATAATAAAATCTTTGAAAGGTCAAACATTTTTATTTTGGAACCTGTAAGACTTATAAAACGGTTGTGTAACGAGTGGAGGTCATTGCGAAGGGTTCTGAGACTAGTTGAGTCTCAAATTTTAGGTAAGATTAGAGTTTGATTCATGCAAACTTCAAGGAAATCCTTTTAAACGAAAAAAAATAAAAAATGGAGAATCAACAATAAATAAAATAAACAAAAACCTGGTGGTAAGATCAAAATAATGTTCACGTCACTGTCGCCTCCTGTTCATGGAAACTTGCCAAATCTCTCCTTGAGAGGAGCTCGAGAGGACATAGACAATGTGATGTCTTATCTACGAGTATCGTGTTCCGGGTGTCTTCTGTTAGTCCACAAGGTGAAGGTAACCAACAGATAAAAACAAGATCCTGAGAGTATTCAAATTGGAAACTGTCCACACACTGGACAAAACGTTCTGTCCAATCAAGGCTTTCTACAGTCCTCGAATATTATTGACACAACTGTCTAAGACTCTAATCTTGAAAAGTAGAAGCTTGGCTTCAAAATAAGTTAAACTTTCCCGCATAATATCAAAATTTCAGCTAGATCAGTCGTATGGTTCACCGTCTATCCATTGCATGTTATAATCATGTTATTTTTCAGATATATGCTTGATTTAGTTCCATATGACATATTCTGACTAACAATTTTTTGTAAACTGACCAACATGCTCAGAATTATGGTTTTTTTTTTTTTTTTTTTTTTTTTTTTTTCGGGTGCACCGGTAAATCACCCGGCCCTGCTATATCGTCGGGGAAGAGGGAGTGGAATTCTGTATTGTATCTTTATTACATCCAAATTGTTGCTATGGGTGTCTGAGAGTGGCAGCCCTTAGCCCCTTGCGGGGCAGACCGGCGCTCTCAGACCCCCTTGTGTTGCCGGGGTCAAAGGGCCTTCTTCTGTTCCCGCCAGGAGGCGACAAACCGGCCGAACGCCGGATAGTTCGACTCCGATATCAACTCCGGCAGGCTCAATCCCGAATACGATCCTGTCTCGCGGATGAGCTCCACCCTAGACCCGTCGTACAGCGGACAATCCCCCCGGCTATCGGCGTGCACCGTGATTACGAGATCGTCAACATAGGCTACAGCCTTGTACAGAATTATGCTAACCTACTGAGTCCAACACCGAGGCCTTTAAGTTTCTACTTGTAGCTAAAAAAAAAACTTGAGCACGCCGTCCTTTGGATGTGGTCCCGAGCCTGAACGATGTCAGGTAGACGCCCTACTTTAGTTGAATAAACCTGGGTAGGCAAAATTTCGGACTACCATAGTAGAGTCGGGCTCATGCGACGAAAGAGCGCTCTTGTAGTAGTCGATATGACTCGTAGTTACAGCCCGGGGATGAGTAATAATAACTAACAACAGAGCTGTATTTTTCAACAGGTGTGACGCCGCAAAGGCGTGTGTGTGTCCTGAAGGCCACGGAAACAGCTGATTATTTCATTTCTTTTGAGACACGCTAAACTACATTAGGACTTTTTATTAACATTTCTGACCTAAGAAATGTGTAGTAGGTATCTTGCGTAAGTTCATAGTCAAATGAATAAACAAAACCTATCAGATAAAAACCACAAAATATATGTCACTTTATTTTATTATCTACAAACAATTTCACTCTGCTCAAGATCATCCTCAAAAATAAATAAAGATTAGTTATTAAACCTTGAGCACGCTGTCCTTCGGATGAGACGATAAGCGATGTTACCGGGTCTGTGCGATGTCAGGTACTCGTTAAAGACCACTATTCTAAGTAATCAAGCCTGGGTAGTCAACGAGTCGGGCTCATATCCACCAGAGCGCTCTTACGACTTATTAAAGAAAATTCATGACAATTCTATTACAAAGACTTTCTTAATCACTAAATTAATATTATTAAAAAAAAAAGTCACCTGTTAGATAGTCTGGGCTTTAACGAACAGGTCATATAGCCTACCAACAGAGCGCTCTTTCGTCGCTCTGGTGGCCATGAGCCCAACTACTATGGGAGTCATAAATTTTGCCTACCCTAAATTTGTATTCACCTAGGGTAGGGGTCTTTAACGAGTACCTGATATCGTACAAGTTCGGGACCATTTTCTTACCTCCCAGATAAAAACCGTAAGGACCTCGGCCGGGTTTCAAACCCTCGATCTTGAGCTCAGTAGACATGGGGATTGAAACATAAAAAAGCTCTTTAACAGTTGACTTTCGGAGGTGACCACAAATGTCAATAAAAAATGAAGAAAAATGTATGTTTTTTAAAAAGTATTGTCTATTCTACAAAATACATATAATATATGGAAATAATTTCGGTATTGCCACCATCTTCAACCACGACTTAACGAATACAGTATTTGTTAAGTCGTGGCTGAAGATGGTAGCAATATCGAAATTACTCCCATATATTTTAAAAAAATGTAAAAAACAATATTTTTTAAAAAACGTACGTTTTTGTTAATTTTTATTAAGTGTTTCACAATATCTCTGCAAAAATGTTGAGTATCATGTTGATTGAAATTTGAATGGTTTGATCATATGAATGTTTGACGTATCTATATATTGGGGGGAGGCGCTCTAAAATATGGGTTTCGAGTTTCGAATTGAATTGAGTAGAACATCGTTTTGAAGATCTTTGTAAAATCATGTAACTAAAAGTTACTAACCGGGCAGATAACGTTACTAACCTGCTTAAAGTTACTAACATGCTTAAAGTTAGAAAATAAGTAGGAGGCGATGATGGCAGAAAAAAATTTATTTGGAAAGGAGCAACGGGAAGTTTTTAAAAACAATAAGTTTTAAAACGAACGAAACTTTCAGAAACTTTACTAGGCTGAATATTCCTCAAAAGAGTTAAAACTTCGTCCTATGACCACTCAATTTTTGAAACTGAGATGGGAGAGAAGGGGGAATAAAGAGAAAGGGGGGGGGGGGGGGGGGGGGGGGGTTTGCTCCTTCGGTTCGGAGCGTTGAGTCAAAAAACCGTGTCCACAGCAGGCGTGCTCACTTTGATGTACCGACTTCTCTCAGATCGGGTCCGATTGCTCACCCAGTTAACACCTGAGTATTTGAGCGGCGAAATTACGCTCATTCGGGGCGAATGCTCAAGTGAATACCCAGCTTAACATGCTTAAAGTAACTTCGGGCGAACCTGGGTATTCTGCTAGTAGTCAATAAAGAAAGTTGCAGGTTGACTACATCAGGTACACATTTTTGATCTATTTTTCACGTTTCATTACGTCAGTTATGTTTATTCTTTTATCAGCTGATTTGATCAGAGCTTTGTGACTGAACAGACACGTCCTTATCGGTGGAGGGTGCAGATAGATACGTTATTGTGATTAAACAATTAGACTAGGGAGGGAGGATTGGGCAAGATGAGGGGGCCATGATGAAGTAACTGAAGCGGGGAAGGTTCGCGCCACGAATCTGAAATATACCGCCGCGTCCACCGCCCCGGCCACTGTCTTGATTACCAACGCTTTCACCAACTCAACTCTACTCCATAACATCACGACAAATCCGCACCATTGTTCCACTTAGCCCACCCAAAAAAACATAAACATTAACTGACCGGGAAAATTCTAAGGTTTTTTTTACTGATAATAGGAGCCTTCAATCAGACAGATAACCTTACCTTATTTCGTGTAATATGCCTTTTGTTATGTATTCGGTGAGAAATTCGATGTTGAATTTTCAATCAAATTGGTTTCAGTCGATTATTGGTGATTCACCGATCACTTTTTACTTCCCCAACTACACAAAGTATAGGGGAAGTCATGTCATATTTCTGAGCACCTGATTCCAAAAATAAAAAAAAATATGTCTGTCTGTTAATGACTCATGCCCGGGCCTTAACTACGAGGTCATATGGTCTACTATTAGAGCGCTCTTTTATCACTCTGGTGGACATGAGTCCGACTATACTGTGGGAATCTTAAATTTTGCCTACCTAGGTGTATTTAGGGTAGGGGTCTTTAACGAGTTTCTGATATCGCACAGGCTCGGGACCATCGCTTCGTTCTTGAGCTTCTTGAACACGATAACACCCGATAGAATGAATGTATCGACATGAAATTTCATACTTAGATTCAGAACCCTGTAAGGAAGACATATTGTTTATCAGACAAATCGACCAATGGAAGGAGGGATTAGACGGAGGATTAACACAAAAACTCTAATAAGTGCCATTGTAATGAATGTATCGATATGAAATTTCAATTTAAATTCAAAACCCTCTAAGGAAGACAGATATTGTTTTTCAGACAAATTGACCAATGGATGGAGGTATTAGACGAAGGCTTAACACAAAAACTCTAATAACTGCCATTGTAATGAATGTATCGATATGAAATTTCATATTTAAATTAAAAATCCTCTAAGGAAGACACATACTGTTTTTCAGACAAATCGACAAATGGATGAGGGATTAGACGATTAGACGGAGGCTTAACACAAAAACTCTAATAACTACCATTGGTATGAATGTATCGATATGAAATTTCATATTTAAATTCAAAACCTCATAAGGATGGCAACTATTAATTTCCGTGAAATCGGTCGGAAGAGGGGACCAGAGAAGGAGGGCTCGATTCAAATACCCTAATTAATATCTGAAATGAAGATATCGAGTTAAAATTTAGTATGAGGATTCAGAAGCCACTATGTAAGTCAACTATTGAGCTTTAACACAAATATTCGATTGGCTTACGGGAGAGCAAAAACGTAATTGATTATTTAATTAGTAAGGGGAAGTACAAAACCGGTGATTCACCGACTACTTTTTTTATTATTATATTTTTATTTGTCGATGGGCCAAATGTGAAATCTATGGGTCAATTGTGGCTTCTAGACAGACTAACAGATGGATTGACACACTAAAATCGTAAAAACTATATAAAAATTGCAAAAAAAATAAAATAAAATAAATAATTATAAACATACCTATATATATATATAATTCATATTAAATTATATATATATAAATTTTTTGTTAGCCATGCTGTTTATGAGATAATAACGAAAGCAGGTCAAGGTGCGAGACGAACACTACAGTTACAGGGCTCCGTTGCGTGCCTTTGAATAATATTTTCAAAAGAAGCAATTAGTATGCAGTATCCTAGTCGTTTGAAGAAAAATAGTTATTTGCAAATGTTAAATACTTTTTGGCAAAACATTATTGAATTTTTTAGTTTACTCAAGTTTTTTTAATAAATATACTTTCACATTACTAAAAATTTTAAATTAAAAATTTTATGAAACCCCGACGAGAAATAAGAGAAATAATGTATCACCGACAATCTATTTCCCCAGAACTAATTAATCAATTACCTTTTCGCTCCTCCTTCAAAAGCAATCGACCGTTTGTGCTAATACTCAATAGTTGACTTACGTAGGGACTCCTAAATCCTCATACTAAATTTGGTATCGATAAATTCATTATATGTGCAGATATTAGGGTTTTTGAATTGAACCACCTCCCCCAAACCACCCCTTCCCTATAGCCGATATCGCTGAAATTTGACAGGTTATGTCCTCATCGGAATTTGACTTCAAATATGAAATTTCAATTACATTCATTACATCGGCAGTTATTGGGGTTTTTGAGTTGAGATCCCTCTGATCCCCCTTCCCTTCTGCCGATACCGCTGAAAATCAATGTGTCGTCCTTATGGGGTTTTGAATGTACCTATGAAATTTTGTGTCGACACATTCATTACAAAGTTAGTTAATAGAGTTTTTAAGTTAAGCTTTCCCCTTTTTGCTGATTTGACTGAAAATCAATAGGTATCGTCGTTAGAGGGTCCTATATTCACATATAAAATTTCGTGTCGATAAATTCATTCTATCGGAGTTAACGTGTTCACATACACAATTTTTTTTTTTTTTTTCATTTTTTAGAATCAGGACGACAGAAAACATGAAATTCCGTTGAAAACTCAACATCGATTTTTTATCAATCATATAACTTCCCCTATACATCGTATAGCTGGAAAAACAATTTTTCCAAAACAAAACAATTATCCCCATAATGGAGGTCAATATACCTCCGACCACTAATGTGTTTACTATTTTATTCATTCGAAAAATACACTTTAACATGAACTAGATTATCTGTAACCATTTGGCTAAGTAGGTTCAGCATGTTCCTTAATTGTACCAAAAACTACCAAACAAATCCTATTCCGGACGATATTTATCATTTTCCTAATGACAGTGGTATATTTCAAGGATAGCACTTATCGTTTTATCTATACTTAAAGAATAATAATTGCCAAATAGAAAATAAAATTGTTGGTTTAAACTCGGATGTATACACGCTCTACTATATTTACTAGTCATCTTTTGTTCTAGTTTAAAATCGATCCATAAAAACGCTGAATTTTACTGAAATTCCAGTCTGAAATGTGTATTTATTTTTGGTGTGCCTCCTTGAATGTGCAGCAGATGTAAAATAAATATTAATTATTCATAATTGTAAGTATGCTGATAATTAACAGGTATTGTCCTCCTAGGATTTTGACTTTAAATATAAAATTTCCTGTCGATATATTCATTTCTTCGGCAGTTATTAGAGTTTTTGTGTTGAGCATTCCTTTTAATCCCCCTTCCCTCTGGCCAATTTAGCTGAAAATCAATAGTTATCGTCCTTGGGGCGTTTTGGATACACATATAAAATTTCATATCGATAGCTTCATTCTTTCAGGAGTTATAGTGTTTTCAGACACACAAAATATTCTTTTTTTTCTTTTATTGGAATTAGGTTGTCGGAAAACATGAAATTTCCATGAAAACTCAAATTTGAATTTCTGACCGATTACATGACTTCTCCTATACATTTGGTATAGCTGAGGAAGTAAGCAGGTGTGTGTGTCTGTGAACACGATAACTCCCGATAGAATGAATGTATTGATACGATAGTTTAAATGTGTACCCAAAACCTCCCACTCCTACTAATTTTCAGCCTAATCAGTTAAAGGGAATAGGGAAATTATTAGTCACGTAAAATTACTTCACAATAAAGAGAGAAAATTAGCATTTTTATATTCTTTCCCAAGGTCAGCTGTTAGGCAGTGATGAATTATTTTACTGCAAGAATTTTTTAAGGAATTAACAAGTTGTGCCTGAAACAGTGGCTTCTGCAATGTTGTTAAAGTAGCAGCAACTAAACACGTTGAGGCTCATTAGAAGTTATGCAATATGTGAAGAAAAACAGAGCCGAACAGATTCAAGGTTGCACTTGTGTTTGTTGATTGGCACTGAAGCCATTAAAAATAATTGTAGGAAAGATGCTCCGAACTTGATATACCCAGGTAAAGTTACGCCAAGATCTATTAAGTATATTGCGAACATGAATATAAAACTATATCTGGCACTCAAAACCAAAAAAAAAAAAGAAGCATTTGTGAACCTGAAAATAGTAACTTCGACCACCTTCGAAAATCATAATAATATAGGTATATTATCGATACTCTGGGACCCTTAAAATGTGCCGTAAGCCTCTGGGAGCCTATATCATGTCTCGTCGCCCTCTGGAAGCCTGAAAATAGTCACTTCGACCACCTTCGAAAATCCTAATAATATATTATTGATACTCTGGGACCCTTAAAATGTGCCATAACCCTCTGGGAGCCTAAATCATGTGTCATTTCCCTCTGGGACCCTGAAAATAGTCACTTCGACCACCTTGAAAACCATAATAATATATTATCGATACTCTGGGACCCTTAAAATGTCCCATAAGTCTTTGGGAGCCTAAATCATGTCTCGTCGCACCCTGAAAATAGTCACTTCAACCCCCTTCGAAAATCATAATAATATCGATACTCTGGGATCTTTAAAATGTGCCATAAGTCTCTGGGAGCCTAAATCATGTCTCATTGCCCTCTGGGAGTCTGAAAACAGTCACATGGACTGATATTTTTGATGATTTGCCTATCATATTTTTAGTAGATCCTTAGGTCCTCAACTGATCGCTTTGAGAATTCCTGCTCAAGAAGAACTCATAAAAAGAACATTAGATATACTGCAAGTTTTCCAATTTAACAACGATTATCCATTGAATCATCGCAACATGTATACGAGTAGACTTGTTTTTATTTCCGTGCCATTAATGCTGCTATCTGCAGTCAAGAAGCAAGCGATGTTTTATCGTGAGGATCTAATTGAGTTGTGTTACCTGCAATAAGTAATCATTAATAAAGTGAACAAGTTGGTGGTACAAGTGAAGTCTATAAAGAGAATGAAGGTTAAACACTGCGTTATAATGACTTGAGGACCTTGATAGGAATTAGTAAGTCGTTCAACGTAGAAGCCTTGTAGTCTCCACATAAGAACACCTTGTACCCGTGTTTCTAGACCTCATCCAACCATAACAAGAATGTACACTATTACTTCCCCAGAAGTATAGGGGAACTTATATAATCGGTCACAAATTCAAGTTTTCCGAACTTCTAATTGCAAAAATGAAAAAAAAAAATCTGTCTGTGTGTGTTGGGGATCACGATAACTTCAGATATAATGATTGTATCGATACGAAATTTTATATGTGTTTTCAAAACTCTCTAAGGACGACACATACAAATTTTCAGCCAAATCGGTCAAAGGGACGAGGGGGATTAGAGGAGAGGTGTAAAACAAAACCTCTAATAACTGCCGTTGTAATAAATGTATTGGATTTTCCAAAAAAAGTACGTAGCCGGTGGTTCTCTGACGAAATTTTTTTTAAACATGAAAAAAATGTAATTCTAGTGAAAGCTGAACATCGAATTTCTGACAGATTACATAACTTCCCTTAGACTTCGCACAGCTGGGGAAATTAAATTAATATAAAACACTCGAACTACAGAGATATTGAATAACTAGGAAGAAACATTGTGAACGTTAATCAAATTATGGGTTTTCTTCCTTGGTGTTTTTGTGACTCATGCCTGTGCATTAACTACGAGATCATTGTTTAACGTCCCATCAGAAGGACGACGTGCTAAAGTTTTTTTTTTCCTCCCAGATAAAAACCTAAGGGCCTCGATTTCGAACCTAAGAATTATCTTCCTTCGACTTCCCTCAAGGTACTGTCGATTCTATCGATCATTAGGAAGTGCAATGTTCGAGGACAAGAAGAATGTTCCAGCCCCCGGGAGTGACGAAAGATACTGATTTAGTCAATAGAAAATTTGCATAGGACACAAGGTGGTTCTTTCAATAGTTTCGTTAAGTTGTGTCGCAATTAGAACCAGTAAAAATTTGACATTAGCAACTTACACGTTTCTAAAAGGACACATTTGATGTTTAAAGAATTTAGGATGATCAAAAGCATCAAACTTCAGGAACTTGAGAACGTTTTCCTAATGTCAAAAAAATTAAAATAAAATAATAAGAAATTAGCAAAAAAAAAGTTTTTGTATAGTTTAATAGACTAATTGAAACAATTGAAAAATCAATTTCTGTGGAAAGAGGGTGGGTTAGAAAAGTAAGTATAGGAGAAAGACGAGGACGCCAAGATGGCGATGTTGGAGCGGCTATACAGCGAACGAAGAGTGGGAAGACGCAGGCTTGGATGGACAGCGACGCAACAAGACTTCCGGGTAGGAGACCAGCAGAACAAGTGAAGACTCCTCGTCACAGCTATTTTTTTTTTTTTCATTGTCTTTCCTTGTTTTGTCTTGTCTATCCTTTCGCCTCATCTTTTCTCTTTTCGTCTTAGCTCGTCTCGTTTCTCCTCTCCTCGTCCCGTCTTTTCTGACCTCGTATCTCCTCTCGTCTCTTCTCATCTCGTCTTTTCTCTCCTCATCTCTTCTATTCTCTCGTTTCATCTCTTCTCACCTCGTCTTTTCTCATTTCGTTTCGTTTCTCGTCCCGTCTTTTCTGTCCTCGTCTCTCCTCTCATCTCTTTCTTTTCAACTCCTCTCTCCTCGTCTCTTATCTCTTCGTTTTATCTCCTCTCGTCTCTTCGCTCCTCGTCTCATCTCTTCTCATTTCGACTCGTCTCTTCTCTCTTCGTTTTATCTCCTCTCGTCTCTTCGTTTCTCTCCTCGTCTCTTCTCTCTTCGTTTTATCTCCTCTCCTCGTCTCTTCTCTCTTCGTTTTATCTCCTCTCATCTCTCGCCTCGTCATCTCATCTCTTTCTTTTCATCTCCTCTCGTCTCATTTTGTCTCGTTTCTCCTCTTATCTCTCGCCTCGTCTCATCTCGTTGATCTACCGGTCTAATTGCCGAACGCTACTTGAGGAAACCTCGACCTCACTAATGTCACTGACCAATACCTATTTCACTGTTTTAGCGCTAACAACTACGTTTCACTTATTTCACGGGCGCTACAACAGTGAAATAAGTACCTAATTAAGAGACAGAAATTCGACTGAGATAATAAGGCCCAATTCATTCAGGCACTTGCGACATCCACTTCTGTCCGCTAATGAAGACAGCTTTGTTCCATCATAATGTCTCTATAGTTTGTTTCACAAACTGTACTCACTCACCATCAGTAGCTCAAACAAACAAACAAACAAACAAATAGGTCACACTACGAAACAAAATTATTTTAGTAAATAGTTCATCGTATTTTTTTGTTCGAATATCATTTAATTTACTAATGGTGCAGATGGCGAATTGAAGATTAGTAAATAAAATAGTTCAAAAGAAGTTTTTTGAATAAAAAATGAGTTTATCCAAACAAAATGTAACAAAAAAAGTATAAAAATTCACTAAGTTCTAGGAAATCTTAGATTTGATCTACAAAACAGTTCATTAATAGTCAATGTAATGAATATATCGACACAAAATGTAGTATCGAGGATTCAGAAGTCCCTATGTAACTATACACTTTTAGCTCAAAAAGGTCGATTAGTTTTCGACGGAGAGCTAAAATTCATTTATTACCGGTGATGACTTTTTTTAATATGATAACTTGTATTAGTTATTGTGACTCATACCCGGGCTTTAAATACGAGGTCACATCGCCTACTACCAAAGCGCTCTGGTGGACATGAGCCCGACTCTACCGTGAAAGTCCGTAAATGTTGTCTACTCAGGTTTATTCAGTGAGGCTAGGGGTTTTTAGACATCCGAAGGAGTTTTTTCAAGGTTTTTTCTTTATATATATAATTATTAGTTTGCTATCCTAGGTGCACTTGCTTTATACTCAATAAGTATAATATTTAATACTGTAAATATATTATATATTATAGTTGTACTTGGGTCTCTATTTGTTCATATTTCAAATTCCATCGCAAGTTTATCACTGACTCCGTATATATTTTCAAATAAATCGTGAAAATGTGAAGGTTACTCACTCACCAGGGAACCCGTAGATCAGTGGCCTCGCCCGCATCGTTACGAATAAGATACGGGTTATTCCCTGAACGCATAAAATTCGTTTCATTTCATAATAATAAATAGAAAAACAAAATTATTATTCTATTTATAAATTTGTTCAGCAGATTATTGATCTATTCGCTGAGTTGTCAGGATTATGTTTTAATAGCCTATACACAGTTTATAGGTTCTTTGTTTATGAGCTATCTCCCTGCTCCATTCTCTGTCTTCATCTTCTGTCCCCCTCTTCCCTTTGACCGATTTGGATGAAAATTAATAGGCTCATGAAGATTTAAATTTACAAGTAAAATTTCGTTTATATTATTATATAATTTCGTGAAAAATAGATATGTGTTGTCCTAATGTGGGATTGAATTTATATAAGAAATTTCATGTCAATACATTCATTTCATCAGCAGTATTAGCGAGTTAATTTTATATGTGTATCCAAAACCCCATAAGGACGACGCCCATAGATTTTCAATAAAATTGGCCCAAAGAGAAAGTAAGGTTGAGGGGGCGAGGGGGGGGGGGGGGGGGGGGGGGAGACCAAGGTACTAATAACTTTAATGTCTGGCGAAGTATCAACGTATGACGTATGATATTAATGTATCTGGCGATGTATCAACGTATGACGTATGATATTAATGTATCTGGCGATGTATCAACGTATGATATTAATGTATCTGACGATGTATCAACGTATGATATTAATGTATCTGGCGATGTATCAAAGTATGATATTAATGTATCTGGCGATGTTCGAAACCCGACCGAGGCCCTTAGTTTATTTTATCTGAGGGGTAAAATAAACTTAAGCACGCCGTCCTTCGGATGGGACGTTAAGCGAAGGTCCCGAGCCGGTACGATGTCAGGTACTCGTTAAAGACCCCTACCCTAGGTGAATAAAAATTTAGGGTAAGCAAAATTTAGGACTCCCACAGTAGAGTCGGGCTCATGTCCACCAGAGTGACGAAAGAGCGCTCTGGTAGTAGGCGATATGACCTCGTAGTTAAGGCCTGGGCATGAGTCATAAAACCAAACCTAACCTAACCTTTTATACATGAAATTATAGGTTTGTGATAGCTAAAATAATTATATTTTTTTAGATTTCCACTGCTATATTATTTTCTTTTACCACTAATTTTATTTATTGTGACAAATTTAACGAATCGATGAACCTAAAAGTTTCTTACCGAAAGATCACTTTATAGTTCGTAATATTGATATTTTAGTTAAATTCAGTACAACGGTAAATATGATCAATAATGTTGTAAAAATACAACACTATATGTTTTTTAGAGCTTTTTTTTTTGTTTAGTTCTGATACACATTTAATACATAAAGTATGGAAGCAACTGAAAGTCACGGACACAGACCCTGGAACCAGTGACTGGAGATATTTAAGAACTGTATGCAGGTCATTAGCATATTTGAACGAGTGGAGTGCAATCTAGTGAAGTGTATTGGTCCACACGGAGTGGTCCTATCTGACGGTGTGATGTGGAAACTGATGTCCACGCCTATTGTGAGGTAATCCAGGACGTTTCACAACCTTCCTATCTATCAGCTGTCTTCAGGAGATCTGTGACCAATCAGAGTCAATGTCAGAGGCTAACCTGTTTCAGAAACATGAAAAAATTATAATAAGGAAGTAATAAAAAACAAATCGACTTTAAAGTAGAGAAGACTGGAACAGATCAGCAGGGAAGTAGAGAGGACGGAGAGAGAGGAAAATGAGCTTTTGGTTCATTGTCCGAGAACCGCACGTAAGCAACTTCAGATAGTGATAAAACGCAAGCAGGGTAGGTAGCTTCCCTAAAGCAGTACATTTTGGAGGGGATGAAATCGACAGATTATTTTTACCAAGAAAAAAACAAATTCATTATCGTATTCTATTTTTACTTCCCCACATATACAAAGCATAAGAGAAGTAATCGGACTGAAGTTCGATGCGGAGTTTGCAACGGAATTTCATGTTATCCGACCTCCAGATTCCAAATACGACGACACCTATTAATTTTCAACCAAATCGACCAAAGGCAAGAGGGGATTAGCAAAGAGGATAAACACAACAACTCTTATAACTGCCGATGTAATGAATGTATTCACATGAATCGACTTGTCAAATTTCAGCGATATCGGTCGAAGGGAAGACGAAGGGGTTCAGGGAAGGGGACTTAATTAAAAAACCCTTATAAATGCCGATGAAATGAATTTATCGAGACAAAATTTAGTTTGAGGACTTAGGAGCCCCTATGTAAGTCAACTTTTGAATATAAATGGTCGTAAATGG
Source organism: Aradus depressus (assembly GCA_963662175.1). Classification (NCBI taxonomy): domain Eukaryota; kingdom Metazoa; phylum Arthropoda; class Insecta; order Hemiptera; family Aradidae; genus Aradus; species Aradus depressus. The sequence continues at coordinate 14,611,897 of OY759214.1, read as the reverse complement.
TCGACAGGTTTTGAAGGGGGAGCGAGTTCGGTGATTCACCGGCGACTTTTTTACTTCTGAATAAGGATTCGTGCGAAAATAGGAATGTTTTCAACGGATTTTCACGTTTCAAGTGTCTGTGATTAGAACTTTGTGAGGGCTCTATGTAGCAGTAAACTTGAAACTTGAAAATATGTCACATGTGCTAACTTAGATCTGAGGGTGCTAACTTAGGGGCCTAAGTACATTTTAGAAGACAAAACTTATTTTTATGACCTAATCAAATGAAAGTTGAAGAGAAAACTGAGAGACTCATTTTATATAAAATATGGTTTTTAGAAGGTCACCCGGTTTGCGAGATGCATGCCGAAAACCGGCGTAAAATGTTGTTTTGAAACACATTTAACTTTATGTTTGCTTGATATAAGCGAAAACGGTTAGACCTATCAAAAAATTGGTTCTCACCAAAAATGTTCCTCATAAAATTTCCAATCTCTAATTCTTTGAGATAGGACCAATTCGATCGAAGTTACTCTCGTACAACGCCGGGTAACCAGCTAGTACTAAATACTTATTAACTTTCTCTTGGTATCATTGTTTACCATGAAAGTTGTGCATTTGTCTGATTGTAGTTGACAACATGGCAGATAATGGCCTATATCATGATGACGTACAAACATCGAAAGAAAATTGATTGATTGATAAGAATTCGAGTCGACATTCAATCGATTAAAAGCCCATATGGAAGTTTATCCTAATCTGATCAATAAAGTAAGGATATTAATAATCTATTGGAGCTGAATTGAAAAGGAATAAAATTCTCTTTAATATATGTTGCCAAAAAACTGGGATAATGTAATGATAATAAATACAGTGTTCCAGTATACCGCTTATTAGTTAGTTATTGTGGTCAAAGTACAGGCTTCAAGTATGAGGTCATTTCGCCTACTACCAGAGCGCTCTTCCGTCGCACTGGTGGACATGAGCCCAACTAATATGGGAGTCCTAAATGTTGCTTACTTAGGTTTATTCACCTAGATAAGGGGTCTTCAACGAATACCTGACATCACACAGGCTCAGGACCATCACTTAAGAGGGCGCCGGTAGCCGGTGATTCACGGAAAATTGTTTTCAAATGTCGAAGGCAAGCACGATTACATAACTTTCCCTATACCTCATATAGCTGGGAAATACTATCGTATACTACGTGGTCTCTATATACTCGTATTCGTACGTAGACAAGAGAAGGAGGTTGTGTGAGGTAACCAGCAAGTGTATGTTAGAGGTTCGTATTGACACATGTTACATAACTGGGGACCGCAGGGGATGCCTTATGTCAAAACAGAAAACAGAAGGGTTCATTCATTGTTCTACATAGATATCTGGGTCAAGGTGGCCGGTGGTCAGACCCAACATAACCAATTGTAAAGGGTAATAGGCAATGGAATGGGGAACCATGGGGCTACACCCTCAGGGACACCACATACATCACCAGAAATGTACTTCCCCCTGGCGAATTGTTCAACTAGATTGGATGAGCTGTGGTCAATGCTCATATCCATTCCCTTCAAGGGCTTCATTCGGGTTTGAACCCGCGATCTTGAGCTACTGGCACCCTGATTATTCAAGTAAGTGTTTGCTCTCCCTCTAAAACTAATGGACCCATTTCTCTCTGTAAATAAACAGTCTTACTAATGGTTTTAATCTTATTTACAATTTTTTGAATTGAGCCCCCAGCTTTATTCCACCCCTTTCCTTCTGTCGATTCCGCTGAAAATCAATAGGTGTCATTCTTATTGTGTCCTGGGTACACATACAAGATCTCGTGTCGAGTTAGTTATTATGACTCATGCCCGGGCTTTTAACTTCGAGATCATATCGCCTACTACCAGAGCGTTCCATTGTCGCTCTAGTGGACATGAGCCCGACTCTACTATGGGAATCTTTAACGAGTGCATGACATCGTACTCGGGACCATCGCTTAACGTCCCACCCGAAGGACGGTATGGTCAGGGTGTTTTGACTTTTTTGACAGATAAAAAAACCCTTCATTACATAGGCAGAAAGAGGAGTTTTTGAGTTGAAACTTCTCCCCTCCTCTGATCTCTCTCATACATTTGGCCGATTTGGCTGAAAATTAATAGGTGTCATCCTTATGGGGTTCTCAATAGGTACATATGAAATTTCGTATAACTATATTAAAAATGCGCAATAATACCATTCCGTAGAGAAGGACGTTCAACAGTACCATTCTGTATCTTGTGTTTTCATTTAAGAATTTGCTAAAAAAAAAGACCGTGCTCCATTTACCCGTTAGGGTATGTGAAGTATTGCGAAAATCCCTATTTTATGTCATGCATGCGGCAAACGACACCGATGTCCTTCCTCTCAACACTTTCTTTATATACTTTAGTCATAATAAGGTCGTTTGTACCCATCACAGGAGATTCTAGTCGGCACTTCTCTCCTGCAAGGGAAAACGTAATGTCAAATTCAATGTACCTATTATCATGAAGTTTTCAAAATCTTATCTACATTTCACATATTCAGATTAAATTCAGAATAAATTATCGAAAAATCGAAGATGCACTGAATTATTCAAGACAATAATTCAATTATTAAATTGATAAATATCCGACAAGGGAATAAATAGAAAATTCTGATAGTTTGGAAATTCTTATTATAGAATGCGTGCAGATTTTTCAAATAAATGATAAGAATTCCAACAGATAATCAATGAATTAAATGATTAACTGTTCCTTATAAACAAGAATCAAGCCATAAAAATACAAATACTACGCAAATTTTTCTGTATTATCTCAGAACAAGAAGACAATAATACTATATGGTATCCGTTGATATACAAGAAAAACTCTACAAGGAGAAAACTATATTCTTGCGGCAAGAAGATATCTTCTTGACATTATCTTCTTACAGAATTAAATTAAAAAACATTCCTCATATACTGAATAAAAACACTTAGAACAAGTCAAAAATTCCACTATATTTATATAAAATACACAATATATTTCGCTGGTTAGAGCATTGTCAAGTGAACAGGATACAGACTTATGACTCTGAATCCTGTACACTTGACAATGCTCTAACCAGCGAAATATATTGTGTTTTTATATAAATATAGTGGAATCGTTCTAAGTGTTTTATTCAGTAGTATTTACAATGAACTTCCACAAGATCTGGCGAAAACATATCTCATTTCTCATACTTTGTATAGCTTGGGTAGTAAAACTCTATTCTCATCGAGAGAATCACCTAATGGTGTCTACTATACCCTATCACCGACTGGTGTCTACTTTTATTCCCAATCACCTAGTGGTGTCTATTATCCTCTATCACCGACCAGTGTCTACTATACCCTGTCACCGACTGGTGTCTACTACTATTCCCTATCATCGACTGGTGTCTACTATACCATATCACCGACTGGTGTCTACTTTTATTCCCAATCACCTAGTGGTGTCTATTATCCTCTATCACCGACCAGTGTCTACTATACCCTGTCACCGACTGGTGTCTACTACTATTCTCTATCATCGACTGGTGTCTACTATTCCCTATCACCTAGTGGTGTCTACTATTCCCTATCATAGACACAAAATACAGAATAGGTACAACTTTTTTGCAGCAAGAAGAAATTTGATTTGCCGCAAGAACAAATTTTTTCTTGCTATTATTATTATTCTTGACGCAAGAATATATTTTTCTCCGTGTATTTTTCGTCTCTCAAAAACAAAAGTATGCGAATGACCGCCAATGTACTTCCCCAGCATGAATTAATCAATTACGTTTGAGTTGAGTCCCCCCTCTGATCCCTCTACCGGCTGATTTTGCTGAGATTCTCAATGTCACGAAATTTTATACTTATACAACGTAGAACTCCGTAGACACCTATTATTCACCGGATATTAGAGGAGGGAGCCTAACAAAAACCTTAACAATTGTTAGTATATAAGTTAGACCTATTGATTTACAATCAAATCGGTTAATTGTCTTCAGAGGGAGAGCAACAACTTAGTTCATTAATTCGCGCTGGGGAAGTACTTTTTTTTCAAGATTACAATACTTTCTTACACTAAAGTATCGAAAGGTAAACTCGATTCAATTGTAACTATCTTTCCTATACCAGCGTTTAAGCAACGAGTGGTTGTATGAAATAAAATGATATTGTAGTGAGAAAATTAAACTTTTTGAACTGAACCTGTTTTTGCTTGTATCCCCTTGATACAGAAAATGAACAATAAAAACATATTTTTTTAAACGATTTACTTTCAGAAATGTTACTGATTTAATGTATTGTATTTTATGTTACCGGTAAAATGTACAAACTCAAGTTGAACAAATAAATTTATATTATCAAAAAGTCAGAGTATCAGTATGTACATCCCCATATCAATTCATTTGGACTAGGGCTCTGAGGTTTCTAGAAGTTCAAAAAATTAATAGAAATACAGTAAAATCCTTTTATAACGATTCCTGATGTAACGATTTCCGGATATAACGATGTAAAACCCGTATCTAGTTTGGTTTGCTATTTAAAAGTGAAGAAATAAATCCGGATATAACGATGTTAGGTATAACGATATTCCGTCTAAAAGGATCTAAAACATAAGAAAAAGTTGTTTTTTCATTCCGGTTATAACGATATAATATGTATGTATATACGCACATACATACATAATTGGGTAAACAGTATGAGTTTTGAACAGATGAAAAATACGAACATTATAGAAAAGGGATTTAAACACGGTTCTTGTTTACTCTTTCCGAGCGCAATGAGTCATTCCATTTCCCCCTTGTAGAATATTCTTCGAACTCCCTTCTTCCCTTCTAGTGCGTGTATTCCTAGTTTCTGATTAGTCTTTCCTTTGCCTCCGTAGGGATCAAGGCAGTGTAAAAATTGAATTGAAAATGACTTCGAACAAACGTCGCGCATTTTCTATTGAAAAAAAAGTGAAAATCATAAATAGGATTGAGAAAGGAGAAACAATCAAAAACTTAGTGTCGGAGCTTCGAATTTCCCAGTCTACGATATCGACAATCTGGAAATCCAGAGACAAAATCAAAGAAACGTTTGAAAAAAATGTGACTTTGAAAAAAAAAAAAAACTTAGAAGCAGCCAACATCAAGATCTAGAAGACGCACTTCTTATAACAGTTGGGTTCCGGATATAACGATGTATTTTTCTTGGTCCCTTGAATATCGTTATAACCGGATTTTACTGTAATTGCAATTATTTTCAACAAATGCACAAAGCTCAAGCAAATAGCAATTATGTTAGTTAATTGTTTTAAACCTTTATTGGTCTTTAAGAGGTATAATAATTATTGTGAAAATAATAACGGGGGTGTAAATCATTAGTAAAACAGTCATATGAGAGCAAATATCATGGAGGAATGTAACGTTCACACTTCTTGTATTAGGAATGTCTGAGACTAGGGAGCTCAACGGCGGGATAATATATCTGACTTTATTTTAGTTTGAGTTGGTTATCTTGTTTGAGGCCTCGATTTGTCCACTAGACAGTAGATATTTATTATGTATGAGCTGATGGTCTGTTTCAAGTTGGCGTAATTCAACTGTCACTATGGCCCTCACTGAATACTAAACATACTAGACCCCACTCCTTCTAGTTGATATGAGGATATACCTCAGGATCACTAAACACTCAACTAAAACAATTATACTAAAATAACATATATTACAGATAAGTATGATCAGTAAAAAGAACATCTGCAGAACAGAAATGTTCATTGCCACTGTGAACTTGGAATATTGCCACAAGCAGGGCAGCACCATCAGAACCAGCCGAGACGAGAAGACATTTCGAACTTGGGTCCTTTTGAATAAGCATGTAATCGTGCAAAAAGCGGAGATCGAGTTTTCAACTGAATTTTACGTTTTAAGAGGTCCCCTGATGTCTGTATATATGTGATAGAAACATCGAGAACACTCTAACTTAAAAAAAAATTGTAGCAATGAACTTAAAATTTGAAATGAGAATGTCAAATGTGTTAACTAAGATAATAAAAATAAAATAGCTTTATTGACATTCTTTTAGAACAAAAGCCTCTCCTTTTGAAGGTTTTGAGTCTACTGCTCTTTCAACAGAAGAAATCAGAAAAGCAATCCGAAAGGAAATCAGAAAAGAAATTTTAAAATGAATGAAAAAAAAATGGAAAAAGGAAAATGACAACTAGTTGATATTGAGTTTTAACGATTGTTCCCAAATTAAATTATTTCTTAAGTAAAACTGTTACTTCTTGAATAAAGATAAATAAAAACAAAATAAAATAAAAAGTAAAAATGAAAGTTATTTCTTAAATAATACTGTAACATATTAGTTCCATCTTGCTCTGTTGCTGGCCACTGTGCATCATCTATCCCCTATTCTCTCCACTATCTCGTCCCTCCACCGCAGTCCTGGTCTTCCTTTTCCTCTTCTTCTGTCTCTAGGAATCCACTCCGCGCAGACTTTACCCCATCGTCGAGGAACCATCCTTGTCACATGCCCGGCCCATCTCCACTTCAGCAAGTGTTCCTTCTGGAGGCTTCTTAGCCTCACCTTCCGTAGAACCTCGCTGTTTCTTATCCTGTCACTTATCTTTATTCCATGCTGAGATCTAATTAGATTTTGCTCAAAATAAGAAGAAAATTAAAAGCTCTTTATTTTGGGGCCTAAGTAGATTTTACCAAAAAAAAAAATCTCTTTAAAAAAAAAGTTGTAGATTTTACTAAAAGGTACATTTTCGGAGGATTACGCGATGCATGCCGAAAACCGTCCTAGATGACCCGGGGAAAAAGATCCTTTTTAAATTTGCAATCGCCTTAGTCCTCAGCTTTGAGGTAGGACCAATAAGAGATAGGTTACACCGCCCCAAATAATATAAAATACATATATATTTTGTCTATTTTTTTGTGAGAATGACATTCGATGTTATTTTACTGAAAAATTGTCAAAATAAATTTCGGTCTATCTATAATTTCTGCTCGTTCTCCTATGAAATCCTACAATGTTAACAACTATTAGAGATGTTTTCACCAGAGATCTTGTGGAAGTTCATTGTAAACACTACTGAATAAAACACTTAGAACGAGTCAAAAAATTCCACTATATTTATATAAAAGACACAATATATATTCCGCTGGTTAGAGCATTGTCAAGTGTACAGGAAACAGACTTATGACTTATAACATTCCAGTCATAAGTCTGTATCCTGTACACTTGACAATGCTCTAACCAGCGGAATATAAATTGTGTCTTTTATATAAATATAGTGGAATTTTTTAACTCGTTCTAAGTGTTTTATTCAGTAGTTAACAACTATATTTTTTTTATTTATGTGCTGTAAATTTTTGTCTATTGAAAATAAGGAAATTGTTAAATGAGTTAAGTTTTATAGAGGAGGCCGGTTGCGTGCTTGCTTACTGAGCTCAAGATTGCGGGTACAAAACCCGGCCGAGGCCCTTGAGTTTATTTTAACTGGGAGTTAAAATAAACTCAAGCATGCCGTCCTTCTGATGGGACGTTAAGCGATGGATACAATGTCAGGTACTCGTTAAAGACCTCTACCCTAGGTGAATAAAAATATAGGGTAGGCAAAATCTAGGACTCCCATAGTAAAGTCGGGCTCATGTCCACGAAATAGCGCTCTGGTAGTAGGCGATATGACCTCGTAATTAAAGTTCGGGCATGAGTCATAATAACTAAGTTTGTTTTAATTTTTTATAATATGATATACTGTAGAAGTTTCAGAAGGATTTTTACTAGTGACATACGATATGTACATGAGGACAGATGGAAACATTACAGTATTGTTAAACAAAAAAATTGTACATAAATATTAAAAAACAAAAACTTACTTAAGAGAATAACGAAGTAGTGGTCAGATGTGATGGTTCAGTCTCGGTCGAAGTCTGAATGGAAACTGACCGGAGACCGCTGGAAAACATATACTTATAAGAACAGATGGAAAAACCCAGAGCTGGTCCAGTCAAGACGGGGAAGGGGTATATACGTGAGAATTATGCAGTTATATGTATAACATAGACAAAAAAACAATACTATGATGAATCATATTCAATGTGCTTCCCCAGACCGAACATTATTTACGTGGGGACTCCCCCTTCAAGGATCCTCCGCAGAAAATCAACAATGTCAGCGACCTATGGGCATCGGTGTTCGTCAATCTAGACTAAAGGCCCCCACGAGGCGATATATCGGCCGATCCTTCTTGACAGTTCTTGCTCAAGTTTCACTTCAGTTGGTAGTTAGTCGTCCGTCACCTTCGTTGCCAAATGGATCAGGAAGAATTAACTGCACTCGCAGAAGCAGCATTGCTTTTAATTCAATTAAAACAACAAAAAAAAAATAAAAGAAGAATTTTAACAAAGGACTGGTTACTGAAGAAACTATAGTTATAGTATCAGGGGCGTAGCCAGGGGGGGGGGGGGGGGGGGGGCGCGTGCTTCCCCTTGGCCATAGCAAAAAACCAAGATAAAAATTGAATAAACCAAAAAAATTGTTTATATAAAAAATGGATTGCTTGCAGGTTATCAATAGGATCTTCATATTTCCCGTGCGTCTGATTCCTAAATCAGCAATCAGCTGTTACATTATACTCTTAAAGCTGATTTTACATGTGCAGTAAAAATTCAAAGCGCAGCAGCAGCAAATGCACGCTACTGGATGTAATCCATTTAATTCTAAAGGCACAGAAACCGTAGTGTATTTGCTGCTGCTGCGCTTTGCATTTTTGCTACTCATGTAAAGTCAACTTAAGTATTACAGTCAGTGATTACCTCAGGGGAGCTTCTAGAGGTCCGAGTCCTCCAAATGAATAACAAAAAATCTGCAACGCTAACCATGGAAACTGTGGGCTGTGCCCCCGGGAGTCTATACCTCGTAACCTAACTTTGCCCCCCCCCCCTGCTCTAAATCCTGGCTACACCCCTATATAGTATAGTTATCGTTAAGTTTTTTAAATGGCAGTTATATATTCCCTATTATAAAATGCTGAGTACTTCTAGTCAGGGTTCTCAGGAGAGAAAAATGTAAACATATCAGTGATCTGGAGCAGACATTTTTCATAACCTTGGGGTTTTTTTTAATGCAGCACTGATCTAATACATGTGCTCACCTCTCAATGACACTGACCGCAAATGACCAGATAATGACAAAGCAAGTCATTGACAACAAACAAACCAATTTCCATTCATGGAAACTACTGATTTTTGCGTAGCTTCAACTCCCACACAAATGTCGCACTGTAGTAGATCAGCCAGTGGTGGGGATAGGTGAGTTTCACTGTAGAGTGATCGTGATGGCTCCTAGCTCTGACGGCCTCTTTACTTCGTTGTCGTGTTACAACGGCGTGTTATAAGCTATTCTAGCAAATGTTGTATTCTGAATTATTTTCGAACAATTTTTTTAGTAATAAGCAGGAAAATGATTTAATATTTCCAACATTTTTCCGGATTTTCTAAATGTTAGCTAATGTGACATATGCCCTGGGGCCCTCCATTTTCTAATTGTAATTATACGACTGCCGTAAGACTTTCCAAAAAATTAATTGCAACAAATAAAATATAAATTAATATATATATATATATATATAAACATATTCATATTTACCTTATTATGACTCATGCCCGGATTTTAACTACAAGGTCATATCGCCTACTACCAGAGCGCTCTTTCGTCACTCTGGGGGCCGTGAGCTCGTCTCTACTATGGTGGTCTTATGTTTTACCTACGGTACCCTAAATTTTTATTCACCTAGGATAGTGGTCTTTAACGAGTACCTAACATAGCTCATGCTGAGGACCATCACTTAACGTCCCATCCGAAGGAAGGCGTGCTCAAGTTTTTTTCACCTCCCAGATAAAAAACGTAAGCGCCTCGGCCGGATTTCGAACCACTGAGCTAAAAGCGCCCTCGATCTTTTCAGATTATAGAGGGTGTGAATTATAAATAAAATATTTTGCCAACAGTGCTCTACACTGTACAGATGGGATGTGCCACTGATGATGACGCTGTTGTGTTGAAAAACGATTCTGGTCTTAAATGAAACAGTGGGAAAACAACGTCTTTTATTTCTATGAAAAATCTCGTCTCACAACATCTTACTATATCCTATGAAGTAAAATATTGTTACACTAAAAATGTTGCCAAGTAGGTACTGAAATTTCATTCTTTTCTTCCTTTTCAGTAAACACAAAGACACAGACATGATGTTTACATAGAACTATGGGAGTACTAATTGGTTTTTTTAATGTTATCCTTGCTCCAGTAAATTGGTCTTCATCGTCTACCTGACTAATAGGAAATACCTGTTCATGTTGAAATAACAACTAGGAAGCATCCGGGAAAATGGGATTATGTGCTCATATGTTGACGAAGACAGGGTAAAATTTCTAAGTGTATCGTCTGACGCGAAATTCCAAGAATTTTCTCATTACTTGGAATCACAAGAAATTTGTCCTTCATAGTCAGGATATTCGAGACAATCACGAGAATTTTATTTTGTTACCTCAGCCCTAGTCGAGGCGAAATCTCATTTTTTTCGCCCTCTTTAATAATACTATATAAGGATGACATCTATTGATTTTCAGCTAAATCGACGAAAGGGAAGTGAAATATTAAGAGAGAGCTAACTCAAAAACTCTCAAAAAACTGCCGATGTAATGAATGTATCACGAAATTTCATACGTAAATTTTTTATTAAGTATTTATTTATAAATAAAATACACATATACAAATAATTGAAAAATTAAAAATCTTATACCAAAGATAACCGTCAGAGTGTATTCGTCATAGTTTACAAATAAAGAAGAAATTAAGTACACCTATCACTTAGCGTTCAAGTACAGAACAACAAAATACAATTACAACTTGTTTAAAAATCAAATTATACCTTCGTCTAAGTACATAATAAATTTTATTTACAAACAAGAAATGATCTTATCAATATAAATATATATCTTTGACCTTTAAAATTTAAATCAAAATAATCATAATCTTCTGGTGCGGTATACTAATATTATTTTCAGGTATTAATTGTGAATTATAAGATTTGAACCTTATTATAATAAATGCAATAAAATGATAATACAAATGAATACGACTTAAAAAGATTAATAAATGGTAAATAATAATAGGATTAAATAGTAATAAGTGATATTATATATAATATTAGCATTTCACAATAATGATTTAAATTGTATTCTGATTAAACTATTTTTGGCTCGTTTACAATAAGCAAGATATACAAATAGCAAGAGAGGTCCAACATTTTCAATTCAACTACTTCATCATTTCGACCCCGGTTAATTGTTCTCTTGCAAACTATTTCATAGTTAAATTCAAAACTCCATTAGGACAACACACAGTGATTTATCGTGGGATCGGCCGAAGTAAAGAAGAGACACAGAGGTATCGATACGACATTCAGTATATAAATTCAAAAGCACATACCCTGTACATATTCAACAAAATTTTGTTAAGTATTGATGACGATGAAAAAATTAATAATAATATGAAGATGGCTGATGTAATGAGAAGTGATTATTTCACAGGTTGTCAAATAAAATATAGTCTGACCTCTCACATATTTTTATTAGTAGTGGTAGCTAGCCGGCTTTTGAGGTTTCCCTCATCATCAGGCAGTCTGATAAAAAATTAAAAATTTTTTTGAAAAAACTAAATAATTTCATAATAAAAATAAATAAATAAAACAATCTGAAAACGTTAACAATTTAAAATATCATGGATGGGGACAGACGAGTTATTCCTGTCCACCATCTGAGTCACAACTCTTATTTTAGATTGTTTTATTTATTTATTTTTATTATAAAATTATTTAGTTTTATTCAAACTTTTTTTAAATTTTTTATCAGACTGCCTGATGATGAGGGAAACCTCGAAAGCCGAGTAGCTACTTCCAATAAAAATCTAGAGGTCATACTATAATTTCTTTGACAACCTGTGAAATCAATAATATATAAATATTTATTTTCGTCACTAATAGTTTAAAATTCAGAAAAACAGTTTCATTATGATTTGCCTTCTCGTTTACCTTATACATTTCAATATAGCATATTTCACAACAGTTGGTATTTTTCTTTTCTTTATTTCGGCCCACATTACGAGTATAATGTTGTATCTTCAAAAATTTATTTTTTGCTTAATTAAGTTTGTTATATTTTTCTATTTTTAATTATAAGTTTTATTGATATATAAACTTTTATACATTATTATATATTATAAATGTATTACATTTATGTGTGAACTAGTAAGGTCAACCCTTGCTATGAGATTTATATCTCTATAAGCAATAAAGTTTCATTTCATTTCTTATTCAACAAAATTGAAAGAAAAGAAAGGAATAATCAGAGAAAGACGGTTCAACGCAGAAACCCTAACAACCCCATGGAATGAATATATCGACAAGAAATTTAGTATAAGGATTCATCCCTGTGTAAGTCAACTATTGATTGATTGGTGTTAGTTGATTAGTTCGTGCAGGGGAAGTACACTATCAGTGATTCACCTCTTATTTTTTTTTTTTTTTACTTCAATATGCGAACCGCGCTAAAAAATCTATTGAAAGTGCAAATACCTTTTTTTCTAGGAGGGAACACAAACACACTACGATGTGGGAACACAAACACACTACGATGTGGGAAAACACGCACACAACGATGTTTACACAAAACTATGAGTGTACTAATTGGATACACGTTCATTGTTCCAGTAAATTGATCTTCATCATCTGACTAATGGGAAATGGGGAAAACATCCGGGAAAATGGGTTTACTTGCTGATATGCTGATGACAGGGTAAAGTTTCAAGAGTATAGTCTGACGCTATTCAAAATTCCAATAATTTCCTCAGTTCTTAGAATCATAAGAAACTTGACCTTAATATTCAGGATATGTGAAATGATCATGAAAATGTTATTATAATTTCATTCTAAAGTATTTATGTATTTATAGTAATAAAAAATTTATGATATACATAAGATGATTGATAAGAGTCTATTCACCCTGGTCAGGTCAGTCTTCGGTCAGTTGCAGAGCTCAAAACATCGGCATCACTATTTACTAAGATAAGTAGGTCATCTGTTAGTCTCCGTTCAGATGTACATAATATGGTTTCAAGATCGCGGGTTCAAAACCCGGCCGAGTCCCTTGGGTTTTATATGTGGAAGAACGAATCCCGAGCCTGTACAATGTCAGGTAGTCGTTAAAGACCTTCAAGAACCCTGCCCTGAGGCCTCTACCCTAGGTGAATAAAAATTTAAAGTAGGCAATATTTAGGACTCCCACAGTAGAGTCGGGCTCATGTCCACCAGAGCGACAAAAAAAACGCTCTGGTAGTAGGCGATATGACCATGTAATTTAAGCTCGGGCAAATATAATTATTTTGGCTAAAACGGTTAAGATAATGAAAGCAATGTCGAGTTCAAAGGTAACAATATGGCTGTTACAGGACTTGCATTGAAATAGATTGTATGCACTGTGCATACTTATGTCTACGATGTGAACTGAATGTTCAAATGACACCTTGAAACTCTCGAACATTGTGACATTCTGTTATTATCACATTATTTCATTGGTCAATACATAGTTATATTATTGTAACTTTCGTTATAAAGTCCCCCCCCCCCCCCCCCCCCCCCCCCTCCAATATCATCCGCACTTTTCTAGAATTTACCCCCACTTATTTTTATTTACCCAACTATACGAAGTATAGGGGAAGATATGTAATCGGCCAAAAATTCGATGTGGAGTTTTCAAAGGAATTTCATCTTTTCCGACTTCCAGAACGAATTATACGTGAATCCAGAAGCCTCTAAGCACGACACCTGTCGATTTTCAGCCAAATCGGCCAAAGAGAAGGAGGAGGGGGATAAGGGGGAGGCTTACCTCAAAAACTCTAATAACTGCCGTTGTAATGAATGTACCGACACAAAATTTTATAAGTGAATTTTAAACCCCATAAGGAAGACACTTATTAATTTTCAGAGGGATCGGCAAAAGGGAAGGGGGATCAGATGGGGGCTCAATTCAAAAAATAACTCTTGATGTAATGAATGTATCGACATGAAATTTCATGTTGGAGAGAGGGAAAAACCTAAGAGAAGAGAGGGAAAAACCATTAGCATGCCGCCCTTCGGATGGAACGTTACCTAAGTGATGATTCCGAGCCTGTACGATGTCAGGTACTCGATTCGGGCTCATGTTCAATTTAAAGTTAGTTAAAGCCCGGGCATGAGACACAATAACTAATTAAATGATCAATTAACCAATTATTGTTAGTGACCTGGTAACTAACATTCAAAAAGTCGACAATGAAATTCTTAAATTTAAATTCTGAGAAATTCTTGGAGGGTAATAAAGCTAATCAAAAGAAGCTTTGTACTATATATTATACCAACAGATCAGAAATACTAGCGAAAAATGATATTAATCAAATATTAATTTAGTAATAAATAAAAAAAATAAAAATAAATATAAATCAAAGATTAATTTAGTAATAAATAAAAAAAATAAATATTAGTATTAATCAAATATTAATTTAGTAAAAAATAAATATGACATAAAGTAGATTTTTTTTTTTACTTTCTTTTAGGCATTGAGAGGGGGAAAATACCTACCTTACGGATCAGGAAGAAAAAAAAGTGCCGGCCTTGGACATTTTGGTAGGTGGCCCCCCTGTCTACGCCACTACAACAAAACAATTAAAATGGACAACAGTGAGGTAAGACTGAAGGTCAGATAACCGGTATCCGGTTGGGGCTGTGGGAATGACGGCAAGTGTTCCGGGTGTGTTCGCCTTTACATCGTCAGTCCAATTAAAATGAAATCGACTTAGTCAGTTGGACTGAGTCAGGAAATGGACGACAAAACATCATACCTCAAGGCAAAAACATTTGTCAGCTACAACAAGGGAGTGGAATGGGAATATGGAATCCGAGCATCCGAGCACGTTTATAGCAGGTTAGTAAAGTTGTCTGACCTCATGCCCGGACTTTAACTACAGGATCATATCGCCTACTACCAGAGCGCTCTTTCGTCACTCTTGTGGACATAAGCCATTTTGCCTACCCTAAATTTTTCTTCATCTAGGGAAGGGGTCTTTAACGAGTGCCTGACATCGCACAGGCCTCGTGGCCTCGATCGGGTTTCGAACCCGCGACCTTGAGCTCAGTAAGCAAGCACGACTTTAAGTTAGATAACAATTTGAGGGATTGATCAACGGGAGAGATGAGGCTTGCGGTCGAAGAAAACGAACTTGTGGAATTTCTGCCAAGCTTTCGGCAATGAGTGTGCCTTCTTCAGGACCTTCTTCAGTTCAAGGATTCATAATAACTAACTATATTTAATTTGGCACTGCCTGTGTTTCGTCTCTTTGCACCTTAAACAAGAGGAAATTACAGGGCCGTGTATTAAGACTCTACAAAGGTGGCATTTCTGACTAAGTGCGGCCCTTGAGGTCCACACGGCAAACTTCCAGCATGGTATCAATATCATTAATAATTATATCACGAAATTAGCGATTTTATTCAGTACAGAATTATTTATTCATATTCAAAAAATGGGTGAAACGAATTCGATAAAATGTCTTTCAGATCATATTTACGTTGATACGCTTCGATTGGCACCAAAGCGGAATCGATATCATTTTTCATTCGCGAGATATCATACTTGCAGGAAACGTACGTAGATACACATACTTCTTTCCAAAACTACTGTAATGACCTTGAAACATAAAAATATGATGAACATTTTGATTTCGATTTTCCGACCCATTACAATAACTTCCCTATATGCTGGGATGTTGAAACATATTTTAAAATTCGTTGCCATGCGTTAAAATTTATACATTACTACGAACTATTTCCTGCACTATTGTACACTTTTTGAAGCGATATAATCATGTTCGTATTGGTCCTATCTCATAATTAAATGCATTTTGATGGCTGGGAATTTCATAAGGAACAATTTTTGTACGGATCCAAGTCGAAAAAATTGATTTTATATGCCTTTCAATTTTCTCTAAAACTTTTATGGAAAGATAATTTAATCGGTATCTTGTAAAATTTAGTTTAATCCCCGGAGTAATGTCTCAATGTCCATTCAGTTCTATGTGACATCATCTCAAATTTTAAGTTGATTGCTACAATTCTTACTGAGTTGAAGAACTCACAAAGTTACAGACACACAAAGATGCACAGTCAGACCTCTAATCACAAAAATGAAAAAAAAACAACATATTCTGAGGACCTTGAAACGTAAAATTACGTTAAAAAACTCCATCTCGACATGATTACAATACTTCCTTATACTTAGGTACAAGACATATAAAAAAAACTAGTTATTTTTCGGTGGTTAGCGGTCAGACATTGTGTGGTTATTCGTCAGAGCCATGGAAGAAGAACGATCTGCTAACAAGATATCTGATAGTTACGGATAATGCAACGAAGGTGATGGTTATGGCAAACTAGTAACATGATTATATATCTCAGCTGCTTAGTGAAGGTCAACTACATGAAGCGAATGAAAAACTATAACATATTTTAATAGAAGTTACGGAAACATTAATTACAAAGATGAAGTTAAAAATATATCGGAACATTATTTTAAATACTGAATTTACCTTAAAAACTATTTTTAACCTATAACTAACTATAAACCCCGTCCGGGAGTGTGTTTTATTTTGTAGATAGAACTCCCTCCCGGGGTCAAGGATGTCGTAAATACCTAGACACAGGGTCATGGCTAATATGCATCTTACAAAAGGCAAAAAAAAATGTATAAAGTCATATCGCCTACTACCCTCTTTCGTCGCTCTGGTGGACATAAGCCCAATTCTATTTTGGGGGTCCTAAATTTCAACTATTTTAATTTTCATTAGGTTTATGATACTTAACATTTTCTGACGAGATATAGTGAAATACGTATTTAATAAAAAATAAAGAAAAATGTATGTTTTTTAAAATACTATCTATTCCACAAAATATATCTAAAATCAATGAGTATTTTCGGTATCTTCAGCCACATCTTCACAAGTTTACAATTCAAACTGTCCCTATTCAGCCTCTCGAGGTTTTTCCCTGTACCTTCCTGTACAGTGAACTCCTAAAAACATGGAAAACATAAAATTTTTATATTTATTAATAAAAAATCTTAATAATAAAGAAAAAAATTGAAATAGTATGTGTTGATTAAAATACAAATATACATGCATATATGAAATTTATCAAAGATGACAATAATAAATATATGAATAAAAGTTCCGTTCTTGAGAAAGTAGGTAGGTACATATACACAGAGTGATCATATTATTGGCAATAAAAGGGGTGAATATTTGGGATTGGTCTGATCGTTCATACAATTTTTTGTAGCGCTCTGTTTATTTCTAGTTGTTCCAGTGAGTTGAGTAATGTACCTTTGTCACATAAATGTAGGTATTGTAAGCCTGTATTTATGTAAAAATTGTGTTTGTTTTCGTTGATGTGCTCATCTTTGATTTATTTCATATATGCTTATATATTTGTATTTTATTCAGCTTACACTATTTCAACATTTTTATTTTACTATTAAGATTCCAAAATGAGACGAAATTGTATTTTTAATGTTTTCCATGTTTTTAAGACTTGAGAGAAAGGAGAAAACCCCGGGGAAGCTGGAAAAGGGACAGTTTGAATCGTAAATATGTTGAACCATTGAGTATTTGTTAAGTCGTTGCTGAAGATGGTAGCAATACCGAAAGTAAACCCATATTTTATATATATATTTTGTAAAATATACAAAATTTTAAAAGACATGTTTTTTTTTTTTAATTTTTACTTAAGTTTAGTTACCTACGTCCCGTCCGAAAGACCGCGTGTTCAGGGCTATTTCACCTCGCAAATAAAAAGCCTAAGGACCTTCGCCGAGTTTCGAACCCGCGATCATGAGCTCAATAGGCTAGCACGCTATCTCTGAACAACCGGCGCCCTCTACTTGCATCACCGGCAATGTACTTCCCCAGCACGAATTAATCGACTGTTTTCGTCCTCTCTCTTAAGTCAATTTACCGATCCATTCATAATATTTCTTTATTATCTTTTTCAAGTTTATTTTTAATTATTTTTATATTAAAATAGTTTTAAAGGCATTTATACAAATATTCAAATTTATTTTTTGAAAATAAACATTTTCATCAAACATGTTTGTTATCTCAGAAACTTTCCTGTCTTTTCATCTCCCCAGTTATACGAAGTATAGGGAAAGTTATGTAATCGGTGAGAAAGAATGAATGCATCGACATGAGATTTTATGAATGAATCCATAAGGACCCTTAAGGACGAGACTGATTTTCAGTCAAATCGACCAAAAGGCAGGGGAAGGATTAGGGAGTAAGTCCTTACTGCCCCGCACTGTTTATTTATGGCGAATATGAGAACATTTTAGAAGGTAATTGAAGGAACAGACCAGCTTGATTATCGCCGATTGCTGGAGTTCTTGTAGAACCAAACAAGAAAAGAAGGTTCCTAGAAAATAGTCACGATATTATGAATGGGCGAATTCAGCTTTAGAATGGGGCCACATTCTAGGATGTTCATTGACTATCTAGCGAACAGAGGTTCCCATTCATAAAACCATCATCTCCCCCTCGACTTGTGGTCTCAATTATACTGAACAAGGCTCTGAAAGCAACAAGTCTTGAAACTTGTTTTTACTACAAGGAAAATACTCAATGTCCGGGAAAAGAACTGAAAAAAGGTAGTCTGCACATCACTAGCAATCTACTTCCCCAGAACAAATTAGTTTTCGCTCTCCCACGAAATTCAAACGTTCGGCGTAAAAATCAGTAGTTAGTTGACTAAGGGCTTCTAAATCCTCGACAAGGATGAACGGGCACACTGGCAGATCACAAGTCAAAGAACTTCAAAAAAAAGGAAGGACCGTAATAAAAGACGGCAATAAAAAAAAAAAAAACATAACACTCTCGGGCAACTATAGCAGGGGACTGAGTCTCAAACAGGAAGGCGGATTAGCAGTGTGTTTACATATGAAAGTTGTTGACTATACAACTAATCATTTTAAAGGGCAAACTATCCATTTATTTTAAGGTTGACTGTAATTGTTTTAAAGTGAATTAATTGTTGTACAGTTATTGTGACAAAGTTGAAATAATCTTTCTTAAAGGGCAGTTATATATTCCCCATTAATATATAAGGCAAATATTCCCCATTAATAAATACTTCACATTTCTTTCGCTTTCCAATGATGTGCTTTATGAATATATTTTGAAGGGGACAATCCTTTTATCTAGAGGGTTAGCCATGGAACAACTAAGCATAATGAAAATACAGGTTTAGTCATTAGAATATTAAAAATGGTTTTTAACTTACAGTGTGCCTCCTTCTTCCAGTTATAATTTGGAAGAAGAACCTTTCCGCAGACTATGGAAGACGACAAAGCAAACGAGACTGAAGATCAGCTCTGAAAAAAGAAAAGAAAATTTCATGTTAATAGTTTTTACTTTCTTATACCTTAGGTTAGGTTTTATGACTCATGCCCGAGCTTTAACTACGAGGTCATATCGCCTACTACCAGAGCGCTCTTTCGTCACTCTGGTAGACATGGGCCCGACTCTACTGTGGGAGTCCTAAATTTTGCCTATCCTAAATTTTTATTCCGCTAGGGTACGGGTCTTTAACGAGTATCTGACATAATACAGGCTCGGGACCATCACTTAACGTCCCATCCGAAGGACGGCGTGCTATGTGTGTACCTCCCAGATAAAATAAACTAAGGGCCTCGGTCGGGTTTCGAATCCTCGATCTTGAGCTCAGAAGGCAAGCACGCATACCACTGAGCTACAGGCGCCCTCTTCTTATAGCAAATAAGTATATAATACCTTAGTATAAGCAAATAAGTAATACAAATTTATCATCCCAACAATATAAAATTTTATTTATTCTACAACTATTATCTGTCATCAGGTGGTAAATCTAAACATAAATAAACCAAAGAAAAAATTATAAAAAGTTCACTAGAATTTACGAACTGTTAAGTTCATGTCAACAATTTACAATAAAAAATATGACACAGAATACTAGAGGTAAACCTTGCGCAGGTCGTCCTTTGGATGGAACGTTATGGGTTCTAAGACTGTGCGATCTCAGATACTCGTTAAATACCCATATTCTAGGTAAATAAACCTGGGTAGACAAAATTTAGAACTCCAACAGTAGACTCGGGGATTTATCTGTAAATATAATGAAATATTTTTTTTAAATGTATGTTTGTCGAATATTTGACAAGATTCGTATTGCTTAAGGAGGTTGACAAGTATAGACAATTTAGTCTCTCATATGTATTTGTATTCCGAGTATGGTACTATTCCGTAGTGATAATTATCACTATGATTATAATTATAAAATTCGGATAAATATTATGTAAAGATCTAAGGAAAGAAGTCAGCTTTATTATCAATAATAAATAAACAAAATCGACGAATACGACATTTTAAAGTTTGCTGCCGTGCGTTATAATTTAAACATTACCCTGAACTATTTCCTAGAGCAATTTATGGTACACTTTTGGAGCACTATAACAATGTTCATATCGGGGCAATCTCAAACTAAAGACATTTTTATAGTTGGAAATTTCATGTGGAAAATTTTTTGTAAGGACCCATTTTCCCATAGGACTAACCATTTTCGCATAAATGAAGCAAACGTCTGAAAAAATAAGTTTCTAGTGGTCAAATTAAGACTTTTATTTTAAACAAATCAGTAAATAAACTAAATAACTGATTGATGTTCTACAATAACTAATGTTTAGTTAATTATTATGTCTCATGCCCGGGTTTTAACTAAGTGGTCACATCGTCTACCACCAGAGTGCTCTTTCTTCTTTCTGGGGGACATGAGGCCGACTATGGGAGTCCTAAATTTTGCCTCCCCAGTTTTACCGAACAGGCTCGGGACCATCGCTTATCGTCCTATCCGAAAGACGGCGTGCTCAAAATTTTTTTATCTCCCAGTTAAAAAACCTAAGCGCCTCGGCCGGATTTCGAACCCGCGATCTTGTTCTCAGAAGGCGAGCACGCATGAGCAACCGGCGCATAATTTAAAGCAATTTGTTACCTAAAACCGAAGAAAATGGAGGCCAGCCAAAGAAATTTTGTGCCATCTTTGTTCATATTTGCGTACCGAACCATTATGCTGATGTCATTCAGATACTTTCATAATTTATACGTTAGAGTGTTGATTGCTTTGACTAACTTCATATGACTGAATCTCGGTAATACAACGCTAATAAGAAGAATTAACGACAATTCATCAACTAAACAAATATGAACATAAGGCTTACGAATTTACGGTCCTGCAAAACTCACAATTCTCATTGGATCCAGCCATTTCATTCACCAACTTTAAGTTACATAACACATGTTGTCCACCATATCTCAACATCTTTGCTTTCCATTTCGATTTTATAGTTAGTATAATATAATACACTCTATAAATGATTTTCCGAAAAAACTTTAATTAAATAGAAAATGCAGGAATAGGAAAAAAAAGTCGGTGAATCACACATAGAAACACAAAAACATTTTTTATTTCATCCAATTTTGGAATCAGGGGGTTGGCAAACATAAAAATCGGCAAACATGAAAACACTTTTCTTTTTTTTTTCTTTTTATTTTATATTTACAACTAGATATATACAATATATAATAAGGATATGTGATATATAATATATAAATGTCTTGGATGTTGAAAGAGAAATCATTCACTAATGACACTCCATTATCTTGTTATTTACGGATGAGAAAGAGAAATTAAAATATATATATAAAAAAAACACTAATAGGTCTCGAGGCCATTGCCCCCTTAGTCTCCGAACATGAACATTAGGAAGGGTTCTTGTGGCAAGTCTGTGGACTAAAGGATTAGGGTCAAAGGAAAGGGTAGAATGGAATTTTCTGTAGCGGGATTTAATTACATCCCTTACAAAGGGAATCTGCAGGTCATTGTGAAGGATAGCATTAGAGACGTAGAATAGAGCGTTTGTGATTTGACGAAGGATACGGGATTGTAGGGTTTGGATTCTATAAGAATTCGAAGGTTTAGTTAAGCCGCAGAGTTCAGCTCCATACGCCCATATTGGTTTCAGTAATTGGTTGTAAATGACTCTTTTATTACTTGTCTAAAAGTCGTAATGTCAATTAAGTTCTTATCTTTTAAGTCTAGTACGAGGATTCCATGTCAGGCGTCTGTTAATAACCCAAGGTAGCGAACCCGGGAAGGGGTGTGTTATAAAGAGTGACAGGAGGACATGTTGCACGACGCAGGGTGAAGGTGATGTGTGTACATTTCTTATCGTTGTCCTTGATCCTCCACCTGCGGGCACCATGTCTCAAGGGATGAAAGATGTTCCTGAAGGGAATCGGAAGCGCTTAACACGAAAAATGTTTCTCGTGTGCATCCATATCTTTATTATGTTTGTCTGTCGGACATGGAATCCACCATTCTTTGGTGTAACGACCAGGTCGATAATTTTTATCCTTTGTAATATAGTGTATTGTCGTAAGATGAACTGATTACACAACTTCGTATAACGAGGGAAGTAAAATTCACTCATGATGAGTCCTAGAGCAGAATTGAAAATGGTGGAATTTGTTAATGAAATAACTGAATACTTAAATTAGTTAAATAATTAATTTATACTCATTTGAAGGCATTGAGAGTAATATTGCAACGTTGAAATTTGAATTTAATTAAATTCAAATATTTTCTTGATGAGCCAATTTAAAAATATTTCCTGTCCAGAATTTATATTATCTACATTTATGAACGTTATAATTATTCTCCTCACACACGAAACAAAAAACTTCGCAGTAAAATATAACTTCTAATTATTGTTATTTGTAAAAACAAAAATTATTCAAGGATAATGATAATTTAAAATTTCAATATTTAGGTAGGCGCCATGATTCATAATATGCCCTTAATACTTGAAAGTGGTCAGCTGACAGGAAATCACCGTGAATCATCGGCAATGTACTTCCCCAGAGCGAATTAATCAACTAAGGTTAGTTACTATGACTCATGCCCGGGCTTTAACTACTAGGTCATATCGCCTACTATCAGAGCGCTCTTTCGTCACTCTGGTGGACATGAGCTCGACTCTACTGTGGGAGTCCTAAATTTTGCCTACCCTAAATTTTTATTCACCTAGGGCAGGGGTCTTTAACGAGTACCAGACATCTTACAGGCTCGGGACCATCGCTTAACGTCCCATCCGAAGGACGGTTTGCTTATGTTTATTTTACCTCCCAGATAAAAAAAACTCGGGCCTCGGCCGGGTTTTGAACCTACAATCTTGAGCTCAGAAGGCAAGCACGCAATTTTATGTTAAAACATTCATTATCTTGGCAGTATGTCGATATATTGATTATATTAGAAGTTATCGAGTTTTCAGACCAATCCTTTTCTTAATTTTTGGACCGTTCGGAAAACATGAAATTCCGGGGAAAAATCAAAATCGAACATTTAACCTATTATTATAAAACTTTCTCTGTACTTCTTAATGGGAAGTAAGAAAAACAAAAGGGGGATTTTAATGAACGATACTTCCCCAGCGATACGAAGTAAGGGGTAGTTATCTAATCAGTCAAAAATTCGATGCAGTGTTTTCGACGGAATTTCATGTTTTACGACCTCTATATTCCAAATATTTAAAAAAAATTCTCTCTGCCTGTGTGTGTGTCTGTGAACACGATAACTACCGATAGAATGAATGTATCGACACAAAATTTAATATGTGAATCCAGAACCCTCTGACGATGACAAATATTTTTTTTCAGACAAATCAAGCAAAAAAGGGGTGGCTAAATTCAAAAACCCTAAAATCTGCCGATGTTATTAATTCATCGACACAAAATTTCTGTCAACTGCTGAATATTAACTCAAACGGTTTTGGAAGGGGAGCGAAAAATTAATTGAATAATTTGCTCTGGGAATGTACATTGCCGGTGATTCACCGCCGAATTTTTTTTTTTCTTATTATGTTTTAAACACAACACATTGTTTTATCGCTGGGACCTTCAGTCATCATTGTTAATATTAATATTACGATATTTCAATTTTCCCAATGATGAATGAAGAGAGAGAAAACACAGATTACGGGAAGTCCGTCAGAGCGGAAAATTGTAAAAAAGCGAAACCATTCACAGAAAAGTAGGTCGTATTTTCTGACCATTCCAGATTTTTCAGTTTATATATTCATTTCTTATAATGTATTAATTCAATTAGAACATTAAAATAAAAAAATATTTTTAAAATAACATAGCTGTTAATTATCTAAAAAGTACCCAATTCCTGAGATACGAAATTACATAAATTATACTTGGAAAATAAATAAAAAATATAGGAAAATATAAGGCCAAAATTATTATTTTTTTAGGTGCCTACTATTTGTATTTCGTCCACGGTGTATTCGGAGGGTAACATTATTTTATCCTTTTAATCGATTAAGGCGTCTTTAATTCTTTTAATCAAATATTTTTGCTCTTTTAAATGCGGTCTAACCTAACTAAAACGTTGGTGATGTTCATCCCCTGAACGAATTAATCATATATTAGCTAGCCGGCTTTCGAGGTTGCCCTCATAATCAGGCAGTCTGATAAAATAATATAATAGAATATACAATTTTTTGTAATTTGAATAAAAAATAATAAATAAAATTTAAAAAAATTTGTAATAAAAATAAATAAATAAAACCATCTAAAAACTTTAACAATTTAAAGAGTTGTGACTCAGATGGTGGATCCATGAAATTTTGAATTGTTAAAGTTTTTAGATGATTTATTTGTTTTTGTTATAAAAAAATTTAAACTTTATTTATTAATTTTCATTCAAATTTCAAAAAAATTTATATTATATTATTTTATCAGTCCGCCTGATGACCTTGAAAGGCTAGCCAATACAACTAAAAATGTGTGAGAGGTCAGACATCTTATTTGACAACCTGTGAAATAATCACTTCTCTCTACATCAGCCATCTTCATATTAATTAATCATGTAAATTTTATCCTTCACAAACCAAGAGTCGGTTTGGCTAAGAATCAAAAGTGGGCTAACATGGGGGCTTTTCAATCTTCACACTAAATTTTGTGTCGATACATTCATTAAATCGGCAGTCATTACAGTTTTTGAGTCAAGCCTTCTCCAACTATGATTCTCTTCGCCCGATTTTGCGGAAACTTGATAGGTGAGTTCATTATCGGGTTTTGAATTTACATATAAAATTGCATGTTGATACATACATTACATCGGCAGTTATTGTGGTTTTTAAGTTGAGCCCCCTCAGATCGATTCCATTCAAAATCCATAGGTATGAACTTTAGAGGGTTTTGAATTTACATATGAAATTTTGTGGCGATAAATTCACTACAAGGCAGTTTTTGTGTTGCCCCCCCCCCCTTTCCTTTCGTCGATTTGGCTGAAAATCAATAGATTTCGTTCTTATGGGGATCTGGATACACATATAAATTGGTTTTGGTTTCTATACATTCATTCATACGAGAGTTATTGTGTTCACAAACAGAATTAATTTTTTTCTAATTTTTGGTATTTCAGGTGGTTGGCAAACATGAAATTATGGTGAAAATTGAACATCGAATTTCAGATTCAATCTAAATATACATTTCTTCGATAGAGTTTTATAAAATTATTTGTAATTTTACTAAATTTTATACTAATCAGATTCATATGTGCCAAAACTCTAATTTCAATAATTTTTTGGCTCTGACATAAGTGTTCCTGGACTTCAAACTTTTCTGAAGAACTGTATTACGTAAAGGTGAGAATGCACCGATGTCATTCACTTTTTGAACGTAATAATTGTGAAAATGAACGGTTCACTCTGTAAACACAGGATGGCGACCGGTTACCGCATACATCCGCTTATATACTAAATACAACATTTATTTCCGTGTTTTTTTATTCTTATATAAAATTGATCAAGGGCAAATGTTTTTGAATATTCTGTGTTTTAATTAGATATATACTGTTCAAGGAGGGCGCCGGTAGCTCAGTGGTAAGCGTGCTTGACTTCTGAGCTCAAGAACGTGGGTTCGAAACCCGACCGAGGCCCTTAGTTTACTTTATCTGGGAGGTAAAATAAACTTAAGCACGCCGTCCTTCGGATGGGACGTTAAGCGATGGTTCCGAGCCTGTACGATGTCAGGTACTCGTTAAAGACCCCTACCCTAGATGAATAAAAATTTAGGGTAGGCAAAATTTAGGACTCCCACAGTAGAGTCGGGCTCATGTCCACCAGAGTGACGAAAGAGCGCTCTGGTAGTAGGCGATATGACCTCGTAGTTAAAGCCCGGGCATGAGTCATAAAACCTAAACCTACTGTTCAATGTTGATTTATATTATACTAGTTTTTTTTTTTAATTTAAATTTATAATAGTTCCTATCTCACATACTCAAAATGATTATTATAATATGATAATAATAATTATTTTTTTATTTTGAATAGTAGCAAACGGTGAATCACCATAAATGTGAGATGTCGGTGATAAAAGAGAACAGTAGGGAATGATGACAAAATAAAATAAATGAAATGTACAAATCGATACATTTAAAATAAATGAAATGTACAAAATAATAAATATATAATACGTAATAGGATATGTCATAAGAATGTATACATTAATATACCTTATAAATTAGATACATAAGCAGTTATTAAGTTAGTTAGTAAAATATAAAAATTGTAAAAAATATATATAATAAGATAAATAACAAACACAATAACATAAATAATAAAATAGCTTCCAGCTCAAGACCCCTCGAAACACCCCCGGTTTTTTTGCCAACCCTATTCCTCCAATTAATGGAGGCAGGACAGGCCACAGGGGCCTCAGTAATCCCCTGCCTTCTTGCTTCACCCGTACACTGCATAGCAGTGGAGGTATATCGATAACATAAATAATTTTTTAACTCTTCCGGAAGTGTATGTTTTACGACGATATTTCGGGATGTTCTTACGTCCTTTTATCAGGTCCCAATGAACGAAATATAGAAGACAAAGAAAACAAAGTAACAATAACAAGTATAAATATAATAACAAATATACATATTCAACAAATATAAATTAAAAAATATAAATCATAAAAAAATTTAAAAATAAAAAAAATAAAAAGAAGAAGAACATAAAAGAATATACCAAGAGAAATAAAATAAATTAGTACATAAGATATAAAAAAAAGGATTAAATTATTAACGACGGCTTAATAATAAATAGTAATTTATAATTAAGTTGGAAGTATGAGTCAAAGGGATGGCTGGCGCCTTCGTTGAGGTAATCGATGTGCTATTGAATTAATATTTCATTTTGGCTTAAGGGGACAAACAGCCTTAATTAATTGAATATTTCAAAAAGAAATCCACTGAACACTAAAATATATTGAGTACGCCGTCCTTTGGATGGGACATTCTTTGGACTCCGAGTCAGGACAATGTCAGGTACTCGTTTTAAGACTCCCATAATATCCAACTCTATTATGCCCACCAGAGCGGCGAAAGAGCGCTCTAGAAGTAGGAGATATGTAGTTAAAGGTCGCGTTACAATAATTAACGTCCATAAAACTATCTTTAAGATGAATAAAAACTTTAAAATAACTTGAAATCGCTACTAGCAATAGATTATATGAATGAAAGTAAACAGATTTGAATGAACTCAATAAATAATATAATGATTATGAAAGGAACAATGGTAAATTCGAATATTAAGGTTATAAAATGGAAAACCCGGGCAATTCTAAAGGAACAATGGCTTCATGAAATTTCCAAAAATTAATAATTCAGTTGGTAACAATAGACAATATACTGAATTCACCCTGATAGTGTTCCAGTTACAATTTAAATTGTATTGATTAAAAATTAACCTGAAATCCCAATTGCAAATTTATTTGAGGGTTACAACGAAGAACAATAAGAAAATGGGTAATAATATGCATTTTGAAAAATTAAATTGCTGGCCCATTTTTAATTTTTTTTTAAATTTCTTAATAGAAAGAAAGTTAGAAATTTAATAAAGTATATTGAACATATAATTTGAAATGATCAAGTCGTTAAGACTATGTTTGGAAATCAACATCATGCTAACCAGCTGAACAGAAGTAGCGAAAAAGAGATGGAGAGATTGAAGCAAGTCAGGACTGTAAAAGTTAAACAGAATGGGACTGAATACCAACCCTCGGAAAACCAGTTTCAATAAAATTGATTCACTTCACTCACTGCTGAACTCTTGTTCACTTCCTCAGCTGTAGGACGTATAGGGGAAGTCATGTATTAGGTCAGAAATTCGATGTTGAGTTTTAACAGAAATTTCATGTGTTCCGACCACCTGAAACTGGATCCAGGCTCTGGATTCCTCGATACATGTAATCCACAATTGTCTGAATGTGGTGTGGCAACTAGGACTAGTGTACAAACTGATGTTGACTTCATTGTCTGTCCATTCTTCTAGTTGCTACTATTGTCTAAGTAGGTTCACGTAACACCCCCCTAATTGACTGTCAGGTTGGACAACATCTTAATTATCAGTGCCAGTTAGGGGCAACTAAATATATTGGCTGACAATGAGGAAGCTTGTTCGATTTACAAAGACTATCATCAACCACTCCAACATCCTATCACATATGATTATAAATTTGTTTAAAAAAAATAGTCGGTGGATCATCAGATATATACTTCTCCAGCACGAATTAATCAATTATGTTTTCGCTCTCCCTGTAAAGCCAATCTACCATAGATACGATACATTCATTACATCGGAAGTTATTAGGGTATTCATGTCACCCCGATCCCCATCTTGCCTTCGAACGATTTCATGGAAAATTAATAGGTACCATCCTTATGGGGTTTTGATTTAAGCATACAATTTTAGGTCGATACAATCATTACATCGGGAGTTATTGGGATTTTTTAGTTGACTCCCCCTCCCCTTCGGCTAATTCGGTTATAATTTGATAGATTTTTTTTTTTTTTTTTTTTTTTTTTTTTTTTTTTTTGTTTACGAGGAGGTGAAAATCCCTGACGGACAAAGGAAAGTAGCTTGCTTCCCAATAGTGTGGGAACTGCCTCCACTAAAAACACCACCCCTGCTCCTGGGTGCTTTCATCCCTGTGTGGGACCATAACACCCTCTTCGTCCTCCGTTGAGGAAACCATAGTTGTAGCTTTCAGGAGTGCGGTGACGCGGAAAGCTCATACCGGGTTAGGACCACCTAGTGTTGTTGACACCGGTGGTCCGCCGAGGCTCGGGGTTAGGAGGCGTTTTTTCGCCTCCTCCACTCCGCTACAAATTGGGTGAATGCCGGGTAACTAAACTCGGTCACCAGTTGCTGCTGGGTCAGTCCCAGGTACGATCCGGTTGAGCGTATCAACGCTGCCCTGGGCCCGTCGTACAGTGGACATTCGATGACCACGTGTTCCGCAGTCTCGACGCCACCGCACGCACAGTTCGGGCTGTCTTTTCTTTTGAAAAAGAAAAGCTTAGCGTTGAAGTCGCCATGACCAGTTAGTAACTGGGACGTCCAATGGTCCGGCTGGACCCATGTCGCTGCGAGTCGTGCCCGCACATCCGGGAAGAAGGCGTGTGTCGTTCGGCCATCCGATGAATGCGTCCAGCGTCGCTGCCATCTGGACATTATCCACTCCTGAACAATGTCCCTGCAGCGCTCTGGTCTGCCATCGCCCTGCATTTCCGCCGCTAGTGCCGCGCACAGGGGCCCATCAACATCCTGTCCCAGAGGCAGATTGCGTCTACAATAGTACGAGGCTACGGCTCCGTCCAAGACCAAGTCTATGGGCGGGGCCGCGGCCAGCACCTGCAGCGCAGCCGTAGAGACGGTGCGATAGGCCCTCGTCACCCGCAGCAGTGCGGATCGCTGGGCCTGCTGAATAATTCCGCGTTGCTGCTTAGTGGGGCGTTGCCACCACCCAGCAGCCGCGTATCTAGCTACTGCCTCGAAAACCCCCGTGTAGATTGCTCTACACGCTGGGTATCCGAGGCCCCAGGTGGCCCTGGCTAAGCAGCTCAGGGCGTTAAAGGTGGCATTGGTCCTGTCCTTAATGCCAACAACATGTGGAGTTACATTGAGGCCCCGGCTTAACCTAACACCTAGGTACGTTACGACCTCCGGGCACTCAATGCGCATCCCCTGGATTCTGACCAAGAGTGGATGGCGCGCGTCCACTCTCCCTCTCATAAGCAAGGCCTGGGTCTTGCTTGGTGAGAGTGAGAGTTTGTTGCTGCTGCACCAGTCCCCTATATAATCTATAGCTGCCTGGGCGTGTCTGGTTAGAGCGGCTCGGCTATCTGCGTGCACCGTGACCACTAGGTCGTCGACATAGGCTATTGCCTTATATCCACGAGCCTCAAGTTCACGGAGCAGTCCGTCAAAGAGTATGTTCCACAGAGCCGGTCCTAGGATCGACCCTTGTGGGCAGCCTCTTGTGATATCCACTGATGAGCTCGAGTACAGATTGCTTATGGACGCTGATCTGTCGCTCAAGAAGCTCGCGATTAGGCCGAATATATTTCTCGGCGTTCCCATTTCATGTAGCTTCATCAGTATGGCCGGCCACCAGGCGCAGTCGAACGCTGCGGCTATGTCGAAGAAGACGCAGAGGGCATACTTGTCCCTGCGCTCCTCCACATCCGCCCTCAGCGTCCGGAGTGCATCCTCCGTGGAACGACCCCTGGAACAGCCAAACTGTCGCTGGGACACCGAGGCATATACACGGTCCCGTATAGTAAGGAGGACGAGGGCCTCCAGCACCTTACCAAAAATAGGCAACAGGCTGATTGGTCTGAAACTCCCCGCCCGGGTTGGGTCCCTATCCCCAGGCTTGGCAAACGTGCAGACAATGGCATGTTTCCAAGCCCTAGGAAAGTGGCCCAACCTAAGGCAGGTGTTGTACAGATACAAAAGGTCCCGCCCGATGATCGGGAGCGCTTTTTTGATCATGGCGGCGTCAATGAGGTCTCCCCCAGGGGCTCCGCCATTCTTCTGCCTCCCGATCGCCAGGTCGAGATCTATGCTGTCCCAATCAGGTGCATCTTCTGTGTTCGGCAAAGCGCGGGATGCTAACCTTACCGCTGCTTGTTCAGGGGTATCCTCGTCCGGGTTGTCCGCCGGGAAGGCCTCCCTCAGGTACATTCCTCCGGCCTCCTCGAGGGACGTCGCGTATACGTCACCGACCCTGATTGCAGCCATCGGAATGACCGATCTGAGCCTGCCGACAGCCACCCGGTAGGGGATCCCCCAAGGATTTCTCTGGCTCTCGTCCTCCACGAACTTACGCCAACTCACTCTCTTCGCCGACTGAACCAGCTTCCCATAAGCCCTGTCCTGGTGCCTAAACTCTTCCCTCCGCATCAAACGCAGCAGGGGGTCTCGGCATCGCTGGTATCTCCTCCTGCAACGATTAACAGCCCTCTTGGCAAGGGTGAGGGCCTCGTTCCACCATGGAACACTCCGAACCCGACTGACCCTCCTGGGGATGGTGCCGTCTGCCGCACTCAGCATTATATTGCTGAGCTGGCCTACGCCCTCCTCAATCTGGTCAATCGGGTCGGCTGAGTTGAGGCCCTCCCATTCTGCGTCGCAGGAGAAGGCTGCCACCGACGTCACAAAGGCGTCGGTTATTGGTTTGCGAGTCGCAAACCGCGGATCCCTAGGCCTGGCTGCCGGCCGGTGGGCGTCGGAAAGCACCATATCCAGCACCATATGGTCACTGGACGTGATATCCCGTACACTCCACCCGCCAACTGCCGGGTATAGCCCGCTCGACACCAGCGTGACATCGATGTGAGACTCCCCACGCGCACCCCGAAAGGTTGGCGGCGACTGCTGGCCATTAACTATGCACAAGTCATGGCGGGCTATCAGCTCCTGTAGTCTATCACCCCGGCGATCGGTACGAACCGACCCCCAGGCGACCGACCAAGAGTTGGAGTCCGCCATGATCACCACATTACTCCCAGCCAGGGCGCTCAAGACACCGTCCAGGTGGCCCAACTGTCGCTCAATGTTCTCAGACGGAGGGAAGTATCCGCTGATCACATTGCAGCATATGTTCGCCGACCTGACATTGGCCACAACAACATGACTAGTGGACATGTGCTGCAGAACCATCACATCCACTTGCGGGCTAGTGACAACGATTGCGGCCATGGGCCGTTCGTTGTCTTTCGCCCCGGTCACGATCCTGTAGCCCGTGCCTAGGCCCGCCACAACGCCTCTAACGCAATAGGGCTCCTGAAGGGCCAGGATTGAAACGTCCCCTTCGGGAATCAGGGTGCGCAGTTCGTCTGCTACAATTCGGCGCCTGTGCATGTTAAGTTGCCACAGGCGTAGGTCTCCGACACTTCTATGCGCCATAGTCTGTCCGGGAGACCAGCGCCTCCAGAGCCTTTATATAGGCTGGGCACCCCTCGCTGTCCGCCCTATGAGGGCGGGCTTTCGTTCCGCAATTTTTACATCGCGGGGGATCGCCCTTACTCGGGCAGGCAGCGGCGTCATGCCCTGTGGCAGCGCACCATGCGCACGCCACATTCCTGTTGCAGCCCTTCTCCGGGTGGCCGAACTCTAGGCACCTCCTGCACCTCGTGATGTCGAGGCAGTCGCCAACCCGGCAGGAATGCCAGCCCACCGTGATTCGCCCCGTCTCCAGTAGGGCAGTCCTGGTGGCCGGCGTCACCTCAGCCACCCAATGTACATGAGGTTGGCCTCTTGGGCCTTTCTTGTACAAGAGTTTGGGGGGGTCCATATCGGGATATTGTTCCCTGCACCTCCTCTCAAACTGCTCTCCTGTCCAGTCCGCTGGGACAAACCTAATTTGCATGCGAGGGTTTCTCCCGCCAACCACCGCTGCCCCAAGTCCTGCCTCCCTTAGTGCCAGGCTGGTGGTTAGCGCCTGGAGTTCTGCTTGGGTTGAGACCTCCAGGAGAAGGCCCCCCCTCCTTGCTGTTCGGGTGGCCAACACGTTGACCCCTAAGGCTTTAGGGGTCAGCTTATTAAAGGCCTCGGTTGAGTGCCCTTCCATAGGGGCCACCACGGCCACGAATCTCTGCTTTTTAGCGGGATCTGGTGGGGCGGCCCTTATCTTTTCCAAGATGGCTCTCTTGGTCTGCCACTTTTCTGCTGGCCGGGCGGCCCGTTGGGATGGGGCGGTTGGAGGGGCTAACTGTTTTGCCCTACTCCTTTTCGCCCTCTTGCCCACCACCTCCGTCCAGGCTGCGGGGTCGGCTGGCACTTGCCCCGCTACCGCCGAGGCCGAGGGTGAGGTCGATTGGGGTGGCGGGGGGGGGGTCCCGGGAGGGGTTCACTATATTAGTTACCCCCTCCTTTGGGTTTTTGGTCCCCTTCGGCGGTTGAATTGCGTACTGGGCTGGCTTAACGGCCCACTGGCCCAAGCTGAGGGAGGGCGGTGGGACTGATAAGGCTTCCTCGCCACTGCGGACGCGCTCCTGGGCTGGGGGAGGAGGGGGGGGCAGAATCTGACGCCGCTCGATAGCGGCCAGAGTAGCCTCTATCCTTTCCAGTCTAACTTCTGTGATGGACTGGGATGGGGCCATGGTTTCGCAAGGGAGGGCCTCTTCTAAGTCCGTTAGGACCACTGACAGCTTACCCAAATAGGTAAGCAATTTGTCCCTGGCTGGCTCCTCCAAATCCTGGTCTTCCGACCAATCAGAGATGTTGCTCCCGATTGTACGGGCGGTGCGGAGCCGCCTAAGAAAAACCCCCCGCGAGCTCGCGGGGGGTGGGTATGAACCCTCGCCGCGCGGGGCGGGCGACTGCTGGGGGGGACCGGGCGTAGGGGGGGCCACTACAGTGGCCCGCTGGCCACGCGGTGCGGGCGACGGCTGCGAAGGACCTGTGGGGAGGGGTGGAAGTGCTGCCTTCGCGACCCGTTGGTCGCGCGGCGCCGGCGATGATTGGGTGGGGATTGATGGGGGGGGAGCTACATTGGCCCGTGTGGCCTTGGCTCGAGAAGGGTCGCTACCTGCGGGGGGGTGAGGGGTGACCCTTCCTCTACCTGACCGGAGCCCTCCGGCAGGGTACATCTCAAAAAAAAAAGGACGAATAACTCAGTATATTAATTATATAGAGTTGAAAATTGAGGAAAGGCCTATTTCACGCGATTTGATCGCCTACACACAACACTAATGCAGTACTACATGACGCACTAGCAGAGGTGGAAAAACAAAGAGAAAACGAGACTGAATTGAAGATAACCTGTGAGGAAAATGCAAAAGCTGCGCCAATAATTATTTTTATTGTTAATATTGTTGTGCGACCTGTGATTAATAAAACTACCACTTACTTGGTGTCCTTATTTATCTGCAGCCGGTGAGAAGGCGGGGAGTGGAGCTAGAGACCTAGGTACGTCTTCACCCTTCGGAGGTTGGGTAGAGACTCCTCTATAATTTGATAGATGTCGTCTTTATAGGGCTTTTAATTTACATTTAAAATTTCGCATCGATACATTCATTAGAGTGTTTTTGTTAGCCTCCCCCCCCCCCCCCCCCCCCCCCTCCCCATTTTGGCTGATTTGGCTAAAAACTAATAGGTGTCGTCAAAAGCTTCTGAATACACATTGTCTTTGTCTAGAATTGGAAAATGCAATTTTCATGCTTTTCGTGCCAACCTAATGAATATTTTCCTAAAATTTCGTCAAAATTATTCTGAAGACCTTGGTCAACCTCAATATGACTCTCCTCTACTTGTTACGATCCTGTTCCTATTACTACTGTTAGTACCTGTTACTTATTTTCTTTTCACGGTTAATTATTTACATTAAACAATATCGTTGAAATTTCAGTTCATTATCTTATTAGTTCAGCTAACTTACTGCGATCCGCTTATGTAATCCTTTTGACAAATCCTTGCTGAAAATTATAGTTACAGTTGTATCAAGAGCACAATGAGAAATAAAGAATTTCTTTCATGGGAGAGAAACAATATTCCCCCTCTTATTTTTCTACTGAGCTCAAAATCGCGGGTTTGAAACCCGGCAGAGGCCCAATGAGCGACGAAACAACGCTCTGGTAGTAGGCGACATGACCTCACAGTTCGAGTCCAAGCATGTTTCAATAATTAACTAAAATTCCCTTACTCAGTGCCATCAATAATTGTCAAAGCAGAAGATGAAAGCAGGCTTTCGGTCTTCCAAAGTTCGGTCTTAACTAGCTCTGAAGACGTTTCGAGCCAAAAGCCCATCTTCAGCCTTTTACTTCTCCAGCTATTCGAAGTATAGGGGAAGTTATGTAATCGGTCATTCGATGCAGAGTTTCCAACGGAATTTTATGTTTTCCGACACCCAGATTACAAATAAGAAAAAAAAAATGTCCTTCTGTGTTTCTGTAAACACGATAACTCCCGACAGAATGAATGTATCGACACTAAACATATGTGGATCCATAACCCTCTAACGTCAACGCCTATTGACTTTCAGCCAAATCGACCAAAGGAAAGGGGAGATTAAGAAGGCTTAACATACTGTCAAAACTGCCGATAGTAGAATGTATCGACAAATCATAGATTGATGTGCCCATATATAATATTTATGTTTCTTTAACTAAGTCTTGTTCACGATAGTTTTGCGCGAATCATGCCCCTTCCTCAAGTCACAAAGTGCGAAATATATAAAAAATATATATGTATATAAAAATAAATAAACAACCAAGAATAAAGTAAATGATAATAATAAAAATATTAAACAAAAATAATTACGATAGTAATATAGGATATTAAGGAGGAGCTCTGCAAAGAAAATGGAAATAAAAAGAAAATACGAATAAAAGCTTTTATTATGAAATACAACTTTTATATGAGGGTACGTATACATACGTGTGAGGATGCATTGTGCAATTACTTAACAGATATATTTGAATTTACTTCCCCAGCTATACATAGGGGAAGTTATGTAATCGGTAAGAAATTTAATGCTGTTTTCAATGGAATTTTACCCCAAAAATGAATATAAAAATTCTGTACGTGTGTTTCTGTGAACACGATAACTACACGAAATTATATATGTGACCCGAACCCTATGAGGACAACACCTATCGATTTTCAGCCAAATCGGACAAAGGAAAGGGGAGATTAGGGAGAGGCTTAACTCAAAAACCCTAATAACTCCCGATGTAATGAATTTATCGACACAAAATTTAGTATGAAAATTTAGAAACACCTATGCTAACTGTAGAATATTAGTGCAAACGGTCGACTTATTTTGGAGAAAGAGAGAAAAGTTGAATATTTGATTCGTTCTGGGGAAGTACAATGCTGGTTATTCGCCGACTTTTTTGTAACATATTCAGGAGCAACTGGTTGGAATGATAAGGTTATCAAGACTTGATAACTAAAGTAAATTTACCTTAATGTTACCCTTTTTTCTTTTAAAAACCCACCCAACAAGAAAAAAAAGTGAACAGTAAATCATCTGATTGTACTGCCCCAGCGCGAATTAATGAACTACTTTTCGCTCTCCTTCTACCCTATTTACCGATTAGGTTAAAAATAAATAGGTGTCTTATCAGGAAATCACCATACTAAATTTCGTGGTAATACGTTCATCACATCGACCAGAGAGAAGGCATCGGTTTATATAAAATTAAACACATTTTAATTATTAAAATATTATAAAAATTAATTACATTTATTTGTATAAAAACAGTGAAGTAACTAAATTAGTGAATAAATATATGAAGTCGCTATTTGTTTTGAAACGATCCAATGAGTGGAGTACAAAAGACGACCATCAGCTGTTCTAAATAGATTGGACCAGTCTAAGTTGGGTTGTGGAGGTGAGAAGTCTAGTAGTGAGAAAAGTGTTTAGGCTTAAGGTGTGAAATAAAATCAAAATAGATGCGCAAAGGAGGTACTTTTATTTATGTATATGTACATAATATATATGCCAAAATATCAAAAAATTATTAATTACATAGTTTGTAAAATTTCTTTTTAAAAAATAATTTCATTTTTTTATTTTTCAATATTTAGTTAACTGAATTTATAATAAGTTTAAGTGAAATAAACCTACATTATAAATTTAACTAAATATTAAAAAATAAAAAAATGAAATTATTTTTTAAAAATAAATTTTACAAACTAATTTATAATCGTTGATATTTTGGCATATATATTACGTACATATAAATAAATAAAAGTACCTCCTTTGCGCATCTATTTTAATGTTATTTCACACCTTAAGCCTAAACACTTTTCTCACTACTAGACTGTCCGTCCTTCACATCTCTCCCAGACTTCCAAAGGTATAAATTATTAAGATTGGATTTAAGATTTTCTCAAACATTTAGAAAAACAATATGGCATCTCATTGTTATATTTAAAATAACTCAATTGCAAACTTTGTTAATTTTTACTTTTTTAAATACGTGCACTTTCTTCAAAATTGCGCGTCTTTAACTTCCGATATTCTTTTTAGGGCCCTTTTCGGAAACTACTGTAGAAATCAAAATTTAGTAAAAGACCAGCTATAATTTCTACAGGAAATGTGGTAATAATATTTAATATTTATTCTTTTCGTTTTAGTTCTATTAATACGAAAAGTTATTATTTTTATATTTATTTTTTATTAATATAATTTTCTTTAATTATCACACGGTAGTTCAGTGGTAGTGTGCTAGCCTATTCAGCTCATCGCGGATTCAAAACCAGGTTTAGGCCTTTAGGTTTTTTTTTATTTGGGAGGTGAAAAAGCCTGAAGAGTTAAGGTATGGTCCCGAGCCTGTACGATGTCAGGTACCCGTTAAACACCCCTACCTTAGGCGTATACAAATGTAGGACTCCCAGAGTAGAGTCATCTCTACCAGAGTGATAAAAGAGCGCTCTGGTTGTAGGCTACAGTTGTTAAAGTCACAAAAACTAACTAACCAACACGAAAGTTATTTATTTTTTTGATTCAGGCCCCAGCCTATGATTCTTTGTTACCAATTTGGCAGAAAATCAACAGGTGACATCATTCTTATTGGGTCCTACGCCCACACATAGAATATCGTGTCGATATATTACTATTACTCCATGAAACAGTTTCATTAATTATTCATTATTGTTATTTTGAATCAAATTTGCCCAACACTGCTCCGCAGTTTCTTCAGCACCTGTTGTCATCACTCTTACGTAGATAGACGCTATCTTACCAGGAAGGGATGTTGAAAATACATAGAAATAGATATGATATTTTTTCTGTTTTAAAGAAATACATAGTTCGTAAAATAACAATGGACTGGAAAAATTTACTTTTTATACCTTCAGTGTAAAAAAGTATTATCATCGTGTGAAACAATATTCACTGAGCTCAAGATCGCGGGTTCGAAACCCGGCGAAGGCCCTTAGGTTACCTTTAGCATGCTGTCTTTTAAGCGATAGTCCCGAGCCTATATGATGTCAGGTAGTCGTTAGATCCTGCTATAACTAAACCTGGGTAGGCAAACTTTAGGACTCCCACAGTAGAGTCGGGCTCATGAGCAACAGAGCGACAAAAAAGCGTTCTGGTAGTAGGCGATATGATCACGTAGTTAAAGCCCGGGCATGAGTCAAAATAACTAACTCTAGTCAATAAGTAGCGCATGGTTTATTATGTATTTTTGACATACAGTAGACTCTCTCTTATCCGGCGCTTGCAAAATAATATCAAATTTTTTTAACTAAAATTAACAATCAATTATTAAATTATCAATTATATGAGCCACGTGAATTTACGAGCACATAATAATTCCGTAACTCACGAATCTTCTATGTATTTTTATTGTACATACATACATATGTAGGTACATTGTATTTATAATGAAGGGAACGCTAATACAATATTTTATTACTGCACTTAATTAAACGCAGATTTCAAAATATCTTTTTAATGCTTGGAAAAATATATGTACACATGTACGTACATATAATAAATCAATGTTCAGTATATTATTGTCAATTTAATATAAGTTATCAACAAAATACATGCGTGTTTTATTCCTTAGCTCACCTAAAAACACTTCTTTTTATGCTTTAATTGACATATCTTTTCTCATTAATTGATGATTTCCGTTATTAGGCGTTTTCTGTTATCCGGCGTCACGTCGGTCCCGGCAACGCCGGATAAGGGATCTACTGTATTTATGTTATACAAATACATTATTCTATCATTTAGCAAATATCGTATCGCGTTTAGCAAATATCGCATCACATTTATGAATCTTGATAATGCCTTAACACGGCGAAGCTAATTGAGTATTTGAGAATATGTGTTTCTTAAACTTCTCTGGGATTCTCCACTTTTCGTTGTTTCCGGCATTTTTTCCTCCAGAGGTGTCTTCTTTTTTCTTCGTTGGACAATATTTCGGGACAATTGAACGGTTCATAGTGACCAGAAGAAGGGACCTGCAATTGTTCCGAAATATTTGAGAATATATAGTGAAGTTTGACAAAGAAATTGTTTATTTTAATTATCTATTCCTAGAATGGAGCTTTACAAAGTAAATCTGGAAACCATAAATTATTTGAAATATCGTATCGTTTTGCCCCAACTGATGTTTTGCCAGATCTACACATTACCCTAAAAAATCATTAAAATGTTGTGCAAAGTTTCTGTATCATAGTTTAATAGTTTATTAATAGTAATAACAATGTTATTCAATAGGGGAGACAAACAAATACAAAACACTCGTTAGAAGGTTTCGTAGTTGGACTTCGACCTTCAGAATCCCTAAAAAATGCCCCTGTTGTTAAAAACAATTATTTAAATAATAAACTAAACAATAAAAACACATTAGACAATAATAAAACAAGACAATCTCCTAGTTTGCGATGTTAATTTTGACCTTGTAGCAGCCTTAGTTACTTAGAAAAGATAAAACAGAACTAGAACTAGAGTGGGAACGGAGAGGGAGAGTGGAAACAATTACGTTCTTTTTACATCCCCGTCTGTACAAAGTATAGGGGAAGTTATGTAGTAAATCGGAAATTCGATGAGACGTCTGTGAATCACCGGCATTGTACTTCCCCAGTACAAATTTACCAATTAAGTTTTCGCTCTCCCTCGTTAAAAATCGATAGTTGACTTAAGAACTTCCGAATCCTTATACTAATTTTTTTGCTGATATATTCATTATTAGGGTTTTTGAGTTGAGCTCCCCTCTCCTGAACCCCCTTTTCCCTTCGCCTAATTTCGCTGCAAAATAATAAGTGTCGTCCTTAAGGGGTACTGGATACACATGTACAATTTCGCATAGATAAATTCATTATTTTTTTGTTATTTCATTTTTTTATTAGGCGCATCGACTGCAGAGGCCATTAGCGCCAGCACAACTATTATTATAGTAGATAGGGTGACATAATGTGGCTAAGGCTATCTCTCTAGCTATTAGCTGTTCCTCCGCGAATGGCACCATATAATTTGTTGGTGATACAGTCCGGTGTTTCGCAATAATTGCAGCAGCTGGGATGTGTAGGCCGAGCTATCTTTCAGCACTACTCGAGCATCGTGAGGCAATCCACCTCTTTCTCGGTAGGGTTTGAGTGCTTCACAGATTGTAGTACGTGGAAGGCAGTGAGTTCTTCCTTGCATAGTGGACATCTCGGTGGGCGTCTCCGCAACGAAATCTGGACATGAGTTAGCCAAGTGTGTCCGATTCTTTCTTTTCGGGAAAGAGACGTCACATCAGCAGGTTTAACCGACCTCAGAAAGGTATTACACTCCTCCCATTTCTTTTGCCATTTATGTTTGATGGCCAATTTGAGTGCCTGCTTGATGTCTGCAGGACGGACTGGTATGGGCTCTGTTAGCATAGCAGCTGTAGCTTCCTTGGCGGCTCGGTCCGCCAGCTCGTTACCGTGGATTCCTACATGTCCTGGGATCCAGGCGAAGACTATGTCTTTTCCAAGGTTATATAGTGATTTCAGTTTCCTTAAGATGAGGTGCACCATGGGATCGCTAGAGTATTTGACCTAAATAAGTATATCGGTTATTATCGTGTTCACAGACAGATTTCGTTTTGTTTGTAATTTTTGGAATATGAGGTCGGAAATTATGAAAGTACGGTGAAAACAACAAATGTCTGTCCTATTTCATAACTTCCCCTACTGAGAACGTAAAAAATAAAAACAAATTGTTGGAAAATAATGATTGTGCCATTAAATGTCGCTTACGATGCTTTTTTATCCTTAATTTTTCTGGGGGCTCCTCCGAATGACTTGTCCTAGGGTCTCTTATAATTATTTTCCGCCTCAATATGTAAAATCACATTTCGCAGTAAGAGAACAGCAAATCAGCCACTGTACTGTGAGTTCAAGGGCTTAACTCTGTTAAAACATGCCACGGTGCTATTACCAGAACGATTACTAGGAACCTATATACCCTGGTGAGGCCTGGGTGCCTAGGTCTCTTGGTGCAAGCCATCCTATTATATCCTGACTCTCAGATAGTGAGTGTCGTGATCCAATGTGATTGGGCTAGATACGTGTGCAGTATCACAGGTCCATCGACAAGGCCGCAGGCTCTCTCTCACTCGGCCACTCTTGTCCTAGACCCAGATGACCAATCCTGTTTTTTTTTTTTTTTTTCAGTTTTATTAT
Organism: Aradus depressus; assembly: GCA_963662175.1. Taxonomy (NCBI): domain Eukaryota; kingdom Metazoa; phylum Arthropoda; class Insecta; order Hemiptera; family Aradidae; genus Aradus; species Aradus depressus. The sequence goes on along the minus strand of OY759214.1, from coordinate 14,570,218 downwards.
TGTTTTGGTTTATTTAAAAAGCTCTACCTATGGGTGACTCCTTTAAACATATAAATATATAACAACTACTTTCGAGCTGGGGAAGGATATATAAATAAAAATAAAATAGCTTTATTGAAATTCTTTTAGAACAAAAGCCTCTCCTTTTGGAGATTTTGAGTCTACTGCTCTTTCAAGAGAGAAGAAATCAGAAAAGCAATCCGAAAAGAATTCAGAAAATAAACTTTTAAAAATGAATAAAAAAAATTGAAAAAAAGGAAAATGACAACTATAATGATATTGTATTTTAACGATTGTTCCTAAATTAAATTATTTCTTTAGTAAAACTGTTACTTCTTGAATAAAGATAAAAGAAAAATAAAACAAGATAAAGCAAAAGTAAAATGAAAGTTATTTCTTAAATATTACTGTAACACATTTGTTCCATCTTTCTCTGTTGCTGGCCACTGTTCACCATCCATCCCCTATTCTCTCCACTATCTCGTCCCTCCACCGCAGTCCTGGTCTACCTTTTCCTCTTTTTCTATCTCTAGGAATCCACTCCGTGCAGACTTTAGCCCATCGTCGAGGAACCATCCTTGTCACATGCCCGGCCCATCTCGAAGCATGGGAAGCATATAGGTACATATATAGTTTTTATGTAATCGACTAATAAATGTTTCACCCGCTACAGCTTTGGTCAGCCTGTATATTTGGGAATATAAATCCAACTTAAAACAGGATTTAAAAAAAATATATTTATTTATTGTGACTCATGCCCGGGCCTTAACTACGACGTCATATCGCTTATCGCTTTGGTGGACATGAACTCGACTCTACTGTGAAAGACCTAAATTTTGCCTACCCAGGTTTATTCACAGACATCTTTAATAGTACCTGACATCGTACAGGCTCGGGACAATCGATTAATGTCCCATTCGAAGGACTCATACTAAATTTTGTGACGATACATTCATTATATCGGGAATTATAAGGGTTTTTGTTTCGAGTCCTTTCCACTTTGGTTGATTTCGCGGAAAATAAGAAAGTGCCGTCCTTACGTGGATTGGAATTTAAATATAAAATTTCATATCGATACATTCTTTGAATGATCAATTATTGTTGTTTTTCTTGAGTGTTAAGCATTCTCAATAATCATTTGACGGATTTGACTGCAAATCAATAGGTATCGTCTTTATGGGGTTTTGGATACATACAATGGGCATACTGGATACACATATAAACTTTCGTATCGATACATTCATTCTATCGAGAGTTATTGTGTTCACACGGACAGAAATGTTACATCCTTAGCTATACGAAGCTGTGTGTGTGTGAATACGATAACTCCTGATAGATTGAACGTATCGACAACAAATTTCATATGTAAATTCAGTACCCCATAAGGATTACACCTATCGATTTTAAGTCAAATATGTCAAAGGGAGGGGGGCATTAGGAGAGAGGCTCAACACAAAAACCCCAATAACTGCTTATGTAATGTATATATCGACATGAATTTTCATGTTTTTTTTTTGTTTTTTTCTCCTGGCCTGTTGATATTTGATGTTAAAATACTATGAAGACAATTACCCTTTAAATTTCACCAAAATCGGCCGAAAGGAAGAATGGGTTCAGGGGAGGGGGCTCAACTCAAAAACCCGATGTAAATGAATTTATCGACAAAAAATGTAGTATGAGGATTTAGGAGCCCTGACGTAAGTCAACTGATATTATTAGCTCAAACGGTCGATTGGTTTTGGAAGAGGAGCGAAAAATTAATTGATTAATACATTTTGGAGAAATACATTGCTACTATAATAAAAAATATGTATATAGGGAAGGGGTGGCAACATTTTGATACGTGAAGAAACGGAAATTAATTCCTCTATTCCAGGTCTGAATACAGACAAAAGGCTTGAACCGGAAAGACTCGGATGAGAACAACTACAGGAAATGCGACCTGACGCATAGTAACAATCGACATTCCATTTTGTGCATACTGCATTGTGATGTACAAAAAAAATACACACATTAAATCATTAATATTAAACAATTAATTATATTTATATTTCTATAAAAAGAAACTGAATTAGTAAATAGATAATAAGAAACCATTTCTTTTAAAACAAAAGAGTGAAAAAACAAAACACGTCCATCAGCTGTTTTTGAATTAGTCGAGGTCTGGGTTGAGTTGAGACGGTCTGAGTGAAGATGGAGAGTTGTGTTTAGGCTTAAGATGTGATGAACTAAATAGGAGTGAATTGACAGTGAAATTGATGAGCAAAGAAGGTGCTGTTGTTTGTTTATATGTACAGGATATATGCCCAGAAATATATAACTTAAATTTAAAGAATGACCAAAAATATAAAACAGAAAAAAAATTGAAACAGTTTTAAGAATTTAGTTTTTAAGGTTTTTCTTTTGATTTTTGTTTGTTTCAATGTTTATAGTAAGATAATTTGAAAACCTTTGGATTAGATTTATATTTTTGCAATATTTAGAAAACAAGATGGCAAATTTTTAGAAATCGATTAAAACGTTTGTTAATTAAATTTTTTTTAAAAATTACGTGCACTTTCTGCCTTGAACTTTTGATATTTTTTAGGACCCTTTTCGGAAATTACTATAGAAATCAAAATTAAATAGAAGACCAGTTATAAAATTTCTACAGGAAATGTGGTTATTTAAATGTTATTATTTATTCTTTTTGTTTTAATTATTATTTCATTATTATTAATTCTTTTTTATATTTTTATTTATTTCGACTTTTTTATACATTCATTTATAATTGATTAATTATTATTTTTCATATATTGTTATACTTACATTGTTTTCTTTCTTTTCTATATCTCGCCACATTGGGACCTGATGATGGGACGTAAGAACGTCCCGAAACATCGTTGGGATAAAAACACTTCCGAAGAGTTTAAAAAAAAAAAATAGTTATCTTAATTTTTATTAAATTGAAAAATGTGTCTACTTATCATAAATGTATCATGTATTAATTTTGCTTATATACTCATATATTTTTAAGTATTTATTTGTTCAGTTTTTATTAATTTCATTTTACTTTTTTTAATAGTTTTGTTATTACCAACTACTAATCATACGTGTATTAGACTCAGGTAGTTATAAATCTAATTTATAAGCTATCTTAATGTATAAATTCTTTTGACGTATCCTATTACTATGTATTGGTTTAACGGAAAAAAATTTATTATTATTATTAACACTTAAAATATTACCACAGCATATATGTATACTTGTATACTGCAGACAGATACCGCGATCCCACGGATCTTTTACTTAAATATTTGCTACAAATGATATCTATTCCAGACAGGCCAAACTTCTTCATTTCCTTGAAGGAAGGCCGTTCGGACATTTAAATTCCTACCTATAAAAGGATTTTTTGAACTGTGGAGTGGATTGTTCCAAGTTACGACACACCACTCGACACATTTCCAGGCAAGTTTGCCTTCGCTCTAACACAAATGAAAAACCACCTTGAGTCGGATTTCTCAACATTTTTAATCGATTGCAACTAACTATTTCATTGACATGTTTATTTAAGATCAACAGAACAGGATAAGTTGCATTGACAGTTTACTTTACTTCCTCTGCTATACAAAGGACGCGTTATGTAATTGGTCAAACATTTGATGCAGAAGTTTCAACGAAATTTCAAGTTTTTCGAACTCCAGATTCCAAATCTGTGGTCACAGGGAATAAATTAGTCTAAATTCGTAACTTTTCAGGGCAGCACTTTTTTACTTTTGCATTAATCGTGTAAATCCAGGAGTGAATTTCGTGTAAATCCAGGATCGAATGAAAATGAATATTGTTAATAATAATACAATTTCTTGGATTTTCCCCTAGTTACGTAATCATTCCTAATCCCCATCACTTACCTAATTATTAACCATACTTTTTGAAATACTCGTGAATGATGCCTCTCTAAAGTTGATTCAACCGAAAAAACCCTCTTCACTTCACTTGGAATAGTCTATAATAACTAATTCCTCAAAGAAGTAGATTAAGTTGATTTAACCGAGAACATACACAATTGTACGAGATACCAAGAAACCCACATCTTTATAATTCCGAAAGTATTAGAGTTCTGAGCTCCCAACTTCTTCACAGTGCCCAGATGGATTGGGAGATGATCACAGTAGGTACACTTAATTCATTTTGACCATTTTACGACTTAATAACAACTTATTCTCTGTGACCATAGAAATATGAAACAAAAAAAATTCTGGATGTCTTTGAAAACGATAACTCCCGATAACATTAATGTATCATAATGCAATTTCATATGTGAATCCAGAATCCTCTAACGACGACACCTATCGATTTTCAGCCAAATCGATTAAAGGGGAGGGGGACAAGGGGGAAGGCTTAACACAAAAACTCTAATAACTGCTGCATGTATCGACATGTAATTTCATATTTGAAGTCTAAACCGAATGAGTTCACACCGAAATAATGTGACCTGATGCCAAAAATTAAAAAAAAAAAATATATCTGCGTGAACACAATAACTCTCGATAGAAAGGATTGCCGATGTAATGAATTTATCGACACAAACATAAAATTGTATGAGGATTTAGTAGTAGTTAGTATTTTGTAAGTCAACTATTAAATATTAGCGCAAACGGTAGACTGGTTTTGGAGGGGGAGCGAAAAGTTAATTGATTAATTCGTTCTGGGCATGTATATAATATAAATATATTTCACTCTTTATGACCTGATATAAAATATTTATAATTAAAAATACAATTAAATTATATAAAATATTTTTATCATATAAAAAAATATAATTGTAATAACTTAGAAATTTTATATTGATTTATCTTTTATTATTTAAACAAATATATATATATATATATATAATGTATCAGATATGCGCTTGTATCCTAAGATGTTACGGATAAGACGTTAACCGATGGTCCCCAGCCTGTATGGTACGATGATCATTAAAGATCCCTACCCTATACAAATTTAGGGTAGGCATAATATAAGACTCCCACAGAAGAGTCGGGATCATATCCACCAGAGTGGCGAAAGAGCAGTCTGGTATTAGGCAATATGACCTCATAGTTAAAGCCCGGGAATGAGTCATAATAACTAATAACTATCCTAAGATTTAATATCGGTAGATCGAGGTAATTTATAAGGCATTTTGTACAAAATATTATGACGTATCCAATTACCATGTTATGTTTTAACTAAGTTTTCATTTTCCCAATTTTCCGATTTGGTTGAAAATCAATAGATTTCCAAATAATTATACTTCATATGTACTAAATTTCGTGTCGATATATTTTTCCTATCGACACTTATTTTATTCACGCAGATATATATATATATTTTTTTAATTTTTGGCATCAGGCGGTCAGATTATTTCGGTGAACACTAAAACTCAACATTTCTGACAGATGAAATAACTTCTCTTATACTTCGTACATATGGTGGAAGTAATCTGAGGGAAATGTGGTTTACAAATGAAAATATGAAATGACCCTTGATGTAGTCACCATATGTTAGGATTTACATAGTAAAGCAGGTTGTGATTCAGTCGAACATAACCTTCATTCTCTCAATGGCAACACATGTTCAAAAAAGGAACATGCCAGGTGGGGTATACATAATGGATATGGAGCTCGACTGAAGGATATTTGCAGCACTAGCTAAGGGATATCAGATATCTTTTAAGGGGATGAAGGGTCAAATGAGGGCATCAAAACGAAAATTGATCAGTAGAGCCCGATTTCGTGAAGTAAAAAATTTAAAAAAAAAGTGCAATAAAAAGGCAAAAACGGGCAAAAATGTGCAATAAAAAATAAAATCCTGCCATTAACTGTTTTTCTGCGATAAAAAAAAGGATCTAATTTGTAAATTAAATAAGTGTTTTCTCAGCATACAATTATAAATAAATCTATAAAATAAAAATCCCAAAGGAATTTATTTATACAATTTATAAAAAATATTTACTGAAAACACAAGTTTTTTTTTACCTCCATTTTTTAATTACAAAATCAGATATGTATAAATTTTTGATTAAAAAAAATACTAGAGATATGTAAAATACAAAACAATACATCACATTACTCGAGGCCGAGAATTTGACTTCAATTAAATTGACATATATTTTTTACTTAAGCATTTGATGTGTGAAAATTTACCATTAAGTACATTCAAAAACTGTGCCGCTTAAAAATCGTAGTGAGAAGTTCCCAGAAAAGCAGACCTTCAGCAGTGCGTCCAAAACAGCCACGTAATATTACACGAAACTTTCCTTTATTTTGTATGTAAAGTTAAAAACGTGCAATTTTGTGCAAAATAAATTTTATGTATATTAATCAGGATTCTAAATTCGTAAAAATAAATTGTTATTTAATGATTTCAAGCAAGCGAAAAAAAAAAATGCATTTGCATGGGAATATGGGCTCCATTGATCAGTAATGGACTGAAGTTAGTGTAACGTAGATTATGTATTTCTTTGACCCCCAACATTTAATAAAATATAAACATTAATAAAAGAATTAAAAATATCTAGCAACAATCTCACGGTAAGCTCTTTTTAATTGTAATAATAATAATGCACGGACTATGATAAAGTGCTTGCTTCGCGCACTCGCAAATTCGCGGGTTCGAAACACGGCCCTTGGTTTTATCTGGGAGGTAAAATAAACTTAAGCATGCTGTCCTGAACCTGTACGATGTCAGGTACTCTCACGTAACTAAACCTGGGTAGGCAAAATTTAGGACTTCCCACAGAAGAGTCGGGTTCATGTCCACCAGAGCGACAAAAAAGCGCAAAGTAGGCGATATGACCACCTAGTTAAAGCCCGGACATGAGTCCCGGTTTTGATAACTACAATTTTTACTTAAACATTTTAGTCTCATCATCATTTAGAATCACTTTCAAATAATTAACACTTGTATTTCAAACATCGATTTTTATGATAAAACAGAAAATTATTATGAAATTTTCTTTACGGTATTTTTCAGACTAAAAACTTGTTTAGAAACGGACGGATTAATAATCGGCACTTAAAAGATTTATTGGTTTGCTAAATTTAGTCAAAACTAAGAATTGTTGTTTTAATGGCGAGATAAAATTTGCTGATAAACAAAGTGGACAAACAACATAATCACTTTCACATAATAATATTTGGTTATCATCATTGATAATTACAATTTTTGAAAGTTATTGATAATTAAAGTAGATATTATTGCCGACTAACAAGGATACACCATCCGGTTTGACTGCATAATTCATTTTTCGATCGTGTTTGGGCGGCAGTCCAAACAATAACACGAAATTTGCATTTTACAAATTTTTAGAATAGAAATCAAAAAAAGAAATCAGCATACAAGTTTCTTCCCTTCCTATAAACAAAAAAAAAAAAAATTAGCTATACGAAGAATAGGGGAAGTTACGTAATCAGTCAGAAACTCGATGTTGAGTTTTCACCGGTATTACATTTCTTCCGAGGGCGTCGGTTGCCTAATTAGTTACTATACTTTTTGAAATACTCGTGAATGATGCCGTTGATTTAACCGAGAACATACACAATTTTACGAGATACCAAGAAACCCACATCTTTATAATTCCGAAAGTATTAGTATTAAGCTCAGAGTTCTGAGCTCCCAACTTCTTCACAGTGCGCAGATGGCTTGTGCAGATTATCACAGTACACTTCATTCATTTTGACCATTTTACGACTTAACAACTTATTCCCTGTGACCATAGAAATATGACAAAAAAATGTCTGGTGTATCTGTGAACACGATAACTCCCGATAACATTAATGTATCTTAACGCATTTTATATGTGAATCCAGAACCCTCTAACGACGACACCTATCGATTTTCAGCCAAGTATTAGAGTTTTGAGCTCCCAAGTTCTTCACAGTGCGCAGATGGCTTGGGAGATCATCACAAGTCACTTAACTCATTTTGGCCATTTTATAGGGTGTCGATGATTAAAATCAACTTATTAAAATCAACGATTTAAATCGCGATTTAAATCAAATGATTTTTTTTAAATTCATGATTCAACTCAAAAACATTAAAATAAATAAATATGTGATTAAAATTTTGCAAATATAAAAAAACAAAAACAAAAAATAACAAAATGCACAAAACTGACCGCAGTTTGCAAACTATTGAAACATAATTTATGAAAATCTGTCAAGCAAACCACCAAATGATTACGTCAAAGCGTAATTATTTGAAAAAGACAAAAAAACTCGTCAGATTAAAATAGTTTAGTTCGAAAAGATACAACTCAAAATGGTTAGCATATATATTAAATTGGCTGAGATCAATGAAAATGTTTACATAGTGTAATGTTCGTAATCACATTAATATATTGTGATTCGAAACGATATATCTCCAAATGGCCAACATAAGATAAATGCGAACAATAGACCAAGCAATATCTTTAGGAGTTTAAATGTTTGTACAGACACCAGTTTGCTAGCCTTCTCTACTCCTAAGCGATTCCTCAGTTTGGAATGAACTAGTCCCTAAGTTCGTTTTGTTATTTTTGTTTTTGGTTTTTAAGTTTGTGGAAAATATTCGCTTTGTGAAATTTCGGTTAGTTTTGTTATTTTTTTGTTTTTGTTTTTTAAAATTGTGAAATTGTTGTCTGTTTTGTTAATTTTAGTTAAGTTTTCAGTTGGTAGTTTTTAGTTGATTTAAATCGAATTTAAATCAAAAAAATAGATTTTTTGATTTTTTAAAAAAAATCATGATTTCTATAAACCCTACCATTTTACGACATTAAGTCTTATTCCCTATATTAACTTATTCCCCGTGACCATAGATATATTCATTAAAACATTTATCTTTTCTCGTTTTTTGGCCTTCAGTCATCGGAACCTTAATATTACAAAAAAATTGAACTTAAAAATCCAAAATAATAACTTTATATCATAGAAAACAAATAGAAATAGTATTTCCTATAAAACATTTGTTCCTTTGTTATCTGAATTACCAGAAAATCAATATCTGAAACAGTAGAAGTGAGCTCACATTTGTACGAGTTCACTGAACCAGCCTCGTCAGTGCCAATCGTAAAACTGATAGAATAATTACATGGGAGCATACCTACAGAAATGCTTATATGATATTTTTCTGGTTTCACAACCTGTCTGAATGGATGTCTGGATCCTGGATTTTCGGGAAAATTAAAATGGAAATTATATCTTATTAATCCTTACACCCTCAGGTATCATCAGTTCAACATTATGTTATTTTATTAATTCCACAACTATTTTTGGCAATTATCCGCCAGGTGAAATCAGACAAGAAGGGTTTTTTTTTTCACTTCCCCGGCTATGCGAATTATAGGGGAAATTATGTAATCGGTCAAAAATTCGATGCCGTTTTCAACGGAATTTAATATTTTTCGACTTCTAGATTCCAAATATGAAAAAAATAAATTTCTGTCTCTGTGTGTGTTTGTGAGCACGATAACTCCCGATGGAATGAATAAATCGAAATTAAAGTTTATTTGTGAACCCAGAACTCCTCTAATGACGTCACCTATAGCAAAAACTCAGCAATAACCGCTATTGTAATGAAATTATCGACACATAATTTCATATGTGAATTCAAAACTCCACAAGGATGACACTTATTCATTTTCAGCGGAAGCGGCAGAAGGGAAGGGGGGGTTCAGGGGAGGGGCTCAATTCAAAAACACTAATAACTGCCGATGTAATGAACATATCAACATGAAATTTCATATTTGAAGTCAAAACCCAATGAGGACATAACCGGATAAATTCCAGCGATAGTGGCAGAAGGGAAGGAAGGGTTCAGGGGAGGGGCTCAATTCAAAAACACTAATAACTGCCGATGTAATGAACATATCAACATGAAATTTCATATTTGAAGTCAAAACCCAATGAGGACATAACCTGTTAAATTCCAGCGATAGTGGCAGAAGGGAAGGAAGGGTTCAGGGGAGGGGCTCAATTCAAAAACACTAATAACTGCCGATGTAATGAACATATCAACATGAAATTTCATATTTGAAGTCAAAACCCAATGAGGACATAACCTGTTAAATTCCAGCGATATCGGCAGAAGGGAAGGAAGGGTTCTGGGGAGGGGCTCAATTCAAAAACACTAATAACTGCCGATGTAATGAATTTATCGACACATTTAGTATGAGGATTTAGGAGCCCCTTTACCTTTTCTAATCAACATCGAATTTCTGAACGATTATAGTATATATTTATTATAGTAAGATATATATCTTACAATTAGTAAAAAACCAACAATCCCAGTACTAATGAAGAGGTGAGTAAAAGTACTCTTCATTCAATTTTTATGAACCAAATAGAGTTCATATCTATTATAAATGGAGGACATCAAACCAAAATCAATATATGTCAATAAAAATTTATTGACCCAATTGATGAGCAAGTGAATGTGTACCCATGGGAAGGTTCGTGACCAGGCAGACCTAGCTCATCAATTGTATAGCAGGGTGGACTACACATGAGGGGAAATTGTCCCTAGAGGGCAGGGAAAAATTGAAACTCACCGAACAGAATAACGAAATTGTATAGCAGGGTGGACTTACACATGAGGAGAAATTGTCCCTAGAGGGCAGGGAAAAATTGAAACTCACCGAACAGAATAACGAAATTGTATAGCAGGGTGGACTACACATGAGGGGAAATTGTCCCTAGAGGGCAGGGAAAAATTGAAACTCACCGAACAGAATAACGAAATTGTATAGCAGGGTGGACTACACATGAGAGGAAATTGTCCCTAGAGGGTAGGGAAAAATTGAAACTCACCGAACAGAATAACGAAATTGTATAGCAGGGTGGACTACACATGAGGGGAAATTGTCCCTAGAGGGCAGGGAAAAATTGAAACTCACCGAACAGAATAACGAAATTGTATAGCAGGGTGGACTACACATGAGAGGAAATTGTCCCTAGAGGGTAGGGAAAAATTGAAAACCTCACCGAACAGAATAACGAAATTGTATAGCAGGGTGGACTACACATGAGGGGAAATTGTCCCTAGAGGGCAGGGAAAAATTGAAACTCATCGAACAGAATAACAAAATTATATAGCAGGGTGGACTACACATGAGAGGAAATTGTCCCTAGAGGGTAGGGAAAAATTGAAAACCTCACCCAACAGAATAACAAAATTATATAGCAGGGTGGACCACCAGGTTCATCTCAGACATAGACTTCCTCGTGATCTGACTTCTTGGACCTGAGCGATCATGATACGTCCTATGGCTAACTGTGAGCAACTTCTTTCCACATGTTATCTAACCGCAGGCGCTGTGACTTCATGTCTGCTACTACGATCGGATATTGCCAGAAGATGTCCTTCAGCTCTCTGTCTCTTCTGAACCTCCATTCCTGGGTTTCTCAATCCTTGACCGGACCTGCCATTTTCCTTAGCACTTTATTTTAAACCTAAAGTATATAATTTATTTCTTGATTGGTAGGTTGATGTAGTACTTTGGGGAACCCTGGAGAGGGGGAGTGGGAGGACACTCGGGGGGGTGAAACTCAAGGTGAAAATTGTGACATTAGATTGTAGTTCATAGAAGGGATTGCTGACAGATAGGGGCGCCATAGTCAACCCCAAGATATCGAAATACTGGCCCTACAGTGTCTGTTGCGCTAAATTTCATGTACTTTATCGGTTGTGATTTCGTTTTAATGAAAATGAATAAAGATTCATTTGAATATTTTAGATGTCCGGGTTAGACAATTATTACACTTATATCACCGGCAATGTACTTCCCCAGAACGAATTAATCAATTAATTTTTCGCTCCTTCTCCAAAACTAGTCGACCGTTTGCGCTAATATTCAACAGTTGACTTACATAGGGGCTCCTAAAACGTGTGTCGATAAATTCATTACATCCATAGTTATCAGGGTCTTTGAATTGAACCACCTCCCCTGAACCCTCCCTTCCCTTCAACCGATATCGCTGAAATTTGACAGATAATGTGCTCATTGGGTTTTGACTATATTAAATATGAAATTTCATGTTGATAAATTCATTACATCGACAGTTATTGGGGTTTATGAGTTGAGCCGCCCTCTGGTTCCCTCTCCCCTTCTGCCAATTCCGCGGAAATCTGATAAGTGTCTTCCTTATGGAGTTTTGAATTCACATATAAAATTTTATATCGATACATTCATTAAATTTTTCTTTTTCATATTAGGAATCTAGAGATCAGAAAACATGAAATTCCGTTGTAAACTCCATCTCAATTTTTGGCCGATTACATAAATTCCCCGATACTTCGTATAGATTGGGAATTAATACATAACGCATGTATTGTAAACCGTTCTTAATTTTGTACAACGTAATATTTTGTTATTAAAAAAAAATTGCATTAGTAATATTTTATATTAAATATATATTTAGTCAGTAAATTATTTTTTCAATGACTTTTTAATATACATTTTTCAGTCTTCTTATTTCAGAATTAAAACAAGTTACAGTTATTGAATTACAACATCCCGGAACTGGTGTATAAATTTGTGTACATACTCACGCAACACTTAGAGAAGGAAACAGCATCACTCACCTGAAATAACAGAAATAAATTGTAATAATTATAAATATAATACACCGTGAAATATAAGAATACAATTATAATAATTGAAGAAAAATAAAGAGTTGGTTTCGTTATTTATCAGAAAAAAATAGTCGTCGGTGAATCACCGGCTATGTACTTCCCCAGCAAGAATTAATCAATTAACTTGCCGCTCTCCCTCTAAAACCAATCGTCGTTTGGACTAAAACTCAATATTTGACTTACAGGCTTCTGAATCCGCATACTAAATTTTGTGCCGATATATTCATTACATCGGCAGTTATTAGGGTATTTGAGTCGAGCCCCTCTTTTCTTATCCCCTTTTCCTTCGACCGATTTCGCGGAAAAATAATAGATGTCATCCTTATGGAGTAATGAAATTAAATACAACATTTCATCTCGATATATTCGTTACTAATTTTATATTATATTATTTTATTTTATATTCATTTTAGGAGTTAGAATGTCGGAACATAAAATTCCGTTGAAAACAGCATCAAATTTTTGACAGATTACATAACTTCCCCTATATATATATATATAGCTGGGGAAGTAAAAACAAATATATCTGTCAATGCATCCTCACACCTAAACGTATCCTCATATAAAAGTCGTATTTCATATATAATAGCTTTAATTCGTATTTTCTTTTTATTTATATTTTCTTGGCAGACCTCTTCCTAAATATCCTATATTGCTATCGTGATGATTTTTATTTAATATTTTTATTATTATCACTATTTACTTCATTGTTATTTGTTTATTTATTATTAAATATATACATATATATTTTTTTATATATTTCGCTCTTTGTGACCTGAGGAAGGGGCGTGAATCGCGCAAAAATATCGTGAACAAGACTTACTTAAAGAAACATAATTATTTATATTACAATATTGTATTTATTAATTGTAGGAATTTCAAATTCTTTTATATTCTATTTTATTTTTATAAATGAACCCTTTCGGCATAAAATGATTTTTTCAAAAATCGCATTATTTCCTATCCGATTATGCAAACTTTTAAATGGGACCATCATTCATAATAATCCATTCAGTAATTTTTGAGATAAGGCATTTGTCATAGATTTAGAGAACAGACACACAGTCAGACACGGAACAGAAAATGTTTGTTTTGAAAACGCAAAGATCTGAAGGATTTTAAAAAAAATCCAAGACCTAAACATTTGTTAGCTATCTATAAGGATCGATCCCTTAGCTTCTTCTATCCTTCGGATAAGCTAGGAAGCATTAATAAAAATAAAAAAATTAAAAATAAACAAAAATGAAAACACCAAAAACAAGTTTCTATGGCTATTAAATTTCAAGGTCTCAAATATATTATATATATATATTTATATTTATAATGAATTGAGAAGATAAGACGTTTGGGTTGAAGACCCCGCAGCCAACACCATCAAGGATTTTCCTAGATCTAATTTTTGGACAGGGTTTTTTTTCTGAGGCAAGAAAAAAATATATAACCCAATCTATCTCTACGGATATCCGTAGATAATTCAATGTGGCCTTGCTCTCATCTTTCAATCATTAGAATGAGCTTTATTTCAATTTTCAACAGAACTTTCCCATAGGACTGTTAGTGGGCTTTTAATTCGATTAAATGTGTATTAGGGTGGGTTTCCACGATAATATTTTTACTATTATGAAGATGTTTTTAGAATAGCAGGTAACAATTATTAGAGGTTATATGTAGAGATATGTTTTTAGAATAGCAGGTAACTATTATTAGAGGTTATATGTAGAGATATGTTTTTAGAATAGCAGGTAACTATTATTAGAGGTTATATGTAGAGATATGTTTTTAGAATAGCAGGTAACTATTATTAGGAGTTACATGTAGAGATATGTTTTTAGAATAGCAGGTAACTATTATTAGGAGTTACATGTAGAGATATGTTTTTAGAATAGCAGGTAACAATTATTAGAGGTTATATGTAGAGATATGTTTTTAGAATAGCAGGTAACTATTATTAGAGGTTATATGTAGAGATATGTTTTTAGAATAGCAGGTAACTATTATTAGAGGTTATATGTAGAGATATGTTTTTAGAATAGCAGGTAACTATTATTGGAGGTTATATGTAGAGATATGTTTTTAGAATAGCAGGTAACTATTATTAGGAGTTACATGTAGAGATTTGTTTTCCTATCATGCACTACTGAAGAGTGCTATGAAAGTGAATGCTCCCCCTGTAACATCACGGGTGATCACACGTGACTGCTTCGTAATAGTGAGAAATAGCTTTGGAATAAAAATTAAATTTTATCTAGTTGGTCTTGTTGCAGCAGGAAATTTAAGCGCGCCGAGAAGTTTTTTTTACATATTTGAACAATTGTTTTGAAAACTTGGCCTCGTTTTATTTATTTGTATCCTTATAATAAAGGTATTGTTATTATATTTATTCAATTGTTCAGCTGACAAATATTCAGCTGCTTATTGATGCGCTGGGCAACGGCCTGCATCTCTACTATGATTTGCAGGGCAATAGCTGGCACGCTAGCTATGATGATTTGCTGGGCAACGGCCGGCACTTTAGCTCGTAAGTGCTGAGCAACGGTGGGCACCCCCATCTATGATTTGCTATGCATGGGCCGGAACCCAGCTATGATTTGCGTCCATGAGTCGGCACCCCCAGCTAGATTTTGCTATGCATGAGCCGGCAGCCCAGCTATTTTTTGCTATGCATGGGTCGGTTTGTGCGTGCAGAGCAACGTTGGGCACCCCAGCTAGTTTTTGATGATCTACCTTAATAGCCCTTCAACAATTAGGTTCTTTGCCTATAGTACATCATCCTCCACCTTCGTTGCCCTTTCTCTCCCCCTCCTCGTCTTCCCTTCGACGACCTACATTTACCAAAAAGTATACTATTATATTTGGGTGTTTGATTGATATATATTTCAAATATAAGAATTCGATGATTTGTAGAAGCGCAGAACGAACACCATGCAACGTTTACACACAAATAACATTGGCCCATTCGTCTCATCAGAATGTATAGACCTCGCATTGCTTGCCAATTATATATAAACCTTGAGGCTGCCCATTTTTTCCATCGTTTGAACTATTAGACTTAATCATTTTATAATAACGAAGACATGAAGCTAAGATAAGACCAGGATGCGATAGAAGCGATAACATTTTCATTGTTTTCTTACTGAAAACTGTACTTCAAATTGTTTTAATTATCGTTCAATAGAAGAAAAGAAACATGACCAGATTTTCGTTGCCGGAAATTAAAATTGGTGAGTAATTGACCATGAATTCAATTAAGAAATGTACCAAAATAGTTTTTTACTTGATGAAATTAGAAATTTTATTCCCAAAGAAATTATTTTGGACTGGGTAGCGCAACTAATCATTGAGAGGTAGATAGACAAACATTTCAAGAAGACACAAACCAGGAAAAAGTTTATAATGATAACAATGAAATTTTCGTAAAACGATAACAAGGTAATATAGGATACGTCACAAAATCGCATACATCAAGATTATGAAATACATATATTTGTGACTCATACCCGGGCTTTAACTACGAGGTCACAATCACCTTCTACCAGAGTGCTCTTTCCTCGGGGGAACATGAGCCCGACTCTACTGTGGTACCACAGCCCGACACCCCAGTTTAATGTCCCTTCCGAAGAACGGCGGGCTCAAGGGGCAAACTTAAGGGCCTTGTCCGGGTTTCGAACCCGCGATCTTGAGGAGCTGAGTAGGCAAGCTCCGCTATCCGGGAATTATCCGCGCCCTCAGAATATAATAATTTTTTATTTAATTTTTATTGTATTTTTAATCTTATTACTAATCACATTTGTCCGACTCTATTAATATAGATTTATCTTAGAGTGAAGCTGAAACGGGGTTAGTTTGTTCCAACATCACGCCTTAACGGCTGCACGAATTTTCATGAAATTTCATAAAGAGCATCATTTTGAGCCAAATTTAAAAATTAGGCTATGTGGCATCTCAAAATATTGAACGGAAGGGGGGTTGTGGGGGGCTCCAAGAGAGAAATTCAAAGTTTCCCGGAGAATACTGTTAGTAAGTGTACATACTCGTATATAAATATATATAATACACACATTTACTATTAAAAATTTATTTTTTTTGTTTCCGTTTCGGGTCAGGTCGCGATGTCAGGTACTCGTTAAAGACCCCTACCCTAGGTGAATAAACCTAGGCAGAACTTAGGATTCCCACAACCCAGCTCATGTCCACTAGAGTGGCGGAAGAGCGCTCTAGTAGCAGGTGATATTACCGCGTAGTTAAAGCCCGGGCGTGAACTTAATAACTAACAATTATTAAAAAAAAAAAACAGTTTATAGAAAAAATTGTCCATGACAAAAAAGTAGACACCTCCGGAAAAAATGCCGGTAAAAATCAATATAGGCAAGAGTTCTAAACCAGGGAACATTATGAGATTAGGTAAAAACGTTTTGATGAGAGACATCTATGGACTTGTCAGAAGACTAAAAGAACAAAATGTGCATGTGGATGTGGGAATGCAACAAACTAAACTTCAAAATGGCGACTTGTAGAACAAGTTTGTTTACTTTCACAGCCATCTCCATCCTCAGTATCAACCTGAGACAGGAGGTCCTTCCGATCTCTAACTTTCATTATCCATCCAGAAAGAAAGGTAACAACGTTCTACTTGCCCAGGTATACGAAGTATAGGGGAAGTTATGTAATCGGTTAACAATTAGCGAAGTTATCGCTAACGAACGCAACGAAATATCATGTTTCCAAACTCCTGATTCCAATTATGAAAAAAAACAAAACATAAAATTTCGTGTCCATACATTCATTCTATCGTGAGTTATCGTGTTCAAATAACAAATATAACTTTTGAATATCAGAAATCAAGAGGTTGGGGAACATGAAATTCCGTGGAAAAATCGGCATCGAATTTTTGACTAATTACATAAAAGTTCCTCTACGCTTCGTAAATTCTATAGGAGAAGGTGGGAAGTGGGAGAATAATGTTTTTTATTCGTGAAACGGATATCGCACATAATCAGCTTCAGGTAAAGTATTATAATGGACAACGCCGGGTAACCTGGCAGATGATATATGTAAATGGAAGTAATTAGGCCGACATTAAGAAGGCGATGATGTGTCCCTCGGGAGTGGACATGACCTCAGAGATAAGCGTACGGATGAAGATCTGACCTTGGTGATGGTCATCGGACCAAGGAGACAAGGTGAGGCCTTCTGGTAGATCCAGAGAGCACCTCAATCTTGTTCACTTGATCTGTAAGAACCTAAGGCAGGAAACAATGAAGAGCCAGGATCCTTAGGCATGGAGGCCGCAAAAACAGAAATACTCGAAGACGAGTCGCTTACCCCACCAGCGAGATTCTACCTAGGGTAGGGGTCTTGAGTCCGATCCGAAGGACAGCATGCTCACGTTTTTTTTTGGCTAAAACTCAATATTTGTATTATATAGTGTCTTCTGAATCCTTATACTGAATTATGTGATGATACATTCATATACTCCGAGCCCCCCTTATCTGGTCCCCAAATTCTCTTCGACCGATTCCGCTGAAAATTAATAGGTGTCATCCTCGTAGGGCTTGATTTTACATATGAATTTTCATATCGATATATTCATTTTATCGGGAGTTAACCTGTTACAGACACAGATACAAACACAGAAACTTCTTTCGTTTTTGGAATCCAGAGAGTCGAAAAACATGAAATTCCGATGAAAACTCAGAATCCAATTTCTGAACTCCCCCTATACCTCATATAGTTGGAAAAGTAACAAAACTGTCCGTGTATCGGTAGAATGAATCAATCGATATGAGATATATTGATTCAAAAGTCCATTCGTAAGACACCTTTTGATTTTCAACCAAATCGGTAAATTGGGTTTCAGAGAGCCAAAATTTAGTTCGTTAATTCGCACTAGGGATATACATTACAGGTGTTAATTATCTTTAGTTAAGAAAAAAAAAAAACCTTCAAAGGATGAGCAAATCAGTTTTATTTCTTCTTAAAATAGAATATAAAAAAATAATAAAATGATAATAAAGTAAATAAATAATAATAAAGTGAATAAATCATGATAAAGTAAATAAATAATGATAAAGTAAATAAATAAATTATAATAAAGTGAATAAATTTATTTTTATTATTTATTATTAATTCTTTAAAGGTATGTATCGTATTTGGGACTTTTATAGACGAGTATGTTTTTGAAACAAAGAATATATGAGTAGTTTGCAACAAAAACGGACAACTACCGTCGTGTTTGGATCAAAAACAGACATCTGCGAATTTACGTTTCAAAACTGGACATCTGTATTTTCAATACAGAATTTGACTAATTTAATGAATTATATTGATATCAGCTACCTCACAGAATTAGTTTACCATTTTTGGACCTAATTATCAAAAAAATCTCATTAAAAAAATAATAAATGCAAGCTGTACACAACAAAATTGTGTTTTCACAACTTTTTTTTAACCAACAGATGTCCGTCTTTGATATGAAGTCACTCAAATAATAATAAAGTAAATAAATAAAAATAACAAAGTACATCCACTGACCCCAATACCAGTAAATTGGAGCTTTGTCCATTGAACCAGGGTTGCCATTCAGGTTCCTTCGAAAATCGGACCCAAGGTTCATTTTCAAGAGACAAGGTTGGTTACGAGAGAACCCACTGGACGAACGATGAACCAACAAAACAGGTTTTACGAACGTGTCCAATCTCCATTTTGTCAAAGGGGAAAAAATCAAAGTAAGAGAATCGAAAAAACATTGGCAATTCTTGTACTGATTGTGAGTAGAATGGATGTATCGACATGAAATTTCATATTTAAATTCGAAATTATATAAAGTCAGCACCTATTTTTTTTTTTTTGCAGAATCAGTAGAAGGAGAGGGGGGATCAGAGGGGGCTCAACTCAAAAATCTCAATAACTGTGAATGTATCGACGTGAAATTATATACTGAAATTCATAACCCCATAAGGATGACACCCATCAATTTTCTGCGACATCGGTAGAAGGGAAGAGAGGGATCAGAGAAGGGGCCTCGACTCTAACACCATAATAACTGCCTATGTAATGAATATATCGATACGAAATTTAGTAAGAGGATTTGTACGAAGAAGAGCGTAAAGGTAATTGTTTAATTAAAGCAGGGGAAGTACATAGCCGGTGATTTATCTCAAACTTTTTCCATTTGAAAACGGGACTTAATTTGAAATTTACAAAAATGAAACATATTTGAGGTGTCGAATCATCAGCCATTTAATACGAAAACATTGAAAAAGTACCATGAACAATATAAAAATATGTGATGTGGTGGGATGTAAAAACAATTACACACATTAAGATTATTAATAGTTAGTTATTATGACTCATGCCCGGGCTTTAACTACGAGGTCATATCGCATACTACCAGAGCGCTCTTCTGTGGAAGTCCTAAATTTTTATTCAACCAGGGTATAGGGTTCTTTAACGAGTACCTGACGTCGTACAGGCTCGGGACCATCGCTTAACATCCCTTCCGGAGGACGGCGTGCTTAAGTTTATTTTACCTCCCAGATAAAATGAACTAAGGGCCTCGGCCGGGTTTCGAACCCACGATCATGAGCTCAGAAGGCAAGCACGCATACCACTGAGCGCCCTCAGATTATTAATATATTATAGAATCAATTATTATTATTTTTTGTATAAAAACAGCTGTTGGAGTGAAGTAACTTAAATAGTGAATAAATATACAAAAATGGACTAGTCGCATTTTGTTTTAAAAACAAAATGTGAACTACCAATGAATGGAGTACAAAAGACGACGAACAGCTGTCCTAATAGTGAGAAACAGTCTAAGTTGTGTTGTAGAAGACAGTCTAGAGAGAGAAGTGTTTTTAGGGTTAAGGTGTAGTGAACCAGTCTGAGTGAGAGAAGATGTAGAAGTGAAAATAACAGTGAAGTAGATGAGCAAAGGTACTTTTATTTATTTATACGTTTATATGCCCAAAATAACATTGAATTAAAGAATGGCCACAATATTTAAAAAGAAAAGAGACTAAAGTAGATGTAGAAATTAGTTTGTAAGATTTTTATTGTAAGTAATTCGATTTTTTATTTCATATATGTGTGTGATTGTGAACTTTGTGAGCGCTCTAACGCACGAAAAATGTACCTATACAATTTGAAATTAAGATGTCACATGCGTTAACTTAGATCTGATTGAATTTCAGTCGAAATTGAACGAAGATTGAGACCACTTTACTTCAGGGCTTTAGTAAATTTTACTAAGATATCGTTCATATTTTATGACCTAATAAAAATCTGTACAAATAAGAGAAATGAAAGGTACATTTATATTAAATTTTTTTTTTAGGAGAAATATCAATTTTCCAGGAACTCAGCCGAAGGGGAGATCCAAAGGTGGGGGCCTAACTCAAAAAAACCCTAAACGTTCGATGTAATGAATGAACATGACATTTAGTATGAAGATTAATAAGTCTCAGAGACAATTTTCAACCTAATAGTTCAATTAGGTCCAGAGGGACAGAGAAAACTTAGAAATTTATTTATTCGCATAGGGGAAGTACATTGCCGGTGATTTACCGATGACTTTATTTTGACATTTGTTGAATTAGGGGGGGGGGGGATACGAATTCTGTCACATTAACGTCCATTTTGTGACCGATTTGAGCTGGAGATAATTGGTTAGAATTAGGAGAGAGCCCATTGGTCGAAAATAAAATGTCCATATATGTGTCACAATAAAATAAAAGTGGGTTACGAGGGGGGGGGGGGGGGGGGGGGGGGGGAGTTTGGCAGTGTCTGTTGCCAAGATTCAGTGATAGTGTCTGGGTGTGGGAGGTGACGTCACTACTGGGTGTCATCTCTCTAAGTGGGTGTCACTCACCCACAACACAACCCATAGAGCCCGCTTCTTACCTCACTTACACTAATGGGGTCTTAGTATTTATCTGATTGGCTCTTCATACTGTGACGTCATTTAATAATTAGTGTGATGTGATATTTATATCACCAGACGTTGCTATTTGGCAATTGACCAACACGAGGGCCGACTTATTAACTCACTCGTCACAACAATCTGAGCTGGCAGGCAATATATGTGATAGTAAGATGATGTGGGACGAAATTTCTCATAAAAACAAAAGCCGTTATAATACTACAATTTTATTTTTGACTAGAACAGATTTGTGTTTCTTAAACTTCTCTGGGATGTTCCACTTTTGGTTGTTTCCGGCATTTTTTCCTCCAGAGGTGTCTTCTTTTTTCTTCGTTGGACAATATTTCGGGACAATTGCAGGTCCCTTCTTCTGGTCACTATGAACGTTCATAGTGACCAGAAGAAGGGACCTGCAATTGTCCCGAAATATTGTCCAACGAAGAAAAAAGAAGACAGCTCTGGAGGAAAAAATGCCGGAAACAACCAAAAGTAGAACAGATTTTCAATGCAACAGCGTCATCTTCAGTGGCACATAGCACCCGTACAACGTAGAAATACTGGCGTTGAAAAACGGTTCTGGTCAAAAATAAAACAGTGGGAAGACAACGCCTTTTGTTTCTATAGCAGGCAACGTACTTCCCCAGAGGGAATTAATCAACTAAGTGTTAAGCCCGAAAGTGACATAAACTTTATAAAGACAATGTGGTATGTTTGGAAGTGGTGACGCCATTAGTGCATATACTTTGTATAGTGGCCAGTAGAGGTCACTGTTGTTTAGTTAACCTGACCGGTCAGTCAAGTCCAGTCTGGCTGTCTGTACAGAAGTGCCCTCAGCCCTTTGCTGCAAGTATTGGTCAAGAAGCCCTATAAGACGAACCCTCAACCCAGCCGCACTGTGACGTTACAACACCTTGGCGTCTCCAATTCACGACCGCCCACATTCCCCGGACATTTTAGTATCATTTATTTTACAATTTTTTAGCTTTAATTTGTTTATTTTGTTTTGATTCCATTCATTTAGTCATTTTTTCCATTATTATAATTTATTAGTTAACCTATATACAGTCCATTTATTTTATTTTAATTTACCTTCTATAATTTATATTATTTATTTGCAGCAGATATAAACACTAAATTTTCGCTTTTCCTCTGAAACTAATCTAACATTTTGGTTGGAAATCAATGGGTGCCGTTATTAAGGTTTTCGAGTGTTCAGTCCCCTCCTCTGATCCCCTCGGCTGATGTAGCTGAAAATCAACAGTTGTCGTTGTTATATAAGTTTTGTATTTATATTTAAAATTTCGAGTCGATACAATCATTACATCGACAGTTATTGGGGTGTTTGTGTGGAGTCCTCCACCATTGCCCGCTCCCCTTTGGCAGATTCATCTGAAAATTAATAGGTGTCATCTTTATGGGGTTCTGCGCATCTAAAATTTTGTGTCGATTCATTGTACCGAGAGATATCGTGTTCATAGACAACCATTTTTTTCACTTTTGGATCATGGGGTCGGAAAATATGAAATTCGTAAAATTGCGGCTGCATTTAGTTTTTGGCTTTTTATTTTAAAAAATAGCAGCTCTGGTATAATTAATTCAGTAAAAAATTGAAGAGGAGGAAATTCTCTATAAAACGCCATTACTATTTGCTTCGTTTAATTAATATTTTGCAAGCAGTAGCAACTCAAAAATTTTGTTTGTTAGTGAATTTTGTAATTTTGTGAACACAATTAGCAACAGTACTATTTATTTCATTTTACTTCCTCAGCTATACGAAGTATAGGGGAAGGTATGTAATCAGTCAAAAATTCGATGTGGAGTTTTCAAAAGAATTTCAAGTTTCAACTAAATCGGTCAAAGGGCAGGCTAAACTCAAAAATCCCAATAACTGCCGAAGTAATGAAGTTATCGACACATTTACATTTAGTATGAGGATTTAGGAGCCCTAATGTAAGACAACTGTTGAATATTAGCGCGAACAGTCGACTGGTTTTGGAGGAGGAGAAAAAAGTTAATTGATTTTTTTGGGGGAAGTGCAGTGCTGGTGATCCATTGACTTTTTTTTCATTGCAAAATTGGAGCGGCAAAAATTTTCCGAAAAAAATTCCTTACGACGCCTTATTCTTTTCGTGGGCAGTAAGCACAAGAACAATAAATATTTTGTTCATCATCCTTCCATGGCTAAAAACGTAAAAGATATTGCTAGTTTTCGAAAAAAAAAAATTAAAGAGTTTTATGACCATGTGATAAATATAATAATACAGAGATGTGATATTTATATCACCAAACGAGGTGATATCCCACATACGGGTGTTACCTTACTTAACTGTGTCATACAGTAATTATCTCGGTACACGAATGTAGACTCATTATGCACAACATGACGATGTTGTATCGATATTCTCTGCACGAATGCGGTGTTTCCTCCATGCAGAAGCAAGGATAAATGCTACGTACAATGTTTAAAAAACAAAAAATAACACGCACAAAATCAAATAAGAGCGATTTTAATCTAAGTTTTTTTAAATTAATTTATTTTTTCTATTGTTTTAAAAATTGAATGAGTAATAAAAAAGGGTATTTAGCACATAACTTCATGTTGAACCGGTCTTTTCAAGACCCCAAAAATGGGTCAAGGGCATTTATAAAAGAAAAAATACCATTTTGAAATTAAATGAAATTTTAAATGAATTGTAAAGCGAAAATAAATTAAAAATAAATGTAAATAAAGAGACAATATGCGAACCACGGGCAAAAAAAAAAACAATTCGATACATTGATGATAACACAGACAAAATGTAAAATTGGGGGAAAATAATAATAATTAGGGAAATATTAATCGGAAAGAAAATCGATGCGCTTTTCAACGGAATTTCATGTTTTCCGACCTCCTGATTCCAAAAATGTAAACACGATAAATCCCGATAGAATGAATGTATCTACACGAAATTTTAGCATCCAGAAGCATCTAAGGACGACACCTGCCGTTGCAATGGGTGTATTGATACTAAATTTAGTATGAGGATTCAGAAAGCCACAATGTAAGTCAAATATTGAGTTTCAACACCAGGTAAGTAAGAGAGCTGAGGGAACTGTACAAGAGCCTGGACCTTTAGGGTGGCAGCAATGGCTGGGAGTATAGGGTAAAACAGAGAGCTGAGGGATCTGTACAAGAGCCTGGACCTTTAGGGTGGCAGCAATGGCTGGGATGATAGGGTCAAACAGAGAGCTGAGGGATCTGTACAAGAGCCTGGACCTTTAGGGTGGCAGCAAAGGCTGGGAGGATGGGGCCAAACAGAGAGTTGAGGGATCTGTCCAAGAGCCTGGGACCTTTAGAGTGGCAGCAATGGCTGGGACATCTACAGAGGATGGGGCCAAATAGAATATCGAGGAGGATAGTGGAGGGGCATTCGGGAGAACAAAGAGGAGTGAGTTTGGTTGATGGATAGGTTTGAGAAGGTGGATATGAAGAATGGCGGAGGATCGTTGCGTAGTGCCAGGAAATGTTTGTCACTTACTAGAAATGCAAGGCTTAGAAGTTCTGAGATTGGAACTGGATCTTTATCTATTATGTATTCGTTTGCAACGAACTTGAATAAAAATGAATTTTGCATGCAATCAACTTAGCATTATAACCATAACATTAAATAGATGAATAAATTAGCGATATCTACAAACCACGAATATTGTGACGCTTCGCGGTGAATTTCGTTGCCGATATTGCAAATATTTTGCATTGAAATACAATTAAAAAGTCGCCAGTTACGAAGCCAGCACTTCAAATTTGCCTCAGACATTTAAGGTCGAGATTCCAGACAGACATTCATATTTTGGAGTATTACATTTTTTCGCGAATAAATGTGAAATAAACTAAATGATTTGACCATAACCTAATTGCATGTTTGATACGTCGGGGAGTCGGTGTCAAGGTTTCACCAATAGAGGCGGTTATTTTGTAAATTTGGCTAATTTAACTGTGTGACGTGTCGTAGCATATGTTGACATCAATCGTGTGGCATATATGTTGTGAACATCACATGTGTTGTGTACATCACATGGGTACAAAACGATCACTAATGTGGCCAAAACGCAGTTTAAAAAAAGTTGTTGAATCACCGGCTATGTACTTCCCCAGCAAGAATTATTCAATGACGTTTCGCTCTCCCCCCAAAGCCAATCGACCTTTTGGACTAAAACACAAATATTGACTTAAAGTACTTCAATCGTCAATTTGGTCTATCAGACTCATTCAATTACTGTTAACACATTGCAAAACTCATTTCATTTGATCAATCAAGCGCCTAAACCTGGCTTAACGAAAAGTAAGTAATCTCTAATAATAATAATTGTCTTCTCAATTCTTTCATTAAATAAATTGGCAAAGATAACACAGCCTCCCAATTATTTTCAGATAAGGTATCATCAAAATGGTGTTATTGAACCCATCGATTGGACCAATATTCTCAAAATGTAGAGATCCAAAATTCTGTAGTACATAATATGTATTATATTGTGGTATATGTACTTGTGGGAAAGGCGAAATAAGTTCGCAAAAGTGGTTCATATTTGTGAGCTAAGACGTTGCCTATAGGTATACCCACACTACCACACCAATATACAGCCCTCCCTCATAATATGGCGCCCCTATTGCAGACTTTTTCTAAACGTTTGCATGATTTACGCGAAAACGGTTAGTCCTATCGAAAAACAGTTTCACACAAGAAATGTTCCTTAACAAATTTCCAAAAATCACAATGCCACAGGTTTGAGATTGGTCCAATACAAACTAAGTTCGTGGAATAGTCGCGAAATACGCCAGAATGAAGACACCTCTGGAAGAAATTCCAGAAAAAACGACCAGACAAGCATCCCCAAGAAGCCATACTCCCTCTCAACAAGAGCAACTTCGGTAAATAGGGTAAATTTAAAGTATATTTTGTATTATAATCGTCCAAAAATCCGAGATAGAGTTTACAACGGAATTTCACGTTTCAAGGTCTTATGAAAACGTTTAAACCAACTTCGCGACGATGTCTGTCTGTGTGTAAGTGTGATAATGTCAGATGTCCTAACCTAGATCAGATTAAATTTTGGCAGAAATTGTTGACTTAATCAAAAATGTCAAGGTTTGTGAGATACATGCTAAAAAACCTTTATTTAGACGTTTGGTTCATTTACGCGAAAACGGTTAGTCCTACCTAAAATTAAATTCCTACCAAAAATGTTCCTTATTAAATTTACTATATTATGACCAATAAGGCGTCTCAAAAAGTTCTTTTACAAACCCAGTAATGTCGGTATGAAATAAAACTTCGAGAGGTGGCAGAAGATATATAAAAACGTGTTTGGGATAAGAAGGTCTTGATATGTGTTATGGGAACATCAACATTTTCACCCCACATTCTGAGTTGATAGCCGGAACAGAGGCCTGCCGACAAACTAGTTGGAGAAGACTCTGTCTGAGATGAAGTGACTGGGAGGACCCACCTTGAATGGTACAAAGAGTGACAGAAGAGGAAGAAGAAGAAGAAGACACGGTGCTCTGCTGATCACTTTCACTAGATGTGTTAAAGTGTGATCCCGTGAGTCAGTGATTCTGCTCTTAATGGACCTGTTACAATGAGAAAGATCTTGTTCATTGTTCCTCTTATCTGATTACTTTCCGATGGGAATAAATAGAGCTACTAGCTAAAGTTAGACTCTCTTCTTCAAAGACAATAGCCAATATAAATTTTACATAAAAAAATACCCATTATTTCTCTGGACTTTCATGTTTTTCCAACATTTTGATGAGTTCAAAAATTAAAAAAAAAAAAATTGTCGGTGAATCACCGGCAATGTACTTCTCCAGAACGAAATAATCAATTAACTTTTCGTCATCATCTCTGAGTCAAGGTCTCCTGGATCAGCCTTCGCCAGTCGTCTCGGTCCTGTGCAGCTGCTCTCCAGTTCCTGACTCCAAGTAGGATCCTCGCATCATGCGCAACATCTTTTTTTTTTGTTTTTCGGGTGTACCGGTCCCTGAAGGAGGCTCAAAAACACCCGTCCTCCGCGTAGGGGGGAATAAGAGCACAATATTATTCTCGTTTAGTTTATTTCTGCCACGGCCTGCTGTAGAACCCGCCAATCGCCGGGGGGTCTGGCCGGGTCCCCCAACCTACCTTATCGGCGTTTCCCGAGACAACTCGGGATCAGGCATCCATGCTCTTGGCTGCGTTGCGCCGAGGATGGTCGCAGGTGGGCTGAGTTACTAGCAACCTGCGGTCATCCCCGGAACCACGCTAAACTGCCCTTTTTACCCTCCGCCAGGAGGCGACGAATCGACCGAACTCCGGGTAGTCAGCCTCACTCATCAGCTTCAGCGGGTTCAGTCCCGGGTACGATCCTGTCCGGCGTATCTACTCCACCCTAGGCCCGTCGTACAGCGGGCATTCGAGAACTACGTGAGTGCATGCGCAACACCGTCCTTCCACGTCTGGTCCCGTGGATTTCCTTCAGTAATGTCATCTTTGGCACATCATGGTCTCCCATCCTTGCCAAGTATCCTGCCCATCTTAATCTGTGAAGTCTTACAAACCTTACTACGTCCGGTCCTTGCGACAAAGCATATAGCTCCTGATTTGTTCTTCTCCTCCAGTCCTGTCCGTCATTGACACCTCTATAGATGCAACGTAAATCAGGAGTGCTTGTTCGTCGGTCTTTCTTATGGTCCACGTTTCAGAACCGTAAGTTAACACTGGTCGAATCAAGGTTTTGTAGTGTTCCAGCTTTGTTGCCCTAGAAAGCAAGTTACTTCTGAGGTGACGGCGGAGTCCAAAGAAACACCGGTTGGACTTAGTGATCCTGCTTCTCATTTCATTTGAGAGGTTATTGTCCACATTAACCTGACATCCTAGGTAAGTGAACTCATTCACTTTTCCGAAGAAGTATGGGCCAATATGAACTTCTTCATTAGGTCTTACCTCTTGACCCGTGACCATATACTTTGTTTTCGAAGAATTCACTAATAGTCACATTTGTTTTGCTGCTTCATCGAGCGCTAGGAACGCCTTCTCCATTGCTCTGTTAGACCTCC
This sequence comes from Aradus depressus, assembly GCA_963662175.1. NCBI lineage: Eukaryota > Metazoa > Arthropoda > Insecta > Hemiptera > Aradidae > Aradus > Aradus depressus. Next base: position 14,541,587 of record OY759214.1, on the reverse strand, counting down.
CTACGATGTCTAGGTCGTCAGCATAACAGTTTATCCCTTCGATTCAGAATTGGAACAATACAGATGAGATTAAAATAAATATTATTCATATCTTACTCACTCATTGTAAGTTATATTTGAGAATAATTCAACAAAATATTATTTACTGATTTAAAGTCTGAAAATTGCCAAATTCCCTTCGTAATAGCTATTTCTTCCCCATTATCCAATTTCTATATACGATACTAGCTGCAGTACCCGTATCATTTTCGTGGCGGTTCGGGGCAGGACAAAGTGGGGATGAGATAAAAACTCAGAACGTTCTTTATCAACTTATAAAATCACATATTAATAAACACAAAATCTGGATTGAAAAGCGAACATAGGTTATTGAATGTATCAAAAGCACAATAAATGTGCTATATTACAAGATATTAAAGCGTGATGATATTGTAGCCTAAAGCCTTCCTTGAAAAATACGGCGTGGACCTTGACTACGCCTTAATGTTTATTCACATGGCTTGCACAAAACATTAAGGCTTAGTCAAGGTCCACGCCGTAGATTTTCCGTGAAAACGTCGGGATAAAATCATAAGTGTTTTTTCATTTTCTTTTCGATGCTGCCGTAGCTCATTTGCTCGGCACTAGACTTTTTAGGTTTTTAAAATTCCTTTTGATGCGAGCTTTTCTCTGATTTGCGTTTTCTATAATTCCGCGCATATTTACGATTCATATGAGACGACATCTTTAATTTTTTTGCAATTTTCAATTTAATACCAATTTTTCACATATTTCGGCGAATACTTTTATTGTTTCACTTTAGTCCTAGTAGTGCTCCTCAAGCTCTTTACAATGACACCCGAATCAACGTCCTATCTAAACGCGTTATCACGCTACACTAATTTCTAATTTTACACAACGCTAATTCGCAACAATCATCCGCCGGCGCCCACACTAGCCCGATAACGTGACAGGCAAAACAAACACTGCACAACAAACACGTATAGACATGCTCTATCCATTGTGACCTCAACCGTTGTTATCGCATTATTAGTCTCATAGTTATTAGCGATTGAAATCTGACGGTATTTTGTAACACAAGAAAGTTTGACCGGCTATCACTGTGCTTAACGAGCGAATAGACGTTTTCACGTCAATATTGTAAATGTAGGTGAAAACCGCATCGAAATCTGTTCGCCGGTTCCGAAGTTTATTGCAATTACACAAAGATAGACAGTCAGCTACACACAGAAATCGTATTTTATAGAAGTAGAGATTATCCTGCCATGAAACAGTAACAGTGCTTCAGTACAGCTACCCCAAGAAAATAACAGTGATTCACAGAGATCACACAATCCGTTCCGTTCTCTGCCTCCACGGGAACCGTTCATTTCTTTTTTTTTGAACCAGGTCGGACCTACCCCAACAGCATCTTTGTTGCTACCCCTCTTCAGACCAAAACCACCGGAAATAAATATAATACATGAAAACCTAAAAAAGTACGTGTTTTTAACTTCATTTTTTCTATAAGTTCGTGATGTCCCAAATAACTGTGTAAGTAGAACTTTGAAATTATGTGACAGTCATAGTTAAATACATGGGGTACGTCTATGAAGCACTATCAAGTTAACTGTAAGAACCCACGCAAAGAATAAAAGGAAAACACTTTGTCTTCCCACTGTTTTACTTTTGACCAGAACCGGTTATCAACGCAACAGCGTCATCATCAGTGGCACATCCCTTACAGTTTAGAGGCTATATATAGGCCTTTAGCCTCTAAGGTACGAGCATGGGGCCAAACAGAGTATCGAGAAGGATAATGGAGGGACACTCGGGAGAACAAAGAAGAGTGAGTTTGGTTAGAGGTTAGGTTTGAGAAGGTGGATAAGAAGAATGGCGGAGGATCGTTGCGTATTGCCAAGAAATGTTTGTCACTAACTAGGATTGCAAGACTTAGAAGTTCTGAGATTGGAACTGGATCTTTATCCAGAACGAACTTGAATAAAAATGAATTTTGCATGAAATAAACTTAGCAATATAACCATAACATTAAATGGACGAATAAATTAACGATATCTACAAGCCGCGAGTATTGTAACGCTTCGCGGTGAATTTCGTTGCCGATATTGCGAACATTTTGCATTGAAATATAATTAAAAAGTCCCCAGTTACGAAGCTATTAGTTCTTTGTCTTAGACATTTATAGTCGAATTCCAGACATACATTCATATTTATCACACTTTTTCGCGAAACATAATTTTTCACATCCCACACGTACCTTAGAGGCTAAAGGCCTATATATAGCCTCTAAGCTGTAAGGGATGTGCCACTGATGATGACGCTGGGAAAACAGTGGGAAGACAACGTCATATGAATTGTTCAATTACCTCTCAGTTTGAGCTAAAACGCAATATTTGACTTACGTAATGGCTTCAGAATCCTCTAACTAATTTTTGTCCTCGTACATTCATTATATTCAGTTTTTGAGTTGAGCCCCCTCTGATCCCCCCTCCCCTTCGTCTGAAAAATAGTAGGTGTCGTTAGAGGGTTCTGGAGACACATGTAACATTTCATAACGATACATTCATTCTATCGGGAGTTATCGTGCTCACAGAGAGACAAAACGAGAGATACGACTTTTTTTTTTCATTTTTAAGTGTTCAGGGCTAAAATTAGTAAAAACGGAACTCTTATGGAATCACTTCGGTGTCCGTCCGTCTGTCACAGGCGATTTTCTTTGCCTGAAATTTCACGTAAAAATTTGAAATTTAGAACAGAGGTAGAGAGAGTGTGGTGGCCCAATTATAGATGTGAAATATAAAAAAAAGTTGAATTTTGATTCTGGGGGTTAGACAATTTCAAGAGGTAAATTGCGAAATGAAAAAAGAAAAATTCAAAGGCATCGAGTGGGTGTCAAATGAAAACTTATTGAATCAAAAATTCAATAATATATATGATGTATTTTTTAATACATTTTAAAAAAAATTTCCGGGAAAATGCATAAAAACTGCTTTCTTCCACTCAGATCAACAAAAGGATCGCTCAGGAAAATCTGAAAAAAATCATGAACTGAAGAATTAGGTGTAGATTGAGTCAAAATTATCAGGATTGAAAAATTCTAGCGCGATCAATTGTTATAAACAATTCAATTGTTAATTTTCTTATAACTGCTGAACAATTGGTTTAAATATTGATAATTTAAGTGGGGGAGCTGATGGCATGGAACACTAATTGTGCAAGTATAGTTTGCACTTGACCGATTTTTTAAAATCAGGCGTTCGGAAAACATGAATGAATAAGTAAGTAGTTCAAAAACATTCTATAATTGAATGATTCATTCAAGAAGAACTTGGTGTCTACAAGTAAAGTACTATTTGTTGACAAAAATAGTTAGTAGGCTGTTAAAATAGTTAACAGTTAGTTGTGGTAACCTTGGGTCAACTTTCTGAACTGAACACAAACAATGCTAACAGTTAGTTGTGATAGGTAACCTTGGGTCAACTTTCTGAACTGAACACAAACAGTGCTTATTGAGGTCCCATAGCCCGCTTACTAACCTTCTCATCTAATTACAAGCCATTCTTATTTCATGACTCGTTCTTTAGGACTCCTGTTGAATGTTCAATCGCAGCCAAATAGTTCAGTAGCAACATTCAGTGGGATATTACCAAATTGATTAAAAAAAAAAAAAAAAAAAAAATGTCGTCGGTGAATCACTGACCCCCCTTCCCCCCCCCCCCCCCCCCTTTCCTTCAGCCGATATCGCAGAAAATTTGGCAGGTCATGTCCTCATTCGGTTTTAACTTTAAATATGAATTATCATCCTTATGGCAGTAACAACTGCAGTTATTTCAAGTTTTTATGTCAAGCCTTTCCCCTAATCCTCCCATCCCTTTTAGTCGATTTGGCTGAAAAACAATACGTGTCGTAGTTAGAGGGTATAACATTTCGTGTCGATACGTTCATTTGTAAATTACTGCATTTGTATTTGAATTATTTTATTTTTATTTTGTCACTTTTATACATGTGTATTATCAAGTAGAAATAGAAGAGATAACCCCTCAGACGGTCAATTTGACCATGAGTATCTGTCAATATTATTATTATTATTATTAATGTACGTCTATAAAAATAAAAATAAATAAAGACGTTTATTATTATTATTATTATTAGAGGGTTTTAGATTCACATATAAAATTTCGTGTCGATACGTTCATTCTAGAGTTACCGTGTTCACAGACAGAAAGACATAATTTTTTTTTCATATTGGTAATCTAGAGGTTGGAAAACATGAAATTCCGTTGAAAACTTGGCATCGATTTTTTGACCGATGACATAACTTCCCCCGTACTTCGTAGAGCTGGAGAAGTAAAAAAACAAAGTGATGTTTCCATAACAGGAGTTAATTATACCAACTACTTTTATACAGATCATTCTCCCTTCCCCTCACCCACTACAAATCATTTCATACTAGTTTTGGGTACATGAAAATAATGGGTTGGCATCAGAATTTGAATATTACTTAAATATTTCCGAGAAATTATTGTATATTTTTTGGGGTGCTATAACATTGGTCTTATTGATCCTATCTCAAATTTAAGGGTATGTTGATCATTGTAAGTTTAATAAGGAACATTTTTGATAAGGAGCAATGTTTCGAGAGGTCTAACTGTTTTCGTATAAATCAAGCAAAAGTATAAAAAAATGTGTTTTGAAAAATAGTATTAGGTTAGGTTAGGTTTTATGACTCATGCCCGGGCTTTAACTACGAGGTCATATCGCCTACTACCAGAGCGCTCCTTCGTCACTCTGGTGTACATTTTTTTTTTTTTTTCATTTTTGGAATAAGGGTGTGAAAACATGAAATTCCGGTGAAAACTCAACATCGAATTTCAGACAAATTACATAACTTAACCAACAACATAACCACCCTTATACTTAGCAGTAGGTAATATCTGGGTGAAAAAATAATTCTTTACGCCACAACCCTCAGTTCTCAAGTATTTTTCCTTTGAATTTTTCAAGTGGCTGTCAATTAAGAAAAAATAAAAGCAAAGAAGTTTTTCAACATTATACTTTTAACTGGAAGGTACTTGAACCTCTAAAACTCATTACTACGAAGTTAACTTTCCCAGCTACACCAAGTTTAGGGAAAATTAATTAATCGCTCAGAAATTAAATTTCTTCATTGGAATTTCATATTTTAGGATCTTTTGATTCCAAAAATTTAAAAATCGTATTCGAAACTCCATAAAGAAGAAAACTGAAAATCCATAATAACTGTCTACACATTTTATACGTAATAATATTTTTCAAAGGTTTACTTGATACATGCCGAAATTCGTCATAAAATTCTACCCCGAAATACATTTTTTTAGACTGTTGCTTGATTTATGCGAAAACGGTAAGTCCTATCGAAAAATGTCTACTTACCAAAAATGTTCCTTATTAAATTTACAATCAATACGATCAAAGTTATAAAAATGTACAATAAATTCTAGTCGGAAATTTACTTTCTCTGGGGCTACGGTCCTCGTAAAACCTGGGCCTCCGCAACGATCCGACATTCTTCTCTATCCTTATCCTTGCCAGAGATCCACCGACCTCTTCTTTATTTTATATTTAAAATTTTAAATCTCTAAGGTGACCAACTGCGGTTCAAATTTCATTTTACAAAAATTTCGTGGGAAATGGGTGAAATAGAAATGGAAAATGACGTTTTACACTCTAACCAGATTAATGAAATATGTCGAGGATTAAGATTTGGAATGCGAATATATTTTATGAGTACGTAACTGTTGATGAAGTCTGCGATTAATTTTTTCGTTTTTGAATTTTCCTGCCGTATATCTGGCCCTCGGACCGTAGTTTAACCATATAAGGACTCGTTCATAAAGAATATGGAACTAAGGTAGCCTGCTTGGGTACTGAGCTCAAGATCGCGGGTTCGGAACCCAGCCTTACTCTTTTTTTATCTAAGAGGTGAAAAAAACCTTGAGTATTTTACGATGTCAGATACTCTTTAAAGATTTAAGACTCCACCCACACTTGGACTCATGGCCACCAGAGCAACGAAAGTGCAATCTGGTAGTAGGAGGTATGACCATTTAGTTAAAGCCCAGGCATGTCACAATAACTACCTATCAAACTCTAATATTGATCCAACTTAAACTCTATGAATTTAAGAATTGAAAGCGACCTCTCCAGATTATTACACCCATTTTGACCCCAAACGAGATTGAACACATTCTTCGTGAGTGACGGACCAGGAAGACCCACTATCAAACATCTTATAAAAGTTTGCTTCCAAACTAATAATTTACTAAAGTATTTCCTATAGAACGGCCTTCGTCTATGTTACAATGAACTTTGGTAATTTTGTGGTTCAGACAACTTCTTCCTCAAATCTAACAAAAAATAAATAAATAAATAAAACTACTATAGTAGATAGGTAGTTAATTAGGACGGGCCTTTCGCCTTGACTATAAAAAAATAATAATCTGTTTTTCGTCCCCGTTCTCTGGGATGATTGATGATTGATTTATGAGCTGACCATCGCGGGTTCGAAACCCCGCCGAGACCCTAACGTTTTTTATATTTTATCTGTGAAATGAAAAAAACCTTGAGCACGCCGTCCTTCGGATGGTAAGTTAAGCGATGATCCCGTGCCTGTACGATGACAGGTACACGTTAAAGATCCCTTACCCAAAGTGAATAAACCTAAGTAGGCAAAATTTAGGACACTCACTGTTAGAGACGGGCGAAAGAGTACTACTCTGGTAGTAGGCGATATGACCTTGTAGTTAAAGCCCAGGCATGAGACACAATAACTAATTAACTGGGATGACTGATGATTTTTTTTTTTCAGACTTTTCATAATATTCCGGGACACTTCCACGTCCCTTCTTCGGATTCATTGTGACGTAAAAAAGGGATAAGGGAGAGTCACACCGGAGCAAGAGCGCATTTCGGCGCCCTACAGGACTGAGGGATTCCCTAAGGATCGATTCTACATTTGACAACGGGGTTTTCATTCTTAAGCTTAACATTTGCTCATATTACTTATTCTAAATATAAGTTTGATGCGCCTAGCCCTCGGCACTCCGCTCAATCGCCAGCCCTGTTGGTTACAATACAATCGTTCAGAAATGGATCTATATAACATGCCGACAACCTCACATTCATCTTTCATTAATCACCGTCAAAGAATCTACAACAATAATTTCCGAACACATCCTAAACCTGCTCACTCTAATACTACAACCATCAAACAAAGAATCGTATTGTTCATCGTTGGGATAATGAAAGGTGTACTAGCCACTCTCAAAGCATTGATCTATTAATGGTAGGGTTCGTTCCTTATAATAAGAAAGCTGCAGATGTTTTTGGAACAGACTGAAAAGTGCTACCCAACTTCGCCTATAATACTGCAGGAACACGTGGCGTTTCCTAAGCCTTCCATCCAAATTCGCTAAGTCCGGAAAACTCTTTATAATAGACGACAAGCGATGTTCCGCACTCCACAGTAAGTAGATCTAAGAAGAGAAAATGGGTGGGGAAGTGGAGCCCGCGCACGTGGCTCCTCCCACTCCTTTGCTTTTCCCCTCCCCTCCCAGTCATTCCCAAGGGGACAATGAATTAACGACGGTCAGCTAATTCAAATCATTATCAAATACTACAGAATAATCGCTGCACGAGAATCCCAACTACGAAAATGAATAATGTACTTACAATTTCATAGATATTATATGTAAGTCAAGCGTAAACCAAGTAAATAAAAAGTTGACAGTGAAAGTGATAACATAGTCTCTCAAAATTACGATTAAAAAATCCTAAAATGTGTTAAGACAACATAGGTTAGGTTAGGTTTTATGACTCATGCCCGGACTTTAACTACGAGGTCATATCGCCTACTACCAGAGCGCTCTTTCGTCACTCTGATGGACATGAACCCGACTCTACTGTGGGAGTCCTAAATTTTGCTTACCCTAAATTTTTATTCACCTAGGGCAAGGTTCTTTATCGAGTACCTGACATCGTACAGGCTCGGGACCATCGCTTAACGACCCATCCGAAGGACGGCTTGCTTAAGTTTATTTTACCTCCCAGATAAAACAACTAAGGGCCTCGGTCGGGTTTCAAGACAACATGAGGGGGTCAGAAAAGATGACATTCCGGTGAAAACATCGAAATTTTAACTTCCCCCAGGGCGCCGGTAGCTTACCGTCCTTCGGAGGGGACGTTAAGATATGGTCCCGAGCCTGTACGATGTCAGGCACTCGTTAAAGACCCCTGCCTTAGGTGAATAAAAATTTAGAGTAGGCAAAATTTAGGACTCTGTGTCATGTCCACTAGTGACGAAAGAGCGCTCTAGAGGTAGTAGGCGATATGACTTCGTAGTTAAAGCCCGGGCTTGACTATGAATTCCCCTACACTTTGTACAACTGAGGAAGTAAATATAAAGAAAAATAAAATATAAAATTAGCTTAAGGACAAAATTAGGTAATTATTCATAATGAAGACATGAACCTTAACGATAGATATTAATTAACAGAGAAGTAATCAATTATGAAATGAACGTTTTAGCTTTTTACGTATATATTATTTTAGTGAGAAGTGAAAAGTTCTTAAATGAAATACATTTCTTTTGTATATTCTTCATTATTGATTATTTATAATATGTCCGATACTCTTTATACTTAATTGATACTTTTGTCTACCATTTGAAAGAGGTCAAGCAGTGTAGTTGTGCAGAAATGGTTCCTCACCAATATTAATAAGAGAACATAATAGCAGATAACAAACAAGTGATGCTAAACTGATATTTATAACAGTTTTTATATACTTAATATATCGTCTGTCAAGTTGGACGTGAATGGGTACATTGAAAATATATGAGGGATTTTCATTATTTCCTTTTTTTTCTTATATACTCTTTATATAATACTTAGCCATAAAACTGACAGATTTCTTAAGAAAACCAATGTCAGACTCTAAACCAATTGGTCGTTTTGGTTAAAAATCAATAGTAGACTTATATAGGGGATTCTGAAACCACATCAATTGCCCTTTGGCTGAATTATATATAATTTCATAAGTAAATTCGAAGCTCTCTGAAGGCGAAACTTATTAATTTTCAGCCATATCGGTCAAAGGGAACTGGGGTATTTGGAGAGAGGATTAACACAAAAACTCTAATAACTGGTATTGTAATGAATGTTTTGACAAAAATTTCATAAGTAAATTCAAAGCCATATAAAGACGACACTTATTAATTTTCAGCGGAAGCAGCCGAAGGGGAGGAGGGGAACAGAGGGGACTCAAAAATCCCAATCACTTCCAATATAATGAATGTATCGACACAAAATTTAGTATGAGAATTCAGAAGCCTCTATGTAAGTCAAATATTGAGTTTTAGCTCAAACTGTGGATTGAGTCTGAAGGGAGAGCGAAAACATAATTGATGTAATTGCTGAGGAAGTACATAACCAGTGATTCACCGACGTTTTTATTTTTAGAATTATTTAAGAATTTTTCCAATTTTTTCTAAATTTTACACTCTCCGCGGGTTAGCATAATTCATCAATGGTCCGAATGTCCAATTTCTAACGATTAGAATGTTATGCGGCCCTGACTGACGGACAGACAATTGACTCTCACCGAAGGGTTCCATTTTTGTACCATTTGATGTACGGAACCCTGTAGAAAATAACCTTTAATATTATCAATTTTTTTGTTTTGTTTTTTTAAATAAATATTTCTTCAATCTTAGCAATCTTTTTACCTCTAGGCTAATATTAATTTTTTAGTTCACATTTTTCCACATAAAATGGTGTCAACCAGACTAACAGTTGTGCTTCCGATGCACATTTACAAGAACTCCTTACAACTGCATTTATAGTTCCAGGTCATACAAATAATATTACCCTTTCTTTTTCTCATCAAACAAATAATCAAATTTTTAAAAGGGACAACTCTTGAACTTGGACATCACACATATTCTTATATGGCTCCTCTTTATTTAAAAAAAGTATAACTCATAAAGGAATTTTCTATTTTATTTCTATTTGGGGGACGCCACAATATATATAATTTTTCTAATTGTTATTATTTTTTCTCTTTTCTATATTTCTATATAGTATGGATTCCCTGATGAAGGGATGTAACGTCACAAAATGTCTTGATAAAGACACTTCCGGAAGTTATAAAAAATTATTATCTTAATTTGAATTAAATCCAAAAATGTGTCTACTCTATTTATTAATATTATTATTTTTGTACTCATATATTTTCAAGTATTTATTTATTTATTTCATTTTGTTTTTTAGTAGTATTGTTAATTCTAATCCATTTATGTCAGACACTAAGATGTAATATCGTTTTATGTATCTAATTTATAAGCTACGTTAATGTAAACATTCTTATGGTGTAACATAATACCATGTTATGGTTTAACATAAATAAACATTATTATTATTGTTATTATTATGCCCAGTAATGCCAGTATGTTGAGAGAGGGGAGGGGTGAGAGTGATCTCTAAGAACGTTATTAGAATATTCTTTATTTTTAATCTTTTAAAAAAAATAATTACCAATGATAACAATATATTTTAAAATGCGTTGCTACATTTGTGGTACATTCTATGGGGAGGTATAACTTCTGTCGTATTGATCCTATCTCAAATCTGAGAGCTAATGTTAGTTGGAAATTCAATAAGGTACATTTTTGGTAAGCCCCATTTTTTCGACAGGATTAAACGTTTCACGTATAAAGAGCAAAGGTCTAAAAAAAATAGTTTTCAAGATGTCTATTTGATACAGTTTTCGGTCAATATCTCGCAAAATGGGCGACCTACGAAAAAAATTTATTTTATATAAAATGTTCCTTTTAATTTTTTCTACAACTTTTATTTGAAGAGATTTTTGAAAATAAGTCATAAATATAAGACCGTAAAATGTACTTACGCCTGGAAGTAAAGTGGTCTTAATTTACTTCTGATTTCAGACAAAATCTAATCAGATCTAAGTTGGCACAATTGACATCCTCTCATCAAATTTCATATTGATATGTTTTCCGGTGTAAAACGGTCGGAACGTTCAAGGAACCTTGAAACGTAAAATTCCATTGAAAACAAATAAAATTCCTTTGTTTTTATTTAGCCAAAAGATATCTGGACGAAGTGATTGACACCTAACTTATCGATTCAATACAACTCAATCTCGAATAGTCCTTCAGGAAAAACAGAAAAAACAAAGTTCTGGAACAAAACAAAATGCAATGGGATGAAGAACTCCGAATTCCTCCAACAGTTTCTGCACTAACAGCAACAGTTGAGTATTTTTATTTTTTATTTTCCTTGACATTGTTTTTCCATTGGATGAGAGGTGAGTGACCGGCCCCCCCCCCCCCACCCCTCCCCTTCACTGTCCCCTACTACTCGGCGGGGTTTCGAAACCGTGATCTTGAGCTCAGTATACCAGCACTCTACCTCTGAGCTACTTGCGCCCTGAAAACCCTAACGAAAACTGAAATTTCAAATCGATTTTATAACTTGGAAGGGCGCCGACAGCTCAGTGGTATGCGTGCTTGACTTCTGAGCTCAAGATCGTGGGTTCGTAACCCAACCGAGGCCCTTAGTTTATTTTATCTGGGAGGTAAAATAAACTTAAGCACGCCGTCCTTCGGATGAGACGTTAAGCGATGATCCCGAGCCTGTACAATGTCAGGTACTCGTTAAAGACCCCCTACCCTAGGTGAATAAAAATTTAAGGTAGGCAATATTTAGGACTCCCACAGTAGAGTCGGGCTCATGTCCACCAGAGTGACGAAAGAGAACTTTGGTAGTAGGCGATATGACCTCGTAGTTAAAGCCCGGGCATAAGTCATAAAACCTATACTAACCTAACCTATAACTTCGACGATGAGGGCAACTTCGAAAGCCGGCTAGCACAAAATAATAAAATCTGAGAGAGGTCCAGTCTATCTTTTTATTTTGCAACCTTCGTCTCAACAACCAAACAAATGTTAGCAAATACTGTCTTTTCTAAAAACATTTGTCATATAATATAATAATGTATATTATAATAATGTAGCCAGTTATCATTGACCCATCTCTACGGTATTTAGTAAGTTGTGTAAACTTAGAGGCATAAAACATTAGTTTCGCAGCTCTATAGTAATTAAATGGCACACAATCTAAATAATAATAAAGAAATACTTAATTATTTAATTTAAAGAGCATAATATTATATGAAAATGTTGTTGCTAGTGTAGGTTGATTTATTCGACATTGATTCCGAAGGCAAACATCTTACGTATAAAAAACAGCTGATTGAAATAAATTTAAACGAGAGGTCTGGGTATTACTTGAAACAAGTAATAACTGGAACGTAATTAAATCTAACGTTAATTACTCAAGTGTTTCTCTCATCTTGCTTGGATGACATTGAAATTGTTTCTTTTAGAAAATTTTACATCCTCAGTTACATGGGAAATTATGTCATCGGTCCGTAAATAACATGTTCACCGGAATTTCATGCTTTTCGACCCCTTGATTCCAAAAATTTTGTGTAAATTTTTTTCAAAAAAAATTGTGTATCCAGAACCATGTAAGGGCGACATATACATTTTTAAACAAATCGACGTCAAGGCTCGTTAGTGATTATGATAGGGCTTAACATAAAGCACTTATAGATACACATAATTTAAAATAGTAGGGTAAATTTAATATTTATATTTTTGTCGAGATTGTTTTCATTAAAGAAATATTTAATCATCTATGAGAGGGCGCCGGCATGCTTGCCTTCTGAGCTCAAGATCGTGGGTTCGAAACCTGGCCGAAGCACTTAGTTTATTTTATCTGGGAAGTAAAATAAACTTAAGCACGCCGTCCTTCGGAAGGGACGTTAAGCGATGGTCCCGAGCCTGTATGATGTCAGGTACTCGTTAAAGACCTCTGTCCTAGGTGAATAAAAATTTAGGGTAGGCAAAACTTAGGACTCTCATAGTAGAGTCGGTCTCATCTCCACCAGAGTGACCAAAGAGCGCTCTGGAGCCTCGATAACTCCGGTGTAAATAGTTTTACACGCGCAGTAGCCGAGGACTACATAGGTCAGAGCGCTAAAGGTGGTTGTCCTAACCTTGATGGCAACAACGTGGGGCGTGACGTTGAATCCCGGCCCGATCCCTACACCTAGGTACGTGATAACGGCCGGAAATTCAACGCGTTGGCCGTGTACTGCAAGAACCAGGGGGTGGCGGGCGTCAGTTTTTCCTCTCATCAGCATGGCCGCTGTCTTGCTGGGGGAGAGGGTTAACTTGATCAGTCGGCACCAAGTATCCGTAGAGTCCATCGCGGCATTCACTGTAGTGCTGGTGAATTGCTGCCTCACCGTCGCAGAGCGCTCGCTGAGGAAGCTGGAGATGAGCCCGAATAGGTTCCTAGGTACTCCCACATGATGAGTAAAGCCCCTATTGTCTTTCAATCAAAATATTGGCTTGAGAGGGAGAGTGAAAACTTACTTGACCAATTTTTTTTATTATCAATTCTCTCGGCCAGAAAGAACTTGTATATTCATTGGATATACAACGTTGAGCAAAGGTTGATAACACCATATCGCTCCTTTTTCATTTCCAATGCAAGTCACTAGTCCTTTTTTTTTCTTATCAATGCATGTCACATAATAACGACCAAAGTAGCTTCCACGACTTACAATAAGCCTGTTCTCAGGGTTTGTAAAGATTCGCCTTTGTTAGTTCAGCGAAAATTAAGTAAAAAAAGTGAATCACCGACAATGTACTTCCCCACAACGAATTAATCTATTAACTTTTTGCTTCCCCTTCCATAATCAGTCCACCATTTGAATGAATGAATGAAAAATAATCTTTATTCTGGGACTTTCGTCCCCTAAGAATAATAACATAAGAAGTAGATAAAAGAGTACAAGTATCGACCCATTGAGACAGAATAAAAATAAAGGAAAAGAGGTCTCTAGTAATAAATATAAAATGTTAGAGAGAGGCAATGATTAAAACAATAAAAAAACTGGGGAAAATTAGTGATAAAAATAAGAAGAAAACAAAGTATGAATAATAATGAAAAACATAATAACAATAGTGAGTTATATATGAATTTAATCGCAAAAAAACTGGGCAGATGAAACTGGAGTGTGACAATCTGTCCAGGGGAGTGAGAGACTTATAGGAAGACTAGAACTATCTCATAGGAGCCCGCCTTAGGAATCAGAGGTTTGCTGAGTTAGGAGATAATGGAAAAGTAGGGACTTAAATGAATGAAGAGAAGGAGCATGGCGAATCATTTGCACTAGTATTCAAGGTTAAGTTAGGTTTTATGACTCATGCAAGCGCTCTTTCGTCACTCTGGTGTACATGAGCCCAACTCTACTGAGAGTCCTAAATTTTGCCTGCCCTAAATTTTTATTCACCTAGGGCAGGGGTCTTAAACGAGTACCAGACATCGTACAGGCTCGGAACCAAAGCTTAACGTCCCATCCGAAGGTTATACTTCGGGTTATACTTCATATAGTTGAGAAGAAATGACCACATGCAAGGCAGTCGAAGATGTTCCTGGGAAGGGAGTCCAGAGTTCTGAAAGACGGGATCCTGAACCTCAAAAGGAACGAGCTTAGGCAACTGACTGGAGTTCTCACAGGACTTGGTCCGTTCAATAGACACCTACACACTGTGGGAGTCAAGGACAGTCCTACCTGCGATAGATGTGAGACGGCGGCACACTTCCTGGTCATCTGCGCGAATGAGATTCCCCATTTTTGGTGGAGATGTAATCGCAGAGGAGGACTTTAGAAGATTAGACTATGAGAGCAATTCAATAATTGACTTATATAGCGGCTCCTAAATCCTCATACTAAATTTTGTTATCGATAAATTCAGTACGTCGATAGTTATTAGGGTTTTTGAATTGAGCCCCCTCTGATATCCCCTTCCTTCTGCCTATTTCGCTGAAAATTAATAAGTGGTGGAAGTAATTACTTTTAATTAATAAGTTATTAATATAAGAAAGTCGTCGGTGAATCACCGGCTATGTTCTTCCCCAGCAAGAACAAATCAATTAATTTCTCGCTCTCCCTCCAAAGATTTTCGACCGTTTGACCTTTTGTTTTAAATCTCTCCCTTAATCCTCTCTATTTTTGGCCAATTTGGATGAAAGTCTATAGGTGTCGTCCTTGAAGAGTTGTGGATTCATATATAAAATACATTCAATCGGGAGTTAACGTGTTCACAGACATAAAGGTAAATAATAAAAAAAGATAAATATCTGCACCGAATTTCTGTCTCCTTACGTAACTTCCCCTTCATATAGCTAGGGAAATAATATTTAAGTGAAAATTAATAACCTTATGGAGTTTTAAATTCAAGAATGAAATTTTGTGTCGATACATTCATTACGACAGTTATTAGAGTTTTTGAGTTAGGCCTCCCCCTAATCGCCGTTTCCCTTTGGACGATTTGGCTGAAAATCAATAGGCAAACCTACCACAGCTAGTCATGTTCAAGAATTCATCAGATGATTCTAAACCCCAATCGCATAAAAATGTTCTAAACCATGGTCCGAAGAGCAACAGTTTTTGAAATTTTCTGTTTTGAATTTTCGAAATTTCGCCTAAAAATCATTTATAAGTCCCGAAGTATCAATGCTGGAGATAATCTGGAGAAACTACACCTATGGAAAGAACATTTTTCTATAATGATACATAAAGTTGCATGTTATCAAAAGAAAAGTTGACATTTTCAAGCTGTGAAAACAAAAAAATATGAAATTTTAGACTTTTTCCTAAATTATTCAATATTTGGAAGAGCTTTTGCTCATCGCTCTTTAACATAGAGCATGTTAAGCGATGGTCCCGAGCCTGTACAATATCAGTGCTCGTTAATAAATATGGGACTCCCATAGAGTCGGGCTCATGCCCACCAGAGCGACAAAAGAGCATGATATGACCTCGAGGCTCATGTCCACCAGAGCGACAAAAGTGCATGATATGACCTCGAAGCTAAAAGCCCGGGCATGAGTCACAATAAGTAACTAGAGTAATGTTTCCACAAAACTGCTTTACTGATACTCCAGATAATACTAGGGAACAGACAAGGAACTAATTCCTGACGTTACGTACAGCTCCTGATTCCTTTATCTGCCTTGTTTGGATAATTTATTGTGCTAATAAATTTTTATACTTATCTCACGTGTTCGAGAATTTAAAAAAAAAAACAAAAAAAAAAAACAGTATACGAATACAGTCTAGTTCCTAGTCAGTTTCATGGCAAGCAGAGGGCGCCACCACAGAGGTACGTGCCTTCGGCATTCGGTTATTATACGTGGACAAGAGGGAACAACTATAGCGATATTGTCGACATATTCATTCTATCGGGAGTTATTATCTTCACCGAACGAGGCCCTTAGTTTACTTTATCTGGGAGATAAAATAAATTTAAGTACGCCGTGCTTCGGATGAGACGTTAAGCGATAGCTGAGCCTGTACGATGTCAGTTACTCGTTAAAGGCCCTAGGTGAATAAAAATTTAGGGTAGGCAAAATTTAGGACTCCCCCAGTAGAGTCGGGCTCATGTCCATTAAGTGACGAAAGAGCGCTCTGGTAGTAGGCCATATGACCTCGTAGTTAAAGCCCGGGCATGAGTCATTATAACTAACATATGAAGTATAAGCAAAGATATGTAATCGATGAAAAATTCGTTACTTAGTTTTCAACGGAATTTCATATTTCCCTGATGCCAAAAATGAAAGGATGAATGTATCGAGATGAAATTTTATATGTGTATCCGGAACCCCTTAAATACGTCATCAATTAATTTTCAGCAGATTCAGCCAAAGGGAAGAGGAGGATCAGAGGGGGGTTTAACTCAAAAACCCAAATAACCGCCGACGTAATGAATATATCGACATGAAATTTTATATTTGAATTCAAAACCCTATAAGGACAGTTTCATTAATTTTCCGCGAAATCGGCAGAAGATAAAGGGGGATGAGAGGGCTGGAGTTCCGACATAAAAACCCTAATACCTGCAGATGTAGTGAATAGGTTAGGTTTAGGTTTTATGACATATCGCCTACTACCAGAGCACTCTTTCTTCACTCTGGTGGACATGAACCTGGTGGACATTGCAAAATAAAAAGATAGACTGGACCTCTCTCAGATTTTATTATTTTGTGCTAGCTTGCTTTCGAAGTTGCCCTCATCGTCGAAGTTATAGGTTAGGTTAGTGTAGGTTTTATGACTTATGCCCGGGCTTCAACTACGAGGTCATATTGCCTACTACCAAAGTTCTCTTTCGTCACTCTGGGAGACATGAGCCCGACTCTACTGTGGGAGTCCTAAATTGTGCCTACCCTAAATTTTTATTCACCTAGGATAGGGGTCTTTAACGAACACCTGACATCGTACAGGCTCGGGGCCATCGCTTAACGTCCCATCCGAAGGACGGCGTGCTTAAGTTTATTTTACCTCCCAGATAAAATAAACTAAGGGCCTCGGTCGAGTTACGAAACCACGTTCTTGAGCTCAGAAGTCAAGCACGCATACCACTGAGCTACCGGCGCCCTCGATGTAGTGAATATATCGACACACAATTTAGTAGAAGTATTCATAAGTCAATTATCCCAAATATTTTTGGAGGGAGAACAAAAACATAATTAAGTACAATGCCGGTGATGGAAAACCTGAAAATTGCGTGAAAAATCAACATCGAATTTCCGACCGATTACATAACTTCTCCTATATGTTGTATAGCTAGGGAAGCAGCTTTACTTCGAGAGTAAAAATAATTTTTCATTCTATCCTCATCAATACACACCCCTCCCTATTTATTATGATATTGAAAATATCTGTATACAATGATATCAATAACTGATATAATGACAATGTAATCTATTGTTATTAGAATTTCAATTATTTAAATACAACTAACAATAGGTGACATTATGAACTATAGTATTCTAATTCCAGGTGTATCATCTTGGGTGACGGATACTAAATAATTGTAAACAGGATAACTCCTGATTGATTGAATGTATCGAAACGAAATTATATCTACACAAAACCTTCCATAAGGATCGATACATTGATTTTCAGACAAATCGATGAAAGAAGAAAGGGAGATTCTGGTGAGGGGGCTCAACTCAAAAACAGAAGCAACTTCCGATGTAATGAACGTATCACACATATAATTCAATCTGAGGACTCAGAATTCTTATGTAAGTCGATTATTGATAATTAGAACAAACTATCGATTGGTTTTAGAGGGAGAGCGAAAACGTTATTGATTAATTTATGCTGGTGTTACCGACAACTTTTTTGACCATCACAACACTATAACGGGAAGTAATATAGAATAGCCATCCCAATGGGAGGCTGATACGAGACTCTTGACATTATGAAGCAGCTATGTTAACCACTACGCCATAATGGATATAGTGTTATACATTCCCAGCTACACAAAGCATAGGGGAAGTTATGTAATCGTTTAACAATTCGAAGCGGAGTTTTCAACGAAATTTCACATTTTTCGACCTCTAGATTCCAAATAAGAAAAAAAAAGTCTGTTTGAACCCAGAACCCTTTAACGACGACACCCAGGGGCGTAGACTCCCGGGGCACATCCCGCAGTTTCCGTGGTTAGCGTTGCAGACTTTTTATTATTAATTTGGGAGATTATATTTGTTAACCACTAGGTAACCACTGACTTATGTGTAAATACTTAAGTTGACTTTACATGAGCAGCAAAAATGCAAAGCGCAGCAGCAGCAAATGCACGCTGTTCTGTGCTTTTAGATTTAAATCACACAGCCAATAGCGTGCATTTGCTGCTGCTGCGCTTTGCATTTTTACTGCGCATGTAAAATCAGCTTTAAGAGTATAACGTATAACATAAATGACGATTTTGAGCGAGGAAATGAAATGATCATATTCATATATATTTAAATAAATGTGTAATTACACAGTCATATTAATATGACTTGTTTTGTACATGTACATCTATGTAACAGCTGATTGCTGATTTAGGAATCAGACGCACGGAAAATTTGAAGATTCTATTGTAACTCGCAAGCAATCCATTTTTAATAAAAACTATTTTTTTAGTTTAGTTTAATTTTTATTTTGGTTTTTTGCTCTGGCCAGGGGGGGGGGGGGGGGGAGGAGGGGGCAAGCCCCTGACGACACCTATTGTTTTTCAGCCAAATCGATCATAGAGAAGGGGGATTAGGGGACAAGCTTAACTCAAAAACGCTAATAACTGCCCCTGTCATGAACCTATCGACTCAAAATTTCAAAATGAATTCAAAACCTCATAAAGACTATAAATTGATATACATCTTAACATTTTAATTTATATGTTTATGAAAATAATCTTAAAACGGCTTACAACCGGAAATGTTCGAACATTTACTTTCTATTTGCACACATTTTAGCAATACAGCGGAAGTTGAGTAATATAGAAGGCCACAAATCAAAAATTGAGTTTTCATCGCAATTATTTGCCTTTCGAGCCTCTGAAAACATTAATTTTTCACTCTGCCTCTAAAGTAAATTAAATATTTTGATAAAAATCAACATTTGACTTATATATGGACTTCTGAATCCTCAAAATAAATTTTGCGTCGATACATTTATTAGGGCATTCATGAGAGTCTCTACCATAATCGGTCAATTTGGCTGAAATGAACAGGTGATGTTCTTATGGGATTTTGCATTAACATACTGATTGCCATGTCGATAAATTCATAACATCATTTATTAAATTTTTTTGAGTTGAGTCCCCCCCCCCCCCCCCCCCCCTTCCCCTCTGAACCTCCCTGCTTTTCGGCCGATTTCGTGGAAATTTAACAGGTCTCCTTATAGGGTTTTGACTATAAATATAAAATTTCATATCGATATTTTCATTACATCGGCAGTTATTTGGGGGGTTTTTGAGGAGCATCTCTCCTAATTTCCTTCTTCTCTCTTGACCGATTTAACTGAAAATCGATAGGTGTTGTCCAAATGGGGTTTTGAATTAAAATATAAAATTACATGTTGATAACTTCATTATAAAAGGTATATAAGATATAAGAATTTTCGTGTTAGTCCCCCTTTTCCCTTCGACCGATATGGCTGAAAATCGATAGGTGTTGTCTATATGAGGTTCTCGATATATACAGACTGTTATGTCGATACATTCATTCTATAGGGGAGTTATCGTGTTCATACACTCACACAGATAGGATATTTCTTTTCTTTTTTTTTATTAGAATATGTATATAAAATTATAAGGAGGGCGCCGGTAGCTCAGTGGTATGCGTGCTTGTCTTCTGAGCTCAAGATCGTGGGTTCGGAACCCGACCGAGACCCTTATTAGTTTATTTTATCTAGGAGGTAAAATAAACTTAGGCACGCCGTCCTTCGGATGGGACGTTAAGCGATGGTCCCGAGCCTGTACGATGTCAGGTAATCGTTAAAGACCCCTACCCCTAGGTGAATAAAAATTTAGCGTAGGCAAAATTTAGGACTCCCACAGTAGAGTCGGGCTCATGTCCACCAGATTGATGAAAGAGCGCTCTGGTAGTAGGCGATATGACCTCATAGTTAGAGCCCGGGCATGAGTCATAAAACATAAAAACTAAACCTATAAAATTATAATTGTATATGTGACTACATTAGACTTTAACCAAATCAGCCAAAGTGGAATGGGGGAGTGGGGGGAGCGGGGGGGGGGGGGGGGGGGGGGGAAGGCCTAATATCAAACTCCTGATTAAATCACAATACCAACTTGAAATTTTATATATAACTTTAAAATGCCATTATGTAAATCTCATGCAAATTTCCATCGAATCAAAATAATAAGGAAGGTTTAGAGGGAGAGCGGAAACGTGAGCCTACTGGCCCCTCTCACCAAGTACCAGCTTGCCTGGCGCACTTAGCATTCTGAAATTGCTAATATTATTGTAGCAGGCGATGTACATTAGGCGCGTTGTTTTATTTAAAATGCTTTGATTCCTATTTTTAAAATTAAAATGTATCACAACGTTCTTATTACAGTGAATAAATAAAATAAATAAATATATAAAATAATAATGAATAAAATGTTACTTTCTTACCTGTTTGATTAACAGAATGATGTGCAGTGCAAAATAGTCAAGCGTTCCGTCAGTAAAATAACCAAATAGTTGAGAAGTAAAATGAAATAAACAAAAATTTAACGAAATAAATAATAATAAGTTAACCAAAAAATAACGAAACTAAAAGTAGAGAAGACGCGAAGTAAGCGGGTTTCAAACGGCAACTGAGACCATGTGGGCCGTGGTGAAGGAATGGAGTGAAGGCAGACCGGGCGGGCAGGGTGGGGAGAACGAGTGTGCCCGAGCTTCACCGAGGTTACCCGACCACAATACCATACTGCCGGACAAGTCTATTTTATTTCTTGTTCTTTTTTTTTTTTTACTTTCCTGGATATGCGAAGTACAGAGAAAGATATTCGTTATTGAAATTTCACCGGAATTTCATCTTTTCCCGACCACCTAAATTTCAAAGTGACCAATTACTGAAAAAAATATTTTAGGGTTAAGGTGTAGTAGTGAACCAGTCTGAGTGAGAGAAGATGTAGGAGTGAAAATAACAGTGAAGGAGATGCGCAAAGGTACTTTTGTATATTTATGTGTTTATATTCTCAAAATATAAAAGAATTATAAATAGTGGCCACTATAATACAAAAAAAAAAGACATATAGTTTCAAGAAATTAGTTCGTAAGATTTCTTTTTGTACAATAATTTCATTTTTTTAATTTCAATATTAGTTAGGTATTAATTTTATGATGTAGATTAAGAAAATTGTTTTTTTTTTTGTTTTTTTTTTGTCTTTTATTTATAAAGATACAACTGTTGCTAGGGTGCAACAACCAGCATCTATGATGGTATTGATATGTCGGCGTGAAGGGCATGTGAGAGGTGGCTCCTAGTGGTAGGTGCACGGGACGAAAATTTATCTTAATTATCAGGACAAGAACATGAAAAAAAATAAAAATAAATAAATAAAATAAATAAGTAAATAAAGAAATAAAAAAAATAAAGAAAAAAACGTGAGCCTACTGTATAAATAAATAAAAAGGAATTGAAAGACAATTTTGAGGCAAGGGTAAGAGAGATGATAAAAGTAAAGAAAAATGATGTAAAAAAAAATTTAAGAACGAATATGATTCAAGGTGGCAGTAAGTCGCGGTTCCATCTTCTCTTCAGCCTTCGTGGGGGGTTTTGTGGTAAGTGTTGTGAAGATAAAGTACGTATTTCTGGGTTTGAATGTGTGTAAAGTTTTCTAAAAAACCGTATGCAAGTAGTTTGTATTGTGTCGGGTAATGTATGTATCATACGATCGTTATGAAGTGTTCTGTTGTTTATGTATGTGGCATGGCACTGTGTTATCAGTCTGAGGGTTTTTGACTGAAACGTCTGAATTCGATGTTGGATGTTTTTGCTGAACCGTATATCTGTGATCCATAATGGTCGAAGTAAGTAAGTGTAACAGTTCCGTTTTTGTGTCATGTCTAATTTTGAGGTTAAGAAAAAATAAACCCAATATTTGTTCTCTTATTCTATGCTATTCATTTTCCCGGTGAACCCAATAAGATAATTTATACCTTTGGATTAGATTTAACATTTTTGCAAATTTAGAAAAACATGATGGGCATCTCTTTAGTATCTTCAGAAGAAATCCAATTTAAATAATTATTAATTGAATTTTTTTTTTTAATACGTATTTTCTTAAAAATTGCACGTTTTGAACTTTCAATTTTTTTTGGGGCCCTTTTCGAGAATTCGGTACTGTAAAAATCAAAATTTAGTAGAAGATCAGCCATAATTTCGACAGGAAATGTGGTAATTATATTATTTAATTATATTTAATATTTATTATAATTCAATCACAGGGAATATTTCGAATGGTTCGATGGCCAACACTATAAGAGATACAGTTTGAAAAATATAGCAATTTGAATCTTTTAGTAGGTTATATCTGCGCTGTTTCATTGCTTGTGTTTGCATCTATTTCAGTGAGAATGCATTTTTTTTTTAGTCCAGGGCCTTAAAAATGCAATCTCATGTTAGTTTAGACCGAATCATGGAATGTATGTGATAAGATCTTTCTCAAGGGGTGTGACAGTAAAAACGTTTTAAAATCATAGGTATGGTATAGAAGGTTAGTTCCGCTTATATAATTGGGATCTGTATTATAGCTCCAAATATCCGAGAAGTGACATCACAGCGACGTATGGATTTCTCGAGTAATAGCTTACAGAGTGTGCTATGAGTTATGTGAGGTTCGATTAGCGAGGTCGCCAGAGTGAGAAGTTGAACGCCAGAGTGAAACCACACGAATTGAACAGGTTCGCCTAGTTCCGCTATTCGACTTGTCGAGTTGCCCTTCCACTGGCAATCAGCGAAATCCGCACTTCCCTCTATTGGCACTCATCATTATAGTCCGAAAAGATTTTGCGGAAAATTAATAGGTGACATCCTTATGAGGTGTGATAATTTGAAAAAATGTTTATTTAAATAATTAATAATCAATATAAAATAAAAATAATAAATAATATCAATAATAAATATTATCACATTTCCTGTAGAAATTATAGCTGGTCTTCTACAAAATTTTAATTTCTACAGTAGTTTCCGATAAGGGCCCTATAAAAATTTAGAAAGTTCAAGACGTGCAATATTGAATAAACTGCACGTATTTAAAAAAAAAATTCAATTAATAATTATTTCAATTGGATTTCTTCTAAAGATAATAATGAGATGCCATCTTGTTTCTTTTAAAAAAATGTTAAATCTAATCCAAAGGTATAAATTATCTTACTGGGTTCACAGGGAAAATGAATAGCATAGAATAAGAGAACAAATATTGTGTTTATTATTTTTTTAAATCTACATTATAAAATTAAAAACTAAGATTGAAAAAAAAAAATCATATTATTTAAAAGAAAAATCGTACAAACTAAATTCTAAAACTACTTAGTCTTTTTTCTTTTTTCGTTTTGCCCATTTTTTAAAAATTCTTATTTTGGGCATAGGTTAGGTTTTATGACTCATGCCCGGGCTTTAACTACGAGGTCATATTGTCTACTACCAGAGCGCTCTTTCGTCACTCTGGTGGACATGAGCCCGACTCTACTGAGGGAGTCCCACATTTTTATTCATCTAGGGCAGGGGTCTTTAACGAGTATCTGACATCGTACAGGCTCCGGACCATCGCTTAACGTCCCAGCCGAAGGACGGCGTGCTCAAGTTTATTTTACCTCCCAGATAAAATAAACTAAGGGCCTCGGTCGGGTTTCGAACCCACGAACTCAGAAGACAAGCACGCATACCACTGAGCTACCGGCGCCCTCTATATACATATAAATAAATAAAATTCACTAATTAATTTACTTCTCAACTCGGAACTACTTTTTCATAACGAATTAACCAAGTAAGTTCTCACTCTCCCTTCCAAAAACAATCGACCGTTTGGGCTAAAAATCAATATTTGACTTTTAAGGTGGCTTTTGAATTGTCATACTAAATGTCTTGTCGATATTATAACATATCGTTGAGTTGAGTCCCCTTCTATGATCCCCGCCTTCCCTTAGGACCGATTTCGTCGTAAATTAATATGGGCCGCCCAATTGAGGTTTAATATTTAAATATAAAATTTCATGTCGATATATTCATTGCGATGGCAGTTATTTGAATTTTAGAGGAAATAATACTTTGGCAACTACTCAAATAGCATGAATATGCGATTTTGGAGAAAATTGCTCTCCTGTAAAACTAGGTTTTGACAATGACTCAAACTGATTCACCGGATAATTGATAGTCCTTATGGGATATTGAATTTTAATATAAAATTTCATGTCGATACATTCGTTACATCGGCAATTATTAGCGTTTTATAGTTGAGCACACTCTAATCTCGGAGATTTAATCCTAAGGGAGTTTTGAATTAACCCGACATTTTGTGTCGTATTGATAACAACGGCAGTTATTAGAGTTATTGTAAAGAGCCGTCACTCAAATCCCCCTTCACTTTGGCCAATAGATGTCGTTCTTAGGAGATTCTGAATATACTTATAAAATTTCGTGTCGATACATTGATATAATGTACCAACTGGTTCGACCTTTCGAGGTTCGTTTATGCCCCGGAACACCAGAATATATATCGTCCTTAGGCAATAAATTCACATTTGATGAGTGCTCAAAAAGGTTGTCGATCCTTACTAGAGACTCATATCGCATTCCTAATTCGATATGAAGACTAGGAAGATCGATGAAAGGTCAGCCAGTGATTACAGCGTCATCTGTCTCCTTTAATCGTACTGTCTTCGCAAAGCATTGATACTAGGCAATTCGTACTCAAACTAATCCATCTTTTTAATACGAAACTGTCCACTCGATATCGACCTCTTTTATAGGTCAAAAATTGACAAATGAAGACTTTAAAAGCATTGAGATTACCAGAGTATGAACAATAAATAATAAAATTGACACATTTTTGACCGGAAAGAGGATTCAGGAGGGTGAAATTTCACATGTAGTCTCCTCAAACCCACAGGCAAATTAAAATAAGATGTTATATATGGCTTATCCAAAAAAAACAATATATAATAATAATAATTTTTATTGTTTAAAGGGATCACCCCTAGACAATGTATTGTTGAATAACTGTCTTTGTATCGGATGTATCAATACGAAATTTAATATAAGAATTCAGAAATCACTGAGAAAGACACCTTTTGATATTCAACTAAATCGGTAAATTGGTTTCAGAGGAAAAGCGAAAACATAGTTTAAAAAAAAATATAAAGAAAAACGTATGTTTTTTAGAATTGTCCATTTACAAAATAAATATATGGGCACACTTTCGTTATTGCTACCATCTTCAGCCACGATGTTTAGATTCACTACCTGAGGATGTCAGCTAATTGCCGAAACTAATTGTAGTATAAATAAAATATATTATTGAACTGATAGTTCCATTAAAAACTTTCCTTCCATAAAAATTCTTTTGCCGAAACTCTGGCATCCCATTCCCATCCCGACAATCCTCGCCGAAGATTGAGGCGGTGCTGGCCGAAGACTTGTTTCATTAAAGTATGCAACTAACTTAAGGAGTGCTGGCAATGCCCAGTTTCACCCCATGTATTAATTTTATTTATTATTTATTAATAATTCTTATTTTTGTAAATTTTTTTTTGTATACATTTAACAAATATTGTGTGTTTAATTATTTATTGTTTTGTACATATATTATTTATTATTTTACATTTATGTCATCAAATTTACTTATCTTTTTTTTTTTTTGTTTACCTATTGTAAATATACCAAATAATAAAAAATCTAAGTTATGTAAAAAAGAAAACAACTTATTTATAAAATGTCATGTCAATATTTTATGTCTATCGGGGGTTATCATGTTCCTATGCGCCCAGGCACGACCAATCGGAAGTTGTTTTACATTTTTGAAATCAGGAGTCAGAAACATTTAAATTCTGGTGAAAGCTCAATATCGAATTTCAGACCGATTACATAACTTTCCCTATACTCTGAATAGCTGAACTAGTAAAAAAAACAAAAAAAAAACTGGTCTTTAAAAGTCTTTTACGTAATAATTTTTCTGGGTTGGGTTTTAATAAATACAACATATATTTATTTATTCAAATAAACCTTGAAGACTATTATAGGATTACATTGTAAAGAATGCACTACGTCACGGTTGATTGCGATAACAGCGTCACAAAATTGCCAGGGGCTCCCTATGTCAATATCTGGTTAGAGGACACCGCGATGACATGGCGAATGAATACGAGAACATAATACTAACTATGTCATTCTCGTCATTATGTTAGGTACATAAAACACTCTTCAGTCGGTTAATAGAATAAGTAGCAGCTATACAGAATAGAGATTAGAATAAATATATGTGTCATAGTACGTCACAGTATACCTTCGTTGGAAAACTATATAATATACTCCCTAAGTATAGGGGAAGTTATGTAATCTGTCCAGTGCAGGATTAGCCACGTAGCAAGAGTAGCAAATGATACGGGCCCCGCGAATTGGGGGGCCCCGCGCTCCAACGCCTGTCTGACCGTAAAAATATATCAATTTAGATAGGAGCGTAAAAATATTTTGCATGCCTTAAGCGCGAAGCGCTTAGATTATGCTTTACTCCCACCTGAAAATCTAAAACTCGATTTCGACTCGATTGGAACTGCAATTTTATAAACTTTTATTAAATAATTCTTTAGAATCGTGTTTCCCAAACGTAGAAATTGCCTTGCGCATTTATATGTCTCTCACGATCACTAACTGCATTGGCGAACGTTCTTTTTCAACATTAAAACGTATTAAAAATGAGTTAAGGAACACGATGGGCCAAGAACGTCTTAATCATCTCACTTTGATGAATATAGAGCATGATTTGCTTAAAGAAGTCGATATTGAAAGTGTTATCTCTAAATTTGCCCATATTAAATCCAGAAAAGTTTATTTGTAACAGTTTTGTTTTATTTAATACCCTAAACTTGACAACCTAAAGCTAACCAAGGGCCTCTTGACAGAATTTGCTACAGGCCCCTCGCTGGCTTAATCCGGCACTGAATCTGCCTGAAATTCGATATTGAATTTTGCCCAGAATTTAATTTTTTCTGACTCCTATTCCAAAAATGTAAAACAATTTCCGATTTGCCGGTATGCCTAGGCGCATAGGAACACGACAACTCCCGATAGACATGAAATATTGACATGAAATTTAATAAATAAGTTGTTTTCTTTTTTACATAACTTGATTTTTTATTATTTAGCATATTTACAATCGGTAAACAAAAAAAAAAAAAACAAATGTAAAATAATAAATAATAGGTTAGGTTAGGTTTTATGACTCATGCCCGGGCTTTAACAACGAGGTCATATCGCCAACTACCAAGTGCTCTTTCGTCACTCTGGTGAACATGAGCCCGACTCTACTGTGGGAGTCCTAAATTTTGCCTACCCTAAATTTTTATTCACCTAGGATAGGGGTCTTTAACGAGTACCTGACATCGTACAGGCTCGGGACCATCGCTTAACGTCCCATCCGAAGGACGGCGTGCTTAAGATTATTTTACCTCCCTGATAAAATAAACTAAGGGCCTCGGTCGGGTTACGAACCCACGACCTTGAGCTCAGAAGTCAAGCACGCATACCACTGAGCTACTGGCGCCCTCTAATAAATAATATATGTACAAAACAATAAATAATATCTACACACAACATTTGTAAAATGTATACAAAAAAAAAAAAATAATAACAACAATTTAAAAAAATACGAATTATTAATAAATAATAAATAAAATGAATACATGGGGAGAAACTGGGCATTGCCAGCACTCCTTAAATAGTAGTTACACACTTTAATGAAACAAGTCTCTCGGCCAGCACCGCATCAATCTTCTTTGATTCTTGTTGGTATGGGAATGGGTTAACAGAGGTTGTGCAAAAGGATTTTTAAAGTTTTCAACGGAATTTCATATTTTCCGACCTCTAGAAAATAAATGTCTGTTGTTGTGTGTGTCTCACTGGAACATGATAACTCGGTTCTGGGGATCGATTCAAAAACCCTAATAACTGCCGATACTATGAATTTATCGCCACAAAATTTACTATGAGCATTTAGGAGCCCCTGTAAGTCAACTGTTGACGAATATTAACGCAAACGATGGACTGGTTTTTGAGGGGGGAGTGAAACGTTAATTGATTAATTAGTTCTGGGGAAGTACATTGGTGAACACCAAGCTGCATTTATTTAATAAAGTTTTAACAATTATATTTGATCCCGGTCGAGGCCTTAGGCATTTGAAAAAACTTTGAGCACTCAGTCGTTGGAATGGGAGGTTTAGCGATGGTCCCGAGCCTGTACAATATCAGATTGTTGTGTTCTGCTATTATTATTATTATTCTCATTATTAATAGAAACACATATATCATTATTTATCCCAGGGTCTCTCCCTGGAGTCCACGCTATACTTTTTTTCATTTTTTTTAAAACCTACTGAAGATAAATAATTTATGCTTCTGTCTAGGAAGTTTTATTAAATTATTATATAAAAAAATTGTATATATTTGGTTCCTACTTTAAAAAAACTCATAAGATGCGGTGTTTAGTTGGATGTAGCCTTGTTTTCATGGGGTCAGTGCCCTTATATTTACAAAAATTTTATTTATTAGTATTATATATAACTTTTTTAGTTCGAAATGGAAAAATAATAATTATTTCTCCTTCGAAACGAAAGAGTTGTGATTCGAACTCGCCACTCAGACAAAACATATAATTAATTTTAAAAGAGTCGTCAGTGAATGACCGTCAATGTAAGTTTTCGTTCTCCTTCATAAACCAATTGAATGTTTGGGCTAAAAATCAATATACTTATATACGGACTTCTGAATGAGAGGTAAGAACCTTGCGCACTTCGTCCTTCGGATAGAAACTTAGGCGATGATCCAGTGCCTATTCGAATATCAGATACTCGTTAATGAGTCGTATCTTATTTAATCAAAACCTGGGTAGGTAAAATTTCGGTCTCCCGCTCTGGAGCTAACAGGGAAGGGATAAGAGCATTCGATGCTTAGGTCCCTAGGTGTACACAACACTCCCAATATATCTAAATCTGTCTATAGTGGACTATCATCGTTTTTGGATTCTGCCTATCTACCGACATTAAAAAATGTTCAATTAAAATGAAATTAAAATCAAAAATGATCAACTGGAAAATTATCTTCAAGACGACACCTATAAATTTTCAGAAAAATCGGCCCGAAAGGAAGGGAGACGGGCTCAATTCAAAACGGTCTTCTATGGTAGGTTGTAATATGTCAAATTGACTTGCAGGACACCACATAGCTACAGACTGGGAAATCCTAGAATGAGTATTTGCACGGTCTTCTATGGTAGGTTGTAATATGTCAAATTGACTTGCAGGACACCACATAGCTACAGAATAGGAAATCCTAGAATGAGTATTTGCACGGTCTCCTATGGTAGGTTGTAATATGTCCAATTGATTTGCAGGACACCACATAGCTACAGAATAGGAAATCCTAGAATGAGTATTTGCACGGTCTCCTATGGTAGGTTGTAATATGTCAAATTGACTTGCAGGACACCACATAGCTACAGAATAGGAAATCCTAGAATGAGTATTTGCACGGTCTCCTATGGTAGGTTGTAATATGTCCAATTGATTTGCAGGACACCACATAGCTACAGAATAGGAAATCCTAGAATGAGTATTTGCACGGTCTCCTATGGTAGGTTGTAATATGTCAAATTGACTTGCAGGACACCACATAGCTACAGACTTGGAAATCCTAGAATGAGTATTTGCACGGTCTTCTATGGTAGGTTGTAATATGTGTTTCTTAAACTTCTCTGGGATGTTCCACCGTTGGTTGTTTCCGGCATTTCTTCCAGAGGTGTTTTCTCATTTTTTCCGGACAATATTTCGGGACACTTACACGTCCCTTAGTCCTTACATATATCGACAAGAAATTATATATGTGTATCCAAATCTCCATAAGTATGAAATCTATAGATTTGCAGTCAAATTGAACAAAGATAAGAAAGGAGGTTCTTGTCCAAAACCTCTGATAACTGCCGATGTAATGAATGTATCAATACAAAATGTACGAAGATTTTGAAGCCCCTATGTATATCAACTATGAAGTTTTAGCTCAAACGGTATAACATAACAATACTGCCGGTGAATCACCGATGACGTTAAAAACGCTAGAAACTTCAATAACGTTTTGAGTTATGAATATTCTTTACATTACCACAAAAATTGTTTTTATTTTTTTATTATAAGTTGATTTTTTATTTTATTTATTTTCTAAATTTTATATATATATTTTTTTTTTCTGAACAAGGACTTTCATATTTGTAAACTTTTCCCTGTTGCAAGGACCAACTCCTGGTATAAAATGCAAATTTGGTAAGCTCAATAAATAAATTATAATTAATATTTTTTGCAAAGAAATTGTGAAACATTTGAGAAAAATTAAGAAAAAACTAATATTTTTGAAACTTTTTTCTTTACTTTTAAATAAATAAATTGCTTTTACTCAGATGTGTTGCAACTGTGAGGGTCGGCGTAAGCTCATTTTACGAGACTTGAATAATAATAATTATATTTAGAACAAAACTCCTTAGAATGGCTGTCAACTCACCTTGGTTTGTTTGAAACTCCCAATTACACCGCGACCTCGAATTCCCCTCAATTGAAGAATTTATCCACACCAAATTCCGTAAATACTACGACAGGCTGTCCACTGTTCCAGGAGCTAACATCGGACAACCCAGCAGTACACGACGTCTCAAATCTAGACTTCTCCAGGACATATTAATTTGAGGACTTTTACCGAATGTTTTCAATATAATATTGATGTAAATAGTTAAGGGTATCTCTACTTAGAGACATTCCCTAATCTAATTTCCCATGTTATCCCCACCATGTATAACATACATTTTGTTGAGCTTGTGAAATAAAGTTTGTATTTTAAGTTTGTACATAATAATAGCATATAAACTAATTACATCTACCGATATAAAATCTTAGAATACAAACACATATGAGATGAATAAAAATATTTTGTTTTTACCTCCCCATCTACACGAGGTATAGGGGCAATAATATAATCGGTCAGAAATTCGATCTTGAGTTTTAAACGGAATTTGTTCCTTCCATCGCAATCCAAAAATGAAAACAAAAAATATCTGTAGTCTGTGAACACGATAACTCCCGATAGAATGAATGTGCCAATACGAAATTTTACATGTGTATCCAAAATCCTCTAATGACGGAACTTATTGTATTTCTGCCAAATCGGCCAAAGGGAAGAGGGGATTAGGAGGAAGGCTTAACAAAAAAAACTATGTATATATATATATTTTTTTTTTTGCCTATTATTTTGTACATAATCATATGCTTTCATTGTTTATATTTTTATTATTATTTTTTTTAAATGTATTTAATGTTTAATGTCATTCATCAAATTTACTTGTAGTTTATACTGATTGTAAATATTCAAAATATCAAGAATTTTAATAACTGCCGTTGTAAGGTATGTATCGACATGAAATTTTATACGTATATTCAAAACCTCGTCTTTATGGGGTCAATTTTCAGAGGAATTGGCGGAAGGGAAAAGGGAGATCAGAGGGAGGACTCAAAAACCCCAATAACCGCCGATACAATGAATGTATCGACATGAAATTTCATACGTATATTCAAAACCCCATAAAGACGACACATCAATTTTCAGAAGAAGCGGCGGAAGGGAAAAGGGAGATCAGAGAGAGAGAACTCAACTCAAAAACCCCAATAACTGCCGATACAATGAATGTATCGACATGAAATTTCATACGTATATTCAAAACCCCATAAAGACGACACATCAGTTTTCAGAAGAATCGGCGGACGGGAAAAGGGAGATCAGAGAGAGAGAACTCAACTCAAAAACCCCAATAACTGCCGATACAATGAATGTATCGACATGAAATTTCATACGTATATTCAAAATTTCATATTTGAATTCAAAACCCCATAAGGATATGCCAGATATTAATTTTCTGCCAAATCGGTCGAAGGGAAAGGGAGATGAGAGAAGAGGAACTCGACTCTAATACCCCAATAACTACCAAAGCAATGAATGTATCGATACTAAATTCAGAAGTCACTATGTAAATCGTATATTGAGTTTTAGTCCAAACGGTTCATTGATTTTGGAGGTAAAGCGAAAACGTAATTGATTAATTCCAGTTTTTACCTCCCTATTATTTAGGTAAAGTCCGGTTCTGATCGGATGAGACAGTACTAAACTCAACCTGACTCTATAAATGTCATATCCCAATATACGAAAAACAGTCTTTACTGAAGGGAAAGACACAGACAAGCATTTCCTATGTCCAATGAATCAGAGTTTCCAGTCCTTCGGAACGTTTTTGTTCAAAGGTTCTATGAAAAAATAGGGGAAGTGGTGAAGGTTATGTTGTGGGCAGTTTCGGAAATTACAGAGCTAAAGACTACCGGACGTTGGGTTATTATCAAACAAAAGGAATGTATCGTCGAGAGTCTGGTCGAAGATGAAGGTGTGTCTCTAATCGGCTCCTCTATTTCCTTGCAGAGCAGAGGTCAGGACGGCTCAAAGCAACTTTTGGGAGATACAGGAAATATTTTGTTTATAAACAAATGAAAAAAAAAGGGTTGGGAAAATGAAGTAAAAAAATGCAGGTACTTCCCCAGGACGAATTAATCAATTTTTTTTTCATTTTCCTTTCAAAACCTATTTTGAATGAAAATCAATGGTTGAATTACATAAGGGCTTCAGAACCGTCATACTAAATTTTGTGTCGTTATATTCATTACATTGACAGTTATTAGGGTTTTTGAGTTGAGCTCTCCTCTGATTCCCCATTTTTTTCTGTCAATTTGGCTAAAAAGTAAGAGGTTATGTCCTCATTGGGTTTTGACTTCAAATATTAAATGTCATGTCGATATGTTCATTACATGTATAGTTATTAGGGTTTTTGTGTTGAGCCCACCTCTGATTCCCCATTTTTTTTCTGTCGATTTGGCTGAAATGTAACAGATTATGTCCTCATTGGGTTTCGACTTCAAATATTAAATATCATGTCGATATGTTCATTACATCGGCAGTTATTAGAATTTTCGAATTGAGTCCCCTTCCCTTTGGTCGATTTGTCCTTTAAGGACGTCATTTATTGATTTTCAGTCAAATCTACCAAAGAGAAGGGGAGGGGGTCAAAGGAGGACTCAACTCAAAACTTTCAATAACTGCCGATGCAATGAATGTTATATGAGGATTCAGAATGTAGTTTGCGTCTTGCTGGGGAAGTGCATATTTTTGGAATGGGGGTTCAGACCCTGACATGAAATTTCAGTGAAAACTCAACATTACATATGAAGGCCCTTAGATTCAAAACCGGACTTTTGTAAAAAAATCAAAATTTTTTAAAATTTTTATTAGCCATAATTAATTACTAGATCAATTAAAAAATATGAAACTTGGGATTATTATATACAAATGGGTATATAGATATATATGTTACGGGTAAAGTTAGATTAACGGTTAAACCTAGTAGTACCCGCTGCCGCTTGGTTAAAGTTGGGTATACTAATAATGACAAGGCCATTAGTGGAAGTATGTTCCACTATAAAGATTAGGTACTTATTAATTAGCTCGACCACACCTCAATTTCCATTGTTGTAAGCTGTCTAACAGCGATAATCATTCATCTGGGTACATAAATTTCTAGAACAAACATAAATCGAAATATTACAAAATTTGGGGGCGTATTTGCCGGCGTTCCGCCGGCGGGACGATATATCTGCCCCTCCCGTCGTTCCTATATTTGAAGTAGTACAGGTTCTAGCTTTAACATATACTTTACCCGGGTAAAGCCCGAAACGTGAACTATTTCAATTATATTTCGGACTTTAACCAAGCGGCAGCGGGTACTACTAGGTTTACCCGGGTAATCCTAGGTTTAACCGTTAATCTAACTTTACCCGTAGCATATATACAAATAGATAGCAATTCAAACATTTTCTTGTTAGCATACGGAAAACAGTTTTTTGTACTGCCTGTTAAATTTTTTTTTTTTTTTTAAACTCCGGTTTTGAATCTAGGGGCCTTAATAATGTCCCTTATATTTCGTATAGCTGAATATAGAAGTAATAATTATTAACCGCCTAGTGTTGTCATTCACCGAGAAAACGGGGGCTTATCTGGACCAACTCTTTGGGGAGAGGGGATGGGTCAATAGTCGGGGAAAGAGGGGAAACATCAGGAGGGGAGGGAGGAGTTATTATTATTATTGTTATTATTTTTAAATCGATGGCCAACATATTTATGGAATTATATTGTTTGCTATTATAGTAGATATAAGCGATAGTATTTTTACCAATATTGAGAGAAATAAGGTTCTGTCGTGTAAAACAAAAACAAAAAAAAAAAAAAAAAAAAAATAGAGTTTGGCCAACGTTTCGGAAACTGTTTATTGATGTTCTACATACACCAGACGTAAACATCACACCTTCACCACACACATCCACTCTAGTAATAATAAAAAATTATTTCCATTTAACCATAACATTCTAATATATTATATACATCAACCGATATTGGCAGCCTGGGTGGCCGTGCGGGCTAGAGCGTAGGGCTTTGGTCGCATGGTCTCACCATGGTTTGCGGGTTCGAATCCCGTCCGGGAGTGAGTTTTATTTCGTAGATAGAACTCCCTCCCGGGGCCATAGATGTCGTAAATAACTATATAATTAAAGGACAAATGGCTAATATGCATCGTACATAAGGCAAAAAAAAAAAAAGATATTAAATCTTAGAATACAAACACATATGATTACAATAATAGTAACTAAAAAATAAAATACATAATTATAGAAAAGAAATATTATAAAATATAAAACTCCCAATTTTCATATTTATTTTTTAATTCTAAAAATTTCATACTTATATTTTTTTGAGAGAAATCTTCTTTCACGACGATATTTCGGTGCGATTACACACCCCTTCCTCAAGTCACAATAAACGAAATATAGAAAAAAATATATATACATGCAAATAAAGTCAATAAAATAATAGATTAATAATAATATTTGATGAAAGGATACTTCATAAAAATGTATACATCAAGATAACTCATAAATTAGTAACATAAACAGATATAAATCTTAGGATAGGACAGACATCTTCATGTAATAACTATAATAGTAGAAAATAAAACAAAAATAAATAAATAATAGTAAAAATGAGTATAAAAATAATGAAATAGATACATTATTTAATTATAATTTAAATTATGATGAATATTTTTTATAATTCTTCCGAATTTTTTTTTGTCGATGATATTTTGGGACGTTCTTACGCCCTTCCTGAGGTTACAATATGCAAAATATAGACAGAAATAAAAAAAAAAATTGTATTATATTTAGAAGTATCGTTCCAATTTTAGTCTGTGTACCTCTGAAGCGAGTACAATTCCCTTCCCTTTCGGTCTGCAGCCACTGCTGGTCGGAGGCTGGCAGAGCGAGGTGGTTCGGCGTGGCCTCCATTGGGTCGGAGGAATTAGGATGACCGCATCGCTGTGGCATGTCGGGGATCTCGAGCTCAATTTATATTTTATAATTATATTTTATTTATTTAATATTTTTATTTGGATACTTATTATTATATTATTATTATTTTATTATTTTTATTAATTTTTTTCATGTATTTATTATATATAAACATTTTTTTTTAAAATCTAATTTTACATATTCTTATTCTTATTATTATTGTATTATTTTATTTTTTCATATTTTTTATTATCGTTATAATTATTTGTTCCATTACCTATTGTCAACAAATTTACTTATGGTCTGTCTGTACCGATTGTAAATATGCATAATAAAATATTTCAAAAAAAAAAAATTAGAAGTGGAGAAGGGTATTAAAAAAGTTTTTGCTTCAAAACGAGAGAAATAATGTTTAGTTATTAGAAATTCTTTATTCTTCCTGGTATGAAGTCGTGACTAGTACAGTTGAGGGGGAAAATACTTTATTAAGTTTTGTAAATATTTCTCTGAAGCTTGTTCCTTGATTAATATTATTTATTTATCTTAATGGATTCTTTTGAAGTCTGAAAATATTAGCAGCAGAGCTACAAGCTCCCCAATGTATTAAACCTTAATAATAAAGGAAATAAATAGTTTCTAAACGTGGGTTAAATTATTAGCTTTGTGCTTTATAGGACAGAATCTGAACCTTGACCTAACTAACATAGGTCACATTATACTGCTCCAACTGACACAGATGAGAAGGCTGCTCTTCCTCCTGTAGTAGAACTGTCCGGTTCTAGTCAGTTGAGTCCCGCCTGTGTTAATCTGCGTCAGTTCGGTCCCACCATTATACAATAGTTAGTTTAGTCTCGCCCCGCTGCAAACCTATAGCAGCCCTCTAGCGATACCCAGCACAAAGATCGGGCGTGGAGTTGAGCTGCAAGACTCATCAGTGATTCACTATAAATGTACTTCCCAAGCGCAATTTAGCGTACGCTCTTCCTCGTTTTTTTATTTCACAGCTAAACTAGGTATAGTGGTAGTTATGTAATCGGTTCAAAAAATTGATTAAATTATAACGGAAATCATGTTTATCGACCCCTTTTTTCACAAATGAAGAAAAAAAGCAAATGTGTGAGTGACGCGGTACTCACGAATTGATGTGCAAATATCTGCTTTAGTTTCAAAAACTTGCTGCGTGCACTTATTTTAATTAAAATTTGTTTTATATTGATACAATAAGAAAAGTAGTATGAGGAATTAAAATTTCAAATTTATTGTTTTTCAATTTCTTTTATACATGAAATTATAAATTGTGATAGCTAAACTAAGATATATACAACTTTGATTGTAGTGTCTCTAAATACCGCGAGAATACAGCGTCGATGGTAGTTTCTGAATTCGTTGTTGAAATTCTTCGATTCATTTTCATTTGTAGATTAAGTTTGTCATTTAAAAATGCAATAAGCTGTTCGGCATCTCCTGAATTGGGTAAAACATTATATTATTTGTTGTGACAATATGACAACAAATATATTACTAATTGATCGATATATTCAGCCGTTATTATCATTATATTTATAACAACATTATATAATATCATATAACAAAATGAAATATTACATATTACATTTTTTTAGATTTACACCGCTATATTATTTTCTTTTACCACAAATTTTATTTATTGTTACAAATTCGAAGAATTTTAACCTAAAAAACGATGTTTTAGGCAAATTCACTACATCACAGATAAAGAAATGTGTAGTTGTGTGTGTGCGCTGGGCGCGCAACCGTTCGACACACACACTTACACAGCATGCACATCAACGAGACTTACGCTCTGACGGTCTGAGATAGCTGCTACCGAGAGCTATGATGTTTACCCATCAAAAAAGCTATCTCTCTGTGAAAATATCTCCCGATAGATTGAATTATCGACTCGAAATGTGTATCCAGAACACAATAAGACACTTATTGATTCTCAGCCAAAGAGAAGAGAGAGATTAAGATGGGCTTAACACAAAAACTTTAATAACTGCCATTATAATGAATGTATTGACACAAAAATTTAATACGTAAATTCAAAAACCCCTCCACAACTTTCAATTTTCTGTAAGTCTGATCAACAGAGATGGCTCAAGGCTAGAGGTTTGAGGGCTTGGTGCAACCAACCGTTGAGAAAACAGGCAACTTATGAA
The DNA here is from genome assembly GCA_963662175.1 of Aradus depressus. Taxonomy (NCBI): domain Eukaryota; kingdom Metazoa; phylum Arthropoda; class Insecta; order Hemiptera; family Aradidae; genus Aradus; species Aradus depressus. Next base: position 14,503,240 of record OY759214.1, on the reverse strand, counting down.
TACCATCTTAAAGATCTGACGAGATGCACATGTCATCAACCTTCACCGCGAAACCTAGGAGCCTTCCTATCAACCTGGAGTAGCAGAAAAAACAGAATCTATGAGTAAGTTAACCTAATAACCTAATTAGAGAGGCAAGAGACAAGGACAACATCTATCTGAATAAAGTTCGTCTCGAGTACAGGGCTGGATCACCGACAAACTACTTCCCCAGCACGAATTTGTCAACTAAGTTTTCGCTCTCCCTCCAAAGCCAATCGGCCATTTGGACTGAAAATCAGTAGTTGTCTCCTGAATCCTCATACAAAATTTCGTCTGGATATATTCATTACATCCTCCTCTGATCCCCCCCCCCTTCTTGACTCATGTCCGGGCTTTGTAGCTATGCTTTACAATTTAAACTTTATTTTCTCACATAAATTTAGTGTACATTCTTTGGGGCGTAATAATTTTGTTGTACTGGTCTACTCCTTAGAGCCTTTGGTGGATGGAAGTTTAATAAGGAATTTTTGCTGTAAGAACCAATTTTTTCAATATGATTGACCCTTTTTGCGTAAATCAAGTGTACGTCAATAAAATGGGTTTCAAGACGTCATATAAGGACATGTACCTCGTAAACCGGGTGGCCTTCGAAAAATCATATTTCAGTGCGTTTCAGGTTTCTCTACAACTTTTAATTGAAGAGTTTATTGATTAGGTCGTAAATATAAGCTATAAATAGTAGAACGTACTGAGGCCCAAAGTAAACTGGACTTATTTTTTGTTTCCGACAGAAATCTAATCAGATCTAAGTTAAGCCATGTGAATCTGCATTTCAAATTTCAATTTCATGGCTAAAATCGTTTTTGCGTTAGCACTCTCATGAAGTCTTAATCATATACACACATCATCGCGAAAATAGTCAAAACATGTTCAGAGTATCTTGAAACTTTCTGTATCATTTTTAAAATATATTTTCCCAAAACCATAAATTGCTTATTATAGCGTTAACGATTATCTCCACTCACTTGTGCTATTTGTAATCATCCTCTCAACGAACCTTGTGTATCTGGTAGGTAAAAAACCTTCAGCTTGCCGTCCTTCGGATGGGACGTTAAGCGATGGTCCCGAGTCCGTACTTGTTGTCAGGTACTTGTTAAAGCCCCCCTATCCCTGGTGAGAAAACTTTTTGATAGGTAACATTTATGACCATCAGGGCGACGAAAGAGAGCTCTGGTAGTAGGCGATATGACCTCATAGTTAAAGCCCGGACATGAGTCATAATAACCAACTATAAAATCATTATAATATTTAAAACTACAACGTCCATCATATCGTTCTCCTCGTATCCCACTAAAATTACCTTCCATTCCCCAGCAGTCTTAACACTTGATCTTAATGACACGATATTGCCAAAGCCCGGGCATGAGACACAATAACTAATTCTATGGGAGGAGACCACACTGTTAATAGAATTTTTGAATTTTGCTAACAACATAATTCAACCCCACAAATATTATAATAAAAAAAATTACTTCGTTACAACTTCCATCGCTTAAAATTTGTCAAAAACAAAGATCTCTATGACGAATGTTAACACATTACAGAATACATATATGTAATTTATCCGATGACTTGGGTGAAGGACCGTCAGAGGCTGTGAATGACCTAGGCTGACCTTTCTGGTTGTCCGACCTTCCTAGGAGGCAATTAGGATCAGCTTGTTTTCAGTCTACCTAATTTCAAATATTCACAAACAAGAGAAAAAAATAGAAAATGAAATAGATAAATAAAGATGGACATATATAAAACTGTTGAAGGTGCCGGTAGCTCAGTGGTATGCGAGGGTAGGCAACATTTAGGACTCCTATGGTAGAGTCGGGCTCATGTCCACCAGAGTGACGAAAGAGCGCTTAAGATATGACCTGGTAGTTAAAGCCGGGACATGAGTCATAATAACCAACTATAAAACTTTTTTTATTTTACGTAGAGAACTTACTAAATTATTGTAAATCTTTAAGCCCAAAATGTTTTGACAAATAATACAATTTTTACATATTTGCGTAATATCATAGAAAAACTTTGTCTACGAGTGATATTGCTTCTTGTTTGTACCCACACAGCACCTACCCCTGGGTGAATACTAACCCTCCAAACGTTCTGCCTTGCCTATGTCTTTCATAATCAGGGCTGAAATGTTATTGACTCCCTTCTTTTCATTTATTTGCTCAAAAATACATAATATACACTATTTTATATTTTTTTTAAAATTCTTGCTGCAGAAAAAAAGTCTCTTGGGCGTAGCCAAAGTTTTTTTTGGAAGACAGGAAAGTTATATCAAGCAAGTTTTACCCATTTTTTTTTTTTTTTTTTTTTTTTTTTTTTTTCCGAAACATTTTTTCTCTTTTATTTGTTTAGGTAAGCACATTTATAAGTAAATATGTATTATTTTTTCGTATTTTTTTTTTGTCGTTGCAACTGTGTTCGAAGTGCAACAAACAGCATACAAATCGCCTCATTAGCGTGTGTGAGGACAAATAATTATGAGGAAGTAAGGTACATTTATGTGTACATATTTAATAATCAGCTCACATATTTATTGATTATTTCCATTTTAGATTTCAAGCAGAGAATGTTACATATCCTTAAAAAAATGAAGATGGCAATGAGAAGTGATTATTTCACAGGTAAAATAAAAAAGTAGTTTCAAAAATTGTATGATTTCTTGTTAGCCGGATATCGAGGATGTCCTCATCACCATGCTATTAACAAAAAAAAAATAAAAAACTTAGTGAAAGGCAAAAAATTCTAAGGGTTAAAATAAGTACAAAAAAATATTGACTATATGCATTAAAATGAATTCATTATATACGGAATGAGTCAACATGTTTACAGACACACAAAAATAGAATTTTTTTGTTTCATTTTTAAAATCAGGGGTCGGAATTTCTGACTAATTAAATAACTTATATAATTCTTATAGCTGGGGGAGTAAAAAAGTCTGTGTGTTCGTAAAATGACCTCCAATCCTGCTCAGAAGGAACATCATTCCGTTTTATACAAATATTCTCAGATATTATATGATAATTTCAACGTGTGTCCGTATATGTTCCGTGTATTCCATTCATTGCCAGCAGGTTCATGAACTTCTGGACAAACAAAATACTGGAGAAGCACCTTGAGGTTATATATATACGAATTTGTTACTGTTTTATCTTTTCTCTACAATTTCTTATTTTTTCTCTTTCATTTATAATTCTTTAAAATAGAAAAAGGAAACATTAGATGCTTTTTAAGGTCAAATTTAATTCATGTTTTTTTTCTATGTTTAAACTGTGTAAAAACGTGATGCATGAGTTGAAAGAACAAAAAATAGTGTATGATTTAATCAAAAACGTTATAAGTGAATAATATTAACAAAAGATAAAGCGGTATATGGATTCCTGTTAACTGAAATTAATTTTAAACTATAATTTATATTAGATGGTCGAGAAGCACTGGATGTAGTTTCACTACAAGGCTGACTTGAGAGAGCCTTGAAGAACAGGGTTTAAATCATATGTGGCGCTTTTGGTAGAACATGTCCCAGTCATTTCTTATTACATATATATAATGTATTCTCATACAAGGTCATCTGTGTAATTAGATAATGCGCAAAGGTTCCTGGAGATTATGTATTCCGGTAGAATATATAAAAAGTTTTTAGTAGTAAATTATATAAACTCAACAAAAGGGTTGTACAGTAGGGGAAATGAAATGAAAAAACAATTTTTGTTCTGGGACATACGTCCCCTAAAAATAACAACATAAGAAATAAACAAAAGAGATACAAGTATCAAACAAGTTGAAATAAAAGTACATGCGTAGAATAAAAGAACAGTAGGTAATTATCTTTGTGAGCAATATCCACATTTTTCTGAGGCCAAGTTGAAGGAGGGTGTTTTGTGGGTCCCGACATCAGAAGGCTTATGATGGACAAAAACTTGATGCTGACAATGAAAACGGTTGGAAAAGAGGCTTGGGCTGCTTTCAAAAATGTCGTTATCAAGTTTTTGGGCAACACAAAGGACCCTGACTACAGTTTTTCTTTATCACATCAGATTTTTTCACAATCCTCTCCTGTACTCTAAACCTGTTTTTTGATTCCGCTAAGTGATTAGGTTCCATAAAATTGAATAATAATTTTTTGAAAACCAGTACTTTTATTGATTATGTAATAAATACAAGAGATATCTTATAAAATGTACTTAGGCCCCAAAAGTTAAAAATGTGTCTCAATTTTTTCCCGTTTTCGATCTAAGTTAGCTCGTGGAACTTCTTCATTCCACATTTCAATTTGATAGCTACAATCGTATTTGCGGTAGAGGGCTCACAACTTTCCAATCACATACACACAAGATATCATCGCGAAAATGGTCTTCAAAAGGTATCCGTGAAACCTCGAACTCGGGTTTTCATATGATTACAATACTTTCTGTGTAAGTATAGTAATATCGTACATTTATAAGCCAGTCCGGTTCAATGTCAATATGGATTTGGTTCGGTATTAGTTTTGGAAGTGTTTTGCGATAAAAACGGCAGGGCGTCTTTCAAAGCAAGATGTGTGATCTGCCGCATTCGTCCAATGTAGATACAACAGACATTCGCTCTTGTAATATTCGCGTGACCTCAATTTAAATATTACATTTTGTGACGCTAGTTTTAATTTCTCCTTCCCATGTATTGGACTATTTTTAGGTTTAGTATATATGAAGCGTGCGTATGATGTTCAGGAGCAGCTAAATGGCGATGTCTGCGTGTCTAGATGTCATTAAACATAGGTGACATGGGCATGTGTCTGTGTAGAATGAAGGAATTGAAATACTCGTGGCTGACTCAATATACTTTATCGAAGCGATATTAGGCCCTGTCGAACTGCTGAGAATATCTGTATGCTAAGTACAACTGTAAGTTAATTGGCTAACTATTGTGACTCATGCCCGGCCTGTAACAATGAAATCATATCGCCTATTACCAGAGCGCTCTTTTGTCGCTCTGGTGGAATGAGCCCGATTCTACTATGGAAATTCTAAATTTTGCCTATCCAGGTTTATTTACTTATATAAATAGAGATCTTTAACATGTATCTGACATCGTACAGGCTCGGCCCTACCTCATAACGTCTCATCCAAAGAACGGCGTGCTCAAGGCTTTTTTATCTCTCAGATGAAAAATCGAAGGGTCTCGGCCGGGTTTCGAATATGGAAGGATTGACCAAGGATGTAATAGGAAGGAGGGGAGGGATGAGGCTTGTGGTCAATAAAAACAAACTTGTATGTAGATGTGAGTAAAGGATATGACATAATTGTGACTAAAACAAGAATCAAAATTAAATAATTTACAGGAAAACAAACTGAAATATTATATTTAAACAGAAACCCATAAACATATACAGTTATAATTAGTTTATGGTTTTCTGTTTAAATAAAATATTTTACTTTGTTTTCAAGTGAATTATTTTGTTAATTATGTCATGTCTTTTACTCATTACTACATACATTAACGCAGTAATTATATTTTATATATGTCAACACAGACCCTGAAGAAGATACACTCTGTGCCGAAAGTTTGACAGAAATTCCTCGTTTGTTTTATTCGACACCAAGCCTGATCTCTCCTCCTTCACCTTAAAAAGAAAACACAAGAAAATGAGGCTGAAGATGGTAGCAATAGCGAAAGTACTCTCATATATTATATAATATATAATATAAATAAAATAAAAAATAATTGAAAATATTGTCTGTATCACAAAATATATTATATTTTGTGATACAGACAATATTTTTAAAAACATACTTTTTTCTTTATTTTGTATTATTTGTTTCACAATATCCTTACAGAACATGTCAACTATCAATAAAGTAATAATTTATACATTTATGATTGCAATGAAGTTTTTTTCTCCAGAATACCATCAAAACAATTCTTCAGTTTCTATGATTGAATGAATAAATCAATTATTATTTTATTGTTGTTATAAATATTAAAAAACAATAAATATAGGATATTTGATAGGATCCACACAATAATTTACTTCTTGTCCTACCCCATCTAACCTCATCCAAAATTTTCCTCAACACATTTTCCTTCAAAGGAAAGCCCCTGCCTGGTCCCCCTGATCCTACTAACCCAAACATGATTTATCCGGCTATATATAGCTATAATTAGTCACAAGAAAAAAAAAAAATCCTCAGGACCCCCAAAACTGAAGATCCGCCCATTTATCTACTCAACTCTCAAGGTATCCAAACCCAGAGCTGGGAGCCATGGTGACCGGGCTAGTGCGGGCTAGAGCGTCGGGGTTTGGTCGCGTGGTCTTACCATGGTTTGCGGGTTCGAATCCCGTCCGGGAGTGAGTTTTATTTCGTAGATAGAACTCCCTCCCAGGGTCATGCATGTCATAAAAAATAACTAAATAACACATAGATGGCTAGTGTGGTGTTTGCCGAGGCCAATTAAAAAAACCAAAAAAAAACCCAGAGCTGCAGTTCCGTCTTTATTATTAAAAACATCAATTGTTCTATTTTAAAAATCAGTTTGTCATTAATTATCTGTTTCTGTATATTCCAAATATTTTCTTTTTAATATTAAAATATTTTATCATAAATTTTATGAAGTTGGTTCATTTTTAATATTTTATGGAGACTTATTTTCTATTTTTTGGCCTTATGGTAATGCATATCAACCATGACACTAGGAATTACGAATTTGACAAGAGGGGACTAAATAATTTGACAAGTAAGGACTAAAATATATATACGAATTAAAATTGGAATAAATATAAAACTATATGAAAGAAAATCAATCAATGATCAATATTTTTAACACTAGTAATAATTCGTAGAGTTTAAAATATTTTAGATATTTCGGAATCGATCAAAAAATTGATGGAATGTATCCACATGTATTATTATAATTTCAATTAAACAATAGCTTTTTTAAGTCGAATCAACACTTCAATATAGAACCAAATTTAAAGGGAAATCCTTACTTAAAATTCATCCATTCATAAGAGAGCAAATTATACATAAAAATTGAATGTCATGATTGTTAAGTCATTACAAATACGGCATCATTACGTCAATTACAAAGAAAAACATTGAGATCATTCTACGTACACACAACATATGCTTTTAATGACTAGATCATGTATATGTATATATATATGTATATATATATTTTCCTATTTAATTTATTTGAAATTTATGCAGTCGCTATCAGATAAATTAAATAATTGATTGGGTTAGTTCAGATATATTCTAAATTTCAATGTAATATTCCGCACAGCCTACATGCATTCAGGGGCGTAGCCAGGGAGGGGGGGGGGGGGGGCGCGTGCCCTCCCTGGACAGAGCAAAAAACCAAGATAAAAATTAAATATACTAAAAAAATAGTTTTTATTAAAAATGGATTGCTTGTAAGTTACCAATAGGATCTTCAAATTTCCCGGGCGTCTGATTCCTAAATCAGCAATCAGCTGTTACATAAATGTACATGTACAAAACGAGTCTTATTACATTTATTTCATTATATATGAATTCGATCATTTCATTCCCTCGCTCAAAATCGTAATTTATGTTATACTTTGTACTCTTAAAACTGATTTTACATGCGCAGTAGAAATGCAAAGCGCAGCAGCAGCAAACGTCAGCATTACAGTCACTGGTTACCTCAGGGGGAGTTTTTAGAGGTCCGAGTCTCCCAAATTAATAACAAAAAGTCTGCAACGCTAACCACGGAAACTGCGGGCTGTGCCCCCGGGAGTCTGTACTCCCCACCCTCGTAGCCTAACTTTGGCCTTGATGATGACATGAAATATATTGAACATTGGTGATTGAGTAACACATTAACAACACATTTTTCCTTCCGAATCGTCTAAAAGTTAGTAATTATTTTTTTAACCAGATCTATTTCCTATATTTACAAACAAATGAAACCTGCTCCACAAGGTTACACACACTGTTTTCTTTTAACACGTACGAGCTTCAAGGTTTTTGAGTGGATCGTAATAAATTCCATTCCCTTTTCTAGAAACATTTTTAAGTTTACAAATTCTTTCGAGAGGTTTCCCTTCCGGGTGCCAAAATATTAATAGTCAAATCAACTAAACTATATTTTCTTTCTTAAATGCACATGAGTGTCCTTGTTAAAATAGCCAACAGTGGGTTCGATACAGTGACTGGCGGATCGATGGTAACCAGTGGAAGGTTCCTCTGGATACTTTGTTTATGGGGGTACAATTTACCCTTCTAATTTATGTTCTGAGTAAAGTTCAGTGATTAAATCTGTGGTTAACGGGAAAAAATGAATACGTCGAGAATCTGTACTCTTCAGGGGAGCGTTTTTAATATCTGTCTATCGTGTAAATCCAGTTTTTATCATAAATTATTCTGATTACCGGCATTGTAATTATAATTCCTTCCATATTTCTTGGTTTTTTTTTTTTTTTTTTTTTTTTTTCTTTTGGCTTTATGTACGGTGCATATTAGCCATGTCAATGTGTTATATATAATTATTTAAGATATCCATGGCCCCGGGAGGGAGTTCTATCTACGAAATAAAACTCACTCCCGGACGGGATTCGAACCCGCAAACCATGGTGAGACCATGCGACCAAAGCCCTACGCTCTAGCCCACACGGCCACCATGGCCCCCTATTTCTTGGTTAACATATTTCAAATAATACTTGATTTTTGGTTCTTAATCTAATTTTGCACCAGTATTTACCTAATTGCGGTTACAACTGCATAATATTATTAATTGTTTACCATTGTTAATTTGAATTTGGTTCACCTATTGTCAGTGTTGGTATTTTTATGTTAAAAAGTAGTTCAAACATATTCCTTAGAGGTGCAAAATTTTAATAAAATAAAATGAAATAAGCAAGGTTAAAAGAAAAAAAATGTGTTCACAATTTATTACAAAATGTTTATTACATAAGATCTTTAGAAGAAATAATGTTTTTCGGAGTAAAAAGTATAGACATTATTATTAAGCACAAAAAGTATAGACATTATTAAGCACAAAAAGTATAGACATTATTATTAAGCACAAAAAGATACACAAAACATTTAACAATTATTTATATTATAATTAATTACTATAGGAAACGCATAATACAAACAAACTTTTAAAAAAGTATCAATTTAGTATAAAAAAGTTTTATTATTCCAACTCTTGATCTGGAACAATTTCAATTAAATCTGGATCTTGAGGTTCTTTGTCATCTGTTTTTAAATTTTGGAAAGAACTGAAAAGCTGGATCAATTAATGGTAATACATCTAAAATATATATATTTTTTTTTCAATTATTATTATGATTGGTTCTTCTGTAATCAGTTGCAGAGAGAGGGGAATTGAGATTTACGCTTTTCTCAAATGTATTTCATTAAAACTTAGATACAACTAACTCCTCATTAAGGTTGGATTTATAAAGTATACTTAATTTTGGAATTTTTTCTTAACCATTTCTTTGGCTTCCATAAAAACACTCTTTGGTGTCCTGTTTTTTTAAATCAAAAGGCCCATTTTTTTTTTTCCAGAGAAATAGTCAAAAAATTTTTTGCATTTGAACAAAATCAAATGTTTTTTTGTTTTTTCAAGTCCTAATCAAGTACACCCAGTTATTTGAATGGTTAATCTTCCTGTGATCTTGGGTTTGCACTGATCATTCTTGCTCTAACTATATCTTCCACATAGTTCTACACTATCATCTTCCAACCAGGAACCTGAACCATAGACTCAAGGATGTCGAGGCAGAGATGGAACAACGGACGCCAACCATCCATGGCCAACTTCTTCATTCTCTTTGGCGGATGGAGTTATTGGAATGTTGTTTAACATTTCTACTTCTTCAACTATACAAAGTAGGGTTTAATGAAATCATGATTTTTTTAAAAAAATCAAAAAATCGATTTTTTTGATTTAAATCCGATTTAAATCAACTAAAACTATCAACTGAAAACTTAATTAAAATTAACAAAACAGACCACAATTTCACAATTTTAAAAAACAAAAACAAAAAAATAACAAAACTAACCGAAATTTCACAAAGCGAATATTTCCACAAATTTAAAAACCAAAAACAAAAATAACAAAACGAACAAAACTGACCGAGATTTCACACAGCGAATTTTTATCAATCTTATAATCAATTTTATATTCGAGATCGATTATGTAATTGGATGATCTGCTTACAGTCATGCCACACTTAGGTGCGATATTCTTGACCTAGTACCATGAAAATTTAGGTTAGGTTTAATTATTCTTGAGTGTTCCGCATAAGTGTGTCTCTATTTATTTTAAAACTGCGATTTTGAGAACGCATTGGTCCATTCGCGTATTGCCAAGCTTGAACTCGTCTACTACGTTTCGAATACATAAGTTTTTGCACGATCGTTTCAACTTGGAGGCAAAATAAAATCGAATTCGATAATTATCCGGTGGTGAACAACATGGCTGGTCGGAAAAAGGAACCTGTATGGATTAATTACGATGAAGTCAAGGACGGAAAATGGCTGCATGCAAAGTGCAAATACTGCAACAAAGAAATGCAGGCTATTGCTGGACGAATGAAAGATCATTCAAACAAATGATTTAAATCATGAATTTAAAAAAAAAATCATTTGATTTAAATCGTTGATTTTAATCATCGACACCCTAATACAAAGTATGTCATCGGTCAGATATTCGATGCTGAGTTTTCATCAGAATTTCGTGTTCTGACCCCTTGGAAAAGAAATCGGTGTATCACTGGCTATGTATTTCCACAGCACTAATTAATCAATTAAGTGTTTGCTCTCACTCCAAAGCCAATCGATAGTATGTGTGCCATCCTTATGTGGTTTTAAATTTAAATATGAATTTTCATATCGATACATTCATTACATGGGCAGTTATTGGGATTTTTGTGTCATTTGAGTCCCTCTCTGATCCCCCTCTTCTTTGTTGATTCCGCTTAAAATTAATAGGTGGCGTCCTCATCCATATGAGACCATGTCAATGCATTCATTACACCGGCAATTATTAGACTTTTTGTGTTAACCTCTCCTAATTGCCCCTTTCCTTTGGAAAATTTAGCTGAGAGTCAATAGGTGTCGTCATTCGAGGGTTCTGGATTCACATATAACATTTTGTGTCGATATATTCATTCCATCGGTTAACGTGTTCAAAGACAGACAGATATTGACCGACACTTTTCTCATTTTTGGACTCAAGAAGTCTGAAAACATGAAATCTGTTGGAATCTCCTCATCGAATTTCTGACCGATTACATAACTTCCCCTATACTTCGTACAGCTGGGGAAGTAAAACATGTCTGTATCAGTGGCGGATACAGGGGGGGGGGGGGGGTAAAGCAGAATTACCCGCCCCCCCTCCCCTAGCGCAGAGGCTCATAAGTCAGGATAAAGAAATATGCACGTTAAATTGGGAAATACGTCCTGGTGATGCACGAAGGACCTCTTGCGGTCTTGAGCACAGACTTTGATGACGTCATTCATTTACAGACTCAGACTGTTAAAACGAAATTCCCCCCCCCCCCCCCCTCCCCCCCTACTCCACCCCCTTCCTGGATCCGCCCTTGATATGTATGTGTTTGTGTCTGTGAACATGTTAACTTGATAGAATGAATGTATCGACACGAAATTTTATATGGCCATTCAGAACCCTCTAAGGATGACACCTATTGATTTGCAGCCAAATTGGTCAACGGGAAGGGGGGGGGGGGGGGAGGGGTCAGAGGATGAGCTCAACTCAAAAATTCCAGTAAGTGCCGATGTAATGAATGTTTCGACACAAAATTTAGTATGAGGATTCAGAAAACATTAAATACGTCAATTATTGAGTTAAAGCGCAAACGGTCGATTGGCTTTAGAGGGAAAGTTTAATTGATTAATTCATGCATGGGGAAGTGCATTGAAGGTGATGCACTGATGACTTTTTGTTTGAGGGGGGAGAGGTTCCCAGTTTGTAAAAATAAACCTTGGGAAATCCTTAGTGAGTGTTACCTATTTTGAAAATCTAACATTTGAGATAAAAATCAACTACTGTGTTCTACTCCGGAAAGTTTAAGTAGCAAAAACACATTAATTAAATCAAACAAACGTTGCTCAAGGATATTTAGCGTCTGGCTTCAACAATTTTTCATATATAACATCAGATATGTACCCAAGGGCGGTTTAGATCATCCATGCATTTCATTAAATATTTTTGAGAGCCTATCTTTTTGAATTTATGTAATAATTTCAGAGATGTTTTATAATAAGCAGGGCCGGATTTAGACTTGATAAGGCCCTAAGCTATTTGAGATATGGGGCCCTTTATAAGTCCAGATATTATATGTCAGTGCCAAATATGATTTCCGGATACCTAGAGGGTTAAACTGAAATACAATTAAGAAGTATATAGATAGTGAAATAATAAATCTTTAACTTAAAATCATTTTTATTCATAACAAACTTAAAAATGCAAACTCTGGTAAAAAGAAACAAAAGTTCTTTTAAAAGGCATTTACAAAGGCTATTATCTAATCTCTTGAAACATGTTATAAGGATTAGGGAATTAATTAAACTAAAATATTTTCACTGAGTATATTTAAGTATATATGACAATTGCTCACTCGGACAATTTTTTTGGGGGGCCCTAAGCTATAGCTTGTGTAGCTTATACGTAAATCCTGCACTGATAATAAGTAGGATAGGGGATTGGCAATACTAAATACGTACACTTATCAACACATGTTTTTGTATATTTCAGGATGTGATATCAACCTCAAACTGAATGTTTACAAGACCGGTATCAGACCTATCATGGACATATTGCGTTCAGCTCTGGGATTCTGCTAAGCCCTCACACACCAAAATAATTCAAGCCATTCAAAACAAAATTCATTCGAACAATGACACAATGCCCGTACTACGTTTCGAACATAACGTTACACTGCAATTTCAATATACCATTCTTACACGAAGTCACACAACAGTTATACACTAATTTGTGCAAAAAGTTCACACTTTATCCGAAGACACTAGTGGAAGTCAGAGGGCGCCGGTAGCTCAGTGGTATGCGTGCTTACTGAGCTCAAGATCGCGGGTTCAAAACTTGGCAGAGGCTCTTAGTTTATTTTATCTGGAAGGTAAAATAAGTACGCCATCCTTTGGATGGGACGTTAAGCAATGGTCCCGAGTCTGTACGATGTCAGGTTCTCGTTAAAGACCCCCGCCTTAGGTGAATAAAAATTTAGGGTAGACAAAATTTAGGACTCCCATAGTAGAGTCAGAGTGACGAAAGGTAATGGTAGTAGGCGATGTCTTGTAGTTAAAGCTCGAGTATGAGACAATAACTAACTAGAAGCAATTTTGGTCCGGTCCACGATGACTGAATCGTCGTTGGCCGCGTAATCTCCTGCCTGAGGAGGCGGTGGTGTTGACCAGCCGCTTCATCAGGAGACCCAATTGTTTTTGATACATAGCTCTGTATTAATATTTTCTTTTATGTTCTCACAGTTGAAAATTATCGATTAAATTATCGAAAAAAAATCCCAAACATAGAATATTTTAAATAAACCAATTTATTCGAAAAATGTAACAATATACAAAAATTATATTTTTATATTAACTCTCTTCTTCTTTTTTACTCCTTTTTTTACAGTTTTTGGCTTCCTTTTTTATCAGATATATTAAATTCAAATAACAAAAAGTATCCTCTTCCAGTAATGTCGGAAGCGGTTCTCTATGAGCTCTTGATGTAGACTCTCCATACACAAAACAAAATAGATCCGAGGATTTACAAAGTTTTTTCGGCGTTACATGTTTTACTTTGAAATCATAAAATAAATGGAAGAATTGCTGCCAAAATATATAATTGTGAATTCAAAATCTCATTACTTAATTTATATTCTAGAATAAAGGCAGCAACATCCAGAACGAAGACAAACGGTTCCATAAAATGAAATTATAAAATTCAGTTATTTTTATATGAATTAATGTTGAACATTATAATAATAGTTACTGATTTGTACTTCCCCAGCTAAGCTATACAAAGTATAGTGGGAATTATGTAATCGGTCAAGTTTTCGAATCTGAGTTTTCAACGGAATTTTGCTCTCAATATTTGATTCACATAGTGGCTTCTGAGTCTTCTTACTAATTTTATATCATTACATTCATTACAATGACAGTTATTAGAATTTTTCTGTTAAGTTAAAGCCTCCCCCTTCCCTTCGACCGATTCCGCTAAAAATTATTAGTTGTTGTCCCTATAGGGCTTTAAATTTACATATGAAATTCCGTTTATTATTTTACTTATTTATTACAGTTACTAGAGATTTTTTGTTAAACCACCCCCTAACCCCTCCCTCCCCTTTGGTCGATTTGACTGAAAATCAATAGGTGTCATCTTTACTGAGTTCTGCGTACAAAATTTCGTTTTGATACATTCATTCTATGGGAAGTTATCGTGTTTAAAGATCAAGGGAACGGAAAACAAGAAATTCTAGAGAAAACTCAACACTTTCTAACTGATTACATAACTTTCTCTATACAGTAGAGTCCCGCTAATCCGGACACCGATTATCCGGACAAGATTAAAAAAAAACTAATTAAAATTTATTAAACTAAAAATTTAATTTAGCGAGTGGTAAGTACATAATAATTCAAAGAGAGCGTTTGACTTGACTTACTCAGTTAGCTACGATGAAAAAGTGCCGACATAGAAGACGGCGCTCTAAATTTTATGCTAATATTTAAAAAAATATTTTAAAATATTTATCATGTGCATTTTACCGTTAATTCCGTTTTATCCGGACTTTTGGTGATGCGGACGGGGTCCGGTCCCACCTAGTCCGGATTAGCGGGACTCTACTGTACTTCGTCTAACTGGGAAAATAAAATTCCTATAGAAAGGACAACACTGCCAGGTAACGGATACATTAGGTTGGTTCGTCATAACATCCTGCATGCTTTAGGAAAATCCTTATTTTCTTGGAATATTTTTCAGAATTGAACACACATATATTGGCCGATAATAACAGAGTGGTGAGTTTCTCGTTAATGTTTTCGGAAACAACAACCCATTATTGACGAAAATAAAAGATATCCCCATTGAAAACCAAGGACATTGAGATGACTGGGTAGGGGAAATGAAGTTCAGCAAATCTTTTTTTAATTTCTACAATGGCTTCCAATTCGAGACTATTAGACAACTTGCTAGAAATATTGCAGAGAGTTAAGTATAATGCTAAAAACCACAAAATTGCCATATTTTTTTTTTTATTAGAAATGTGTCTGTCTGACCTTGGCCATGAGTTTAATAGTTTCAAAATGCATCATTGTACGTCACGTTAGTTTCAAATTGGTATAATTTGTGAAACCACCAAAACCTATAAGATGAGATACTTGCCTGGGGGGGGAGGAAGTGATTTAAAACTTTTACTTCGCACATATGTAATCTGACAATAATTGGATCTTCTAAAGTGTTTCGTTGCTTTGAACTGAAAATTTACTATTCTTGTAGCGTGCTTTGTTGTTTTGAACTGAAAAATGAGTCGTAAACGGAAATCAGATGTGTGGAATTACTTCGATAGGTTGTGGGTCCAAAAAAACTGGCTAATTGTTGTTTGTGCAATGTCGAATACAGAACTTCCGGTAACACTTCCAATTTGAAGGATCACTTGTTGAGAAAACATCGTAGCAATAACAACGGGAACGTCTTGTGCACATCTACAGATACAGAAGAGAATAGTGTAAGTGGAATTCGTTTTTACTTGAGCTCAACAAAAACATACGAAAAAACTCCGAGCGGTACAGGATTCTCTTAAATCGCATTGTTTCATACATAACCATTGATTTTCAACCATTCAGCGTAGTCGAATTCGTAAAATAAATATAGGTACTTACACTGTACATCTTGTTTGTTTGACTTCCTTAAATTACTTACATGGTAGATGTGTGCATATATATGATGTGACTTGATGGCTCTTCTGCTTAAAAAAATATTTCGATAGTAGTATCGATGGTTTCATAAACTATCGATATTGGCATCGATAGTTTTACACCCCTATCAATTATGTTTTCGCTCTCCCTCCAAAGACAATCAACTGTTTGGGGCGTATTAAGTATGCTGGAACCTTGAACTGGTATATTTTTACCAACTTCTTTATTACTTACTCAGCTATAAGATGTATAGGAGAAGTTAAGTAATTTGTCAGAAATTCGATGAGGAGTTTTCAAGGGAATTTAATATTTTCTGACTTCGTGATTCCAAAAATGAAACAACAAATTGTATGTGTCTGTCTGTGAACATGATAACCCCATGAAAACCCTCTAAGGACGACAACAGTTAATTTTCAGCCAGAACAGTCAAAGGAAAGGAGGGAGGTTTAAATACAACTCGAATAACTACCCTTGTAATGAATGGATTGACACGAAATTCGATATGTATATTTATACCCCTATAAGGATGTCCGCTGTAAATTTTCAGCAGAATCAGCCGCCAGGAAGGGGTGATTAGAGGGGGGCTCAACTCAAAAAATCCAAAACTTCCAGTGTAATGAATGTATCGAACTGAAATTTTATATTTAAATTCTTAACCCCAAAAGGATGTTACATATTATTTTCCTAGAGGGCGCTGGTAGCACAGTAGTATGCGTGCTTGCCTTCTGAGTTCAGTGTCGTGGGTTCGAAACCCGACCGAGGCCCTTAGTTTATTTTATCTGGTTGGTAAAATAAACTTAAGCACACCGTTCTTCGGATGGGACGTTAAGCGATGTTCCCGAACCTGTACGATGTCAGATACTCGTTAAAGACCCATGCCACAGTAGAGTCGGGCTCATGTCCACCAGAGTGACAAAAGAACGCTCTGGTAGTAGGCGATATGACCTCGTAGTTAAAGCCCGGGCATGAGTCATAATAACTATTATTTTTCTGTTAAATCGGTTGAAGGGAAGAGGGAGGCCAGAGAAGGGGCCTCGACTCAAATACCCTTACAACTGCTAATGTAATGAATCTATCAACATGAAATTTAGTATGAGAATTTAGGGGCTCCTATGTAAGTCAACTATAGATCATTAGAGCAAACGGTCAATTGGATTTGGAGGGAGAGCAAAAGCATTTTCCTGCTGGGGAAGAACATAGCCGGTGATTCACCAACGATTTATTAGTTGCCTTCAAAACGTCGTAACAAGGAAGGAAGTAGTTTTATAGGATACGATCCATTGGTCTAGGAATGGAACCTGCTTCCTGAAGAGTTGATCCTAGTTCTCCTCCTAAGGACCAGGTGACCTTAGCTGGGCTCAACTCAACACATCTGCATCTACACATCATTTTAACATATTCAATAAAAATAAGAAAAAGATAATGGGAGTCTTCATTGACGTCATCACTAGATTAATCTTTTTCTGTTGGGCCGTCCGTTCGTTCCAGTTGGCAAACCTGTTTCTTCTTCCTATACGTCAATGAGCAGGAGTTCCGACATGCCAATTGAAAAAAAATACAATTAATTACGTTTTAGTTCTCCCTCCAAAAGCAATCGACAGGTTGAGCAGCTGAAAATCAAGTTCATCTCAACCTAATTTTGTGTCGATACATTCAATACATCGGCAGTTATTAAGATAATTGAGTCGAGCCCCCTCTGTTCCCTCCTTTCCATCAATCGATTAAGCAGATAATTATTAGGGGTTTTGAATTAAAATATAAAATTTCATGTCGATACATATATTCCATCGGCAGTTATTTGTTTTTTTTAGTTGAGTACTATTATCCCCCGCCCCCTTCTCTTCGGCGATGTAACCGATAAACCGCTAACTGCCACTGTGATAAATGTATCGACATAAAACTTTATTTATTAATTCAAATCCCCATAAGAACGATAACTATTAATTTTCAGTAAAATGAACCTTTTCTGTTTGATATTCAATATCTTCGCTATGAGTCTTAAACGTTACCTACCCTAAATTATTCACTTAGGGTAGAGGTGTGCTAAAAGTATTTTAACCTCCCAGATAAAAGTGGTCAACTGCGGAAGATTTGCTTAAAATCAGACAGACAGACACAAGAAATTAACCCAAAAAACTCTAAAAATTCCAAATTCAGTAGAAAAATTCCATACAGGTCCGACTTCCTCATGCTTTATCGATTTTATTAGATATTCGAGATTTTTTTTTTATTTTGACCTCATAAATTTGTATACCTACCATAGATCTGCATATCAAATCTGCATATTCAACATTTTAATAAGACCCACCTATAGGTTGAATTTTTCGAAAACAACTATTTTTAACTCAGGAAATCCATCAACTTCCATTCACATTTCAAAGAGCATTCACATTTTTGTGAAAGTTGTTTACTTGGTATCTCCGCAACTAACCATACAATTAGCAAGAAACAATACCTAAATATTTTCGTAACCGTATTAAATCTCTGTTATTCTTTGGAAGAATTTAAGTTCATGAACCTATTTTCCCAGCCAATGGAAATACTCTGTTATCCATGATCCGAAAACCATACAAACCTGAGCATGATCCTTCCTTTCGACCAATCAGTCTTCTCTCTTTCTTTTCTAGGATCTTCGAAAAACTTCTCTTTACATCCTTTCCCGATATCTTTCCGATCACTAACTTGAGTCTCGTTCTCTTCACTCCATCACCCACCACCTGCACAGAGTTTTTGACTACACAGCGTTTGCATTAAAGCGGAAAATCTTCGCAGCTGCAGCATTCCTGGATTTATTTCAGGTCTTTGATCGGGTCTGACACACTGTCCATCAGGGCTCAGATATTTTCTCCTGCCACACCATACTGGCCGGCGCACAGTGTTCAAAAACTGACTTTTTCGAGACAGAAGTCTGTCCAGGCAGTTCTACTAATCATAATATGATACTGATATTATCAAGATGAGATCAACGTCATTTTATTTATAAACGAATTCACTTTCACCTCATTTATACAACTATTTTTTATCAACTTATAAAAACATTGTTTTATAAACAAATTTATAACGTTTTGAGGAAATTTTAGAAAATGCGCTGCCAATTAGCGAGTTTTGCAGATATTTTGACCAAATGTTTTTTGTTCGATTCAAAACTAAAATTAAGTTACCGCGGTGAAACTCGTCAATAAACTAACAAATAGATAGTTTTTAGCGATTTTTAAAAAATTTTAATTTTTTTCAAAATGTTTCTTATATCTAGAGAAATATTGAAGGAAGATAAGTGAGTCCCAGTTATGCAGAAAATGATTGTTTATGATCCTCCTTGTATGTACAAGAGTTCATATTGATTTGATTAGGTTCATCCTTTTAATTATCGTTTCATCGTTCATCTTCACCGACTTACCCACCGACCCTTTCACATTAACAGTCACACACGCAGATGACTCCGCCATTCACACATACAAGAACAAATTTGGAGGATCTTGAAAAATTAAATTTAACACCACAAAATGTCAACATGTAACATTCGCCACTTGAGCATCACACCCATAGATCCAACCGCTTCTAAACCAAACTTTTTTTTATACACGAATTCGGAAGTTCACAAAATGTTACCTCCATAACATAGAGATCGCTTATGAAGTAATGCCATGAGGGATGAGTTGAGCGATGGTCCAGTGCCTGTACGATGTCAGGTACTCGTTAAAGACCTAAATGATCAGGTTAATAAACTTTGATGGGCAAAACTTAGGACTCACATAGTACAGTCGGGCTCATGTCCACCAGAGCGACGAATGTGCGCTCCGCTAGTGGGCGATATGACCTCAGCCCGGGCAAGAGTCACAATATCGAACTGACTATAAAAAATAATGAATGAAACATGTATTATAAACCGTTCTTGTTAATTTTGTATAATGTAAAATTTTATTATTAAAAAAATAATGTTAATAGTATAATATAGTTAGTTATTGTGACTCATGCCCGGGCTTTAATTACGAGGTCATATCATCTACTAACAGAGTGCTCTTTCGTCGCTCTGGTCGACATGAGCCCGACTGTACAGTGGGAGTTCTAAATTTTGTCTATCTTGGTTTATTCACCTAGGGTAAGGGCAGTAATATTCTATATTTTATACTTTATTTAATATTCTATATTAAATATTTAAATATATTTTGTTAATAAATTACTATTGTTCTCAATGCCTTTTTTTAAAATATCTTTTCCAATCTTATTTAGTTTAAAAAAATATAATATATTTTTGGAGGCTCATGGGGGTGCAGCCTCCCGGCGGGATTGGCGGCCCCTCGTAATATTACGTTCTCGAGGCAAGGAATTGTACAAAGTGATTAATCTTTAAAATCTGCTCGTAATACCGCAAGTCAGCGAGCAATAATTATACAAGGAAGCACCGTGGTTAACGAGATAACTTGTACAGTGGATAATAACTTGTCGGAAACCATTACGTATATTGAGGTATGGTCAAATAGTAGCAATTATATACAGAAAAACTACCTGAATCGCAGGTCCTAGTGGCTGATAAGTTCTTCACGGACAAACTGTGGTTTACATTAAATCGGAAACTTCTTATTTTACAAAGAAACTATTAGTTTACAATCTGTCGGAGCCATTTTCCTCTCTTGCGAGTTTCCAAGTTTCCTAACGACTGCGAACTTGCCTTTCCTGTTTTACTTCCCTAGTTATACGATGTATTGGGGAAGTTATGTTATCGGCCAAATATTCGATGCTGAGTTGTTGTTGATAGAATGAATGTATCAACATGGGTGGAGGGTTAACATAAAAACTCTTATAACTGCCGATAGAATGACTGTATCAAGACGAAATTATATATGTGTGACCATAACCTCATAAGGACAACGCATATCGATTTTCAGTCAAATCGACCAAAGAAAAAGAGAGATTAGGGGGAAGGCTTAACATAAAATTTCTAATAACTGCCTATAGTATAAATGTATCGACACAAAATTTCATATGTGAATTCAAAACTGTATAAGAACGACTTTTATCAATTTTCAGCGGTATCGACAGAAGGGGAGGGGGCTCAACTCAAAAACCCCAATAACTGCCAAATCCAATGAGGACGTGGTTTGTAAAATTTCAGCGATAGCGCCGAAGGAAAGGGAGGGTTCAGGAGTGGGGCTCAACTCAAAACCCCCAATAACTGCCAAATCCAATGAGGACGTGGTTTGTAAAATTTCAGCGATAGCGCCTAAGGAAAGGGAGGGTTCAGGAGTGGGGCTCAACTCAAAACCCCCAATAACTGCCAAATCCAATGAGGACGTGGTTTGTAAAATTTCAGCGATAGCGCCGAAGGAAAGGGAGGGTTCAGGAGTGGGGCTCAACTCAAAACCCCCAATAACTGCCAAATCCAATGAGGACGTGGTTTGTAAAATTTCAGCGATAGCGCCGAAGGAAAGGGAGGGTTCAGGAGTTTCTCTTATTTATTTTTTTATTAAATATTGGATGTACATATTATTGATATCACATTTGATATGAGGATTCTTATGTTCCTAAGTAAACACCTATTGGTTTTCGGCCAAATATATCAAGCTCAAACAGTTAATTGGCTTTCAAGGGAGAGGGAAAATTTAATAGATTACTACTGAATAAAAACACTTAGATCAAGTCAAAAAATGCCACTATATTTATATAAATACACATATATACACAATATATTTCGCTGGTTAGAGCATTGTCAAGTGTACAGGATACAGACTTATGACTCCATTATTCTTCTCGTCATTATCTGTATCCTGATAATGCTCTAACCAGCGAAATATATTGTGTATTTTATATAAATATAGTGGAATTTTTTGACTCGTTCTAAGTGTTGTTTATTCAGCAGTATTTACAATGAACTTCCACAAGATCTCTGGCGAAAAACATCTCTAATTTAATAGATTAATTCGTACTAGATTCACCGACATGTTTTTATAAATGTATTTATTGAAGATGATTTGGGCGGAAATTCACCAATTGTTTTTTGGAAGGAAGAGGGGGTTATCAAATCAACTCGTCATTCTGACACGGCTTTTTCATAAAATTGCGTCGTTAAATTGAAATTGTAAATAGTTGCGTCCCTCAGTCCACTAAATCAAATATACATTAAGTGTGCATTTGAGGAGCTTTCAAGGTTAACCTGTAATGGTGTTGACAATTTGCCATCATTAAGTTTTAAAGAAAAATCAAACATTCAAACATTGATCTATCTGCTTATATATATATATATTGTTAAGAACTGAATCATTTGGGTTTATTAGTAGATATTTTTATGTATTCGCTGTTGATCTACATTAGAATGGGACGGGACAAGCTTGTAACCAGAATATTTGAACTTACCATTCTTTATTGAGTTTCTGTTTCATTCGTATATATTTCTTCTGTTTACTCTCATTCTAATAACTCTCCATGTTTTTGTTCTAAAAGATTGTACGAAAATTGAGAACACTTAACTTCGTGGCTTAAGTACAGTTTACAAAATACAGCTTATAATATTTTCATATAAAATTTGTAGAGAAAACGAAAAGGTAGCAAAATTTCGTTTGTTTGAAGCCAAAAACTGTTCTGAAATGCATATCTGTGAACGTTTGCTCGATTTACGCGAAAACGGTTAGTCTCGTTCCTAATCTTTTTTTTTTTTGAGCTTTATTGGTCCAAACAAACAATAAATTGTTAGTTATCCGAAGCAAAAATATTTATGCAAATCATGGAATTTTTAGTGTGTGGGCTACTTGAAAATTTCAAGGACTTCAGGTTTTGTGAATAACGGCTTCACCACGGCTTGTTGTACACACCGTAGAAATGAAAAAAATTAAATTGAACACACTTCTAAGTCAAATTATACCACACCTTCCTTTCTCACTTTAACTTAAATAATAACTATAAAAACAAGTTTTTTCAAAAATATATATAATTAATTAGAGGGCGCCGGTAGCTCTGAGGTAGCGTGCGAGCCACTTAGGTTTTCATCTGGTATATGAAAAAACTTGAGCACGCTGTCCTTCGGATGGGATGTTTAGCGATGGCCCCGAGGCTTTACAATGTCTGCTATTCGCTAAAGACCCCTATCCTAGGTGAATGAACCAGGGTGGACAACATTTAGGACTCCTACTGTAGAGTCGGTATCATCTCCAACTGAGCGATTTTAGTCATTTTTTTATTTTTAATTAATAATATTTCTTGATAAAAGCTTTTTTATATTTGTTATTATTATTTTATTATTTATTTTGTATATTTCGCAGATTGTGACCTGATCAAGGGATATAAGAACTTTTCGATACAATAAATACATTCTTATGTCCTATCTTATTAAAATGTTATGGTTTAACGGAAATTAATATTATTATTACAGCTGAGGAAGTGAAAATGGTGAAGCTTACCTAATAAAAGGCCCAAGTATATATCTTCAAAGTGATTTCAACTCAGTTCCCGCCCAGATGTGACGTATACGATTTTATTTCTATTAATTTATTCTTTTATGTACTTTTAATATTATTCTATTTTTTATTTATATTATTTTTTATTTATATTATTTATTTATTTTATTTTTAATTATTTATTTATTTCTAATAATTATATTTCGTACTTCTACAACATACTCAGCTTTTTGGAATCTCATTGTCTGAATATGCAATTCGCGCGTTGCGGTGTGAGCCATGAGCTAGAACCCTTGAAATAAATGAGACCATACAAGTAGGTTATATTGGAGTACATTAAGAGAAAAAAAAACTGCTTTGAAGGACAGTTCCAGAGTCAAACAAACCACGATAATCAGCTCAAAAAAAAACTTTCACTGCCAACAATTTTTTTTTTAGCTGCTTCGAAAATATCCAGTTTACTTTGACCTACCTTCTGTGCTCTCCTATTGAAATTAATGCTCAGACAAATGTGTATGTATTTACCTTGAGCACGCCATCCTTTGGATGGAAAGTTAAGCAGAGGAAGAGAAGACTGGTACGTTGTAAAACACTCGTACTTACACTAGGTAAATAAAAATTGAATGTAGGCAACATTTAGGGCTCTTATATGTAGAGTCGGGCTCATGCCTACCAGATCGACGAAAGAGCGCTGGTAGGATATATCTCGTAGTTATAGCCCGGGCATGAGTCACAGTAACTAACTAAATATATATATATAAATCACAGGTTAGTTTAAAATTAATAGTTGACGGCTTCTGAATCCTCCTGATCCCCTCTTTCCTTACAGTCAATTCCACTGAATATTATCAGGTGTCGTTCTTATGGAATTTTGAATATACATACGGAAATTCGTGTCAATATATTCATTACAACGGTAGTTATTAATTTTTTTAAGTTAAGAGAGACATAATTTTTTTTTTCTTAATTTTTGGACAAAAGGGGAAATTGATTATGAAGTTCCGGTTAAACTCTTCTGACCGATTACATAACTTTGAATATATTTTGAGTAACTGGGGAAATAACTAAGCAAATTGAAGCAGAATGATGAAGCGTAGCAAGCAAAAAGGTTATGATTCCACGTTATATTATGCATTCTTTCTATCGGGAGTTATCGTGTTCACAGGCACAAACGGACATTTTTGGAATCTGAAGGTCGGAAAACATGAAATTCCGTTGAAAACTCCGTATCGAAATTATATCTCAAATTATATCTCATATGTTCTACGTTATAAAGTATTAAAAGCGATATTTCACTATACTTGCTAGAATAGCTTATAATCACGTGTGGCATTAGTAACGTAACACGACAACGAAATAAGGACGCCGTTAGAGCCAGTCATGATCACTCTACGGATAAACTCACCTATCCCCTCCACAACTTAGCTCGGGTTATGGTTATGCAGCGCATAATTTTTTTTCGTATCAGTTTCATGAGATTATATATATATATATGGTGGGCTGGTGTTTTACACCTAGGGACCTAAGCGTCCAGTGGTCTTATCCCTTCCCAGGAAGCGCTTCCATCTTACTTTGTTACCTGTATGTTTATACTACCTAAACCAAGCCCTTCATGAAGTACTCAGTCTCCCAGTTTCCTTAATGAACCTGAGAATGCTCCCGTGGTCCAATCTTCTAAAATCTTCTCTGATTACATATTTACTAAAGATGTGGAATCTCGTTCGCGCGTATCCCGAACATATACCCAGGAAGAGTGCCGCCGTTTCGTCTTCTCCACATCTATCACAGGGGGGACTGTCCTTGACTCCTACAGTATGTAGATGTTTATTGAACGGACCATGTCCTGTGAAACTCCAGTTAGTTGCCGAAGCTCGTTCCATTTGATGTTCAGGATCCTATCCTTCAACCCCTTGGACTACCCTCCATGGAATATCTTCGACTGTCTGCATGTGGTTTTTTCTCTTCATGATATTACTACAGTAAGAGGTGGGATCTAAGATGTTTACACATTGAAATGCCACAAACAAAAAAAATAAATTGGTAAAAACCTATTAAATAAGAATAGTTTTTCCCGCCTTCTTTTTCGTTTTTTAAGATATTTTTAAGCGTGATGAGTTTTTTAATAGACCTAGAAAATCATTTTTAAATTAAATGAAAGATAATAGGTTTTAACATGATTTCCCGAGGGAACTGCCGTTTCCTTGTTCTTTCTACGGATATGATCCTTAGTTTAATTATTAAAATAAAACTAAAACTATTTGGTAGTTATATAGTTCTTTTTCCATTCAGATTGTAGTTGTAGATACATTCCAAGGTCGAAAAATATATCATGGTACAAAATATATATGTATATATTTTTTCTATACCTCGACCAAATATTACGCATTAAGTTGTATTACTGATTTTCGGAACTTATATAGGATCCTATTCACGTGATATTAAAAGTCGAGTCAGTGCGACATTGCGATCATGTAAAAATGAGGACTTTTCATGTAAAGATATATATATATATATATCAGCAGTTAGTTAGGTTGGAGTCGAACCCCCATCCCAATATCCCCCATCTCAATAATTTCATTACTCTTATTACAGTTTTTTTTTGTTAAACTTTCCTTCTAATTACTCTCTGCCCTTGGGCCGATTTGGCTGAAAATCAACAAGTGTCGTTCTTATGGGGGGTTCTGGCCACACATAAAATTGATACATTCATTCAATGGGGAGTTATCGTGTTCACACATAGTCAGACAAACGAAATTTCTGTGAAATGTCACAGAAATTTCGCAAAATGAAAATGCAGTTTGATCTCTCACAGATTTTGTTATTGTACGCTAAACATCTTTCGTGGTTTTCCACATCATCACGTAGTCTGATAAAACTTTTTTTTTATACTAATTTTTTTTTTTTTTTTGGCCTTATAGTCAATGCATACTCGAAAATTAATTATTTAAAAATTCATGAGTGGGGTTGATACTTCATTTCTGCTCCCATTTGAGTCAAAAAAAAAACAAAAAAAACTGCTTGATGTTGAGGGCAATCTCAAAAGCCGGCTAGCATGTAATAATAAGATCTGTGAAAGGCTAGACTACATTTTTATTTTCCAACATGTATTATTTATTTTGTATTAAATTTTGATGTTACAGTTAAAATGTTTTAATGAAAATAATATATTTTTTTTTTAATCCGTCAAACATTGTTGTCAAACCTAAAATATTTGTTTATTCTTAGTGTAGGCATTTATGGAATCGAGATGTGATGAGAACTGTTGGATGGAAGCTGTGAAAGGGTTCTGTGGGTTCACCTCCTCCATCACACATTCCTTTTACAGAACTTGACCACCGCCTCCATGTGTAAATACTTATCAAGGTTAGAAGGCCCTATGGATTCATGTTGAGGACAACTTTTGCAGGTTGAACTTGACCTCCTTGGTAACAGTGACGCCAAGAGTCACCCCGGGGAGGAACGCATGTAACCTAGGAATGTCATGGTAATGTGAAAGCATAGTTTTCACCAAGTTTTGAAAATGTCACATGAAATTAACTTCATTGATTGTTGACTCTCGTTGTCGCGACAGTAAAGACAATGTTTCTTTTAGATATCATGATAACAAAATGTCCACATGTTCATCAAGGTTAGAGACCCTATGAAGGGACGTTGAGGACTTCTTTTGCAGACTAAACTTGACCCCTGGAAGGAGGGTAGAAGTGACGCAGACACTCACCCCCGTAGGAATGCAAGCCTGATGGGGGAATCCCAGGTCAGTTCCCCTTCCTCACCACATCCCCACCCAACCAGCCCTACACCAATTACAGGGGCCACCAACCTCAACCCGGATCTCAGGCAGACTAGACCACAGCACCCTCCCATGGTGGCAAAATTACAGATCGAACGGACCTAAATTGTACCATCCAAACCTGAAGTGTTTAAATCCCGGCTCCAACCGGTACGATTGGTCGGGGATGAAGAGAGAAGCCCGTGAGCTAATTGAGCCGTTGAAAGAAGGCCAACTGCAGCTTCAATCGATGTAGTGATAAGGGTAAGGTGATGATGGACACTAATCAGTTTAGTGATAACGTTGTAAGGTGGTGGGTGTTATGTAAGTGTAGTGATAAAGATAAGGATACACTAATTAGGTGATAACGTTGAGCAAGATTAAACTTTCTTTATTTTTTTTATTTTTATTTTTTTGACTTTAGCGTTGAGCCATCAGCCACCTCAAAAAAAATTTATATATGAATCTAAAAAGTAAAACTTAAAAATCCACGCCTATTTACTGGAAAAATGAATATAAATTATCGGAAAGGAGATTGGGAAACTTGAACAGGTCCACGTAACCAGGGGTATCCTTTGTGATCTTCCGTACCTTATCTACAAATTTGGTCCTTGCATACGAATATTTACTGCAACACATGATAATATGCTCTGGATCCTCGGTTATTGCACTGTCCTCACAGAAAGGAGTCTCACTTTTGCAAATATTTACGACAAAGTGCATGATTTGTTCTGATTTTGCAAAGATTCTTAACAAATCTTCGAGATCTGGAAGATTTTCCGAACCAGGATGGTATTCCTAGACATGCATTGATTACCTTAAAAATAAACCCACATCGCTCTCATCATATTCTCTTTGCCAAGCGGCCCTGAGATCTTGGTTAAAGTTCATATATAGGTCAGTTACAGGGACTTTATACCGAGAGCTTACCTCCTGGTACTTTAAGGATCACATAGGTTCTTCATAACTTAATATTAATGCAGTAAATTAATTTAAGTATAAGAAGAATATGCACACATTTCCATAACATTTCTCATTGCTATTTTAATTACTTGTTGATGTAAAAATATATGTAGGAATTTTAAATGATGTGCATTTTTGTTAATTTATTTGTCCTGAAATATCTGAATTATTAAAAGGCAGACTACTTGACCAGACTGGTACATTACATTAAAAGTATTTTCGTTTTATTTGTATGCTCAAAGTATATCTAATGAGTTATAATGAAATATTTCAGTTAAATATGTAAATTATGACTGAAGAAACGGAAAGGAAACATAGTTTGGAATGTTTCTTCATATTTAGATTATTTTTTAAATATTTAATTCCCTCCACGAACTTACCTTCGAGGTTCCTCCGCATCTCCACTTCTTTTATTTACATTCAACTAATTTTATAATTTAACAATCGTTGGTAGACAACTGAGAATTATAGCCTCGCTAGTTTTAGAAAAAAATAAGAAGTAATTGCCCATTATAAATGTTAAATATTTGATATTTTTGCTTATGTTCAAGTTGTGTCATAAAGTGGTGCTAAGCGAAGGATGGCGGCTTGTTATGAAAGATATATTACTAGAATATATCCTAGAAGGTGAACAAGATTACGAGGCCTCCAAAGACATGGATGGTCTGGTTCAAGTGACCCTCATCCTGACAAAGAGCCACTGCTACAAACGAAAAATTCCCTAGGTTATTAATTAATATCCTTTGGTTGTAGTTAGTTATTATTACTCATGCCTGGGCTTTTAACTAACCTACTACCAGAGCGCTCTTTTGTCACTCTGGTGGACATGAGGCCTGTTCTACTATGGGACTCTTTTTGACTACCTAAATTTTTATTCAACTAGGGTAGTGGTCTTCAACGAGTACCTGACATCGTACAGGCTCGGGACCATCGCTTAATGTCCCATCCGAATAAACGATATTTCGAAACGTTCTTACGCCCCTTGATCAGGTCACAATGTGCGAATTATAGAAAATAAATAATAAAATAATAATAACAAATATAAAAAGAATTTATTAAAAAATCTAATCAAATAAAAACGAATAAATAATTAAAAATAAAATAAATAAATAATATAAATAAAAAAATAAATAATATAAATAAAAAATAATATAAAATATTAATAGAAATACCTACATAAAAGAATGAACCAAGAAATAAAATATATAAATAATAAGAAATAATGATTAAAACGTAGTTTCGACAGGCCTAGGGGAAGTTATGCCGACTGATTTCGTTCGCGGAAAATCAATAAGTACCATCCTTATGAGATTTTGAATTTAAAATTTAAATTTGTATTTAATACAAAATTTGATGTCGATACATTCATTACATCGAGTTATTGGGATTTCTGCGTTCGGCCCCACCTCTGATCTCCCCTCCCCATCTGCTGATTCTGCTGAAAATTTGTAGGTGTGGATCGTATAAAGCTTTGAAATCACATAACATCAATCACATATCACATATAAACTCCAGCTTCCTTTTGCCTGAAAATCAATAGGTTTCGTCCTTAGAGAGTTCTGAATACACATACAATTTTTCGTGACGATATATTCATTCTATCAGGAGTGTTCACAGACACACACAGTCTAAATTTTTTATCATTTTGGAATCAGGTCGTAAAACATAAAATTCTGTTGAAAACTTCGCATAAAATTTCTGACCGAATACATAACTTCCCCTATACTTTGTATAACTGAGAAACTAAAATGCAATATGTACAAGTCGTAATAACAAAAATTATACTTGCGTCAATGGATACAATTATAATGGATTGTTGTGGTAGAAAATACATTTTCCTTTTGAAAAAAATAATTGATGAAGTTTTAAACAAAAGATGATAATAGAGATGAACAGGAAAAAAATAATGGCAGATAATTTGTAGAGTATTAAAGGTTTGATGATGAGAATTGAAGGGGGGGCTCGGTTCTAATTGAAGGAGTGTTGGTAATTCCTAGAATTATCCTAGACGAAGGAGAGATCCATGAAACAGATAGGTGCAACGTCAGGCAGCATCTGTGCTGCACAACAGCAATTTAATTGAAATTGTTATACAGGTTTCAGTCGAGGTTCAAACTGTATGGTTACTATAAGACCACAATATGCCTCATTCTTCTAGGATGAGGGGTGCAAGTGGGGGTGCCTGGAGGAGGGTGGGCAAGTAAGGTTGCCTGTGGGGAGGAGCGGTGCTTGGAAGAGGGTGTGCAAGTGAGGTAGCCTGGTGGGTGGAGCGGTGCCCGGAAGAGGATGGGCAAGTGAGGTTGCCTGGGGGGGGGGGGGGGGGGGGAGCGGTGCCTGAAGGAGGGTGTGCAAGTGAGATATCCTGGGGGGAGGAGCGGTGCCTGGAGGAGGGTGTGCAAGTGAGGTTAGGTTGCCTGGGGGTGGAGTGGTGCCTGGAGGAGGGTGAGAGAGGGGTGCACGAGTCATGTACCAAGTAGAATATGGAGACATAATCTACATAGGCAATTTCATGCCAACAGATTCATTACAATGGCATATATTAGAGTTTTTGTGTTTAGCTTCCCTTTAGTCGTTTTGTCTGAAAACCAATAGATATCATCCTTACAGGTTTTCGGATACAAATATAAAATTTCATGTCGATATATTCATACTATTCAGAGTTATCGTGTTCACAGACACCCTTTTTTTTTTTTTTTACTTTTCTGGAATCAGGGTTTAGTAAAATATGAAATTGTGGCACACAGGCCAACCAAAACCTCGCTATGCCACTGGACCATCCCAAGACTCTTGAAGGATGAGTGAACTTCGCAGTTATTTCTGCACAAGAAATCAAGACGTAATTTTATCAGTCTTTTTTCAAAAATTATAATTCATTTTGAAAGAGTCAAGGAGCAAGAACCTGAAAATACATTAGACTAGTGACGTTGAGGCTCATCAGGTAAATTGGTCAGCCATCACTTTAGTTAGACCTTCTTCTTATAAAGGACTTAGTGAAGTCCTCGAGACAAAGTTCACTCTTCTACTTCATCATTATCTTGAAATTATCCTGCTCGACCATTAGAAATTTGAAGGCCATCTCTCCTCGTGGGAATCATTTCTTCTATATATTTTTTTTTTTCTTGATCGGTCTCTTGAGCCTTTAAGCTTTTCAATGTTTTGCAAATCGATGCCCACAATCATGTAATTCTCGATGTAACAACTTGAATATATCTTGATTTAACTGTTATTTTACCTTCATTAGCTTTCATAGAAAATTGAATTCGAAATGACTTCCCGTTTCTGAGCTCATGTATTATTATATCTGTGATGGGCAACACACACAACATTTTTTTTAAATTAATGATTACCTCCCCAGCTATAACAAAGTATAGGGGAAGTAGTCGGTGAAAAATTCGATGTTGAGTTTTCAACGGATGTTTTCCCAACCCCTAATTTCAAAATGAAAAAAAAATATATATATATATTTGTGAGCAATATTATTTCAAGAGCGCCGTTAGCTCAGTGGTATGCGTGCTTGCTTACTGAGCCCAAGATCTTGGGTTTAAATCCCGGCAGAAACTCTTAGTTTATTTTATTTAGAAGGTAAAAAACTTAAGGGACTTTAAGCGATGGTCTCGTAGGCAAAATTTAGGATTCCCATAATAGAGTCGGGCTCGTGTCCACCAAAGTTACGAAAGAGCGCTCTCGTAGTAAGTGATATGACCTTGTAGTTAAAGCCCGGGCATGAGTCAAAATAACTAACAAAATAATTCCTGTTAAAATGAATAAATTGACGCCAAACTTTTCAATCTATCGAGAATTAATTAATCCACTAATAATAGGTGTTTTTTTTACAGGTATAGTACGTTAAAACGAAGTAAAACACATACAAATCGTGGCAGTGCCATGGTATTGGCTTTATTGGAAAGATAATTTTATCCATTAGTGTTTAAATATGATTTCGGGCATATGGCCGCCGCGGCTGGCTTGAGTAAAGCGCAATCTGGAAGTCTAATTTTTGACCAATTCCTCGAGCAACCGAAGCCGTATATCGGCAATAACGCGGCGAATGTTGGCTTCCAAGTCGTCCATTGTTTCTGTTATTTAAAAAAATAAAATAAAATAATAATAATAATAATAATTAAAAAAAATAAATAAATAAATAAAAAGGAATTGAAAGACAACTTTGATGGAATGGGTAAGAGAGATGATAAAAGTGGAGGAAAATAATGTAAAAGAATAAAAAAAAATAAAAATATTAAGAACGAATAGGAATTAAGGTGGCAGTAAGTCGCGGTTCCACCTCCTCTTCAACCTTCGTGGGGGGTTTTGTGGTAAGTGTTGTGAAGATAAAGTACGTATTTCTGGATTTGTATGTGTGTAAAGTTTTCTAAAAAAACCTATGTAAATAGTTTGTATTGTGTCGGGTACTGTGTGTATCATAAGATCGTTATGAAGTGTTCTGTTGTTTATGTATGGGGGGCATTGTGTTATCAGTCTGAGGGTTTTTGACTGAAATGCCTGAATTCGTTTGATGTTGGATGTTTTTGCTGAACCGTATATCTGTGATCCGTATGTCCATAATGGTCTAAGTAAGTAAGTATAACAGTTCCGTTTTTGTGTCATGTCTAAATTTGATCGTCTATTTAGAAGTCCGTAGAGTATTTTGAGTCGACGGTTCAGCGTGTTTCGTGTGAGACGTGTGTGAGGATTCCATGTCAGTCTTCGATCCAGTGTCAGTCCTAGGTATCGTACAGTATTAGTTTGAGGGAGGGGCTTGTCGTAGATGAAAACGGGGGGGCATGTTTCTCGTCGAAGTGTAAATGTGATTTTTCTGTATTTAGTTTGATTTTCCATGTGTTGCACCAGTTTTCAATTTGTGTGAGATGGTGTTGTAGTGTAAATGAGGCGTGTATGTGAAGGTCAGCAGCAGCTAAGATGGCGGTGTCATCGGCGTATGTAGCTGTCATTGTGTGGATGGAGGTGGGCATGTCAGATGTGTATATTGTATATAATAAAGGAGCTAAGACAGAACCCTGCGGTACACCCGCCAATATGGGGCTTATTGAGGAGATAGCAGAGCCCTGACGGACGGCGAAGTATCTGTTTGTTAGATATGAATGAATGATTAAATAATATGTGTGAGGAAGCAACGGTCTCAATTTATAAAGAAGTCCCGCGTGCCAAACTCGGTCAAAAGCCTGACTTACATCAAGGAACGCCCCCGTTGCATAAAACTTTCTTTCTCGGGCAGACGCCACGTAATCCACAACCCTGTGTAACTGGTGTATTGTGGAGTGTTCTGAGCGGAAGCCAAACTGATGATGAGGAAGTGTTTGCTGACTGGAAAGAATAGTTATGAGCCTTTTGTATAGTAATTTTTCGAAGAGTTTAGAACATAGTGGAAGAAGACTGATAGGTCGGTAGGAGGAAGGAGAGTGTTCTGGCTTCTTTGATTTTAGTATCATAAGAATGTGTGAGAGTTTCCATTGAATTGGAAAGCGTGTTGTGCGTAGTATGCAGTTAAACAGGGTTGTCAGGAACACGACAGCTTTCCGAGGTAATTCCTTGAGAACTTCAGCCGTAATGAGGTCATACCCTGGGGACTTCTTTTTGGGGAGGTGTTGAATTTCAAATGCGACTTCAGAAGGTGTGAATGATTTGGGAGGGAGTGAAAGGGGTAATGGGATATGTAGTGTTTGTGAGACATGTGTTTCATGTGTTAAATCATGCATGTCTGGATGAGGTGTGAAGGTTTGTGTGAGATGGGAGGCGAAGAGCTCTGCTTTCTCCTCGTCTGTTATGGCCCATGAGTCATTGTCATATCGCAGAGGTACTGACGTTGCTGGTTGACGCAGCACCCGACGAGTTTTTCGCCAGAGACTGCCATTTTCAGCATTCAAGTTGGAGAAGTAAGTATCAAATTTAGCTTTTCGAAATAGTTTAATTTCCGTCTTCAGTTTGTTATTCAGTCGATTGTATATCTGTTTGTCAGTCGGTAGTCTGGAGGATTGCCATATCTGCCGTGCTCTCCGCTTCTCCCTGATCAATCTGCGAATGTACTCTGGGTAAGCCGGTAGATCTTGCCTGGAAGCCAGCTTTGAGGGAAATGATGAAGACCATGCGGCTTCCTGAACACTACATGTGTAGAACTCCACTGCCTGCTCTAGCTCCTCCTCTGTCTTTAGGGAATATGGTACAGAGAGCTTAGCGTTTAAGGTTTCCCTGAATAACTCCCAGTCCATCAGTCCTGGAGTTAGCGTCGGTTTACTCTCCTTTTGAGACGGCTCCGCCCAGACGTTTAAAAACACCGGTGAATGATCCGAAGAGAGGTCGGTCGTGGTGCTGACAGATGATGGCATACCTCTTAAACCTTTGTGTACAAAAAAGTCAAGTAGGTCTGGTAATTTTCGTCTTGAAGTTGGCCAGTATGTTGGTGTACTCGGTGAAGTGGTTTGTAAGTTGTCATTGTTGATTGTAGTATTGAGACTCCTTTCCCTCGGTGTACAGAGCCGCGAGCCCCATTGCTGGTGTTTAGCATTGTAGTCTCCACCGGCAATGAAACAGGATCCCCATTTCCTGAAAAATGCTGAAAATGTAGCAGGAGCTATGGCGAACCTCGGAGGGCAATAAACGGCAACAAGGTTAATCTTTTTGTGTCGTGTATGTAGAGGTGGTTTATCGGCGTAGATTAGCGACTTCACATATCCCCACAGAAAATAATCCAAAGGTGTTAAATCACACGATCTTGAACCAAACTGAGCACAAGTGACATTCGGGTTGCCCGATATGACCACTAGGTATATGAGAGTTTAATCCCTATTGGAAAAAAGAACCTTTTAAAAAAAACACCCTTTATTAATTTACAAGGAAATCGGCCGAAAGGAAGGGGGAAGGGATTAGATTGAAGAAAGGTTATTACTTGTAACGAATGTTTCAACACGAAATTGACCTCTCACAGATTTTATTATTATATGCTAGCTGGTTTTCAAGGTTGTTTTCATAATCAGAATATCTGATAAAACATTTTTTTAAACAAATATTTAAAAAGGTAAACAAAATATCTCAAATAAAATTATTTAAAAGCCTCTGAAAAGCCTCTAATTTAAATTTTATTAATATTCTCATGTCGTCAGTAATAGTGTTGTTAAATTCACAAACATCATTTATCATATAAATCATTTTTATCAGCTTAGAATTTAACAATTTTATATTTAATTTTAATATTACTGTTATATTACTTATTGAAAGGGGAAGAAAAAAGTTCAGATCAAACAAATTCCTTACCTGATATACCTAAACTATTCAAAAATGATTAGGGATATGTTCTGAAGATCTGCTCACCGCCGCATTAGGTGGACACAAGTTAAATAAAAAATTTAAGACTTCCCGCCCTAGACATTGTTGTCGAAAGGTGAGTGGCTCCGAAAATGTAAATATTTACCTTATAATGAAAATAAATACTGCATAGAGATGGAACAAATCAAGTATACACGTTTGAACAAGTGTTGTCATTCTACTGTGATATTTCTACTGTGCGGGTTTATCAGTCTGACTGCAATAATAGCAGTTCGATCATTGTTTGAGCTACATTCGGCAGTTGAAATGGACTCTAAAGAGAAAGGTAAGTAATCATATGCACCGTTCTTGTAAGTAGTGTTCAGTTACAGAGATATTTGAACTATTTTATTTAAAAATCCGTCACATCCATAATTCTGAACGAGAAAATGTTTACCCAATACCTCCCAACCTAATTGACCCATTTTCCTTTTCGTTATACTTTCTAGTTTTCAGATTCATTTGTATCTTCTTGCTATACTTCGTATTTTTAATAATAATGATTGATTTTCAGAATCAGTGCTCAAGATTCCCTGGAACCAGTTTTTTGAAGAGTGGTCCAAGTTCCCGAAAAAATTTCGTAAGATACCATTGAAAAAATGTTTTCCTGGAAAGCAGATAGATTCATTTATTCACTAAACGTTTGACATATTTTATTGAGTTGGCTTTTGTATCATATTTTGATACCTGCAGAATTCAATCAGTTTGTACATATCTTGTTTATTTCCTTGAACCAAGGGTTTTACCTTTTTCTTATTCATGTAAAGTGGTTTTATTTTCTTCTACGTTTTATTAAAGAGGAAACTATCAAATTAAATAAAGTGTTATTTTCATCCATTGTACCGTCTATTCTTTGATCTTACTGTTTTTCACCCATAATGTATCGATCTGTCTCAGCTCCATCTCGTAACGTTAATCGTCCAACCATCTAATATTAAGCAAGTTTTACTAATCTAGACGCTCAGAGGATTAAGTAACATAATTATTTTTGCCGTTTAGGTTTAAAAACGTTCAATGGCGTGCTATTCATTGTATATCTAGTCTCATTTGACGTGAAATTTCATTGGCTGTAATTTTTCTTTCTAAAAGCATTTGATACAATGGATCCTCTTCTTGTAATTTTGAAAATAAGGTAGAAAAGAGGGTTTTTGATGTATTTCAGCAAAAACTCATTCAAGGATTCACATGTGAACCGTCATATGGGGTGTATTCGTTAACAGCGTGTCATTTCCTGTAAGAATACAAGGTTTCAAAATTTTGTCCACCTAGATTGGAGATTCGTCCCACTTTTTTGTAATTAAATATTTTAATAAAATACATAATATTTTATGAAGAGAAGACATTTTTAAATGAATATTGGCTCGGTTTGTAAACAATAATCCCTATTCTCTCCTAGTTAGGATTAAGTATGTTTACTTTAACTGTATGTTTTTATCTGTTTGTTGTCTCACTTTTAATCAGAATGCATTCAAACCATGGAAAGGCAACATCTTTCATTGAAAAAAAAAAAAGAATTATTCGTGCGGCTATGTACTAGGGGTTTTCTCAGACCAATATAGCGGGAATGATTGGAGTTTCCCAAAGTGTGGTTTCTCGTACTTTAAGTCGTCGCAGGGAGACAGGGACTGTTGCTCGAAGACGAGGAAGTGGATCCTAAAGGATAACAACACCTAGGCAACATCTAAATATTGTTATTCTGGCAAGAAGAAATCCATTTGAGACAGCTCGGCTACTTGGTAAACCAAAATCTGTATTCAATGTTTTTTTGACATGGGAAACACGAATTTTAAATTAGTTTTCATGAAACCAATTTTCCCGACCATGTTCTCTTAGAAAAAAAATGTTTTTTTAAATATTTTTCATTCATTTCACTGCTCAAATCAACGCAAAAATATTTTTTCTGAGATCTGGATAAAAAACGAAAAAAATGATATTTACTTTTTTTTTGTAACAGACAATATTTCAAAAAATGTATGAATCATTTATGTAAGCTATTTTCTTTGATACACGAATCTCTACTATTAACCCTTGTTTCAGATCCTGGTTTTGTGAGGGGTGACATCTGTCCACAGTCAGTCCTACATCTCTACAGTGTCTCTTCCACAGTCTGTTTACATTAGCACCAATCCTCCATCCTCTGGACATCTGCAAACAGCTCCAGAGGTCTTCTGCAGGCAAATAGCTGAAGATGGTGGTTCGAATCTCTTCAACGGCATTGAGGATGATGAGGCCAACTTCGAAAGCTGGTTAACACTAATTATACAAATTGTGTGAGGTCAGACTATATTTTTATTTTTCAACTTGATAAATAAATCTACCTTAACAATATGAGTTCATTGACTAACTTTTTTTCAGAAGCATTTTGTCCTTCAAAAGTATATAATTTAACTACATATTCTTTTTTTCTATAAAATAATTATTCTGTTGTTTTGTTTTCCAGCTCTCCAGGTATGTGTTATTTTTCTGTCCAAGTAATTTTCTTAGCCATCATACGTAAGTGCTGAGGGGTCAATACGTATGAAATAGACGTCAGAGTTATGTATCGTACATCATCAAGATCTAATATGATTTTGAGGCATTCATTTTCGATTTACATATGCATCATAGGCTGTTCGATTTCCAAAATTAACAATTTATGTATGAATATGTTGAACTGAATGTAGTAGTTCAGGAGGAATTAACTATTCCCTGTCCAACGAATGCTGCGGATCGCAAATTGCCTAAACATCGATCTTTTCAATATTAGCATTCTCATTTTAAAATGACAGTTTCACTCCAAATTTTACAAACCGACTTATTTACTCGATACTTTCATGTAATTCTTTCTTCGTTATATCCTATTCCTTTCTTCTTCATACATTTGTTTATTTTTTTTTATTTCTTCTATTATAAAAAAGTATTGTAATCGTCCGAAAATCTGAGATCAAGTTGTCAATAGATTTTCATGTTTCATTTTGACCATTTTCATACATAAAATTTCATGTCGATACATTACATACAATTACAACAGCAGTTGGGGTTTTTGAGTTGAGCCTCCCTCTGATTTCCTCCTTTCCTTCTGCCAAATCCGCTGAAAATTAATATATGTCGACTTTATGGGATTTTGAATTCAGATGTTGATGCATTCATTCAATCGGCAGTTATAAGAGTTTTTATGTTAACCCTCCACTCTAATCCCTCCCTCCCTTTGGCCAATTTAGCTTGAAAAACAATAGGTGTCGTCATTAGAAGGTTCTGGATTTACATATAAAATTTCGTGTCGATATATTCATTCTATCGGGAGTTATCGTGTTCACAGACAGACAGAATGTTTTTTTTTTAATATTCAAAATCTAGAGGTCAGAAAACTCCGTATCGAATGTTGACCGATTATAACTTCTATACCTACTTCCTATAGCTGGGGAAAATATATTGTGATATGACCACAGGACTTCTTATACTAACCACTATTTTACAGATCACTCTTCTTCAACCTCTCAACTTCATATTGGCATAACAAAGTCACTCTGAGAATTAAGCAGCAAAATGGAATAGAAAAACCGCTGACGCTAACACATTACTTTCATATACACAATGCCAGTGATGAATTTCAGAGAGGGAAGGGGATATCTGTAAAGAAGTGGTTGGTATAAGAATGTCCTGTTGAGGGAACAGATAATGGGATGATGAGGAGTCTTCTGAACAACGGAAACAGAAAATTAAGATAACAAAGAAAGCACTGTAACCTACCTTTCATGATCCACCTCCATACATGATCTTATTAGGCTGTCAGGTGTCGAGGTCACATTTGTAACACTATAGTAACGATAAACACATGGTGTGCACATTCACTGACATTCACTCACGACTGGGTCAGTTAGAAGAGGAAAAAAGATAAGACAAACAGAAGAAGAAGCCAGATTTGAGAATCTATATATAACCAAAGGTCGAAAATAAAACTGTTCCGCTTTGTTGTAGCAGCTGTTGGAACCTCCCCTACTTTCGTCTGGAAGAGATCAGGAAACGATACATCGTACATCGAGATACAGTTTACATTATCGGTTCAATAATGACAACTAAAGAAAATAGAGCCATAATAGGACTTTCTTATTAATTGTTATATCTGATTATAACCTATATTCTCTAGCCACGGATTAAACAAAGAAAATTTATAGTTAGTTAATGTCACTAATGCCGGGCTTTAACTACAAGGTCATATCGCCTAATACCAGAGCGCTCTTTTGTCACTCTGATAGACATGAGCCCGACTCTACTATGGCAGTCCTAAATTTTGCCTACCTAAGTTTATTGACATAGCGTTGGGAGTGTTTAATGAGTACCTGACATCGCACAGGCTCGGGACGGTCGTTTAACGTCCCATCCGAAGGAAGGCGTGCTCAAGGTTTTGTCACTTCCCAGATTTAAAACCTAAGGTTTTGAGCTCAGTAATCAAGCGCGCTAGTCAGAATTGGGATCAAAGGTTGGTAATTCAACTCGAGGCCTAATAACTGCGGATGTAATCAATATATCGAAATGAAATTTAGTATTATAATTCAGTTCTCTAAGTCAACTATTGATAATTAGCTCAAATTGTCAATTGGTTCTGGAGGAAGAGCAGAAACTTAGTTGAATAATTGAGGCTGGGGAAGTACACTGCTGGTGATGGTGACCTTTTTTCTCCTTTGATATCAAGAGATAGACAAACGAGTCTTGTGTAAATAGGACTGCACGCACTTAACTTCATGCGACAGGAAAAAATGAATATTCAACTATAAAACTCTTCTAAATTGGAAGGGGGTGAGGGTCCTCAGTGCCACCTCCTGGCTACGCCACATCTCCAGATACATCTTGCCTACTCTGACCAGCTGGTGCTCTACGAGTTAAGTTATAAGAAAGTTTTCCACCTCCCAGACAAAAACCTAAGAACTTCTACCGGATTTCTCGGGAATTTAATATTCAAATTTATTTTTTAATATTTAAACTCAAAACCTTATAAGGACGGCACCTTTCAATTTTC
Organism: Aradus depressus; assembly: GCA_963662175.1. NCBI lineage: Eukaryota > Metazoa > Arthropoda > Insecta > Hemiptera > Aradidae > Aradus > Aradus depressus. Next base: position 14,462,857 of record OY759214.1, on the reverse strand, counting down.
CGCGATATCGGTCGATGAGAAGAGGTACTCGATTTAAATATCTTAATAACGGTCGATATAATGAACATATTGACAACAAATTTAGTATGAGAATTCAGAAGCCACTTTGTAAGTCAAATACTGAGTTTTAGCAAACGGTCCATTGGCTTCTAAGGGAGAGCGAAAAAGTAATTGATTAATTCTTGTTGGGGAAGTACATAGTTGGCGATTCACCGACGACTTTTGTTTTTCTTTCAAGGTGTAATAGTTAAAGACAAGTTGAGGTTTGACTAATGTGGGCTGATATTAGCTCAACAGGGATATATTTCCGATAGGACTAACCGTTTTCGCGCAAATGAAGAAAAATTCTAAACAAATTGGTTTCAAAACGACATTTTAGGATGGTTTTCGGTATGTATCTCGCAATCGGAGGTGACCTTGGAAACTTTCAAATATAATGTGCATTCTAGTTTTCTCTACAACTTGTATTTGTTGCAAGTTTTGATTAGGTCATAAGTATAATAATAATAATAATAATAGTCTTTATTTCTTTTTCTTTTTACAGATGTACAATAATAATAATAATATTGACAGACAATACTCATGGTCAAATTGACCGTCTGAGGGGTTATCTCTACTATTTCTACTCGATAATACACATATATAAAAGTGACAAAATAAAAATAAAATAATTCAAATACAAATGCAGTAATTTACAAAAATAACTTAAATGATCCTTTAAAAAACTAACAAAAAATAAGAATAAAAAACATCTTCCTGCTTATATATCATTAATAATTAAATTCTGAAACCAGCTCAAATCTATAATTCCAGGCAGCTTTGCAATAGTTAATTAAACTTTTGTAATTTCGTCCATTTACATATTCAATAAACTGAACATAGCTTAACTCTGCTTTACTGAAATAGATAAAACGAAATTCTTTTAAGATGGGGCATACGGCAATGAAACACATCTTCATCTTGCTTGTTATTACACATGGAGCAAAGTTTGATTTTGTTTTTCCTTAGTGTAAGAATACTTATTTAAATAAAGAATGACCTTTAATAAATAAAGACCTCTATTGAAAAAGAGGGTCATAAGTATAACCTGAACCTTATAAAATGTACTCAGGCCCCGAAGTAAAGTGGTTCGAATTTCTGAAAATCCAATCAGATATGAGTTAGCACATTTGATATGTTCATTGCAAATGTGAAGTTCACAGCTACAATCATTTTTGAGTTAGAGCCCTCACAAACTTCTAGAACGCCTTTAGGGGATCTTAAAACATGAAATTTCATTGAAAATTCAATTTCGGATTTTCGCACGATTATAATACTTCCTTATATTAAAGATATAGGGGAGGAAAAAATGAAAAATATTATATAGAAACTTATAAATAATATCAGTTGAAAGGTGGCGGATAACAGGTATTGAGGCCAAGGGAGCCTTTCTGAGTAACGTTTAGTTCTTTAGTTCAAGTTCAATGGGAGTCGTGACGGTCTCAAGTACATTCACTACGTACTGAACTTAGATAATAAAAACGGTCCGCGGGTTCCATGGCACAGTTCACCGCAAATCTCCACCCTACATGAGGGGATCTGCACTTCAGGAGCTTCCAACTTCTATCTTAATGTAGTAAATTTGTAATGCAACTATATATCTCCAAATGTAATTCAAGTCATAGGCTTAATACATAATAACGTTGAACGTTGCGGGAGACATCACCCATCCTCAGTACCTAAATCTTTTTTAACCCTCTAATGGTAAGATGATGTAGGCGAGAACAAACGGTAAGGTGGGGTCTATTGTACCCCAATCGGAATTTTCGCTCATTTTCAGTTTAAATTCAATCATTTTAAATATTTTAAAGTTAAAAAAACAACAAAAAATAACTCCAAAATTATTTATTAAACAATAGGACGTAATTATTCATTCTTAGTACAAAAAAAGAAATGTAAGTGAACCTATTAGAGCTGGGATCTGTCGGACGTACGACATAAACCATTGTTGTCAAGTGTCGTTTTGTACAGATCTGTCAATTTCCTCATTTCTATGTTGAACTATTTCTCCACTAATTCATCATTTATAAATAGCCGAACAAGTTTCTCTTCATCGGTGAGTCCACGGGCATCACCCTTAGGACCTGGCAAATTGTTTCTTCATCTTTGCCTACTACGAAAGTTCTTTAGGAGGTTTTTTAATAACTTAAATATTACTGAGGTGATCCATTTCGAAATTCTGACCAATTAAACTTCCATTACACCAAGATAGAACTAAGGAAGAGAAATTAGATTTAGGAAAGGTCATAATAAAATTTTCAAAATTACTATAATCACAATTCACATTATTGTGTAAACACGGTTGTGTTTTCAACATAAAAGCCTTATTTTTTTTTTTAATTCTTATTTTCTTGGCAAAAGTCCTCCACCAATATCCTGTAGTTTCTACCGTAATTACTTTTATTATTTTTTTTATTATTATTATCAATTATTTCGTTATATACTTTTTACTTTACTGATATTTGTAATTTATTTATGTATAATTTTTTTTCTTTTACATTTCGCTCTTAGTGATGGGGCTCATGATGGCACCGAAGTATCAACCTCAAAGAAGATTTATCTATAGAAATATAAACATAAAATATTTATAATTAAAAATATAAATAATACCTACTGTATTAAGAGTTTGATATTCATGTATCTTTTATTATTTATTTAAAGAAACATTAAAACTATTATTATTCATCTTATATGTGTATTCGAAGATTTAATATTGGTTGACCCACATAATTTATAAGCTATTTTGATGTATAAAATTGTATGACGTATCCAAATACCATGTTATGGTTTAACGGAAATAAATATTATTTGTTATTTTAGAATCATGAACTTCTGTTTGGCACCATGACTTTCAGCTAAGAACCCACCAATATTTTTCTTGGAAATAGTTGTTTCTTCCAGTAGATAACGATTCTGTTTGATAATGTCAAGGATATACACTTACTTTTTCTTATAATTATTTGCTCAATTTATATTTTTTAACAAATAGTATGTTATAAATAAAATTATATGTACACTAATGCCTTCAACAATTATCCAATTTCTCATGAAATTATTATCTTTTAAGAAAAAAAATTTGCTGGAGATATATGGGGAGTGACTTATACAAAACTACAAAGTTTTCCTTTGCATATATATATAATATATTTGTATATATACTCATATATTATGTATATATATATATTTGTATATATATATATATATATATATATATATATATATATATATATATATACTCATTTATGACTATATATATAGTCATAAATGAGTACAACTCAATGCCTAAGAGTGCCATCACTGGGTGATTTATTCTTTCTTGACATTTTCTCTCTAATAGCACATTAGCTTCTCGTATATATTTTTATACAGTAGCAATATTTTTTGTAAATGTAATAAGGAGCATTGGTTTGCAAGAATTGAGTGTGCTGAAGATAGGAAACTTTGGCAGAGCCCCAGAGTTCAAGTTCGTAAGTCCACATCGGTTTGAGTACTGCTTTGTATATAAGTCGTTTTATTTTCAGTTAATTTAGATTTTTTTTCAAGTAGTCTTAGTAACAGTTTGTAAGGTCTGTTCTTTCCTTGTATTTTCAGTCGGGTGTGAGGATTCCACGTCATTCGTTTTTCAAGTATGAGGCCTAGGTATCCAACTTCGTTTTGAAAGAATGGAATTCCTGTTAATACTATGTGGACGGATTTCTTGTCGTTCACCTTCACTCTCCACTTTTTATACCAAAATTAAAGTGATGTCAAGTGTTCTTGGATATTGCGAGATGAAAGAATTTTTTTTTTCTCTAACATTTGTCCCCTCCCCTACCTTATTCTCAGAATTCAGTAGTAAACAATTTTTGTGCGATTTGAAAAATAAAAAAAAAATGGAACGTTTCCATTTTTTTTTAATAGGTTCGAGAGTTTTTAGACCAAGATTTAAGTGATGTCAAATGTTCTTGGAGATTGTGAGAGGATGAAGGGAGCTTTCTTATTAATAAAATAATGAAGCATAAAGGTTAAGCAGAAATTAATAAAGTAAAAGCAGGAAGAAGAAAAAAGGAATAAATCAGGCAAAAATTCCGTCATCCAAATTTGAAGTATTTTTTATTTTATGGGAACGTTTCGTGCCTTTTTCATGAATCTTCAGCATATTCTGTAATATAAGTAAGGAGCAATAGCTATTAAATGACTGGTCACTAAGATGAACTTATCACTAAATAGTGAAATTAATTTACCTCAATGTTGCCATAAATCAGTTAATATATCGTAATCTAACCCTTAACGAGCAACGGAATTATGCAATCAAATAAAGAAGATATAAAACATCTGAATAAGAAGTTAGAAACGTGTACAACAATTTTTTTGTAAATGGATATGAAAATACAATAAAACCCCTTCGAACCACAGTTTATGCAATTCTTGAATGAATTTGGTTGACCTCCACGACTTGGTTTTTAAATTACATTCCGGCCGAAAATGAAATTATTCCTTATTATTATTTCAGTTACTTATTATTTACGTATTGCTGTTCTTAAAGAAAATATGGGGAAAATCCACTTTCTTTTATTTTTATTAAAAGTGCACAGACACTCAAAACTACCCTTAACACAAAAACGCAACAGCTTTAAATCCCTAATCAAACAACTCTGGATATACGGCTCACAAATTCATGTTTCGGCTAAAAGATCTAATCTGAAACGTATTAAGTTTTCCAGGCACTTAGACACATCGCACAATGGTCACTAAACGTAAGCAACAGAGAAAATTCCACATTGGCCTCATCATAAACACAGCATACGAAATAATTCAGGATCTTACAGACGTTTCCATAGCACATTGCAGGTTCGAATCCATACATATGTTACGCCGAATTGACGAAATTGCCTAGTTCGTGAACTAGGCAAAAAATTGCCGAATTCATGGATTAGGCAATTTGTTGGTTTCATTTTGCCTATTTCGCGAAATAGGCAACCCCCATTTTCTGGGTAATTCCTATATATCAATTATTATAGATAGGGAATCATTGAATTATATAAAACACAAATAATGAAAAAAAAGTCCTTTTAATAATGGGTTTTAAACAACATTGAACAGTATTCGTTAGCAAATGTTTATAAAAACAATGAAAAAGAGGTCAAATAAAAAAATTAATCATGGTTTTTACAGGATGTTCCAGAAAGACAAGCTGAATTACAAACGAAGCCACTCTTATAACGTTTACATCGTGAAGATTTACGTCTTTTTTGCATGAACATCTTTTGTACCCTTGTCCTCAACCTACTGATACCAAACGCACAAGTTGCCGCACAGATAATTCTTTGTTTGGTGATACATCGTCAAGTGAAAGTTTTGTATATTTAGTAGTCGCTAAACTGTTTCTTTCTAACCAGTGTTCTATTTGTCCGTGTTCTGTACCTATTTTGTATTTTCCATCTTTTTCTTCTACAACACCATTAGATTTGGAGGATGCCCTCGGCCCCTATCATACTCACTCACACTTACAAGCACATTGTCTCCTTTATTTAAAATTCCCAATTTTTTATTTGATCGTCACACTCAGACACTTTACTATACGTTTTTTTTTCTCGCCTTTGTGGCCACAAGCTATGTGTTGGTCCTTAATTATAGAAAAAACACTAGATTTCGTTGCCATTATTTTTCCATCTTTTTTCCTTGCTACTTTGGAAACACCAGCAAGGCTTATTACATTAAAGTTAGCTCTATAATAATATTATTGCAGTCTGTTTGATTTACCTTCAGGAATACTGTCTGCTTTAAGAATGTTGATAACTTGTGTTTCATGATCATCAGTCCACACAACTTCACAATTTTCAATATCACTTTCTATATTATTATTCATGATTTTCAAATAAACTAATAAATACATTCTAAACTATAAACGGATTATATATTATTATTTTTTTTTTTTTTGTCTTTATAATGTTGGTCGCAACTGTTACCATGACGCAACAACCAGCTACCAAGAGGACTTCATTGAATATAGATGACTTGATTGGCGTGAGAGGAAGGCCACCCAGTGGTAGCTCCTCAGGGCGAGATTTAAAACAATGAATATTATGGTTATTATCAATGAATAGGGATATTATGATTTTGTTTCAAGAAGAGGGGGGGGGGGGAGGTTGTAATTTGGGATTATATTAAGTCACGGTTCCACCTCCTCTTCAATCCCCTGGGAGGATTGTGTGGGAAGTGTGGTGAAGAAAGTGAATGGATGTGTATGGATTTGGGTGTGAATGCAATTTGCTATGGAAACGTCTGTAAAGGTCCTGAATTGTGTCGTGTACTGTGTTTATCGTGAGGTCATTGTGAAGTGTTCTGTTACTTACGTATGGTGGGCATTGTGTAATGAGTCTGAGTGTCTTTGACTGGAAAACCTGGATACATTTCAGGTTAGATATTTTAGCCGAACCGTAGATTTGTGAGCCATACATCCAGAGTGGCTTTAGTAGAAATGTGTAGCAGTTACGCTTTTGTGTTATGGGTAATTTTGAATGTCTGTGGAGAAGAGAATAAAGCATTTTAAATCGTTTGTTTAGTGTATTACGTATGAGGCTTGTATGTGGGTTCCATGTCAATCGTCTGTCCAGAGTAAGTCCCAAATATCTTACTGTGTTAGTCTGAGGGAGGTAAGTAATTTATATAGTACTAAGTAATTTATATTTTTATACAATTTATAACGGTAGAACTTCTCTCTGATACTCTTATCTTAATTCTAATGAATAGATGCCAAAATAAATTTAATACGTCAGTACATAGAACTTTGCTCTAGATTTTACTTGAAAAAAACCTAAGAAATGTCTCTCAAAAGTATAAAATAGGAGCTTAAATGAAAGTTTCTCTTTTATTTCTCTGGAAGATAAGAAAATTGAATATACGTTTATGAAGGAAGCCATCAACAGATTCAAGCACAAGAGGCACTCAGATGCATTACCCAATGCCTAACAGAACACTCCACAATGACCTCATGATACACATAGTACTCGTACACGACACAATCCAGGATCTTTACAGAACTTTTTATACATAATCTAGGTTGTGAACATGAACAAAATTAACTAACGGAAAATAATGTTTCAACATTTTTATCTGGTATTTACACTTTTTACAATGTCTTAGACATTAAATTTCTGTACATTTAATACATTAATTGTCCACAATTTTTGTGTTACATTAAAAAAAATAATGATAAAGTAAATAAAATAAAACAATATACTTCATTAATAGTTACAATATACTTCATTAAAAACAATATACTTCATTAAAAACAATATACTTTATTCAAAACAATATACTTTATTCAAAACAATATACTTCATTCAAAACAATATACTTCATTAAAAACAATATACTTCATTAAAAACAATATACTTTATTCAAAACAATATACTTTATTCAAAACAATATACTTTATTCAAAACAATATACTTCATTAAAAACAATATACTTCATTAAAAACAATATACTTTATTCAAAACAATATACTTTATTCAAAACAATATACTTTATTCAAAACAATATACTTCATTAAAAACAATATACTTCATTAAAAACAATATACTTTATTCAAAACAATATACTTCATTCAAAACAATATACTTCATTAAAAATGTTCAGTCTAAATTTAAAGAAATTGCAGATAAAAAGAAGTTAAACCTTGTAAATTAAATATACGCATATAGCAGCCTTTTTGTGAAACTTCTAGTCAAATTGTTAAGTGGAAGCAATTATATTGTCCGGGAATCAATGCAGTTTTTATGTTTGTTTGTCTTTTTAGCAATTTTTTGCTTCACAAGAAACTATTATTTAATGATTGTAATATAATGTTTCAATTCTATCTTCTATTCATGTCAATCCTAGATTCATGTTTATTGAATTTTAGACTGTGGAAACAAAGATGAACCAACTGAAGGTGTTAGTTGAGACAGATGTACGCACAACGGTTCGGAAACTTGCGCAAGACATATGCGTAAGGCAACAGTTTCGGAGCCAAATTGGAAAGTCAAAAAAAGCTCAACAAATGGGTGCCGCAAAATTTGAAAAAATGCTGTTAAGCTGTCTGTTTGGTTCTTTTGCACATCAAAAGCATTTTTACTTCATCAGACATACGAAGTATAGGGGAAATTATGTAATCGGTCAAATATTCGATGCGGAGTTTTCAATGGAATTTCATATTTTCTGACCTCTTGATTCCAAAAGGGGAGGGGGGAGGCTTAACTTAAATACTCTAATAACTGCCGATAGATTGGATGTACTGACAGGTAATTTTATATGTATGACCAAAACCCCATAAGGACAACACCTGTCGATTTCAGCCAGATCGGCCAAAGGGAAGGGGGATTAGAGAGAGGCTTTACTCAAAAACTCTATTATACTACTACTCTATTATACTTATATACTATTGAATATTAACGCAAACGGTTGATTTGTGGTTGACTAATTAATTCGCTCTGGGAAAATACATTGCCAGTGATCCACATTTTTTTAAATTTAATTGTAGCATGTAATGAAAAGTGTACAGTGCAGGACAACCGACAACTTTCTGCACAATGGTTGCATCTCAACGAAGCACCAAAAGAATTTCCGAAACCGAATATGCATCGAAAGAGAATTACTGTGACTGTTTGATGGTTTGTAGCACGAATCACTCAAAAATTGGCAGAAATGTCTACATTTTAATGTAGATTAGTAAAATTCATGTTCAGTTGAGTTATGTGCAGTTAAAAAGGCTTAAACCTGTATTAATTTCTGGACACCTGTTACCATCGAAGATTAAGTAATTCTTAGTGAATCAATTTATATTTATATCTGAATAAATATTTAAATAAATAAAAACAAAAAACTTGTTTAAATTTCATATTGTCTAATTCCACTAACGATGAAATGAAGTGATGATCATTTTTAAACTTTGTGCTGAAGATGACATAAGCCGAAACACAAACACTACGTATATACTTTTGTGCAAATCGATAATATAAAAGTAAAACAAGTTCTTTGTTTCTATTTATTTTATTAGCTTTCCATATCGACACAGATCGCAGAAATGCTTTCTGACTAAATAAATATTTAACCAATATTACAGAGCATTGAAATATATTTTTAAAAAAGTCCACAGATCTATTTCAAAAGCACTATAATACTAAGATATAGTTTCGAGACTCCTGTACAAAATGGCTGTTTATTTACAATATGGTCAAGGCTTTTACTGAAAGACTAATGTTTCAATGAGAATACAAACTTTCATTAACGATATCTTGCACTCCTAACAATGGACCTAACAGTTTTAGACTCAGACAACCCTGAAAGATTTAAATATAATATTGCCAAGCTGAGCCGAAACGTGATGCTCATGGTCATAGATTAAGAATAGCAAGAATCTCTTCCTCCGCGTTAACAGCTGGCATGTTTGTCAAAGATTAGTTTTTCATTCCGTGCACAACGATCTGCGGCAAGATGCACTTTTTAGGCTTCTCTAGAATGCTTGTGTGTTCTTATTCAGGAGCTTTTCCAGAGATCTTCAATATTTCAAGATGACTCTACACCCCTTCTTTAGATCCCAATGGTTCTTATTGTCAGAAAAATGACATCTCGGGAAGCTTTGCCTGAAACAAAAATACTAGATTTCCAGTAGTTTATAAGAAAGGCAGAGGTAAAGTATTCCATCCATTGAATGAAGCTCGGAAATGTCGGCTTCTTGTTAGTTCATATTTCCCAAATTTTTTTCAGAAGTGACTATTTTGGTTCTAGTTTCCACTTATTACCAAAATAATGAATAACTAATTTTTTCAAATCAAAATCATAAACAACGGAATAATAATCAGAAATGTGTTTGACATTGCCGCTGCCCTGACGGAGTGTGGTACCGTCGGCTATGTCCAGCAGTAGCCAAGCGTCTCCATTGGTCACATGGAGGTAGCGATTAGCCACCAGACGGATGGAGGGCAGGCCGAATCCAAGGGAGTGGCTCCAGAGAGTGGCCCCACATAGAGGATCCAGGGCGGACACTTGGCGCAGCTCCTCACCCTGGTAGCACACAGCAAAGGCCAGTCTTCGCACCGGATGGCAGAGTGCCACGCGAGTCGTGAACTCCACGGGGAAACTGCCAATCAGTTGGCCACCTCGCCTCAGGTCGTACGTGTTCAACAGTTTGGCCGAGAAAATACACAATATTTCATCATTTGCACACAGTTCTGAACACTCGAACTCACCATTTGTCAAAGAGAAAAGTTGCTTTCCAGATGCATTGTGCACACTTAAATTACCAACACCATCGTGTAGAAAAATGTAAGACAGTGTTGAAAAAAATTCACGTATATGAAATCTAGGTTGCACTGTAAATATCTGATACTCCTCTGTGCTAAGATCTTTAATGGTAACCTGGCAGTCGTCATACCTCACAGATATGAGCTTGTTGTCGATAATGCCAATAACATCTAAAGGGTTCCCCTTTATAAAACAGGACCCATTGGGCGAATTGTATATACACTCTTTAGAAGGCACCAATGTACTGCATAAGCATAACGATTTGAAAAAATTAAATTCGTTTTCATTTCTTTTAAATATGAAAATTTTATGCCTCATGAAGAGAACTATATGATCAGGGAACATGGAGAGATCGATAGGAGCTTCATCAGGAAGAACACTGGTGAGTGTGTGCCATCGTCCCTTGAAGACCTCCAGAGAGAGGTGGCAGCTGTTGAAGAGGGCAAGATGCTGTCCTGAAGAGGCGACGAGAGGAGCGGTGCTCGGCTCGTCCAGCGCTGCGATGCGCATTTGGTCCTCTGTGGCTCTCCCCCATCGTAGCACTGGCCCAGAAATGTACTCAACCCACCTCTCTGCAGCCGGGCATAGTCGCATACCATCTGAAACAAATAAATTAATAGTTGAAACAAGAGAGAAATGTTTTGGACAAGCGCACAGTGGGAGCAGAGGAAGAAAGCATTATAACGGGCTGGTTGCCGGTGATCGCCCCCAACCCGTCATAGGCTCACCGGTTGTATACATACACTACCCTGATCCCGAACTCCCTCAATGTTCAACCGACGTGCACATGTGGAAGGTACACCCTAGTAAGTTAATAAATGAAAAACTACGCAGTTTTTAATAGAAATTTTGGGCAAAAAATAGATAAATTTATTAAAAAGTCCTCAATTATTATTTATTTTAACAATATACTAAAAAAATTAATGAAAAGTAGGAAAGTAGTCGTTAAAAATCAATATAGACGAGAAACGACTTTCCAAACTTCGTAGACAACTCAAGTGAGATAAAATACTTCAGTAGGTACCAAACAAACATCATATGTACCAGAATATATTATAATTTAATATGGTACGTGATATAGCAAATTGTTTGCACTTGATATTACAAAATCATGTTATATTAACGGATGTGTATACATGTGTTTTCATTTCCAAAAAAAATACACTTTAACTAATTTACAACGTAACTTGTATATCGTGTACACCATGGAAAAATATCAAAGATGTATGTTAGGACTCCCATAGTCAAGTTGGGCTCATATCCACCAGAGCGGAGAAAGAGCGCTCTGGTAGTAGGGTTGGGCGATAGTCGATAGTTGGCACTATCGATAGTCCGATAATATCGGTTAAAAACTATCGAATACTATCGATAGTTTTCCGATAGCAATTCATTTTTGTCCAGATCTATTTAATAAAGAATTTCAAGAAATTTATTATAATTAAATTCAATTACCTACCTACCTATTGCAAACTTGCAGGATTATAAATTATAAGATAAGGGATAATTATAAAGATAAATGAAAAACGAATTTATTTGAATTTTCAAAAAGTGTGTGTAGATAATAAAAATTAATCCCATTTTTATACGGCGAGAGCGCAAAGGTTTTAATTAAGTTTTTAATTTATTTTGAAGTTGCCCGTCTCGCCCGCCACAAAGGCCGCCACTGCAAAGGCCTACTGATTACTCAGCCATCTCAATTTTCATTGTTGTAAGCTGTCTAACAGCGATAATCATTCATCTAGGTACATAAATTCCTAGAACAAACATAAATAGAAATATTACAAAATTTGGATAATTAAAATCAGCTTTGTGCTCTCGCCGGCCAACGGCTTTGTTTGAAGTTCTGTGATAAAGAATTAATTAATTTGCCAATTTGCGCTCTCGTCGTATAGTCACCCTCATAATAAAAATCAGCTTTGCGCTCTCGCCGGCCAACCCCAAAAAAATTTCTAAGAATTGTAGAATAAGATTCCCAATTAAAGAGGAAGTTAGGATTATAAATACTTAGAAGAGCCAAAGCCCAATACCGTGAATTTAATTTGTTTGCACAAGTGCGTGACTACGTCATCAACTTCAAAACTTGTGAGTAAAAATTAAAAAAATATCAATAGTCAAAACTATCGTTATTGGTTACCGATAGGCGTGGCCTATCGATATTGGGTACCGATAGGCGTGATCTATCGATATATCGATAGTAACTATCGCCCAACCCTATCTGGTAGTAGACGAAATGATCTCGTAGTTAAAGCCCGGGCATGAGTCACAATAACTAACACAAAGGTGTATGTATATGCTATAGTAAATGTAAGAAAGCAGCTAATGAAACCTCCAGGGGGGGGGGGGTTTCTAAGTTGAATTTTCAACCCCTTTTTCTTACTGGATATAATATATTATATTATAAGAATGGTTCGCATTCAGGAAATTGACTTAGTTAATAACTTAATCTGATGATGGTACAACACTTACTTGGAATAAACAATATTTCAAAAAGAGATATAATTTATTTACTCACGTAAGTTATTCTCTTTGATACAAGGTTGCCAAATTATATCTACTACGAACCATGTTTCAGATCCTGGTTCTGTGAGGGGTGACATCTGTCCACAGTCAGTCCTTCATCTCTACAGTGTCTCTTCCACAGACTGTTTACATTAGCACCAATCCTCCATCCTCTGGAGATCTGCAAACAGCTCCAGAGGTCTTCTGCAGGCAAATAGCTGAAGATGGTGGTTCGAATTTCTTCAACGGAATTTCCAACCAAGTCATATTCCTCCATCCCAGAAAATCACCTGCAGGAAAGCACAATAAAATACATTTAAAAAAATACAGAAAAAATAGCAACAATATTCATACTTTGCTTTCATTTTTATTTTCTTGGCAGAGTTCCTCCACCAATATTCTGTAAGTTCTATCGTAACGTATTTTTGTTTAATATTTTTATAATTATCATGTATTTTATAAATTATTTAGTTTGTTATTATGACTCATGCCCGGGCTTTACTACGAGGTCATATCGGCTACTACTGGAGCGCTCACCTAGGGCTGGGGTCTTTAACAAGTATTTGACATCTTATAGGCTCGCTTAACGTTCCATCCGAAGGACGGCGTGCTTAAGTTTATTTTACCTCCCAGATAAAATAAACTAATGGCCTCGGCCGAGTTTCGAACCCTGCTATAAATGATTTATTATTTACTTTGTTTGTTAATTTATTTATATATAAGAACATTGTTTCTTCATTTCGTTCTTTGTGACTTAAGTGTAAACACCTTAAAATACTGTCATGAAAGAAGACTTTCTTGAAGAAATTTAGGATCTTTATAGTTAAAAATAGTATCTACTATAATTATTAGTATTATAAATGTTATATTCATTTAATTATAATTATTTCATTTTTATAATTATTATTCAGCTAATATAATATATTAGCTCAACCATTAATTAATCTTAGAATACAAAGATATTATCTTTATATTCTAAGATTAATTAATGGTTAATGTGTATAATTTATAAGAATCTTTGATGTACACAATTATATGAAATATCCAATTACTATGTTATTGTTTAACGGAAATAAATATTATTAATATGGGCCTACGAAATTAAGAGAAGTTAACAATCAATGCAAGACTGAATTTACTCTTTGAATATAAATCGTGTAGAACCCACTAACAGCAAATGCTTAAGCTTTGCGTAAAATGTCGGTCAAACTTCCATACACTACACAATATCCCTTACATTAGGAAAATTTGTCTTAAAATATATTGAAACATAATTCGCAACTAAGAATATGTAATAGCACATTTGGTAAGAAATTCTCATAGGAAATAAGAAATGAAAACATACGAGACCTATTTAAAAGATACTAATTTACCTGGTTTCAAGTTAAAAGTATGATTATTTCTGTGTTCACATTTAAGAATAAAAGTGTTGAGTAGGCGAATAAACCTGTAGCGCCTACCGCTATTTGATTTTTGTGAAAATACCAATGCTGTAACATCAATATTAGATCACGGTGGTAATATGAAGTATGGATCGACCTACTACTAAGAACAATCTTGCACTAGTTTCCATTGACGGGTTCGTAATTCACTTTCACTCCTCGTGTATTTTATACAGACAAATACTTACTAAAAAACTGTAATTCGCAGCCTCAATAATAAAGTAAAAAAATATTTCAATGATTCAAAATGAATAAGACTTACCTCATATATATCGGTTTCTGTTAGTCATTTAGGAATAAGTACACCAATAAAATTATGTCTGTATGAAATAGTTTCAATAAAGCTGATGGATTCACTTGTGAATATTTCACATGGTCATATTTTCAGTATTTTAGAACCAAAGAGCAGCTCTAGTCCGTATATATAACATGTTGACATTTGAATGAACACATTGGAAGGTTTTAGTCTATATCGATCAACAGAATCGATCACAAATTATCACTTTTAGATTTCGATATATTTCTTGGTAATTAGAGTTTTTGAGAGACGGAAAAAAGGAAGAAAATTTAAAAAAATTGGGAAAACCAAAAATTATATTAATTTTTTCTGAGAGGAAAAGAAACAGAAAGAAAGAGACAAATAGAATAAGTAGTTGAATAGTTCTACTCCCGAATTTCAATAGTTTTATAGCAATAAAAATACTTCAAACTTCAAATTAAACATAACAATATATAAACGGAATATTAGAATGTGTAAGGACATAAGAAGCTGTCACTGATTGTAAATGCGTATTTGGACTTGTTAGGTTAGGATTCATTTTGGACGTAAGGGCACCTAAAATATTTTCCTAGCTGTACAAGTTTGGGCAAAGTCTTATAAATATTTATTTCTACTTTCATTTTATTAATCATTTACAGATCATTTTCATCTTTCAACTTTTTAATCCCTACCAGGCGCCCCCCCCTTCCCTTCTGATATAACAACTGAGAGCATGATGCAAAATTGTTACATATGTACTTGGCATTTTTTTTAGGGTGTCTCAGATGTCTTTTCTTTAGAGAACATGTTTTCTTTTCTCTGGTGAATCGTTATTACAATTCATTTTTTCGTAAACATTTTTCGTGGTAATTTCTCATTTTCCAACATTTTCACTAAAATAATGTAACATAATTGTAAAACTCTTGATTTGAAACCGCTGACTCATTACCTGAATGATAAACAAACTATTGAAAATAATCAAAAGTTTATTATAAAAAATTGTTTTCCTGCATATTCTTGCGCCAATAAAATGGTTTCCTCTTTTTGACCCCAATTTTTGTGAGGTTTAAAGTTTTTCGATCATAATACTGAAGTTCTGCGATACCAATATAAATTATAATAATTACATAACTATAAAAATAAGTGAAAAGGTGGATTATATCAATTTAGTACCTAGGTTATGTATACCATTTGACATATGGTAAATAAAATGTTATTTTAAAACTGGTTCATCCGTTGTTTCGATGATTGTTGAAAAAAAAATATTTATATATACATAGGAAATACTTAGGAAAAATTCATTGTCTTTAATTAGGTATTTGGTAGGATTTTACAGAGAAGGATAAAAAAACAAATATCTTCCATTGGCTCTGAGAATACAAATTTGGTCTTAATTTTTCATACATTTATTTAAAAATATTACTCACACAGTTGATATGCTTGTTCAGAGACTGCAATATGTTCCAAGAAAACAATCATGCATATATTTTGTCTAGTTCAAAGATTTTATTTGAAAGTGCTTATTAATAAATTAAAAGTTTCTATACAAGCCTAGAAAACAACAAGAATGTGCTTCTACCTGGCGGTCATCTGCTGAACTTCCCTCTCACCAACTAGATATTTATGATGGAACTATTGCACGATAAATCTTTATGAAATGTTTGGAGTTCTAATTTTCTCTTAATTGTATATGCTTTACTCTTATAAAATCATATATATTTTAACATTTTGGTTCTGACCTAATGCCCTTTCTGAAATTAATAGATTAAGTAACTGTTACCTAGTATGTTATATCTTTACAATGGGTAGACAATTTTGGTTATTATTATTGTCTTCGGTATTATTTAATTAATGTCTAGTAAGGGATTTTCTTTTTCTTAATGAAAATAATATATATATAAAATTCAGACAATAACAATAATCGTTTCTCTATTTTTCTTCACAACTAACGTTACTATGTTAAATATTTATTTTTCTTTAGGGTGAGAATTGTGATAAAAAAAACTGAAGCTGTCTCTGTATATATTGCACTTTTACAAGTACCTTCAGTTTTATGTCATCAATTTCGACACTGAAGAATAATTCAAATATTTTCTGCACTTTGGTCGGGAAGAAAACTCTTTACATTACTTTACACTAGTTAAAAAATGGTGCCCTTTATCTAGAGTTGCTTTTGTCAAACTGATTGCAATACAAATAATGATCAAATAATTTTATTTTAGTTGCTGCATGATGAAGACCCTTGATCTCTCATATTTCATTATATATTATAGTAATTATTAAAATAAATATGACATATATATACAACATCTCCATCTTCCCGAAAGACAACCAAACTAACACAGAGACCTTTTCAAAATTTCATGGTTGGGGACAGATCCATTATTCCTGTTCTCTATCTGCGTCACAACTCTTTTTCTGTCGTTTTTATTTCATATTTATTGGAGTTTTATTTTAATTATTTATTTACTTTTTGAATTGCTATGTTCTTTTGAATGTTTTATCAGATTGCCTGATGATGAGGGCAACCTCGAAAGCCGGCTAGCATAAAATAATATATACAGTAATATGAGAGGTATATGCATTTATTTATTTATATTTATTAAATATATTTAAAAAGTATAATTAACTAATTGTAAATTGCATACTGGGTTCAGTCCCGTCAATAAAGGTTATTACTTTTTTTTTTTGCAACCTGTGAAAGGGGTCCTATTGTTCTGTCGTGTAAATAAAAAACGGAATATTTGGCCAACGTTTTGGAAACTATTTGTTTTCATATTCAGGGCTTCATAAAGACTCGAGTGGATGTGTGTGGTGAAGGTGTTGTTTGTGTCTAACACAGTGTGTTCCAGACACGTACACTTACCATCCACTCGAGTCATTATGAGGCCCTGAAGAAGGAATAAATAGTTGAACCGAAACATTGGCCAAATAGTGAATTGTTTATTTACACGAACCTCGATTTCCTCTTCAATATTGAAAATATACTGTCGACTCGTATCAACCATTAGGGTCCTAGTGGTCACCTGGAAAGTGGCGAAAGAGCACTCTGGTCTATGGCCAATGGAGTATGAGAGATAATAAGTTAGTGTATGCGCAAGAACTGATTATAGGTTCTCTTTCGGTTCCTGTGTAAAAAAAAAAAAACTAATTTGGGTATATGTCAGGTGTACCGGGGAGTAATGAGTACAGGTGCATGATCTCATACCTGGTACCCATGGCATATGCCACGGCCCACTTCCTTCCTCTCAGTACAACTCACACAAGAAGAACAAGTGAACCTTACATATATGGCATCGTAATTCAGGTCGCAACCATTTTCGAAACTTCTACTGGTTCGCATTTCATGACTTTTTTACACGTAGTAATATCAATCAGTTGCTATGACTCAAGCCCGTTAGCCTAAATTTTGCCTACCTAAGTTTATTGACTGGTAATATTGGTTGGGAGTGTTTAATGAGTACTTGACATCGCACAGGCTCGGGACGGTCGTTTAACGTTCCATCCGAAGGACGGCGTGATCAAGGTTTTTTCACCTCCCAGAACTAAAACCTAAGGTTTTGAGCTCAGTAATCAAGCACGCTTGCCACTGTGTTTCTGGCGCAACTTTATTTTTATGTCTGTGAACACGATTAATCTCGAACACGTCTATTGACTTTCAGCCATAGTAAAGGGGGGATTAAGGCAGGGGGAAGGGCTTAACACAGAAACTCTAATTACTCCCGATGTAACGGAGGTATCGATATGAAATTCCATATTCAAATTCCTCATAAGGACGACAGCTATTCATTTTCCACGAAATCCGCCGAAGAGGCCTAATAACTGCGGATGCAATAAATATATCGATATGAAATTTAGTACCCCGTATGTAAGTCAACTATTGATAATTAGCTCAAATTATCAATTGGTTCTGGAGGAAGAGCAGAAACTTAGTTGAATAATTCAGGCTGGGGAAGTACACTGCTGGTGATGGTGACCTTTTTTCTGTGTTGATATTTAGAGATAATGTGACAAACAAGTCTTGTGTAAATAGGACTGCAGGCACTTAACTTCATGCTACAGGAAAAAATGAATATTCAACTATAAAACTCTTCTAAATTGGAAGGGGGTGAGGGTCCTCAGTGCCCCCTCCTGGCTACGCCACATTACTAGATACATCTTGCCTACTCTGACGAGCTGGTGCTCTACGAGTTAATTCCTGGATCATATCTCCCCTCACAACGGAAATTAAACCTTCCCCCCCCCCCCCCCCCCTCCGGAAGATATTCTGCCACCCCTCTCAGCCGTGGCACTAATTTCATAACCGGCCTCGTTAGTGTCAATAGCCATATTTTTATACATACTTTGCTCTCTCTGTTATAGACGGTTCGCGTTATTTCATAGCTGAATGTTTGTAAAATGATGTACTGGCGCAAAAATTTGGGAAGGCAGTGCAAAGGCGTGGGGCTAATCTCATTTTAAATAAAGAAAATTATAGTATATAAGAAAGAAAATTGTAATAGTGTAAAAATCCGAGATCGAGTTTTCAAAAGATTTTTACGTTAACTGAACACGTATTAAGTGTTTGTACGCGTGATAAGAAAGTGAAAATGTGCTAACTTTAAAACTGATTAGAAATATATTTTTAGACGTTTCTTTGATTTATCCGAAAACAGTTAGTCCTATCGAAAAATTGGTTCTTACCAAAAATGTTTCTTATTAAATTTCCAATCGCTAATGTGTGTTAAATTTGAGATAGGATTAATACAACGAGAGTTATAGCGCCTCAAATAATTCAAAATCAAATAAATTTCCGTAAGAAATATTTCAAAGTGATCTGTAAGCCCTTTTCAAAACTGTTTATTTGGTATATTTACAATCAGTTAAAATATAACTATAAGTAAATTTGATGACAGTGACTAAAAAATAATAATAATAATAATAAAACAAAAAAAAAATAATAAAAAAAAATATATATATACAAAATAATAAATGGCAATATATACAAAATAAGATAAAATAAAATAATCTACAAAATAATACAATCTGTACAAGCAATAAGTAGAAGTGCTATTTCAAAGTAAAGTTTAAATTTTATCGTGTAGTAACGAATTATAAAATATTTTTTTTATTATTGGTAATTTTTATGAAAAATTAAATAAATAAAGGAAACAATAAAATATACTTTATGTGATGTGGCCATTACAGTACTTTCTTATACCAACCACATTTACAGATCACTCTCCCGCTCCTCCTCCTCAAAATCATTTCATACTGGGTATAAGAAAGTCTCTCAGAATTACGCTGTAAAGTGAATAAAAAAAAACCTCTGATGCCAACTCATTACTTTCGTATACCACGTAATGGTAGTATGAAATGATTTTGAGAAGCGGGAGAGTGATCTGTAAATGGTTTACGCGGAAAATCCGTTTACGGTTACTCCTATCGAAATATATGTCTTAAAATTCCATATTTAAATTCATAACCCCATGAAGACAACTATTAATTTTCTGCGGATTCGGCCGGAGAGAAGTGGGGGATCAAAGGGCGATTCAACTCCAAAACCCTAATAACTGCCGATGTAATGTGTGAGTTGTTCGTGTTGTCTCCTGAGCATTATCCAGTAAATACTTAAGAGATATCTCATCACAAATGGACTTATTTAAAAATTTTCCTGTCCACATGGACTTTGAGGGACAGTATAAAGCCGGACAGGAAGAAATACTCCAACATTGTCCCTCCACGATAGACATAGTTATTACATCTTATCGCTAGTTCCAAAAGGTTTTGTTGAAACGAACTCAGGAAGGAGCTTTTCCAAAGGGCCCATTCATTTGGAGTTTCTTTGGCCATGAGGGAATGGTACCATTTCTCTGCAGTGCTCTGGGGGTACCAGATGGGAAACTAGATTACAAATTTTCAAATGGTCACTGTCCCAGTTGTTGGAGGAACAGGCTTTTTCATATATAAGTATCCAGGTTTTGGGATCTTCATTTTTTCCGACGAATTTCTTAATACTCATCTTCTCCGGTTTACAGTTCAATTTTGTTATAACTTCAGCAAAAGATGCCATCATTGCTTCCATCATTTTCTGTACCCCCTGCTGACTACTTTGTATCAGCTCCTGATTGAGGCGCTGTTGATATTCTAATAGCGTCAACATCTGCCGCTCCGGACTTTGACCAAGGGACACCGGTGGATCCGAAGAATGAGAGTCAACCCCCTCTTCTTCATGATCCAAATCTTCTACGTCCTGAATGGAGGATGAACGATAAGCCTCAGCCAATTCTTTAGTAATGCTTATTGATATAGACTTTTGCCTGAAATTTTCTTGGAGGATATGTCGAACACCCTCAACCGACAGAAGTTTGTATGGAACTGCAGGTCTCGAAATGCGGGTTCAACTGTAACCCAATCATTGCTATTTTTTTCTTTGAATGCATATAAAATGCATTTGTCTCCAAATTTCTTTAATTTGAACTTGAACTCTATGGAAGACATAATTTATAGTATAATGAAGCATATATACCTTAGTCTTCAGTCCGTGTTCTACCGACTGCGCCAAATGTCAGTTATTTCTAATAACTATAATTGAACTATGTTATAACCAATAACATTTCTTTTTATTTCACATTCAAAAAAAAAAAACTTCAAATATCTTCAATTATCATGTGGTACATTACATAATGAATGTATGAACACTATACTTAGTACGAGGATTGAGATGTGCTTGAGTAAGTCTCCTATTATTTTTCCAAGAAATCGGCTGAAGTGAAGGGAGACTAGAGGGGACTCAACTCCAAAACTCCTAATAACTGCCAATGTAATCAATGTATTGACACGAAATTTACGAAATGTAAGTCAATTTGTGACATTTAGCTAAAACAAACGTTTGGTTTTAGTGAGAGAGCTGTATAAGCCTGTCTCACAGGCTGCAAAATAAAAAAAAATAGTCTCTCACATATAATATTAATTTATTTTATGCTAGCCGGCTTTCGAGGTTGCCTTCATCATCAGGCAGGCTAAAAGAAAAAACATCATTTAGTAAAAAACTACAAAATTCTAATCACCATGACACGCTCAAAGAAACATAGGGCTACATGCACTAACATGCTTAAATATAATAAAACAAGTAATTCAATCATTAAAATCAATAAATAAAATAAAATAAAATAAAATAAAATAAAATAAAATAAAATAAAATAAAATAAAATAAAATAAAATAAAATAAAATAAAATAAAATAAAATAAAATAAAATAAAAAAATATAAAGCTTCAAAAATGATTGACCTTATAAAACATTCAAAAGAACGTAACAAAAAGCATGTCGCCCAACAAGTAAACTATATTTGAATAATTAAAAATAAAATTATAATAAAAAATAATCAATGATTATAATTATTTTAATTGAACGACTCATGATAATAATTACAATATACCACAATTACCGTGATGATTTTTTTTGTTGGTTAGTGGGAGAGCTAAAACTTCATTGATTAATTTGTGATTCACCTATGTTTTACTCCTTGTGATTGAGCTTTTTCGAGGAGTTATGTATTCGTTTACAAATACATAAAAAAAAATATGTATATTTAAAATGTAGCAAAAGGCGAGGGTGGCTCCCCCAGATATAGATTTGGCAAGGGGGACGGGGCATCAACCACAGCTATCTCTGTTATCAGAAGATAGCTCCCCTCCTGTCTGCTAAGGACCGATACATCTTCCTTATCTATAATTGCCTCCAGCATTGATATCTTCCCGGGGGGGGGCACTCTTAGGGTATCCTTTCTAACACTTTTATAACTATTTAACTATATTTTTGTATTTGTATCAAATCGAGTATCCCATTTTAAGGTAGCCCCTTCAATTTTTTGCACTGAACCCATTAGGTACCTGGTTGTACCAAATTTCACTTCCCCGTTATTATAGGACATTAATTTCATATTTTCTGACCCCCTGATCGCAAAAATGAAAAAAAAAGTCTTGTATGTTTGTGAACATAATAACTTCTGATAGAATGAATGTATCGATAATTTTATCACAAAAACACTAATAACTTTTATCTTCTAATCCAATACCAAATACATTACATCGACAGTTGTTAGGGTATTGAATCGAGCCACCCCGATTTGGCTGAAAATCAATAAATGTCGTCCTTAGGGGGTTCTGGGAACACATATAAAATTTCATGTGGATACATTCATTGTATCGAGTTTATATTCTAAGATTTAATAACGGTTGATGTATCTATATAATTTATAAGCAATTTTTAATATGTATCAATTGTCTTATCTAATTACCATTTTATGGTTTAACGGAAATTAATATTAGGTTAGGTTAGGTTTTTGCCCGGGCTTTAACTACGAGGTCATATCGCCTACTACCAGAGCGCTCTTTCGTCACTCTGTTGGACATGAGCCCGACTCTACTCTGGGAGCCCTAAATTTTGTCTACCCTAAATTTTTATTCACCTAGTGCAGGAGTCTTTAACGAGTACCTGACATTGTACAGGCTCGGGACCATCCGAAGGACGGCGTGCTTAAGTTTATTTTACCTCCTACATAAAATAAACTAAGGGCTTCGGTCGGGTTTCGAACCCACGATCTTGAGCTCAGAATGCAAGCACGCATACCACCGAGCTACCCGCGCCCTCGAAATGAATATTATTATTGCGAGTTATTTTTACATTGTTGGATTCAGGGGGTGGAAAACATGAAATTCCATTAAAAACTCAATATCAAATTTCTGATTGATTATATAACTTCTATACTTCTTATAGCTGCGGAAGTAAAAAAAAACACGTTTTATTATTAAGTATCATTACATATTTTAGGTATCATTACATATTTTATTATTAAGTATCATTACATATTTTATTATTAAGTATCATTACATATTTTATCACACTTATACCTGTAGTGTCTACAGTGAAAATGTTACTGTTAGGGGTCTTAGGGGAAACGATAAGTGGATAAAAAATAGATAAGCAACGGTCAATATCTAATAAATACAGAAAATAGCGGGGACACATTCGTTAATTGGAACCGTATGATATTGCGGATAATTATTTTTTTTAAGTAACTTTTTGTTATTTGTTAGTTGACTTTTGATGAAAACAGGAATTATACTGGTTTGTACATTTGTTTTATAACTTTTAAAAAAATGTATATATTTATTAAATCAAAGTTTGTTTTGGGAGTTTCTCAATATAATATATTTTATTTATTTAGGTAAATATATTATTACTAGCTGTATAAGCGTGTCTCACATGTTGCAAAATAAAAATATAGTCTGACCTCTCACAGATATTATTAATTTATTTGATGCTAGCAGGCCTTCGAGGTTTTCTTCATCATCAGGCAGGTTACAAAAAAAACATCATTTAGTAAAAAACTACAAAATTGTAATCACCATGACAACCTCAAAGAAACATAAGCTACAAGCATTAAAAAATAATGCTTAAATATTTAAAAGACAAGTAATTCAATATTAAAATCAATGAATAACATTGACAAGCTTCAAAAATAATTGACCTTATAAAATATTCAAAAGAACATGAAAAGCATGTCGTCCGACAAGTAAACTATATTTGATAATTAAAAATAATATTATAACAAAAATAATCAATGATTATAGTTATTTTATTTGAACGATACGCTCATGATAATAGTTATAACATACCACAATTACCGTGATGATATTTTTTGTTGGTTAGGTTTTTGAAGGGAGGGGGGAGGAACTCATGTGACATTTGTATTGGCGTACAAATTGCTACAATAGTCGGGGTACGACGGTGGGCCCCGAACAGAGCTAGGGGTGGTCCGGAACATAGAAGGAGGCACGTGCGGTAACCCAATCTCTGGTTCGTCCGTCCGATCAGTAACAACCGACATCGCTCGCTTCCTGGAGGACTGCCGCTCTTTTTTTTAGCAGCGGTAGTGTGGCCGATAAAGAAACAGAACAGGCAAATGAATACGTCTCGTTAGTAAGGGAAACTGTGGGAAGAGGGCGCGAGGGATAGGCCAGGATGAGTAACAAAACGCTCTGAGCAATACGCCTGAGTAGTTAGACCGATGGGGCTGATTTGAATAGTTGGGTGTAATGACGAAAGGTAATAAAGAGTGTATCTCTTCTCGGATAATAATAATATTATTTATTTCTGTTGAAAAATAACAAGGTAATTGGATACATCATACAATTTTATAAATACATATAGAACTTATAAATTATATATAATATATTATATACCGATATTAAATCTTAGGATATTATATATTGATAATCCCAAGCTTGTGGTTTAGTTACTCGTTAAAAACTTCTACCAAAATATGAGTAGGCATAATTTAGGACTTCACTACATTTTTTTTTTTGTATTTTATTTATAAAGAAGCAACTGTTCCTAGTGTGCAACAACCAGCGTCTATGATGGTAGGTGTTGATATGTTGGCTTGAATGGCATGTGAAAGGAAGCCCACCCAGTGGTAGGTCCTCGGGATGAAAATTTATCTTGATTATTAGGAGAAGAACAGAAAAAAAAAAAAAAATTAATAAATAAGAAGGAATTGAAAGACAATTTTGATGGATGGGTAAGAGAGATGATAAAAGTAAAGGAAAATAATTTAAAAAATAAAATAAAAAAAATATTAATAACGAATATGATTTAAGGTGGCAGTAAGTCGCGGTTCCATCTTCTCTTCAACCTTCGTGGGGGTTTTGTGGTAAGTGTTGTGAAGATTAAGTACGTATTTGTGGGTTTGTATGTGTGTAAAGTTTTCTAAAAAACCGTATATAAGTAGTTGTCGGGTACTGTGTGTATCATAAGATCGTTATGAAGTGTTCTGTTGTTTATGTATGGTGGGCACTGTGTTATCAGTCTGAGGGTCTTTGACTGAAACGCCTGAATTTGTTTGATGTTGGAAGTTTTTGCTGAACCGTAGATCTGTGATCCGTATGTCCATAATGGTCTAAGTAAGTAAGTGTAACAGGTCCGTTTTTGTGTCATGTCTAATTTTGATCGTCTGTCTAGAAGTCCGTAGAGTATTTTGAGTCGACGGTTCAGCGTGTTTCGTGTGAGAGGTGTGTGAGGGTTCCATGTCAGTCTTCGCTATTATGGCAGACCTAGTTATCGTACAGTAATTAGTTTAAGGGAGAGGCTTGTCGCAGATGAAAACGGGGGGGCATGTTTCTCGTCGAACTGTAAATGTGATGTGCTGTGATTTTTCTATATTAAGTTTTATTCTCCATGTGTTGCACCAGTTTTCAATTTGTGTGAGATGATGTTGTAGTGTAAATGAGGCGTGTATGTGAAGTTAAGCAGCAGCGAAGATGGCGGTGTCATCGGCGTATGTAGCTGTCATTGTGTGGATGGAGGTGGGCATGTAAGAAGTATGTTTTTGTGTGTGTATGTACGTAAGTGCGTGGTCAATCTTTCCTGCACGAAAGTTCGCGAATGAAATATGATATCGACTCCGCTTTGGTGCCAATTGAAGCGTATCGACTTAAAACTCATCTGAAAGAAATTTTATAAAACTCGGTCGTTTTTTTGTTTAAGCTTAGATTAAGATGAATTTGTTTTGGTGGCAATTTTGAATGGGAAGGCAGGCTATTCTACAAATAGCTTAAAATCCATCGCTGCCTGAACCTAACTGGAGTTGGGCAGGAACTTCTTATAAAGTATTTATTAGTTATCTTTCAAATGGTGTAATCGCCCTGGCGTGTATAATCTCACAATGATTGAAGAAACACAATCACTCATCGGTGCCATAATCTCTTCTTCTTTTTTTGATGAAGTATTCTCGAGGGCACCGGTTGCTCCGGGGTATGCCTGCTTGCTTACTGAACTCAAGATGGTGGATTCGAAACCCGACAGAGGCCCTTGGTTAGGAGGTAAAATAAACTTAAGCTCGCCGTTTTTCGGTAGGGACGTTAAGAAATGGTGCCTAGCCTCTACGATGTCTGGTAACTCCCTAAAGACTAATAATTTATGGTTTCCAGATTTACTTTGTGAAGCTCCATTCTAGGAATAAATAATTAAAATACACAATTTTTTTGTCAAACTTCACTATATATTCTCAAATACTCAACTAGTTTCGCCGTGTTAAGGCATTATGATATATTGTGATAATGCCTTAACACGGCGAAACTAGTTGAGTATTTGAGAATATATAGTGAAGTTTGACAAAAAAATTGTGTATTTTAATTATCTATCCCTAAAGACTGCTACCCTAGGTGAATATAAGTGTAAAGTAGGCAAAATTTAGGACTCTCATTGTATAGTCGGGCTCATGTCCACCAGAGTGATGAAAGGGAGCTCTGGTAGTAGGCGATTTGACCCAGAAGTTAATGCCCGGACTTGAGCTTCATTAACTAACTCAAGTAACTAGGGACAATACCATAAATAAACAAGTTTTATTTCTTTCAAGTTAATTTAATTATTACACAATATCTCTGCAATAATGTCAGTTTTCATTAACTAGGGTACGACATAGCCTAAATTTTGATTTTGTGTAAACTAAGTTGGTCGCTCAACTCAGTACCATTTTAAACTATTTACTGAATTTTTGAGTGTACGTGGTGACTCAGTAGCGAAGGGTCATCCCCCTAATGTTGAATCGGTGAAAACAAAATCACGGAGAAGTTTTATATTATTATTGTACAGATCCTGTTCTTCGTATCATTTCGATGATATTTTACCTTGTAAAAGAATAACATTCATTATTCCATAGTAAATGTTGGTAAAGGCTAGAAAGTTCGTTACTTTTCCGGGAAATGTAAGGGATTAGAGTAAGGCTCGATTCAAGAACTAGTATGATTACCAGTTTGCAAAGTGAGCTGTGTATAAAATAGGTTCATATTACTTTCTTTGGGGGGTGGCCGACCTCCGGTGGAGCCCACGGCACCTATCGCGATATCGTCTTGGAAATTAGAGCCTAACAATTTTATTAATCATTAAAAAATAAAAACATAATTATCGCGAATCTCTTTCTCCAGAGTTAATAGACGTAAGGGCTCATCTATATCCGCTCCTAAAGGCAAAACTACTGTTTACTGAAGTAAAGACGACCACCCCGTCCAAGACCAAGACTATAGGCGGAGCTCCTGCCAGCACACGTAGCGCAGCCATAGAGACAGTACGATAGACCTTTGTAACCCTTAAAAGGGCTGCACTCTGGGCTTGCACAAGGATCACGCGTCGCCGCTTCAATTCCACCACCCAGCAGCGGCTTACCTTGCTATAGCCTCGGATACTCCAATGTAGATGATACTACGCTCAGAGTATCCCGTCGCGCGGGCTAGGCAGCTCAGAGCGTTGAAAGTGGTGGTTGTATTACTGGTGGGGATTCGAACCCGCAACCTTCGGGTTCCTAACGTGAGCTATTTGAAAAATACGTTGATTTTACTAGTGGGGATTCAAACCCGCAACCCTCGGGTTGGTATCGTGGGCTATTTGTAAAGTAAGTTGATATTACTGGTGGGGATTCGAACCCGTAACCCTCGGGTTGTTAACGTGAGCTATTTGAAAAATACGTTGATTTTACTAGTGGGGATTCAAACCCGCAACCCTCGTGTTCGTGACGTGAGCTACTTGTAAAGTAAGTTTGATATTAATGGTGGGGATTCGAACCCGCAACCCTCGGGTTGGTAATGTAGGCTGTTTGTAAAGTATGTTTGATATTACTGGTGGGGATTCGAACCCGCAACCCTCGAGTTGGTAACGTGGGCTATTTGTAAAGTAAGTTGGTAATACTGGTGAGGATTCGAACCCGCAACCCTTGGGTTCGTAACGTGAGCTTTTTGTAAAATAAGTTGATATCACTGGTGGGGATTCGAACCCGCAACCCTTGGGTTGGTAATGTGGGCTATTTGTAAAGTAATTTGGTAATACTGGTGGGGACTCGAACCCGCAACCCTCGTGTTGGTAACGTGGGCTATTTGTAAAGTAAGTTGGTATTACTGGTGGGGATTCGAACCCGCAACCCTCGGGTTGGTAATGTGAGCTATTTATATCGTAAGTTGATATTACTGGTGGGGATTCGAACCCGCAACCCTCGTGTTCGTGACGTGAGCTATTTGTAAAATAAGTTGATATTAATGGTGGGGATTCGAATTCGCAACCCTCGGGTTGGTAACGTGGGCTATTTGTAAAATAAGTTGATATTACTGGTGGGGATTCGAACCCGCAACTCTCGGGTTGGTAACGTGAGCTATTTGTATTGGTTATCTGATTATCTTTCGAATAATGAGTGATCACTCATAAGATAACAAGATACTTTCAAAATAGGTTCTTGAATAACAATCTTTCAGATAACGAGATAATTTATCTGATGAGTGACAAGATAACCAAGTATCTTGAATAAAGTATCTTTTCATGAACCAAATACTATCTGGCAAGATAACGTTATCTTGTGAGATACGTATCTTGCAAGATACTATCTTTTCGTTATTTAAAAGATAATGTATCTGACTAATGCCCAGGTCTGGTTGAAAGGCGCATACTAGCTGTGGTGCCCAGGGGTCTTAAAAACTTACTAGCGTTACTATAGTTGAAGGACTATAAGCCTTATTCCGTATGAATAATCGAAAATTATAACATCATGAATGTGGTGTCGAAGGATTGAATAGACTTATAGGAAATATTGGGAGAAAATTCAAAGTTCCCCGGGCAACGCCGAGTATTACTGCTAGTGTGGAATATAAGTGGGCTTTGAGGTACCGTTTTGACATATTTTCTGAAAAACAAATTAATACAGCTATGTTGGTAGATAGGCAGCATCCAGAAACGAAGATGGTCAACCAAAAAAAGATTCAGATGTATCGGGAAAGTCCCATCCGAAGGACGACGTGCTCAAAGTTATTTTTATCTTCCCGATTAAGACATCTGACCTAAGTGACTTGGCTAGATTTCTAAATGGCGATCCTGAGCTCGGTAAACTCCATTCTTCAAATTACTCGCTTTTAAACGGTTTTTAGTTTTAATATTTGTTAAAACTGATGAACAATCGGGTTATCTGAATCCTACACAAACATCGAAATAAAAATGTTTTTCGAAAAAGTCGGGCGAAATCCCATTCATCAAATTTTTCGCTTTTTAACAGTTTATAGATTTAATATTTGTTAAAACTGATAGACAGATTCAGATATATCGGGAAAGTCCCATCCGAAAGACGACGTGCTCAAGGTTATTTTTAACCTAAGTGTAATTTCAGCTACCCAGGTTTAGATACATAACATACGACTCATTATCCAGTACCTGACATACAAAAAGGCCCTCGATCATAGCTTGAAGTCCAATCCGAAGGACGACGTTCTCAAGTTATTTTTAACGTAAATGAAATTTCAACTACCCAGGTTTAGATACATAACATACGACTCATTATCGAGTACCTGACATACGAAAAGACCCACGATCATAGCTTAAAGCCCAATCCGAAGGACGACGGGCTCAAATTTATTTTTATCTTTCCGATTAAAACATCTGAGCTAAGTGACTTTGCTAGATTTCTAAATGGCGATCCTGAGCTCGGTAGACTCCATTCTTCAAATGTCTAGCTTTTAAACGGTTCATAGATTTAATATTCGTTAAAACTGATAGACAGATTCAGATATATCGGGAAAGTCCCATCCGAAGGACGACGTGCTCAAGGTTTTTTGAACCTAAGTGAAATTTTAGCTACCTAGGTTTAGTTACATAACATAGGACTCATTATCGAGCACCTGACATACAAAAAGGCCCTCGATCATAGCCTAAAGTCTATTCCGAACGACGACGTGCTCAAATTTATTTTTATCTTCCCGATTAAAATATCTGACCTAAATGCCTTGGCTAGATTTCTAAGTGGCGATCCTGAGCTCGATAGACTCCATATGTATGGTAAAATAAGTTACCGTTTGGTACCAACTAAAATTATCAAGGAAGAAATGTGGAATATAAGTGGGCTTTGAGGTATCGTTTTGACATATTTTCTGAAAAACAAATTAATACAGCTATGTTGGTAGATAGGCAGCATCCAGAAACGAAGATGGTCAACCAAAGAAAGATTCAGATGTATCGAGAAAGTCCCATCCGAAGGACGACGTGCTCAAGTAATTTTTAACCGAAATGAAATGTCACCTACCCAGGTTTAGATACATAACATACGACTCATTATCGAGTACCTGACATACGAAAAGGCCCTCTATCATAGCTTAAAGTCCAATCCGAAGGACGACGTGCTCAAATTTATTTTTATCTTCCCGATTAAAACATCTGACCTAAGTGACTTGGCTAGATTTCTAAATGGCGATCCTGAGCTCGGTAAACTCCATTCTTCAAATTTCTTGCTTTTAAACGGTTTTTAGATTTAATATTTGTTAAAACTGATGAACAACCGGGTATCTGAATCCTACACAAAAATCGAAATAAAAATGTTTAGCAAAAAAAGTCGGGCTAATCCCATTCTTCAATTTTCTTGCTTTTTAACGGTTTTTAGATTTAATATTTGTTAAAACTGATAGACAGATTCAGATACATCGGGAAAGTCCCATCCGAAGGACGACATGCTCAAGGTTTTTTGAACCTAAGTGAAATTTTAGCTACCTAGGTTTAGTTACATAACATAGGACTCATTATCGAGTACCTGACATACGAAAAAGCCCTCGATCATAGCTTAAAGTCCAATCCGAAGGACGACATGCTCAAATTTATTTTTATCTTCCTTTATCTGACCTAATTGACTTGGCTATTATATTTTAATTAGTTTTTAAAGTATTATCATAATCTTATTTTTATATTCTACACCAGGAATTGGCCAACTACTAATGAACCCGCCACAGAAGGATTCGGAAACGTGAAAAACTATTTTTTTTTTCCTTCGATTAATATAATAGAGATGAGGGCGCCGGTAGCTCAGTGGTGTGCGTGCTTGCCTTCTGAGCTCAAGAACGTGGGTTCGGAACCCGACCGAGGCCCTTAGTTTATTTTATCTGGGAGGTAAAATAAACTTAAGCACGCCGTCCTTCGGATGGGACGTTAAGCGATGGTCCCGAGCCTATACGATGTCTGGTACTCGTTAAAGACCCCGGCCCGAGGTGAATAAAAATTTAGGATAGGCAAAATTTAGGACTCCCATAGTAGAGTCAGGCTCATGTCCACCAGAGTGACGAAAGAGGGCTCTAGTAGTTGATATGACCTCGTAGATAAAGCCCGGGCATGAGTTATAAAACCTAACCTATAATAGAGATAAAATAATATGCCATTAACTGTATACGTATAACCTAAAAATTCTATCCGATCGTTATATTTTTTTCTTTCTGCATTTCGCTATTCGAAGTTTTGTGAAAATTCATGGTCGTGTATTTCCTTAAGAGTGAGGTTAGTTTCATCAACATTCCTTTCAAAAAATTAAAAAAAATATTTTTAAGAGTCCTCTTTGATTATCCTCAAAATATCTATTTTAGGTGTCATTTTTAAATCGCAAAAAGCTGCATTTTATCGTCACTTAACTAAAAATATATCCCTTTTATCCTGGTAATAATGTTGTGTTCTTACATTGGATTATAAACCAATATTTTTTGTTTAACTCAGTCGTAAACATGAAATATAATATATCTCATGTTTACGACTGAGTTAAACAAAAAATAACATATGCTCCCCAGGTATATGAAGTATAAGGGAAGTTATGTAATCGTTCAGAAATTCGATGTTGAATTTTCACCGGAATTTCATGTTTTCAACCCTCTGTTTCTAAAAAATGGGGGAAAAAATATGGCTGTCAATGTACAAAATTCCTGATAGAATGAATGTATCAACACGAAATTTATATGTGTATCCAGAACACCAAACGGACGAAACCTAACGATTTTTAGCGAAATTAGGGAATATAGAGGAAGTTTAACACCAAAACGCTAATAACTGCTGATGTAATGAATGTATCGACACAAAATGAGAGGGGCAACTCAGAAACCTAATAACTGCTGTTGTAATGAATGTATCGCCACAAAATGAGGGGTCAACTCATACACCTAATAACTGCTGTTTTAGTGAATGTATCAACCCAAAATGAGGGGGTCAACTCATAAATCTGATAATTGACGTTGTAATGAATGTATCGACACAAAATGAGGGGGTCAACTCATAAACCTAATAACTGCTGATGTAAAGAAGGCAATAACACAAATATTAGTGTGTGGATTGGAGGAGCTATGTAAGTCAACTATTGATTTTTAGCCCAAACGCTCTGGGTTTTGGAGAGAGAGGGACACTTATTTGATTATTTCAAGTTGAGGAAGTACATTGGCGGTGATTCACCGGCTACTTTTTTTGTAACCCGAGTGAATGCTAGCATTTTGTGTGTTCTTTATACAGTGGAATCCCGATATTTTGTATCCCGATTATTCGTATTTCCGGCCAATTCGTACAAATTTGCCGGTCCCCAGAGAAAATCCCGATAAGTGGTATAAAACAATGCATTTCGGACACCTCGGTAATTCATATTATTTTTATGCTCGAAGTCACTTAAAACGTCTTATAATTCGTATTTCCAGCTTAAAAACTTCGTTAATTCGTATTGTTTTCAAGAGGGGGAGAGAGGACAGTGAGAGACGAGAGAGCAGAATGAGTGCGAGATAAATGTTCTCTAGGAAATCACGTGATTCCTACAGAAACAAAGGGGAGAGCGAGTGAGAGAGACAAATTTTCTATGAAATCTCATATTATCTCATGTAATTCGTACTCTTTTCACTCAAAGGAAATTTTATTGATCTTTTCTAACATTTTTTCGAACCAATGTTTGATTGGTGTTTATTTAATCTAGAACATATGTACATATTTTTTATTGCATGTATTGTTTATTGTATAGTTTAGTATAAAGCAATGTTTATTTCATAGTTTTTATTCTTACCACCTTGTATATACTTCTTAATACATACATATTTGCATTAATACGTTTTTTATTTTTTTTTTGTACTCCCGATAATTGGTAATCCCGATAATTCGTACCAAACCGTCAGTCCCTTGATCGTACGAATTATCGGGATTATACTGTATTTTGTTTGGCCTAGATTACTTTTAAAATTCTTTATCTGGCCCGCACCAAGTTTACACGTACCTTTGATCCTTCCTGACACATCCATTCTTCCCTCTCATCATTGTTTTACCGTTTGGCTTCACTAAGCAGTACTTACATCGAAGAAAGACTGTCGTCTGACACGTGACACGTGGAAAGGTTGCACACAATCAGGTTATTGTGTTGCCTCTTCAGGTGTGCCAACTGCCTCCCTCAAGTGTTACTGTTGTACACTAAGTGATCTCTTTATGATTACCCTGAAGTGCCGGCTTGTGGTTGGCAGTACGTCTGTTTCAAGATGCACTTCACTTGAATAGAACCCTAACTGACTGCAATATGTCGTCTCTTTATTATTCTCCAATGGCTCCTTTATCGGATGTTAAATAATGCCAAAATGGCTTCCACTGAAATATCTTGCGTCAAGTAACGTTACTTTCTTATATTGACTAACTCCTTCCCCAGCTATACAAAGTATAGGCAAAGTTATGTAATCTGTCAAAATTTCGATGAGGAGATTAAAGCAGGATTTCATATTTTCTGAACTACTTATTCTATACCAACTCCCTATACATAGAATGAATGTAACGACAAGAAATGTTACATGTGTATCCAGAACCCTCTAAGGACGACACCTATATATTTTCAGCTAAATCGAGAAAAAAAAAAGGATTAGGGAGAGGTTTAACACAAAAACTATAATGATTTCAGTTGTAATAAATTTCATAAAATTTAATTTAAAAATTTAAAAGTTGTACTAGGACGATATCTATTGATGTTCAGTCTAATAGTCGAATGGAAGGGGCATACCGGCTAGGATCCATCCGAAGGAGTGCTCAAGACTTTTTTTACATTCCAAATAAAAAACCTAAAAGTCTCGACCAACTTTCGAACCCGCGATCTTGAGCTCAAGTATATATTACAATATTTACCCGCCTGAAGTATATATTGTGTTTGTAACTAGATTCGTAAATGTGAATATTTTATTCGTAAAACATCATTTTACTCACTTTAGCCAAATGGCTGAGAGAATTTGGACATTGACCGGCGAATGTGCTCATTAGACGCTCTAGTCATATTTACTGTTACATATACATTTCTTCAAAAATTTTCTAAAATAAACATTGAAAAAAAGTGGTCGGTGAATCACCGTTATGTACTTCCCCAGCAAGAATTAGTCAATTACATTCTCGCTCTTCCTGCAGAGTCAATTGACCATTTGAATAAGAACTCAATATTTGACTTAAATTGTGGCTTCCGAATCTTCATACTAAATTTTGTGGATGTTATTAGGGTTTTTGATTTAAGTCTCAGTCTCATCCCCCCTTCCTTTCTGTAGAATCCGCTAAAAGTTGATGTGTCGTCCTTATGGAATTATGAATTGAAATATAAATAAAGTTTCATGTCGATACATTCATTACATCGGCAGTAATTCAGATTTTTGAGTCGAGCCTCTTCTCT
The DNA here is from genome assembly GCA_963662175.1 of Aradus depressus. Classification (NCBI taxonomy): domain Eukaryota; kingdom Metazoa; phylum Arthropoda; class Insecta; order Hemiptera; family Aradidae; genus Aradus; species Aradus depressus. Next base: position 14,427,869 of record OY759214.1, on the reverse strand, counting down.
GATCGGCTGATTCTGCTGAAAATTGATGAGTGTTGCCTTTACACGGTTCTGGATACACATTTAACATTTCGTGCCGATACATTCATTCTATCCTTAATAATATATTGTTATAGTTATATTGTTTTCTTTCTTTTCTATATCTCGCACATTGGGACCTGATGATGGGACGTACGAACGATCCGAAACATCGTTGAGATAAAAACACTTCCGAAGAGTTTTTTTTGAAAAATAGTTATCATAATTTTTATTAAATTGAAAAATGTGTCTGCTTATTATAAACGTATCATGTATCAGTGGCGTATATAGGAAAATTTCGGGGGGGGGGGGGGGGGGGGGGGGGGGGGGGGGGAGGGCCACCAGGCCGATTTTATAAGGAAAAAAAAAAGTATCACCTTGTATTACCAGAGGTAACATGGGTAGCAGGATTGGCGGTCCCAGAGGGACTTGTACCAGAAAAATTAAATTTTATTGTTTTTGTTTTTAACTTTTTTAATTTAATTTGAAGCTTTTTTAAAAAATAAACTAGCTAAGTATATCAGTTATGTAGTTATTTGTAAGTATTTGATAAAGACCAAAGAACTGTTTTTATGGGGGTTAAGAAATAAAGTAAGTTTTTACGACAGACAAAAGTCAATATATAATTATAATATTTTGAATTAGGTATAGAATTTTTGAGTTATAAAAAATAAGTGAATATATCAAATTAAAAAAATGGTTTCCTTTACCTTGTTTTCTTTACAAAACGTTTTTACTTTTATATCAAAGTAACCAGAATATCAAACTACCATATACTTTTTTTTATACTTTTATATTTATATTTTTTTTATTTCGGGGGGGGGGCCGGGCCCCTTGCCCCCCCCCCCCCCCCCCCCCCCCACCCCCCATATATACGCCACTGTCATGTATTAATTTTGTTTTTATAATATTTTTAAGTATTTATTTGTTCAATTTTAATCAATTTAATTTTACTTTTTTTAATAGTTTTGTTATCACTACTAATCATAGGTGTGTTAGACTCAAGTAGTTAGAAATCTAATTTATAAGCTATTTTAATGTATACATTCTTTTGACGTATCCTATTACCATGTATTGGTTTGACGAAAATAAATTTATTATTATTATTATCCGGAGTTATTGTGTTAACTGACACACAGAGGTAGGAAAACATTAAATTCTGTTGAAAACTCCGCATCGAATTTCTAACCTGATACATAACTTGCTCTATACTTAGTATAAAGCTGGGGAAGTAGAATGAACAAGTGAGTGGACCGAGGAAGTGAGCACGCGTCACGTAGAGTACAATGTGCACTGATTCCTGGTCGAGCCCCTGCTAACGATGGATTAAAGATCGTGAGAACTGAGCGGAGAGCATATGGTCCATTGATGTGGGGCAGGCAGCATCCATCATCATACCTGTCACCAGCCCATCCCCTCCCCTCCTCTGCTCCTATTTAGTAATCTGTTATTTTTCAACTGTTATTTGTATTCAACAGTAGCAGACTGCTATTTGAATTTATAAAAAGACGTCGGTAAATCTTTGCCAATGTACTTCCCCTGCACGAATTAATCAATTAACATAACCCTTCCAACAGTCGACAGTTTGCGCTAATATTTAATAGTTGACTTACATAGCGGCTCCTAAATCTTCATACTAAATTTTGTGACCACCAGAGCGCTTTTTCATCGCTTTGATGCACATGAGCCCGATTCTATTTTGGTAGTCCTAAATTTTGTTTACTCTGGTTATATTATTTAGGGTAGGGGTCTTAAACGAGTAGGTATCTGACAGTCTCGGGAAATCGCTTAGCTTCCTGTTTGAAGGACGGCGTGCTCAAAATTTTTTACCAAGCACTGCATACCACTCAGCTACCGGCGCCCTATAATAATAATATTATTATAACATATTATGTTTGTATATCAAACTCTGATGTCTGTCTATGTGTGTTTGTGTCTTTGAGCACGATAACTCCCAATAGATTGATTGTATCGTCATAAAAGTTTCAGCCAAATCGACCAACAAAAAAAAAAGGAGGGGGGAATTAGGGGGAGGCTTAACACAAAAACTCTAAATAACTGCCATTGTAATGAATGTGTCGACACAAAATTTCATAAGTAAATTCAAAACTCTATAAGGACTTTATGCTTAATAATTTTCAGCGGAAGGGACAGAGGGTGGTTCAACTCAAAAAAGTACTTCAATAACTGCCGATATAATGAATATATCGACATGAAATTTTATATTTGAAGTCAAAACCAAATGAGAACACAATCTTTCAAATTTAAGCGATATCAGTCGAATGGAAGGGAGGTTTCAGGGGAGGGGGTTCAATTCAAAAACCGTAATAAATGTCGATGTAATGAATTTATCGACACAAAATTTAGTACGAGGATATAGAGTCAACTATTGGTATCGAACGCAAATGATCGACTGGTTTCGGAGGAGAAGAAAAATTGATTAATTCCTTCTTTTCAATTAATTACTTTTTAAAAATGATTTTCCCATGCATGCTGATGGTTAAGTTAACGGATTTAAGTATAATATGGTTTTGGTACATATGTTGGGTTAGCTCCATAAGAGTGGTTGGCTATTTACATTAATCCGATCTCTCCACCCCCAACGAAAGCCGGCTAATGAAGCTCTCATGAAATATACATAAGGGTGACTCTAAAAGGACTCTAGGTTCCCACAAGAGGGTGGCCATTGGTCGCAAATCGTCTGTGAGAGTACACAAGCTATTAAACGTGAAGCGGGGGGTGGGCCGAAGGGCCGGGCATGGGGCACCGGGCTCCAGGGTGTCCCCTCTACATATTGTCCCCTTCCATACAATAACACCCCATAGCCTCCCTTCTGTTTTCCTCATGAAATAACTTTGTAAAAAAAGCAGACGTCCGTCACATCTCAACTCTTGAGTGACGTTCTGTATCATGACGTACGGCGGCTGAACCATTCACGCCTCGCTTTGACAGGACGTCAAAGACGAGAGGCTCACTCATACAGATCATCATTTTTGGGTACTGCCTTTTGAAGACCAGAAATGGAAAAGGCTGTATGTGCCATAAATCCGAGACCTTGTTTTTTTATGGGGAAATGTTGTTAGTTCCATGCAGAACTTATTTAAAACGAAATGTGAACAACCAATGAATGGAGAACAAATGACGACGATCAGCTGTTTTAAATAGTGTAAAACAGTCTAAGGAGAGATGTCGAAGTGGACAGTCTATAGCGAGAAGTGTTTTTAGGCTGTTAGTTGTTTTAACTATGTATGAGTGAAAATAACAGTGAAGTAGATGAGCAAAGGTACATGAAATATGCCCAAAAAACATTGATTTAAAGAATGGCCACAATATTTAAAAACAAAAGAGACTAAAATAGTTGTAGAAATTAGTTTGTAAGATTTTTTTTTTTTTTTAATTGTAAGTAATTTGATTTTTTTTGATATTGATTTTCTGATTTTATTTAAACTATAGGTTAAGTAATATATTCATTCTCCCTGTTAACCCTGTAAGATAATTTATACCTTTGGATTAGATTGAACATTTTTGCAAATTTAGGAAAACAAGGCATCTCAATATTATATTTTAATTACTGCAGAAATCAAAATTTAGTAGAAGATCAGCTATAATTTTTACAGGAAATGTGATAATTTTATTTGTTATTTAATTATTATTAATTTTATTAATTCAATTATTGATTATTATTTTATTTATAATTTAAAACATTTTTTAATTATCACAGTCCATAGATTCATTACATCGGCAGTTAATAGGGTTTTTGAGTCGACCCTTTCTTCTTGTAGGATTTCAGAGTACGGTAAGCTCCGAGTAGGATCGATTCATAAGTACCATATCTTGCCTATTACAAATTGGCTCCAAGTACCCATTGAGACAAGCGTTGGACTGATATGAATGATTTGAGCTATTGAACCATCGTCCCACACATCCTCACCTTCGTCACTAATTACCGCCATGGTTTAAAAAAGAAAACATCGAACTGGAGAGAGAGAGAGAGAGAGAGTGAGAGACGGAGAGGGACTGTTAGTGAGATGACGTGTATTGATGGTTGTCCAAAAGATAGGATCAACATTGTGGTGACGTTCAACAACACAATGCGCTTCACATTCTCTAACAATGGCATTGTTTAACAATCCTCTTGTCACCCCGAGCCCGGACCCGGCCCTTTTGTCCCAGACTATACCTACACCAACCAACTATAAACCTGTATATATAGACATTTTTAGAGGGCGCCGGTAGCTCAGTGGTTTGCGTGGTTGCTTACTGAGCTAAAGATAGCGGGTTCGTAACCCAGCCGAGGCCTCCAGTTTATTTTATCTGGGAAGTAAAATAAACTTGAGCATATACGCCTTCGGATGGGACATTAAGAGATGGTCCCGAGTCTGTATGATGTCAGGTACTCCTTAGACTCCTACCCTAGGTGAATAAAAATGTCCAAAAGAGTCGCAAAAGAGCACTCTGGTAGTAGACGATATGGCGTCTTAGTGAAAGCCCGGACATGAGTCATAATAAATAACTATTATCAGGCATTATTTGAGGGTTTTCCAACTTAAATTAATTTCTGTTGGTATACTCATATAATTAGCTACTATCGGTCGAAAAGTATTTTGAAAAATATATCTCATGTGACCATTACAAGACTTTCTTGTACTAAGCACGCTTACAGATCACTCTCTCTCCCCCTCCCCCTCAAGTACATCTCATACTGGCATTACTGAGTATATGAAAATAACAGCGTCAGCGGTATTTTTTTATTTCATTCAAGAAATTCCTATAATGGCCACATCACATATATATATATATACATATATATTTTTTTATTTCTATAATTTTAAATAAAAAACTAAAAATCACTAAAAAAATATTTTATTTTTCATTATTTGAGGCGATATTACTTTGATCGTACGTATCACATCTATATATAATATATAAAGAACATTTTTGATAAGAATCAATTTTTTGATAGGGCTGACTCGGGTAAATCAAGAAAACGACTAAAAATATGTTTCAAAATTAGATGTCAGGACGGTTTTCAGCATGTATCTCGAAAAACTAACAAATTACGAAAAATCGTATTTCATATAATGTACTTATTTCAGTTTTCTGTACAATGTTTACTTGGAATGATTTTCGATTAGGTCATAAACAAAAGAGGTATCTTGTAAAATGTACTTAGGCCCGGGGTAAGGTATTCTCGTCAGATCTAAACTTCTACATGTGACTCTTTAATTCCAAATTTCAAGTCCATTGCTGCGATCGTTCTTGAATTGTAGAGCGCACAAATTTTTCATTTTGCTTCTTTTACTTCGTAATGCTGGGGAAGAAATTTTGACGCAGGTAAATAAAAAACTCAGTAGTCGGCCAACGTTTCGGGAACTATTTATTTCCTTCTTTAGTGCCTTATAATGACTCGAGAGAATGTGTGTGGTGAAGATGTTAAGGATTTGTGAACACCCCAAACACCAATTTCACTACACACATCCACTAAGAGAATACGGGGCACCGACTTTCCATAATCCGTCTTTGTGCATACGATTATCTATTTTGCTTCTTGTGCAAATTTTGTATATATATTGCAAATAAATTATAATAAAAAAATAATTCTTGTTTAAAATTGATTTCTGATCTGGAATATGACAATATAAACAATATTTCTGTTTACAGAAGTGTCAGAATGGGATGTCCAGTTCAGCTGCTCTATAATCCTGAGCTAGTTGTGGCGGCGGCACCAGGAGGACACTGGCGAGGAGGACTCTCCCACAGTTCTTGTCGCCTCTCCCCGGCTGCTGGGGTGGCGCTAAGCGGATTGCGGACCGCCGGCTTCTCTAATACCAGATTATAGAAGTCGTCAGTCAACCCTGTATCAAACCAGCATCTCCCCCTCCTCTGTCCACTTATGGACCAGATAGCAGCACTACTCCCGATCTTGCCAAATTTATTGAGACAAAGTTAGATAATAAAAAGGAATAGTAATTACTTTTTTTTAAATTTTACAAGGAAGGTAATCATTTTGGTAGTAGTTAGGAATTTGAAGGCTCATCTACACTAATACAGATGAAAAAACCTTGAGCACGCCGTCTTTCGGATGGGACGTTAAGCGATGGTTTCGAGCCTGTGCTGAGTGACATGGCAACATGAGTCATAATAACTAACTACACTAATATATAAAGAGAGAAAGTTTGTGTTTGAGGTAATACTGAAAACTACTTAATCGATTTGGATAATACTACGGTCCGGTATACATAGGCTATACATCTTCACGCTTTATCAAAAGAGAGTTATGGCAAAAGTGAAGCAATTCAAGAAGATACGGTCATCTGGGGGTTATTGATTGGCAAGTATTGTCTTAAAATCAGTTACAAAAATAATGTATACACCCTTAATCCCCAGGAGCTTTGTACAATCTGCAATAAAAATGAATTGGAAGACGTACGTATACCACCTGTTAATATCCTGTCCGATATACTCCCCCATTAGAAGCCACTTCCTGCCTCAGAGTATCAGTATAGACCGATCCAACTTTCATACATTACTCCTGGCCCAAAGAATGATCTCAAATATTTTCTACTATTTAATCATCTATTTGAAACTTAGAGCATTCGTTGTTAAGGAATAATGTATTTCTACTTCCATATTATATTGATATTCATTACCTACATCCCCACTCCATAATTATAATTACTCTCTTTGTTATATTATTATTATTATTAATTTGTAATTACTTATTTGATAATTATCATTTTTTGCAGAGAGAAAAAAGGGTATCGTTTGGAACGTAAACTGGTTGAACTTCCATTTAGTATTTGTTAAGTCGTGGCTGAAGATGGTAGCAATACCGAAAGTACTCCCATATTATGTATATTTTGTGAAATAGATGTACGTTTTTCTTTATTTTTTATTAGTAAACTATATTTATACTATTTTTTTTTTTCTTCTTTAAGGCATTTCGACCACGAGGGTCATGGATGCAGGTCTCTGGGGATCCTAGCGGGCTAATTAGTACAGGCGCAGATTAATAATAATAAAGGCGATTGCTGTATACGGAATAGAAAGGCTACGTGATGAAGACAATTTTGTTTTATAATTTAGATAAGAGGTTTGTGAATTGCAAGAAATGAAATAGTTGGGTAATTTGGGAGCTATTATTGGATAGAATTTCGGAAATATCTACCGCAAGTGAAATTCTCACGCTGGGGACTATATGCCATGCATTCAGTTAGAATGTGTCTGATAGACAGTCCCACCCCGCAGCACTGTCACAGAGGAGGGGGTTCCCGAGCCATCAGATATCCATGGGTCAGCCTCGTGTGCCCTATACGTAACCAAGTTAAAATTATATATTTATATTTAAATTATATTTATACTATTGTACTTATTTATTTATTTATTTTCTCTTTTTAATATTACTCTTCATTTTATTTCTATTTTTTCTCTCTTAATCAATATTATTACTTTTGTTTAATACTAAATTCTTATTAATTTCATTTATATATTTTGTACTTTATTCTCACTTATAGCTTTGTACCGATTTAATAAAATCAATATACTGTTTATTTTATTATATTATTTTTATAGTCTTGTGCAAAGGTTCCTTTACATATGTCAGTATTGTTCTGCTGATCAATCTATAATTTTGAAAATGTTAATATTGTAAATTTAATGGTCACTGACTCAATTGTATAGGGGTGATCCCTTTAAACAATAAAAAAGAACTATTATTATTATTATTGATTGACTGCATAACCTTTGTTGTCAATAAAAGTTCTACAAAACAGTCCGCAACTGCCTATAACTATCTATAATAGATAGACTTCAATATGTTTTTATCTATATAATAAATCTGTAGTCTTGCTATCGTTAGTTTAAGAAATCACAAAAAAGAAGCTTGTTACTTTGCTACCTGCATCTAACGAAATTTGGCCGCCTCTTTGACCGTTTGTATTTTAGCCGCACCCCCCCCCCCCCCCCCCCCCCCCCCCGCCAAAACATTTATGCCCCCTCAAAACTTCCCTGGATCCACACCACCTGCCTAAAGCAATACATGAGTGTATCAAAAATATCATTAGGTATCTGGACTGAAATGTACCCAAGCTTGGAGGTTACTTTAAGGTATAGAAAAATCAGAATAAAAAAAATGGACCAACTGTATATAATAGAATGGGGTCCAGGGCCCCCTCTTCCTATATGTAAGGGATATCCTTTACAAAAATAATATTTATATCCCCTCGGTGCGCCGCCCCGGTTAAAGCCACCCTTATGTTATCAAAGTTAACTGGATCAGATTTAATGCGAGAGCGGGAGGGAGGGTGTTGGCGGGAAGATAAGGAGGCTCATTGTGGAAGGCCACGTGACTCGTCACGTGACACCCTCCCACGATGGGTGGCGCCCTATAGCTAGCCGACTTTAGTACAATTAGTGGAGGCTTAGCTCGGACTAACACTCTTTGTTGGTACTCGCTCACAAATGTTCTATCATCCTACTTCGAAGGAGGATCAACTTCGAACAAACGATGACTTCAAAATTGTGACCATGATTTTTTGAAATGCCTGGCGGCGAGGATAGCCGTTCTTAGAAAAGAAAGTATAAACAACTAAATATAAATATCAAGGATAATTACTATTGAAATAAAAAGTCGTCTGAGTATCACTGGCAATGTACTTCCCCAGCACGAATTTATCAATTAAGTTTTCACTCTCCCACCACAACCAATGAAACGTTTTGGCGAAAAAGCAATAGTTGTACTCCTGAATCATATTAAATTTCTCTAATCCTCTCATTTCCTTTAGTCGATTTGGTTAAAAATCAATGTGTTATTCTTATGGGGTTCCGGAGCATATAAAATGTAGTGTCGATGCATTTATTCTTTTTTGGGAGTTGTCATGTTCACCGACACACTCACAGACTTTTTTTTAATTTTTGGAATCAGAGAGACAGAAAACATGAAATTCTGGTGAAAACACAACATCGAGTTTCTGATCGATAACATAACTTCCTCCTAAACTTCTTCTGGGGAAGTAAAATTGAAAAAACATATAGCAAAATAGAGGCTGCAGAAAATGAAATTCCTTCAATATAAAATTTCAGACATATTCGGTTAAAATTTCGGACAAATATCCATATCCACACAAGAATCAATGGTTTCCAAACTGAATTATCAGTAAATGGTTGAGGAGTTCGGGATCAAGGTAGGGCATGTTTATAATTGTGACGACCACCACACTGAACAGTTCGGGATGTTCTTCCTCTTATAGAAGAAAAGCTAATGTCTAGGACATCCCGTGATCAGGTTGTACCCATGCTGAGTCAAGGCGTACCCGGACGTCCGAGAAGTATGCATAAGGCGTTCGGCCGTCCAGAGATCGTGACTACCGTAGTTATCCATTCCAGGACAATGTCCTTGCAACGCTCTGGTCAAGACTGCCCGCGCATCATTTCTTCCAGGACTAGGCTTAAGGGCTCATCAATATCTGCTCCTAAAGGCATAATGGGTCTACAGAAGTACGAGGCGACAGCATAATCCAAGACTGTCTATGGGGTGTGTGCTTCCGCCAACACCAGTAGGACAGCCGTAGTGACAGTTCGATAGGTCCTTGTAACTCTTATACAGCCTCTGGTGGCGTTCACTGTAGTACAAGTAGCTTATGGCGGCAAGGAAGCTCGAGATCAGCGCAAATAGATTCCAAGCAGTCCCACAGCGTGTAGTCACGTGAAGATGGCAGGCCAGCAGGTGCAATCGAAAGCCGACGCAGTATCGAAGAAGACGCATAGACCATATTTACCTGTAGCTTCTTGCCAAGGGGAGGTTCCTATCTCCAGGCTTAACAAAAGTACAAATAAATGCCCGCTTCCCTTTCGCCTTATAGGATCGACTTATAGACGGTGTAATATTTATTTGTTAAATTCGTTTTTTGCTAAAATTCTGCAATCGGCTTCTGAATGACAAAATTCACATACATAATCAATATAATCGACTCTCAAATTTCACATTCGCTAGAATAACTTATAACTTCATGAGGGATCAGTTACGTAAAACGACAACGAAGTAAAGACGCCATCAGGATCAGATCCAATCACGATCACTCTACGGAGAAACTCACCTATCCCCTTCACGACTTAGCTCGGGTGCGCACTGGCTTTGCTACGCATAGTGTATCCTTTTTCTTATCAGTTTACCGAGATTACTTTATTAAGATTTTTTTTTCTGGGGGGGGGGGGGGGTGGGAGCTAAGATAAGTATAAACTACTCATCAAAAGTATTTTAATGGATAGTAGATGAGAAACTACTGTTGATTGAGGCCAAATCGGAACTGACGGTCCCGCCTCTACTACGGCTAAACTATTCGGGTTCGAGTGAAGGGGGGTAGGGATTTGACGAATATTGGCCAGATTTGATGGTTTCGAAGGCGGACATCCAGTGGAGTGATACCCCCATGGAGGAAGATTGGCTGGATACACTCCCCTCAACAAATCAGAGCCTGGCCAGGGGTAGAGACTGGAAGAGAGAGATCAATAAGGTAGGTAGGTGGGGCGGCCATCTTGAGAAGGGTGGTGGAGATGATCTGAGATAGGGAGTGGAGCATCTTGGGGCCATAGGCGAGGGGGGCCCATCCAATCAGATCCAGATCCCAACCTCCACCTTCCCCCCCATCCCTCCCTCCCTCTCTTTATCGATGAACAGGAAAAGTTGGCAACCAGGGTTAAATCAGAAAAAAGTTGAAGATGGATAAAGCTTTTTAAAAAAATTGTGTGACTTTCATACAATGACAGGAAGCCGAGATATGAGGAAGGAGCAAACAACGTCGCCTTAGGAACGAAATCAGCTGAAGGGAAAGGAGATTCAGAGAAGGGGGCTCAACTCAAAAACCCTAATCATAAAACATGAAATTTCGGCGAAAACTCAACATTATCGTTAGTTATTGTGCTTCAACCACGAGGTCATATTGCCTACTACCAGAGCGCTCTTTCGTCACTATGGTGGAAATGAGCCCGACTCCGAATTTTTCCTACTTACATTTATTCACCTAGGATAAGGGGTCTTTAACAAGTTCCTGACATCGCACAGGCTCGAGATCATCGCTTAACAACCCATCCGAAGGACGACGTGCTCAAGTTTTTTCATTTCCTAGAGAAAAAATTGTCGGTTAATCATCAGCAATGTATTTCCCCAAAATTAACTAATCAATTAACATTTCGCTTCCCCTCTAAAACCAGTCGTTCGTTTAAGCTAATATTCAATAGTTAACTTAGACAGGGGCTCCAAAATCCTCATTTCTAATTTAAAAGTTAATAATATATTGAAATAAAAATTTAATATTAAAATAAAAAAATTTAAATTTATTATTAATTAACAGATATGTCCTCATTGGGTTATTGAATTCACATATGCAATTTTGAGCCTCCCCTAACCCCCCTCCCCTTTGGCCGAACTGGCTGATTTATAGGTGTTTTATGGAGTTTTGGTCACATATATAAAACTTTGTGTCGATACGTTCATTCTATCGGCAGTTATTAGAGTTTTTATGTTAAGCCTCCCCCTTAATTCTCCCTTCCCTTGGATCGATTGGGCTGAAAAAATATCGGTGACATCGTTAAAGGGTTCTGGATTCACATATAAAATTTCGTGTCGATACATTCATTCTATCGGTACCTAGTTGTTCATAGACACATACAATTTTTTTTTACTTTCTTGGAATCTAACCGTCGGAAAACATGAAATTCCATTGAAAATGGGCATCGAATTTTGATCAATTACATAACTTCCCCTATACTTCGGAGTAAAACTTAAAGGCACGGTTTCGAATCCACAATCTTGAGCTCAGTAGACAATTGAGTGGTTGACGCGAAAAAGGTTCTAAGCGCCACTTTAGTCGAAAATGAGATTTCTGTGGAATAAGGTTCTATAGGCCTCTAGGGACTGTGTAGGGATGTTTTTTTTGCCGTTACAGCAGCAGTTGGTAGTATTGAGCCCACGTCAGCGTTGAGCCTCATGGAAGAAGGTTCTAACAGCCACCAGTAGTTCTCAACATGGCAGAGGAAGGAAGTGTTATTTTGGCGTTTAGAACCTTTTTCGCGACAACCACTCAATTATATTACTGTCTACTTCGTATATCTGGGTAGATACAACGTAGTCTGATCTCTTACATATTTATGTAGTTGCTTTAGCTTGTATGTCTTTCAAAATATATAAGTATCAACACTGAATGATAGATTAAATGATGTTTGAATGGTTTGTGCAACTGTTCCAAATGACTGGTTGAAGGTAATCAAATGACTGCTCCCCCTTCACGATGAGAAGTGGTGATAGTGTAACGTGCAGCATATATGGTGTCCCCAGGGTGCAAGATTCACCACTCTCTGTCTACTGCACCCTCCCAACCAGTCAACCTAAATAGCATTCGATTACATTATCTCGCCCTCATATCAAAATGAAACTGCAAATTCGCTTCACATTCACCCATTATGGATAGACAGTACAACGGATAAAACTGGAACCCTCTAGTCATAGAGTAAAAGTTACGGAAAATACGTGATGTGACCGTAACAAGACTTTCTTATACAATCACGTTTGGACAGATCATTCTCTCCTCCCCTCGTCCTTTTCACATTCATTTCATACTGCATTACTGGTGGCTATATGAAAGAAATGTGTCAGCGGATTTCTTTGTTTCATTGTACAATGTAATTCTGGGAGTGACTTTCTCATATTCAGTAATGCCATAATGAAAGGGGGAGAGGAGAAGAGAGTGATCAGTAAAAGCGTGGTTGGTATAAGAAAGTCCTGTAATTTTTTTCTTTATTTTTATAATTTTTAATAAAATACACGAATAATACATTTTTAAAAATAATTCTTGCTAAGCGATTTAAACATCCGGTAGCTCAGTGGTATGCGTGCTTGCCTTCTGTCTTCTTGCCAGACCTGTACCTCTATATGAATATAAGATGTATGACAGACCTCCGTTTTATATATAAGATATAGACGCAGACCTCTGTTTTGTATATACACACAGACGTCTTATTCGAGGTAGACCTATAAGAGGTAGGGAGCTATCGATACAAATAATACGAGTTAAGTATCGACACTTTTATTCGATACCAAGTACTTTGGGAATCGATACCTACTTGGTGTCGAATAGATATTTCTTGATACTCTTTTCAAATTTCAACAATTAAAAAAAATTATATTAATTTTTCAATTCATCAAAATCGTTCACCGTTTAATTTCTTACAATTTTCTTTTATTTGTTGTTGCAATAAAATACTAAATTCAAATTACGGTCTACGGACAAATGATATATATCGATGGTAATAACCTCACGTGTGATGTGATCACGCAGTCTGCCTAATTCGTCCTTATTTCTTACCTTTTTTACATTAAATAGTTTATCGTTTAGGAAGGTATACGTTTTTTTGATTTTAAACAGATGATAAACGTGATTACGATTTCAGCATTTTATTTTTTTTTACATTTCATTTTGTCAATTGCAAATTATAATGCCTCGTCCTAGGGCGAAAGTGTGGATTTATTACACTAAGAACGATTCGATGTCAGCGATTTGCAAAAAGGGTTTTAAAAATGTGAAATATTGTGAGAATTCGAATAGTCTCCAGTAATTTTATATCCTTAGTAAAAATAAATTGTATGTTTATTCTATAAGACTTTTTATTATTTTCAGTATGTTTTTAATAATATAATTTTATCTTATTCGATTTGATTTATTTGTTTCTTATGCCCACTACAATATCTCATTTATACCTTTCAAATTTTCTTGTGTTTTTTATTATTATTATATAGGTAAATATATATTAGACATGGTTTAAAATTAATTATAACGAAGTACTCGATTGATCGATACGATTTTTATTAATATCTATATAAAATCATACATTTTTTAAAATTAATTATAACGAATTACTCAATTCAATCGATATGAGTAGGAATCGATACTTTGTGGTGTCGATTGAACCCTAATAAGAGGTAGACATAGACCTCTGCTTTGTATATAAGATGCTCACGCACACCTTCTTCTTCATATACATATAAGGTGTATAAGTAGTAGACAGTCCTTCGTTAAGAGATGGTCCTCAGTCTGTAAGACGTCCGTTACTCGTTAAAGTCCCTTCACTCCAAGTGAATAAATTTGGGTAGGTAAAATTTAGGATCCCAGACTACTCTATAGTCGGGTTCATGTCCACCAATGCGGCAAAAGAGCGCTCTGTTAGTGGGCAATATGACCTTGTAGGTAAAGCCCGGGCATGAGTCAATCACTAACTGACTTTTAGACTTATACAAAAGATTTATTAGATTATCAAATATCTGCTTAATGTTAAAGGGGACCCAAGGAAATTAAATTTGTCAAAACTGAAATATGATTAAATTTTTTATGTCTGAGTGAATGCAAGCAATTTCATGTGAATCCATTGTGGACTGTGACCAGGACCACACAATAGGTGTTTTCCATAAATAAGAAGACTGGAGGGAGGCTGAGCCGTGGATGCTGGAGGGCTATCTTGGAAAGGAATCGGAGATATTTCTTGGTTCTTGGAGTCACCTGGCTCTCAGTCGTACCTCCATTCATCATTCTGTTCAGTATTTTACAGTATTTTTATTAAATATCAGGCGCCTCAGCTATGCTCGCTTCGCTTGTCTATCCCGAGGCAATCCTGCTCCTCGAGAGCGCCGATAACACAGAGCTAACAATGTTTGTACTGTGATACTCAAGATTTCGTCGAGTCTGTGCGATGTCAGGTCCTAGTTAAAGACTCCTACCCTACCTTTTGTTGGCAAAATTTATGGGCCCTTCCATAGAAGAGTCCTGCCATGTTCATTAGAGTGGTCAAAAGCCCTTTCTTTGTCACAGTTCAATATTGCTGGGACAGAGTAGATCTGTCCTTTTGATCGACTCAATATATTTCATCAATTCTCAAATAAACAATACATAACAGTATACAACAAAACACTAAATATTGGATTAGAATGAATTACAATCTTAACTCACTCTCCAAAATGTTCCTACATGGCTGGGTGGGAAGATATGTTACCCACTATCCCATCAAGAACCTATATCCTCTTTAATAAGGAACTACCAATAATAAAAGCATTATTTATTCGTTGCCATTTGTTACAATTTTAATATCGCTTTCCTAAAGAAATTTACTGTACAAGCGTTCTTTGGAACGCTATGACTTTGTTCATATTGATCCAAAATCAGATCTGAGAACGTTCTGACAAATGCAAATTTAATAAGGAACATTTTTGGTACCACCAAAGTTTTGATAGGGCCAACCGTTTTCGTGGAACTGAAGCAAACGTCTTGAAAAAATATGTTTCACAGCAACATTTTTGGACGGAAACTGACATAATTGCAGAGATATTGTGAAATAATTCAAATGGACTTGAAAAATAAAATAAAACTGGTTTATTTAATATATTGTCTAATTTCACTAACTATATATACATGGGAGTACTTTCGGTATTTCTACCATCCTCAGCCAAAAGCATAAGAGATAAGACTGGTGAAATTAGTCAATATCATAAAATACTCAAGTGATGTTTAAAACATAAAATGAAATGAATAAATAAATATTTGAAAAAATATGAGTATAAAAATAATAATATTAACCAATACACTAGGTATAGTTTTTAAATTATTTAAAATTAAGATAATATTGTTTATAGGTGTTAAGCGTCTTATTCACTGCTATATTTCGAAACGTTCTGACGTCTTTAGATCTCAATGTGCGAAATACAGAAAAGAAAAAGGAAACAAAATAACAATAACAAATATAAAAATGAGGGCGCCAATAGCTCAGTGGTATGCGTGCTTGTTTTCAGAGCTCAAGATCGTGGGTTCGTAACCCGGCCCGAGGCACTTAGTTCGTTTTATATGGGAGGTAAAATAAACGTAAGCATGCCGTCCTTCGGATGGGACATTAAGCGATGGTCTCGACACTGTTCGATGTCAGGTACTCGTCTCGAGTCGGGTTAATGTCCACCAGAATGACGAAAGAGTGGTCTGGTAGTAGGCGATATGACCTCGTAGTTTAAGACCCGGACATTAGTCATAAGAACTAACTCTAATGAGATCTAAGCAAGCACATGTGATCTCTTCATTTCTACAATCGCTTCTGAGATAGAGAGCTCACGAAGTTTCTATCTCAATAACATACATACAGAGCACATCCTCGCGAAAATGGTCAAAACGATTTCAGGAGACCTTGAAACATGAAATTCCGTTTAAAACTTTCTGAGCGATTATAATACTCGTACTTCTTATATTAAATGTACATGCAAGTAAAAAGGCAACAGAAAAAAAAAAAAAAAAAAAAAAAGTAATTTGGTAATAAATTATATAGCGGAAAAATTTAAATTAATGCTCATAATCTATGCTAACGTTGTACCTAAGGAATAGGGGTGCTGCAGACTACAACAGGGATCTAAGGCCGCGATGGTGACATGCCAATCCTGGTGATGTTTGGAAAGCCGGGAGCTTTGCGCCATGGCGTCTCATCTATGCCCCCCTCCACTCCCATCTCGTGCCCTGTCTACATAAATCAGAAACCTGACTACACCCCCCACCCCCTCGTCTTCATCTATCACTCACCCATCCACGTCACTTCTCTCTACTTAACAAATAAACATTTTTTTTTTGTATTTTCAAAGGAGCTTAATTTTCTTGTTAAGAAAATGAGACGACAAAAGCAGCCATCAACATAATGCCAATTTTGTCAAGAGAAATAATCAATAATTTATAATTAAAAATTTAAATATTTAAACTTTTATTAAATGAAAACAAGTTGGTGAATCACCGGTAATGTACTTTCACAGCGCGAATTTATCGATTAATTTTTCCTTCAGGAACTTCTGAATCTTCAAACTATATTTCGTTTCTTCAACAGTTATTATTTTTGTTATTGAAAATCACAACCTTATGGGATCCTTCCTGAATGCACATATAAAATTTTGTGTTGATATATTCATCCTACCGGAAGTTACCATGTTCAACGTAACAACTTCAACCGGGTTCAACTGTGCGGACCCATTCGGAGTGAGAGAGTCCTCCTGGTGCCGCCGCCACAACTAGCTCAGGATTATAGAACAGCTGAACTGGACATCCCATTCTTACACTCCTGTAAACAGAAATATTGTTTACTAGATGAAGGTGGTATGTAAACAAACAAGGTTGTCCTTAGATCTCAAAAAAAATTATTTATTTCATTCTGTTGATGTTTCGCTTTTCAAGGACATTTTCAATACATTTACGAAAAAAACATACATTAAACAGTTTTTTTTTTCCTTTTTATATAACCAACTACCTAACTATGTATATATATAAAACTAATAGAGAACTAACTATAACCACTAAAGTTTTAAATGGTAGTCAATATATTCTTTATATAATTGGAAACACCATGTGACGTGATCTTGTACTAAATCAGCAATTATATGGATATTCTTCTTCAACCAGAAATATTCTTTATATTGTCATATTCCTGATCAGAATCAATTTTAAACAAGAATTATTTTCCCATAGAAATAAAAGACGTTGTCTTCCCACTGTTTTATTTTAGACCAGAACCGGTTGTCAACGCAACTGCGTCATCATCGCCAGTTGTCCTTTAACCGCTGTGATGTATGGGTGGGATGAACCATTGATGATGACGCTGTAGAAAACCGGTTCTGGTCTAAAATAAAACAGTGGGAAGACGTATTTTATTTCTATGAGAATTCTCTTCCCACAACATCTTACTATAACATATGAAGTATTATTTTATTATCATAATTTATTTCCAATCTATACACAAGGAGCAAATTAGATACTTAAGAACGAAGACAGAAATGCGGATTACGGAAAGTGGATGCCATTTTTCTAATAGTCGTCAATAGTTATTTTTTTTAGCCTGCATGTTTTTTTAATACTTTTTACACATAAACAGGTACCGTCCTTATGGGGATTTTCAGAAAATATAAGGATGTCAGGAATCGAAGACACAAGAACCACCTCTGTTCCATATTTTTTCTTCAACTATTTTGGTTAGGACCAACAAGTATATATTTTTTATCATTATTTATTGTTGACTATCATCATATATATACGAATGTCTACCGACATTGCTGTATCAATGTTTTTCAGAAAATATAAGGAATCCAAGCCACAAGGACCATCCATATTCCATATTTCTTCTTCAGCTATTTTGGTTAGAACCAACCAGAATATATTTTTCATCTTCACGTATGGTACCTAGCCTATCATCTTACCTCGTTGAAGCCTCTCTAGTGACATTCATAAGTTAATGTGTTTTTCAGAAAATTTAAGAAACCGAAACCACAAGGACCTTCCATATTCTATATTTCTTCTTCGGCTAAATTAGTTAGGACCAACCAGAATAGTTTCTGCTCTCCCTCTAAACCTTGGATCTTATATTTGGTGGACTCTTACCTATTGAGCGTCCTCACCCCGACTCACACATGAGTTTTCGCCTTCCCTTTAATCTTCTCTTTATTTGATAAACCCTAACCTTCAGGTTTTGCTCTCTTGATAACAACACTCATACGTTAACTCTCCCTCTGAATCTTTGATCTCTATATTATGTACCTTTACCTTCTGTTTCTGTTTTTTTGAGGGCCCTTCGTTGAGCTTAAGGCTATATCTCGACTCACACCTAATTTTTTATCATAAAAAATTCACGATGAAGTTGGAGCAGCCGGTACATTACGGAAAATCTATCAAACCATGGTGATAGTTCAACGAGAGATTTGACTTCAAGATGGAGGAGGAGTTTTAGAGGGAAAAGCGGAGGACGAGGGGGGAATCCAATTTCATCCCCCCCCCCCCCCCACGTCCCTTCCAGCAACGGACCAACCCCCAAATACTATTTTCTGAGAGAGAGACAGAATATAGGAAGGGAGATCCCCAGTTCTGATACGAAGCGCTCTCACTCTTGCGCTGGGAAAAAGCAAAAGGGAAAAAAAAGAGGGAAAAAATAAAAAAAAATGTAGTTAAAAAGGGTTGTTCTGGGGAGGGCCATTTTTTAAAACGGGTGACGCTATCTCCCCCGTGGGAGTAGAAAACAGAAAACATTATAAATTACGCCTTAGAGGGTGTTCGCCAGGGCTTCCACCCGCCGCTTCGCCCCGCGATAAAATTAATAAGATTACACTTGTTTTAATTTATGGGCAACAGTGGGGCAGAGAATCCCTGTTTTTTTTTCATGCGTATTTTCTTTTTTTAATTTTTGTTGCATTTTTTTTATTTTTTTGCGAGAGCAGAAAAACTGCGGAGGATAAGATATCGAGTACAATTAAGGGGTTACCATATTTTTTTTTCTTTTTACTTTTTGAATTGAGCATATTTTTATGAAACATTCAGATAAAAAAAAGCTTTTGCTTAGTACCATAATGCAATGGATGGGAATAACCTGTCAACAGGACGGAGGGATTTTCATAATATCGTACATATGACGTATGAGTGGTTAGTGTCGTGTCTCAAGTCTGGACTTTATTACGAGGTCATATTGCCTACCACCAGAGCGTTCTTTCGTCACTTTGTTGAACATGATGCCTCTACCTAGGAGTCCCAAATGTTGTCTACCCTGGTTTATTTATCTAGGTCTTTAATGACATCGTATAAGCTCGACAAGGTGTGCTCAGTGTTCCTTTAGCTCCCAGATGAACCTTAACAAAACCTAAAGGTCTCGGTCGGGTTTCTAACTCGCTGCCGGCGCCCTCGTATGAGTGGTGTTTATGCAATCACTTTGTAACAGTGTTCTTACAAATCTTTACAAACCAAGTCCCCAGGTAGAAGACTCAGCGGTTTGACAGAAATATATATTTCTGCACATGTTGCCAAAGACTTCATACTTCAGAGACTACATGTGACTTAAGTTAGTTAGTTAATGTGACTCGTCCCCGGGCTTTAACAATAAGGTCATATTGCCTACCACCAGAGCGCTCCTTCGTGCCTAAATTTTGCCTAACCTAAATTTTTATTCACCTAGACTAGGGGTCTTTAACGAGTACCTGACATTGTACAGGCTCGGGACCGGACGGCGTGCTTGAGTTTATTTCACCTCTCAGATAAAATAAACTAAGGGCCTCGGCCGGGTTTCAAACCCGCGATCTTGAGCTCAGAAGGCAAGCACCGACGACCTCAGAGGTATATCATGAGTAGCTTCCCACCTCAGTGTATGTATTATGCCTTACTTTGCAATGAATACCATAGCGAAAACCAATGGAACTCTACACGATCATATTTAGGAGGCAGTGGATAGCCACGGGGAAGTGACATGGAGGTTATACTATAATGCGCCAATTTTGTATACTTTTTACCATGCCCGGGGTATTCTGATCTACAATGAATACATGAAATGATCGATTGATAAACATAATTGATTCAGTTCGTAACAATAAACATTTGTTGTATAATATATTTTAGTAGATCAATTTGAAAAGGGCGACTTCTTGACACTGTGTCCTGCTGGTTGCTCTCCTGAGCGTGCCACTATCCGACAGTCCTCCAGTGGCTAGCTCATGCTGGTCTTGCGCCACACATGACGCCCCACCTACCTGTCAGGGAAGTGCTCTATGGGTGCTCTCTTGAGCGTGCCACTATCCGACAGTCCTGCAGTGGCTAGCTCATGCTGGTCTTGCACCACACATGACGCCCCACCTACCTGTCAGGGAAGTGCTCTATGGGTGGTCCACATTGTACCTCTTCAGTCCTTCCTGCACTACAGCTGCCTGTGCGGAGTGCGGATCTCGGCAATCAACTAGCCCAACCCTGGGTGGCTACCCCGCCACTTAGCCACTACTCCTTTTACTTCCCCGGCTATAGGGGATATTATCGGTTAGAAATTCGATGTTGAATTTTCAACAGAATTTTATGTTACCGGAATTCCTGTCTGAGAACACGAGACACGAATGAACATATCGACACGAAAATTTATATGAGTATCCAGAACCCCATAAGGACGACACCAATAGCCAAATCGGCCGAAGGAAGAAGGTCCCTAACTCAAAAACCCTAATAACTCTCGATGTAACGAATTTAAACGAAATGGTTCAGAAAACTCTGAGTAAAACACCTAATGGTTTTCAACCGAATATGTAAATTGGGTTCAGAGGGATAGCGAAAACTTAATCGATTAATTAAAATTAAATCTTTATTTTAGAGAAAAAACACTATTCTGAAACTCTCTCTATATATGTATATATATATGATTTATCTCATTCATATGTTTCATATATATTAAGATTTAGTACCTGCCTTTGTATGTAATATAAGAGTTATTGTTATATATACAATTGTATGACATGTCCAATTACCGTTATTGTTTAAGGAAATTATCATTACTATATTTCATAAAATGATATGCTTATGATCATAATACCTTTGTGGAAGTTCTCATGCCATGTCCATGAGAAATTGTCCTATAGTAATGGACAACATGACGCCCATCTTCCCATTTGTCGTACGCCCCTCCCGTACACGGTACATGGAGATACATGGAGTATTGTGACATGTGGTGATATGGTTAATATTTAATTGGCTTCCTTGACCAATTTAATGTGTTTCTAACAGAAAAGCTACGAAAAATTATGTGAGATATTAAAATCTCATATTTAGGGTGAGTTGGGGTCACGTGTCAATAAAATGGGTAATACAATTATCATGGTTGGTAGATGTTGTTATGACTGAAGCGGGTGTACATTGGACACGGAAGAGGGGGGGTCCGTCGGTTGTTATGGGAACTAGGGGGGCAAGGCACTGCGAGCCACATCCGCATCCCAGTTGTAATATTCGCCACATTCTGTTTTGCTAAACTCATTTCGCTCTTGTCAACGTCGAAATAGTCAAAAAGAGACCCAATTCTACTTAATAATCCATCCAATTTCACGAGTTCTGACTCAGATGGGGGACAGGAATAACTTATCTGTCCCAATCTATGAAATTTTAAATTATTAAAGTTTTTAGGTTTTATTTATTTATTTTTATTATAAAAAAATTTAAATTTTATTTACTAAAATATTTTAATTTTCATTCAAATCTCAAAACTTTTTATTTTATCAGACTGCCTGTTGATGCGGGCAAACTCGAAAGCCGGCTAGCTGATACAAATAAAAATCTGTGAGAGTTCAATACGGTTAGTTATTGTGACTCATATGCGGGCTTTAATTTTCGTAGCTCTGATGGACATGAGACCGACTCTACTATGAGAGTCGTAAATTTTTATTCTCTTAGAATCTTTAACGAGTACCTGACATCATCCAGACTCGAGACCGACGCTTTACGTCCAATCAGACGGACGGCGTGCTCAAGGTTTTTTCACTTTTTAGATAAAAACCTAAGAGTTTCGGCCATTTTCTGAACCCGCGATTTTGAGCTCAGTAAGCAAGCCTACTTACTACCTCTGAGCTACCGTTGCCCTCGATTCTGATGTTGTGGGATGAAACATACCGAATGAAACTACTACGTTTCTACTACTTCTTATACTAAGGTTTTCTACACTATTGTGTCATCCTCAGTGGTAGAACTCCCGCAATGTTTACACAACCCATTGGAGATGATGACACAGTTGTGTTGAAAACGCCTCTTATTTCTATGGAGGAAGCTTATGAGGGCGTTTCGGATGTGTTTTGATTAATGATATATAAATAAAACAAACTTATTTTTCGTAATATTGTCTATGTCACAAAACATGAATACATATATGCAAACTTGGTATCCAATTTTGTATTCCAAATAGCTCATAAATCATATATGTGGCTTGGTGCAAGAAGTACCAATGTCCATATTACTATTATTAAGACTTTTGAAGTAAAAGTTTGGTCTAAGTATTACTTTTACATAACGTTTGGTACTGTAATCCTGACAATACTAAATTCTAAAGAAAATACTAATGTTGACATTGGCAATTTTACTAAAATAATTTTAATAGGCTAACATGCCAATGTTAATGTTTTTCAAATATTATATTTCTCATTTTTTTTTTTTTTTTTTTTCGAATTTTATGGCATGGTGAAGGGGCCCATAATATCGTCCTAAAAGAAGATTTATCAATAGAAATATTTATAAATATAAAATATTTATAATTAAAAATATAAATAGTATCCATTGAATTAATAATTTGATATACTTGTATCTTTTATTACCTATTTATTCAATACATATATATGAAATGACATGAAACTTTATTGCTTATCGAGATACAAATCTCATAGCAAGGGTTGACCTTACTAGTTCACACATAAATTTAATACATTTTATTTACATATATATAACATAATATATATAAGTTTATATATCAATACAACTTATAATTAAATATAACAAACTTAATTGAACAAAAAAATTAATTTTGGAGATACAATATTAAAAATATGGGCCGAAGTAAAGAAAAGAGAAATGCCAACTGTTGTGAAATATGTTATATTGAGGGCAAATCATAATAAAACTGTTTTTCTAAATTTTAAACTTTTAGTTACAAAAATAAATGTATTATTGATTTTTTCATCGTCATCGTCATCAATACTTAGCAAATTAATTATTTTATCAGAAATTGCATTATAGTGTGAGATATATTTATTGATAAATTTGTTTCTGTATTGGTTTAACATTGGACAAGTTATGAGAAGATGGAGTATGTAATCATTATCACTGTTACAAAGTGAACAGAGTCAAACTGAAATTTAGCTGGGTAATTTGTATAATTCAAATGAGTTGTATATTTTCCTGAGACCCGTAATTGTGAAATAATTCTTTGTTTGTTTATATGGTTCCTCATTTTTAAGTAACTACGATGCCTGATGACTCCTGTCTTTCTTCCTCTTGTTCTTCAGCCATTTCGCTACAAGCCAAAATATTTTCGAATCCCCGACTTATATAAATGGGGGTTAGATTAGGAGGGTTGGAACGGCGTTAGACCCCCTATCCGTTATTTTGCCAAGATAAGCCGAGATTTATGTGACTAACCTCTCTCTACGTGTCCTTTTCTCTCACTCCTTCCCTCTCCCTTCTACCAATGATTTATTTCCCAACCTTACTTTATTTCTTTTATATCGAAAAAAAAATAAAATAAAATAAAAATATTCCTTGACTACAACAGTTATATAATATTAACAATTTTAGAGGAATTATCAAAACATCAAATACCTTTGTGTATGAGTGTCTGTGAACACGATAACTCAAAATTTCATATATTGATCCAAAACTCCTTAAAAACACTTTCAATTCCTCAGTTATGTGTATAGAAGTTATATAATCTATAATGGTTAGGTTAAGTTTTATGAATCATGCCCGGGCTTTAACTACGAGGTCATATCGCCTACTACCAGAGCGCTCTTTCGTCACTCTGGTGGACATGAGCCCGACTCTACTGTGGGAGTCCTAAATTTTGCCTACGCTAAATTTTTATTCACCTAGGGCAGGGGTCTTTAACGAGTACCTGACATCGTACAGGCTCGGGACCATCGCTTAACGTCCCATCCGAAGGCGTGTTTAAGTTTAAGTTTATTTTACCTCCCAGATAAAATAAACTAAGGGCCTCGGTCGGGTTACGAACCCACGTTCTTGAGCTCAGAAGTCAAGCACGCATACCACTGAGCTACCGGCGCCCTCTAATCTATAATGGGTTTAATAATAATGGTAATACAATACGCCATAAGAATATATACATTAAGATAGCTTATAAATTAGATACATAAACAGATATTAACTCTTAGAATTGATACACATGGATTAAAATTAACAATACTACTAAAAAATTAAATGAAATAAATATGAGTACATTTTTTAAAATTTTATTATTCTAAAATCTGTATAAAATATACAATGTGTAGAAATGAACATGAGAAAATAAAATACGGTATAATTGATGGGAGAAGCCAGCCAATGCTGACATTCCTTACATAGTCTCATTATTCACAGAAGATCGCGAGGCCACCGTCATCTTAGGCGTCGTGGAGGGTTATCGCGATGGGACTGAGAATTCAAGGAATGTTGAGGTCTTTGTGTAGGACTTTGTTGGTGACATAAAAGGGAGCATTGACAATTTGTCGTGAGACTTTTAACAGAAAAGATTGTATTCTGTTAATGTTGGAACTGTTGGCAGAGCCCCATAGTTCTAGTCCGTATGTCCATATAGGTCATATGATTGTTTTGTAAATTGTAAGTTTGTGCTCAACAGACTATATCGTCTGTTGAGTTTTTGTCGTTTGAGCCTTATGTGTAGATTCCACGTTAGTCTGCTGTCTAAGTAAAACCCAAGATACCGTACGTTGCTGGCGGTTGGAATGAGAGCATTGTTCATAGATACAGGTGAACCGCTTTTGCCTTCGCAAAGTGAAGGTAACTTGAACACATTTACCATCGTTGATCTTAATTGAGTACAAAAATAATAATATGAATAAATACAGTAGTTACATTTTTTTTTATTTACTCAAAATTTTTTTTATAACTTTTCCGGTATTGTCTCTTTCACGAAGACATTTCGGGATGTTCTTACGACCCTTCATCAGGTCACAATGTGCAAAATATAGAAAAGAGAAAGAAAACAAAACAAGAATAACAATTATATATTTTTTTTTAATTATATAAATAAATAAAATGATAATAAAAAATAAAGAGTTTCCACTAACATAAATAAGTGTTCACTATGTCTTTAAATTATTTTCCTCTTCGGCCAATTTAGCTGAAAATCTTGTCATACTCAGGGTATTTCTCCGTATAGCTGGGAATGTTAAAGCAAGGAGATATTAAATTGTTTAGGAGTATAAATAGATTTGGACTTTTCAAGTATTTATTTATTCCTTTCATTTTGTTTTTTAGTAGTATTGTTAATTCTAATCCATGTGTGTCAGACTCTAAGAGTTAATATCTGTTTATGTATCGAACTTATAAGCTACGTTAATGTAAACATTTTTATGGTGTAACATCCTACTAAAATGTTATGGTTTAACATAAACAAATATTATTATTATTACAAGTTTGTTTTGTTTCTATCGACCACTAGCCTCTTTCCTACTGTAAATAAAGGAAGTGACTAATGGTGGCAGAGCAGGTTGTGGCTGGAAAGGAAGGCGATGTTCCGTAACCAGAGAGACCCCTCCGACGATCCTCCCCCAGATAGCGTCCTGGTGAACAGTTGGTACTGGACCTCCTACATCTAGCACCCACTATTACCGCACTTCCATATGTCCCAACCTCGGGTAATTTGACTTTTATTGGTTCCATCTGTGCTGTCGACACCATTGTCGCTCCTGTCACCAGAGGGCGATACGCCAGGTTGCCCCTCCGATTTATTCCCCTCTCCCCTTGTCTCTTCTTGGTGGCTCTCTCATCTCCCGTCACCCACCGTGACCTAATCAGGGGCTCAATTGACCCTATCAGCAAGTGTCTATACCACAAGTGAACATTTACTAAACTAAAGAGCAACGTCTATTCCCATTTATCCTTTTATTTCTTTATCCAATTCAATTATTATGCAAACATTTAATTTATCTAATATTAATTTAAACATGGAATACAATATCAGGATTCTCTCTTCCTTCCCCGGCGAAGTATAGGGGAAGTTATGCAACAGTCAGAAATTCGATGTTGAGTTTTCACAGGAATTTCTGTTTTTCCGACCCTCTGATTCCAAAATGTCGGTCTGTGTCTCTGAACTCATAATCATCATCGGCGCAACAACTCATCTCTGAGTCAAGGTCTCCTAGATCTGCCTTCTCCAGTCGTCTCGGTCCTGTGCAGCTGCTCTCCAGTTCCTGACTCCAAGTAGGATCCTCGTATCATGCGCAACACCGTCCCTCCAACGCAGCTTCGGCCTCTCAACACGTCTGGCCCCGTGGATTTCCTCCAGTAATGTCATCTTTGGCACATCATGGTCTCCCATCCTTGCCAAGTGTCCTGCCCATCTTAGTCTGTGAAGTCTTACAAACCTTACTACGTCCGGTTCTTGCGACAAAGCGTATAGCTCCTGATTTGTTCTTCTCCTCCAGTCCTGTCCGTCGTAGACATCTCTATAGATACAACGTAGGACCTTGAATCAGGACTGCTTGTTCGTCAGTCTTTGTTATTGTCCATGTTTCAGAACCGTAAGTTAACACTGGACGAATCAAGGTTACATATTAATAATAGTGATATTTATTTCCGTTAAACTATAACATGATAACAGGATACGTCACACGAATGTATATATTATAAATTAGATACCTTAACAGCTAGCTATTCACTCTGGGAGTCTGGCACACTTGTAATAACAATACTTACATAGTAATAAAACATAATACATTTTAAAACTTAAAATGAAATGAATAAATAAATATTTAAAAATATATGAGTATAAAAATAATAATATAAATTAATACAGTAGGTATAGTTTTTAATTTAATTAAAATTAAGATAATATTGTTTATAGCTGTTAAGCGTCTTATTCACGACTATATTTCGAAACGTTCTTACGTCTTTAGATCTCAATGTGCGAAATACAGAAAAGAAAAAGGAAACAAAATAACAATAACAAATATAAAAATGAGGGCACCAATAGCTCAGTGGTACGCGTGCTTGTTTTCAGAGCTCAAGATCGTGGGTTCGAAACCTGGCCGAGGCCCTTATTTAATTTCATATGAGAGGTAAAATAAACGTAAGCACGCCGTCCTTTGGATGGGACGTTAACCGATGGTCCCGAGTCTGTACTCGTTAAAGACCCCTGCAGGTGAATAAAAATTTAGTTTAGGCAAAAAGTAGAGTTGGGCTCAGGTCCACCAGAGTGACGAAAGAGCGCTCTGGTAGTAAGCGATATGACCTCGTAGTTAAAGCCCGGGAATGAGTCATAATAACTAACTAACAAATATAAGAAAAAATCGGGTCTAACCCCGTTCCAACCCTTCTAATCTATCTATTTATATAAGTCGGGGATTCGAAAATATTTTGACTTATAGCGAAATGGCTGAAGAACAAGAGGAAGAAAGACAAGAGTCCTTAGACATTGTAATAATAATAATATTTATTAATCAAAATTTCTTATAAAATATATTACATCAATAGCTTATAAACTTATTTAGGACATAAATATCAAATTTTTAATAAAATGCATTTATATTTTTAATTATAAATATTTTATCTTTATATTTCTATGGATAAATCTTCTTTGATGACGATATTTCTATGCGATCAACCACCCCCTCATCCCCTAGTTCGCTTTTCTTACGGGGTTCAGGATACACCTATAAAATTTCGTGACGATCGTTATCCTGTTTGTAGACACACTCAGATGGACTTTTTTTTTTTTTTCATTTTTGAAGGGTTGAAAACCTGAAATTCGGTGGAAAACTCAAAAAAGATTTTCTGACCAATTACATAACTTCCCCTATTCCTATAAAAATAAAAACCAGCTCTCTTGACATGTTGAAATGATGATTTTATGTGTGGTGGTTGTGAGGGGGATCAAATGTACCTGATGTAACCTATGTCAGTTTTAGAGAGGGCTCTCTCCATAAAGTTTACTGTGTGTTGTGAGTGTCAGGTTGAGGTGGGCGGGGTTCACAAAAAGAGTGAGACACACAGAAAAAACCATAAGAAGAAGAAAGAGATGTGCTCAGTGGCTCACAATAGGGGTGCTGTGACATGTTCCCCCCTCGGGTCCATCCCCTATGGCGCCACCACTCTCTGAGCGACAGCTTTATGTTATTTAAGACAACACCCATCTAATGAATATATAAAACTGATACATAAATCTTAGCGAAAGGGGAAGTAAGAGAAAAAAAGTATATATATATATATATATATATATATATAATTTAAAAAAACAATGGACTTAACATTGGAACTGCGGAACTCCTGAATGTATCTAAAGGATGATATACAGACACTGTTTATTACAACTCTTTTCAATATTTTGTGCAAGGACTTTAAATTAGGTATCCAAAACCAGAGAAAGTCTTTGAGGTGAACTTCATTATGACTAAGCTCAAGGAGTGGGTCATTAGACTGAAGATGGAGCAAGTTGGGTCGCTCTTAAGCTCTGTTATACGAGTATATTGACTGGTAGGCTGGCATGCTCCGTTCGCTCCTTGCTACTGTCCGCCATAACAATATAGGTTGTATAGTGCTAACCTTAATGAATTCATGTTCACTTCGATTTTCATTTAAACAGTATTTAATGGCATTATACTTGGCAAGGTTATTCCATCAACACATTTTATTTATCTTAAGTATTCATTTTTATATATTTTATTATCACTTTCTTATACCTATAGTCTAAGGAGTAATGATATCGTGCGAAAATCTGAGTTTTCAAGGTCCCCTGAGTATGTTTTGACCATTTTCGCGATGATGTCTATCTGTGCCTTTGTGGGTATGTTAGTTATTGTGAGTCATGCCAGGGCTTTAACTATGACGTCATATCGCCTACTACGAGAGCTCTCTTTGTTCGTCCTCTGAGCCCAACTCTTAATTTTGAGAGAATCCTAAATTTGTGTACCATAAATTATTCACCTATGGTAGTGATCTTTAAGGAATACCTGACAATGTACAAACCATCGCTTAACATCCCATTCAAATTACCCCGAAATTATGTATATAATTCAAATTCACAAATGTTTCCCCTGAAATAAAGACATTGATAACAATGAAACCCCCAATATAGTGCTAACTCTTTAACGGTTGGTCGGATTGTCATGCATTTCACAGGTAGTAGTAGTAACTATGTATTCGCTGTGGGGTCCGCTGTTGCAAGGCACCTCTAATACCTGTAGTGCCCAGCGTTCCTAACTTCGTACTAGCTGTGGGGTCCGCTGTTGCAAGGCACATACTAGCTGTGGTGCCCGCTGTTCCAAGGTACTTAATGCCTGTAGTGCCCAGCGTTCCTAACTTCGTACTAGCTGTGGGGTCCGCCGTTACAAGACACATACTAGCTGTGATGCCCAGCGTTCCTACCTACGTACTAGCTGTGGGTTATTAAGTGCGCACTGGCTAGGATGTCCAGCGATGCTAAGTATTCACTAGCTGTGGTTTCCGCCGTTGAAAGGCGCATAATAGCTGTGGTGCCCAGGGGTCCTAAAAACTTACTAGCGTTACTATAGTTGAAGGACTATAAGCCTTATTCCGTATGAATAATTGAAAATTATAACATCATGAATGCACTGTCGAAGAATTGAATTGAGATATTGGAAGAAAAATCAAAGTTCCCCGGGCAACGCCGGGTATTACTGCTAGTATATATATGTAATTCAAATGCACAATTGTTTCCCCTGAAATAAAGACGTTGATAACAATAAGACCCCCTAGTTGTTAACCATGAGATGTGTATCAGAGTATCAGAGAGGTACGCTCGCCATAAAACCGTCCTGCTTCCCACACATAGAGACGGGAGGTGAGGTGGTTCAGATCTCCGGAGTCAGGAGCTGTGGAGGCGTTAGAACCTCTCTCTAAGATAACCTCACCAACTACACCCTGTTTTTGGGCTCTTCTTCTTTTTCCCTATACTTATCTTCAACTGAACCAATTAGTTAGACCATCGCTGATAGGGACAGGAACACTGGATTTGAATACAATGGTCCAAGTAGCCAAAGGCCACTGGGGATTATATATTTAAACAGATTTTTTTTTATTTTTTTATTTTTTTTTTCAAAATAAAACACATTAGGTTTTTTGTTAATGTGCTCCCTTTGCCCCGAGGCCACATATATATTTATTGGGAAGTTAAACCTCCCATTACAGAAACTGTCTCCCAAATACTGATCTTTAAACCACCTATTAAGCGGTTTTTTTTATTTTGTATTATAATTATTATTATAGGCATTACACTTTTTTTTTATTAGTTCAATACGCTTCTCAACATCATAGCGTTCTCATGGCCGAGTAGTCTATGTTCCTCTCTTTGATATATGAATAATCCATCCAACATCAAGCGCATTCAGTCCTAAGAACCATCCTTGATGCTCCCTCATTTCATCTACTACCAGAAAGCTCTTTCGCCTGAGCCCGACGTTACTATGGCAATCCTAAATTTTGCCTCTTTAACGAGTATCTGATATCGTACAGACCTCTCTAACTAAGATCTGTCGAATCAACGTCTTAATAATTACATTTTATTATTTATAAACTAATTTATTTTTCTTGTTTTTCTCTTTTATGAATTTTTATTACCATTTTATTTGTTTCTATTTATTTTTTTAAATTTCTTTATATACATTCTACAATTGTTATTGT
This sequence comes from Aradus depressus, assembly GCA_963662175.1. Lineage (NCBI taxonomy): Eukaryota > Metazoa > Arthropoda > Insecta > Hemiptera > Aradidae > Aradus > Aradus depressus. Next base: position 14,396,652 of record OY759214.1, on the reverse strand, counting down.
TTTTTTGTTTTTTTCTCGTTTCAAAATTCGCACATTATGACCTGAGGAAGGAACGTCCGGAATATTCGTTGTGAAAAAGATACTTGAGATGTTTTCAAAAATTATTATTTAAATAAAATTAAAAAAATATATCACTGTATTTATTATTTTTTTATTATTATTTTAGTACTTATATTTCCAAGTATTTATTTATTCGTTTGATTTTTTAATAGAATTGTTAATTCTAATGCATGTGTGACTCGTTTGAGGTACTCTATAGAATATCTATAAATATACACAAAATGATTAATAATAATAACTTTAAAAAAAATATATAAGTAAATAATAGAAGATAAAAGAGGGCGAGCAAGCACACTGAGCTCGAGATCACGAGTTCGAAACGCGTCCGAGGCTCTTTTGTTTATATATCTGGGAGGTAAAATAAACTTAAGCATGGTCTTCTTCGGGTGAGATGTTAAGCGATGGTTCCGAGCCTGTACAATGTCAGGTAGGGTTAGGTTAGAAATTAAAAATTTAGGGTAAAGGAAAATTTAGGACTCCCACAGTAGAGTAGGACTCGATGAAAGAGCGCTCTGGTAGTAGGCGATATGACGTCATTGTTAAAGTCTCGGCATGAGTCATAATAACTAACGTATCCTATTACCGTGTTATGGTTTAACGGAAATGAATATTGTTATTATTAACTGGCCATAATATGGCCATCATATTATGATGAATGTTTCGAGACAACATGATGTTGCCTATACAGTTTCTTTTTTTTTTTTTTTTTTTTTTCCTCCCCTTTTCTGGCTTTATGATCAGCGCACATCAGCCATCACTAATTAAACGTTTCTTGAAATTAATTGGGTTTTGTGTGGGTTTATCTTTGTGTAAGTCCAATAAATGAAAGGTTTTGTGCATCTCTACAAACCGAGAACCCGGGGAAACTGTCAAACGAAAGGATTCGCCGACCAGAATGAACAATATTTTAAAAAACAATAGAAGTTATCAATTTTCTTAAATTCTGAGGAAATCTTTCCGAACATCTTGGTTCTAATCAATCTTGTGGCACCACCCTGGCCTAGACAACAACAAAAAATATTTTAATTAGTAGATAATGTTTTTTGTTTGGACTTGAGTTATGTGTGGGTTTGTTGGAAGTGAATGAAGTTGCTCTTTTAGTGAGTGATTCAGGCAAGGACTCATTAAGATTTCACCCATAGATAGTTAGCAGGGGTTTTGATGAATTGTCTGTCCTTTTCCAGTTGGAGGGGGGTTCCTCTGCTTATTTCATTCATGGCAATAAGATTTTCTGTGTTGGGGCAGTAGCGTAGCCCCCAACCCCGCTGAAAAAATGAAAAATTACTTCTTCTTAGCTACTTTCTAACGCCTTGATTATCCATCTCTTTTAAATCCACCACATCGTTCAGCCATGTTTCACATGGCCTTACAATATTCCAACTCTCTTGGCATAATGTTTTTCATTGATTGTCCGGGAATTAATGAGTGCTTACATTTTTGATATTTTTCTCACAATAAATGATTCTTTTATGATATGTATAACATAAAATTTCATTTTGCAGCCTATTTTGACGTGAAAACGTCTATTCGCTCGTTGACCACAGTGATAGCCGGTCAAACTTTCTTGTGTTACAAAATACCGTCAGATTTCAATCGATAATAACTACGAGACTAATAATGCGATAACAACGGTTGAGGTCACAATAGATAGAGCATGTCTGTACGTGTTTGTTGTGCAGTATTATCGGGCTAGTGTGGGCGCCGGCGGATGATTGTTGCGAATTAGCGTTGTGTAAAATTAGAAATTAGTGTAGCGTGATAACGCGTTTAGATAAGACGTTGATTCGGGTGTCATTGTAAAGAGCTTGAGAAGCACTACTAGGACTCAAAGTGAAACAATAAAAATATTCGCCGAAAAATATATGTAAAAATCGGTATTAAATTGAAAATTGCAAAAAAATTAAAGATGTCTCATATGAATCGTAAATATGCGCGGAATTATAGAAAACGCAAATCAGAGGAAAGCTCGTATCAAAAGGAATTTTAAAAACCTAACAATTCTAGTGCCAAGCAAATGCAAGAGCTACGGCAGCATCGAAAAGAAAATGAAAAATGATTTTATCCCGACGTTTTCACGGAAAATCTACGGCATGGACCTTGACTACGCCTTAATGTTTTTTTTTACTCTTACTATGCTATTCATATAAGAATATATATATTGAAATTCATTGTTGAGTTTTGAACGGAAATTCATGTATTCTGACTCCCTGATTTGGAAAATATAAAAAAAAAGTTGTCGGTGAATCACCGGCTAGGTACTTCCCCCGCACGATTTAATCTATTAAGATTCCGCTCTCCCTCCAAAGCCAATCGACCGCTTGGAATAAAAATATATATTTGACTTACATAGTGGCTTATGAATCCTCATATTGAATTTTATGTAGCTACATTCATTACATTGGCAGTTATTTGGGTATTTAAGTCGAGTCCCATTTCTCTGGTCCCCCCTTTGCCTATGTAATAAATCATGTAATTTACTTTAGTATCCTATCGATTTTCACCCAAATCGACCAAAGGAAGGGGGGGATCAGGGAGGTGCTCAATTCAAAAACCCTAATAACTGCTGACGTAATGAATTTAATGATACAATATTTGGTATGAAGATATATGTAAGTCAACTACTGAATATTAGTTCTGTGGAGAGGGAGCGAAAAAATAATTGATTAATTCGTTCTGGGGAAGTACATTATATGCGGTGATTCTCCTACGATTTTTTCACAATTTTTTTCAATGTCCTTCAATTTCCCAGAATATGACACTGTTGTATATAATTTCTTCTTGTCTCCATTGAATCGGTTAACCAAATAGGTCTGAGAAACAGAATAGGATGAGAAAAAAAAGGGACAGGTTGGCAGAGGTCCCTTCTTAACATTCCAGATCCACAGGTAAGGAACCCCAGAGGTGGATTTTAAAAACTCGATCTCAGGGTTTGAAACAAATCACAGGTAGACAAAAGGAAAGATGTGTCTCTCAGTTGGTTTTACAGCTGTCACGTCCACAACGTTACAATTTATTAAACTTCCCTACTATTTTATTGAACATTTTTTGTTCTCTTGTTTTGATTATTTATACCACTCAGAAATAGTATGGTTTTATTTATTTTTGAGTTTTTTGTCTTTTGTTTTCGTTTTCACTAAAATTTTCGTCACGGTGGGATCTACATCAGTTAGGCTTTTTTTAGTAGTTATAATGGGAGCCAGATACAGGTCAACTGTTCTATTTTATATATAGACCAGAATTACATAGTGTATTTCGAATCAATGTAATAATCAATCAAATCGAATCAATGTAATAATAATCAAATTTTTTATAGGTTCGGTGAATCATCAGCAATGTACTCCCCCAGCACGAATTAATCAATTAGGGTCTAATCAATAGTTGACTTATATATGGCCTTCTGAATCCTCATACTATATTTTGTTCAGTTAGTTATTATGACTCATGCCCGGCCATAACTACGAGGTCATATCGCCTACTACCAGAGCGCTCCTTCGTCACTTATGTGGAGGTTTCACAGATATCACTTCTCTACCTGTAAGAAGTATAGGGGACGTTATGTAATCAAAGAGAAATACAATGTTGTCTTTCCACAGTACAGTAGACTCTCCCTTAGCCGGCGTTCTGTTAACCGGCGCGTTCCCAAAATAATATCAAATTTGTTAAACTAAAATTAACATTCAATTATTAGATTATCAATTATATGAGCCACGTGTATTTACGAGCACATAATAATTCCGTAACTCAAGAATCGTTTATGTATTTTTATTGTACTATACATATTGTACATTGTATTTATAGTGACGGGCAACAATATCGTCTTATCAGGAAATGAACACTTAACTAGTAAAGTAGGTATGTATATATTTGTCAATTTAATAAATGTTATCAACAAAATGCATACGTGTTTTATTCCTTAGCTCACCTAAAAACACTTTTTTTTATGCTTTAATTAATATATTTTTTCTCAATAATTGATTATTTCCGTTATCCGTCGTTTTCTGTTATCCGGCGTCACGTCGATCCCTGCAACGCCGGATAAGGGAGAGTCTACTATATTTCATTTTTTCCGATCCCTGATTCCAAAAATTAAAAAAAAAAAAAATCGTCGGTTTATCACCAATGTAATTCCTCGGCAAGAATTAATCAATAAGTGTTCTCTCTAAAAATCAATAGTTGAATTAAAAACGGGCTTTTGAAACCTCATTATAAATTTGTTGTCGATATATTCATTTTATCAACAGTTACCAATAACTACAAAGCTTTTATGATAAGCGCCCACTAAACCTCCCTTCCCTATTTGAGTGGAAATTATAAGAAAAAAGGTGTTTTTGTCCAATTTTGGAATCAGAGGGTCAGAAGTAACAATTCCTGTCGGTCTGTGTATCTGTCAACACAACAAAGATAACACCTTAAAGACGACACATTGATTTTCAGCTAAATCGGCCAAAGAGGAGATTAGGGGGAAGCTTAACACAAATTATAAATGCAGAAGTAGGTAATGAATTTATAGACACCAAATTTATTATGACTCAGAAGCCCTTGGGTAAGTTTTATTTTATTTATTTATTAAAACGGTTGATTGGTTTTAGTTGAAGAGCGAACATTTAGTTAATTAATTCTTGATGGGGAAATACATTTTGAATGTGAAGTAGGTGTGTTATTTGTGGAGTACGAAACCCGGTACACATCACCTAACAACCTGCGAGGATAAGATAGTAATCCCCAAAGCTAACAGCTGCGAACTTATAATAATAATAATAAACGTCGTTATTTCTTTTTCTTTTTACAGATGTACAATAATAATAATAGTATTGACTGACAAAACTCATGGTCAAATTGACCATCTGATGGGTTGTCTCTTCTATTTCTACTCAAACATATATAAAAGTGACAAAATAAAAATAAAATAATTCAAATACTAATTCAGTAATTTACAAAATTAACTTAAATGATCCTTTAAAAAAACTAACAAAACATAAAAATAAAAAACATCTTCCTGTTTATATATTATTAATAATTAAATTCTGAAACTAGCTCAAACCGCTGCGAACTTATATATTATTTGCGTATCTGTATGTATTCGAACTTTATGAGCGTAACGAACTTAGGAATGAACTTTATTTGAAATGAAGATCTCACATGTAATAACTTAGATTTCATATTTTGAAGAAAATTAGAATATAATCAAATCAATAATATACCAATTGTTTTCGGGGCGTAAATACATTTTACAAAATACCGCTTATATTTATGATCTAATCAAAAATATTTATTTTATGTGAAATATGATTTTTCGATGGCCCCCCATTTTGCGAGATACATGTCTAAGAAGTCTTACAATTATATCTGGAAACCGATTCATTTTTAGACATTTTTTTTTACTTCCACAAAAACGCCGAAAAATTGGTTCTAAAAAAATTTAAATTACCTTCGATTTGAGGATATAACCATTACGAACAAAGTTATAGATAAGGCTACAAAGAAAGTTCAATAAATATCTATAAAAAATATTCAAAGTATCCCTCCTTTAAATTGTGACGCTTGACAACGAATTTTAAAATATATTTTTATTGAGATCTCAATATTCCCATTGACAATTAACTAATCCAAATATTACACAGAAACCTGACGGGGATGAGAGATCAATCAATATTCGTAACTTGAACAGAAGATGGCCTCCCGATCTTCTCTCTGAGGACAGTGAATGATACAAATATAACTTTTAGTGCCAGTGCTGGCTGGCTTCTCCCATCAATTGACATTTTTATATTTTTGCTATGTGATCAGATATTTGCTTATTATGTACCTATATATTGTATATAAGAAATAAAATGATTTAAAAAATATAGTTTATTTTTCATTAAAAATAAAGAAAAATATGTGGCCATATGGGCATTACTGTGTATAAGAAAGTCTCAGAATTACGCTGTATTATGAATCAAAGAAAACCAACAAATTATTTTCTTATATTTAGTAATGCCAGATTAAAATGAGTTTTATAGCAGGGAGAGTGATCTGGAAAATGTGGTTGGTATATGAAAGTCCTGCTATGGCCACATGAGATATCCTAATGAAAGAAGGAGCTTTCAGACCGGGATGGCAAAAATATCACCTACGTCCTACATGAACAAAATTAAATTAATCTATTAATTATTTAATAATAACCATAGATGGGACGATGGCAGAGCAACAATACTTGGTTGTTAGGAGGTGAGGTGACTTTCCCCTGTCATATGATGGATATGACAGACAAAAGATCTGTGATATGATGGAAGATGTGATGTGAGGCGGGGGGGGTACTACGGATAACAACTTGAGATATATCCTATCCTCCTAATTGACAAATCTACCCGACCATTGTCCCATTGATAACACAACAGACCATTGTTAACATCACATCACATCAACACTCAATTGACAGACGTTATTAATTGTTATTTGGAAAGGGAGGGGGGAGAGAGGGTTTGTTACTAATAGACTCTCTATGTCTCCCCCCCACCGCCCCTCAAAAAACAATAGTAGATTCCGCTGTGAAAATAAGTATTATATGAAGGAATATTGCGTGGTGAATTGTAAATTTATAATTTATTTGAAATATGAGAAGTTTTCTTTTTTTTTATATGACTCATGCCCGGGCTTTACCTGCGAGGTCATATTGTCAACACTAAAAATTATAAATAATATTGATAAAAGAGCAAGCTGTTGTGACAATGCTAAGATTGTTTGGGCTCTCAGAAAAAATGGGTTCACCTAGCCTATGTCACATTGTAACCACATTACAACCTCCTCTTTCATTCAATCAGAGTGCAAAGACATTGAGTGATAATAATAATATTATGATGAGTAAGAGAACGAAAAAGTGTGCAATGTCAACAATTTTTATAATGAAGGTAGGTGAAATTTGTGAAATGTGAAAAATGTGGTTTCGAGTCAAAGTTATTTCGTTACTTATAATATTATTTTAATAAAATTGTTTATAAAGAAGGATTTTCCATTATTTCAGAACACAAAAAGCGCTATTTTGTTAATATTGAATTTGCAATTGTATGTCCCTGTGACATGTAGTGTTGAACTTTGATTAATGGCCCAAACTATAGTGTATCTAAACTTCATCACAAAGTCCAATTAAAAGTAAAACATTATTTTTTTTAATGCTCAGTAATAACAATTTAGTTATTGATATAGTAAATACATTACATAAGGCGTTCAGCAAAAAAAGGTTTGAAGGCAGGAATACAATAATTCAGTTCAATTCATTTGAAACAATTTTAAATAAAGTGTATTTTGCGTTTTTTCAAAACACAAGAAAATGGGCATACGATAGTTTGGTTCTAAGGTGCTGATTTTGACCATTACTTTCACCATTGGATCATTAATTTAACCATTGCATCACAATTTTGACCATTGAAATAATGATACAATTTTCTGTTTTCTCAATGCCAAGTCTAGTTTTGTATTCTGGTCGGTGAGAAAAAATGAATTTGAACACCGTACACCAACACAATAAAAACAACTAAAGAAAAAAAAAACAATGTTAAAAAAATGCATCCAAAAAAAATTGTGATCCAAAAAAGACATTCTCCATTGTGAAAGAACCCATTGAAGTCCATTTACCGGGAACCTAATCCTTTTTTGGAGAAGATGAAACTGTTGAGAGGATCCCCAGAAACAACCCCATCTTCTTGGTACCTGTCCTGGGAGTCTTTGAAAGGTTGCTAGAAAAAAATAGATGATTTTATTATATAGGAGACAGAAAATAACAGGGCTTCAAAACTGAACTAATGAGACTCCTAGGAGAAAAACCTTTATTGTGGCTTTTATATCCTTTTAAGGGACTTAAACCCAAACAACATCTTAAATTAGCGCAATAATATAATTGTTATATCTTTTTACTCGAATTTTAATTGTTTTACTTTTATATTGTCTAATTCCAAGAAACATTGTTCATAATGTGCATAGGTTTCGGCTTACGTAATTTTATTATATTCTCAAATATTTGTAAATGTTATGTTAAGATCGAGAGAAGAGGACTGCAGGCCCACAGGACGCATCATGGAAGACCAAGACCGAGATGGGCTGAAGGCTAGTGAGGGCGACTAATTCGAATACTTCATAGTTCGTCGCCAACGTAGTAAGAGTGAGACTGGCGGTCCGCCATGGAAAAGACGCTTACTAGGATATACAGACCCAATTAAACCAGAGGCTGGTCCCACGTATATATCGTGGAGGGCGACTGAACAAGGAACCTGGTTGTTAGCAGCCCGATCGATCCTCTCTAATTGGATCCATAGACTACTAGCAATGTACTACTTTATTTGTGCATTATGCCGAAAATAAACCAGAGCCTATTTGTGCAATTTTTCTATACATATACAATTGAGTATGGCCAATGCGCTCCTATTTTCGTATTTTAGCCATCCTGTTGGCACCCATTTCTCTCTCAATTCACGTCAGTGCTAGTCGAAGATCAACTGAATATATCCTACCTTCTATTTATTTATTTATTAAAATATTTATACTCACGTAGCAAAGGCAACACTGAAATATAAGTAGTAATGTTTACATTCCCATACAAATATAAGAAAGTATTGTCGCCCGAAAGTCCAAGATCGAATTTTCAAGGTCTCCAGAATTCGTTTTGACCATTTTTGCTATTATGTAAATCTCTGTGTGTGTGTGTTTGAACTTCTAACACAGAATCGTTTATAGCAAAGAACTGAAATTTGAAATGAAGATGACACATGTGCTATCTTACATCTGATTATAAATTACCGTTTATATTTATTGTTTAATCAAAAATTGTGAAAAAATAAAGTGGTAAAAATAAAAGTTACATATAAAAGAAATACGATTTTTCGTAGGTTGTCCAGTATGTGAGATTAATTCCAAAAACAGTTCTAAAATGTTATGAAAACTATTTTTTTAGACATTTGCTTGATGTATGCGAAAGCGGTTAGTCCTATCAAAAAATTGGTTCTTACAAAAAATGTATTAAATTCAATTTCCAATCCCTAAAATGTCTTCAAACTTGAGATAGAACAAATACGTACGAAAATGTAGCGCCCAAAAAAATATAAAATAAGTTTTCATAGGAAATATGTCAAAGTAATGTTTAATTGTGACAGCATTCTGTCACCAATAACACCCTTCATAACGCCTTATAAATGTATAGCGCCCCAAAAAATATAAAATACGTTTTTATAGGAAATATGTCAAAGTAATGTTTAATTGTGACAGCATTCTGTCACCAATAACACCCTTCATAACGCCTTACAAATGTATAGCGCCCCAAAAAATATAAAATACGTTTTTATAGGAAATATGTCAAAGTAATGTTTAATTGTGACAGCATTCTGTCACCAATAACACCCTTCATAACGCCTTACAAATGTATAGCGCCCCAAAAAATATAAAATACGTTTTTATAGGAAATATGTCAAAGTAATGTTTAATTGTGACAGCATTCTGTCACCAATAACACCCTTCATAACGCCTTACAAATGTATAGCGCCCCAAAAAATATAAAATACGTTTTTATAGGAAATATGTCAAAGTAATGTTTAATTGTAATACCATTCTGTCATCAATAACACCCTTCATAACGCCTTACAAATATACAGCGCCCCAAAAAATATAAAATCAGTTTTCATAGGAAATATGTCAAAGTAATGTTTAATTGTAACAGCATTCTGTCACCAATAACACTCTTCATAACGCCTTATAAATACCATTCGTTTTCACAGTTGTAACTGAGAGGTACTCAGACTTCCAAGACAAACTTGCCACGACAATCCTCTCATTCAACCAACGGATTGTCAAGTTTCATAGTCCCCTGAGTATGTTATGACCATTTTCTGTGCTTGTGTGTGAATGTGATGGAAAATTGTGAGCGCTATAACGCAGAAACTATGAACTTGAAATTTGGATTTGAGAAGTCATCGGTTCTCATTAGAGTTTTGCCGAAATCGGACTTTTTAGCTTGATTTGCCCGAAAACTGTTAAGTTTTATCGAAAAACTATTTCTTACCAAAAAGTTTATTAATTAATTTCCAATCAATAATGCAAAATAAATTTCCGCAAGAATTATTTTAATATTTTTTTATTATTGATAACCTTTATGAAAAACTATAGAATAAAGAGAAAAGGTCGAACTGGGTATAAGAAAGTCACTCTCAGAATTATGCTGTGCAATGAAACAAAGAATACCGCTGACGCCAACTCATTTCTTCTATATAAGCAGGTAATGCCAGTATGAAATGATTTTGAAAAGGCGGAGGAACATTTGTGATGTTTGCGCGAAAATTTGGCAGCTCAGACGGAGAACAAAATAGATAAGGCCAATTGTTTCAGGTACCTCAACCTTTCGAATTCTCTAAAAGAGAAAACAAAAGTTTGAGCACAAAATCCGGTGGCTGGCAAAAATGTCTTGACACAAAAGCAAAAGAGAAAGTACTAGTTGCGTAAAAACCAAAATTGGTATAGTTGTTTTCCCTTGACAGAGGACCCAGTTTCCTGAGAATCCGTCAGTACATACAGAGTGACATGCGTCTGTCAGTAAGATTAGGGCCAATTACACCCCCTTGAGGACAGTTGAAGTGGACTATTTGGTCAAAATAGTCAAAGGGCCAGTAGACTATTATTTGGTGTACAACAGGTAGGAGACATACCCTGTCAAAATCTGACACCCACAATGTGTACAACTAATGGGCTTATTTCTCTACATCACTGCGTTTTGACACCTCTTACCTTATCCATGCAGTCTGGATTAGGGTCAGACAGCTCCACAATTATGAGAAAAAAAATTAATGATGCACAGGAGAAATTTAAAAAAAAATCAATGACAGGCAACGTACTTACTCAAAAGGAATTAATCAATTACTTTTCGCACTTATATTCAATAATTGACTTGAAGGGACTCCTAAATCCTTATAATAAATTGTATGTCGATAAATTCATTACATCGGCAGTTATTAGAATTTTTGAATTGAGCCCCCTCCCCAGAACTTCCACTTCCCTTCGACCGATATCGCTGAAATTTGACAAGTTATGCCCTCATCGGGTTTCGACTTCAAATATGAACTTTCATGTCGATACATTCAGCAATTTTGGTGGTTTTTGAGTTGAGCTCCCCTTTCATCGCCCTTTTCCCTTCTGCCGATTCCGCTGAAAATTGATAAGTGTCATGGTTTTGAATTTAAATATAAGATTTTGTGTTGATACATTCATTCTATCGACAGATATTAGAGTTTTTGTGTTGAGCCCCCACCTCCCCCCTTCCCGTGGTCGATTTGGCTGAAAATCAATAGGAGTCATTGTTAGAAGGTTCTAGATTCACATATAAAATTTCGTGTCAATTTTTTTTTTTTCATATTGGAGTCATATAAGTTGTAAAACATAAAATTCCGTTGAAAACGCATTGATCTTTTTTTTCTTGGGTGGCCGACCTCAGGGAGAGGCCTCGACACCCGTTCACCGAATCGTCGGGGAAAAGGGCTTAAAACTCTTTATTTATATGACTCCACCAGAATCAAAACTCACAATATCCAAAAATCAAAATTTTGGAAATTTGCCAAAAACCGCTCTCGACTACAATTTGCTTCGCCGGTTCTTGCAAATGGTTTTTTTTACATCTTGTTACCACTTTAAAATGAAATACATATAAAAAAAAAGAATTTTTATATAGCGTTATAAAAATAAAAACAGTAAAATTTTGGATAATGTTACTTTTAAAACCAATGTTTGGATAATGTGAGTTTTGATTCCCACCACATAGGATAATGTTAGTTTTGGTCCCAACTTTCTCTAACATGTATAAATAAATCAAAACCATTCAACATTTTCAAATGCAATGTAAATTTATTGTTACAATTATTACAACTTAAAATAATTTTTAAAAAATGATTAAAATTGACACATAATTATAATTTTACATAAAGCATAGGTAATAATAAAATTTTATTTAAAATAAAAACTGCAAAAAAATACAGCACAAAATAAAAAAATAAACGATAACCTCTTTGAGCAGGTTATGCTTGCAAATACTGCTTTCTGATTGGTTAAAAGAAGCTTAGTGTCAGAACTAACATTATCCACTAGGACCCATTCTGGAGGACTCATATATAAACAAAGAAAAAAAATAAAAAAATAATCTGTTGCTGTGGTCGGCTAGAAGCGACTGCTGTCGGCGGTCATTCTCAGCCCACCTTAATTTCCTCGGCGGCGCTCCGGAGAGCTCGGGATAAATGTGGGGCGCTCACTGGCTACAGCACAGTACAGTTCGCATTGAATTATTGACCGATTACATACTTCCCCTATACTTCCTATTTATATTCCATTTTCTCCCCTATTCCAAGGAACTAACTCCACCTTTGACCAATTTCGACCCCAGTAGGATGTCATTATTATTTTTAGAAGGTTGGATTCTATCCTCTGCGGGGTATGGGCGAGAGCCTCCCCACTTCCTGAATGTCTCAAAATAATATTTGAACAAAATAACTCCCGCTAGAATGACCGACACGAAATTTTGTACATTGATTCAAAAGACCAACTTCAAGTACATCCATTTCAATGGATAACGAGAAAATGGGATCAAAGAAGGAGAACTTAACTCAATAACTGTCGCTTTAATGAACGTATCAACATGAAATTTAGTATGAATATTCAGAGGTCCCTCAGTAATATATAACCTACTGAATTTCAACCAAATCAATGATTAATTCACACTGGGAATGTACATTACTAGTGATTCACCGTTTCCATGTGAAAACGGAATTCCCTGAAACTTCTTGGTAAGTCGGAGGAAAAAAAAAAACATCTTAGTAAAACTTTAGTCTAAAGAGGTATGTTTTGTAAATAGAGTGGTAATCTCCATTGTGGATGAGCGGTATGCTGAAGGGACGGTAAACCTGAGTCCAGATCTAGATCAGGAATCTGAAGAGTAGTAGAGCAGCCGCAGAAGATCCCTTATCTGGGAGGTACAGAGTGGTGGATCGGAGTGGGACCTGATGGTATCAGGGTTGTTGGACAACAGCAGGCTGTAGACGCAACTTTGTATAGCGACACTTCTGGACACACAACACCACCCTCTAAGCAACAACAACACACACACCCTCCTCACTCCTCACAATACATTGTACACAATGTATTCGAGTATTTACATAGTCCCCCCCCCCCCTCCCCCCCAATACTGTGCCTCGACTGTCATCCTGTCTGTCCTGAGGGTCGATAATAAAGTGCGAATGCATATATTGCAGATTTATTCCGCCTATATCAATTCTATAATTAATTACAGTTTAATACATTGGAGATTTATTATGCAGTTACAACCCGAGCTCCTGACTAGAAAAATGATTATGTGAGTGTATGTATGTGTCTGTGAACAAGATAATTCCCGATAAAATAAACGTATCTACACGAAAGTGTATCCAGAATCTTTTGATTTTAAGCCGAATCGACCAAAAGGATGTGAAAGATTAGGGAAGAGGCTTAATACAAAAAACTCTGACGTATTGACAAGAAATTTCATACTTAAATTCAAAGTTTTCTGAGAACAACAACTATTAATTTAGAGCGGAATGTTCCGATGGGGAGGGGGGATCAGAGGGAGATCAACTCAAAATCCCAATAATTGCCTATGTAATGAATGTATCGACACACAATTTAGTATAAAAATTCAGAAGCCATTCTGTAAGCGAAAAAGTAATTGATTAAATCATATTGGGAATTTTTTTTTTTTAGAATGAAGGGACAATGTTCACCAAGAAGAACGAATGTCTGTCACAACAGTCACTTTGAGTTTGATGAGTCCCTACCACATACTCCCATTGGTCTTCCGACAAAATGGTCCAGAAAAAAAAAGAAGAGAAAACCCTGCCAAATCCATAATAATTGGTGTGGAACAAGAGGTGAAGGTCCAAGATGGTGAGGAAGATAGTGGTTAGGAAGGGAGGCGGAGGATTAGGACGGGAGATGGAAGAGGAGAGATAGGATTCCAGGATGTCAGCCGGAGCCCACTGCTCTGGAGTGGCAGTCACCTTGTGGTGAGGCGTCTCAAGGCTGGTCGTCCACACAAGCCGGGAGTACAGTATGCAGTCTAAAGGAATACTACAGTCACAGAACTTTATCGACTGAGGGCGCTGGTAGCTCAGAGGTAGACTGCTGTTCTACTGAGCTCAAGATCGGCTAGAAACCCATTTTTTTATCTGAAAGATGAAAAAACCTTGAGCACGCCGTCTTTCCGATGGGACATTTAGTGAGCTTGAACGATGTCAGGTACTCGTTAAAGATCCCTACCCTAGGTGAATAAATCTCTCACGTAAGGCTCATGTTCATGAGAGCGACAAAAGAGTAAGCGATATGACCTCATAGTTATATCTCGGCCACGTCACACTAATTGCACCGACTCCAGACCGTATGGATGATGTGCCCACTGATGATGACACAGTTGAAAACCGGTTCTGGTCAGAAATAAAACAGTGGGAAGACAACTTTTTTTTATTTCCATGAAAATAAAATTGACGGTTATGTAAGTACGCAGATGAAAATTGTACAAAAACAGAACAACCGACATATTTTAACTGCTCCATGTTGGCAGATAAATTATTTGATGCATGAGCTTAGGACCTAATGCAGAATGGAAGGATACTTAGAAGAACTTAGAAATTATAAACGGATATTATTTCATCTGAGAAGATTGAAAATAAGAATAGCAACACTCCCTGCTTGTATTATTCTGATCGTTACTTGAAATGGTGGATTGTTTGCCAGCTCTGTAGTAAATGGACGGTGTGCGGCTATGGATGAAATCCAATATTGAGAGTGACAAATCAACATCTACTTTTTCATTACAATTAAAGTTTTTCTTAAAAAATATATAGAAACGCTAAAAGATCCTGATTATGTTTTGCGCCCCGCCTCAAAGATGATTAAAAAATTTTCTATGGACGCAAAATTGTCTATAGTAGGCACAATATCGTGGTAACAGTAGCCATATAAACGTTGTTTTCAGGCATTAAAAATTATATTTAAAAACTTTTGCTTAATTAATAAATGAATGTCACTCCCTCTTCATTGTTTTGTCTTCTAGCTTCTGGTGTAGATACAATAGATAGCCTGGTGACACTCAAGTGTCGCGCTAAAGTTAGTGCAGCTGTCGATGTCAGATGGTTATCATATCAGGTCAACTTTCAGATTTCAGATGTCAGTCAGAGGAGCAGATCACTTCGATAGCAGTTTGACTGAAATTCGAGTCATGATGTACCTCTTCTGTCTCTAGTCAACAGATATTAATAATATTTATTTCCGTTAAACCATAACATAATAGGATACTACATAAGAATGTTTATATTAAGATAGCTTATAAATTAGATACATAAACATATATCAACTCTTAGAGGTTGACACACATGTATTAGAATTAACAATACTACTAAAAAATAAAATGAAATCATAAATAAATACTTCAAAATATGTGCACAAAATTAATAAATACAGTAGATCATTTTTTAACTTAATTAAAATTGAGATAATAATTTTTTATAACTTTCACGGAAATGTTTTTTTTTGCGAAATTTCGAAACGTTCTTACGTCCTTACACACTGTGCGAAATATAGAAAAGGAAAAGAAAACAAAATAACAATTATAAAAAATTATATATATATATATGTATATGACAAAATAAAAAAAAAATAAAATAAAACAATACATTAAAGAAATAACCAAGAGAAATTAATAAGTAAATAATTAGGATATCTATGGAGGAATTGCCAAAAAATATAAATGAAAGCTATGTATCAAATAATGTTTTTAAATATGAAACATTAGGTTAGGTTAGGTTTTATGACTCATGCCCGGGCTTTAACTACGAGGTCATATCGCCTACTACCAGAGAGCTCACGTCACTCTGGTGGACATGAGTCCGACTCTACTGTGGGAGTCCTAAATTTTGTCTACCCTAAATTTTTTATTCATCCAGGGTAGGGGTCTTTAACGAGTACCTGACATCGTACAGGCTCGGGACCATCGCTTAACGTCCCATCCGAAGGACGGCGTGCTTAAGTTTATTTTACCTCCCAGATAAAATAAACTAAGGGCCTCGGTCGGGCTACGAACCCACAACCTTGAGCTCAGAAGTCAAGCACGCATACCACTGAGCTACCGGCGCCCTCAAACATTATTCCCTATGAAACATTATTTCATTATTTTTGAAGACAAACAGAAAAAAATCGTTTTTTTTTTTTTAAGTTTGCTTTAACATAAAAATTTTTAGTTGAAGTTTAAATTTTGTTATTGTTTCTATTGTCTTCAAGAAATGGGGAAGGGCATAAAATAAATTAATTCCTTAATGAGTTATACTTCTTTCAAAAAGAGAGGAGCAATGTTTGGTTATTCGAAACTCTTCTTACTTCTTGGTATGGGGATCGTGACTAGAATTGTTAAGATGGAAAATATTTTTATTTTTCCTAATAACCATTAATGTTTCAAATGGCGCCTCTAAAGGTTGCTCCTTAGTCTTGATACGTCTGCCAAGATCACCACCGCATGGTCATAAGTGCGTACTTATAAGCACCAAATCCCTGAAGACTTCAGCTATCTTGTAGTTCCCTAAAGTCCCGCTGGTCTAGCAGCGATTCTCCAATCATAATCACAACTACTCGAATTCTCTACTCAAACACACTTAAAATATCCAAGAAGTTCTTTACGAAAAAAAGAACATCAACTGGAAGATTCGCCACAGTAGACCAACCAAGACAAAAAAAAAAAAAAATGTTGTAAGAGCCATGATGGGGCTAGAAGTTGGCTACCACCTGAATCTTGATAAAGATGGCCTATCGTGGCTGCCATCAGCCCCCAGGTCTTCCACGGATCCTACATCCACACTTTCCTCACCACACCACAGTGTGTACAACATCCCCACAATCTTGTTTTTTTTTTTCTTCTCTAACTTTTACCACTATTCCCTTTTGGAAGCACGCTCTAGTAAGTAAGAACAGATAACAAGATATATACAAACAAGCAACACGGTTTTATCCATCAATAAAGTTAATAGGATAGAGGAGAGATGAGGCTAGGGGTCGAGAAAACTAACTTGTAGAATATCTGCCAACCTTTCGGCACAGAGTGTGCCTACATCAGGGCCTGTATGGACATATTAAGGTTATCAAAAATGTTATATAAGCTACAATTACGTAAAGAAATAAAACTAAATGTGACTAAACAACAAACCTACATCATGAACATAAACAATTAATAACTGATAAAGCGAATATGAGGTGAACAATAAACTATAAAACATTTAAAATAAACCAAAAACAAAAACGTAACTAAAATATATACCATAATATACTATGACATCTAAATATTAGTTTTGTTTATATTATTGTTTTATTTTAGTTATTTTATATTTATTGTTCATCTCATATACGTTTTATTTAGTTATAATTGTTTGTATTTATTTCGTTATAGTGTAAATAATTTTAAAGTTATATTCGGTCAGGAATAACTTATCTGTCCGCATCCATGAAATTTTAAATTGTTAATGTATTTGGAAGGTTTTATTTATTTATTTTTATTACAAAAATTTTCTTTTTTTTTTTTTATTTTTTTTTTTTTATTTATTTTTTTTTTTTTTATTTTTTATTTTTTTTTTTATTATTATTATTTTTTTTTCTACCGCATCGGCTACTATGGCCATTAGCGTTTCTAACTCAGGAGACATTGAGTGAGGCGTGCAGGCCCAGAGCCTCCAATCAGAGAGAGGCCAGCCCAGCTCATCTCGTCTCACTATCATCGCAAACCGCTACCTACCACCAAGGTGGAGCGAGCCACATACTTGGGTCAACACATTTCAGAATTCCGTAGACATTTTTAAGTCTCTCAAGAATCGTAGAAGATTTCTGAAGTGCGGAGAGTTCTCTTGGAAAATCTCAAATAAGTTCGCAGGTATATCTGCAGCTTCTCGTAGGTTTGTCAGCGCATCGCAGTCCTCTATTAGATGCCGCACTGTTAAAGCATCTCCACAGAATCGGCATCGGGGTTGTTCTTCTTTAGCCAGGAGGTGGCCATGAGTGAGTCTTGTATGACCGATGGCAAGTCTGGTCAGGGTGATCTTCTCCCGCCTGGACAGCTCCTGCGGGAAAACAAAAGGCCGGAGGTGAGGTCTCAGTCGCCGAAGTTGAGTGTCTTGTCGCATCCATTCGTTGTACCACCGGCTAACCACTGCAGATCTGTCCCTTGCTATAAGGTCTTGAGGTCGTACAGGGACTTGTTGGTGGCACCTTGTTGCTGCTGCTGCTTTGGCTGCTCTGTCTGCTTCCTCATTACCAAAAATACCGATGTGGCTGGGAATCCAGGAAAACACGATAACTTTCCCCCCAACATGAAGTTGGTGGAGAAGCTCCAGGGAAGCTCGAACTAGGGGATCATCAGAAAACGTATCGTTAATGGCCAATATCACACTCTGGGAATCGGAGCATATGACATATTTCCGTCCTTCATCGCCTAGACAGTATTCTAAAGCATTTTTCACTGCTAAGAGCTCAGCTGTAAATATACTGGCAGTTGAAGGCAGGGGCCAAGAGCTCGAAAAGCCGTCCGAGTACCAGGCACATCCTACCCCATCTCCTGTTTTGGAGCCGTCTGTGTATATTAACTTATAATCGAAAAATTTTCGTACAGCCTCGGCAAATAATTTTTTTAATATCTTTGGATCAGTATCCACCTTACCCCATTTCACAAGCTCTAAATAAACTTTTGGTGTTTTCAGAGTCCACGGCGGAGTTCAGGGAACCTGAAAGGGAAGCACCTCTTCTTCATCTCCA
The DNA here is from genome assembly GCA_963662175.1 of Aradus depressus. Taxonomy (NCBI): domain Eukaryota; kingdom Metazoa; phylum Arthropoda; class Insecta; order Hemiptera; family Aradidae; genus Aradus; species Aradus depressus. Next base: position 14,377,773 of record OY759214.1, on the reverse strand, counting down.
TCCAAGGCTTCCCTCAACTCCTTCTCCCTAATTGCGAATGGGCGTGTTCTTGTCTTCGTCCATTCATATTGTCGCTGCAACGGATTGTTCCGAAAAACATGGTGGAGAAAATGATTTGGCTTTGCCCGCGTCGATATTCCGTACCTAAGAACGAGCTGCTCGCGGCGATACCGCAATGGCAGCAAACCTGCTTCTCTGTACAAACAGACGATGGGGGTGGTCCGGAATGCTCCGGTCGCGAAACGTATACCCATATTGAAAACTCTATCCAGTGCCTTCAGCCTGGACTTCCTTGCGGAGGAATAGATCACACTGGCATAATCAAACTTAGATCTCACTAGGGCGCACAGAACTTTTAATAAAATAGCTTGGTCGGCGCCCCAATGGAAGCTAGACATAGCTTTGACAACGTTCAATGTCCTCTTCGCGTTCCTGACTAATGTGTCAATGTGGTTCTGCCAGGTGAGCTTTTGATCCACTTCTAGTCCCAGGAACTTGATGTTCCTTTTAAATTCCACAGGAGCTCCTCTCAAATACAATGTCGGCTCCTCATGTTCTTTTCTCAATCGACAAAAGTGCAAACAACTCGTCTTGTGATGTGAAAATGTGAAACCACTGTATTCTGCTGCATCCGAAACGACATCTATACATCTTTGCAAAGAGGTTCCCATTTGCATCAAATCTTTTCCTGTCTGAATTATAGCTAGATCGTCTTCATATAACATTTTATGTACATGTGGTGGAAGCCCGTCGGCTATGTTATTTATGGCTACTGCGAACAGCGTCACGCTGAGTACAGAGCCTTGGGGGATACCGGTCTCTTGTACATGAGGTTCAGACAGTACGTCACTAACTCTTACCCGAAAAGTTCTATCCTGAAGAAAACTGTGTATGAAATTAGGGAGGTGACCTCTTAGTCCCCAATTGTGTAGTTTTTTTAATGTGCCATATCTCCATGTTTTATCATATGCTTTTTCTATGTCAAAAAAAACTCCTATGGCGTGGTTTCTATTGGTGAAGCAATTTTGAACAATATCTTCTAAATACGCTAGCTGATCTATGGTTGAATAGTTCCTACGAAACCCCGCTTGGTACTGACTTATGAGATTGTTTCGTTCCAAATACCAAACCAGTCTCTGGTTCACCATGCCCTCCAGGACTTTACTGAGGCAGCAGGTAAGAGAGACTGGACGGTAACTCGTCGATTCATTTGACTTTTTACCTTCCTTTAGCAATGGGATGATTATGGCTTCTCGCCAGCTGTTTGGGTAGGTTCCAGTACTCCAAATCGTATTATACAGTTGTAAAAGTTCCATCTTCTTGGTTATAGGGAGATTACAGATCATTGCGAAAGAGATGTTATCAATGCCAGGAGCACCTTCTTTGACTTTGTGTAGAACTCGATCCATTTCCAAGTAAGTGAAGGGGATATTATATATATATAAGCTACAATTACGTAAAGAAATAAAACTAAATGTGACTAAACAACAAACCTACATCATGAACATAAACAATTAATAACTAATAAAGCGAATATGAGGTGAACAATAAACTATAAAACATTTAAAATAAACCAAAAACAAAAACGTAACTAAAATATATACCATAATATACTATGACATCTAAATATTAGTTTTGTTTATATTATTGTTTTATTTTAGTTATTTTATATTTATTGTTCATCTCATATACGTTTTATTTAGTTATAATTGTTTGTATTTATTTCGTTATAGTGTAAATAATTTTAAAGTTATATTCGGTCAGGAATAACTTATCTGTCCGCATCCATGAAATTTTAAATTGTTAATGTATTTGGAAGGTTTTATTTATTTATTTTTATTACAAAAATTTTTTTATTTTATTTACTAAAATATTTTAATTTTCATTCAAATTTCAAAATTTTTTATTTATCAGTCTGCCTGATGATGAGAGCAACCTCGAAAGCCGGCTAGCTAAAACAAATAAAAAATCTGTGAGAGGTCAGACTACATCTTATTTGACAACCTGAAAAATTTCATATGTGAATCTAGACACTTATTACACATATTCAGACAAAGAGAAAGAGGGGGATTAGGTGGAAGGCTTAACTCAGAAACTGACGTTGTAATGAATGTATCGACACAAAATTTAGTATGAGGATTTAGTAGCTTCTATGTAAGTCAACTGGTTTTGGAAAGGGAGCGAAAAGTTAATTGATTGATTCATTCTGGGGAAGTACATTGCTGGAACTATTTTCATTATTTATTCGTATACATAATGTTATTACTATTTTAAATATACTATTGTGATAATTAATAAGAGGTTTAAGTGTTAATCTTAAATAAATGATAAATAATTAAAAATATAAATAATAATTAAATATATAATAAATTACCACATTTCCTGTAGAAATTTTATCTCTTTAGTATTTTACTAAATTTTGATTTCTACAGTAGTTTTCGAAAAGGGCCCTAAAAATATCAACATTTCAAGACGTGCAATTTTTATGAAAGTGCACGTATTTAAAAAAAAATTCAATTAACCAACTTTTCATTTGGATTTCTAAAGAGATGCCATTTTTAATAATTTTAAATAATATTATTATTTAAAATTATTAAAAATTATTTTCTTTACATCTGCATTATAAAATTTAAAAAAAAAAAATAAACATTGAAACAAACAAAAATGAAAAGAAAAATATTTTTTTTTTTTTTTTTTTTTTTTGCTTTATGTACGATGCATATTAGCCATGACTCTTATTAAATGGTGTTTTACCTAATTATTTACGACATCCACGGCCCCGGGAGGAAGTTTTATCTACGAAATAAAACTCACTCCCGGACGGGATTCGAACCCGCAAACCAAGGTGAGACCATGAGACCAAAGCCCTACGCTCTTGCCCGCACGGCCACCATGGCTCCCAAGAAAAATCTTAAAAACTAAATTCTTAAAACTAATTCAATCTTTTTTTTGTTTTATATTTTGGCCATTTTCTAAAATTTAAGTTATATATTTCTGGGCATATATCCTGTACATATAAACAAATAAAAGTACCTTCTTTGCGGATCAATTTCACCGTCAATTCACTTCTATTTAGTTCATAACAACTTAAGCCTAAACACCACTCTCCACATAGACCGTCGCCATTGAACTCAGGCCTCGACTCATATCTATACACACTAATTAAAACAGCTGATCGCCGTGTTTTTTTTTTTTTTTACTCGCATTTGTTTTAAAAGAAATGGTTTCTTATTATTTATTTACTAATTTAGTTTCTTTTTATAAAAAAATAAATACAATTAATTTTTTTTATTATTAATAATTTAATGTGGTATTATTTTTATACACCACACTAGATACTAGAATATCTTTTAAGAGCATATTTTAATGAAGTAATCATTCATTCATTCCTCGCCCATTAATACCCCAGATAATCAGGAGTAGAGGTACTCTCTTCAAAAACATAATTTTGAGGTAAAGTGAGGCCTGAAACACCTGCAGTGGGGTACAAGGATAGTGGAGAGTAATGGGGTGAGTATTAATTGGCCCAGGTACAGAGGAGTCCCGTCCTGGGGACCTTTCCATCTAGATAGAGTGGTGGGGGCTCTTGGGGCCTGGGGGCCGGGGGAGGATAGACTGTGTGAGCAGCAGATGATGTCTTATCAAGGAGAGATCAGACATGAAGGGCCGATGTCAGCTCCATCTGTCCCTCCCTACCTCACCTTATCATACCTATCTCAGATAGGACAAACAGACACACACTAAGCAGTGCGCACATTCAGTGACAGTCCCCAGATCTGTCAGAGGGCAGCTTTCGTATTGAAGATAATTTCAATTAGAACCGCTCCTTTAAACATCAATGGCCACCCAAAACATGTCAATCCCTTCATAAGTAATCGTCTTCATCGAAATTGACCAAATAATAATTTAATTAACACATGGACGACTGAAGGACAGGGGCTGTTGTCAGATGAGATCAGAGGAGTTCGTGGTAATTTGTACTTCCCCATATCTAATCTTCAGAAAAATATAAATCGGTCTTTTGCTTTTTACTTTCTTATACCTTTAGTCAGGGGCGTAGCCAGTGCCCCCCCCCCCTGGGCAGAGCAAAAACCATGATAAAAATTAAATAAACTAAAAAAAATAGTTTTTATTAAAAATGGATTGCTTGCAAGTTACCAATAGGAACTTCAAATTTCCCATGCGTCTGATTTCTAAATCAGCAATCAGCTGTTACATAAATGTACATGTACAAAGCAAGTCATATTACATTTATTTAAATATATATGAATTCGATCATTTCATTTCCTCGCTCAAAATCGTCATTTATGTTATACTTTATACTCTTAAAGCTACATGCCCAGTAAAAATGCAAAGCGCAGCAGCAGCAAATGCAAGCTATTGGATATGAGTCATTTAATTCTAAAAGCACAGAAACCACAGAGTGCATTTGTTGCTGCTGCGCTTTGAATTTTTGCTGCTCATGTAAAGTCAACTTAAGTATTACAGTCAGTGGTTACCTCAGGGGGAGTTTTTATAGGTCCGAGTCTCCCAAATTAATAACAAAAAGTCTCCAACGCTAACCACGGAAACTGTGGGCTGTTCCCTCGGGAGTCTATACCCTCCACCCTCGTAGCCTAACTTTGCCCTCCTCTGGCCAAATTCTAATCAGACCTAAGTTAAAACATGTCCCCCCTTTATTTCAAATTCATAGCTACAATCGTTTTTATAAAACACACATCATCACAAAAATAGTCCAAACGTATTCAGGGGACGTTAGAACCTGAAAATCAGTTAAAACCTCGTTATCGGATTTTCGCACGATTACAATACTTCCTTATACTATAGGCATAAGAAAGCAAAAAAAATTATTCTAAGAATTAAAAAATAGTCGTATGAGAATGTCCCATACAGATTCGAACTCCTATTTTTAAAGAAACATTTTGGTAGATACATCGTGAACGATCCAGTTACGTCTTCAGGTTTACAATCCTGTTCAAGGTAGACTCATGATAATTCGAAGGTGCAATTTGTTAAAGGCTCCACTTTTCTCTATAATGGGCTAGGCTAGTCTCTGAAAGAATCCTTCTTTGTGTCTATCTTAAATCTTATATGTGTGGCTTTAGATGCGGAACCAATAACAAATTGCCCCCACTCATCCCTCAGTTTCTCTAAATACTCCTCTGATGGGGGAGTAAAATACTAAAAAATGTTTTTTTAATGTTTCAGAGAGTTTTTTTCCATAATAAAAAAATTGAAATGAATATAATTTAATTAGCAAAATGAACCTTTCCTATAATTTTATTTGCGTCCCTATCATAGCTCAGAAACCTATTTGAGGTTATCTTCTATACATTAAGATAAACTAGGTTTTTGGTTAATTTTTTCAGGTAGTTTTGACATCGGAAAGGAAATATCGGGTCACAATATCATAGAAACGACAGTTATTAGAGTGTTTGTGTTGATACTGCCTTCCTTGCCTTTGTGTCGTCCTTTGTCATACATTGTGCACGACAATTTCTACTTGTTCCCGTCTGTCTGTTTGTGTGAACACGATAACTCATGATAGAATGAAATTAACAACACGAAATTTTATATTTACATTTAAGACACCATATTTCGCCCTGGTACTCAGAGCTGAAATGGCTCAAACCCTCCTACCGACGAAATTACACCATAGGCTCTTTCCTCTTCCAAAGAACCCTACTACCTCTACCAAATGTTTCAATTCCAGTCCTCTGTTCACCAGAGGCACACTAGATCCCGTCCTTCAGACCTCTTCATCCCCTTCCATCGCTCCTCGGCCTTCTTCAATTTGTTCCTTGTCCAGGCCTCCTCTCTTTGGAACTCCCTGCCTCCCCCAATCCGTGGCCTCCTTCAAATCCTCACTATTCTATTCCAATTCCTCTTCGCTAAATAATCCACTTCCCTTTTATTAGTTCGCATCTCTCTATTTTCCCATTAGTCAACATCAATTATATCTAAGTATTTAAGTTATTTATCCAATTTTTTTTTATTCTTTATTTTTTATATATTTTTTCTTTCTTACTAAATTCTATCATAATAAATACCTACTTCACTTATTTATATACTTTTATCATTCATTTATTTACTTTATTTGTCTTCTTCATTCTCTTAGGTAAGTTTTTGGTGTAGCCCCTACTTAAGAAAATTAATTTTATTACAATCCTAATCTGGGCATCCTTCCTTCTATTTTATAGGTAACCATCATTGTATTATACTTTTTTTCTTCATATTTATATATTTTTTATTATATAAATTCTTCTATATGTAGAGATACTTTTATTTCATCATAATTAAGCGGTTCATGTTAATTTTTTATTTATCTATATTTATTATTCTCTAGTTTTTCTCTACTGTAACACTAATTTATTTATTTTTGTATTTATTGCTTTGTATGTCATACTTTGTACGTTGATACTTTATTTCACTGTTTCCTTTATTTTTGACTCTGTTTGTATTTATTCATAGGGGCCCTCGGTCCCAAAATAAATTTCTGTTCATTTCATTTCAAAACACCATAAGGACGTCATCTATCGATATTCCGTGAAATCGATCGGACGGAAGGAGGGGATAAGAGGAGGTGGCCTCTAATAACTGTACATGTAATGAATGTAACAACACAAAAAATATGATTCAGAATTTTCTATGTAAGTCAACTATTGACTTTTAGCGTAAACAATCGATTGATTTTTGGATGGAGAGTGAAAATTAATTAATTCGATCTGCAGAAAACAAGATGTTATCAAAGCGCAATTAATATAGACAATGATGACATTCAAAAACAAACACTCTTCTGGTACAATGCACCACTAATGCACAACTGCTGAATAATCAGAAATGTTGTTTTCAATTTATTTTCTTAAGTTAATGTGCGCACCGCAACGCCCCTAGCGGCAGGGCGAGACAATGAAATAACTCCATTTATATTGGAAACCTTATCCCAGATACATCACACTTATTGTTATACCCATCTTGATACAAGGACTCGTTCAAATGTTATGAAAGGCGTTTTTTTTTTTTTTTTTTTTTTTTTGAGACACATTGAATCGATATCCGCAACATCGATAACACTTGAATTACCATTTTGAAAGCCTACCGTACATGGCTACATGTCCACATTATATTTTTAATACTCCATATCTATAGAAAAATATTTTACTTTTTTTTTTTTTACGTTTTTATATAGATGGGGGTTGGACTGTTGTGTACCCCAAGGGACCTAAGTATTCAGTGCTCTTATCCCCCTTCCATGAACTCTACTCTGGGATTCCTAAATGTTGCCCAGTTTTTAACGAGTGTCTGACATTGCATTTTGACAGTTTTTGCGATGATGTCTGTGTGTGCATGTGATTGGAACTTTCTGAGCGCTCAAGTACATTTACTTGTCCCGATTTGCGGGATACTCGCCAGAAAACCGAAAACCGTCCTAAAATCTTGTCTTCAAACCCAGTTTTTTTAGACGTTTCCTAGATTTACGCAAAACGGTTAGTCCTATCGGCAAATTAGCCCTTAATAAAAATGTTTCTTATAAAATAACAAGTCGCCTACTTGTTCTCAGATTTGAATAGGACAAGTATGGACAATGTTAGCGCCTCAACAAATGTAGTACACTAAATTTGTTTAAATTGTATAGCTTAAAATTTAAAATATATTTTTATTAAAAAGGATTAAGGAAATTACTGAGCCTCTTTCCGGGGTCCCAAAGGCCTACCACTTTTTGTGGCGGAACTAGCTCAATAAAAAGCCGCTATGTTGGAAAGTACTTAGTTCATATTTTGTATCGTAAATAGATATTAAATTTAAGTGCAAAAGTATGCTTAAAACCAATAAGGATATCGTACAAGAAATCATCACAGAAATACTATATTTCGCTCAGAGGGAGTAACATTTGTTCCATTTGGTCGCAATAGAATTTCCATATTGGTTCAATGGTTGTCTATTTGCTGAGAATGTCTGGTTATTCTATTCAGGAGATAGACCATCTCGGTTTGGCCCACGATTCCCCCCCCCCCCCCCCCCCCCCCCCCCCCCCCCTAGTGTATTACCTGTGATCACTGCTACTAGACTTGCTCCTTCTCACCGATACTTATCAATAACTGTTATCCAAATGGGTCCTGCGCTCTTCTTGACAACCCTTAAATCCTTGCAAGTACCTTTTTTACGTTTCTGAAAAGAGTCTGACGATCTGAGCAAGAGCGCACGAGCGCACTGTGCAGAGATCTTGGGTGGGGGGAATGATCTGCACAAAAGTAACATTACTTTTAAATATTTCCTACAGAAATGTATTATGTATTTTTTGAAGGACCATAACATTTTTTATATTAGGACCATCTCAATCTAAGAACATATTGTTTAAAATTTAATAGGAAACATTTTTAGTAAGAATCTATATTTCGATAGGAATGACAGTTTTAGTGTAAATCAAGCAAACGTCCAAACAAATGGGTTTCAAGATGCCATTTTATGACGGTTTTCGGCATTTATCTCGTAAACCGGGCGGCCTACAAAGAATCATTACTGCATATGGAATGTGCCGTTTGGTATTCTCTACAACTTTTATTCGAACACAATTTCGATTAGGTCATAAATATAAACATTATCTTGTAAAATGTACTTAAGCCCCGAAGTAAAATCTAATCAGTTCTAAGTTAGGTCATGTGACATCTTAATCTCTAATTTCAAGTACATTGTTGCAATAATTTCTGAGTTAGCGCTCTGACGAAGTTCCAATCACTCTGGTCGTTACTTAGAAGTATGGATAGCTTGCCAGCTCTGTGATAAGGTTTGTTTTTTTTGTTTTTTTTTTCTATCTAGAAAGAGAAAAACCCTCGAGCACACTGTCCTTCGGAGCGATGTAGCCTGTACAATGCTCAAAGATTTTTCACTATCTAGATAAAAAAATAAAATTAGGCCATGGTGGCCTTGCGGGCTAGAGCGTAGGGCTTTGGTCGCATTGTCTCACCATGGTTTGCGGGTTCGAATCCCGTCCGGGAGTGAGTTTTATTTCGTAGATAGAACTCCCTCCCGGGGCCATGGATGTCGTAAATAATTAGATAAAACAGTGACATGGCTAATATGCATCGAACACAAGGCCAAAAAAAAAAAAAAAAAAAAAGAAAAAAAAAAACATATCACAGGCAAGCTATCCAGGTCAAAAATTCGATGTGGTGTTTTCAACAGAATTTTATGTTTTCCGAATTCAAATATGAAAAAAAAAAAACATTTTCATCTGTTTATGTGTGTGTGTCTGTGAATATGATAACTCCCGTTAGAACGAATGTATCGACACGAAATTTATATGTGTATCAAGAACCCTCTGACAACGACCTATCGAATTTCTGCTAAATCGATCAAAGGAAAGTGAAGATCAGAGGAGCACCCAATGGAATCAATGTGTCCACAGGAAATTGTATATGTGTGACCTGAATCCTATAAGTACAACACCTATCGATTTTAGCCAAATCGGCGAAAGGGAAGAGGGTTTAGGGAGAGCCTTAACTCAAAAATGTTAACAACTTCCGTTGTAATGAATGTATCGACACTAAATTTCGTATTTGAATTTAAAACTCTTTAAGGACTACACTTATCAATTTTCAATAGAATCGGCAGAAGGGAAGGGGGAATCAAAAGGAGGCTCAACTCAAAAACGCCAATAACTGCCGATGTAATGAATGTATCGACATGAAATTTCATATTTGAAGTCAAAACTCAATGAGGACATAACCTATCAAATGTCAACGATATCCGAAAGGAAAGGAGGGTTCAGGGGAGATTGAGATGAATTTATCGGCAAAAAATTTAGTATGAGGATTTAGTTTATAATTTGTATTGGGGAAGCACATTGCTATCGATTCACCGACGACGTTTTTTGTTTCTAATAAGGTTTTGAGTTTTAACAACACGGGTTGAAACTAAAGGCTCCTTACTCACCTCCGGGATCTTGCTTCTTGACTTATTCGAGAGTTAGAATATTTATCTTGGCTTGCAAGAAACATAAATGTTTAATAATGTTCAAAGGGGCTTTAGAAAGACAATCATAACAGACTGACATGACCATTTAGGGGAAGAGGGTGAGCAGCGCATCGCGGGGCCAGGATTAACTATACACGATGCTAGCGCGCAACATCATCTTAAAAGGGGCTAGAATTCTGTTCTGAGTCAATTCTGAATCTTGCCCCCCCCCCCCCCCCCCCCCTTCTCCAAGCTGTTTATGTTTGTAGGTTTTCGATACAGAACCAACCCCCAAGATATGACTCTACCCCATGATACTCCATCAGATATAATTCAGGAAAAAAAAAGAAGAAGGAAGAAAAAGAAAAAGAAATCAACATTAAGCTGTTATCAGGGCGTCCTCCCGGGACTGACGAATGAAAAGTTAGAAATAAACTTTGTGTTGGGGGGCCGCGAGGGGCACTTAGTCACCTGATTAAGCCCAAAGTTTAAGTCCAAAAATTTATCTTTATATTCACTCGGGGACAATCCAAACTTCAAGACTTTTTCATCCGAAACAGTTTTTCTTCTGTAGTTCTTATCAAATCGTAGCTTATTTCATCTTTTCTTTTTTTAATTTTCTTTCCGTTGCAAAAGAAAAAGTTTTCTCTCGCTTTTACTTCTCCCGAGATTGATAATGACTCTAGAACTAACCAAGTATCATAAAAATACTAGGTTTTCTGTATATGGTAAAATAACTAATTGGTTACTGACGAGTAATTTACTCATTCATCTTAATGACTCCTATGAATAACTTACATCTTGTAAGTACTAGCAAATAACCTGAGAAATTTCTACCAAGGAAGTTTCCCTTTGTGGTAGAAATATATGGTGGGACAAGATTTCTCCTAGAAATAAAAGACATTGTCTTCCCAATGTTTTATTTGGACCAGGACCATTCAGTATGGAGTCTGTCCTGCGTCCCTTTAGACTCCAAACTGTACTGGTGGTGTGCTACTGAAAATGTCGCAGTTGCATTGAAAGCTGGTTCTGGTCGGAAATAAAACAGTGAGAAGAGAAAGTCTTTTATTTCTATGAGGGGTATTATAGTTCATTACCTATATTATAATTTTTTAAGTATAGTTCCTCAAACCGATAAGTTCCTCATTGATATACAATGGAGTTTGGCTACAACCCTCAGTTTGTTCAGGACAATGCCTCAGGGAACCCAGTGTGAAGTGCAGGCATTCTTCAGTGCAAGGAGAGGGTGGCCAAAGGGGATGTTTGCCGCCACGCGCCTTCTACTAAGCAAAAGACATGTACGAAAAAAATCAATATATAGGGGTTGATAATAATAAAAATAAATAATAATTTCATATCGAAGAAGTATTAATTTTGTATCGAGAAGACTTCGGTATGAACGCTTGTCCGACTTTCTGTTCAGGTCCATCTGTCTGCATTAGCCTGATCCTAACATCATGTTTTGGCTTCGCTCCGGGCGCCGCACACTGGGGCAAGAGGTCTCAAATCCTGGTCAAAATACAAAAAAACAGATGCACATTTTAAGGAGGGAGTGAAGGTGGGTTTACTTCCATACACCTGTACAAACATAAACAAGACCATTGCAGCCTATTTGTAAATTACGCATTTTCTAATGTATTTTTTATAAAACTGATTTTTTTGTTGTTGCCAGGCACTCGCTGCTTCACCTTCTTAAAGTATTTTCATCAGATAACCATAAAATGAAATCAGTTTTTGCGAAAATTTGTCAATTTGGGAGAAACTTAATTTAAAAGTTACAAATTCGTCCGAAGAAGATGCAGGAGCAGACGTTAAATTATAGCGAATTTTCGAAGAAAATGAAGCTATTGCAATTTCTAATTTCAGTTACCTAATATGAATTGTATATTTCTCATAAGCTGTATGAGCTACAACACGTTTTCAACTCCTCTTGAAGAGCTCATTATTTGTCAAAATACAGTAATCATCGAAGGGTCGGGGAATTTTTTAAGTATTTTTTTCGTGTTCAGCACACCAAAAACATTAAGTATATAAGTTTCATAATTTTGGCCAGAAATTTGTTCATTTTGCCCCAGTGTGCGACGTAACTAGATCCGTCCCTTTCCCCCGTAATCCGTAGACTTTTTTTTTTTTTAGTTGACGATAATAAGGATTTTTTGACGCGTAGAGATGGTGCGTAAAACAAAAAAAAATTGTTTCTATTGATGAATATAATTCATGTCTGAGTAAAATAAACCACTATAATGATTCTTTAATAACAAATTCCAAAAAATAATGTGAAATATCAGATGTGATTAATTGCATCAAAAGCGTAAATGACTATTAGAAAGGGTGCATTTTAAATGCATCCTTTACATCATGCATCCTACAATAGGTGATTATTTTCAGATAGACTATCCTAAATCTACGTAAATCATTGTTCCCACAGAGGGGCATATCCGGTATCTTTCGGGGACCAAATGGAGATAATCTCAATGGTGCTTGGCAAAACGTCATCCAAAAACTGAATAACGGACGCAACGATAATTTGTCTTTGTGATAACGTTAATTGGGAGGGTATGCATTTGTAATTGGGGTTCATCTATGGGAGTTAGAAAATTCCAGAGGGCGGAATTTATATCAGATTACTTGCAGTTATGCATTGCACAAAATTATGCAGAGACTGTCCTATGACTAGTAGTTCTACAACACCTCTACAATACTGCAGGGAATAAGTTGTTAAGTCGTAAAATGGCCAAAACGAGTCTCCCAAGCCATCTATCAGCGCACTGTGAAGAAGTTGGGAGCTCAGAACTCTAATACTTCCAGAATTATAAAGATGTGGGTTTCTTGGTATCTCGTAAAAGTGTGTATGTTCTCGGTTAAATCAAATTAATCTATTTTTTTGAGGAATTCACGAGATAATTGCATTTAACCATTTATTCACTACGGCAGACTATTCCAAGTGAAGAGGGTGTTTTCGGTTAAATCAACTTTAAAGAGGCTTCATTCACGAGTATTTCAAAAAGTATGGTTAATAATTAGGGAAGTGTGGTCAATAATTAGGTAAGGGATGGGAAATGATTAGGTAACTAAGGGAAAATCCAAGAAAGGATTAACAATATTCATTTTCATTCACTCCTACAGATGTAGAAAAAATATGATTAATAATGATGCAAACATAATTTATTTATTCCAAAAACTGGATTTATACGCTTAATGCAAAAGTAAAAAAGTGGTACCCTGAAAAGTTACAAATTTAGACTTAACAATTTATTCCTTGTGACCACAGAACTAATAGTAATAATGATATTCTAAGTAAATTTTACGGCTTATACTTATAATAGAAAATCTCTTATTTGAGGCGTGTATACGGGTACTATTTTATATTATCCTTTTATATTTAAATTGTAGAAAAAAAAAAAGTCTTGAAACCTATTTTTTTAGACGTTTGTCTGATTTACGTAAGAACGGCTAGTCCAATCGAAAAATTAGGAACATTTTTGGTACGAACTAATGTTCCAATCGCAAACGAAAAAAGTTATAGAATCCAATGAATGTACTATAAATTTCCGTATGAAATATTTCTATGTAATGTTTAAATTTTAATGAGTAGCATAGAATTTTAAAATACATATTTATTATTGCTAGTTTTTTATTAAAATAAAAGAAAAAGAAAATATATGTGATGTGGCTGACAGAATTTTCTTATACCAACCGCTTTTGTACTGATCACTTTTCCGCCTCCTCCCCCTCTCAAAATCATTTCATTCTGGCATTACTGGATATAAGAAAGTCGCTTTCTGAATCACACCGTTCAATGAAACAAGAAAAACTGCAGATGCCAACTTATTACTTTCTTGCCCAGTAATGTCTGTTTGAAATGAATTTGAGTGGAAAAAGGGGGAGGGAGAGTGATCTGTAAAATCGTGGTTGGTACAAGATAGTCCTGTTATGGCATCAGTATTTATTTTTTTACCCAAATAACTGCCAATTTAATGAATGTATCGATACAAAATGTATTATGAGGATTCAGAAGCCCCAATGTAAATCAATAGTTAGTTATACTTTTAATATATTTGTGTTGTGCTTAAATATATAATTTCAATAACAGAAAATTCTGTTATCTTCTGAGTTCAAGATCGAAACCCGGCCGAGGCCCTTAGTTTATATTTATCTGTGAGGTAAAATAAACTTAAGCACGCCGTCCGTTATTAATGAATAATTAGATTTATAAAAAATCCATTTCTTTATGGTGTTCACTGATAAGTCTCTAGTTTCTGAACTGAAGGAGAATGGGGATGGTTTTTGGTGTTGTAGATCCTTGAGGAGGTGGTTTAGGGGTAATGTATTATGTATTTTTTGAAGGACCATAACATTTTTTATATTAGGACCATCTCAATCTAAGAACATATTGTTTAAAATTTAATAGGAAACATTTTTAGTAAGAATCTATATTTCGATAGGAATGACAGTTTTAGTGTAAATCAAGCAAACGTCCAAACAAATGGGTTTCAAGATGCCATTTTATGACGGTTTTCGGCATTTATCTCGTAAACCGGGCGGCCTACAAAGAATCATTACTGCATATGGAATGTGCCGTTTGGTATTCTCTACAACTTTTATTCGAACACAATTTCGATTAGGTCATAAATATAAACATTATCTTGTAAAATGTACTTAAGCCCCGAAGTAAAATCTAATCAGTTCTAAGTTAGGTCATGTGACATCTTAATCTCTAATTTCAAGTACATTGTTGCAATAATTTCTGAGTTAGCGCTCTGACGAAGTTCCAATCACTCTGGTCGTTACTTAGAAGTATGGATAGCTTGCCAGCTCTGTGATAAGGTTTGTTTTTTTTGTTTTTTTTTTCTATCTAGAAAGAGAAAAACCCTCGAGCACACTGTCCTTCGGAGCGATGTAGCCTGTACAATGCTCAAAGATTTTTCACTATCTAGATAAAAAAATAAAATTAGGCCATGGTGGCCTTGCGGGCTAGAGCGTAGGGCTTTGGTCGCATTGTCTCACCATGGTTTGCGGGTTCGAATCCCGTCCGGGAGTGAGTTTTATTTCGTAGATAGAACTCCCTCCCGGGGCCATGGATGTCGTAAATAATTAGATAAAACAGTGACATGGCTAATATGCATCGAACACAAGGCCAAAAAAAAAAAAAAAAAAAAAGAAAAAAAAAAACATATCACAGGCAAGCTATCCAGGTCAAAAATTCGATGTGGTGTTTTCAACAGAATTTTATGTTTTCCGAATTCAAATATGAAAAAAAAAAAACATTTTCATCTGTTTATGTGTGTGTGTCTGTGAATATGATAACTCCCGTTAGAACGAATGTATCGACACGAAATTTATATGTGTATCAAGAACCCTCTGACAACGACCTATCGAATTTCTGCTAAATCGATCAAAGGAAAGTGAAGATCAGAGGAGCACCCAATGGAATCAATGTGTCCACAGGAAATTGTATATGTGTGACCTGAATCCTATAAGTACAACACCTATCGATTTTAGCCAAATCGGCGAAAGGGAAGAGGGTTTAGGGAGAGCCTTAACTCAAAAATGTTAACAACTTCCGTTGTAATGAATGTATCGACACTAAATTTCGTATTTGAATTTAAAACTCTTTAAGGACTACACTTATCAATTTTCAATAGAATCGGCAGAAGGGAAGGGGGAATCAAAAGGAGGCTCAACTCAAAAACGCCAATAACTGCCGATGTAATGAATGTATCGACATGAAATTTCATATTTGAAGTCAAAACTCAATGAGGACATAACCTATCAAATGTCAACGATATCCGAAAGGAAAGGAGGGTTCAGGGGAGATTGAGATGAATTTATCGGCAAAAAATTTAGTATGAGGATTTAGTTTATAATTTGTATTGGGGAAGCACATTGCTATCGATTCACCGACGACGTTTTTTGTTTCTAATAAGGTTTTGAGTTTTAACAACACGGGTTGAAACTAAAGGCTCCTTACTCACCTCCGGGATCTTGCTTCTTGACTTATTCGAGAGTTAGAATATTTATCTTGGCTTGCAAGAAACATAAATGTTTAATAATGTTCAAAGGGGCTTTAGAAAGACAATCATAACAGACTGACATGACCATTTAGGGGAAGAGGGTGAGCAGCGCATCGCGGGGCCAGGATTAACTATACACGATGCTAGCGCGCAACATCATCTTAAAAGGGGCTAGAATTCTGTTCTGAGTCAATTCTGAATCTTGCCCCCCCCCCCCCCCCCCCCTTCTCCAAGCTGTTTATGTTTGTAGGTTTTCGATACAGAACCAACCCCCAAGATATGACTCTACCCCATGATACTCCATCAGATATAATTCAGGAAAAAAAAAGAAGAAGGAAGAAAAAGAAAAAGAAATCAACATTAAGCTGTTATCAGGGCGTCCTCCCGGGACTGACGAATGAAAAGTTAGAAATAAACTTTGTGTTGGGGGGCCGCGAGGGGCACTTAGTCACCTGATTAAGCCCAAAGTTTAAGTCCAAAAATTTATCTTTATATTCACTCGGGGACAATCCAAACTTCAAGACTTTTTCATCCGAAACAGTTTTTCTTCTGTAGTTCTTATCAAATCGTAGCTTATTTCATCTTTTCTTTTTTTAATTTTCTTTCCGTTGCAAAAGAAAAAGTTTTCTCTCGCTTTTACTTCTCCCGAGATTGATAATGACTCTAGAACTAACCAAGTATCATAAAAATACTAGGTTTTCTGTATATGGTAAAATAACTAATTGGTTACTGACGAGTAATTTACTCATTCATCTTAATGACTCCTATGAATAACTTACATCTTGTAAGTACTAGCAAATAACCTGAGAAATTTCTACCAAGGAAGTTTCCCTTTGTGGTAGAAATATATGGTGGGACAAGATTTCTCCTAGAAATAAAAGACATTGTCTTCCCAATGTTTTATTTGGACCAGGACCATTCAGTATGGAGTCTGTCCTGCGTCCCTTTAGACTCCAAACTGTACTGGTGGTGTGCTACTGAAAATGTCGCAGTTGCATTGAAAGCTGGTTCTGGTCGGAAATAAAACAGTGAGAAGAGAAAGTCTTTTATTTCTATGAGGGGTATTATAGTTCATTACCTATATTATAATTTTTTAAGTATAGTTCCTCAAACCGATAAGTTCCTCATTGATATACAATGGAGTTTGGCTACAACCCTCAGTTTGTTCAGGACAATGCCTCAGGGAACCCAGTGTGAAGTGCAGGCATTCTTCAGTGCAAGGAGAGGGTGGCCAAAGGGGATGTTTGCCGCCACGCGCCTTCTACTAAGCAAAAGACATGTACGAAAAAAATCAATATATAGGGGTTGATAATAATAAAAATAAATAATAATTTCATATCGAAGAAGTATTAATTTTGTATCGAGAAGACTTCGGTATGAACGCTTGTCCGACTTTCTGTTCAGGTCCATCTGTCTGCATTAGCCTGATCCTAACATCATGTTTTGGCTTCGCTCCGGGCGCCGCACACTGGGGCAAGAGGTCTCAAATCCTGGTCAAAATACAAAAAAACAGATGCACATTTTAAGGAGGGAGTGAAGGTGGGTTTACTTCCATACACCTGTACAAACATAAACAAGACCATTGCAGCCTATTTGTAAATTACGCATTTTCTAATGTATTTTTTATAAAACTGATTTTTTTGTTGTTGCCAGGCACTCGCTGCTTCACCTTCTTAAAGTATTTTCATCAGATAACCATAAAATGAAATCAGTTTTTGCGAAAATTTGTCAATTTGGGAGAAACTTAATTTAAAAGTTACAAATTCGTCCGAAGAAGATGCAGGAGCAGACGTTAAATTATAGCGAATTTTCGAAGAAAATGAAGCTATTGCAATTTCTAATTTCAGTTACCTAATATGAATTGTATATTTCTCATAAGCTGTATGAGCTACAACACGTTTTCAACTCCTCTTGAAGAGCTCATTATTTGTCAAAATACAGTAATCATCGAAGGGTCGGGGAATTTTTTAAGTATTTTTTTCGTGTTCAGCACACCAAAAACATTAAGTATATAAGTTTCATAATTTTGGCCAGAAATTTGTTCATTTTGCCCCAGTGTGCGACGTAACTAGATCCGTCCCTTTCCCCCGTAATCCGTAGACTTTTTTTTTTTTTAGTTGACGATAATAAGGATTTTTTGACGCGTAGAGATGGTGCGTAAAACAAAAAAAAATTGTTTCTATTGATGAATATAATTCATGTCTGAGTAAAATAAACCACTATAATGATTCTTTAATAACAAATTCCAAAAAATAATGTGAAATATCAGATGTGATTAATTGCATCAAAAGCGTAAATGACTATTAGAAAGGGTGCATTTTAAATGCATCCTTTACATCATGCATCCTACAATAGGTGATTATTTTCAGATAGACTATCCTAAATCTACGTAAATCATTGTTCCCACAGAGGGGCATATCCGGTATCTTTCGGGGACCAAATGGAGATAATCTCAATGGTGCTTGGCAAAACGTCATCCAAAAACTGAATAACGGACGCAACGATAATTTGTCTTTGTGATAACGTTAATTGGGAGGGTATGCATTTGTAATTGGGGTTCATCTATGGGAGTTAGAAAATTCCAGAGGGCGGAATTTATATCAGATTACTTGCAGTTATGCATTGCACAAAATTATGCAGAGACTGTCCTATGACTAGTAGTTCTACAACACCTCTACAATACTGCAGGGAATAAGTTGTTAAGTCGTAAAATGGCCAAAACGAGTCTCCCAAGCCATCTATCAGCGCACTGTGAAGAAGTTGGGAGCTCAGAACTCTAATACTTCCAGAATTATAAAGATGTGGGTTTCTTGGTATCTCGTAAAAGTGTGTATGTTCTCGGTTAAATCAAATTAATCTATTTTTTTGAGGAATTCACGAGATAATTGCATTTAACCATTTATTCACTACGGCAGACTATTCCAAGTGAAGAGGGTGTTTTCGGTTAAATCAACTTTAAAGAGGCTTCATTCACGAGTATTTCAAAAAGTATGGTTAATAATTAGGGAAGTGTGGTCAATAATTAGGTAAGGGATGGGAAATGATTAGGTAACTAAGGGAAAATCCAAGAAAGGATTAACAATATTCATTTTCATTCACTCCTACAGATGTAGAAAAAATATGATTAATAATGATGCAAACATAATTTATTTATTCCAAAAACTGGATTTATACGCTTAATGCAAAAGTAAAAAAGTGGTACCCTGAAAAGTTACAAATTTAGACTTAACAATTTATTCCTTGTGACCACAGAACTAATAGTAATAATGATATTCTAAGTAAATTTTACGGCTTATACTTATAATAGAAAATCTCTTATTTGAGGCGTGTATACGGGTACTATTTTATATTATCCTTTTATATTTAAATTGTAGAAAAAAAAAAAGTCTTGAAACCTATTTTTTTAGACGTTTGTCTGATTTACGTAAGAACGGCTAGTCCAATCGAAAAATTAGGAACATTTTTGGTACGAACTAATGTTCCAATCGCAAACGAAAAAAGTTATAGAATCCAATGAATGTACTATAAATTTCCGTATGAAATATTTCTATGTAATGTTTAAATTTTAATGAGTAGCATAGAATTTTAAAATACATATTTATTATTGCTAGTTTTTTATTAAAATAAAAGAAAAAGAAAATATATGTGATGTGGCTGACAGAATTTTCTTATACCAACCGCTTTTGTACTGATCACTTTTCCGCCTCCTCCCCCTCTCAAAATCATTTCATTCTGGCATTACTGGATATAAGAAAGTCGCTTTCTGAATCACACCGTTCAATGAAACAAGAAAAACTGCAGATGCCAACTTATTACTTTCTTGCCCAGTAATGTCTGTTTGAAATGAATTTGAGTGGAAAAAGGGGGAGGGAGAGTGATCTGTAAAATCGTGGTTGGTACAAGATAGTCCTGTTATGGCATCAGTATTTATTTTTTTACCCAAATAACTGCCAATTTAATGAATGTATCGATACAAAATGTATTATGAGGATTCAGAAGCCCCAATGTAAATCAATAGTTAGTTATACTTTTAATATATTTGTGTTGTGCTTAAATATATAATTTCAATAACAGAAAATTCTGTTATCTTCTGAGTTCAAGATCGAAACCCGGCCGAGGCCCTTAGTTTATATTTATCTGTGAGGTAAAATAAACTTAAGCACGCCGTCCGTTATTAATGAATAATTAGATTTATAAAAAATCCATTTCTTTATGGTGTTCACTGATAAGTCTCTAGTTTCTGAACTGAAGGAGAATGGGGATGGTTTTTGGTGTTGTAGATCCTTGAGGAGGTGGTTTAGGGGAGATGTTATCGAACTATTATAGAACAATCGACCTGATGGTGTCATATCGATACCAGCCCTGATCCTACCCACTATCGAGCTTGGTCATCTTTCCAACAAGATAATGACCTGATTCACAAATTGACCATGGAGAGCTTATTTTCGTTTTAACTTACAAAGAGCTGCCTTACTCGATCTGGCCAGACATTTTCATGAATCACAGCCAATGTACTTCCCCGGAACAAATTAATCAATTAACTTTTCGCTCCTCCTCCAAAACTAGTCAACCGTTTGCGCTGATTCAACAGTTGACTTACATAAGGGCTCCTAAATTCTCGAACTAAAACGTGTGTCGACAAATTCATTACATCGACAGTTATTAAGATTTTTGAATTGAGCCCCCTCCCCTGAACCCTCCCTTCCCCTCAACCGATATTGCTGAAATTTGACAGGTAATGTGCTCATTGGGTTTTGACTATATTAAATATGAAATTTCATGTTGATACATTCATTACATCATCAGTTATAATGGTTTTTGAGTTGAGCCCACCTCTGATCCTCTTCCTTTTGGCCGTTTAGTCTGAAAATCGATAGGTGTTTTTCTTATAACGTTCAGATACCACATATAAAATTTTGTGTCGATATATTCATTGTATCTGGGGTTATCGTGTTAACAGAAAAACGCACACACACAGACTACTTTTTTTTTCATATTTGGAATCTGGAGAGCGGAAAACATCAAATTCCGTTGAAAACTCAGCATCGAATTTTGGACCGATTATATAACTTCCTCTATACTTCGTAAAGCTGGGTAAGTAATTACTATCATCTTATAAATACTGGCGAATAACTGTTAAAGACCCTTAGCCAAGGTAACTGGGAAGGGAAAAAATCTTGAGCACGCTGTACCTTTTGGTCAATAGTTATCCACCAACATTGCTGCCCTTTTTCAGAATATATTTGGAGGAAGTACCACTAAGCCTGCAGCCTACCTTACATATTGTGTCTAAAGATCTCCAAATCGAAGCCGAGGCTTATAGGTATTTAAACTGAGAGGTAAAAACTTTGAGCACGTCGTCCTTTGGATGGGAACTTAGGCGATGATCCAGGATTCGAATTCCAGGTACTCGTTAATGAGTCGTATCTTGTGTAACTAAACCTGGGCAGATAAAATTTCGGTCTCCCGCTGTAGAGCTAACAGGGAAGGAATAAGAGCATTGGATGCTTAGGTCCCTGGGTGCACACAACAACCCTCCCAATATATCTAAATTTGTCTATGGATGACTATCATAGTTTCTGGTTGCTGTCTATCCACGGACATTACTGTTCTAATATCTTATTCAGAAAATATGTGAAAACAGTGTCACAGAGCTCACCTGTAGGTATTCTATATTTCTTTCTTGATAATTTTAGTTTGAAACAAACGGAAACTTATTTTATCTTTACATGTGATGTCTAATGAGCTGGAAATCGGGTTGGAAATAATTTTGAGCACGCCGACCTTCGGCCCGGACTTTAAGTGATGGTGAAGAACCTGTTAGACGTCAGGTACTCGTTAAAGATCCTTATTAACCAAGATAACTGGGAAGGGAAAAATCCTTCAGCTTGCTGTCCCTCGTAGTTGATGCCCGGGCATGAGTATCTAACTTACGGTTAACTATCATAGTTTTTGGTGAATAGCTACCCTTAATGTGTTTTTCAGAAATATTTGAAAAGCCCACCTATATTCTATAAATTTTTTTTGATAGTTGTTTTGACTGGTGGGTGGAAAATAATCTTGAGCACGTCGTCCTTCGGACCGGACTTTAAGAGATGGTGACGAACTTGTTAGACGTCAGGCACTCGTTAAATAAACCAGGGCTGTACATTGAGAACATCGTGTCAGAAAGCTTAGACGTTTCCTTAGACGATTAAACTGAGGATCTGAAGATGGAAGGAAGTTTCAGAGAAGCACAGTACCGTCTCTTGAAGAGAGACAAGAAAGCTCGATCGGGAAGTTGTTTCGATGGAATATTAGGTGTGGGGGAAGATTGGGGTTTTGCTGAAACAAAGCTTGACTAAGATTGAACTTTGAATGAGGCTGTTGGGATGTATGGAAGGGCTGGGCCAATGGGCTCTCGTCTCGCCAAGTATCCATTGAAGAGGGTGGTCCACTCGACAGGCCTGTCCCGTCCTCTGCTGACGAGACTCTTCGTCCTTCTACACAAGATCCTAGATAGAACATGCCGTCTACCATTGTTCCTCACCGCCCCCCAACTTCTATCTAGATCCTGGTTAGACCTCTATTGATTTGAAGAGGGCAAGCAAACTTGGGGCCTTCAGTTGTGCTTTACCCAATCTTCCCCCGCACTAGTTCTCCTGTAACCATTATCTGGGACAACGAATAAATTAAATTAAAAAAAAGGTTTATTTTCATGAGTAAAGACAAGGATTTTTACTTTCTTATACCTAAGTTTATATTTATGAGAGCGCCGGTAGTTCAGAGGTAGCATGCTTGCCTTCTAAGATCAAGATCGTGGGTTCAAAACCCAGCCAAGGCCTTAGGTTTATCTGGGAGGTAGAAAAGCCTTGAGCATGGGACGTTATGCGATGGCTCCGAGCCTGTACGATGTCAGGTACTCAGTAATGATCCCTACCCTGAGTGAATAAAAATTTAGGCTAGGCAACATTTAGGACTCCCATAGTAGAGTGGGGCTCATGTTCACCAGAGTGACGAAAGGAGCGCTCTGGTAGTAGGCGATGTGACCTCATAGTTAAAGACCGGGAATGAGTCACATTAACTAACTAACGAAGTATTGTAATCATGCGAAAATCCGATAACGAGGTTTTAACTGATTTTCAGGTTCCAACGTCCCCTGAATACGTTTGGACTATTTTTGTGATGATGTGTGTTTTATAAAAACGATTGTAGCTATGAATTTGAAATAAAGGGGGGACATGTTTTAACTTAGGTCTGATTAGAATTTGGCCAAAATCAAACGCTAATTGAGACCATTTTACTCCAGAGTCTAAGTACATTTTACAAGATACCGCATATGTTTTTGACCTAATGAAAAACCTTTTCAAGTAAAGTTGTGGAGACAACTGAAATACATACTTTATATGAAATTTCATTATTTCAGGGCGTCCGGTTTTTGAGATACAGGCAGAAAATCGTCGTGATTTTCATGTAGTTTTTTTAGACGTTTCCCTGATTTATCCGAAAACGGTTAGTTCTATCGAAAAATTGACTCTTATTGAAAATGCTCCCTATTAAATTTTCAATTGTTAAAAGTTCTCAAACTGGAGATAAAATTAATACGACAAAAGTTATAGATCCTCAACCGATGAAAAATAAGTTTTTTTAGGAAGTATGTATTTCTAAATAATCTTTAAATTGTATCGTAAGTATATCAAGGAATTATAAATTATTTTTTTATTATTGGTAGTTGTTATGAGAAAAATTATAAAATAAAGAAAAAAATTGAATACATGATGTGGCAATGATAGGACTTTCTTATACACAGCACTCTTACCATTCTCTCACCCTTCTCCCTTCTGGAGAGGGATTGAGGTAATTCCAAGAGAAAAATATAGACTCTTCATCCTTTTTACGTCAAGTAATGTAATCGGTCAGAAATTTTATTTAGTATTTTAATTAGTTTTTCCGACCCCCTTTCCAAAAAAGTCTGTGAATACGATAACTCCCTACTGAAAGAATGTATCGACACGAAAATAATTATGTGTAACCAGAACCCCATAAGAACAACACATCGTGATTATCAGCTAAATCGACCAAAGGCTAGGGGGAATAGGGGCGGGCTTAACACAAAAACTCTAATAATTGCATTTGCAATGGAACAACAACTCTCGATATATTATCAATTCGAAATTTAGTATGAGCATTCAAAAATCCCGGTGTACTTGAACTTTTTATTTTTAGCTTGATGAGTCGAATGGTTTTGGAGGGAGAGCGAAAACTCAATTGATGAATTCGGGAAGTACATTGCCGGTGATTCACCGACAACTTTTTTTTTAGACGACCTTACGGCTTTCTGTTTATAATTTGCGTTTTTTTATTCCTTATGTAATAACGGGCAAATAAAAAATAAATTAATGATCACATTTTAGCCCCCTATGTGTGCAGGGGAGGTTGATGACCTATAATACTGAAATAATTAAGTAGAAGTTTGTCAAATCATTAATCTGTGTGATGTTAAGAAATCAGAAATAAGAAATCAGATTAAATATTGTCTCTGAAGTCCAAAAGATGGAAAAAAAGAAACAATAAAATAAAAAAACTAAATAAAAAAAAAATAATGTTTATTAATAAACAAGAGCAAAGGGAGAAGGGGTGGGTGGGGGAAGGGAGATCAATCTTTGAAAGTGAGAGATGGGGGGGCGGGGCGTGGCTAGCTAGGGGTGGTTGAAGGAGTGGGGAGGGGGCGTGTCCACAGTCCCTCCCTCCCGTTGGTTGAGCTACCCCCACTACTACTGTCCTTTCATCCTTTCATAGTGGCAGTTCTCTCACTGAGGGCAGCTCTGCAGATCTGTCGTAGGGGTGTTCCTTGTAGACTGCCACTTGTTGAAAACAATTCGAATTGTCCAATCTATGCATTTGTTCTGGGTATAACCTTACATCGATCTCTCTGACTCATTATATGCAACGCTCCTCTAGAACTTGCAGACAGCAAAAACTAAAAAAAAAATTTCATAGGTAAATCACCGGCAATGTATTTCCCCAAAACGAATTAATACGTTAAATGTTCTCTTCCCCTCCAAGAGCAGTCGACCGTTTGGGCTAGTATTCAACAGTTGACTTACATAGGGGCTCCTAAATGCTCATACTAAATCATGTGTCGACAAATTCATTATATAGGCAGTTATTCGGGATTTTGAGTTGAGCCCCCCTTTGATCTCCCCCTTCCCTTTTGCCGATTTGGCTGAAAATTGATAGGTGTTGTCCCACTTGGTAACGAAAGGGCCTAGAATGAGAGGGCCGCGACGTATATACAATGCTGAACTTTCACAAATAATATTTTTTTAGAGTTAGTTATTGTGACTCATGCCCGGGCTCGATATCATATCGCCTACAACCAGAGCGACGAAAGAGCGCTCTAGCCCTAAATCTCGCCTACTTTTTCATTCACCTTGGTCAGGGGTCTTTAATGCACAGGCTCAGAAGCATTGCTTAAGGTCCCATCTGAAGGATGGCTTGCTAAAGGTTTTTTACATCTCTGATAAAAAAAACCTAAGAGCCTCGGTCAGGTTTCGAACCCGAGATCTTGAACTCAGTAAGCAAGCACTAAATATATTTTTAGATATGAAAATCATAAACAATGTGGATAAAGGAGTTTGTCTCCACACAATTAGAATATTCTATATTTTCTCAAAAAAAAAAAAAATCTCGGATAGACAATTTCCAAACTTATCTTAATACTTGTGAAACATAGTTGTATATTACAAATATTTAAACAAAAATATTTAAATAAATGTTGTTTGTAACCACTCACCATTTTATCTGGGATAGTTTCAAAACGCGCCCCCAGGGCCCGCTTCACCTTGCAGCCTAGAATTTACTTTCATTTTCTAGATATATACTTGAGATAGGATTGACAATTTGCAAAATATTGCAATGTGTCTAATGTTTCTAAAACGGAGTTCCAACATGCCTAATCATGTTCAAACTAGTGGCCGATCTACCGTGATGCTTAATCCTATATTAAGCCCCATTTTACACAAATTTCTTTTAGTACATTAAGTGCTAAGTGCAACTCTATTTCACTATTTTTATGGTTATTTCACTATTTTTATGGTTATTTCAAAAATATATTATGGATATAATAATATATGAAAATAATTGGGATATCCAACTGAGACGTTAAGTGATGATCCCGAGCCTATACGATGTAGGTACTCGTTAAAGGCCTCTACCATAGGTGAATAAAAATTTAGGATAGGCAAAATGTGGTACTCTCATAGAAGAGTCGGGCTCATGTCCACCAAAGTGACGAAAGAGCGCTCTGGTAGTAGTAGGCGATACGAACTTGTAGTTAAAGCGCGGGCATGAGTCATAATAACTAAAGTTTCATTCTTATCGACCCAATAATCGACGTACAATTTAACGATAAACTCGATCGATTTAAAGATAACGCCTCTCTACTAGATGTAAAATATAATGGTGACTCGAAGAAGAGACATGTAAGTGTCTCAAAATATTGTCAAATCCAGTTGAAGAAACCGCTGGAAATATTGCCAGAAAAATGTTATCAGAAGGCTAAGAAACACAGATATTTAATTTATTTTTTTCTAATTTTTTTATGTTTTCTATTAAATATTTTTTTTTTGTTTTTTTTTTTAAATACATAGAATCTTCCATTATCGTATTCCTTGATTTTCCCAATATATTTGTTGGTTTTTTTTTAACAACTTTCTCGAGGAGGCCTCCTTCGAAGGAAAAGCCTCAACACCCGCAAAACAGTAGATCTATCTGATTGGAACTTCACTTTACAGGCATTATTATTTAAACTTTGGAAAAGTTTATCCAATTGATTGAAAATCAAACGAGCTAACATAATTTTTCCCCCAGATCCAAGAGAGATACGAAGACTTCTCAAAATAGATACCTGAAGAAAATGTTTTATTATAATATAAGTCATATTTTCACTTCTGGCTCCCATGTAAACGCAGGTCAATCAAAATTTCTGGGATGGATAAGCCCCTAAGAGATGAAAGCATTTTTGGAATCTTGAGGGTCATCCTACCGTGACAAGCCGGATGTTTCAGATACGTCCTAAGCAGTAGTCTAAAAATAGGAGTGGAAACAATTCATTCATATATTCACTTACTTAACTACATAAATTAAACGAAACATTTACCACGAGAAGTTAAGAATAATTAAAATAATATTCTTAACCATATTCTCATAAAACACTTGAGTTGCTTTGAAGGATGCAACAATTTTTTAAGGAGCTCTTTCTCGAGTTTTCTGCAATAAACTTGTTGCGAAATATGGATGGCGCTTAACTTGAGGTATCACTAGTGTGATATTTGTTAGTCCAGCTGTTCTATTTTTCATAATATATATTCTGAGCTCTTTAATTATTAAAATTTCTGAGGGCTTCATCAAGACTAGATGTCGAAAGTTGTTCAAAATGGAACAGCTCTCATAACAGTTGCATCTAAAACCAAGGCTACTCCAGAACGTCTCTCGTGTACCTGAGTACGTATATATGTAAAACTGTGATTTCTTATCTTAACAAGTCCAGGGTGTCTCTAGAGGCAAATCTTTCAGGACTTTGTAATCTGGTATAAATAAAAAAAAAAAAAATTGTTACTGTGCTCATATTTTATGACTTATGAGTCGTAAAAAATCAACAAAGTCTCAATCGGTAGGAAATTTCATGTTGAACAATCAAGACCTTATGACATTTTATCGCATCTGTAATCGTTCCAGAGCAAATTTTAAAATCACGAAATAATCAATCTTGTGGTCCTCTGAGTATGATTTATTTCATTTGCTCAGAAACAGCAGCAATTTTATTTTAAGGAAATGCTATTATAATCCACAGGGGCGAAATATCAAAAGATATCATGAGCTGCGACCTCCATATGATCTAGTGATAAATATTCTTGAACGAAAGAGGTGTACACTTGCTTCAATTAAAAGAAACGTTTAATATGAAGCTCAAGCAAACAGGAGGACATGAGATAAGGAAAGTAAGTTACCATACTTAGTGTGATCCAACCCAACTGCTTGGGTGTGAGGACTAGACTCGCTGTGGAATAATAAGCTGATAAAATACAGTTTACATTTCTTTGACATTCCTGACAGATTTAAATCACAACGACTGCGAGGAAGTTGTTGTGAAGATTATCTGAGATCGATAACAGATCGCTAAAGTCACTAAATGTGTCTTAAAACACTGGCATTACTTTACAATAGTGTGGAACGTGTGCCACGTGAAGTATCATTCTTAGAGGAAAGAGTGTCCTGTCTTTGACGATTGTCATCCGGATGTAACAACGTGAGGTGTGCCCTGGAGTCACACGCCCGTCAACTAAAGCCGAAGCTACTTAAGTTTAGTGATTATCTGAAGTCTTTCACCGGCGCCGGACTTTTAACAGTGGCGGATACAAGGGAGGGGGTAAAAGCAGAATTACCACCCCCCACCCCTAGAGCAGAGGCTCATAAGTCAGTTTCGTTAAGGATGAAGAAATATGCACGTTAAATTGGAAAATACGTCCTAGTGATGCGCGAATAACCTCTTGCGGTCTTGCGCACATACTTTAATGACGTCATTCGTTTACAGACTCAACCTGTTACTGATAATATTTCAGTATTGATTATTAATTCATGCGCTTCGTCAAACCATCGAAAATATTAGCCCCCTTGTCCATCATCCTTCCAAATCTTGTGAATAGCATATAACATCCAAATCTTGAACCAACGAAATTTTATCCCCACCTGATGAATATTCTGGATCCGCCCTTGACTTCTAAAAGATTAGGACATATGTTATTTATTGTTTTGTTCATGTATTTCGTTATCATGAAATACGTTTAGCTTGTTCATACAGAAGACTCTCTTTTTTGTACGGAATTATACGCTGGTGTGAATTCATTTCTTCCTCAAGTTCTTTTTCACTTATTTCATTAACATTGATTGGTACAATTTCATAATCTGGACATTTAGGCCTTCCCAATACAAAATTCAGTTTTTTAATAACATTATTCTGTTTTTTCAAATATTCACATATTTTCTTGCTTCCATTTTTGTATCGAGAAAAATTGGTTTCTTCTCCAATCAAGCTATTTTTATTTTTTCTTTAATCGGTTCATCGAATGAGATCAAAATTTCGAACATTTCTTTGATCATATGTTTCTTTCTTCTTATTATATCTCGACATTTACTGTTAATGTTATTAACTGATTGTAAATATTAAAAAAAAATTAAAATAAAAAATGTATAGTTTTTTTTTCATAAGTGGTATCAATATAAAAAGTCGTTTACTTACACCTGAACAATATAATATGTAGTTCAGGTACTTTTATTATAATATGTTATATTATAATAATCCCGTCCGGGAGAGTTTTATTTCGTAAATAGAACTCCCTAGATAAATAATTAATAAGATGTATCAGTCCAACAGAATTTATTATAACCACAACTAGTTTCATCAATCAAGCCGACATCATCAGGTGGTGAATCTTATTGCAGAAGAGGTCAAAGGACTGGACACCTATCAAGGACCAGATGGACATAATGCCAATAAAAAATAAAAACAAAAAAAAAAAATTAAAAAACTGAAAAAAACTATAATAATGTATTTATTGCCGATTATATTTGTTGTCCCTACTGATAATGTTCACCCACTTGTGTTAAATGTAACTCTTGTTATCTTTGACATAAACCACTGGATATGTAGCTTCCCATTATGTTTAGCCTCTGCCTTGCCACACAAGGATCAATATAGTTAATTATCTCAACTGCTAATTACCTTTAAAGAAAATATTAAATGCATAAAAAGAATATATTATTTATAAATATTATTGCCACTGATAAGGTTGATAAGGACGCCTTGACAACGTACAATGGAAACATCACAAACAATTAATAATTCAGTTAATATCCAGTTCACCTTTCAAACTGATCAATAGATCCTCATAGATAAACGATAAATACCTCCCTTTCCAACTAATTTTTCATTGACAATTTTTCATACACCTAATTGTTTTATTCGATGATATTAAGATATAAGTTAAAAATTAGCAATCAAAGTGTATAATAGTCCATAATATGGATATGGATATAATATGGATAGTCCATAATAATATTATATGGTACACAGGTTGGAAAATAATAAGAATGTAGTCTCACCTTTTTCAGATTTTATTATTATATGCTAGATGGAGGGAAGGGCGCCGGTAGCTCAGTGGTATGCGTGCTTGTCTTCTGAGCTCAAAAACGTGGGTTGGAAACCCAACCGAGGCCTTTAGTTTATTTTATCTGGGAGGTAAAATAAACTTAAGCACGCCGTCCTTCGGATGAGATGTTAAGCGATGGTCCCGAGCCTGTACAATGTCAGGTACTCGTTAAAGACCCCTGCCCTAAGTGAATAAATTTAGGACTCCCATAGTAGAGTCGGGCTCATGTCCACCAGAGTGACGAAAGAGCGCTCTGGTAGTAGGCGATATAACTTCGTAGTTAAAGCCCGGGCATGAGTCATAAAACCTAACCTAACCTATGCTAGATGACTTTCGAGGTTTCCCTCTTCATCATACTGTCTACAATAAAACCTGTAGTTTAGTAAAAAAGTAAGTATACAATTCTATAGCTTAAATATGCACTTGAAAATGTTGGCTATATGCGCTAAAATGAATAAATAAGAATAAATGAAATAAAATCTTCAAAAATTTACCAGCATCTATGATGGTATTGATATGTTGGCGTGAAGGGCATGTGAGAGGATGGCCACCCAGTGGTAGGTTCTCAGAACGAAAATTTATCTTAATTATTAGGATAAGAACCGAAAAAAAAGAAAAAAGAAAATAAATAAATAAGTAAATAAAGAAATAGAAAAGTAAATAAATAAAATAAAATAAATAAATAAAAAGGAATTGAAAGACAATTTTGATGGATGGGTAAGAGAAATGATAAAAGTATAAGAAAATGATGTAAAAAAACAAAAAAAATTAAGAACGAATATGATTCAAGGTGGCAGGAAGTTGGGATTCCTGACCAATAAGTAGAAAAAATTATAAAAAATACCCAAAAATTAACAATTTAAAATTTCATGGATGTGGACAGATATGTCAATTCTTTTCCCCACCAGGGTCATAAACAAGCTTATCCCCTCTCTAGAATTGAGGAGGGAGTCACCTCCTTCTTCTTTTCTAATTTTGTTTCTATACTTTCAATATCACCATTCATCTTACATTTATTTTGGATATTGTGTAATAGCGAGACCGAGCCGCCGTGTTCTACCACTTCAGCATCCGACCCTGTCTGTCCAAGATGAAGAAACAGTTACATTTTTTTCCGGTTTATGCAGTCAAAACTTCTTTTTTTTTTGGGGGGGGGTAATAAACAATTTAATTCTCAACTAAAAAAATTGATGATGAAAAACTCAAAAATGAAACTTACCTTCGTATTTATAAAATTTT
The DNA here is from genome assembly GCA_963662175.1 of Aradus depressus. Taxonomy (NCBI): domain Eukaryota; kingdom Metazoa; phylum Arthropoda; class Insecta; order Hemiptera; family Aradidae; genus Aradus; species Aradus depressus. The sequence goes on along the minus strand of OY759214.1, from coordinate 14,346,377 downwards.
GATCAGTAATCAAAACCAAAGTTATGCACACAAAAATGAAGAAATTACTAGAACTATGGAAGGGTATAAGAATATAAGAAGGACCTGATAGCTCTGAGCATGAACCTGATTAGGGGTGGCTCGTCATTTATTGTTTTTCCGTTTTCAATTACAATTTTTCCCATTATCCTCATTTATTTAATTTTTATGATGTTTTAGGTCTTTCATGCTATATATTTATTTTTTTCTATTCACATAAAATATTTTACTGCCAGTGAGATATTGATCATAAAGTAATTCTTTTTGGTCGGTGCCACAGACAAGTACACCCTTGCTGTCAAGGCTCGCTGATGGATATAGTACTGCCCAAATTGATTGGCTAAAAATGAGAGAGTGGTCCAGTGGTCCATGATCTTTTATTTTCAGCATATTTACAATTGGTAAATACTATGAGAAAATTTGATGACAATAATAGATAATGGATTAAAGGGAAATAATAAATGGTAATATGTATAATAATAAGTAAGTATAAGAACAAAAAAAAATAAATAAATAGTAAATAAATTATAAAAAAAAAAAAATAATAAATAAATAATGTCGTTAAGAATATGCACAAAAATAAGAAATGAATATACACCGCACCATGAGTAAATTACCGATATATAATGATGATAATACAAAAAAGATAAAGAAATACAATGAAATAAATAATAATAATAATAAAAATGTAAAATGGCTCGAGATTACCGGACATACTACCTGAATGAGGTAGAGGAGGCCACGGTAGCCCGGGTGATCCTCCGTACCACCTCGGTCTGCCAGCCTCTCTCCAGCAGTGGTGGCAGACTCAGAGGAACTGGAAGAACTCAATGTGAATACATGAGGAGAGATACTGGCCAGTCCCCAGCCATAAATAACTATTACTTTAATGTAATAGATTTGTCGGCCATCACCGCCTTCATCTTCGAGGAGGATTCTCGGGATGGGAAGGAAAGTATTGAACGGAAGTTGAAGAGGTTATTGACAAAATGATGAGAAAACTGAGAGATTTGTTTTGAGGCCTTTGATTGGAAGGAGGATTGAATACGCTTGATGTTAAGTGGCTTAGATATTTGCAATTAACAATTTAAAAAATTTAACATTCTCATTATTAGGGTATAGGTTAGGTTTTATGACTCATGCCCGGGCTTTAACTACGAGGTCATATCGCCTATTACCAGAGCGCTCATTCGTAACTCTGGTGGACATGAGCCCGACTCTACTGTGGGAGTCCTAAATTTTGCCTACCCTAAATTTTTATTCATCTAGGGCAGGGGTCTTTAACGAGTACCTGACATCGTACAGGCTCGAGACCATCGCTTAACGTCCCATCCGAAGGACGGCGTGCTTAAGTTTATTTTACCTCCCAGATAAAATAAACTAAGAGCCTCGGTCGGGTTTCGAACCCACGATCTTGAGCTCAGAAGACAAACACGCATACCACTGAGCTACCGACGCCCTTTTATTAGGGAATATGTATTATTTGTATTTGAGTTGAACCTCTATCCTAATCCTCCTCTTCCCTAGTCGATTTGGATGAAAAAAAATATGTGTCGTTCTTATCAGTATAAAAAGGTCGTATTGATGCATTCATTCTATCGGGAGTTATCGTGTTTTTTTTTGTTTTTTTTCATTTTTGTAATCAGGGAGTCGCAAAACATGATATTCCAGAGAAAACAACATCGAATTATTGGTCGATAACATAACTTATAAAATCGAATTTCTGAAAAGAAAAAAAAAAAATAAAGAAAAAACTTCAATGAGACAAGCCCTGGACCATTGAGAGGTCCTCCGTATATGGCTTCGACTATACAGGCTTTCATAAGGTACACAGTATGCCTAGTATGGTTTCGTTCTTGTGTCTGTCTCTTAGTATATCCAGGAAGCTCTGGCGACAGCCTGGACTCATCAGACTCATATGTAATAAATAAAAACAAAGTACTTGTTTAACTATTATTTTTAGTTTATTTTATTACCACAAAAAAACTTATATATAACTTATAACTGGGGAAATAATACCCAATTCTTTTAAGGAGTAAAATTATTTTCATTAATTCTTGTACGTTTGTTGAGGAACGATAAAAATATATATTTTTAGACTCTTGAAAGGAAAAAAAAAGGAATTAATGGCGATTATCTATTGCCAGGGCCACATGAAAGGGGCCAACCTTTTAAATCCGCGCCAAAATTCCTCTCATTGATCCAGAATTGAGAAAAGGATATTATTTTTCTTGAATACAGTAGACTCTCCCTTATCCGGCGTTCTGTTCACCGGCGCGCTCCCTTATCCGGCGCTCGCAAAATAATATCAAATTTGTTAAACTAAAATTAACATTCAATTATTAGATTATCAATTATATGAGCCACGTGTATTTAAGAGCACATAATAATTCCGTAACTCACGAATCTTTTATGTATTTTTATTGTACATACATGTAATAAATCAATGTTCAGTATGTACAGATTTGTCAATTTAATAAATTTTATCAACAAAAAACATACGTGTTTTATTCCTTAGCTCACCTAAAAACACTTTTTATATGCTTTAATTGATATATTTTTTCTCATTAGTTGATGATTTCCGTTATCCGGCGTTTTCTGTTATCCGGCGTCACGTCGTTCCCGGCAACGCCGGATAAGGGAGAGTCTACTGTATTTGTTTTTAGAAACAATAACTTTATTATATTTATACTTACAAATAAAAATAAAAACCTAAAAAAGGCGTCAATGTACCTACTTCTCCAGAACGAATTAACCTAATAAGTTTTCGCTCTCCCTTAAAAATCATTCAACCGTTTAGGGTAAAAAATCATGCTCATACTAAATGTTGTGTAGATTCATTCATTACATCGGCATTTTTAGTGTTTTTGATTCGATCCTTCCTTCTCTGATGTCCCCTTTTCTTTGGTCGATTTTGCCGAAAATCAATCGTCCTGGAAGGGTTCCGGATACACAGACACACTCCAGCAATACGATGAATAGGGTAAGTCAGAAATCAGCTGTTAATAGGGTTTATTATATTCATTAATCACTGATATGTTATTCGCTTTAAAATAAAATTCGAAGGAAAAGAAAAGCTGATTTTAATGTTTTCGTATTTTTCTGCGAGCCGCATAGAGCGCCTCCCCCCCCCCCCCCCCCCTCCCCCCCTCCCCATCTATGGAAGGAACCTGCAACAGAATCCTGGATTTTATCAAAGATACAGGGCAATGACATCTTTCTAGCCTTGAAAGAAGTCTTCCTCCCTCTTAGAATTAGGAAATATGATGAATAATTTTCATGGGTAGGTACTCAAAACAGAATAACAATTTTCAGAGCCCATCGTTATTAAATACGGTACTTAGTTAGTTGTTGAGACTAACTACGACGTCATATCGCCTACTACCAAAGCGCTCTTTCGTCTCTAGGTGAACATGAGCCCGATATTACTGAGTCCTAAATTTTGCCTACATGTTTATTTACCTAGGGGCCTTTAACGAGTACCTAAACGTACAGGCTCGGGACCATCGCTTACCGTCCCATCCGAAGGAATATATAAGGAACCGTGTGAAGTACAATCGGTAAAGTCGGAGCTAGGATATTTTTTCTTTGTTCTCTATTTTTGGAAATAGATATATGACGACTTAATTGTACTAAGAAAATTAAAAAAATGTTTACATTTTTGGCTATGGAGTAGGAGTAAAGTTTTTATGGTTCTTTTAGTATTTTAAAAAAACCAGTATTGTTATAAGAATTGATGTAAGTAGTTCACCTTAAATTATATTAATTTTATGAGTTTAAGAAATAAATGCATTATGCAAATTGGGGGAATTGAACTGTAAAAGAAAAGGAAGAAATGCAGCTTGATAGATGTTCTCTTCGAATTATAATATCAGGACAAGTTTGAGGCCAAAAAAAAAAATATATATCAAAAAGATAAAAAAAAAATGATGTAGAGATATATCTAAAGACGAGAATCTAGCCATATTCACCTGAATCGATTGGAGTAGAGGGACAAACACCCCACCAGGCTGGGGACCACGCCCCTTCTAGTGGGCGGGACCAGGGGGCGTGTTGAGGGGCGAAGTTCTCCGAAAGGGGCCGAAACCGGCCGAGCTACCCCCCTCCCCCACAACCCTGGCTCAGTCAGGTCCGGGGCTTCGTTAGGGAAGGGTGTACGCCCGCCGCTCTTCTCTACATATAGACATTTCAGTATAAACTGTCTTTTTAAATATATAAAAAAACAAATATATATATATATATATAAATAAACGTATTTATAATATATTTATTAAATGCACGTTTTTTTAATTTTTCGGTCTAATCGGGTTTGATAGCATTCATAAATATATTTGTTTATAATTTATCAATCATAAATATAATAAACATTATTGACAAGTGAATGAAGTGTGAGCAATTGTATGATACTAAAGTTCTTCGATTATTATACCAAAGATTAGGACAGATGCAGAACTGAAATTGTGAATTTATACAGACTGTACAATAGTACAGAACTTCGAAAACACCGACGAGGTTTCTTATAGTTCACAGGTATTTATTTACTGTATTTTGCATTCTTATTAAATATATAGATACAAATAATTCCTTATATGAAAAAATATATATATAATTGTTCACGCTATAAACAAAAGGATAAAATGCATTTTGTTTTTGTTGTATTTTTATTCAAATAACACAAAGTACAATTAAAAATGAAGCAGACTAAGTAGTATTCCTTCTACTCAAAAAGAAATTTATTTCCTAAATAATTTATTTCATGATAAATTGGTTAACATATTATAACGTTGTAGTCAAATCTATTTATATAATAATGAATGTCTAGAAGAAAAGAATGCTCAGTAAAAAAAATTACTAAGTATATAACAGATGACTCATTAGCATATAAAAATACCAGTACCTATCTAGGTGAGAAATAAATTAATGATTTTTTCTTAAGTCGTCTACGTACATAAATACATATTTTGATTATTATATTATATTACATATTTTGACGATAAATGAATATCCTTTTTAGAGATAAATTCTCTGTTTATGAAATCATCTATGTACCTACTACCTATACTGTTTTTTAGATAATTATTAAATATAAATTTTAACAATAATTAATTATTTTGTTATCGTTTCATGAGAGAGAGAAATCAATAAATAAATAATAGATTCTTGAAATTTTAAGACAATATTTTTCATAATAATAATTTTTTTTCATCGATGAGGTTATTTATAGTGAACTTAGAATTTTCTTAAATTTACCTAAGAAGTGTTAACAATGCTTAATACAATAATTACTAATATAACTCAATGCCGTACCCGAATTCAATGTATTTTTCTTCTTTAATAAATAGGTTTCAATTTAATATGTATCTGTCGGTATTCTATTATTTTTGGCAATATTTTGCTAAACAAGTTAAGAAATAGTCTTTCTTAACCAACAATAATTGTTAATGTTTTTAACAGAAAACTCAATTTTATTTTTTATTTATTTTTTAATGACTCGGTTTAATTTTTGTATGTGTAGTTATTTTATTATTAAGATAGAGATAATATATTAAAGAATTTTATTCCTAAAAATTATATCTTGTCTTTATTAAAATTCATTACCTACTGATTAAGACAGTTTCTTATTCGGGACAATAAAGAAAAAAGTATAATTAATTATATAAATATCAAAATAGATAAACCTAAACTAATTATTAATTGGAGATGATTAATTTTTTTATGAACTAATAAATAAAATAGATATTTTAAATCATAAATATTCGTCTATTCTTTAGGAAGTGTATTAACATTTTTTGTTATAATTTTAATCGTCTGCTATTAATATTCATATGTACCTAGTTATATATTTAATTATATGTGAATCTAAAGCGATTCAAGTTTCATACATAAATTGATCTAAATATTGTGTTATTGAATATCTCCTACATTTTAGTTAATAATTAAAACTTTAAACTATTTTATAATGCTAATAGTTGCGGAATTTGAAATAGTATTTACTACATAGGCAAGGACTACAATCGCCGGTTGTCAATTTCAAAGTATTTTGTTTTTAAAAAGTCTTTATAATACATATATTTTTTTAAATGCAATTTTATTATTAGGGTTGGTCCTAAATTTTGAATTAGAGATCGATTAAAATTGATTAAATATACGAAATAAGTTGCTTTGCTCCTCAGAATTTCTTTTAAGTAATCAAAATAACCTGAGAATAGTATTTCTTTAATATTTAATTTTTCACCCATTTTTTTTGGTCCATTGTTTTTTTTTCGCTACATATCACATTTCAAGTGTCTTCACAGTTACAGTTATCATTAATAGCTTCCAAGATATCGGGAGGAACATTTGAATAGAGTATCGTATAAGATTCGCGGCCTACCAAATTATGATACAAATCCTTTAAAGAAACATTCGCGAAGCGCATTATCGTTTACGTTTCTATTTAAACGCGTTTCGTAAAGTACATTGGAATATCCTACAATTGTCTGTTTATTTATTAAAATACTGGTGAAAGAAAAAATATATATGAGAGAGTGAACTTCATACGCCCAATATGAATACGAAATATTTTTGAGAGGGGAGAGGGAGAGTGATTTGTAAAAAAGTGTTTGGTATAAGAAAGACCTATTATGGTCACATCACATTCATTTTAGTCAATTCTTTTCCATTAAAAACTACCATTGTAATTATTATTATTATTTATTTTACTTATTTTATTATTATTATTATTATTTTATTTTTTATTTTATTTTTTTTTTCTGTAATTTTTTATTTATTTATTATTATTTTTTTTATTTTTTTATTTTTATTTTTATTTTTATTTTTTTTACACTCACTGTTATCAAATTTACTTATAGTTATATTATAACTGATTGTAGATATACCAAATAAACCTCATTCAAAAACTACCGTGTTACAATTCAAACAACAATTGCAACTATTTCTATCGGAAATTTATGGTACATTCTTTGGGGCGCTAGAAATTTGTTTGAGTTGCTACTATCTCAAATCTGAGGAGAGGCGATTGAATATTTAGTTTCAAAATTCAAAATTTATTTCAAAATCACATTTTAGGACAGTTTTCAGCATGGAGTTTGTTTATTATGATTCATGCCCGGACTTTAACGATGAGGTTATGTCACCTACTACCAGAGTGCTCTTTCGCCGCTCTGGTGGACATTTCACATTCTAAATAAAAAACCTACAAATCTTGACCGGGTTTCGAACTTGTGATTTTGAGCTCAGTAAGCAACCACAATACAACTGAGCTACCAGTGTCGGCATGTATCTCGCAAACCGGAAGATCTTCGGTAAATCGTATTTTATATAAAATGTAGTTAGATATAAGATAGTACAGATCTCGCTCCTAGTCAGAAATTCTTTTCTATACCTCTTGAATTCAAAAAATGTTATACTCAAATTTAGTTTCAAAATCACATTTTAGGGCGGTTTTCAGCATGGAGTTTGTTTATTATGACTCATGCTCGGACTTTAACGAAGAGGTTATATCAACTACTACCAGAGTGCTCATTCGCCGCTCTGGTGGACATTTCACCTCCCAAATAAAGAAACCTTGGCCGTGTTTCGAACCCGTGATTTTGAGCTTAGTAACCAACCACACTACCACCGAGCTACCAGTGTTGGCATGTATCTAGCAAACCGGGATATCTTCGATAAATCGTAGTTTACTTTACACAATTGAAGTGATTGTTGATTAGGTCATAAATATAAGTGGTATCTGCAGATACAAGAAAATAATAATCTCAATTTTTGAACGATATAGTTAGTGACCGCGGCATCTGATTCCTGGTCGACGTTATGATTTCCGTATGGGTTAAACTTTAGTTATCCTTTTTTTCTTTCCCTTTTGAAGAACCGGACGTTAGTAAGCCTCCCCTCAAAAAAAAAAAGTATAGTTATATATTTTTAAACATACATGATTGACATTTCCCACATCAATGTCTATCGTCGATGGAAATTAGGTTCTGACTGTCAATAGGTGAGCGGCTAGAATCAATCTACCAAAGTTGATCTCCAATTTTTTTTTTTTCAATGAGGCATCACCAAGTCCGTCCGTCCGTCCGTCTGATGTTAGGAGTTACGGTCTTCACCAATTCACAAAATTACTATGGAAAAAGAAAATATAATATTTTGTAAAATGTACTTAGGTTCTGAAGTAAAGTGGTCTTAATTTTTGTCTGAGTATGGCAAAAATCTAAGTGACTTCTTCATTTAAATTTCCAAGTTCATAATTACAATCTATTTTGAGTTGGAACGCTCATAAAGTACCGATTCGTAGACAGACATCAACGTGAAAATGCTCAAAACATATTCAAAGGACTTTGAAACGAGTAATTCCGTTGGAAACTCGATCTCAGATTTTTGCACAATTATAATACCTACTTTCAAACATACTATAGGTATAACAAAGTAAAAAAAAGAAAGTATTATACATTATAGATATTTTACTGGTTGCGCGATATCCCAATTCATTATAATCGCGCATTATATATCGCGCAACCAGTAAAATATCAGAAGTCAGGGCATCTTTTTAACATATTATGTATATAGTATATCTATACAAAGTATAGGGCAAGTTATATAATCTTTCTGAACGTCGATGTTAAGTTTTCACCGGAATTTCATGCTTTCCGACCCCTGATTCTTAGTGTGTGAACACGATAACTCCCGATAGAATGAATGTACCAACATAACATTTTATATATGTATCCAGAAACCCATAAGAACGAATTCAGAACACTCTCGGTAATAAATACAATTATTGATTTTTAGCCCAAACGGTTTCAGAGGGAGAGCGACAACTTAATTGGTAAACTCGTTTTGGGGCAAGTACTTTGCCGGTGATTCACCGACGACTTCCTTTTTTTTTTATAAATGTACCAATTAGTAAAGGATGATAAGCTTATGGGTCACCGAATAATCGACCCGAGGTAAAAAAAAAAATCTTTAGTATAGGATAGCTTATAAAATCCCTGCGTCATGATTGGTCTATTAATTATTTATTAAGGGTTGAACATGGGTAGGGTGAAGACCTGTCAGCTCTTGTTAGGGGGCTGAGCGATGGTTCCTTCTTAAAGTGGAGATCTGGAGGAATTTTAGAACTAACCTTATTACAGATGAAATTTCGGCTAGAAATATATTTTACCTCTATCAGTCTTACTAATTTAAATTCTTCCTGTAATGTGGGACTTGTCTTTCAATGGCTGCATTTCATGTGATTACAATTTCGAAGTCAGCCGGGTCATTAGATTTAATTGTTTATTATAATAAAATTGTCTTTTGTGTAAAATCAAAATGGAATAAATGGTCACCACAGAAACCTTTACAACTTGCTAGCCTACTTAGCACAAGATCGCGGGTTCGAAATCCAGATTTTTTTTTATCTGGGAGGTGAAAAAACCTTGAGAACGCCATCCTTCGGATGGGACGTTAAGTGATGGTCTCAAGCCGGTACGATGTCAGGTTCTTGTCAAAGACTCCTACCCTTGGTGAATAGAAATTTGTAGTAGGACTCTCATAATAGAGTCAGTAGGCAATGACCTCGAAGTTAAAGCCCGGGCATGGGTCACTATAAATAACTTATTATCTTGCAGCCCGTCATTTTACCCTAAGTTGAACGGAAAGACAAAACAAACTAATAAATTGAAAAATGATTGACCACATTAAATTTTATGACTATTTATAAAAATGCTTGGATATAATTATTAATAAAATAAATGGATGAATTGGACATTTTCAGAGTTAATTTAAGATAACCAGCAGCAGTATCAAAATATAGATTTTTCACTAAGCTGTTGAAATTGTTCAAATGAATTATTTTATTTTTGTAGGGATGCCAATAAATATATTTCCCTTTATTATTCATTTGTGTTTCGTATCCTTCTGATTTTTTAAGTAATTTTAGTTAAAGGGCTTGATAAAAAAATAATCTACAAGCTACAGTTCAGAGATTAATCTAAATAACAATGGATTTGTATAACTTTCATATTGTCTAATTCCACAAAAATACATACATATAATGTACCTGTTTCATCTTACGCCATCTTCAGCACAAAGTGATAATTTGGTGAAATTAGACAGTATAAGAGTTAAACAAGTTCATTGTTTTTGTTTATTAGCTTTCCACAATATATCAGACACGGATAGCACAAATGTATTCGGACAAAGAGGAAACTGCTCACAGTAAGAAAAACTCATCTTTCTCCCATTGATTCTTCTGAAAAATGTTCAATATGTCTCGGGAAAAATATCCTGGTGGGCCCACAAAACAGGATCTAATTTTATTTGTAATTTCTCGGTGCTAATTAAATTACTTAAAAAATCAGAAGGGTACGAAACTTAAATGAATAATAAAGGGAAATATATTTATTGACATCCCTACATACTTAAACTTTTTAAAATAAATAATTTTCAACTATTATTCTATAATATCTCTAATTATTCTATTTTTTTTTTATATATTTGTTGTTTATATAGGTAGTGTCATGCCATCATCAATAGTATCAATCATTATACCAGAAACAAATAATGAATTATTTATTCAAGTTTCATATGAGGAACAGAGAATTGAAGTGATAGAATATTCATTAAATAAATTATAATTTTTAATAAAAAATGTGATCTATGAGAAAAATAAATAAGAACACAACACTGAATAATAAATAGAAGAATAAATTGATCAAACATTTTCAAATGTATTCTTGGCCGTACGAACCATCACCAGAAAATCTGGTTAATGTTTGACGGTCTTTTTTTATAACCAAAATTAGTTATTTTGAATGTTTTATATTTCTAGATGCTCATAATTTTAAGTTCAGGAAGAATGTGGATAAAATACTACAAAGATATGCTTTGCAATGTTTTTATAAATTATCTTAATCTTAAAAGTTATCAGATTTTTCTCAAGTTTAATTCAGCTTTTCATATTTTTAATGAAATTACCTACATTTATCATTATTATTACTGTTTCAAACTGTCTTACTGTTCCCTACAGTACTTCAAATTCAATTATTTTCTAGAATAATTATTTTTTTTCATTTACCCCAAATAATATATTGTTATCACTCTTCTTTAATCATTTTATTGTAGTATGGAATCCTTCTTTCTATGTATATAATTTAGCAACATTTTTCACTCAATATATTTTTAATTAGGAGACATTATTTTTCTGAAGAGACATTTTTTTATTAAATTTAAAGAAATAATTTGAATAAAAAATTGTATATAACTGCGAAAAAAAATTAACGACTGGCATTATTAATCTGTTAATAGAATCTTTTACAAAATTTTTCATTTTGGTTCACTATGCCTCCGTAATTATCTGCAGATTAGTCAGTAATTTTTATTAGTAAACAATAAAAAAATTAGCTCTAAATTTACTTTATATAGGGCAAGTTATGAAATTATGACAAAATTCGAAATGGAAGTCCTTTTTTTTCATGTTTTAGGACCTCAGGTTCAAAATGAGTCCATTTTGGGGAAATGTTTGTATGTATGTATTTGTTATTGCTCATATGACTGAAACTAATGGATCTGTCAGCGTCGAAAAGCGTAACGTGTAAATTTACGGAGACCTAGGTAATTTCGCATAACGTCTGCATACACTGCAATGAATTGACAATTACCCTGACCAGATTAACTGTTTACGATGAGGATTACCTGAAAGGAGGTAAACGTTTAGTCAAATAAAATAATTTTTTATTCATTTCAATGTAAGCAGTCTTTCCATGAAATTATCTGTAATATAATATATGCGTATAATATATGTATATGTATAATCTAATGAAAAGGAATATCTCTTATTACGCTTACCGATTTTGCTTCAAAATGTTTCCGTGATTAGTTGGGAAAAGATCAAATTAAGTGTGTTGCCAAAGCCCGCACTGCCCTATAAAAAAGTTCCGTGATACTCTTTCCTGCACCGATATGTAAATATATAACGCAACAAAATTGTTGAGTTTTCACCGGAATTTCATGTTTTTCGACCCCCTAATTCCAGAAATGAAAAGTCTGTCTGTGTGTCTGTGAACACAATAACTCCTGATATAATAAATGTATTGATATGAAATTTTATATGTGTAACCAGAACCCTTTAAGGACAAGACGTATCTTTTTCAGCCAAATCAATGGAAAGAGGGATTGGGCAGTTACTTAACACAAAAACTCTAATAACTGCCGTTGTAATGAATGTATCAATATGAAATTTTATATTTGAAGTCAAAACCCAATGAGGATATAACCTGTCAAATTTCAGCGATATCGGCTGAAGGGAAGCGGGGTTCAGGCTCAATTCAAGTAACCTTATAACTGCGGATGTAATCAATGCATCGACGCACAATTTAGTATGAGGATTCAGAAGCCACTATATAAGTAAAGTATTAAGTTTTAGCCCAAACGGTCGATTGGCTTTGAAGGGAGAGCGAAAACGTAATTGATTAATTCGTGGTGGGGAAGTACATAGGCGGTGAACACCTACTTCGAGATGTTTATTGCTCGTATATCCGGTGATCACAGTTAATCCAATATAACCTATTATAATACAATCGGTAGTAGACGCTACCCAATAAATTCTGATCATGTATAATTCAGATGAACTACCACAACGGTACAGGTAGCTCGGACTCTGCCGTGATCTAGCGTGGGTTCATAGTTCTCAAGTATTTATTTTAATTTATTTTATTTTTTTCCTTTATTCCATCGTGTCACCATAACTACCTCCTCTATTCCATCGTGTCACCATAACTACCTCAACACATGTCCTATACTTTATGCCCCTCTCATGAGGACCTAAAGGTGTCTATTCGATTCCTATTACTATACTAAAGTACGCCCAACTTTACCTAAAAAATGGAAGACCTCTATACCTCTAACGAAGTTAGAAACAGAATTATATATTTTCCTCTGTTTTCCACGAGAATATTCCAATTTTTTTGACGTGAAAAAGTCTATTCGCTCGTTAAGCACAGTGAGAGCCGGTCAAACTTTTTTGTGTTACAAAATACCGTCAGATTTCAATCGATAATAACTACGAGACTAATAATGCGATAACAACGGTTGAGGTCACAATGGATAGAGCATGTCTGTACGTTTTTGTTGTGCAGTGTTTGTTTTGCCTGTGACGTTATCGGGCTAGTGTGGGCTCCGGCGATTGATTGTTGCGAATTAGCGTTGTGTAAAATTAGAAATTTGTGTAGCGTGATAACGCGTTTAGATAGGACGTTGATTCGGATGTCATTGTAAAGAGCTTGAGGAGCACTACTAGGACTCAAAGTGAAACAATAAAAATATTCGCCGAAATATATGTAAAAATCGGTATTAAATTGAAAATTGCAAAAAAATTAATGATGCCTCATATGAATGGTAAATATGCGCGGAATTATAGAAATCGCAAATGAGAGGAAAGCTCGCATCAAAAGTAATTTAAAAAACCTAACAAGTCTAGTGCCGAGCAAATGCAAGAGCTACGGCAGCATCGAAAAAAAAATGAAAAATGATTTTATCCTAATGTTTTCACGGAAAATCTATGGCGTGGACCTTGACTACGCCTTAGTTTTTTTTTTTTTTTTGTTTTCACTTTATCGTATAAGGTTTAGTATAGTGGAAGCTGTGCAATCGGTCAGAAAATAGATTTTGAAATTTCATGGGAATTTCATGTTAATCCAATCCCCTGATTCTAAAAATAAAAAAATACTCAAAAACTTGTAATAAATGTACCAACACGACCTTCAGCACTTATTATTTTCAGCTTAATCAACCGAAGGGAAGGGAAGGGGGGGGGGGGGGGGGGGGGTCAGAGAAAAGGGTTTATTACAACACAAATATTCTAATAATGATGATACTTAACATTACTTTTTACTTACTTAACTTTTTTTTTTGTTTTTTTATGCAGAGATATTGTGAAATTAATTAAAATAAAGAATGAATTTAATATTGTCTATTTCATAGAATTTATGGGAGTACTACTAGTAGCCACGACTTAACAAAATACTCAGTATGACTCAACTACTACGACGTCCATACTTCCTACAACCAGAGCGCTATTTTGTCGCTTTACTCTTACAGTTTTAGTTACCTAGCGTTACGTTCTTTAACGAGTACCATGACATTGTACAAACTCTTAACGTCTCATCCGTTTTGTGTTTAAAAGTAGTTTTCTTGATTTTTTGTATTGGCCTCGGCAGACATCACACTAGCCATCAATGTGTTATTTTAGTTATATTTACGACTTCCAAGACTCCAAAACTCACTATCGGACGGGATTCGAACCCGCAAACAATGGTGAGACCATGCGACCAAAGCCTTACGCTCTAGCCCGCACGGCCACCATGGCTCCCTGTTTTCTTGATTTAAAACTTAAGTAATGTTTTTTTGTTTTCTTTGAACTGGAATGATTTTTGTAATGAATGTATCGATACAGAATTTACCTAATGTACTGAACGTTCATTTGTAAAATTTACATATTTTTTTAAGTATGCTCAAATATTAGTAGGTATCTACTTATATGTAAAACCAGGTATCAGTTCGATAGTATATTAGTAAAGCTTAGATTAATGTATCGTACTTGTTGCCCTAAGCAATTATTGGAGAAGGAATCTGGACAAAAAAAAAGATAATAAGGCATCGCCACGAAAGAATGAAAAGAAATCAACACGAAACGATATATTAAAATATAATAATGTAATCTTGTCTGCCAAATATAAAATTATCTCCATTATGTCAAGTAACTACATTTTTTATGATAATTTATGCTAATATTTCCTCCATTACGATATAATTTGTCGATCAATTTATATACTTATTAACATTAATGTATGTTTAAAATAAGTAAGTCATTTTTTATTAATGCATTGGTATCTATCATAGATTATTTATTGTACCAATTATTTTTCAATCTCTTATTGTGTTTTGTTTGTTTAATAATCTACAAATATAAATTAAAAATAATAAAAAAAATCCTGTCAAGTGCGAGTCGGACCTCCGCTGTAAGTGTTCTGTACTCATACAATTTTTAGTGTGCTAAGTATTTGTGCTAGAAATTAGCTGAGTATTTTCTTGCAGGTTTTTGACCAGCTCATTGTTTTGTCGTAGGTAGAATGTGATGCCATCACTCACTTTTAGTAAAAGATTAATTAAACTATTATATAATTGTTGAAATAGCCCCGTCGCTCGATTGATTGTTGAAATAGCCCCGTCGCTCGATTGATTGTTGAAATAGCCCCGTCGCTCGATTGATTGTTGAAATAGCCCCGTCGCTCGATTGATTGTTGAAATAGCCCCGTCGCTCGATTGATTGTTGAAATAGCCCCGTCGCTCCATTGATTGTTGAAATAGCCCCGTCGCTCCATTGATTGTTGAAATAGCCCCGTCGCTCGATTGATTGTTGAAATAGCCCTGTCGCTCCATTGATTGTTGAAATAGCCCCGTCGCTCCATTGATTGTTGAAATAGCCCCGTCGCTCCATTGATTGTTGAAATAGCCCCGTCGCTCGATTGATTGATATTTTAATATAATTTATGCCATTATTATGATGGAAACAATTTTTTTTTTGTCTTTTATTTATAAAGATACAACTGTTGCTAGGGTACAACAACCAGCATCTATGATGGTATTGATATGTTGGCGTGTAGGGCATGTGAGAGGAAGGCCACCCAGTGTTAGGTCCTCGGGACGAAAATTTAACTTAATTATTGGGACAAGAACAGAAAAAATAAATAAATAAATAAAAAATGAATTAAAAGACAATTTTGATGGATGAGTAAGAAAAATAAGGTAAGGCAAATTATGTCAAAAAAAAAAAAAAAAAAATTTAAGAACGAATATGAGTCAAGGTGGCAGTAAGTCGCGGTTCCATCTTCTCTTCAACCTTCGTAGTACCTCTTTTGTAGTTAGTGTTGTGAAGATGAAGTACGTATTTCTGGGTTTGTATGTGTGTAAAGTTTTCTAAAAAACTGTATGTAAGTACTTTGCATTGTGTCAGGTACTGTGTGTATCATAAGATCATTATGAAGTTTTCTGTTGTTTATGTATGTTGGGTACTGTGTTATCAGTCTGAGTGTTTTTGACTGAAACGCCTGAATTCGTTTGATGTTGGATGTTTTTGCTGAACCGTATGTCTGTGATCCGTATGTCCATAATGGTCTCAGTAAGTAAGTGTAACAGTAAAGGAAAATTTACTGAATTTTTTCGAAAACATAAATATATTAAATTATATATTATGTACATATGATTAATTTGTTCTTTCTTATCTACAGTATAAAGTATATACGAAGTATTTTAATAGTGCGATAATCCGAGATGGAGTTTACAACAGATATTTCCGTTGTGCCTTATATACGTTTTGATCATTTTCACGACGTTTCTATGTATAGTGATTGGGACTTTGTGAGCGCACTAACGCAGAAACGATTGCTATCAACTTAAAATTAAAATAAAGAGATCTGATTAGATTAAGGCCGACAAAATTTAGTGTGTCTACGATTTAGGAGCCCCTATGTAAGGTATTTGCACGAACGGTCAACTGGTTTTGGAGGGGGAGCGAAAAGAATTATTGATTAATTCTCTCTGGGGAAGTACATAGCCGTTGACTTAACGACGACTTTTGTTTTAGTGGAACTTTAGTTTTCATTCTAGCATATACACTACATATTTTACCGCCAGGGGCATCTAGTCGTTTTAATCGGCCCCAGTTCGGAATAGTTCGTTTGATCTTTATAAAACGAGTTAATATTGTATTTTACATATAAAAACCCTTATATTCATATATATTACCATTTGTGTGTCTGTGTTCCCTGCGTTCGTTTTAGATAGCGTAGGTAGATTTTCTCTTGTTTTATGTTCAGACTTCTCAGAAGGATAAAATATATATATTCTGTCGGTCGTATTAGTATGTAGACCATGTTTTTTCCATCAAAAAAACATCTAGATATAAAGCAACAAAATGGTTGTTCCGAACAAGCCAAAGAGAATATGGAAAGAAAGAAAAAATAAATATATATACAAGAAAATAAAATGAGAAATAAAAGAGAGGAAGATCCGGAGTGTGGGAGAAATGGAACATAATTTAATAACGAGCTAAGTAGGAGTGTTGGCGAATATTTGCAAGTCAAATGGGCCCCTAGTCTGCTGCAGGCCGGGGCTCTTTTCTAGGTCCTAGAGCCAAGTACCAGCTGAACCAGGATTTAGCCTATCTTCGCCTCACCATTCCTATAGTAACGAGCTAAGTAGGAGTGTTGGCGAATATTTGCAAGTCAAATGGGCTCCAAGTCTGCTGCAGGCCGGGGCTCTTCTCTAGGTCCTAGAGCCAAGTACCAGCTGAACCAGGATTTAGCCTATCTTCGCCTCACCATTCCTATAGTAACGAGCTAAGTAGGAGTGTTGGCGAATATTTGCAAGTCAAATGGGCTCCAAGTCTGCTGGAAGCCGGTGCTCTTCACTTGGTCCCAGAGCCAAGTACCAGCTGAACCAGGATTTAGCCTATCTTCGCCTCACCATTCCTATAATAACGAGCTAAGTAGGAGTGTTGGCGAATATTTGCAAGTCAAATGGGCTCCAAGTCTGCTGGAAGCCGGTGCTCTTCGCTAGGTCCCAGAGCAAACTCCCAGCTTAACCATGATTTAACCGATCTTCGCCTCACCAATTCTATAATAACACCTAATTTTAGTATAATATCAATTTTTTTTTTTTTTTTTATTTAAACAATTTACATGATACAATTATGTTATCCATGTTAATTTATTTCCTATTTATTTTTTTGCTTATTTTCGGTAATTAAAATTTGAGCAGGTACGTAACTGCGTACATTTTCAGAGCTATCAGGGGCTTTTCGTAAGTTTAGCATCTTTTTTGAATAAATCTTTTTTATTACACTATTATCATTATTAAGGAGAATGTCCTCACATAATAATAATATTATTAGTTTTTGATAATATATATTATAAAATAACTGTAGACAAATAATTTTTTGAGAATTAATAGAAATCATGGTTGCGCCGGTAGCACAGAGATGGCGTGCTTGCCTGCTGAGCTCAAGATCGCGACTACGTAACCTGGTTGAGGTATTAGGGTTTTTTATCTTTCGGATAGAATGTTAAGGGATGGTCCCGAGCAAGTACGATGTACCCCTGCACTAGGTGAATAAACCTGATTAGGTAAAATTTAAGACTCCCACAGAAGAGTTGGTGGCCACCATGGCGCTCTGGTAATAGGCGATATGATTTCGTAGTTAAAGCCCGGGCATGAATTAAATAAGTACCGTGTTTAAGAGTGATGGATTATTTTCAGAGTGTTATCCTGCTTCGAATATACCCTAATTCCAAGATGGAGACATCTTTATAAACTTGTAATGGACACAAAATTCTGTATTTAATTTCAAATCATCATAAGGGCAACCTCATTAATTTTCAGCTAAATCGGCCGAAGGGATGGGCGCATCAGAGGAGGGTACTCAAAATATATATCTGCCGATGTAATGAATGTATAAACACAAAACTTAGTATAAAGATTCAGAACTCCTCGTGTAACTCAACTATTGACTTTTAGCTCAAAGTGCCGATTTTGTAGTGCGAGGGAAAACATAGTTGGTTCCTCTTTTTCTGACGTTAGTTGTCACAATTACGACACAATCGATAGCGTCGAGTCTTCTGCAGCTAAAGGGTTGGTCGTTTGAAAAGAAAAAAATCGTCAGTAAATCATTAGCAATGTACGTTCCCAGCGCCAAAATAGGTCTCTTCAGCTTCTCTGGGATGATTGTAGGTCAGTCATTTCTTTTTCAACTTTTGACAATTTTTCAGGACACTTCCGTTCTTCGGGTCAGAATGAACTATTTTTATTTTATTTTATTTTTTTTGTGGGGGGGGGGGGGCTTTATGTACGTGAATATTAGCCATGTGAATGTGTTATATAGTTATTTACGACATCCATGGCCCTGGGAGGGAGTTCTATCTACGAAATAAAACTCACTCCCGAAAGGAATTCAAACTCGCAAACCATGGTGAGACCATGCGAACAAAGCCCTATGCTCTAGCCCGCATGGCCACCATGGTCCTCCAGAATGAACTAAATATTCTTTGAATCAAAATGAACATTTTAGAATATTTAGTTCATTCTGACCCGAAGAATAGAAGTGTCCTGAAATATTGTCAAAAGTTGAAAAAGAATTGACCTACAATCATTCCAGGAGAAGCTGAAGAAACACAAAAATATAATTGACCTATTATGACGCTGGGGATGTACATTGCTAGTGAACAACCCTTTAGCCTTAGAAGACTCGACGCTAACGATTGTGTCGTAATTGTGACAACTACGAGCTAACACTTTCTAAACTGACATTGTTCTCTGAAAATCTTCTTAACTCCGGCTTGTCCCCCATTAGCTCAACTATTCAGACGTTTTTTTTTTTTTTTTTTCTTTTCACAAGAATTTTCACCTTTTCCCAATTAATTTTTCTAATTTTCACTTTGTATTTTTTTTTTTTTTTTTGCCTTAACTTGAAATTGGTCGACAGGTACTCAAGCTTTGTTGCATCTATTAAGTTTAACTCTCAAAGTCTGGGGTTTTACAGATATGTATATTAATAGAAATAAAAGACGTTGTATTCCCACCGTTTCATTTTATACCAGAACCGGTTTTCGACGCAACAGCGTCATCATCAGTGGTTCATCCACCCACACAGCACAACGGTTGGAAGATAACTTGTCCAACCGCTGTGCTGTGTGGGTGGATGAACCACTGATGATGACGCTGTTGCGTCGAAAACCGGTTCTGGTATAAAATAAAACAGTGGGAAGACAACGTCTTTTATTTCTATTAGAAATCTTGTCCCACAACATCTTACTATCACATATGAGATATGTATATTCTTTTGATATGGTTCATTTTAATACATATCGAACAACATTATTACTTTAATATATACTACATATATTATTACTTTCACTTCCCCAGCAATAGATACTTATAGAGGTAATTAGGTAATCGGTAAGAAATTTGGATGTGGAGTTTACAAATGAATTTCATGTTCCTGTATGTCTGTATGTATGACTGTGGCACGAAATTGTATAAGTGTATCCATAAACTCAATACTAACAATACCTACCAATTTTCAGCCAAATCGACCAAAATATAAAATATTATTTTTTTTTTCATTTTTGGAATCAAAAAATCAAAATCCTGATTCCAAGTATAGTATAACGCTTTAAGGACGACACCTATTGATTTTCAGTCAAATCGACCAAAGGGAAGGGGGACTACGGAGAAGGCTTAACACAAAAACTCTGATAACTGATGGACCTTGACTGGGTTTCGAACCTGCGATATTGAGCTCAGCTGGCTGGCACCGGCGCCCTTAGAGAAAACTCAATAACGAATTTCTGTCCGAATAGCTGGGGAAATAAGTAATTCTGAGTAATTTTTTTTTTTTTTTTTTTCAGACTGCTTAATTTTGGAGGATAGGAGTAATTAGACATTTTTTTCTGAAGCACCCCCTTACCTTCCCACCCTAAACTAGTTTTTGCTAACGTCTTTTTATTAAAATCTAGCCGATTATCATTCATATTTTCGTGGTTAAAGATAAAAAAATTATACTATACTATTTAAGAAAATATAAATTAAAAGATGAGGGGTCCGGGAGCTCAGAGGCAGTGTGGTAGCTTACTGAGTTAAAATCGCTGGTTCGAAGTGTTTTGAGCATGCCGTCCTTCGGATAGGACGTTAAGCGATGGTCCCGGGCCTGTCCGATGTCAGATACTTGTTAAAGACACCTACCCTAAGTAACTAAATTTAGCACTCCCACAGTAGAGTCTCGGGCTAATGTCCACCACAGAGACAAAAGAGCGCTCTGATAGTAGGCGATATTACCTCGTTGTTAAAGCCCGGGCATGAACCACAATACCTAAATTAAAAGTAAAACATTTTCTAATGCAGATGACTTGAAAAATTCGTATTATGTCTGCTACTATTTACATAACATACATCATTTTTACAAAATAAACAAAACAAACACATAAAAAATGTATATATATAAATATATAGTATATATAGAACGTTATCTTTAGCATCTCATAAAAAGATGGCTGGATGCATAACCTCATTATTAATGGAAATATTTTTTTTTATTTCATTTTATTTATTTTTTTCTGAACCAATAATTTAAAACATGTGGCGGGGAGTTTTGAGGCATGCAGTAATTCCAGTTGTACATTTCTGGTATTCCAACCAAGTAACTCTAATTGGTTGGCTTTCATTTATTTACGGTTTCATTGGTGGAATGGCGGACAAAAAGAAAATGTCTCGTCACAAAATACAAATTTACCACCCCTTAATTTTATTAAATTAACCTACTTAATTTTTAAAAAAAATTAAAAATAATAACATTGCATTCAGAATGTCAATTAATAACGTATTATATATTTGGAAGGATGTATGAAAACATTCTGAAAAATTATTATCTATTTTAATTTATTTTTATTTTTCGTTTGTGGTCCATAGTTGGAGTTAAAATATCTAGTTTAGATAACCAGCAGGTTATCCGGCAGTTATAGGTATACAGCACACCTCTCAGAAAATTATTGAGCAGACTTTACGAAGCTCTTTCTTAGGCGACTCATGTATTTCGTTGTACTCGTACTCCTTCTAAACCCCTTTACCGATCACATTGAAATTTGCCACGATGGTTTACTACTAAAAAATTCTGAAATCGAACATACCACGGAGGAATAATCACCGAAAAACGAAATCCCCATTGAAATCAATTGAGAGACAAAATTCTCGCGCAAAATAGAATTTTTCGATTTCAAATGTAAAAATCCGGGCGAAGCCCTTTTCGGTTTACCATACGGACACCACTTTTTTTGAGCCGTTTTTTTTCAGTGTTCAAACGTACAAACTTCGACTTTTTTTCGATAAAAATATTCTTCAACATACAACGAACACATAGTAAAAAGAATTAGAGACTAATTGATTGTGCAATGGTGCAGCAGAATGCATTGCACGCCTAGTGTATTTGTTGTTATATAATGCCTCAAAGCACCTCATAAATTCGAGGATGTAATCAAAAATGAAGTGAAAAATCAAATTTGTCTTTCTTTAAATACTTGAAAATATTGTTAAACACAAAATTGATAGAAAAAATAATTTTTAAATTAAATGTGGTCAATTAACTATTGTGACAATGAATTTATTATAAAAAACATATATGGGCCAAAGAGGTTTCTTAATTTTGTATACTATTATTATCGTATTATAACAGTCTTCTTTTGTATGTGATGTAACAATAAGGACCTTGAAGACTATATTATTATGCAATACATTTTAATATGGTGTATAATTAATTAATTTTTAACAGGAAGTATAATTACCAAACGTGTTTTCATTATAATTGCTAACCCAATTACAATTATTATTATTAATAATTCTCACTTTTTTCTCTATTATATTTTGGTAAGATACAGCACTCAGGTCAGATAAAAATAAACCCTAATTGACCGTTTTTGGAATATTTTTATAGAATTGATCTAATGGTAAAAGAAATTCTTTGCAAATCGATTGTTGCACCTTCAAGTTAATGTACCGAGTAACGGAGTTTACCACTTGGTTGCTGGTTCGAATTAGCAACGGAAAACATCAGAAGAATAGAAGAAACTATTGTCGACATCCAGCCATCAAGAACCGGTGTTTCGCGTGTTGCGTTATCAGAACTATGAGTCATTCGAAAGCATTCTATTTTGCCAGGTAGTACGTCTGGACAATTTGTTAATATGAAGACGGCTGATTTAGTGAGAAGTGATTATTTCACAGCTTGTAAAAAATAAAAATGTAGTCTGATTTCTCACAGGTTTTATTATTTTATGCTAGCCGGTTTTCGAGGTTGCCCTCTTCATCAGACAGTCTGATAAAACAATATAAAAAACATTTAAAATTTTCAAAAGTTAGTAATAAATAAAAATATTCTCTCTATATATATAGACAACTTGAAATTTTAAGGATCGGGAGAGACAGTTCCACATCTGTCACAATTGTTGAATAGTAATATTTTGTTTTTTACATTTTGGAGTTTTTACTTATTTATTCACTTAGTTAAAAAAAAATTAAATTGTGTTTTTTATTTTGTTTTACCAGACTGCCTGATGATAGGAAGAACCTCGAAAGCCGGCTAGTATAAAATCATTGAGATATCAGACTACATTTTTATTTTACAGCCTGTGTTGTCACCAGGAACATTAAGTATATTATTTCTGAGAATTATCGACGTAAGTTTTCGCATTTTCATCGCTGTTTATTGACAAAGAAAAACATCTAACCTCAAAGAAATATGTTACTTGCAACTCGTTTTCCCATTTAAAACTACGATGGAATTATTTGTTAATAGCGATGGTCTATATGATAACTTTATACAGGTATGCCACCTTATCCTAAACAACTATGGATTATATCTAAAAGTTATTAATCGGTAGTCTAACATTTGTACCTCCAACACCCCAAGTAAGAAGCCAGCAACTCTAAACACTCATACATCGAGGCTCTTCTCACCTATTAATACAGTGATGTAGTGGAAAGAATCTCCTTATGAACTCTATTCCAGGTTAATCCTAAGGTTAACGTATACACGATGCTTTTTCTACAGAAGAGCTTCATGAGAAGAACCTTACTCTTATAGTTTTATTAATTTTAACTGAACGTGATACGCTGAAGGTTTTCTTTCGTCTATCATGACTTAAACGTTTTATCGGTGTTCCCGCTCCCTGGAAATGAGGAATAGTGTGTCTTAAACATTGTTTACATTGTTAGCAATAACCTTAATGTTTATGGTTTTCTATAAATTATTGTTGTTGTGTTTCAGGGATGATGGAGCTGGCAGGGGGGACGACAACGGCGGAACGCGGGGCATGGTACCCGGAGGCACTTCGGGAAGAGCCCAACCCCTCAGAAGTGCCGATCGAGCCTCAGTACCATGCCCCATACTATCACCACATACCTCACTACGGTGCTGCCCAGAACCGTGAGTACCCTCCACTTGAATACTTTAAGGTGCATCTACAAATCTAAACACTTGCAAAAGTGTTTATCGAGCCTTTCGGTGCACAAATGCATTCAGAAGAAAGATATTGTTGCTCTTGGTTGCAACCGCAATAACCGAGGGAAGAAAGCTCAATGACCTACTTGAAACCTTTCATATATATTTTTTTTAAATATTTGTATACAACCGCAGACTAAGCTTACAATATCAGCGCTCGGTACGCCCAACCGGGATTTTTGAAAGCATTTTGATTGATCCGACGATCCAACGATAGGGCGAGACCGGGGCTAGTTGGCATAGTTTTCACTTTTTGATTTTTCTGTTATACTTTCAGCAAATGTGAACGAGCAATGCTGATGATAGTTGAATTCCTTGGCTACAAATTAATTAGGAAAACATACTTTAAAATTGTATTGCCGTTCGTAACTTCAAATTTTTATTTTCATACAAAAATGCAAAAATATTTAAATTAATGTTACTAAATATTGTTCAATAGGCAACAAACATTATTCACTGCTGAAAATTCCATAAAGAAAAACTACAAAAATCCCCCCCAAAAAACATGAAAATTTAACAATTTCATATCCACAAGGAATGTTGGACGATCGCTCACTTGAATAGATGGCTGTGGTTTTCGCAAAATTTTGCTGTGGTCGTACCAGATTTAATCCTCAACTTCTGGCCATCTCCAAAATTTGTGTTCTTTGTAGAAATATAGAATTCATTGCCAATATATATTCTTTTGTTTTGAAGAACTCCATTTTTGCGCTTCTCTCTTGTATTTAAACGCAATTATAGCCTCGATACGTCATTCCTTATGGACCAAATAAGTTGTTAGTTATTGTGTCTCACGTTAGGTCTTTAACCACGATGTTTTATCGTCGTTTATCAGAGCGCACTACTATGACAGTCCTAAATTCTGCATAGTCAGGTTTAGTTATCAAGGATAGGGTTCATTAAGTCTTTCGGTACCTGACGTGCTCAGTAGGCCAACATGCTACTGCTGTACTATCGTCCTCCAAATAAGATGTCCGATCAAATTTATCATATAAATCATGACATTTTCTCTTGCTATTTCCCGTTGCTTTATGAAGAATCCTTCAAGTAAGTTTTGCTTTTTGATGAATGGCTTTTCCTTCTTTGTTGATGTTTAATTGTGGCGACTTTGATCTTTGCTGAACTCAAAAGTGTTAACAATTTCCCGATAGTTTAATACAGTCTCAAGCCAGTCGTAGCATTGCATCAATGTGCAACTGGGACAATAAACCCTAATTATCATCTTCGATCCTCTCACCGTTTATTAAAATTGTCACGGTGAATTGAGATTAACTCGACCTCAACTGGCATCAAGATGGAATAGAATTATCCTCCTTTCTAATGCAAGGAGATTTCAACAAATGTAAAACTCTGTTAAAGTTGTTCATTATATTTTCCCTGAATTCAGAATTTTCTTCATAGCAAATAAGAACTTGAATGATTTTTTTAAAAAACTGACTTGCACTGGCCTAGCAATACTTCATACATTTAGGCGGTTTTCTCTTTGGTTGATCTCATGAAAGTAATAATTTTGACTTTCCCAGCTTTACGAAGTATACGGGAAGTTATGTAATCTGTTGAAAATTCAGTGTTGAGTTTTCACCGGAATTTCAAGATTTCCAAACCCTGATTCCCCCTGAACATGATAACTCTCATGATAGAATGGATATATCGTCACGAAATTTTATACCCTTGTCCAAAACCCTATAAGAACGAAACCTATTGATTTTTAGCCAAATCGGTTAAAGGGAAGGGTTACAGAGGGTTTAACACAACACCTGATTAACTGCCTATGTAATGTATGTGTCGACAGCAATTTTGCGTGTAAATCCAAACCCCCCACCTAACAATTTTCAGCCGAATCGGTTGAGAGGAGGGGTTTCTACTAAAAATTTTATACGCTTGTCCAGGACCCCATAAGAATGAAACCTATTGATTTTCAGCCAAATCTGTTAAATGGAAGGATTACTGGGGGATTAACACAATATCCCATTAACCGCCTTTGTAATGTATGTATCAACAGGAATTTTGAGTGTAATTCCAAAACCCCGTATGGTTTGTCATCCATTGATACCTAACGAATCGGTTTATGAAATTTAGTATTAGTCCCTGAGTAAAACACTTATTGACCTTTATCCTATAATGTTTTTAAATCAAGAAAATTACTTTTAAACACAAAAAGACTGTAACAGTAAAGCGACAAAATAGCGCTCTGGTTGTAGGCAATATGACCTCGTAGTGGTTGAGTCATACTGAGTATTTTGTTAAGTCGTGGCTAAAGATGGTAGCAATACCGAAAGTACTCCCATAGATTTTATGAAATAGACAATATTAAATTCATTCTTTATTTTAATTAATTTCATAATATCTATAACCTTTAACCTGTAAATTGGTTTCAGAAGGATAGCAAAAAGATAAACTATATTTTTATTTATTATTTATTTAGATATAAAATATATATAGATTATTTTATTACTACTTTAAAAAATTTTATTTATTTTTTGTTATCTATAAAAATTGTTTCCATCTATTTTTAACATTATTATTAAGTATATAATTATATCATTGTCCAGAATGACTAATTTGTTTGTTGTCTTATATAGGCCCTGAAGAAGTAAATAAATAGTTTTCGAAACGTTGGCCAAATATTGAATTTTCATTTACACGATAGAACCTCGATTTCTTTCTACATTGAAAAGATACTGTTGACTCTAGAAATCATTACAGCAAGAATGATTAATTCACTCTGGGGAAGTAGATTGCCGGTGATTCAGCCCAGGACATTTTTTAAACAGATTGAAGTAGAAAAATTAATACTTTCATAGATTGCCCTCCATTTTCCTTCACTTTCGTACTTCTCTGGTTCTTTTCTTCTACTTCTTGTGCCGTAAAGAAGCAGGATGGCGTGAATAAGAAAAGAACCTTCCATTCTCCCCTCCCCCCTTCTTCTGCTCTTACCGTTCACTACAGATGACCAAAGCATTAATTATGAGATATGAATCTTAGTTCTTGTGGTGGCCGGGAGGGGAGGGAGGGAGCTATGATAGAGATCTGGAAGGAAGGAAGCTCTCCGTTGTTTTAACTCGTTTCCCTCACTTCCGGCGGGAGCGGGAGACTCTTCAGACCGTAGCGACCTCTATCGAAGGGTTTACCTTCACTCAAAGGGTTCCCCTTTCTAATGCCCTCCGTATATTTTAGCCTTGTCCTCACTGGGCATATAGGACATTTCTACCTTGGTTCCATGAACCCCTCTCAGGATTGCACCGAGTACATCTGTCTGTGGTAACAGAACATCCAGCAGAACCCGAACCCAACAAAGATAAGCCACTGAGTCAAGAGAGACATTCTTGAGAGAAGAGTTCTGATGTTCTGTCAATACTCACTCAACTCAGACACTGCCGTCGTTTCCCTCGGAGTTTTCGTTTTTCCGCACTACAGTGGAATATTTGCTCAATTGAAGATGCAGAAAACAGAAAATAATCTTATTATTTTTTTATTTTTTTTTATGAGGCTTCTCAAGTAACATTTTTCAGAAAAACCTCTATTCTACAATATGGTTTGGAAAGGATGAATCAGGTGCACCTAGGGACCTAATCATCTCTTAACCTTTCCCTGAAGCCGCTCGGCTTCCTCCATATCCTTGCTTTATCTGGATCTGAAGATAAGAAGTCTTTTATAAAAGACCTAGTCTACCAGTTTCCTTAGTAAATCTAAGAATACTCTAGTAGCCTAATTGTATGAAATCCACCTCTATGTACATATCTCTCAGACCGGATTTAGGGGTGGGCAACAGGGGTTGAAGCCCCGGGCCCTCCACAACGTGAGGTCTACACAATTATTTGATATTTTTTTGAAAAAGAAATAAAGTCTAAAATTTTTCCGTCAACAACGTGAAATATGGTTGAAGTTTATACATATAAACGCAAAAAAGCGCAGCAGCAGCAAATGCACGCTATGGTTTCTGTGCTTTTTGAATTAAATGACTCACATCCAATAGCGTGCATTTGCTGCTGCTGCGCTTTGCATTTTTACTGCGCACGTACAATCAGCTTTAAGAGTATAAAGTATAACATAAATGACAATTTTGAGCGAGGAAATGAAATGATCGAATTCATATATATTTAAATAAATGTAATATGACTTGTTTTGTACAGGTACATTTATGTAACAGCTGATTGCTGATTTAGGAATCAGACGCGCGCCCCCCTGGCTACGCCCTTGTGTATATCTCTACTGAAATTGTGTAATCTCGTCCGAGCTGCCATCTTGTCTTCTTCTTGACATCTTTCACAAGCGGCACTGTATTATGTAGTTAATGTACTAGTTCATTGATGATCTAAAGTTTTACCATGCGTACAGCGAGATTTCGGTTTAGATCTGGAGTGTAGAAGAGATCTCAGTTATTGCCTAGAAGTTCTCTTCCCATATTCGCAAAAATGTAGAATGAATATTTACTTAGGAAAAGAATGCGGAACAATTGTAGTTGCTAAGGGGACGGTATTGCGTTTGCATTCGTGTCAAGAAACATGCAACTATTCCAGCAATTCTAAACAACTTCCGTCTTTTCTCTTATTAGAGGTAGTCCTATCTTAAAATTTCTTGACTATTTCCTCTTGAGAAATGGATGCATCCATTTTGCCTCTCCAGAATCAGGAATCGAAGGTAAAATCTTCTGACCATTCTAAAACAATCTTGATATATTCGAATAGTCTCATCATGTAGGTTCACACTTCAAAGGGTAGGTACTCCCTCAGAGAGGGATTTTCTTTCTGTATCAAAATTTGTAGAAACTCCCAAATATCGAGCCAGTATAATTTCGCTCGTCTGGTTATTTGGTTTTTGAAAGAAGTACAATAACTGAACAACATTTCTGCGCTATTGTATATTCCTTTGCAGGCTATTGTACATTGAAATACTGCAGTTATTTCTTGTCCTCACCCGAGTTCTATTGAGTACTGTTCCACATTGTGCCACAGCACTTACACATAATGTTGCTCGAGAATACCAGATTCTTTTTAGCTTCCGTAGATTTTTTTACCATAAATATCAACATAACCGTAGTTATATGCATAATACATTAGAATTTTAAATAATAAATGAATCATTAAAAAAAAAAGGAAGTAATTTTGGAAATTAATATGTTAAAAATGACATTGAATTAATCAGTGAGAAAATAATAATATGCATAAACACATATAAATATATAAGACGTCAGGGATTGTTTTACTCAAGATATTATTAACAAAATATTTTTCACAGTTCTCTTCACGCAACATTTTCTCACTGTCTAATTGGTGTATCATGTTCTGTAATGTTGATATGTGTATTGTATAAAAAAGTATTTCAATCGTGCGAAAATCCGAGA
This sequence comes from Aradus depressus, assembly GCA_963662175.1. Lineage (NCBI taxonomy): Eukaryota > Metazoa > Arthropoda > Insecta > Hemiptera > Aradidae > Aradus > Aradus depressus. Next base: position 14,316,933 of record OY759214.1, on the reverse strand, counting down.
TCGAGTTTTGAACGGTTCTCTGAATAAGACCTTGAAGTGCTCTAACTCAGAAACAACTAGAGCTATGAACTTGAAATTTGGAATGTAGGGAACACATGTTCAAAAAGCACATAAGTTCAAAAATCTAAAAACCGATAGTTCTGCCAAAATGTAAATAAAACATTAACTATTACTCGAAAAGATTTTTGATTAGGTCATAAACATTAGCTGTATCTTGTAAAATGTATTTCAGGTAAGTACATTTAAGTAAGCTTAAGTACATTTTACAAGATACCGCTAATGTTTATGACCTAATCAAAAATCTTTTCAAGTAAAAGTTGATTTTTTATTTAGGATTTTACAGCACTTTCGGTTTTTGAGATACCTTTGAGACCTTTCCTTTATTTATCTGAAAACTGTTATACGAGTATATAGGGAGTATGTATATAATATTAATTATATTAATTAATATAAATTCAAGATGATATTTCAACAAATAAAAATTTAGTATATATGTATATATAAATGTTTTGAAGAAGGGTTGTAGGTGGCGTGCAGTATGAGGTGAGGTGGTTCAGATGGCGTGTCGTCCTACATTTTCCTTGGCGATAGTATCGCGGCCTCAGACTTGAACCCTGTGATAAGGGGTTGGCGTGTCGAGTTCACATCGAACCCCCTCCTGATCTTATTTTAGATAAGCCCGACTGGGTTCAGTTCAACCCCAAAACCATAGCTCTTACTTTCAACCAACATTCATACATTGTAGCAAAAAAAGAAGAATTACTAGTGAATATGTGATATGGCCATAACAGAACTTTCTTATACCAACCAAGTTTTTACAGATAACTACCTCCCCCCACTCAAATTCATTTAATACTGGCATTACTGGGTTGGGGGCTTTATTTGTAGGTTCAGCGTAATTCTGAGAGTGACTTGGAATGAATGCCAGTGTGATATTAATTTGGGAGGGGGAGAGAGAGTGATCTGTAAAAAAATGGTTGGTATAAGAAAGTCCTGCTATGATCACATTACATATAAATATTTTTTAATTTTTTATTAATCTTTTTCAATAACAAAACTACTAATAAAAAACATTTTTAAAATTCGTTGCTATGCTTTACTATTTATATTTATTGTACATTCTTAGGAAGGATTTAACTCCTATCTGAAAATTGAGGACATTTCGATTGTTGGAAATTTAATAATGAACATTTTTGCTAAGATCCATTTTTTCGATAGAAGTAACAGTTTCCCCGGAAATCGTGCAACCGTCTAAAAAAATGGGTTCCAAGACGTCATTTTAAGATGATTTCCGGAAACCGGGAGGCCTTCGAAATAATGTATATTTTAGGAAAAATGTGCCATTTAGTATTTTCTGAAACTTTTATTGGAAGAAAATCTAGGTCATAACTATTAGTAGTTATTTAGTACCTTGTAAAATGTACTAAGACCCTGAAGTAAAATGGTCTTAATTTTCTAATCTGATTTGATTTAATTTATCACCTGTGACATTTTAATTTCAAAATTCAAGTTTATGAAAATTAAAATTCGACCTCGGTTTTCGCACGTATTTGCAGTATACAAAAATAATAAAGTAAAAATGAACATTGGAAAACGTTCCATTTGATAACATTCCAATGAGTGTATTTCTAAAATGATAATAATGAACGACCGATGGTAGAAGGACGACCCTTTGGATTATGCAGGGATGAGTTGACGAGGCTAAACGTATCCAGTCCTGTGTATAATATCGGATTTGGTCCTCCAAGCCGGATCGTCTTGGCGGCCTCTCTGTAGTCTAGCCGCAACCCAACCAGAGCGGCATCTTTGAGTGTAACAGCCACCATTTTTTTTTTCTTTCTCCTTTCTGTCTCACTGTCACCTCATCGTTCGCTCGAGCGTCAAATCTTCTATGATACGTGGAATGTGTCCGTTTGAGTCAGCCGAACCTAACCTCATGGCCTTGTGACCGACCACTTAGAAAACACAAATACATCCATTCCTGCTTTACCTGTATGAGATGCCTCATGGCTTAGTGGTATAGTTAGTCGCTTAGTGTCTTTTTCTTTAATTATGTCAGCTAAATTCTCTTCCCTATCCCTTTTCCTCTGCATTGACTACCCTCCCCATGGACTTGAAAAATAAACTAAAACTTGTTTATTTAATATATTGTCTAATTTCACTAACTATATATACATGGGAGTACTTTCGGTATTTCTACCATCCTCAGCCAAAAGCATAAGAGATAAGCCCCATCCCTGTTGCCCTGAATTGGGATACTCTTTCCAACCCCCGCCCCGATGAATTGCATACAACCCTTCCCTACTTCTTTCTCTGTGAATTGTTCTACTATGTGAATTCTACCACTGTACTGAGTCCAAATATTACGTATATGTGAGGATTGTTCGAATGTTGCTTTTGACTATTAGTTAGTATTAGACCAAAAATTAATAATTGACTTCCATAGGGCTTCTGAATCCTCATACTAATGTCCGATACATTTATTACATCGGCAGTTAGGGTTATTGAGTCGAGCCTACCTCCTCTAACCCCCCCCCCCCCCCCCCCCTCGCATTAACTAACTTACTATCCTCTTTCTTCCCTATCATCCTCCCTCATCCATTTCACCCTTCAATTTTACTACCCTCCTTTATCTATGTAACCGTGAATTGTATTACACTTCCTTATCATTGCCCTGAATTGCACAAAATGGCGGTCACTACTTGTTTTAAAGATAAATAAATTATCTAAAATGTCTACTAATAAAGTGAATTTCTAATAGTCTATCTTGCGGAGACGATAAACGATATTTAATAATATTGCTTTTTCACATGGTTCGCCATTTTAAATTTTGCTGAAAAATCATGAAAATTCGCGCGGCTCTCGAATCCAATTTCTTCAAAAATTTTCAATTTTTAGCATCAAAAGCAACCATTTAAATGAGAGGACGAAGTCATACATTTTGTCTATCTTCTACCTCTACCATTCCTTTGAATTACATCACTCGTTAAAAAAATCGATTCAAATAATCAATAAATTTCCTATAATTTCTGTTAATAAAATGAATTCCTATTATTTTATAATTTGGGGAGACGATTATTTCTATTTTCCTATTTTATTTTATTCATAAATTGTTTGGCTTTAACTAAGAGGTCACATCGCCTACGTCTGGTAGACATGAGCCCGACTCTACTATGGGAGTTACCAATTTTGCCTAGGTTTATTCACCTAGGGTCTTTAACGAGCTCCTGAGATTGCCCAGGCTCGGGTCTATCGCTTAACGAACCCGCGATCTTGAGCTCAGTAGACTAGCACGCCATCGCCCTTGACAATATTGTTATTGTTACTATTATATCGTTGGTTATTATCATATTCATTTGAATGTGAAAGGAGGAATACAGTAGTGACTACGTGCCCAAATTATTTTTTTCATCCCTTCTTAAGAAAACGGAAGGAAATAATTTTTTTTTTTTGTTTTTTAATCAACTCATATTTCATTATAAGACAACAGGGTGCTTTTTCCAAGAAAGATGTCTAGGCGCCATATATATATTAAAAAAAAACGCCTGACAGGAAACTAGCCACATCTAGGTATGCCTAAGGCACACATCGATCATTCCAAACACACGTACAGATTTGACAAAAGACTCGAAGCCACCCTCTAGGATACTGGAGGTCCCCCACTACTGAGAAAATCAGTCAGCTACTGTTGTCTGCTTTGGAGGGACACTAGAAGAATTTTGAAATGTCCTCCCCAAGACAAGACACAGACCACTCATTAAGTATTCTCAACCATGGACTTAATAAAACACACATTAGACTCACACCTCCATCTTTCCAACAATAGACAATAAAGTTAATTCTAAATCGAGAAGGGATATATAATAGTTTCGACTAATTACATGTCTTAATCTTGAGTGAATTATATCTCTACGTTAAATGCTTTAATTTAAACATATTAATTTATTTTTTTTTTCATATATAAAAGAGAATATATATATATATTTTTTTATCTTTTTATTTCACAACGTAATGATGGCTATAAAAATGTGAGGCAATATTAAATTATATTGTTGAATAGTGAGTATAATAATGGACTTAGACAAGCGATAACCTTGCGGGACGCCATCTTGATTTATGTTCTCCAACTTTACAACTCATAGTATCACTTTATTGGTTTCATCTTAATGCCTGTCATCTTGATTTAATAAAAAAATAGGTATTATTGAGAGCAATATATATTTATGGTTTTTCTTCTTGATAATAGATGAAGTTAGGAGGGTCTTAAGGTTTTGTAAAAAAAAAAAATACGTTATTCCCCCTGGATTACAAATATTTAAATTTGAATCAAACTCCATCTTGATTTTATGCAGTTATTCTATTTGTGAATTTTTCAGATAAAATTTTCTTATTTTAATATAGGGTAAATTTGGGCAATTGGTACGACTTGCAATGGGTTATTTCATTTAAAATACAATCTCTTTGTATGTATTTTTATTTTAAAGTATCAGATCTTTTTGTATTGTGTATTTTGACAATTTTATTGTAACTTTTTTAAAATCTTACATTCAGTGGTAAAATATTTATTGAGTGAATGAATATATGAACGTCAAGCCACAATATGTAGAACGTAGAATGGAAAAACACCATTTTACTACGTTTATTGTCATTAACTTAGATATATAATACCCTACTAAAGACTAGTAGGTGAATCTACGACCATGTACGTCCCCAGAACGAATTAACGTCTCTCTCGTAACACTAATAGACCGTTTTGACTAAAATTCAATAGTTGACTCACACAGAGACTTCTGAATTCGCATACTAAATTTTGTGTCAATACATTCTTAACATTGGCAATTATTAGTATTTTTGTGTTGAAACTATCCTCCTTCCCTTTGACCGATTTGGCTGAGAATAATAGTAGTCGTTCCGGGTTTCTGGATACAAACTTAAATATGTCGATATATTCATTTTTGACATCCCAGTATATAGGGAAGTTATTGTTAATGAGCCCGAAAATTGAAATAACAAATTTCAACATATATTTATGTTTCAAGGTCTATCCTATTTTTATGCTTAGCCCCCCTCACAACCCCCCTTCCCCTTAAGAATTTCGTGACGCCAGATAGTCTATATATCCATTTATGAGCTAGCACTATATTTATTCATAGGGCTCCCCTACAACCCATCCTCCCGTTTTTTTTTTTTTTTTTTTTGGAATATGGGTGTCCAAAAACCTGAAATTCTGTGAAAACTCAACATTTTGTGGACCATACATTCCTCTGTAGTTCTTATACCTGGGAAAATACAATAAAAAAAATAAATAAAATGGTAAGGAACTGAAGAAGAAGAAGAAGAAGAGTGGGAGTGTGAGTTAAAGCTTGAGTCAGAATTGGAAAATAATGATAAGTTGTTGATAATGACATGTAATAGTAACGTAAGTTGATAATGTGTTACGGCTGGGGATCCAACCAAGCCCAAGTCTCTAATATAGGGCCTAGCTCTGTCTGAGATTATACAGACTGAAGGGGAAGAGGGGAGATTTGGGGCCTTGGGGCTTCTGAGGAATTTGGAGAGGGGGGATATCAGTCCTTCAAAACAGAGTATCCCAGGCGAGATGTCCTTAATGTAAGAAGGTGCGGATCCAGAGAGAATTTTGGACGGGGGGAGACAGAAGTTGTACCGGGGGGGAGGGGGTCAAAGATATATATTTATATTGATAAGATCCTTTCTTGTTCGTAAATAAAATTATTATGTACTTAGGCGAAGAATATTTGATTTTTAAACAAGTTGGAATTCTATTTTGATGTTCTATACTTGAACGCTAAGTGAAAGATATACTTAATTTTTTCTTTATTTGTAAATTATGACGTGTATTATTATGTACATAAATATTAGGTGTATTTGTTCTTCAGTATATTTAAGTAGATGGTACGCCAAATAAAATGTGTTGGGTACAAACTAATAAAGTTCACAATACATCAAATTTTCTTGTAATAACTAATGCAGATATTATTATTTATTTTGGTACGTGGCCCGCACTTAAGACCTAAGGCGTAATATGGCCCACAATTGTAAAAATTAACCCTCGTCTAATTTATTGTTTTTGAATGATCAAAAACGAAATACTCCTTTTGTTATTTATCTATTTATTTTTATTTCTTGCGCTCATGTGCATCTAAATTGCATAATTTATTACATAATATATTCTCAAATTGATTTTTAATCAAGGTGTAATTGTATTTTGTTGTTTTATACTTGAACGCTAAGTGAAAAATATACTTAATTTTTTCTTTATTTGTAAATTATGACGTGTATACCTAACTATTTTCAAAAGGTTTTTGAGATGAGCCCCCTTCTCTTCGGCCAATTTGGAAGGACATTAATAGGTATCTTATAGAGATTAGAATTTAAATATGAAATTTCATGTCGATACATTCATTCTATCGGGAGTTTTGGAATCACGTTGTCGGAAATTCCGGTGAAAACTCAACATCGTTTTTCTGTCCAATACCATAACTTCCCGTATACTTCATATAGCTGGTGAAGTAAAAATGAGAGCGGACTAATTACCACTCCTGATGACACTGTCCTACTTTGGGTTTCATTAATTAGTCACTTTTTCGATTTCTGTTTTTATGTTTCCTGGATTTCGATGTAAGTTTCGACAAAAACAAAAACAAAAACTCTTCCATTGTCTTCTGCAATGTCTCCTATCCCACAATTACCCACCTTATCAGATAACATTGACACACCGCACTAATTATTTAATTGAATAATCATTCTATTTCTCCATGCATTGCATTTTTTTTTTCAACGTTTATTGCATTGTGCATTGTCACTGACTAATTAACAGTCTTTAGAAGTCTCATCATTATTTTTTAATTTTTGATATTATACTCTATATATTTAATATATATTTAAAAATAATTATGGTTTGAGTATGAAACGGTGCCTTGCACGAATCAATAGAATATATTATGTAATAAATTATGCAATTTAGATGCACATGAGCGCAAAAATAAAAAGGAGTTTTTCGTTTTTGATCATTCAAAAACAATAAATTAGACGAAGGTTAATTTTTACACTTGTGGGCCACATTACGCCATAGGAATATTATATAAACTTGTATAATATTCCTATGGCCCTTAATGGTGACTAAAATAAACTACCTACCTAAGATAATTCGATTACTAAGCCTTCCCACTCTTGTGCATGGGTGAAGTTAAAAGTACATTTAAGTGCACTGTGGTGGTTGCTCCTAGCGCCATTAACATTTTAATTCATCCTTATATGCAAGTGCATTTTAACCGTGTGAAGCACCCTCCTTCCATGCCAGTAGTTAGCTACCTCGCTAGGTCTGTTTATGGGGTCTTCCACATTACTATTTACAAACTTCAACCTAGAATATTTTACGTTAGAAGTTCAAAATTGCATCTCGAAAGAACAAAAAAAAAGTTTTGGTAAAAAAATTATAGTTGACTTAAAGAAGGCCTCTAAATCCTCATACTTTTCGGTCAATACATTCGTTACGTCGGCAGTTATTAGAGTTTCTTAATTGAGCTATCTCCTCTGATTCCCCTCCCCCCTTTCCTATGGCTGATTTGGCTAAATATAAAAAAATGGCGTCCTTATGGGGTTTTTATTATACATTTATATCGATATATTCATTCTATCGGGAGTTTTCGTTTTTCACAGTCATGTAGAAAGCAGAAAATTGTTTTCTTTCGTTTTTGGAATCAACATGAAATTCCGGTGCAAACTATTACATAACTTCCCCTATACTTTGTTTGAAAATATCCTGATGCGTTCTGTGCATTGGAAATATATCGAATAGGTCGAAAAATGTTTACATAATCAAGAATTTCAACAAAAAATATAATTTCTCGTCGATTTTCCGGACGTCTGTTATTCAGAATCTTGTTTTACAACTTTTTGCGTTACCGATTACTTTATATAACAATAATTATTTGTTAATTTCTTTATTATATAGTTTCGGCGAGAGCACAACCCGTAGTTGCCCCCTTTGGGAATTGTCTCGCCTTCTGTTGCCCCTGGCAACCAATGAACCCAATTTGAGATTTCACGTTGGCTACCTACACATCCAACCGGTAAAACCACCCCCTCCCCTCTCCTGTCCATTTATCTAAGTTCAGATCAATTATAGATATCTTACTATAATAATATGGAGCATGATTTCTTGGAAGCATCCATTTTGACTTTTTAATATCATCGGTTTGAATTGGGAAATCTCTCAGTCAAATTAAAACTGAATATCTTTATTGGCAAAAATATGATTACACTTTTTAAAAGTTAATCGAAAGTTACATAACTAATACATAACGTAGTAGTAAATCTGTGAAAAAGTAATGGGTTTTCGTAAAGATTACAATATATAACTGCTTTAAAACTTTAAAAAGTATCTCTCTGTGATACGTAACTTTTAGAAGTCACGAATTTCTTATTTATTTTTTTTATTTAACTTTTCGGTCTTTAACTTGGTTAATTTTGGTTACGGAGATTTAGGTTTTTGTAACATTGTTCGTTTTTGCAAAAAACAAAAAAAGTCAATTACATAATTAATATGTAGTAATAATAATATTTATCTCCGTTAAACCATAATATGGTAATAGTTAAGGTCACTCATGCCCGGACTTTAACTACAAGGTCATATCACAAGTTTGTTGAGTCCGAATCATTCTTATAGGTACTTCAGGTCATTTTTGGAATGCCAATTGAGAAATTCCTGTGGCTTTTCAGTTTAAAATTTGTTTGTTCTGAAATATTTATTTATTATTACAATTTCCTGTAAAGCCACTGGGATTTCCTTTTTGATATCCAGTCCCTTTCTTACCTAGTTGTTAAATTAGTCTATAAGCGGAGTCTATAATCTATCAGTCAACATCCAGCTTAGACTCTGAGTCTATAATTTCTTTAATCCCCCTCTCGACTTTAAGATTCACTACCTGAAGACGGCAAATTGCCGCAACTAGTTGTGGTTTAAATTAAATTAATTGTTGGACTGATACCTCTGTATTACTTATTTAACAAATAAGTCCGCTTCATCCGCCTACAAACCAAGAAATAAATGCCTACCTGTTGTACCTATAAGAATGGTCAGGGTTCGGGCTCAACAAACTTGTTTTAGTCTATGAGTAATGCTGACGACTGTAATGCCTGGGTAAAGGGTAAATTTCGTTGACAGGTTGAGTAACAGTCTGAGTCTATAAACGAATGACGTCATTAAAGTCTGTGCGCAAGACCGCTAGAGGTCCTTCGCGCATCACTAGGACGTCTTTCCCAATTTAACGTGCTTATGAGCCTCTGCGCTAGAAGGGTAATTCTGCTTTTACCCCCCCCTCCCCTTTTATCCGCCACTGCCAACTACAGAAAGGAACATCTAAAATGTTGATATTATGAAGGTGGAGAGAGATAATCTGTTATGTTTGAATCTAAGGCGACAAATGACGGTGTTTGTTTTATTTATTTATTATTATCGTTGTTTCCGGCATTTTTTCCTCCAGAGGTGTCTTCTTTTTTCTTCGTTGGACAATATTTTGGGACAATTGCAGGTCCCTTCTTCTGGTCACTATGAAGGGTTCATAGTGACCAGAAGAAGGGACCTGCAATTGTCCCAAAATATTGTCCAACGAAGAAAAAAGAAGACACCTCTGGAGGAAAAAATGCCGGAAACAACGAAAGGTGGAACATCCCAGAGAAGTTTAAGAAACATATTTATTATTAGTTTTGATTTCAGTTCATATATGAAGAGACATCGTAACCCGACCGAGGCCCTTAGTTTATTTTATCTGGGAAGTAAAATAAACTTAAGCACGCCGTCCTTCGGATGGGACGTTAAGCGATGGTCCCGAGCCTGTGTCAGGTACTCGTTAAAGACCCCTACTCTAGATGAATAAAAATTTAGGGTAGGCAAAATTTAGGACTCCCACAGTAGAGTCGGGCTCATGTCCACCAGAGTGACGAAAGAGCGCTTTGGTAGTAGGCGATATGACCTCGTTGTTAAAGCCCGGGCATGAGTCATAAAACCTAACCTAACCTATGAAGAGACATTTTGTAACATTGCTAGTAACAGAAAATTTCAATAAATGCTTTTCTTTTTTTTTTCTACGCCGGTACGTTAGCAAGTTTCGCTATGCGTCTCCTAGCAGCCTAGTACACCGCAGTTTTTCGTGTCCTGGAGAGCAGAGCGCTGTCATGTGCTGCTCTCTCTCGCAAAGGACACAGCAGGGGTTGTCCGCTACTCTCATCCGATGAAGGTTATTTTCATTTCAATAAAATAATATTGATACTCCCCCAAATTTTGTTCAATTCCGTAAATAGATACTTTAAAATAATTAGTTGACTTTGTGCTTTGTGCTTGGTTTGAGCTGGTGCAAGATGGTAAAGCGATAGTCGGTTGGTGCTGTCCTTTACAGAGAGCCTGTTTTTGTCCTCCCTTCCTGCTTTTCTAATCTAGGCTAATGCTTTTGCTCATTGAGGATGCTTTTGCTCCTGAATGGATTTGATTTTGCTCGATGATAGCGCTCGTTTGAAGCGCTATCTACTCGCTGTTAGACCTTCCCTCAGATACATTAGGCTACTCGCCAGAGGAAGATCCTCAACACTGATTAGATCCTCAGAAGCTTCTGCCCTTTTTCCTTTTTTTTTTTTTTTTTTTTTCTTTTTCTTGGAGTAAGGGCGGGGGGCGGGTCTCTACATTTGGTTAATTGACAGAAAGGTTCCTTCCTTTTCAACTGAACAGTGTGGAAGCCCCATTGAATGTCCCAATACGGGTAAGTGTTGTATCTAACAGCTGTTTGTATGGCTAGTCAAAGTGTTAACAGATGTATCTAAAGCTTTTCAATGACACCATACAAAAACACCTCTCTTAACACTCGTCTACATACTGACAAACAACATCCCAATCTTTGACAATGGGCAAACTCTGGCTGGACGTACAGGTTTAACAGAGAAACTTAGAATACTTTCCCAGCACGAATTAATGAAGTAAGTTTTCGCTCTCCCTCTAAATCCAATTAATATTTGATTTACATAGGGACTTCTTAATTCTTATACTAAATTTTGTGTCGAGGCATTATATCAGCAGTTATTCAAATCGAGCTTCTCCCTCTGATCTCCATTCCCTTCTGCCATTCCCGCGGCAAATCAACAAGTGTCTGGATGTCCCCAACGCATTACCTCCGACTGATTTAGCTGAAAATCATTAAATGTGATTCCCATGGGCTTCTGTGTATTTACGTATGTGAAATTTTGTGTCAATGCCATTCATTTTGTCAGAAGTTTAGTCGCATCGTCAGTTCCGTAAAGTATACGGAAATTAATATAATGAGTCAGAAATTCGATGTTGAGTTTTCACCAGAATATCATGTTTTCCAAACTAATTCCAATAATGAAAAAAAAAAAAAAAAAAAAAAAAATCCTGTTCGTGTGTGTCATTAATCATCATGTCATATTTTTGGTCGATTTGGCTGAAAATTACACACCATGAAATTCAGGGGAAAACTCAACACCGACTTTTTGACCGATTGCATAACTTCCCCTATACTTCGTATAACTGGGAAAGTAAAAAAAAAAATAACTGACTGGATCAATAAGTCTCCTAAGTCATTTGAGAGTAATGAGTCCCTACTACAGTTATTATTGTTTAATCATTCTAATGATAATTAAGTAAGATATAATTACATTTTGTTCTCTCATGTATTACACTTTTTTAATCTAATAAACTAATCTAATTGTAGGAACAATTCTTTTAATAATCATTACTTACATCTTGTAACTTTTTCTTTTCTATAGACTAACCTTCACACAGAATATATATTAATTATAGATATAACTTTCGTGTAATAATATATAATTAGGTACCTATGCTCAAAGCTCATGATTTGCACTGGAAATTTAAAATTTATCTTCCCTTTGTTGTTAAATAATATCTGCTTCGTGTAAACGCTTCCTAAAATTATTGTCGCTTTTTAAATCAAATACCACCAAAAAACATGTATATCGTATTTATGTAAAAAAAAAAAAAAGAATAACGTAAGTTTTTAAAAAATATTATATATAATATAATATATATATATATATATATATACAAAATATATAAATAATATGGGAGTACTTTCGGTATTGCTACCATCTTCAGCCACGACTTAACAAAAAAAAAAGTGGTGTCCGATCTTTTCATTAGGATCAATCATAATTTAAAAAAAAAAAAAAGAAAAAGAAAAAATAAATAAATAAAAAGTTATTAAGAAAAATATATCAACCCATTCCGGTCCCTTTGGATCTCCCGCTTATCGTTCGTGAGTCGTACAGAGAGCGCTAGATACTACTGTGAACTGGCAGGCCACCTTACTACGCTGGCTACTTACCTCCCAACGTAATGTCATGTAGACGATATGCTAACAACATTCACACTCTCTAAAAATCTTAAGAAATTCTTCCCCCCCCCCGATTAATATTCTTGCTACGCTCTTGCCTACTTTGGTCTTTTATATATTAAAGTAGTGATATACGTACAGAGAGCGCTAGTTTCTACATACTGTGAACTGGCACGCCTCGTTACTACGCTGGCTACTTACCTCCCAACGTAATCCCCGCCGATTAATATTCCGGCTACGCTCTTGCCTACTTTGGTCTATTATATATTAACGTAGTAATATACGTACAGAGAGCGCCAGTTTTTACTGTGAACTGGCACGCCTCCTTACTACGCTGGCTACTTACCTCCCAACATAATGTCATGTAGATGTAATGGAGAATTCTTGAACTAGGGATGAGCATCAAAATTAAAACATCGATAGTCAGAAAATATCATTTATAGTATTCATCGATTGTACAAAACATTGATGGTTCAACTTCAATATTATGAGGTGAATAGTAAAAAGTAAAAAATCAAACAATATTTATTTTATAAATATCTTAATATAAAACTAACTTTGTACAGATCACACTCAGGGAGCCGGTAGCTCAGTGGTATGCGTGCTTGCTTACTACTGAGCTCAAGGTCGTGGGTTCGAAACCCGGCCGAGGCTCTTATTTTTTTTTATCTGGGAGGTAAAATAAACTTAAGCGATGCTCGGGACCGATATCAGGTATTCGTTCAAGACCCTTAGCCTAGATGAATAAAAATTTAGGATTCTCATGTCTAATAGAGTGAGGAAAGAGCGCTCTGGTAGTAGGCGATGTGATTTCGTTGTTAAAGCCCGGACATAGGTCATAATAACTAATTAACTAACTTCAACGGAGGACGTCGTCTCTTTATCTGAAGAGGGTAAGAGCCTCGACCTTCTCTACGCCAATGATGTAAGCTATGAAAAAATATGCATATACCATCATATGATGAATCATAATAATGATAGTAATCATACATGTAGTATTGTGCTATCTGTGATTGAAGACAGGTACTACTTGTCATGTATAACTTCATTGATAGCAGTTCCGTTATGTAAACTTACATGAATCGGACACCATTAGGTCATTCACACATCAACCTGTCTCCAATAAGAAAAAAAAATGCAAAAAATAACCTTGACTCTCAACTTGAATTAGCGACTCATTGAGTAATGGGCAGTGTTTACCTTCATTGCTAGTCAGTTGTAGTAATGCACTTTAAGTGTCACTGGAATGGTCGTTATTGAAAAGGGATACTTTCTACGGTATTGGCTTTTTTGGCCTGTTACATATTTACTACAGTGAGTGCCAGTTTTCACTGTGAACTGGCACGCCTCCTTACTACGCTGGCTACTTACCTCCCAACGTAATGTCATGTAGATGATATGCTAACAACACTCACACTAAACATGTTAAGAAATTCTCTCTCTCTCTCCCCCCCCCCCCCCCCCCCCCGCCGATTAATATTCTTGCTACGCTCTTGTCTACTTTGGTATTTTATATATTAACGTAGTAATATAGGTACAGAGAGCGCTAGATTCTACTGTGAACTGGCAGGGCACCTTACTACGCTTGGCTACTTACCTCCCAACGTAATGTCATGTAGATGGAATGCTAACAACACTCACACTCTCTAAACATCTTAAGGAATTCTTCCCCCCCCGCCGATTAATATTCTTGCTACGCTCATGCCTACTTTGGTCTATTATATATTAACGTAGTAATATACGTACAGAGAGCGCCAGTTTTCACTGTGAACTGGCACGCCTCCTTACTACGCTGGCTACTTACCTCCCAACGTAATGTCATGTAGATGGAATGCTAACAACACTCACACTCTCTAAACATCTTAAGGAATTCTTCCCCCCCGCCGATTAATATTCTTGCTACGCTCTTGCCTACTTTGGTCTATTATATATTAACGTTGTAATATACGTACAGAGAGCGCCAGTTTTCACTGTGAACTGGCACGCCTCCTTACTACGCTGGCTACTTACCTCCCAACGTAATGTCATGTAGATGGAATGCTAACAACACTCACACTCTCTAAACATCTTAAGGAATTCTTCCCCCCCGCCGATTAATATTCTTGCTACGCTCTTGCCTACTTTGGTCTATTATATATTAACGTAGTAATATACGAACAGAGAGCGCTAGTTTCTACTGTGAACTGACACGCCTCCTTACTACGCTGGCTACTTCCCTCCCAACGTAATGTCATGTAGATGATATGCTAACAACACTCACACTTTGACTTGCAATATATACATTCATATTTCATATTATTACCATACTAATTATATACCTCACCCCGACAAGCGTTTTCATAGTTCGATATTTTAAAAATGCTAATTTTTATTTTTCATTTACCAACCTTATAATTTTTGTATATTTTAACACAATACTATTTTTCATTATTATTTTATTTATTCATATTACATCTTAAAATATTTTTTTATGGCATATTTTTATTATTTAATAAAGAATTGACGAAGACTCAGTGGCACTAATTAATTGACTGACTTTTTGAATGTTTGTATTGATCAATTTATAGTTTCATTTATTTTCGTCACGTACTGTAGTCGTTCTGAAGTGTTGTCAGAAGCGCCCTCTGTATGTTTGATGGACGCTAGACCACCTCCCTTGGTACATTGCTCAACTTCCTGCGAGTGCCATCGTTGTATAATATCGAGCTCGTCGCCATTGTGAGTCTTCATGTTAGTTTCTTCGTAAAAGTTTTGCGTTTTGTTATATTAATTAATTAATTATTAATCTATAATACTTGATTTATTGGAAATGTATTGTGAGTTCATTGAGTTCTCAATTTTATAAGACAGGATATTTTGAGTATTTTTTTTTTTTACTTATGTTTTGTGTAATACTTACATAGTTTGTTTTGATGGATTGTCCAGGCTTTAGAAAAGGGAGAGGGGAAGGGGAGGAGTAGCTTGTCTTCAAAAATAAACAAAAAAGCAAATAGACAATACTTAATCATCGTTTATATTCTCAGCAAAGTTCATACAGTTTAGAACCAGTTTCAACGCAACTTTTCAACGTAACATTGTGTTTGATATACTACTGATGATGACGCAGTTGCGTTGAAAACCGGTTCTGATTGAAAATAAAACATTGGGGGGGACAAGGTATTTTATTTATATGAGAAATTTTGTCTCACAACATCATTACTAAAACATATGAACCTGGTTATTTGTCTGACATCGATATCCTCTGCAATATGAAAATGCAGAATTTACATAATTGTGTCTCGAATGATTATAATTATTCTTGTTTCAATGCAATTTCCATTTTTTTTTCTTGTTTTTATTTTTTTAATTTTTTTTTTTCTTGTTTTTATTTTTTTAATTTTTTTTTTTTGTTATACATACTACAGAAGGGGGCCGGCATTTACATGTTGTGCCTAAGGCGGCAATAAGGCGTTCCTGCCTGTCCCCAGGCAAGGACGTTTGACCGTGATATCAGCCCACCGAGGGGGAAAAGTACAAATAGAGAAGAAGATAGGATGGCGGAGATATGTTGTTTTTCCCAGCGGCAGGGTAAGGCGAGTGGATAAAGGGAGGGGAACAAGAGAGGGGGGAGGGGAGATGAGATCCGCCATCTTGTCCTGGGATGGTGACTCCTGATTGGTCCAGATCTTCCCCACTCTTCCTCACACCCGTCTACCCCACCACCCAAGCATCACACAGTACAGTTATCAATCTGTTGATGGGCTTCACTCGTACCTGAACCAAATGAACCAATGTCTGTGACCGGTCTTTACATTGTCTCACGAAAAGTACCTTATCAGATAAGGTGCCTTCCTACTATTTATGTCTGATATGAAACCATACAATCTATCGGATTAACTAGGTTTCAATTGAATCGAAGGAGCGGTCCATACGTGAACGAAACGTTGGCGTCAGATAGTATGACACGTCATTTCACATAATGTTCTGCATAGACTGAAATTAATTTAAAATAACCTCGATTAACTGGATTTTTATATTTCAAGTTTGCGATTTTAGCATGTCAGACTTTTGATGATCCTTAGCTTATTATCGGTCATACCGAGCCATCCAATCTGCCATTTGATTCAGACTTTTTCCTTGATGTAGGCAACGTCATTTTTTTCTCTCACAAAAATAGCATCATCTAACAAATTTTACGGAGAACACGTTCGACATTTGTCCATTTTGTGGAGGCACCAATTATTCTCGCAAAAACAATTTATACTTTAGAAGAAAAGAGTAAAAAAAAAAAATATTTTGGAAAATCCCAAAAATATAGACATTTTTGGAAATATTGGTGATATATCCAAATTTTACAGCTTTAGAACATCACATTACACTCAGTGCATGACCTTGAATGAAATGATACCAAACGATATTACAAGGAAGTTCGATTAGGTATAAAAAAGCTTGGGTATACTTACGTAGCTCGAATTTTTTCTTATACTTTCCGCTTCAAGTATAAGAGAAGTCATGTAATCGATGAAAAATTCGATGTTTCGTTTTCACCGGAATTTCAGGTTTTCCGAGTCCCTGGAAAAAACAATGTCCTGTTTTTATGTGTCTGCAATCACGATAACTCCCATAAGAATGAATGTATCGACATAATATTTTATATTTAAATTCAAATCCCCATAAGGACGATATCTACTGATCTTCAGCGAAATTGGGCAAATGAAAACGCGGGATCAGAGAAGAGGGCTCGACTCTAAAATAACTATCGATGTATGAATCGATTTTTAGTCTTTTTTACGGTCTAGTGGTTTTGGAGGAAGTGCGAAAACTTGGAGGGAAGTAAATTTCCGCTGATTCACCGACGATATTTTTCCTCTCGAATATGTTTTCAATTTTCAAATAAATTTTCAAAATTAACAACTGTCCATGAGACTTTCGAGATAAATACAAAAAACAAAATTGCCTTAGAATTTTCAAGTTAAAGGTAGATAGCTAGAAATATTGCCACGCTGGCAACTATGCTCTCAAAAACACGATATCATAAATTGTCTCTCTATTACCTACTACCAAGACTTTATATGAAGACACACACAAAAAAAAAAAATTAATTTCTTGAATCAAGTTTTTACGATGTGTAATTACAAAGGATTTGAAGCCCGGCCGTTTATGGAGTATGGGGGAGAGGGGGGAGGGATCCCAATCAGGAGATGTAATTTGTTTAAGTTTTGTGTTGTGGGGCTCTAAGCTAGGCTAAGGCGGGGCCTTGTAGAGAGGGGGTCGATTATATCGGATCGATTAATCGATAATTAACCACCATCCCTGGCCAGAAAGTCACGTTCCTGATGAGGTTTGTGGTGGTTTTTAACAAACCTCCGCCATACCACACTACAGATCAATAGCTAACCTTTCTCATGTAATTAACAACTAAATAATAGGGTGCGCTTTTTTTTTTTTTAAGACTTAATAAAATGGATACTTAACGACTTGCATCATTTTAAAAAAAATTGTATACCGTTAAATCCTCTTCCCTTTGTTGACCTCAGGCTATCCAAACAGCTGTTACTTAAAAAATACAGGTAGCCCAGAGGTAAGAAGGGTCTCGAAATTTGTGACAAACCTAAAAGAAGATTACAAAAAATAAAACTAGCTGAAACAGATTTGGAAAATCACTTTTTCATTATGAATCAAAATTGGGATGCAAAAGTGCAAAATTTTGATTTCCTAATTTACTACGTGATTTTTAAAAGATACAGAGGAACCAGGGAATCACCAATGTTAGTTGGACCATGTACTGTTTTTTTGAACGATTTCCAAAAATCAGTTACACCCCCCCCCCCCCCCCCCACTTCCCGCCCCCCGCCGTCCTACGTCTTCCAACCTCTGGGCCTCAATATTGGCCTCAAATATGGTTCTAGTATAAGAAACAGTAAGTTTTAATTTAAAAATAATTATAAAGATAGAGCTATATCAAACTTTTTTTTTTTGTTATCGGGAAAAAGGGGAAAAAACAAAGGGCTACTTCATATTTCAAGCCCTGATGTTTGTATAAACATTGAACACACATATGTAATTCGTTAAATAAAAAGTGTCTCGATTAACCGTGGTTTTCATTTATCCGTGCGACCTCTCTCTCCCCCCCCCCCCCCCCCCCCCATTACCTCGGATAATCGAGGTTCTACTGTATTTATTTTTGTTAGGGATTCGCTACCAAAACGATAAACACGATAATGCCCAGGCGTGGGTATTTATATAAATAAAAAAATAAATATATATATAAAATTTTCATTTGGCTCTCAACTCTGAAAATCACAACCATGGTTAGTTTTAAGAGTTGTTAACGAGGCAAGAATCAAACATCTTCTGACAGACTAACAGTCCATTAGCAGCTCTTTAACTCTACCAAACGAGGGTCTGTCTACCGTCCAATCTTAGGTGCATTAAACTGTAAAATATGGCTTCACACTCCACCAAGTCAATCTAATCTTTGTAATTTACCAACCATATCCCCTCCTTCTTTTTGAGGGGGGTTATGCAGATTCATATACAATGGTGTATATTGCAATTAATTATGATCAGATGTTGAAGGGTTTCGCCATATGGTTTGAAACCGTAATACTTCGTATAGTTGAGGAAGTGAAAACTGTTGGTATAATTTTGATACATTCATTACAGCCACAATTATTGGGGTCCCCCTCCCCTAAGACTTCGTTTTCTTTAGTTGATTTTGCTGAAAATTAACAGGTGTTTTCCATATGGGTTTTTGGAAACATATATAAAATTTCATGTCGATATGTTCATTCTAACGGGATTTATCGTATTCTCAGACACACACAGACAGTAACTTTTTTTCTTCATTTTTGAAATCAGGGTGTCGGAAAACATGAAATTCTGGTAAAAACTAATTATTGAAATCTGTCCGATTACTTAACTTCCCCTATACATATAAAATTTCATGTCGAATTATTCATTCTATCCCCCTCCAAATTTACTTCGTGAATAATATCTTCTGTACAGACTGTTAATTCTCGTTGGTATCTACACTAATTTGGTAATTAATAACGAATGTTGGGCGGTAGCGTGTGCTTGCTTTCTGAGCTTGTGGGTTCGAAACCCGGTCGAGGCCCTTAGGTTTTATCTAGGAGGTGAAAAAATCTTTAGCACGGATCGAACGTTATGCGATAGACCCGAGCCTGTGCGATATGAGGTATTCGTTTAAGATCCCCAACGTAGGTAAATAAACCTGGGTAGGCAACATTTAGTTGCCCACAGAAGAATCGGGCTTGTGTTCACCAGAGTGACGAAAGAGCGCTCTGGTAGTAGGCGATATGACCTCATATCGTAGTTAAATCCCGAGCATACATTAACTAACTATATATATAAATGTTGTTTATTAAACCCCTGCAATGAGGTATCATATACTTGAGTTGGCTCTCAAGGTTCGCATAACACCTCGGCTGCTAACTAGCGACTAGAGACTTTGAAGAGCTACTGACAGACTTAAAGCCTATTAGCGAGAGCTCAGCTCTTTAAATCCATCTAACACACACCTGACGAATGGCAGATACTGCCTTCTTCTTATCGCTGGATAAACGGTTCTCATTTTGTTTCACCTCTTCAGTCGACTCCAGCAAGGCGTTAAAGTCTCCCAGTCTCCTTTATCTTTTCCCTATCGAAGTGTTGTACATCTCGTATAACCTGCCACTGGGTTCTGGAATCCTTCGCCTGCTCGGTTTCCATCCTATTCTTGTTTGTTTATTACTTCACCAGTTTATTGCTTTTTTTTGTGTTAGTCTACCACTTATTGATCGTGTACTGGTGAAAATTAATAAATCTGTTCTTCTGCCGGCCATCTGCGTATCTCTTTTTTAGGGCATTTCTTTTACCGAATTCCATTGTTTATTTGTAAACACTATCTATCTTAGTAATGGATTTAATAGTGCCCATACTCAACCAATGCTGTTAAAACCTTTTTTAGTGAGCTTCAAGCTATCTGAAGGTTATCTTTAGGCAAATAAATAAATCAAACTTTTTTTAAAAATATTGTCTATTTCACAAAAATGGATCAAGTCCAATGTTGAGATATAGATATAGTATGCAAATTTTGAAACTTTTTTTTTCATCATGTCTTATTTCTGAGATAACATTCTTTTCTGTCCGGATTTCACTACCTCAGCGAAAACATGTCGAAGTGTGTTTTATTAAGGGCCGGTCGATAAAACGACATGTCGAAACTAATTTCGGTCGGCCTAACGTTGCCTACATGAAGTTGTACGGAATATATTGTGGAGGTCGTTACCTTGGGTAAACGGTAAATGAAATACATTCGGCACTATGTAAGACAAATATTAACGAATTCACATTTATTTTTTTAATGAATTATTTGTGATATCTAAAATTTATTTCCAAGACTATTTTTAGAATAATTTTATTTTTTATAAGGGACTTTTTAGTTATTAGTTATTTTTAGTTTTTAGTTATTTTTATGAAATATCGTGCATAATGTTTTTTCTTTAATAATTTTTTTTTTTTTTTATTTACAAATAGCTATTTACAACTGTATACAAATAAATACAACAAGCAAATGTGCTAATAAAGAGATAATGGCAATGTCAAAATGTCATGAGGGGAGAAATCACCCAGTGGTGACACTCCCTAGTCACTGTTTTTCTCTCGTTTATAGCTAATCACTGTCACTGCTTCTGCTCGGGAGGTCTCTAGGCCATTGACGCTTAAGCCTTCGTTGGGGAAGTTCTTACATTTGTTGTTACCCCTAAATACAGGTTGTACAATACATTTATGTCAATATTCTTGTTTGTAATAGTTAAGCTAAGCATTGGCAAACATTTTACGATTTTTAATTATAATTGAGTATCTAGCCATGCAAGTGTACCGAGAAGTGAAGATTTGTCGGCTAATAGTGCTTTTGTCAATAGATTAACTTTCGTTTAAGAGAAAGTTCCACATTGATGCACTAGATATCTCCACTGTCCTAGTAACAGTGATCAATAAATTAGTAATAGGTTTGTGGGTCGTTAGCGTTTTGTAGAAGTTGACATTCCTAGGAATAACAAAGAACATTTGGGATAGAAAAATCTGTTTGATTTTGCATGTGTTTAGAGAAAATATCAAATTTTGATATCTGAGATTTACTTCAAAATATCAAACATGTGCAGATCTCTACAGAAAAAAAAGTGTATGTCAGTGTGTGTCTGAGAACGGTAACTCCGATAGAATGAATGTATTGACATGAAAATTTATATGTGTATCCAGAACCATCTAAGGACCGACATCTACGGGTTTTCAGCCAAATCGGCCAAAGAAACGGTGGGATTAAGGGAAAGCTTAACACAAAAACTAACTGCACTTGTAATGAATGTATTGATATGAAATTTTATATTTAAATTCAAATCCTCATATGGACGAGACCTATTATTTTTCAGCAGAATCAGCCGAAGGGAATGGCAAGATCAGAGGGGGCTCCATCCAAAAACTAAAGTTATTGCTAGTTTTTGCACTCCCACACATAAACCAGGATAGACTGACACAGCTACGAAAACATTAATAGAAATCCCAAGAAATACCCTAATAACTGCCGATGTAATTAATGTATCGACACAAAATTTAGTATAAGGATTCAGAAGCCACTATGTAAGTCAAATATTGAGTTTTAGCTCAAACTGTGGATTGGGTTTGGAGGGAGAGCGAAAAGTTAATTGATTAATTCGTGCGGGGGAAGTTCATAGCCGCTGATTCACCGACGACTTTTTTTTTATTGTATTTCTATCTTTCATGAGTGGGGAAGTACACTAAATTTTTATTCACCTAGGATAGGGGGTCGTTAACGAGAGTACTGATATCGTTCAGGCTCCGGACCATCGCTTAACGTCCCATCCGAAGGACGGCGTGCTCAAGGTTTTTTCACCTTTCAGGTAAAAAACCTAAGCACCCCGGCTGTGTTTGAATTCGCGATTTTGAGCTCAGAAAGCAAGCGTGGCAAGCTGAAGTATGATTTGGGGAGCCATGGTGGCCGTGCGGGCTAGAGCGTAGGGCTTTGGTCGCATGGTCTCACCTTCGTTTACGGGTTCGAATCCCGTCCGGGAGTGAGTTTTATTTCGTAGATAGTTCCCCTCCCGGGGCCATGGATGTCGTCAATAATTAGAGAACACTGTGACATGGCTAATATGCATCGAACACATAAGCCAAAAAAAAAAAAAAAAAACCTATGATTTGATCCATTCTGATTAAAACTAGCAAGAGTATAATAAATACAATAAAAACTAACAAGAAAACTAATAAATTCTAAATTGTCATTGGTTTTCTAATTAGAAAGAAGATCAATGGTCGCCGAGTTGTCAACAAATATGTCTCATAGGTGCGTTTTTCCATTGCGAATACACCTTTTTTTCAAAGTTAATTTTTCCGTAATGACTATAGTTATAAACAGTTTCTGTTTCCATGTATAGACGGCTGTTCTTGTTTGGTTTATAAGGAAAAGTATAAATAAAAAAAATAAAAAAAACAGAATTGGTATAAAATAAGAAAGGGGTGGATGAAGTGGCGCGCGGTAGATCTGTATTCAGTCGGTGTGAGGAGTTACCACTTTTTCTTGTTGAATTCCAGGGGCGTGTAAACAGGACTCTGGGCTCACTTGGACGTCGAGTTTTTGCCCGTCCGTCCACCGGCTATTTATCCTCTGATTCTGTTGACTTTTTGCCCTTGCGCCCCCCCTGTTCTCGAATTCCTCGTTTGGCGTTGCCGATTTGTCCCCTTGTCTCGCCACCCTCGCCTCCAGACAGGTGTGACAGGCCTCACACCGTCCCGACTGCATTTCGTCACCTATGAGACCTCACACATATTCAACTAATTGCAATTCTTTTCTAATGAGGATCCATTCACGTTCTTATACCTGAATTAAGTATGGAGGGGGGGGGGGGGGGGGGGGGGGGGGGAGTATTCTTGTGGACTTGAGTCTTACAAATAAATTATATTTAAAAAAACGCCTTCGACCTTTTTCTATAGTAAAATATGCGATATCGCCATAACATGACTTTCATTATGACTCATGCCCGGGATTTAACTACCAGGTCATATCGCCTACTACCAGGGGCGTAGCCAGGCGGGGCGCTTCAAATCTGGGGAGGATCTTCAAATTTCCCGTGCGTCTGATTCCTAAATCAGCAATCAGCTGTTACATAAATGTACATGTACAAAACATGTCATATTACATTTATTTAAATATGTATGAATTCGATCATTTCCTCGCTCAAAATCGTCATTTATGTTATAATTTATACTCTTAAAGCTGATTTTACATGCACGGTAAAAATGCAAAGCGCAGCAGCAGCAAATGCACGCTATTGGATGTGAGTCATTTATTTCTAAAAGCACATAAACCACAGAGTGCATTTTCTGCTGCTGCGCTTTGCATTTTTGCTGCTCAAGTATTACAGTCAGTGGTAACTTCAGGAGGAGCTTCTAGAGGTCTGAGTCTCCCAAATTAGTAACAAAAAGTCTGCAACGCTAATTACGGAAACTGAGGGCTGTGCTCCCAGGAGTCTATACCCCACACCCCCGTAGCCTAACTTTGCCCCCCCCCCCCCCCCTTGCTCAAAATTCTGGCTAGGCCCCTGCCTACTACCAGAGCGCTCTTTCGTCACTCTGCTGGACATGAGACCGACTCTACTGTGGGAGTCCTAAATTTTGCCTATCATAAATTTTTATTCACCGTGGACAGGAGCCTTTAACAAGTACCTGACATCGTACAGGCTCGGGACCATCGCTTAACGTCCCATCCGAAGGACGGCATGCTTAAGTTTATTTTACCTCTCAGATAAAATAAACTAAGGGCTTCGGCCGGGTTTCGAACATACAATATAAAGAAATTCATTGTTTTTATTTATTTATTTTTTATATAACCCACGTTTTTACAGATCACTCTCCTTCTATCATTCTCCTCCCCCCTCCCCCCTTCCCTTCCCTCTCTCAAATTTATCTCAAACTGACTGCTGGATATAAAGTGTTATCAATGTTTATGTTGTCAGTAGGGTTCTTGGTTTAATTTTAGGTTCAATATAATTGTCAGAGCGACAGTATTATACCCAGTAATGCTGCCACCTTTAATTGAATTTCAAATAGTGATGTGGAAATTTAATTTAAATTGTTTGGGGCGCTATAATTCTGTTCGAATTAAATCTGAGGACATATTGCTTGTTGAAAATTTAACGAGGAACATTTTTTGTAAGATCCAATTTTTCGATAGGACGAACAGTTTTCGCGTAAATCAAGCAATCGTCTAAAAAAATGAGTTTCGTAAACCGCCGTCATAAAGTCAATCAATTGGATAACATTGATGAAGGAAGTGTACAACATGATCCATCTGCCATCTCGAAATGATCCACCATTGCTCTCTATTTGCTTGATAAAAGTATGACTATTCCCAATAAGAAAAAAAAATCTCAGAAATTTCGGCGTAAAGTATTTTTAAAATTTTTGTATTAGAATATAGTATTTTTTGCGTAATATATCTGGACTTATTCAGCTATGTTTTCAATATCAGTTCATAAAGCTTCATTTTTTCATTTCCCCAAGACTGACGGACAACGTTAATACGGACTGTTTCGTCCAATTAAATTACGTATATAGACCGTATCTTGTCCGAGTTATAGTCCGTGACCGTAAAATGTATCCTTATTTTGTTATCCCTTTCGTCATTGTTATTATTTTCTATTCTTACAAATTTTTTTTTAGTTTTCTCAATCCTTCTTCATTGTTTCTTTAGTAATTAAAACTGTATATTGTACGTAATATCTCGCCTCTCTGTTGATAACGGTAAAAAATATATATATATATATTTGTGATAGTAAGATATGGCAATAAATAAAAGACGTTCTTTTCCCACTGTTTTATTTTATACCAGAACCGGTTTTTGCAGCAGCGTCATCATCAGTGGTACATCCCATCCACCCAGGTCAGCGGCAACTGGCTCCTTTGTCGTTAACCACTTTGCTGTGTAGGTGGGATGTACCACTGATGATGACGCTGTTGCTTTGAAAATCGATTCTGGTCTAAAATAAAACAGTGGGAAGACAACGTATTTTATTTCTATGAAAAAAAAAAATATATGTGATTTGGCCATACAAGACAAAATCATATTCTACATGAATTATGGGTGTATGTTAAACAAGTGTTGGCACCATTGGTTTTCTTTATTTCATTGTGCAGCGTAATTCTGAGAGTGATATTCTTATTGAAAGGGAGGTATTGGGATCTGTAAAAACGTGGTTGGTCCTGTGATACCATCACATATATTTTTCTTTACTCTTTAACCATCAGACAGGCAGACAAAATTATCAAATAAATAAAAAATAAAAATGATTAGAACATTAACAATTTAAAATTTCATGGATCAAATTTGGGGGCCTCAATTTACAAATATTCCCTCAGAGTTTACATATGACTAAGAACAAAATAACAAGAGTTGTGGGGGATATTTCCCATCCATGAAAGTTTAAGTTTTTGTTTTTTATTTATATGAAAATATTTTATTTATTAATATTATATTCATTTACTATTTAATTATGTTTTATCAGACTGCTTGATGATGAGTGTAACCTCGAAAGCCGGCTTAGCATATGATAAAATCGAGAGAGAGCAGACTATTTATTTTTTGAACTTTTTTTACAGAAATATATGAACATTTCGAGCGTTATATATAACCTTGTTCTTATAATAAAAAAAAAAACTACCAATAATTAAAAACGTATTTCAAAATTTGTTGCTATCCGTTACAAAACCTTGAGCACGCCGTCCTTCGGAAGGGACGTTAAGCGATGGTGCCAAGCCTGTGTGATGTCAGGTACTCGTTAAAGACCCCTAATAAACCTAGATAGGAAAAATTTAGGACTCCCACAGTAGTCGGGTTTATGTCCACCAGAGTGACGATCCGCTCTGATAGTAAGAGTTATGACCTTGTAGTTAAAGCCCGGGCATGAGTTACAATAACTAACTATAGAAATATATATTATTATATATTTTTTTAATGTAATGAAGTATCATTATAATTAGGCTGGGGTTCGGTTGATTGATGTTATTTGTTCAAACTATGCAGTTTCCGGACTGGACACGGGATGCGTTTCCGGCGGATAGTTTGATAGTGATCAGACTAGGTGGCTATAGTGAGCCCTCTCCCGATTACAACATAATATCAAACATAAATCACTATACTTCCCAAGGTTACCTCTATTTCCAAGGACAAACATATCGGCAACGTAAATAAATGTAACTGTTACATAACCAGAACTTTTATATAACACTACTAAATAATATATGAGATGTAGAGGCCATAACAGGACTTTCTTATACCAACTACTTTTGTACAGGTCACTCTCTTCCCATTCCCAACCTCGCAAATAAATTTTATATAGGCATTATTGAAAATACGTACCTATGTAATGTATTGGCGTTTTCTTTGTTTCATTGTACAGTTTTTTTGTAAGTAGAATATGTATTTCTTATAAGTAGAAAATGTATTTGAGAGAGGGAGAGTGATCTGTACAAAAGTGGTTGGTATAAGAAGATCCTGTTATGGCCACATCACACTTATTTGTAATAAATAACTACCAATAATAAAAATATATAAAAATTCAATGCTATGAGTTACAATTTAAACAATACTTGCATTCGTATCGGTCCTATTTCAAATCTGAGGACATTTGCTTGTTGGAAATTTAATATAGAACATTTTTGATAAGAACCAATTTTTCGATAGGAATAACCATTTTTGCTTAAATCAAGCAAAGTTTTTTTTTTTTTTTTTTTTTTTTTTTGTCTTTTATTTATAAAGATACAAATGTTGCTAAAGTTAAAAAAAAATTGAGATATCATTTTTAGACGGTATCTTGTAAACCGGGCGTTCCTTCGAAAAATTGAGATATCATTTTTAGACGGTATATTGTAAACCGGGCGTTCCTTCGAAAAATTGTATTTGATATAACATCTATCATTAACTTTCTTCTACAACTTTCATTTGAAGAGATTATTGATTAGGATATATGAGCAATATCTTGTAAAATGTACTTAGGCTCCGAAAAAAAGCGGTGTCAATTTTCGGCCAAAATCTAATCAGATATAAGTTAGCACATGTGACATCTTCATTTCAAAATACAAACACATAAACTCTAATAACTGTCGATGTAATAAATGTGTCGAAACAAAATTTAGTTTAAGGATTCAGAAGTCCGTGTGTCGACTATTGATTAAAACGGTCGATATGTAGAGAGCGAAAAAATTTAATTGATCAATTCGTGCTGGTGAAGTACATTCGCCATTTTTTAAAAGAAATTTTTGATTTTATTGTTTGAAAATGTCAACACAATAAAGTGATACGCTGCTTTAGTGAAATGGGAGGGATCAATATTTGAAAAAGTTTTTAAAACATTTTAGGGATGGATAACTGAACTAATTGATTTGATGCACGATAATCATGTGCAATTTTTGAAGCGATTCTCAAAACAAATACGCAGTTAAGTGCAATTTGGTAGTCATGACCGGGTACGTTAAGTGAGTGACTGATTAACATTTTAAAGAGAGACCTGATCGGAGTTCGAAACGGACTGAAGTGTCTCCGTCCTTGGGTGGGATTCCAGGTTCTGATACGAATTATTCATCGATTAACTTAGAGAATCTCATTGGCAAGTACGAACTGTGTGCAGCTCACCCGCCAAAAATAACAGATTAAGGTAAAAACCTTTGGAAATTAGATTGGGTTGCACTGACTCCTATCCCATGTCTTACCTTCTACTAGAGCTCATAAATTATCCTTAGCTCACGGATTTTTTTTTTTTTTTTTTCCGAGGGCTGATTGTGTCACCGCGGCCAGAGTAGGCCTATTGTGTGCCCTGTGTGCGTTGGTCTCTACAGCAGCCCTGTATCTTTAGTAAAGTCCAGGATTCTTCTACAGGTTCCTTCCATTAACTGCTTCGGTTCCGTTATGGCAGACCCGAAGCAGTTAAATCTTCTGCTTTCTAGTGCCCCGCATCGGCTTAGAATATGAACCGGAGTTGCATTTTCTTCGCCTCCTTTCCTGCACAGAGGGCTTCTCTAGCGATGCCCATATTGTGTAGGTGTTTGTTCATATGACAGTGTCCTGTGATCAGCCCTGTCATAGCTCTTAGATCCATTCTGCTCATATTCAGGAGCTCTCGGCTCCTTTTCTCTGAGGGTTCCGCTATAAAGAGTTTTGAATGTCTTTGCTTTGGGACCCCTCTCCAGAATTGGATGTGATTCGTTGTAAGCCAACCATTTATTGCCGCTCTTGCGGTGCTCTTAGAGATCCCGCAGAAGGGTTCCGGTCCTACAGGTTCTCTGACCAGTTGATCAGCCCTTTCGTTCCCCTCGACCCCTGATGCCCTGGCACCCATCTCAATTCCACTCTATTCTGGTCCATCAGGGACTCCAGTGCTTGAAGGCATTCCAGGACGATTTTGAAATCTACGATGACAGCTCGCAACGCTTGCAGCGCTGCTTAGCTGTCAGACAGTATTAAGATTCGCTCTCCCCTGATGTTCCGTCTCTTGATGAGCCAAGCACAGCCAGGAATGGCGTTCTTTTTTTTGTTCGCCTCCCACTCAAGGACTTCTGAAAACACATACTATAATTCGTATGGATATATTCAACACATCGACAGATATTCGACTTTTTAATTGAGCCTTCTCTGATCTTCCATTCCGTTAGGCTGATTTCCTTGAAAATCGACAGCAAATACCTTCTTACTCGTACGTCCTGAATCCACCTATAAAATTTCGTGTCGATTTGTCATTACATAGACGATTTTAGTTCATCCCCTCTCCCCTTCCCATTGGCCGATTTGGCTGTAAACCAATAGGTGTCTTGTTTATGGCCGATCAAAAAAGGTGAATCATTGGCTACGTACTTCCCCAGCAAGAATTAATCAATTACTTTTTCGTTATCCCACCGAAACCAATCGACCGTTTGATCTAAAAGTCACTAGCTGACGTAAATCCTATGTAAAGGTGCTTCTGAATCATACTATTTTTTCTATCAATATATTGAGTTGAGTCCCATCTAAAACAATTTATCAAACATCAAAAACTATTGGAAATAACAGATGAAAGTTCAAACCTGTTTCATCCCAAAAATGGAAATAATGTCATATAATTTCAGTTTCATCTTCCCCCACTCTTTTTTTTTGCCGATTTTTGCCTTGGAAATTGATCTTAGATGATCCGATTGACGCAAGGTGTAGTGAGTGCGGTGAGCAGGTGCCGTTTGTGGTCGGAGAGCAGCAATCCTCAGTTGAATTAGTGTTAATTTGAGAGCTGAGGGGCCGTTACAAGGAGGCTGTCTGCAGGTGAGAGCGCTGCTGCAGGTGCAGTCCATGGGTCACCTGTCCATGGTCCTTCCTGGCTGATAGCGTTATCACGGATATGCGGCCAGCTATGGCCGTAGTCTTAGTGTCGGGGCAGGGGATCTTTAACGAGTACTTGACAATCGTACACGCTCGGGACCATCGCTTAACGTCCCATCCGAAGGACTTGATCAGAAGGCAAGCACGCATACCACTGAGCTACCGGCGCCCCCTATGTTTTGTTAATCTATTAATTACATTTACTTCCTCAGCTATACGAAGTATTGGGGAAGTTATGTAATCGTTCAAAAATTCGACGTTGAGTATTCACTGAAATGTTTTCCGAACCCCGATTCCTAAAATTTAAAAAAAAAAAAAAAGGCATATGTGTCTATGAACATGGTAAGTTCCGATAGAATGAATGTATTGGCACACAGTTTTATATGTTTATCCAGAACCCCATAAGGACGACATCTATTAATTTTCAGCTAAATCGGGCAAAGAGAACAGGGGGGTAAGGGGAAGGTTTAACACAAAAACTCTAATAACTGCCGTTGTAATAAATATATCAACCTAAAATTTTATATGTAAATTCAAAATCCGATAAGGACGACACTTCTTAATTTTCTGCGAAAAAAGAGGAGGGGCTCGACACAAAATTTAGTATGAGCGTTCAGAAGCTCCTTGTTGTGCTTTTTGCGTTATATTATTTATAAAAAGACTTCTAGGTATAGAATTCTAATTCCAGAAATCAAAAACAGTATACCTATATCCAGTGGCGGCGTGAAATGTGTGCCATCCCTGCCTACTTCCTTCGCAAATCATTTCGCTGCGATCAACTCTTTATTCTTCTTAAACACCACTTAATTACTATGTCAAATATTTGGTTGATAACGACGCTATCAGGAAAATAGTCTCCACAACTCACTGAAGACGACGAAACTCATTTTCAGGTTGGATGCCGTTGAGTACATCTCTGTTTGAGTGTCGATACGCTGAAAGAGAAAGTTAATTGATGCTAAAAGGAGTCTAATTAATATGAAGATGTAGAGAATGTGGTCCTTTGACGAACCTCTTACTTGGCACTCATCAGACACAATAGACAACAATCAGCTGGCATTATGAAAGAATTCCTTTCTGATTTCTACACTAACTATCGTTCACTTGAAGAAAAATGGTTTAACAATAGCGTAGCTATTGAAAATAGGGATTGTCAATTATTTATTTAATTCTAATCTTGCAAAAGCTGTAGCCTTTGGTTTTATGACTCATGCCCGGGCTTTAAATACGAGCTCATATCGCCTATTACCAGAGAGGTCTTTCGTCACTCTGGTGGACATGAGTCCGACTCTACTGTGGGAGTCCTAAATTTTGCCTACCCTAAATTTTTATTCAACTAGGGCAGGGGTCTTTAACGAGTACCTGACATCGTACAGGCTCGGGACCATCGCTTAACGTCCCATCCGAGGGACGGCGTGCTAAGGGCCTCGGTTGGGTTTCGAACCCACGTTCTTGAGCTCAGAAGGTAAGCACGCATACCACTGAGCTACCGGCGCCCTATAAAAAAAATTACTTATATATATTCCCGTATAGATATTTAGTTTACATTCTTCGGGGGCTATAACTTTTGTCGTATTGATCCTACCTCAATTCTGAAGACTTCTTTATCTGGGAAGTAAAAAAACGTTGATCCCTTCGTTCTTCGGCGGGAAGGATAAATGGTAATCCAGAGCCTGTGTGATGTCAGGTACTCGTAAAAGACTCCAATCCTAATTAAACCAGGGTAGGCAACAATTTGCGCACCCACAGTAGAGTCGAGTTCATCTCCACCATAGCGACGAAAGAACGCTCGTGTAATAGGCGTTACAAAATTAATTTACTTCTCAGGGCCTACAAGACTTTTATTTATTATTATTTTTTCAAATAAAAGTTGTAGAGAAAAGTGAAAGCAAGATTTGATACAAGATATGATTTTTTACGCGCCTATTTTGCTAGTTATGTGCCGAATAACGTCTCAAAAACCATTTTTTTTTAAACATTTGCTTGATTTACGCAAAAACACATACAAAAAATGGTCCTTATTTAATTTCTATACGATAAATTTACATCCCATATATTTTTTAAATTTTATACCACCTCAACAAAAATTCATGAGTAATGTATAAGAACAATGGAATGTTTCTTAGGCTACTCCGAGATGGTTGTTGGTTACTTTTTTGCGGCATTTCTTCCAGAGGTTCCTGTCTTCAGATTTGACTTAAATGTGAAGACTCTTCTCCAAGAAATGCCTGAAAGAAGTCACTAAGAACGATGGATTTTAATGTCTTGGGAATAAACGGTATATGTAATTGGAAATTCGTTTTCGGGGAACCTCATTTTGTTCCAAGCAGTGGCGAATTTATAGCTTTGGAGAAAATTTGGGCTTTTTGCATTTATAAAAACAATAAAGCAATAATTAATTAATTAATACGATCATATAATATGAAGAAACTGGAAATTGTTTTGATGGTATACTGGAAGAAACAAAATTCTTTGTAGTTTCAGATGTACAAATAAATCAATTATTTCATTATAGTCGTTATAAATACAAGAAAAATAACAATAAATCTAAATAAATAAATAGTATATCTGGATTTTTTAGATTTCTCTGGTATGATTCTTTGTTACTTTTCTCCGGCATTTATTCCAGAAGTTTCTTCAGGTTTTCATAGGATTTCGGGACATTTCCACATCCCTTCTTCGCATCGCAATATACCGTACATCTGATAAGATCTGTTGTCGGCCAACCGGTCGGAGTGCCACTACCGGCACCTACTTGAAGGTCGATAAGAAGGAAACTTCATTTAAAAAAGGCTGTGTCCCCAATTCTTTTCATATATTTTCATATTCATAATGTGATAAATAAATAAAAATATTTATACAGTGGGATTCGTAGATTGGTCCTCATTGACTTTGAGGACGTGAGGCATAAGCAGCATGGTAGACCCGTCTTTGGTTCGAAATGAAGAAAGCCGAATGATAAGGAAACGTCTGATTTTTTATGCAAATGTTGATAGATCCATGGCATAGATTTAATGGGAGGAGAAAAAAGGAATATAGTGACAATGGAGTGGAGTTGTTGAGGTGGAAAGTATGGCATGTACCATTTTGAGAGGCTGGTCCTCTTGCCGTCCTGTCTGTAGTTCCCAAACCCAGCAGAGCACTCACTGCCCCAGATAAGGATCGTGAGAATTCTCCCTCCATCTCTCTCTTCCACCATTTGCATCACTCTAGCCCTCTCTCTCTCTCACTCTCTTCCATCCTTCTCCTCCCCTCTCTGTACCCCTTTTGTTTTCATCCCATTTTTATATATACGTACAGTAGTATTTACATAATGTACAATAAAATGAGTTGCAATAACGTCTTATTTGCTTGTTTATTCATGATACCTGGTAAAATATGTGTACGTACATATCGATGCGTTCCAGGCAAAAGGCCCTAACCCACATAAGGTTAACTTTACAGGAGAAAGGAAAAACTGTTTCATTATTAAACAAACCAAGTTGGCTTTCCACATTAGTTTAATTGTAATTTTTAAGAATATTTTCTGTTACATAGAACAATTATTTTTCATCAATACTTGCATCTCTTTACAAGAAATAACAGTAAAGTGAACCACTTTGTTGATTAGGGCCTTTGTCACCTTGTAGCAACGGGCCCTGTCTCATAATGTAAACTGCCAGTTTTTGAAAGTCCCGAATGTTCAGAACAAAAGCCCTAATCCACTTTTATCATTGGTAAAAAAAAATACCTTTTATTAAATTTAACAAAAAACCACAAGTAATATTTTTGAATAAATGTTTGGCAAAAATATAGATCATCATTTGGCATTTGGACTGGGGGATAGGTCTTTTGGTCTCTCAAATGATTTATAGTTGTGTGAGGGTATGTGGGTTAGGGCCTTCAAATTGAGGGTTAGGGCCTTTTCCCTGGACCACATTTTGCAATGCCAAAGGCCCTCCAATTTCTAATTTCCTATTTTTATAAATTTTGTTAAAAATTATTACAAAATGGAGTTAACAGAAATGTGCGGGATAGTCAATAGTGTGGGATAGGGCCAAAACATGAAAATCTCAAAAATTGAGGGATAGGGCCTTTTGCCTAGAACGCATCGATATGTAGGTTCTTTTTGAACGAAAACCGATTTTTCACGGGTACCTCGAATTAACCGGCCGTTGTCTCGGTCCCGACCAGACCGGTTAAGAGGGGTTCTACTGAATATATATTCAAAAACCCTAATTCGGCCGATGTAATGAATTTATCGATACAAAATTTAGTATGAGGATTTAGGAGCTTCAGGAAGGGGGAGCGAAAAATTAACTGATTAGATAGATGTCAGAAAAACACCGATAAAGAACCATCGAACATCGGGCACTGACTGATGATTTTCGTGGTTTTTGTCAGTATTCTTACCTAATACATCCCTATACTTTTCCATCCCCAAAATATAAACATAACATCGCAATATAATATAATACTGTACTATAAATATAATTCATTCTCTTGGTATATAACTTTCCTGGTATTATTTACCTCCCCTTCTCTTTCCTCGTCTCTAATATATTGTCTCTTTTGTAAACCTTCTCACATTTTCTTTTTTTTTCATGTTTTGTTTTCTTTGCGTTACTATTTTATTTTATTTTTTTAACTTTTATACACTACATACAAAAATAGTCCCACTATCATGTTTCATTTTGAACATTTTTCGTGATGGAATTTAATGGGGAGGGGGGCAAAAAGAAATCGTAACTGAGAGAAAAATTCTGAAATAAAATATGTACTCTATACTGCGCCCAAGTAAGTTTCGGCTCTCCCTCTAATACCAATCGTTGGAGGTTATTTACTTATTTCATTTTTATTTATTGTTTATTTTATTATTTTCTATTTTCCTCCTTTTTTTATTTAGTAATTTATTCTATCATAAATATTATACTTATTATGTTCATTTTATATATTTTTATTATTCATTTATTTATTTTTAATACATTTTATTTTATTTTTTAACTTCTCTTCTCACTAGTTTCTGTTTAGTCCCTTTTTTCTAAAATTAATTATATTTGAAACCTTGTCTGGGCATCCTTCCTTCTCTTTTATAGTCAACCATTAACGCATCATGCATTTATTAATTATTTTCTTCATATTTATATAGATTCTTTATAACATACATTCTCCTATTTATATAGAAACATTTATTTTCGTATATTTCTTCATAATTAAGCTGTTCATTCAATTTTTTTATGTTTTAATATTTATTGTTATTTAACTTTTCCACTTTAGTAATAATTTATCTATTTTTGCATTTATTTCTGTTACTTTATTTCATTATTTCCTTTTATTTTTGACTCTCTATGTATTTAATCTTAAGGGACCTCGGTCCCAGAATAAAATTTCATTTCAATCAACTATTTTGATTTAAAGTCAATAGTTGTCTTACAGAGTGACCTTTATGTATACATACATTTGCGGCAGTAAATAGGGTTTTTGAGTATAGCTACCCTCCTCTGATCCCCCTTCTCCCTTTCGGTCGATTTCGCGAAAATTAATAGGTGTCGTCCATCGGCACTTACTACGGTTTTTCTGTCAAGATCCCCCTCCCCCCCCCCCCCCCCCCCCTTGCACTAAATTCCCTATTTCTTTTAGGTTAGGTTCTATGACTCATGCCTGGGCTTTAACTACGAGTTCATATCGCCTACTACCAGAGCGCTCTTTTGTCACTCTGGTGGACATGAGCCCGACTCTACTGTGGGAGTCCTAAATTTTGCCTACCCTAAATTTTTATTTACCTAGGGCAGGGGTCTTTAACGAGTACCTGACATCGTACAGACTCGGGACCATCGCTTAACGTCCCATTCGAAGGACGGCATGCTTAAGTTTATTTTACCTCCCAGATAAAATAAACTAAAGGCCTCGGTCGGGTTTCGAACCCACCCACGTTCTTGAGCTCAGAAGTCAAGCACGCATACCACTGAGCTACCGGCGCCCTCTTTCTTTTATCGATATATTCATTCAATTAGGTGTTATCGAACAGACAGAACTTTAGAGTGGACGTTTTTTTTAGAGGACATAACCTGTCAAATTTCAGCGATATCGGCCGAAGGTAAATAACTTCCGATGTAATAAATTTTAATAATGAAATATAGTATAGTAATATGTAATGGTAAACTAATAGTAGTAGGATTTAGTAGCCTCTATGTATGTCAACTATGACATTTTTATTATTCGGTGGCCTCAGCTAGGTTTTTTCCCCCGATGCAAAAGGAGGGATGATATAGGATTGAAGCCTTTGTCTGTGTGTGTTTGTGGCATCGTAGCTCCAAGACGGCTGAACCGATTTTAAAGCGGTTTTTTTGTTTCAGAGGCTTGTATTTGCGAGATCGTTTTTAGCCATGTTTACTGGAAATCGGGTATGCCGTTTCCAAGATCTTCAGGTTTCATCAGAGCCTTTGTAGGGATCTCGGCCTCTGTTACAGCTAGAGACTTGGAGTTTGAGCTCAAATGTTTAAAAAGCCAAGCCCCTCCCCTCTAAGCCCTTGAAGCCCCCCTTTTTTTTTAAAAAAATTTAATTATTTTATACTATAATAATATTTGAAAATATTTCAAGAAAGCATTGGTCAACTTTTTATTCAAATGACCCAATGATATGTTATTGACACCTGATTTTCAATTAAGTTATTATCTGTTGGACAGGTACTAATTTGAATTGTTCCATTCTTTTAGTATGGCTTTTATTCGAATTTTTTCTATTTTTTTTTTTATAAAAATTTATTAACTCTAGATCTGGTTGGACAGGTTGTGTGGAGTATCATTTCGATGTTGCCAAGTCCTTCACAAAAAGACGACTGGACCATTTTCTCTATATCAAATACCAAAATAATTACTATGATTTGGATCTATTAATGTCTTAAATATAATTCGAAACAAGGATGGAAGTATTTGTAGACTTTGAAAGGTTCTCTGAAGTCGCTGTGTGTATTTAATACTAAATAAAAAAATATCTATCTCCTTCATTTGAAACTAGTATTACTGGGTTGGATACACAAAAGTAATGAGTTGGCATCAGCTATTTTCTTTGTTTCATTGTACAGCGTAATAGAGTGACTTTCTTATACGAGCGCTATAACTTTGATCGTATTAGTATTATCTCAAAAAGGAATATTGCTAGTTTGAAATTTAATAAGGAACATTTATGATAAGAAACAATTTTTTGATATACCTATTTAAGCGTAAATTAAGACAAAAAAAAAAAAAAAAAGTTGTCCAGGAGGAGGCCTTAGAAAAATCGTAATTTACTTAAAATGTACCTTTTTGTTTTCTATACAAGTTTTATTTGAAAATGTTGTTGAGTAGGTCATAATTATAAGCGGTATCTTGCAAAATAAGCATACATCTTCACAGGACATAACACAATAAACATACATCTTCACGTTTTCCCCGGAATATCATGCTTTCCTGTTACCAAAAATAAAAAAAAAATGTCTGTTTTCCATTTTTGGCGATAGGGGAATCATTTGTGTTGTCAAGAACGTGATTCAACAACAAACTTTTTAGACTTCCGCAGCCTCCTAGATTGTTCATCATATTGGCAGTTTGATAGTGTGTTGTCAAGAACTTTGGAGCTATTCTTCTTGTCTTAGGATGAACTAGGTAGGGAGGGCTTTTTCTTGGGGGGGGGGGGGGGGGGGGGGCTTGAAGGGCTTAGAGGGAAGACTTGGGAGGAGAGGCTTGGATTGAGCAGTTTATTTTATTTTATTTTTTTCTGAATTACTTGTCATTAGTATGTCAGCGCATTTGAGTCATTAAGACCTCCTAAATTTAGTGAGAGGTCTTTTTTTTTTCACTGGTTGTTAAATAAGATGTAGTCTGACCAATCACATATTTTTTGTTTGTATTCTCTAGCCGGCTTTCGAGGTTGCCCTCATCATCAGTCAGTCTACAAAAGAAACCATCCTTAAGCAACAAAAAACAAAAATTGTTTGGTTTCTTTTGTAGACTGCCTGATGATGAGGGCAACCTCGAAAGCCGGCTAGCTAATACAAATAAAAAATCTGTGAGAGGTCAGACTACATCTTATTTGACAACCTGTGAAATAATCACTTATCACTACAACAGCCGTCTTCATATTAGTTAGTGAGAGGTGATATGTCTACTGTTCAACGGAATTTCATGTTTCCTTGCTCCTAATTTCAAAATTATCGACAGTTATTAGGAATTTTTGTTAAACCCCACTAATTCCCCCCTCCCATAGACCGCTTTACCTGAAATTCAAAACGTATCGTCCTCATGGGTTTCTGGTTATTCATATAACATTTCTTATCGATATGTTCATTCTATCGAGAGCCATGTTTTCATGTTTAAAATGACATAGTTTTTGCATATAATTTCAAAAAATTATATAGTATAATGATTCGTTTCAAAACACTATTATGAATTTTTTTAGCATTTTTTTTTTTTACGTAACAAGGAAGGTTACGTGATGAAGCAGACTTGGGGTTTGTCAACATGCAGGTCGAGTGGTCTCTACCCTAATTGAAGGGTCCCGTATAGTTGAAAGGGTCTCTTGGACCTAGTGAAAGTAGAAGGGCACCTCACGTCACCCGTACGAGGCACCTCAGCCATAAGAGCACCTCCTTACTCAGTCTGGAGAGACTCCTAATTAAGAGGAGGGAGACCATTAACAGAATCCTTTCTAAGAAGAAGTAACCATTGTTCTTGGTATAATAGGAGGCCACAGCTCCAACAGCCAGCTCCACTCAAGAGAATGAACCAAGGGCACCAAGAAAAACAACATGTTGTAATAATAATAATAATAATAATAATAAAACAAAATAAAATATATGAAGTAGTGAGTTCTATCGACCTGTTAACAGAATACGGTTAAGTGAGGTCTTCAAGACATCTTTACTTTTCTTGAGGTTCCATAGATTGGCAGTTTTCCATTTAGGGCGATAGTGTCTTGTCAAGAACCTTCGAGCCATTCTTCTTGTCTTAGGACGAACTAGGAGGGGAGGGCTATTTCTTGCGGGGGGGGGTTGCAGGGCTTAGGGGGAGGGGCTTGGATTTAGCAGTCAGTTGATAAATTTAGTGAGAGGTGATATGTCTACTGTCCAACGCGGAATTATACGTTTTCCATGCTCCTAATTTCAAAAATATCGGCAATTATTAGGAATTTTTTGCAAAACCCCAATTCCTTATCGATATGTTCATTCTATCGATATCGAGAGCCATGTTTTCATGTTTAATATGACATGAAGACTAAAAAAGTCGTCATCAGTATTGAATTTCCATAAGACGAATTAATCAATAAACTTTTCGCTCCCCCTCCAAAATCTGTCGACCATTTGCACTAATATTCAATAGTTGACTTACATAGGGGCTCCTAAATCCTCATACTAACATTTGTGTCGCTAAATTCATTATATCGGTCGTTATCAGGGTTTTAAATTGAGCCCCCCACCTGAACCCCCACCCTTCAACCGATTCCGCTGAAAATTAATAAATGTCGTCGATGCATTCATTACAACGGCAGATATTAGAGTTTTTAAGTTTAGCTCCCCCCTAATCCCCCTTTTCTCTAAGTCAATTTGGCTGACAATCAACAAGTTTCATCATTAGAGGGCGCTGGATACACATAATATGTATTTCTTAAACTTCTTTGGGTTGATGAAATGTTGATTTTTTCCGTAATTTTTTCCATAGGTAGGTGTCTTCTTTTTTATTTAATTTTTTTGACAATATTTCGGGACACTTTCACATCCTTTCTTTTGGTCACTATGAACCCTCGTTCTCGACACCTCTGGAAAAAATGCCGAAAAAAATCAACATGGATACACATAAACCAATTTTGTATCGATACATTCATTCTATCGGGAGTTATCGTGTTCACAGTCAACCAACAACAAATCAACAAACTGACAAAGAATTTTTTTTTCATATTTTGAATGTGTAGGTCTGAAAACGTAAAATTCCGTTGAAACTCCGCATAGGTTTTTTTCGACAGATTACATAACTCCCCCTATGCTACTTGGTTAGCTAGCTATACAATTCCATTGATAACAAGACAGGGAACGAAAGAGTGGTTGACTGATGAAGCTGTTAAACACTGTGTCAAATTGATTGTTAACAGCCTCGCCCGGAACTAAACCCATGTTTACACGCTTTAAGACTTTGACTATTAATTTCTTAGTTCTCTATTAGCCACCCTGACCAATCTTAAGATTTGGCCATTGATTAGCTCTTCGAACACGCTTTACTTTATTATTTTAATCAATTCAGGATGTATTTTTTAGTTTCAGTAAGAAGGAAGTTCTCATTAAAGTTATCAGAGTAATTTTTAAAAGCCGTCATGATGTACATAATTAATATATGTTAATTATGTAAGATTAGGAGAGGTTAGAAGATAAAAGATTCTTACATCCTGATGTGCATTGCGCCTGCCCCCGTCGTCATTTAGCAGTTAATTGGAACATAAACATGAGTGAAAATTTGGCAAAGTGTATTAGCGGAATACAGATAAATAACCGTGAAAGTATCCGCGAATAACGAATAGTTTTGTATTCGTGGGTCACGGATATTGGAGGAAGAACAACTCGAACTGTTCGGTCTACAGAATGTCCGCAATGAGGAGTTGATCCCCGGGTATCTGGGACTGGATCTACTGCAGTTGATGACGGAAATCGACTACCATATCTTGAGCCAATTCGGCGGCTCCTGTGGGAAGCTAGAAGGAGGCACTATAAGACAGACTCGGGTCGATCCGATCGGCACAGATTGTTCCTCTCCATCTCTCAGTAACTCTGAGCTCCTCCCTCCACTTAAGACATGGTGATATAACTTAACTTTTAATATTAGCCCAAGCGGTCGACATTTTGCAGGGGGGGGGGGGGGCGAAAAGTTAATTGATTAATGCGTCCTGGGGAATTTGATTACCGATGGCTTTTTTAATTTTTACGTGACCTCAAAGGAAACTCCAGAAAAGTAAAGATGACCTTGAAGACCTCACTTTTTACAACTGTTTCACCACTTCGTGAATTTTATTTTGTTTTATTATTTCTATGATGTTGTTTTTATTTACATTACATGAAATTCCAACGAAAATTCAACTTCGAAATTCTTATTGATTACAAACTTCTTATAGTTTGGGAAGCAAAAAAGTAAAACACATATTCTAATCTGTGATAAATTACTATTTCTGATCCCGAGTATCAGTTGCTTTATCACAACTCTCATATTGAGACAATCATATCTCTCATATCGAAGCAGACTCAAATGTACAAAAAATCGATTTATTATATTTTTCTTTATAATTAAGTGCGATTTATTACTCTTCCGGCACTGTAAAACAGAGTCCATGGTGACTGATAAGTAAGTTATTCAAATGTAATGCAAATGAACTGAATAACTGTAATAGCAGGGGAGGAAGAACAGATCCTGGTGGGACTCCAACTGTGATCACAGTGAAAATAAGCAAAAGTGACGGAGCAATATGTTCTCCATCAACTAGGGGTAATCCTTTATCAATTAATAATTCTGGATTGCAACCTGCAACACGAAATGACGTTTTATGACATGTATACATATGTTTACATAGATAAAGAAAATTTCAAAATTTAAAACGTTATGTATGCATATTTTATAAAATCATGTCATTTTTTAACGTTATGTAACTTTTATAACGGTATATATGCATATGCTTATATAGGTAAAGAACATTTCAGAATGTATAACGTTAAGTATGCATATATTATAACTAAAATTAAAAAGATGATAAATAAAACACTTTTTATTGAACACTTCTATTGTCCTAATTCCACGTACATATACATACATATATACCGGTTTCGGTTTACGACATCGTCAGCACAAGGTTCAACAATAATAATTTATTATAACGTTATATAACATTTTATAACGTTATGTTTTCAATTGCTTACATAGGTAAAGAAAATTTCAAAATTGTGATGGAAATGGGCTCCAAACATGCTTTGAACATTTTCATGGTTATATAAAATATTTTGTGAGCTCGAACTTGAAAATATTGTACATATTTACTGACACTTCATACTTTTGACACAAACTCCTCCCCTTATATGTTGAAAAAAAAAAAAAAAATGGAAATGATTCCACTGAAGGCAATGGGCTCATAACTTTACGGTAAGGAAATTAGAAAATCTCTTCGACTTCCGGGAAACGATGGAAATTAGTGTATTGATATAAGAAAAAAAGTCGTCCCTGAATCACCGGCAATGTACTTCCCCAACACGAATTAATCAATTTATTTTTTGATCTCCTACCAAAAACCAAACGACCTTGTATGTAAAAAATGGTTGGCTTGCCATAGGGGCTTCTGAATGCTATCTGTGATGTCGATTAATTAATTACATCGGCACTTATTAGAGTTTCTGAGTCGAGCCCCCCTTCTTTGGTCTCCCCCTTCTATTTGACCGATTCCGCTGAAAATCAATAGGTGTCGTGTTTATGGGGTTCTGGATACACATATAAAATTTCGGGTCGATACATTCATCCTATGGGTAGATGTACGTTACATAACTTCCCTTATACTTCGTATAGTTATACTTATTAACTATATTATATATTACAGTAAAAGTAATAAATAAAAAATATATAAAATATAATAGCAATTTTTCATTTTAAAAAAAAATTCTCGTTTATGTCTCTTTTAGCACATCAAGTTTCATATTTCAGTATAGCCAACTGAAAACAGCTCTTCTGTATCCCAGGGAAAACGCAAAGTTTGTTATTGTGACTCATGCCCGGGCTTTAACTAACGACGTCATATCGCCTACTACCACAGCGCTCTTTCGTTGGACATCTACTGTGGAAGTCCTAAATTGTTGCCTACCCTAAATTTTTATTGACCAGGGTAAGGGAGTACCTGACAACGTACAGGCTCGGGACCATCGCTTAACGTCCCATCCGAAGGACGGCATGTTCAAGGTTTTTTCCCCTCCCAAATAAAAAAACCTAAGACGTTTTAACCAAAACAACTGCATTTTGGACACGCTTCCTGATTAACTATCTTTATATTTCCGTTAAAGAGTTTTAATAATTTTCATTCTCCCAATTAATATTATTCATACAATAATTATTTGGCATTGTAGTTCATTTGTTATTCAAATACCTGTTATTATCTGGTAATAACACCGTCCACTGGTATTTATGTCTTCCGACATGAGATATTAGTTAATTAAAGTCATCTGTGGCAAACACTTTTTTTTAGTACCAAACGTTGTCCGTTCCCATTTTGTATCAGCTGTCCACTATGTATTCTTATCCAATATACTTGGTAACTCTCTCAACAGTCGCATTTACAGAGGTACAATTATACAATAAGGTTCCTTAACCATTACCCTTATGCACTAAATACAAATCAAAAATAATCAGTTAGATTAAAAACAATGCTACAGCTTAAGAAGACATTTTAAAAATGAATAAATAACTATAGTATAAGGGAAGTAATGTAATCGTGCGAAAATCCGAGATCAAGTTTTCAACGAATTTTCACGTTTCAAGTTCTTTTGGAATATGTTTTGAGCATTTTCGCGATGTTTGTCTGTGTGTGTGTGAATGAGTAATATAGGAGGTAGTTGTGCCAGATACACAACGTCCTTCGGATGGGACAAGCAATGGTCCCGAGCTTGTACGATGTCAGGTACTCGTTAAAGACCCTTTATCCTACATGAATAAAATTTTAGGGTAGACAAAATATATGACTCCCACACCGGAGTAACGAAACGACGAAAGAACTCGTTGTTAAAGCCCTGGTATGAGTCATAATAACTAACTGATATGTTCCTCCTTATACTTCTATAATTATGTTATATTCCTCCTTATACCTCTATAATTATGTTATGTTCCTCATTATACCACTATAATTATGTTATGTTCCTTCTTATACCTCTATAATTATGTTATGTTCCTCCTTATACTTCTATAATTATGTTATATTCCATCTTATACTTCTATAATTATGTTATATTCCATCTTATACTTCTATAATTACGATATAATCCTCTTTATATCTATATATGTTATGTTCCTCCTTATACCTCTATAATTATGTTATGTCCTCCTTATACCTCTGTCATTATGTTATGTTCCTCCTTATACTAATGTTGGTCTCCCCCTTGTGTTGCAGCTGCAAGCCGGTGTCTGAGCCAGCATCCCCTGCCCCACTGGCTCCGAGACAAGCGAGCCGACTGGACGGCAGATAAGTCTTTCACCTTTCCTCCAACCCCTCCGACGGACGGTGCCCCCGAGGCTCCTCAACCGGAGTGGGGCTCCCATCAGCTGGGCATGTTCATCCACCCCGGGCAGGAGCATGGGCCTCCCGCTCCTCAGGGTCAGTGTGACGTCAAACCCATGCTCGGCTCCCAGCAGAAACCTCGAGAAGGTGAGGTCATTTTTTAGTTTTGTATTGGCCAAAATTAGTTTGGAACATTCTGGAATTAAGGAACAATTACAATATTTAGGGGTAGAAAAGAATAGCAACCTGCTGAGCGTTAATAAAATTAATCTATGCAAAAAACATTTCCATTTTTCGATAGAACGTCGTTTCAAAAAGTCCGTAAAGATAAATCGAACAGAGAAACCTTTACCCCTTATGTACAGATTTGAAGTGTCCTAATTTTGTACATATTTTGAGAAATAAAGCATAACGCAGATAATAACATCTAAGTTCAATCCAGGTCA
This sequence comes from Aradus depressus, assembly GCA_963662175.1. NCBI lineage: Eukaryota > Metazoa > Arthropoda > Insecta > Hemiptera > Aradidae > Aradus > Aradus depressus. The sequence continues at coordinate 14,272,467 of OY759214.1, read as the reverse complement.
TTTCTTATTTTTAATTTTGTTCGTTACTTCACATACTCGTATAATACAGTGTGGAAGAAGTTACACAGAGATATCAGCCAAACAATTTATTTTATGTACACCAAAACTAGTTTCGGAAATTATCTGCCATCTTCATAGGTATAGTGAATCTTAAAGTAGAGAAGAAGTTATAGACGCTGGATACTGACTGATAGAGAACCTTCTCTACTTTAAAGGTTCACTACCTGAAGATGGCAGTTAATTGTCGAAACTAGTTGTATAAATAAAAAATATTGTTGGACTGTTACTTCTGTATTACTTATTTAACAAGTCCATTACATCCTCCTATCAACCATTGTGGATTTCTATGTATTTCGGAAGACAACCCAACCAAAAACGAATCTCTCACAGAAATCTTAACAATCTTACATCGTCCTTGAACTAATTCATAATCCCAAAATAAAACATGGTTTCCTTTAAATCTTCTTCTGACAAGCCTTATCCTTTTTATCCTCTCCTTTTCGTCTTAATAATCCTTCATACAGCCTCTATACAAGATGTCCTCTGGGTCTTCTTCCGACAAAATATAATATTCAACACTCAATTTCTTGATGTTTACTTCTATCTAATTATATTTTCGTTCATAGCAGTTCCTGTTTTTTCAAACGTAAAATTAAAGGCAAAACCCTTTTGTTCTTTCTAAGGAATGGGCAAAAAATACTTGTTAGAAAGATACCCATTCTTTCAGAGTAGGTAGTAGTAAATATTTTTTTGACTTGTTGATAATTATTATTGTTACGCTATATGAAAATTCAGTTATAATCCAGATATAGTAAATATATTTCATAATAGTAACAGTTTTCCAAACGTTGTTACAACTAGCCCCTAGCTCCCTTACCTATTCTTCAATAAATATATGAAAACCTTCAAAAAAAATTTCTTATTTGTTATGCATTAAACAGACGGGTTTAAACCCCCTAAAAAACACCACTACTAAATTCATGGTTCGGCAAAAATTTCTAACCTTAGACCTATTCTGGTTTTCCAATGCCGCCATACGTAAGCAACAGAACACAACACAATCAAGGATCTTTACAGACATTTCCAAAGCAAATTGTACACACACACACACACACTCTCTCACTTTCTTCGCCATACAACCCTCCGGAGACACCCTATGTCATTATTTGCGATTTACATATAAACAAAACTAATATTAAACTAATATTTTTAAATAAATTAAATAACAGTTCAGAGTTAATCAATTTCAACAGTTCACTATTTTCGTGTTGAACGATTGATCAATTCTTAGGATTTGCAGACGACGAGAAACAAGCGCAAAAGAAATGAAGGAGTTCACGACTAACAAATCTTAGACGCAAATTTTACCATTTTATATCCATTATAATTTTGTTATTTCAATAAATGTTCTTATTCTTTTTTATTTGAATTACTATTTATTATTTTTAATGTTTCTTTAAAATATCCACTGTAATTTTGTTATTTAGATAATAAAATGTTCTTAAAGTGAAAGTGTTTTTTTTTATTAGTCTTCATATTTGGGCAATTAAAGCCAATGCGGATAAGAACAATTAAATTTGTGAAAAACTAGCAAATAAAGTGAAACTATACAAATAAAGTTATATGTAGTATGTTATTGAAACTAAAAATGTATATCGGCATTTAAATGGCATATTTGGTTGCGGATATATTAGTTTTCAGATTTAGTCTAAACTTAGGTTTTTGCTAAAAAAAACTTCAATTTCATAATTAATATATGTATTAATAATAATAATATTTATTTCCTTTGAACCATAACATGATAATAGTTATTGTGACTCATGTTCGGGCTTTAACTGCGAGTTCATATTGCCTACTATCTACCAGAGCGCTCTTTCGTCAACATGAGCCCGACTCTACTATGGGAGTCCTAAATTTTGTCTACCTATTCACTTTAAATAGGTGTATTTAACAAATACCGGACATTGTACAGGCTCAGGATTACCCCTTTAAGAAAATTAGATAATGCAATAACAATAATAAATTAGACCAAAATAAAATATTGGGCGAAGGTAGCTCAAAGGTCGCGTGCTTGCATACCGAGCTATTTAGGGCTAAATAGCTATTAGGCTAAATAGCTAATGGACTAAATACATAGCTAATTCGCTAAATAGCTATTTATTAGCTCACGTAGTTAAAGCCCGGGCACGAGTCACAATAACTGATTAAATATATAATAAATAAATGATATAAAATATATGAATATAAAAATAATAATTCTAATTAAATACAGTGGATACTTTTTTTACAATTTAAATTACAATTTAAGCTATGATTAATAGTTATTACAATTCTTCCAAAAGTCTCCACGACAATAGTTTTGGACATTCTTAAATCTTTTTCACAGATGACAAGATACGAAGTACCTGTATAAAAGAAAAGAAAAAAAGTAAATAAATTGAAAGAATAAAATAATTAATAAATAGTACATTAAAAAATAAATATGTAAAAAAAAAAGCTTTAGCTATATTTCTAAAAAGGAAACCACATTTTTATTTTATTTTCATAGTTTTTTATTTACTTTATTTTTTAAGTTTATATTTATTTTATTTTATTTATTTTGATGGGTGTTTGATGGACTGTGGTCTCTAGTGTGTACTGATTAGTGATTGGGTTTAGGTGGTCTGGGAAGTTACGCCGGCTACCATCAAGAGTACCACTACAACTCGTACGGTCTCATGTTTCATGAGAAACAGGGGAGCCAAACCTCTTCAACCTCCCCCCAGCCTCAGGGCTCTCAACAGAACAGGGCCAAAACAAGGACCTCCGCCGGTACGGATTTTTATTTTTTATTTTATTTTATTTTTTTTTTATAATTTCCTCTTCATTTTTTTTTTTATCCATATTTTATTATTTTTAAATTCACTAACATTTGTTTATTATTCAAAGGAGAAGAAGAAGAAGAAGAAGAAAAAATGTATATATATAAATTTTGTTTCAAAGCTTTATAGTACAATTCTTATCCATAATTATATTAAGTTTAGAGTCAAATAATAAATATGATAAATATAATATATAAATAACATCGGATAAATATGAAAGAATCGTTAATAAAATACAAATTTGAGACCTAGATACAAGAAATAAATAAACAGACTTGACAAAAACACAGAGGTCGACTCAAAAAATATATATCTCGTTTTTAACATTTAAAGAAATATAAATGTTACACAGTTTCAGCAAAAAGAATAATATGATCAACATGAGAGAATTAAATAAAAATCAGCAAATAAATGATGGGATAGTTTCATGGCATTCTTCTATATGAAAATTGAAATACAATTTCGTAATGAATTATTAAGGAACGAAAAAATAAATGCAAGAATTATAAAATAATTTATAAAGCTGTGAAAATATAAGTAGTTATTATGACTAATGCTCGGGACTACAAGGTCATATCGCCTACTACCAGTGCGCTCTTTCGTCACTCTGGTGGACATGAGCCCGATTCTACTTTAACGAGTACCTGACATCGTACAGGCTCGGGACCATCGCTTAACATTCCATCCGAAGGACGGCGTGCTCAAGATTTTTTCCCCTTCCAGATAGAAAACTTAAGAGCCTAAAAGTGATAGCTTCCAGTATACTTCGTATATCTGGGGAAGTAGAAGTAAAACCGAATCCTGAGAAAATTCTTATAAAATGAAGAATTTTTTTTACTTTTTTTTTTCAATCTTGGTTAGTTTTATACGTTAGTTTAGAGTACACAGTATGGAACCTAACATCATGTGATGTTTATCAATGATGCACAACCAGCAATTTGCTAAGCTAACCACTCATTCAGAAAACTATCATGCACAAATTACTATTGCCTGCTTATCCCCTGTATAAATTTGAGAATTTATAATACAAGGAACAAACTTCTTGAAGTTAAGAAGCCTACCATAATTTTTTTTTCTCTACCGTTATACTAAATAGCAGAGGAATTTTAAATATTTTCGAAAAAAATAGAAAATCAAAAGAAAGATAGATTATAGATTTCTCTCTTGTAATATTTGGGCTTATTGATTGTTATTATTTTGGACCTTGGTATCACATTTTCTGGATTCATTAGAAGTTTTAGAAATTTTGGAACATGAAAACAAAAAGTCAATGAATTTACCGGTAATTTACTGGTCCGCGAATTAATCAACTAGGTTTTCGCTCTCGATCTGAAACCAATGTACCGATTTGGGTGAAAATCAACAAGTTTCTTACTTATTGACTTCTGAATCTCTAAAACACTAATAACTGTCGATGTAACGAATATATTGACATTAAATTTAGCATGATTCATAAGTTCCTGGGTTATTACAATGGGAGTAATAAAGGATAAGACACCTATCGATTTTCAACCAAATCGATCACTTGATTTCAGAGGAAATTTAGTTGATTAATTCGCGTTGGGTGCATTGCCGGTGATTCACAGATATCTGTTTTTAAAAATAATATTATAAATTACTATAAAGCATTTTATGGTGAACCGATCGAGTATTATATAATGCGAAAATGTATTCAAGGATATTTCGTATTATGGGGCTTATAAAAAGGGAAATGGTTTCACGACAGTGTCACTTAAATGAAATTTACATAGAAATAAGTGATCCATTTAGAATGGACGGAATAATGGATTGTGTGGGGTCGATATGCGTCGTTATTTTGAGCTTTCACAGGCTATATATCTTCACGTTCACCTCTTATAATCTCTAAGCTAGACTTGAAAGTATAGAAAAAAGACGTCGCGTTTTTGAAAGCTAACTTTTTAGCTTTTCAAGACTCAGACCTAGGGCTTCTACATCCTCTGCAATAGGGGAAGTTATGTAATCGTTCAGAAATTCGATGTTGTGTTTTTAATGCAATTTCATGTTAATGACATCCTGATTCCAAAAAAAAGTGGAAAAAAAAATGTCAAACTCCAGATAGAATAACGATACAACATTTTATAAGTGTATCTGTGTATTTGAATCTGCGAAGAACGACACCTATTGATTTTGAGCCAAATCCGACAAAGGAGAGGGGGGTGGCTTAACCAATATACTCCAAGTTACGGATTAATACTATCGTCAGATTCAGTTATAAGCTAAGACAGTTTATAAATAATATATTATTATTTCAATATATTTATAATTAACAATAAACTTAAGCCCGCCGTCCTTCGGATGGGACGTTAAGCGATGGTCCCGAGCCTGTACGATGTCAGGTAGTCGTTAAAGACCCCTACCCTAGGTGAATAAAAATTTAGGGTAGGCAAAATTTAGGACTCCCACAGTAGAGTCAGGCTCATGTCCACCTGACTGACAAAAGAGCGCTCTTGCAATAGGCGATATGACCTCGTAGTTAAAGCCCGGGCATGAGTCATGAAACCTAACCTAACCTAAAAATATAAATATTATCGTTATCGAAGGGAGCCGAGCCCCTTGGTTTTTTTATCTGGGAGGTGAAAACATCTTGAGCACGCCGTCCTTCGAATAGGACGTTAAGCAATGGTCTCGAGCCTGTATGTTGTCAGATACTCGTTAATAAACCTGGATAGGCAAAATTGAGGACTCCAATTGTAGAGTCGGGCTCATGTCAGAGCGACGAAAGAGTCGCGACTACTACCTGACGATGGTGTATTGCTGAAACAGGTAGTTTATGTAGAATAGACAATATCTCAAAAAAAGTACTTTGGTCGATTTAGCTGAAAATCAAGAGGTGTCGTCTTTATGGGGTTCTGTATACACAGAATAAAACTGATGATATCTCGGGAGTTACCGTGTTCACAGACCCACAAACAGAAGAAAAAAAAATCCTCATTTTTGGAATCAGGGTTTTTGGGAAATAAGAAATACAAGTGAAAAACTGACATGAAATTTTCGACCGATTACATAACTTGCTCTATACTTTGTTAAACCTATAGTCCCCTAGACGATTTATAAAGTGCCTCGGATTTTAATAAACTGAACTTTCATCCATATAGTTTCTCTCAAATCGAATGTTCTTTTCTCGGAAACACTTTCCAATCTTACCTTCTTTCTTTATTCGGCTTTTTTTCTTACTTTTTTTCCCCCTGCCTCCTGTCTATTTATGAATTCAATCGAACTCGTTCACTCGTGTAATCGTTTGAGAAAGCCGCAAAGAAGAGTGTTAAATCCCTTTTCAGAAAAGAGATAATACATAAAAAAAAACTTTAGTATTTAAAAAAATAAAAATGGAACATTAGAACAAATGTTAGTGGATTTATCTTTATATTATTATTTATTTTAATTGTATTTATGATATTATTTATTTATGTAATTTTTATTTAACTTTATTATTATTTTGTTATCCCATTGTTTTTATTTTACGAATCCCCGTTGGATCTTCACCAAGAGTGGTTTGTCAGTGTGCAGCACAATTTTGTGTATTTTTGACTCGTCTGTCTGTTTTTGTGTTGTTTTTTTCTTAACAAAAATTGAAGTTATTCCAATTCTTTTTTGCACTCGTCACTGTTCTATTGATTTCCGATTTGACACATGTTGTTTTTATATATTTTTTTGTGGTCACATCTTCTTCTTTTATTTTTTCATTAATATAAGGAATAATGTCCATGTATCCAACTAACTTTGTGTGAATTTTAATATATGAATATTATATTATTGAAAATATATGAATTACAAAAATATTTCTAATGGATATCCCCTTAAAATGTATGCTAAAAAATCTAAACAGACATGTGGAACTTCGAATTCAACTTTCATACTTCTGCAGCTCCCTCCACTTCTCCTCCTCTCCATTAGGTTGATTTGGCTGACAATTGTTGAACACACCGTTTTTGATTAACATATGAAATTTGATGTTTTTAATAATTCGTTATATTGACATTTAGTGGGGTTTTTTTTTCAAAATTGAAAAAAAAAAAGTTTCTGTCGGTCTGGGTGTCTGTGAACATGATAATTACCAATATAATGTATTGATACACAATTTCGTTTGTATATATTCAAAATCCTATAAAGACAACTCATCAAGTTTCCGCGAAATCGGCCCAAGAGAAGAGGTGGATCAGAGGGGTGCTCTACTCAAAAATCCTAATAAATGTATCAACATAAAATTTAGGATGATACAGAAGTCCACCTATTCATTTTGGACCGAAAAATAGCTGAATTTATTCGCGTTGGAGAAATAGATGAACTGTGATTCTAGGATTTTTTTTTTTAATATAGCGATCGGAAAACATGAAATACCGGTGAAAACTGTAGATACTTTCTAATCCTGGGAAGTTAAAAAAAAAAGTCGCCGGTGAATCACCGTCTTTCCCCAGAACCTCTTAATCTATAACTTCCCCCTCCCCTACCTCCAGTCGACCATTTGCGCTAATATTCAACAGTTGACCTGTTGTATAAGGGCTTTTAAGTCCTTATACTAAATTTTGTGCCGATAAATTCATTACATCGACAGTGTTTAGAGCTTTTATTATTATGTTAAGCCTCTTCTCCTAATCCCCTTCACTTTGGCGGATTTGGCTGAAAAAGACTATAGGTGTCGTCGATAGAGGATTCTGGATTCACATACAAAATTTTGTGTCGATACATTCATACTATTGGGAGTTATCATGTTCACAGACATACATTTTGTTTTTACATATTTGGAATCTAGAGGTCGGAAAACATGAAATTAATTTGAAATCTCCACATAGAATTTTTCCCTGATTACATAACTTTCCCTATACTTCGTATAGCTGAAATAAAATCATTCAATCTAAAAAAATATTAATAAATCTTTATATTTTTAGGTAGACAGATATTAAGGACATTAGAGGTACGAAACACATAAGTTAATTTTTTTCATTCCGTAAATTATTAAAATTAAATACCATGTTGACACTCTTGTATAGAGAAAAAAATAAATAAAATAAAAAAAATGAGAAGAGTTTTAAAAAATAAAAATATTGTGTAGTCTGTTTGATATAAATTGAGAGTGTATCAGGACGGCGGAATCTGAGGTCTGTGAAGAAGTGGAATTCGAGATCCAAGACTTGTTCTCTGTTGGGTTTTTATGTCACTAGCTAGTCCGTATTAATGTTGTACCTCAGATGAAGCCGTTCTCATCCCTCTATCTTAACCATTTATTTACTTTATGTATATATACTCGCATATATATATATGTTTATATATTTTAGTTTATATATTAATATCCTGCCTTCCCCTTCAACAGTATAGTTTAAAAATAAATAAATTCTCTAACTTTTTTTTTGAAACATTTTATTTTTTTTTTTTTTTTTTTTTTGGAAATGTTTTGAAATTGGTAAATAAAAAATCGTCGGTGAATCATCGGTTATGTACTTCCTCAGCACGAATTAATCAATTACGATGTTGCTCCTCTTTTAAATCCAATTGACCATTTGGGCTAAAACTCAATATTCGACTTATATAGTAGCTTATAATATAAAATTTCATCAGCAGTTATTGGAATTTTTGAGTTGGGCCCCACATTCTGATCCCTCATTCCCCTTCTGCTGATTTTTCTGAAAATTAATGGTTGTTGTCCATATACGGCTTTGAACTTATATATGAAATTTCTTGACAATACACCCTTTGGTTAAATCTCGAAGATTTTGATAAATATGTAAAGAATCCATCGAAAATTATGTAATGAATGTATCAACTTGGACGTTAAATTATTAAATTAACACTTTATAAACAGGTTACGTGCAATAATATCCTATAGATGACGTGATTTTTTCTAAAGTTTTTGACAATCAATCAATCATGGCGCTACAACCCGGTGACGGGTCCTGGCCTCCTCCACCAACAGCCGCCAATTGTCTCGATCCTGTGCGGCTGCCATCCAGGTCCTGATGCGAAATATGTTTCTGGCATCTTCTGCCATACCATCTGCCCATCTCAGCTTAGGTCTCCCTCGCCGTCTTACTCCATGAATGGGCTCCATTAGCAGCTTCTTCAACATTTCCTCAGCTTCCATCCTGGCGACATGTCCCGCCCATCTTAACCGCTCAATCTTCATGACTTTCAGGACATCTGGTTCTCTATACAGTTCGTAGAGCTCCTGGTTGTTGCGTCTGCGACATGCATAGCCTACTTGCACTCCTCCAAATATTCTGCTCAGAACCTTCCTTTCGAACACCTGTTCGCTGAAAGCTTTTATCTTAAGGGATGGTCCCGAGCCTGTACGATGTCAGATACTCTAAGACCCCTACCCCTAAATGAATAAAAGTTTAGGGTAGCCAAAATTTAGGATTCCCATAGAAGAGTCGTGCTCAGATCCACCAGAGTGACGAAAGAGCGCTCTGGTAGTTTAGGGAATATGACCATAAAGCCCATGAGTCATAATAACTAACTAACAAAATCTATTTATCATAAACGGTACGTAAGTTTTATTAATATGAAGATGGCTGATGTAGTGAGAAGTGATTGTTTCGCAGGATGTCAAAAATAAGGTAGCCTGACCTCTCACAGATTTTTTATTTAAGTAAGCTAGCCGGCTTTCGAGGTTTCCCTCATCATCAGGCAGTCTGATAAAAATTTGAATAAACTAAATAATAAAAATAAATAAATAAAAATCTACAACAAACATTAACAATTTAAAATATCATGGATGGGGACAGACGAGTTATTCCTGTCCACCATCTGAGTCACAACCTTTTTATTTAGTTTATTCAAATTTTTATCAGACTGCCTGATGATGAGGGAAACCTCGAAAGCCGGCTAGCTTACTTAAATAAAAAATCTGTGAGAGGTCAGACTACCTTATTTTTGACATCCTAAGTTTTATTAATTTTTTCAGAATATAAAAGCATAACATTATATGTGATAAAGAATAGATTATTAACTCAAATTTGTTTCTTTAGGTTTGATAATGTCGGAAAGGCGAAACGTCGAAGTATGAAATAAATATATATTTTTTGTAGAACTAAGGATAAATGTGTTTTACAAACCACCTTTTTCACTTGCTTTTTTGAATTATGTTCGTATGAATGGTTTATCTGAGGGCAACCTCGAAAGTCGGCTAGCATAAAATAGAGTCTTTTTTATTTTGTAGCTTGTGAAATAATCACTACATTTTCACATTAACTTTCAGCTTCCATCTACAAGCGAGTTCTCTTATTATTAATATATTCTCATTTCATCAGAGTTGTCAATTAAAAGTCGTACAGAAAATCGATCGATGCTGGTTATATTTGTATATAGATTATCTGTGAAGTGGGTTGTGTGGGATGAAGAAGACGTAGAAGAGAAATAATAAAAAATAAAAGATTAAGGTGCTAACAAGATGTGGGTGTAGTGGCAAAATTGGAAAGGAGACGTGGTTGAGGGGCAAGCCAGAGAGATGTTTGAGGGTCCCCAGTGTCTCCTGGGGTAGTAGAATGAATGAACAATAGTTCCTGCGGCGGTGAGTGAAGTGTAGTTTGAGTCTGTCTGACCTTAGCCAAGATTGCTTACCTCACTTGGTGCCTCAGGTGGTAGGTCAGAAGTGGGCCAACTCATACGCCACCGAGGCCACTCTTTGCAGGCAGATGGAGAAACTCATGTACTTCCCCAGTGCAAATTAATGAACTAAGTTTTTGCTTTCCCTCTAGACCTAATTTACCGGAAAACAAAAGATGTCACTCTTCATAAGTAAAAGATTCAAGTGGGCAAAGGAGTGGCTATTACAATAGCCAAAACTTCCCCACACCGAAGTGGTGTTCGAAGTACCACAGGCTCCCGCTCCTGAGCTTTTGGAAGACTTAATTTTTTTAAGCTCCTTCCTGAAGCACCCTCGTAGAGAATCAATTTTTTTCTTTACGGTCTCAATTGACGCGTTAGCATCCACTTGAGCAAGTTTATCGCGAAGTACTTTGTATGCATTATTATGTTTTATACGATCAGAATAATCGCTGGACTTTACCTTCGAAAGAGACGGATGGCTTCGGTAAAGTTGAATGAATTCTAAAAGGAACAAATTTCGAGAGCTACTCATGTTAAATTTTTTTAAATACTTTCCTTGCGAGGTGGGAACAGGACTAAAGTAGCTGGTTTGTAAGCTGGAAACAGTGCTTCTTGATGTTCGTAGAAACGTCCAGTTCTTAAGAAGCGATATGCGTTCTGAAAACGTCTAGTTTTCTGTGAATCGTGTTTATGGGTTTTTGGTTTTGAAAACCTTTGTAATGAGGGATGTAGCAAATAATAAATACTTATTAATATTGTCCGCAGTTGTGCAAACTCGATAGGCTATTTTCCATGCGTAGATTTTACCAAACATTCTTGGTGCTTGATTTGGTCTTTTAACTAGAAATTTAAAGGCATGAAAGCAAAAAAACCGTCTGGTTGGAACGATGCACACTCAGACGGTCCGTTTGGCCCGTCATCATTCCAACACGACGGTTTTTTTTTCTGTCTTCGACATATTTTTTGGAACGCCGTCCAAACCGACGGTTTTCACCCTCACACGATCGTGTCTTCAAATGTTTTTGAATGACGTGTCAAACCGTCGTGCCAAACTGACGGAAAAACCGATCGTGTAAGTCCAGCTTTATACTTAGAAAAAAATGCGCTCGTTCCAATGAAAGAATCAATTAAGTCGCTGCTTGTATAGCTGTTGTAGTAAACAGGAAAAACAAAGCCTGTTAAGACAATATCTTGCAAATGTAGGCTGCAAAATACAAATAAGTAAAAATGACTTAATGGATTCTTGCAGTAAGCCCACGATATATACCCTCTTTTGTCGAAAGATTCATTACTTCTGCAGTTATTGGGGATTTTGTGATAACTGGTAAATTTGGCAAAAAACCAATAAGTGTCGTCTTAATTGGGTTCTGGACACAGATTCAAAGTTTTGTGCCGATATAAACATTCTGACAAGAGTTACAATGTTTACAGACAGGAACTATAATCACTATGTAAGTTAAATATTGAGTTATGCCCAAATGGTGTATATGCTTCAGAGGTAGAGCGAAAACATAATTGATCTATTCTGGGGAAGTACTTAGCCTGTGATTCACTGATGACTTTTTCTTTTAAATGTCAAAGCTAACGAGACTGAGACACAATAATTCCGCAGCATCTCAAGATGGCAGTCATTTTTTGAAACTATCCTAAATCTATGATATCGTATTTGTTAACAGTCTAGTCTTCTTACTTTCTAGTGTCATTTTATGCATATGACTGTTATAACTCTTGTTACTCCTAAGTTGCTTTAGTAAATCCAGTAGCTAAATTAACAGGAAGGTCTGATTTATTGAACTTTGTTGAAAGATTCATCTACATAACTTGAATTTAAAATGGGCAGTGTGGAATTTAAGTGACACCAATGCATTCCTAACTGTACCAGCTGAGATGCCACACTTATTCAAGGAACTACAATGCCATGCAATGTTTTAGGATAATGGCAATTGAGGAGTTATAGATATTCGAACCATGGAAGATTAATCGAATGTGAATAACTAACTGGGAGAGGTTGAATAACTCTGTTAGCTCTATGGCCGACATTATGACACACTTGCGCATTTCATCCCTCTTTTGACTTTCAGAGTCCGTCGGTGAATCACCGGCTATGTACTTCCCCAGCTTATTAATTATTTTTTGCTCTCCCTCCTGAACCAATCGACGGTTTGGGTTAACTTAAATTGTGCCTAATGGATCCTCATACGTTGTGTCGATACGTTCATTACTTCAACAGTTATTACGTTTTTTGTAATGTTATTATTGGTTTAAGCCCCCTCTAACTCCCTGGTCCATTTGCCGTATTCATAGAAAATCAATAGGTGTTGTAATTATGTAGTTCTGGATACACAAATAAAATTTCATATCGATACATTCATTCTATAGTGCGTTTTCGTGTTCACGAATATATTTATTTCATAATTCGACGTTTCGCCTTTCTGACATTATCAAAACTAAAGAAACAAATTTGAGTTAATAATCTAATAATCTATTCTTTATCACATATAATGTTATGCTTATATATTCTGAAAAAATTAATAAAACTTACGTACCGTTTATGATAAATAGATTGCATGGTCATATTGCCTATACTACCAGAGCGCTCTTTCGTCACTCTGGTGGATCTGAGCACGACTCTTCTATGGGAATCCTAAATTTTGGCTACCCTAAATATTTATTCACTTAGGGTAGGGGTCTTTACAGATTATCTGACATCGTACAGGCTCGGGACCATCCCTTAAGATCCCATCTTTACTTCCCAGATAAAATAAACTAAGGTCAATTTTTTTTATATAGACACTAGTGTTTTAAATGGTAGTCAATATCCAGATAAATGTTTTATATTCTCAATGAACATTGAACAGGATTCTACTTAAGGATATTTTCCCTCAACCTCAAATACTTTTTTTTCATTTTTGGAATGAAGGGGTCGGAAAACAGGAAATTTCTGTGAAAATATCGATTTTCTGACCGATTACACAATTTACCCTATATTTTGTACAGCTTGGAAGTAAAATTGAGATATAAAGAACAATTGAAAGGTTTCCCAAAAAATAAATTTCGTCAAATATATAACACGGTTAGGTTTTCTTTGTCCTTCGGATGGGAGCTTAAGCGAAGTTCCCGAGTCTGTGCGATGTCAGATACTCGTTAAAGATAATATCTTTAAGACGTTGCTACAAAACTGTCAACTCAACAGGATGCAAGTAGATCTCATAATTTGCATGAAAATGTCACAACTCAAAATACAAAACAAGTGGAACCTCTGTTCTGCATCAAAAGTTTCACAACTCAAAATAGTAAACAGATTGATCCAGTGTTTCACATCAAAAACGTCACAATTCAAAAGAGTGCATCATTCTATAAAGTCATAAATATAAAACTACATATATTTATTAGTTGAGGTAACTGCACAAGCATAATTAACTAAAATAACTTACCTTTTGATGGAAAACAAAGCGACACAACTCAGAAAAAATCCCAAACATTGTTATGTAAAAGTGACACAAGTCGAAATACAACACTTCTGTGAATCTAACCGGCTCCAGTGTTGAAAGGCAACTGCTCTATCTCAAGATGTGTCACTTCAGTTGTTGACACTCGCCAACATTTCACATTGTTGAAAGAGACACTTACTGCCCCCTAGAGGAATCTACTGGAAAGAGATCACAATTCTTACCTCATTTCTGACGAAAACCAAAAATTGACGAATTTTGAGTTATGTCACTTCTGAAGCGGGAGTGCTTACGTTCTTACTGGGGTCTACATAATATTATTATATATTATATTATACCAGAGTGACGAAAGAACGCTCTGGTAGTAGGCGATATGACCTCGGTAGATAACGCCCGGGCATGTGTCATAATAACTAATTATAACATGAGAAACATTGTGAGGATATAGATCCCTTACCTTCACCAGTTTTTCCACGATTAGGTACGTCTAGTCGCATACGAACCTTCACCATTTTTGGGGGGGACTTTCTCGAAATCTCCATCTTTATCTCCTCGTTAACACGGTCCAACAAGTGACTGTGATAGCGTGTATTAACAGTGTCTCAATTGTCTCTGCTAAGTTGAATTATCTTAATCACTGTTCCAACCCTTTGGATCTCTTGGATGTCTCTCTTATTTCATATCCATTATTTTTCTGTCTTTACTTCCCCAGATATACGAAGTACAGGGAAGTTAATTAATCGGTCAAAAATTCCAAAAAGTTAGACTACGCCCCTCATTCCGATTTCGCCCCCCCCCCCCCCCCCCAAGTCCCTTTTGAAGAAAAATTGTGTGTTTTAGTTAATTAAATTTATCAATATCGTTTAGTATATTATTTTAAAAATACTACCCAGAAACTGAGAATTTTAATTTTCAATTTCAGATTAAATAATTTCATTATTAATTACTTTCAAAAAACTATTGAAGAATCACTAAATTATCAAATAATAAATTCTTTTTTTTTTTGTATTTTTAGGTTAGGTTTTATGACTCATGCCCGGGCTTTTAACTACGAGGTCATATCGCCTACTACCAGAGCGCTCTTTCGTCAGTCAGGTGGACATGAGCCCGACTCTACTGTGGGAGTCCTAAATTTTGCCTACCCTAAATTTTTATTCACTTAGGGTAGGGGTCTTTAACGAGTACCTGACATCGTACAGGCTCGGGACCATCGCTTAACGTCCCATCCGAAGGACGGCGTGCTTATGTTTATTTTACCTCCCAGATAAAATAAACTGAGGGCCTCGGTAGGGTTTCGAACCCACGATCTTGAGCTGAGAAGTCAAGCACGCATACCACTCAGCTACCGGCGCCCTCTTTTGTATTTTTATCTTTTGTGTAAACATTATTTTATTAAATTATTATTTAGACAGTGAACAAATAACATGACTGTTGTTGTTTGCCTTCATGAGACGATGCTGAATTTGAAAAATTTGATTATTTGGCAAAAACTCATGTTAAAACTCATTGAAATAAAATAGAAATATTATCGTTTATACTTATAAAAAAAAAAGTCAGTTTAAAACATTTAATATATTCGTTTCAATATTTTAAAAAAAGAAATATTTTAATATAAATATAATTGTATCCATCGGGCATAACAAATCCAAATAAAAGGGCTTGGCTCGTCGTTGAAAAGTGGGAATTCTGGCCTGCTCAGTTTACGAACGGGACGAGTCGTCGGGAACACTAGTTGAGAACGGGTTGCGGGTTGATTCCCGAACCATGTTTCGGGCTGGGTCAGATTGTTTCCGAATCAAGCGGCCAGCTAGTCAGATGAGGTCAGATATGCAACAGAACCAGTTCTCTAGACAGACCTGTGATCACTGTTACATAATCACACAACCAAATCACTCCTTCTATTTAACTAGCTCACTTTCTTTTTTTTTTTCTTTTTTTTTATTATCAGTGATTATTCTTTTTTATTTTCGCTTCGCCAAAATGTTCTCAACGCAAAAAAAAAAACTTCTATTGCCAGCTTCTTTGGAACGGTACTTGGCTAACTTGAAGTTTTACACAATCTCAGGCTAAAATAAATTATGCTGACTGTTAGATGATATGGTACAAGACGATGCATGATGCATCTACGATGCAATAAACTTCCTCGCTAATTTGTGGGATTAGGGCCAACAACGATCAATAATAGGAATGATTCCTGTTACTAGTTTGCCTACTACCAGTTGTTGTAATTGAGTTACTATTAAAGCCATAGAAGTGAGTTAAGCCCCCACCCCTCCTCTGATCCCTCCTCCCCTTCGGTCGATTCCGCTGAAAATTGAAGTTTCGTCTTTATGGGGTATTAAATTTAAGTATCAAATTTCGTGTCAATAAATTCATTACAACGCCCCTTCCCCAAACCCCTTTCCCCCTTGGCCGATTTAGCTGAAAATCGGTGTAGTCCTTGGAGAGTTAGGTTTTATGACTCATGCCCGGGCTTTAACTACGTCATATCTACTACTACCAAAGCCCTCTTTCGTCACTCTGGTGGATATGAGCCCGACTCTACTGTGGGAGTCCTAAATTTTGCCTACCCTAAATTTTTATTCACCTAGAGCAGGGGTCTTTAACGAGTACCTGACATCGTACAAGCTCGGGACCACCGAAGGACGGTGTGCTTAAGTTTATTTTGCCTCCGATAAAATAAATTAAGGACCTCGGCCGGGTTTTGAACCCACGATCTTGAGCTCAGAAGGCGTATCACTGAGCTACCGACGCCCTCAAGAGAGTTCATATACACCCCTGGAGAGTTTTATATACACATGTAAAATTTTGTGTCGATACATTCATTATGTCAGGAGTTATCTTGTAAAATAAAGTTTGAGAACACTATGATTCTGGAAACTGCACTTAACTAACGATAACTCCCGATATAATAAATATATCCACACGATATTATATGTGTGTATCCAGCTCTCTTCAAGGACGACACCTATTGTTTTTTCAGCCAAATCGGTCAAAGGGATGAAGGGAGGGATAAAGACTACACCTATCATTTTTCAGCGTAATCTGCTGAAGGAGAGGACCAGAGAAGGGATCACGTCTCAAATACTCTAATAACTACCGAACGAATCGACAGAAAATTTAGTATGATGATGATTCAGAAGCCAATATGTAAGTCAAATATTGAGTTTTAGCCCAAAGGGCCGATTGACTTTAAAGGGAAAGCGAAAACGTAATTGATGAATTCGTTGTGGAGAAGTACATAGACGGATGACGTTTTGAAGTTGGATTCCTTACCTCCGCCGTTCTACCTATTATCGATTTCCCCCCGAAGCTGACAGGTCCCTATAAGCCACGTGACCCATTACGACCTATGCCTGACATATGTCCTCCTCTCACACGATTATGTCGTATATCCTATGTTTTCTCCCATTACTTCCCCCCAAACTCTTGTTTTCCACAACACAATTACGCCCTTCGAAGTGTCGCCCACCCCTATAGCCCACCTAAGTGATTTCCACTTCCTCCCTTAACTAGACACCTAGGTCATCTCTTATTCACTAACCTATTTCTCTCTTTCAAAAATAAAAAAACGTCGTCAGTGAATCATCGGCTAAGATCTTCCCCAGAAAGAATTAATCAACTATGTTTTCGTTCCCCTCCCAAAACGCTTAGGCTAATAATAAACAGTTGACTTCATTACATTGGCAGTTATTGGAGTTTGTGAGTTGAGCCCTCCTTTTCCTCGGCTGATTCCGCTGAAAATTAGTAACTGTTGTCCTTATAGGAATTTACATGTAAAATTTTGTGTTGATACATTCATTACAACGTCAGATATTAGATCACAGGTTGTCAAATAAGATGTAGTCTGACCTCTCACAGATTTTTTATTTGTATTAGCTAGCCGGCTTTCGAGGTTGCCCTCATCATCAGGCAGTCTACAAAAGAAACCATCCTTAAGCAACAAAAACAAAAACAACGTCGCTCTGGTGGACATGAGCCGAACTCTACAGGTGGAGTCCTAAATTCTTCCTATACAGGTTTATTAACGAGTATCTGACATCGTACAGGCTCGGGACCATCGTTTAACGTCCCATCCCAAGGACGGTGTGCTAAAGTTTATGTTATTTCTCAGGTAAAATAAACTAAAAGCCTCGGTCGGGTTTCGAACCCACGATCTTGAGCTCAGAAGGCAAGCACGCATACCACTGAGCTACCGGCGCCCTCTTTTAAATAAATATAAATACATTAAATTATAAAATATAACAAGCTGAGTTTGAAATAACCATACCTGGGTAAATAACATTTTTTACCTAATTAAAATATTTTAGTAAATTAAATTTAAAAATTGTTATAATAATATCAAACTACTAGCAGTAATACCCGACGTTGCCCGGGGAACTTTGACTTTTCTCCCAATATCTCCCATAAGGCTATTCAGTTCCTCGACAGTACATTCATGATGTTATAATTTTCAATTATTCATACGGAATAAGGCTTATAGTCCTTCAACTGTAGTAACACTAGCTTTGGAGCTAAAACTAATTTATTCAAAAAGATTCCACATTAATCGTTGCAGTGGTTTTTGAGTTACAAAGATTGCGTGGGTGGATGCTGGGATGGACCAGATATTGAGGGACTAATACGCCTATAACCTTCCACAGACGATGACGAACAAATTTAAAAAAAATTAATGAAATCCATCAAGCCGTTCGTGAGTTATAGCGGTACAACGCACAGACATTTTCAGCTTTATATTCAGGGGTTCATACACACACACACCGACAGACAGAAATTTTACTTCCCCAACTATACGAAGTATAGGGGATGTTATGTAATCGGGCTCAATCTCGTTGGAGATATTCCATCTTCCTAATTCTAAAAATGAAAAACAAAATGTCAAAAAAATTTAGGGACGACACTTATGGGTTTCAGACGAATCAGCCGAAGGGGAAGGAGGTATCAGAGAGAAATTCTACCTAAAAATCCCAATAAGTAGATTCAGAAGCCACTATGTATGCCAAATATTGAGTTTTAGCCCAAATGGTCTATTGGCTTTGGAGGGAGAGCGAAAACTTTGTTTATTAATTCGTGCTAGGGATTTTTGGTTTTAGGGGTGAAATTCCGCTAAAAATTAATTTCGAATTTCTGACTGGAGAAGGGAAAAAATTAATTGAGTGGAATAAAACTGTGAAAATTATATATTATTATTATCTCAAAATAATCTTCTTACACAAACCAAAAATGATGAACAATAAATAAGTTTCCTTGATACATTATCCTGTAGTCGCATGGTTTAACGCAGACTACATTTAATAGCTGTTGTTGTTAGAGAAGACAGTTAGAAGGCGACACCCGGACTTTGTACAAGTCCGAGATACATATCTTTGTGGGCAGATGGTACTTTGTGGAACCAACACAAAAAAAAAAAAAAAAGAATTAAAAAAACCGCCTGTACTTCCTTTCCACTAATTACCGGAACTCTATAATTAACTAGGATACATAATTCATGGCCGGTCATAGTGGAAAGGGTTTCGGGTTCTTTGTTTTCTGGAAAATAACACTTTTTTACTCTTTTTTTTCTTTTTCCAGAATGGAAATGTTTATTTTATTTTTTTTTAAAAGAGAGCGTAGAAACCATAGCAAATGCAGGCAATTGATGAAAACGCAGACAATTGATGAAAATGCAGTTAAATAAACTGATTAAGATTTAGCAACTTCCCCAAGGTATACGAAGTGTAGAGGGAAGTTATGTAATCGGCCAGTAATATAATGAAAAAATAAAAATATACCTGTGTGTGTGTGTGTCTTTGAACAAGATAACTCCCGATTGAATGAATATATCGGACAAAATATGAAAATATATCGAAATGTATTGATACAGAGTTTGACGTAGATGAGGGGGCTCAACTATAAATAATAACTCCCGACAAAATGAATATAACAAATTTTCTAAGTATATGTGTATCCAGCACCGCGTAACGACCTTAAAATAAAAACTCTTATTAATTAATGTATAGATACGAAATTTAAAATGAAGAATTGAGAAGTCCCTGTGTAGGTGGACTATCGATTTTTTACCCAAAGCGGTCGATTGGTTTTAGAGTGAGAGAGAAAACTTAATTAATTCGTGCTGGGGAAGTATATTACCGGTGATTTTGTGGAGTATGTCACATAAACTTATTCCAATAGTTAGTTTTCATTAACAGCTGCTATAAGCTTACCAAAGCCAATCACAAATCCGGCTCTCGATAGAAGTGCTGACGCTGTACAGATGCCTAACAAAAAGATAATCTGCGCTATTTTTTTGTTTCATTCTAAAAAGCATATTTTATAATTATTTGATACAACAATATTTTGAAATATTTCCTACAGAAATGTATTTGTCATTGTTTGAGGCGCTACGATACATGAGGTGCTATAACATTGAAGCTATTCATCCTATCTTAAATCTGACTATTGGGACAATAAGAATTAATTTTTCGTTAGGACTAACCGTTTTGGTTAAATCGAGGAAACGTCCAAAAATATGTGTTTGAAAATTACATTTCAGAACGGTTCGCGGCGTGCATCTCAAAAACCAGACGCTCTGCGAAAAATCGTATTTCACATTAAATATGTATTTTAGTTTTTTCTACAACTATTACTTGGAAAGATTTTTGATTAGGTCATAAAAATAAGCGGTATCTTGTAAAATGTACTTAGGCCCCGGGAGTAAAGCGTTCTAAATTTTTTGACTGATTTCGGCCAAAATCTAATCAGATTTAAGTAAGCACATGTGATTCCATCATTCCAAACTTCAAGTTCATAGCTCTAATAGTATTTGCAGAGAGGCTCACAACTTTCCAATCTCACACGCACACGCATAGACAGACATCATCGCGAAAATGGTCAAAACCTATTCCGGGAACCTTCAAACGTGACAATCCGTTAATATCTCGATATCGGAGTTTCGCACAATTACTATACTTCCAGTATAAGAAAGTAAAAATGAAAATATAAATAAAAATATGCTTATGTAAATAAAATTATTCAGTTAGTATACTTCCAGTTTGATGGTACTCAAGATCGTGATGTTTGCATTAGAAACGGTTCGACTGACCGTCTTACAAAATGGACCCTCCAGAGTAAGGAGTTTTTGGAGAAGAATTAATTCGTTGAAATAACGACATGGAAATTATAGATTGGCTGAGTGTGTTTCTAGTTGTGGGCCGGAGATAATGCAGGTAATAGCCGGGACGGAGAGATCACGAAGCCGCATTATTGTAATCCGTTGGTTGGGTTCGGAACCCCACTGGGTTGTCCACTTATCGCTCAACCACCTCCCTAATCAAAGAAGGCAGCCCAGGGAGCGCATTCAGACATCCTCTTGTTTGCTCACTTTGCCACAAATCGCTCTCTCGTATAGGTTTCTTCCTCAACCTGGAATTATACAGACATTGCTTCCTTGAATATGGGTCACTTTCTGAATTTTTCTTTTCATAGGTAAAAACGCATTAAGTGCAGCATGTTCCACCCATAGTCATATTATTTAAAAGTGTGCTAATATCGGCAGTGTTACTTTTCCATTAATCGGGGAAATTTCGATGCGAATATCAGAAAAATTTTCCTGTGAACACGATAACTCCCTATAAAATGAATGTATCGACACGACATTTTGTATGAGAATCAAGAACCCTCTAACGACGACACCTATTGTTTTTACGTCAAATCGACCAAAGGGGATGATTGGGGGGAGGCTCAACCTAAAAATCCCAATAACTGCCGATCTAATGAATGTATCGAAATGAAATTTCATATTGAAAGTCAAAACCCAATGAACAAGTAACCTGCCACATTTCAGTGATATCGGCTGAAGGGTGGGGGGAGGGGGGTTCAGGGGAGGGGGCTATCTGTACGTGTGTTTGTAACAAGTTGGCGCAAAAGGTACTGAATCGATTTTCTTGAAATTTTATATGTAGTATCCTTTCCGAGACATTATTACTAAAATCATGTAACATATATTATATATTACTGCGAACGAAGCTTGGTAACCTACTAGTTGTTAATATATTTCATCTACGGATGCCGGGTGGATAAAACCCTGATTTTGATGTGATAGGCACTGTTGCCGAATGTTTTTCCATACGCCCCCATAAGTAAGTATGTTTAGCTACATTTTTGTCCACAGTGGCTTTAATGAACATATGTAAATTTTGGAACTTTGATAAAGGGGGAGATTAGGCTAGATTAGATCTGGATAGACGTCTACCTGAATAACATTTCACAGCGGCTGTCAAGTGACTGGCGCTTCATTCGTTTGAGAGGGTTTCATTTTACGGCTTCGTGTTGTCGAAAAGACTGATTGACAAAAAAACCAGTGGGCAGATGTTGAGTAAATAGTTGGACATTGAATTTAGTTATTGTGATAGACAATGCAAGATTTGTGAATGATTGCACGGGTGGGTTATGTACCCATGTTATTCAAAGCCTGAAGGCCCCCTATAACAGCCCCTCGCTAGTACTTTCTACTCTCCTACCTCGGAAGATCTTTTTGAAACTTGTCGCATACAACGTCTTGTCGAAGAGCCTCTGGAGGTGTGAATAATATTTACATTCGCTCTGAAAGTGTAGCGTTGTCTCCTCTATCATTTCATGTCTTCTACAGAATGTAACAAGACCCATTATCAAAAGATTTTTTCTTACTTGCTACCCGATCACTTTTCTCAAAGTCTTCCGGGGTTGGTCAAGAAGAGTTCTTCTTCTCTTGTTATCCGGTCCTCTTTCGTCAATAGTACTATGACTGCCAATGAGTATGGCTAGCAAGCATTCAACTAATGTCCGTATAACTTACTTAACACTCAACTAATGTCCGTATTACTTATTTAACATTCAACTAATGCCCGTATTACTTAATTTAACATTCAACTAATGCCCGTATTACTTATTTAACGCTGAAATTATGTCCATATTACTTATTTAACATTCAACTAATGTCCGTATTACTTATTTAACGCTGAAATAATGTCCATATTACTTATTTAACATTCAACTAGTGTCTATATAACTTATTTAACGTTCAAATAATGTCCGAATTACTTCTCTAACATTCATCTAATGTCCGTATTACTTATTTAACATTCATCTAATGTCCGTATTACTTATTTAACGCTGAAATAATGTCCATATTACTTATTTAACATTCAACTAGTGTCTATATAACTTATTTAACGTTCAAATAATGTCCGAATTACTTCTCTAACATTCATCTAATGTCCGTATTACTTATTTAACATTCATCTAATGTCCGTATTACTTATTTAACGCTGAAATAATGTCCATATTGCTTATTTAACATTCAACTAGTGTCTATATAACTTATTTAACGTTCAAATAATGTCCGAATTACTTCTCTAACATTCATCTAATGTCCGTATTACTTATTTAATGCTGAACTAATGTCCGTATTACTTATTTAATGCTGAACTAATGCCCGTATTACTTATTTAACATTCAATTAATGTCCGAACTACTTTTTAACATTGAACTAATGTCCCAGCTGACGTAGTGAAAACGCTCGGCCTCAGTGAACAGGTTTGCCTTATCCAGTGGGCATTTTAAGGCTCAATTTTCGCATATTAAACTTGCTACGTTTGAGAATAATGCCCCGGATAGGGAAGGTCACCCCCTCGGGCTAACACCAGCCGATTAAGGCACCCCCGCACACTCACCCTAATGTGATTTGAGCTGGGGTTACATCCACCCCTTGCCGATCTAACGGCCTGCCGCTCCTCAGATAACCGCCTCTCTTCCCGCTAATCTCCTTTATCTCCTTATCTTACACCCGTTTCCACACACATCTAATACAAATCTTTTCTCCACCATTAAACAACCCCATCCGTATTATTTTTACTTCTTACTATTCTATAAGGATGTTGCAAAGATTTGAGACTTCCAAGAGGGTCTTATTTACTGTGGGCAAATTGGAAATTTTCAGGTTCTATAGCTCCAAATTGTATTCCGTTTGAAGATAAAATACTCACTCAATTTCTCTAATTTTCAATCAGTTACTCTTTTTACTTCCTCAGCTACACGAAGTATAGGGAAAATTATTTAATTGGACATAAATTTGATCCAAATTTTTTTACGTAATTTTCAAGAAATGTTTTCCGACTGTCTGTCTGAACGAATGAAATAATAACTTTATTGCTCATAAAGAGTTATTTTACGGCAAGGAGTTCGACACATAAACATAAATACAACAATTTCTGAATAATAAGGAATAAAATAAAAGAAAACAAAGCAGATAATATTAACTAGCAAAACAATGACTTCTTTATACTAAAATAAAATATAATTATATATTAATAAAGAGGTTAAATAAAAATAAAGTCACAGATAACATTAGTCTTTCAGAGTTTTGTTAATTTTATGATTGTTAGGACAAACCAATAAATATGATGAAGCTTCTGTTCATCTGAGACCAATAGTCTGATGTGCCTGTTGCTGAGAGACATCTATCGGAACACCTCCCAAATACTTTTGTTTTCCGACTGTTTGTCTGAACACGATAACTGCAGATAGAATAAATGAATCTACAATAAATTTTATAGGTCTATCCATAACCCTCTGAAGACGACAATAATCGAAAACTTTCAGCCAAATCGACCGAAGGAAAGGGGGAATTAGGAGAGAGCCTAAACTCAAAAACTGCAATAACTGCCGTTGCAATGAATTTATCCATACAACATTCCCTATGTGAATTCAAAACCACAGGGCGACATTTACACTTATACTTATTAAGCGGATTACTTAGCGGAATCGGCAGAAAAGAAGGGGGATCAGAGGGGACTCAACTAAAAAAAAAACCAATAACTGCCGATGTAATGAATGTAACGTCATAAAATTTCATTTTTTAAATCAACACCCCATGATTACAATACGTGTTAAATTTCAGCAAAATCAGTCGAAGGGAAGTGGAGGTTCAAGGAAAGGGCTCAACTCAAAAACCCTAATAACTGCCGATTAAATGAATTTATTGATACAAAATTTAGTATAACGTTTTGGGAGACCCTATACAAGTCAAGTATAGCCTGAACGGTCAACTAGTTTTGGAGGGGAAGCGAAAAGTTAATTGATTAATTCATTCTGGGGAAGTATATTACCGGTGATTCATCGACAACTTTTTTATAACTGATTTTCTCCAAGAGTTTATAATTGGAGACAAACTCACATCCTTAGAACTGAAGGAGCTTCAAAATGTCCTGTGCCTCTTAGGCTTCTCTGATGCTTAAAAATAACCTCGGTAACCTCCGTAAGATTTGCCTGAAATATAAAACATTACAGAATCCTTCCATACTTACTTAATATGAAATAAATACATTAATAAGAGTCACAATGTGTCACAAGTTTCTAATGAAATTAGAAGACGTTCTCATGAAGGATGAAGTTTGTGAAACAGTTTTGCAAACAATTGTCTAACATGATGACCTATTTGGTCCTGATGTCGTTCGACTAGGTCACAAAGCGTCACCATTAGACATAACTTATATGAGGATGTCGTCTTTTGTTGTTACATTCATCTTTGAAAAAATATTGTTTTTTTTTTTTTTAATCGGAAGTTCTATCGGAACTAAATGCACCAGTGCATTGGCCCTCTCTAGACTTGATGCTTAATAATATCTAATTTTCGGCATTTAATCCCGAATATAATCTGACATCTTCCCACATAAAAATTTGAAAAAATTTTGTTCTGATTAATGGAAAGATTAGAATTTGAGTGGGATTGATCTTTTTAAAGATGGAAGAAGTGACTTAATTTAGGTGGAAGCCATAGAATGGATTACAATTAATAATAATAATAATAATAATAAAGTTAATATTATTATCTACATAATGATCCACTGCTAGTAATGGAACGGTCTGACCGGTATGAGAAACTCAGCAGTGCGTTGGGGTTTTGAAGATAAATTAATTCAGGAGCTCTGCCCTAAGATACAATGATACGGAAGTTGTGCACTTTCCATGTTCTATGTCAATTAATCTCAATCTGTGTTAAGTTGCATTCGTATCATGAGATTATCAGCTTGTAAGACATAGTAGTTTTCATCTCCTTTGTTTTTTCCATCAATTCAAAAAGTTTCGGTTTATGGATTTTTCCCATATTCACCAAAATACTTTCTTAAGCCTTCTTTGGGAACGTCGGTAAACGAAGGTTGTCTCTTCGTTGTTTCTGCAGACGCAACATGCCTGCCTTCAGGCTCGGCTGTTGGCGGGTACATATACAAGCATTGTAAGATGGGCTGGGAATGACTCGATCGGCGCAGATAGACTGGGAAGCTTTGGCAGAACCCCATAAGTTTACATTTGCGAGTATTGCGTTATATATTATTGTTTTTTTTTTCTCAGAGTTATTTTCGACTTTTTGTCTAGTAAGTCTTACTAACAGTTTGTAATTTCTTGCCTGGTGTGAGGATTCCACGTCATTCGTTTGTCAAGTATGAGACCTACTTCGTTTTATAAAGGAATGAAGGCAGGTCGATAGGCCTTCCTAAAATGCCGAAAGAACCAAAGAAGTAGTTGCCTATTGGTGAACTATCAATTTCTCACAAATGGGTTACTTTTGAAGTGATGATTTTCATAGTTTTCCTTTATCCTTAACAGCTTCTCTTCACTGTTATACACAAGTTAATTCCGGTAACCCTGATGAAGCGTCTACTCAAAAGTCTGATTCCAAAATGATGGTCATCGACAGTCCGAACGCTTTCTGATAGAAGAAAGCCTCAACTCTGTCTCTGGTGTCAGACATTCCAATGCCATATTGGAACGCGACCTCCAATAACCCTGATGAAGCGTCTGATTCCAAAATTATCGTCATCGGCAGTCAGAACACTTCCTGATAGAAAGAAGAAACTGATACTGCTGTCAGACATTCCAATGCCATATTTGAACGGCACCTCTTCTCCTCCAGTAACTAGTGAGAAGCTCCATGCCCATTGTTTCCCCTAAGTGCGGTTAACCTGATGTAACGCTTCCTGATAGAAGAAAGCCTCAACTCTGGCTCTGGTGTCAGACATTCCAATGCCATATTTGAACGGCACCTCTTCTCCTCCAGTAACTAGTGAGAAGCTCCATGCCCATTGTTTCCCCTAAGTGCGGTTCACATGATATAACGCTTCCTGATAGAAGAAAGCCTCAACTCTGGCTCTGGTGTCAGACATTCCAATGCCATATTTGAACGGCACCTCTTCTCCAGTAACTAGTGAGAAGCTCCATGCCCATTGTTTCCCCTAAGTGCGGTTCACATGATGTAACGCTTCCCATTGAGCCCAAGGACTACCATGTAAACAAGGAGCCATTTTTCCTTTTATTTTTTGTTTCTCAAAGAGTTGCTGAAGTAAGGTAAGAATAGTGCTTCTCACGGTTTGATCAACACTGTTTTGTACATGTTATATGCAAGCTTTGTGAGAAACATTTGAAACAAAAAAAAAGTCATAAATTTTAAAGTTAATAATATGTAATCTATTTTGGCGGGAAAACCATAGTGAGCTACGAAAAAATTCAGAATAAAGAGAACACTTTTTTTAATTTTTTCACAGGAGATTTGCTACTTAATTTTGGGAAAATCCAGTGTTTAGTTAAATTACACAATTAAACAATCTATCTTTAAAGCGGATATATTCACATTATAAAAAATGACATTTGTGCATTGTACGTACGTCAGAAGAAATTTCCTTGAAGATTTTTGTATATTTACTCTTGCACAATTTGACTGCATCATGGGAAACATGCAAATTTGTTTAAGAGATACGCGCTAAGTCCTGAACTGTTTGTATTGTGCAATAATTTGGCAATGTACAGTTTTGTATATTTGCCTTGGTTTACCTAATGTTTGGGCATTGTCTACTTATTTACATTGTAGTGTACAAATGTATTTGACTTGTCCCAGAAAAAAAATAAATAAATAAATGAACGCCATAATACAAATAAATAATAATATTATATCCTTTTTAATTAAAAAAAACTACCAATAATAAAAACCTATTTTCAAATTTGTTGCCGTGCGTTACAATTTAAACATTCCTTTAAACTTTTTCTTTCAGAAATGTATTGTTTGTTCTTCGGAGGTTTTGTAACTTTGTGTTGATTCTATGTCAAATAGGAGGAGAGGAAAGAACATCTCGAAATTTAACAAGGAACGTTATTGTTGAGGACCAATTTTATAAAAAGAGACCAAACATATAAAAAAATGGGTTTCGAGACGTCATTTTGAGATTTTTAGCATGTATCTCGCAAACTGGACAACCTTCGAACAAATGTATTTTATTTACAATGTGCCTTTTAATTTTTTCTACAACTTTTATTTGAAGAGATTTTTGATTAGGTCATAATTATTAGCGGTAATATGTACTTTGGCCCCGAAGTAAAAATGTCTGATGATTTTTTATCTGATTTCGACCAAAATCTAATCAGATCGAAGTTAGCACATACGATATCTTCATCTCTTTCATGTTAGTTTTCATATTATGTTGCTACAATCGTTTTTGAGCACATACACAGACGCCAGAGCCAGACATCTCACGAAAATGGTCTACGGGTTCTCTTGAAACGTGAAAGTTCGTTGAAAACTCGATCTCGGATTTTTGCATGATTACAATACTTATATAATAAAGTAAACATTTATAATTAATAGCAATCCAAAATTAACATTAGAGAAACTTTGGGCAGTACTCTACTCACAATAATCGCACAGAGGATAAGAAGCCGGGAGCGCCAGTAGCACAGGAGGTAGAGCTTTGCACAGTTATAATATGGGGTTTTACCCTTAGAATGAGACGATTTGCTGCTCATGTAACCTATGTTATTGTACTGTATTTCAGAGGGTAGAGAATGTGTCAACTGCGGCGCCACCTCAACGCCACTCTGGAGGAGGGACGGCACCGGACACTACCTCTGTAACGCCTGTGGTCTCTATTACAAAATGAACGGACAGAACCGACCCCTCATCAAACCGAAACGAAGACTGGTGAGTACCTATCTACATAGTATATCTTCTTATATCTCATGGATTCCTCTTTAAGATCCATCTCCAGGCTCCAGAGACCCTGCTCTATTACTAAATCTTATACTGATTTGGAATGACTCTCCCGTCAAAACTATTTGCTAGGCTTCTTTATCAAACCTTATCTACCCAAAAGCCCTTCCAAATGCTCCAATTTAAATCCCGTATCCTCCAGAAAGGGACCAGATCCCTCCAATCTTATCCAGGCTAACTCCCTCTGGAACTCAGTCCTCTCCATATTCGCCATGATCCTACTCTTCTTTCATTTAAGTCCCTACTTTTCTAATACCTATCAACTCAGCAAACCTGATTCCTAATCCTATGGGATAGTTCTCTTCTGGGATAATCCCTCACTCCACTGCACAAATTGTTACTCTACCGTTTCATCAGCCCAGTAGTAGCCGATATAACTTCGTAGTTGAAGCCTGGACATGAGTCACAATAATTAATTTTTTTATCACTCACCTGTGTTTCTCTTCATTTATTATTATTATTTTTTATTTTATTTTTATTTGTTTATTCTCATTGTTCTAATTATTACTTGTTATTAACAATTATTGTTCTTTAGTTAATTGCTAGAGGCCTCTTTCTTTTTTCTTTTTGATTTATATTTGTATTTTTGTTTATTTGTGTTCTTATTCTTAGGAGACGTATGAGGACGATTAATTTTCATTCAGTTATTCCTCATGATTGTGACTCTTAAAATGTTTGTGTCTCTCTAATCTCTAAACCATTTCCGGGTTTAATTAAATTGTCCCCAATTGGACCAAACAAACTTTAATCCATTAGGACTAATTACAATTAAATTTAAAAAAATTAAATCGTCAATTTTTTTTTCTCAGCACGAATTAATTAAGTAAACGCTATTCCTGATGACTGTTTGGACTAAAAATCAATATTTGACTTATAGTAGCTTCTGAATCCTCTAATAAATGTTGTGTCCATACATCGGCAGTTATTGAGGTTTTTGATTTGAGCCCCACTCTCTGGTCCCCCTTTTCCTGTCGGAATCCGCTGAAAATTAATAGGTGTCGTCCTTATGGAGTTTTGAGTATACATATGAAATTTCGTGTGAATACATTCATTCTATCGGGAGATTCAGAGTCACAAACATTCAAATAGAAATGTTTTTCATTTTTGAAATCAGGGCGTCGGAAAATATAAAATTTTCCTATTTTTTGTATGTTTATTTTTTGAAATAGTACTTTTTTTTGTATAATTTAATTATCCAGATTGTAAAAGCTGCTACTCCATCCTTTTTATTCATTTATTCGCTTTCATATTAATTTATAATTAATTTTAATTAATAAATTACTGTAATAAATATGTTCTTTACAGAATATCCTTCCTCCCCGTAGAACATAACACTATTCTATTCTCTGATGAAAAATGTTACATAATATTATATAGCCTCGCAAAACGGTAACTGTTGAATGAGATACAAAAAAAAGTCGATACATTCATTACATCGGCAGTTATTGGGATTTTTGAGTTGAGTCTCTGTTCCCCCCTCTCCTTCAGCTGATTCCTGTGAAAATTAATAGGTGACGTCCTTATAGGGCTATGTGGGATTTAATGTCAATATATTTATTATAACGGCAGTTATTAGAGTTTTTTTTTGTTAACCTTTCCCCCTAATCCCCCCTTCCCTTTGGCCAATTTGGCTGAAAATCAATAGGTGTCGTCCTTAGAGGGTTCTGAATACGCATATAAAAGTTCATGACGATACATTCATTCCATCGGGAGTTGACTAAGACACAGCCAGCACTATTTTTTTTTTTTTTCATTTTTGGAATCAAGAGATCGGAAAAAACATGAAATTTTGTTGAAAACTCTTTATCGAACTTCTGACCGATTCCATAACTGGGGTCGATTTTAACTTAGTTTCTGCCCAGTCCAAGAGGACCTGAAGTTTCTTCTTAAAGAACTATATCTACGCCCTCAAATACAGGATCGCGTTGGACTTTAAGCTTGAGTTCTTGCCTACGCAGTGCCTACCCCCTCCCAAAATTCCTCATTGCACTTATATTATTTAAATTTATATTATCTTAAATTTTAATTAGCATTAATCAAAACTTTTATTAATTTATAAACGAAAAAAAAAAAGTAAAAAATACTTGGATGACATAATTTGAATAATTAATTGACCAAAACGGAAAAAAAAAAAACAAGACCATATTGAATAAATTGTCTTTTTACATCGGAATAATAAATAGCATTGATTGACAAGAAGAGCTTAAGCGTGGCACTCGGAGGAACGTAAAATCTCTGCCTCCCTTCAAGAAAAGAGGAGGTACAAGAGTAGAATGAAAAAAAATAGGAAAAAAAGGTGGACAGGCGGACAGACAAGAAGCCACTTAGTGAACACAATGGGCTCTTGGAGACGTATCTTTTTTGACAAGTAACTGGCTAGTCTGTCCATTAGCGCAGAAGGCTGGGGCCTCGTGACCTCATATCCCAGGAAGAGAGAACGTCAATTGAGATATATTACATAGTCAAGAAGGAACCTATGTTATCCAGGTTGTTGATGGGGTGCAGTAGAGTTCTGGGCGTGAAGGATGATGAGAGATGCGTTGTGAAGAGGAAGGATACGTTAGCGATGAGGTGGAAGAGCGTTAGCGATGAGGAAGAGAGGACGTTAGCGGTAAACGAAGGGGTTGTTAACGATGAGAGAGAGGGCGTTAGCGAAGATAAGAAAGCATCAGTGGTGATGGGGAAGAGCGTTTGCGATGAGGCGGAGATGCAATAGTATTAGTGATGAGGGGAGAGAGCGTTGGTGATGAGGAAGAAGGGGCATTAGCTACTGACATATATGGACGTTAGCGGGGGAACTAGGAAGATAGGAAAGTACAGATTAGCAATCGTAGGTGAATTATTATAGAACCTCGTGAGTACAACATATCCGGTAGAATGAATGTATTGACACAAAATTTTATATGTGATTTCAGAACCCTTTAACGATAATACCTATTGTTTTTCAGCTAAATCGACTAAAGGGGAGGGGGCGATTAGGGGGGAGGCTTAACATAAAAGCTTTAATAACTGCTGATAGAAAGAATGTATCGACACAAACGTTTATATAGGCGAAAGGACCACACATATCGATTTTCACCCAAATCGACCAAAGGAAAGGAGGGAATTTGGGGAGAAGCCTAACTCAAAAACTCTAACTGCCTTCATAATGGATGCATCGACACACAATTTTCATATTTGAATTTAAAACCCTTAACGACAACACATCAATTTTCAGCGCAATCGGCAGAGGGGAAGGGGGGAAACCGAGGGGGATCAACTCAAAAACCCAATTAATGTAATGAATGTATCGACATGAAATAATATATGTAAAGTCAAAACAAACAACTCCAAGATGACGATACATGTTAAACGTCAGGGGGAAAAAAAAACTCTAATAACTGCCGATGTAATGAATTTTTCGATACAAAATTTAGTATGTTTTCGGTTTAGGAATCCCTATGTAAGTCAACTGTTGATTGTTAGCTCAAACGGTCAATTGGTTTTGGGGGAGGAGCGAAAAATTAATTGATTAACTCATTCTGGAGAAGTACGTTGCCAGTGATTGCCCGAAAACTTTTTTTCAATGGGAATATTTATAAGAACCATTAATAAATTTGATGAAAATAGTGACTACACAATAATGCAAAATAATAATAAATGACAATATATACAAGTATAAATAAATAAATAAATAAATATAATATTAAAAAGGGCGCCGGTAGCTCAGTGGTATGCGTTCTTGTCTTCTGAGCTAAAGAACGTGTTTTCGAAACCCGACCGAGGCCCTTAGTTTATTTTTATCCGGGAGGTAAAATAAACTTAAGCACCCCGTCCTTCGAATGGGACGTTAAGCGATGGTCCCAAGCCTGTACGATGTCAGGTACTCGTTAAAGACCCCTGCCCTAAGCGAATAAAAATTTAGGGTAGGCAAAATTCAGGACTCCCACAGTAGAGTCGGGCTCATGCCCACCAGAGTGTCGAAAGAGCGCTCTGGTAGTAGGCGATATGACTTCGTAGTTAAAGCCCGGGCATGAGACATAATACCTTACTTATAATACTAAATAGTTGGAGAGAGAAAGAAAGAGTGAAAAAAAGGGGACTTTATATAAAAAAATAAATAAATAAATACTTTATTGCGTATTGTAATGAAGGAGCACTTGCATGACTTTACCTAATATATTTGAATTCATAAGTTATTATAATTTAATCTGTGAATCACGAAAAGTTCTTACTGAGCATAATTTTCCCATTTTGGGTGCATATTTGCATACATATTTCTTTTTTTTTTTTTCTCATATTTCTTTTCATAGCATTAACTTATTTTCGTGAGACGTCCATTTTTTCACGTTCTTCATAACTGAATATCCAGGGATCAGAACTAAATATCTGAAAGAATTTTTAATTCCAGAGTGTTTACCTATTGGAGTGATTCCCAGCGTCAAAGAGCTACTACTACTGATACAGGAGTCTTCTGATCCGTTAGGATTCAATCAGATTGTTCGATCACATTGAATCATGTTGCCTCGAACAGACTCCTACTTCAGGAAACAATGTTTCCTCTTTATGTGACAAGACCACTTTGACCTGGACAAAGAAATGTTGTTTTTTAGACATTTTTTTCTACTCAGTTCTTCTTGTCAATCCTGGTCCTCTATGTCTGAAGATCCTGTTTGTGAAACTTGCTAAATTGCACCTTCTGAACCCTACTTGAAACTTATACTTGAGATTTATCCTTTTGTAGACTCAACTTTTTATTTTTTTCCCTCTCGCAAAAGTGGGGAGTATTTTGTCTTTTCTTCATATTTTTTTGGGTAGTAAAAAAAAAAAAAAATGAAAAAGCTCTTTATAAATAATTTATGGTTTCCAGATTTACTTTGTGAAGCTCCATTCTAGGAATAGATAATTAAAATGCACAATTTCTTTGTCAAACTTCACTATATATTCTCAAATACTCAAAGTATTTGAGAATACTTGAGACTCAGAGTATTTGAGAATATATAGTGAAGTTTGACAAAGAAATTGTGCTCTTTATAAAAAAAATAAACACTTGTATACACAGCAAAAAAAAAAGTTGTCGGTGAATCACCGGCAATATACTTCTCCAGGACGTATTAATCAATTAATTTTTCGGTCTCCCTCTAAAACCACAGGGAATTGTGTGTGCGAATTAATAGGTCCTTACAGGAATTTGAATTTACGCAAGGAATTTTATCGTGTTTCAGACACACACACACACACTCTCATAAAATAATTTTGAAATCAGGGCTTTACATCGAATTTCTGAATAATTATATAACTTCCCCTATATTTGGGGAAGTCACAGAAGTAACAACAAAATAAATGGTCCGATTCTTAGGGGAAAATAACACATTCCCATTTTCTTATTTAATATATTAAATAATACTCTACATAATGTATGTATCAACACGAAATTTTATATGTGTATCCAGAATACCAAAAGGACGACACATAGTGATTTTCATTCAAATCGACCAAAGGGAAGGGGAGGATTATAGGAGGGGCTTAACCAAAAAACTTTAATAACCGTCGATGGAATGTAGTATCGACGAAGTCAACTATTGATTTTTGACGATTGTTTTTTGGGGGAGAGAGCAAAAACAAAAACACACAGATACGCAAAACTCGATTTCATTATAATAATTAAATTATCTGTGTAATTTCTGGTGCCCATGCACTTGAATGAACGATTTATGGAAATGCATTCATTGAAGCTCCAGATTTAAAGAAATCCCACCACATATTAATATATTACATGGTATTTTTCCCTCATAATTACAGTTGCATTAGTTCAAAGATAAAGAAGAAAAAAAAAAATTAAAAATAAAAATGGAACACTGCAACTGGTAATTTCATTCCGTCTATTCCGTATGTAAATTTATTCAGTGACCACTGAGATGATTTATTCTTTTACCGGTCCACTTCCTAAGGTTCAGGACTTATTATTATTTTTGTTCTTTGGATGGCCTTAGTTGGTATATTTCTTTTATTCTCAAAAGTGCAGAAGTGAAGCAAGAAAGATGCATCCATCACCTAAATGTTCAGAAATAGCATTTTAAAGGGAACTGATTATCATTTTACTATACAAAGTAGAGGGGAAGTTATGTAATCTGTCAGAAATTTTATGTTGATGTTGAGTTTTAAACGGAATTGCATGTTTTTTGACTGCCTGATTCCAAAAATGTATAAAACAAAATGTGACCTTTGTGTCTGTTCATCTGTGAACATTATAACTGCAGATGTAATGAATGTATTCAACACAAAATTTAGTATGAGAATGCAGAAGCCCCTATATAAGTCAACTCAGTGACGTAGCTAGCCGTCAGTGGGCCCTGTATCAAAATTTCTTGGGGGGGCCTTTTTCGGAAAATAAACAAAAAAGCTCGCATAAAAAAAATATATTTGAAAATAACAAAAACAAAAATACATATTAAAAAACTTAAGTATAAAAAAAAATATACAAATGGTTAAATAGGTACTTTTTTGCCTTTTTTTCGGCGAATTATATTATATCATCCATATGAAGAAGTGTTTAGTTTCTCAAGTTCTTCTTTTTCTTTGGTATTGATAAGTCCGATAGCCGTTCTTGTCTCATAGAAGTTCTAAGATAATTTTTAATAAGTTTTAATTTAGTAATTTAGGCTTGCCTTTATCAATATGAATAACATTTTCCGATTTTTTGCTTACGCATGTTGGAGCCTCTCTAGATCGGGGGCCCTGTATCATTGCTACAACTGCTACAGCGGTAGCTACGCCCCTGAGAACTGTTGATTAGCCACAAAGGTCGATTTTTTTTTATTAATACCATTTACTGAGGAAGCACATGTCCAATTCAACAACGATTTATTTATTTATTTACTTTTTAGTATTTTTAGAATTAAAAAAAAAACAATTCCTTCAATGAACTTCCCCAGCATGAATTAATCAACTACGTTACTACGACACACGCCTTCTTCCCGGATGTACGGGCACGACTTGCCTCGACATGGGTCCAGCCGGACCATTGGACGTCCCAGATACTATCTGGTCATGGCGACTTCAACGCCAAGCTTTTCTTTTTTAAAAGAAAAGACAGCCCCAACTGTGCGTGCGGTGGCGTCGAGACTGCGGAACACGTGGTCATCGAATGTCCACTGTACGACGGGCCTAGGGCGGCGTTGATACGCTCTACCGGATCGTACCTGGGGCTGACCCTGCAGCAGCTGGTGGCCGAGTCTTGTTACCCGGCACTCACCCAATTTGTAGCGGAGTGGAGGAGGCGAAAAAACGCCTCCTAACCTCGAGCCTCGGCGGGCCTAACCCGGCGTGAACTTCCGAGAGTCAGCGCACTCCAGAAAGCTACAACTATGGTTCCTCACCGAGGACGAAGAGGGTGTTATGGTCCCACACCAGGGACGAAAGCACCCAAGAGCTCTGGGAGGAGGTTTTAGTGGGTGCGATTCCCACACTGTTGGGAAGCTCGATACTTCCCTTCGTCCGTTAGGGATTTCCTCCTCCCAGAGAGAGTAAAAAAAAAAATAAAATAAAAAAAAAATAAAAAAAAATACTACGTTACTACATACGGACTTCTGAATGTTCATACTAAAATTTTGTGCCGACAAATTGATTATATCGGCCGCCATTACGGTTTTTGGCTTGTGACACCCCTCTCCTGACTGCCTTTTCCTTCAACCAAATTAATAAGAGTCATCCTTATGAGGATTTGAATTTAAATATAAATTTTGAGTTGCCCCAACCGTTGGACCTCCCATTCTCTGATTTTCCCATTTCCCTTTGGCCGATTGGCTGAAAATCGATAGGTTTAAATATAAAATTTCTTATCGATACATTCGATTTATCCGGGACCGTTATTATGAGACCTGATCACACTTGAGTTTAATAATTTTTTTTTTAAATATTATTTTGAAGTATATATATTTATAGAATGTACGTGGGATACCCAACCTTCGATATGTCCTAACTACATCTGAACCCTACGCGGACGGTTACTTTCCCCCTTGGTTCGTAGCCCCGGGCGCCATATTAACTAAGTCCACCCCTACTGTGTAATTGCAATCTCTTTAAACGAAACTTACATTTTCTATGTTCTCCGAACAACTCATACCATAATAACAATTACACTTTGTATTGTAATGGACAGGTAGCTTGAAGAAAGGGTACCAAAAGGGTGTACCAGAGTACAAAAAAGACAGAAAAAAAACCCTAAAGAAATTATTGTCCTTTCAATGATTTCATAGACATAGCTTTTTGCCCATCTTGAAACAAAAACCAAAGCCAAAAACCTTTTAGTATGAAAGTAATAAATTTCCGGACCCTTTCACCCTGTAAGAGACGGTACGACTTCAGAGGCCTTCCTTAATCATTTCGTTACAGCTCATTTCTGTCAGAGAACTGCGTGATGGGAAGGGAGACTCGTCAGACACTTTATTGCAGTTGGGGCGCCGCCAACCTACTTCCCCTAACATAGAATTTCTGAAGGGGTGCGTACGATATATGTGAAAACGCTCAGGTATCATTGTACTCTTCACAAGACATAAGTGTACTCCATTCAAAATAAATCACACATTGAATTCTATTGTTTTCTTAACCTTTCTTCACTCTGTCCTAGGAATCTTGCTTCGCTGAATTAAAAAAAAACTTCATTTTTTTCAATCTGTCTGATACTTGGAGACAGAAACAATTATTTCACACTATTAATCCTTAGTATTTAAATTTAAAAAATGTTGAAATCAGGGCTTAAAATCGAATTTATGACCGAATATATAACTTCCTCTTATACTTCATATATTTGGGGAAATAATAGAAGTAACAACAAAAAAAATGGTCCGATTCTTCGGGTAAAACAACACATTCCTATTTTCTTATTTAATTTATTTGAGAAAAAATAGTAAAACTAAAAGTGTGTGTCGCGATGTCTCTACAGAATGTATGTATCAATACGAAATTTTATATGTGTATCCAGAATACCAAAAGGACGACACATTGATTTTCAGCCAAATCGACCGAAGGGAAGGGGAGGATTATAGGAGGGGCTTAACACAAAAACTTTTATAATTGCTGATGTAATGAATGTATCGATACAAAATTTTATAAGTAAATTCAAAGCCTTATAAGGATGATATCTATTAATTTTCCGTGAAATTGACCGATAGGGTAGAGTAGGATCAGAGAAGGGGGGCTTATCACAAAAACTCTAATAACTGCCAAAGTACTGAATGAATCGATATAAAAATTGGAATGAGGATTCAGAAGGTCGTGTATAAGTGAACTATTAATTTTTATCAAAAACAATCGATTGGTATAAGAGGTATAGCAAAAACGTAATTAATTGCTGGAGGACATTGCAGAACAGTTACAGACGATTTTCATAAAACTTTGAGCCTAAATGATTCTGACTGACAGGCAGCGGGTAGCGTCATAACTTGTTTCAAAAGTACCCAAAAAAAAAAAAAATTTAATGATGTAAATAAATTGTAGATAGTTTTCTTCCTCTTCGACAAGACAGGAAGTCACTCAGAGTGACAAAAAAGACATCGCGGCCACTCTGCTCAACCATTATTTTTTTTCTACATCTATTCTTCCATTGTCACTCCAGTCTAGGTGGCCAAGGCTCATCTTTTATTTATACCATTATTGAATGATTATTATATTTTTTCTAAATAGATCTACGTAAAAAATGACAATAGGTAGCACTCAGTATGTCATTATAATCAAAATTGAAACGGATACTTAAGTATAATGTATAACACGGAAAATGTTATACATCTGGCACAAGACCTAGGATACAGTATGTACTTCCTCAGGTATAGCAAAGGTATTGCCGAAGTTATGTAATTAGGTCGGAAATTCATATTTTCCGACTCTTTGATTCTAAAAATAAAAACAAAAAATGTATTCGGTGAATTACTGGCAATTTTCTACTTCAGTACAAATTAATCAATTTAATTTTTCGCTCTCCCACCAGGGGCGGATCCAGGATGTTCATCAGGGGCGGGGTAAAATTTCGTTCAATGGTTGAGTTTGTAAACGAATGACGTCATTACAGTCTGTGCACAAGACCGCAAGAGGACCTTCGTGCATCACTAGAACGTCTTTCCCAATTTAATGCATATTTCTTTATCCTTAACTGACTCATGAGCCTCTGGGCTAGGGAGGGAGGGGGGGGGGGGGGAGGGGAGAGATAATTTTGCTTTACCCCCGCCCCCCTCCCTTGTATCCGCGACTGTCTCACACTGAAACCAATTCACCAATTCCGTTGAAAAATATGTGTTTACTGAGATACTTCTGAATCATTATACTAAATTTCGCATTGATACATTCATTACACCGGGAGTTTAGTAACGTTAGTGGGTGTTTATGTTGGAAGTTGTGTACTCAGATGAACAGGAATAACATATTTGTTCCCATCAATAAAATTTGAAATACCTAGTTAATTTTTTTGAATAGTTTTATATCAAACTGCCTCATTATGAGGGCAACCTCGAAAGCCAGCTAACATACATAAAATAATAAAATCTGTGAGTGGTCAGACTACATTTTAGAAAATACTTCGGGTTTTGAGTACATTCTTGGTTTGAGTATCATGTACTGCTTATGTTAATCACTTCATCAAAAATCTCTTCGAATAAATGTAGATAATACTAAAAAGCACATATTATATACAATACATTTCTTCAAAGGCCTCCCGGTTTGCGAGATATATGTCGAAAACCATCTTAAAATGACGTCTCGAAACCCATCTATTTTGATGTTTGCTCGATTTACGCGAAAACGTTTAGTCCTATAGAAAAATTTGTTTTTTTCATAAATATTCCTTATTAAATTTCCAACCATTAAAATATCCTTAAATGTGAGCTAGAAGCAATAAGAAAGTTCTAGAACTTCAAACCATATACAATTTTCTGTAGAATTAATAATAAAGAAAATGTATCTGATTTTATTTATATTTTACTTTGTTAAAGATATATATGATTCTAATCTGAACTTTCAAAAGAAATTTTAAAAATATATTTCAGAAAAGCTTCACATAATAATATTTCATGTAAATAAACGTTGGGAGGAGTGTAGTGCATTCTTTAGGCTGGCTCAGGTAGAGGAAATATGATACTTTAAATATTTTTAAAACATAACAAACATGCATTCTTGACATTTCTACCTGGCTAGATGTTCTACCATAATTAGTTTTATAAAAAAAATAAA
The DNA here is from genome assembly GCA_963662175.1 of Aradus depressus. Taxonomy (NCBI): domain Eukaryota; kingdom Metazoa; phylum Arthropoda; class Insecta; order Hemiptera; family Aradidae; genus Aradus; species Aradus depressus. The sequence continues at coordinate 14,232,343 of OY759214.1, read as the reverse complement.
AATAAATTATATTTGCTAAATGTAATTGGACATGAGAGTATGTCGGTTAATTTAACCTAATGTCATTTCATGACAAGCTGGAACTAAACAAAAAAAATATTAATAAAGAAAAGAAATGACTGGACGAGCATTCACAAAGGGTAAAAGTCGCAGGCAAATCACCAGCAATATATGTACTTCCCCAGTACGGATTAAACATTGTGTGTTCTCCCTCCAATATGTCGTACTTTTGTGCTGATTATCAATAGTTGCGTTCTGAATCCTCATACTAAATTTCATGTCGATACATTCATTACATCGGCAGTTATTAAGATTTTTGAGTAAAGCACCCTCTTCACCCCTCCTGGATACATATAGAAAATGTTGTGTCGATATATTAGTTCCCTGAGTGACAGTTTTCTGGTGAACTCAAAATCGAATTTCAGACAGATAACATAAATAGAAGATTGGAGGATGCGGTACCCGGGCAGGGCAGGCTTCTCTTTGGAGGAGTCCATCCATATAGGTAGGTAGGTACTCAATGGGAAGGATTGCCATTCACTCTGTCTCTTCATACAGGATTCTACAAAATTTAGAATATTTATTTTTGAACAATTTAATTATTAAATTATATATTTATACTATAATATATCATTGTTCATACTAGTAAAGAAAGAAGTAGAACAAACTTCTTGTAATTCCTGTGGAAAATATTTATAGAAAGGAGATAATTAAATTAATAATGAAATAGAGGATACATTTGAAAGGTTGAAGGGAAGTAAGTGATAAATGTAGTGCGTAAGGATAAGTGACGTTATGAGGACGCAAGGTTGGGGTAATTCTTTTGTAGAGACGCGAGGCCATAACTCTGTCCTGTCTTACGTGGCACTAACAAGGGAGCCGGCGGGAACTATATCAATTATATAGAGCACTCGGGAGACCCACCACACAATATAATAATCTAATCATATTATATAGCACGTCGTCCTTCGGTTGGGACATTAAGCTATAGTCCTGAGCCTCAGACGCTACTCAAAGACTCCTAGTTGGACAACATTTAGGATTCCTACAGTAGGAGTCGTCCCCAGCACGATTTAATCAACTTACAATTTACCGATTTAATTGAAAATTTCGTGTTGGTATATTTATTACACTGGCAGTTTTAGGGGATTTTGTGTTACGGCTTAACTTAAGCTTAGCGATATCCGGAGAAAGAATAAAAAGCTTATTCTCTGCCACCTCTTCTCCTTCTTCCACTTGGCAACAACCTCAGAGGGTTGAAAATGTTACATCGAATTTCTGACTAATTACATAACTTATCCTATATATCAATAGGTGTCATACACAGGGACTTATTATTCCCCATTTCAAAATTTCGTGTCGATACATTCGTATCTCCTTAAACAACAATCATCCCATAGAAGCCTAAGAATCACATTTACGACAATCGTAAGATCAAGACTGCAGGATAGTTAGCGGCTTTTAAGTCTAACAAATATTTTTTTAAAACATTTTCCATTCAACAAAAAATGTATGCTACTACTGTGATTGTAACTATACCTGTTGATGGTGTAATGCCAATAACGGGAGTTTTCAAAAAAAGAAGTTTGTTTTAATTATTTATTACATGTCTCCACATAATATTCGTATGTTCTAGTTTTCACATAATATATCCAAATTTCCACATAATATATCCAAGTTTCCATGTAATATGTCCAAGTTAACACATATGTCCAAGTTTACACATAGTATGTCTACGTTTCCAGATAGTATGTCCGCGTTTCTGAACTTGGAAGTTGACTTGAACTGTCTTCAGGGGGCAGGTTCATTGTGTGAACTGACTCCTGGCTTACTCTATAGTTACAATTGTCTTTTTGTTTATTTTATTGTATTGTATTTTTTATTTGTGTATTGTGAGTTCATGAATCACAGAAGTCTCATTGGTTATGCGGGTAGGGCTGCCAACTGAGGGGCGAGGCTTTGAAAAATGTCCCTACTATTGTTATCTTTGAGGTCCTCCATGGGTGGCTTCTTTCTGACGGCTTCACTTAAATTATCTGCTCATACATTATTTTATATTCTTTAACGTAGTGAAATTTGATAAAACATTTATTTTTTTATGTTCTGTTTTAGAAGAGCTTACTTTGATACTGTCATTTGTCCTAATTTGAGTATATTTTTAAATAAAATTCAAACCATTTGGCGCAGGAACTAAAATGAAGTTCCGAGAAGAGATATATATTGTGAAGGTTGTTAATTTGGAATACAATAAAATATAAATTGGTAAATGAGGTTAGGGGACTTTCACAAATTGGTAGTGACCATGAGAATTTTTTTAAATAGGTAAATATTATATTTGAATTTCTATTTTTACTATTATAATAATTTTTTTAAACAATAGGGAAATATTATATTTAGTTGATGTGGTTGGGCAGATGGTTCGGAGCGAGCTCAAGGTTATGTCAGGTTCCTTGGAGTCGTAGAACGGGACATATTTCTTTTCAGCTCATAGTTGGGACTTGTGCTAGTTGACTCCAGAGCGGGCATCCTCTTCTTTCCTCGCCTCTTAGGATGCTGCCATATAAATGTGTGGATGAACAGACGTGCCACTAGACGGATAGAAAGACATGAACCACTGAACATCCGCTGGGAGCCTCTTTTATTTCCATTCCGTCCCTGGTGATGTCATTTCAATCTTCAATACATATATATAAAATATTAGACTGCGGCTTATTTTTTTTTTTTTTGGAATTTTTGCCGTGCCGCTTCTTGAAGGTGCTCGAAATCCAAAAAAATATGATTCTGAAAAATTGAAACCTTTAGTTCAACATTAACCTGTGCTGTGCCAGACCCCCAAAAAATAATAATTGAAATTTTATGATTTTTTTGCGATTCAGGATTGCATTTCTATGAAAAAAGTCAAAGAACACTTTTTTCTTAAAATTGCCTGATCTATTCGAAGAAAATTTTTATTTTTGAAGAAAGTGAAATTTTTGAAATGTTGCCTCTTGCTGAGCTTTAGTGGTTTAATCTTGTTAAAATTAATTAAGATTGTTAAAATTATTTGAAATTAAAATAAAAAAATAATATTTAAAATTGTTAAATCAACAAATAAAAAAAAAAAAAAAAAACTGATGAAAATCCTTATATTCTTTTTCAAATTTTACTTTTTTGGGGGTTCTGGCGGCACGGTTGACCTAAAGGTTTCAAATTTTCAGAATCTTCTTTTTTTTTTTCAAACACTTTCAAGGGACGGCTGGGTAAAATTAAAAAAATAATAATAAAATAAGCCATAGAATTTTGCTCCGACTTTTTTCTTCTACGTGGATTGTGGTTTCTCTTCAAACGTTCCGCTCTGTTTTAAGGCCGAAAATTACAAGAAAAGAAGTCAATGTAGATATGCCCTAGAAGCAACAAGCGTACATTGTTTCAAGTGTAACCACCTCGATCATTTTCATGCGTTAACGAAGGTCAACGACCTCACAAAACATCTCTCGTTTTTTTTTTTTGTTTATCTCAGGCTGAAATAATCTTTGAAACTATGTCAAATATGAATTTTTTCTATTTTAAGCATGTAGTACGGTAGAATAATGAGCGGTACAATCAGCCAGGTTATTTGCCTAATATGGGTTCCTGTTTTGATTATCAATCTGAAACTCAAACAAATCACCATGAATTACCATGGTACCGATTCCAGACTCCATTCTCACACCCAATCTAACTCCACTTCCATCTGTCTATTAGCCGTCATCGACTCAACAACACACTAAGCCCCCCGGAGTCCTGCGTAGGTTCCAAATGCGAGAGAGGGCCTTTTGAAATAACCGGTTTACAAATGAATCATGAGGGCGCGAAATTACCTCCCGGCAATCAGCTGATTGGAGCGCGGGCGCGGGCGCGCGGGATAACTTGCACAACAAGAAACATATGATTCATGGAGGAGAAATTCTTATTTAGAGGTTGCCTTAGGGCCCAGACACTGTTACACAATATGCAGTTAGAGCCCTCCGCTAATTACAATACATAATATGACGTAGAGGTAGCTTATATAATATGTATCCTTATGTAGATCTTTCTTAAAGATATATGTACGCTTGTGCGTTCATCTATGCGTAATGTATACGATAGTCTTTAAATTTATTACTACAATACCTAGTAAATAATCATATTACGCAGTAAAAATAAAATATATGTGATGTGGCCATTATAGGACTTTCTTATACAAACTACGCTTACAGATCACTGTCTATCATCGATTTCATTGTACAACGTAATTATAAGAGCGACTTTCTTATACCCAGTAATGTCAGTATGAAATGATTTTGAGAAAGGGCAGCTGGAGAGAGAGAGAGTGATCGGAAAGCGTGGATGGTATAAGAATGTCCTGTAACACATCATCAATTCGCTACGAGATAAAATTTAAACATTATTTCGAAATATTTCTTACGGAAATTTATTTATCATTGTTTGAGGCGGTATAATTTTGGTGCTAATGATCCTATCTCAAATCTGAATCCTGATTAGAGAAATTTTTGAATAATATAATTTATTGGGAATTTAATAAGAAACATTTTTGGTAAGAACAAATTTTTTGATAGGACGAACCGTTTTCGGTTAAATCAAGGAAACGTCTAAAAATATGTGTTTCAAAACTACACTTCAGGATGCGTTTCGGCATGTATCTCAAAAACTAGACGACCTACAACTTTTACTAGAACATTTTCTTTGATTTAATCATAATTATAAGCGGCATCTTGGGCTCTAAAGAAAAGTGGTCTCAATTTTTTGATCTGAAAATTTAATCAGATTTAAGTTAGCACATGTGATGACATTCAAGGCAAATATAAGTATGTAGCTATTTTTGTGAGAAAAAGGTTCTCGGATCTTTTCCTGAAAATTGTTTTCTTGCAATAGAGCTGGAAAAAGAGAACTGTTCAAAGCTGTTCCTTTATGCCCAAGTTGGGAGTACTTACACAAGGACGTTAATCCAAACAAAAATATAAGAAAATAATATTTAATCACCAGAGGCTCGTCCCAGAGTAAACATTATTTTTCCTTTATCCGTTCTACTACGAAGACGGGCAGAAACTAGGAGTGGTTGCTGGCTCTCTGCAGCTCCACTAGAAGTGCAGTTTGTCTTTGCCTGCTCCCTTCTTGTTGTCGGATGTATTCTGTTGTCCAGGAAGGATGGTTGGTTAGCATGAGGCCAGGCCGTCTGTTCTCTTCCTCACAGCTGTTTTACACATGTAATTATCTACCATGTTGATCAGGAATGGGAGGGGGGTGACGCGCACATTGTGTCTACCCCTAGGCTTGGTTACCCTGCTAACGGTTTCCACACAACACTATCCCCCCCGCCATTTTGTTGTCTATCGACCCTCTTGCCTGGATTTCCGTTTTAATTGTTCCCCTGTTTGGTTTACCCCCTCCTACCCCTTGCTCCTGTTTGGATGACGATGGTGTGGCAACCCTGCTGTTGTTGTGATTCTGCGCATGCTCGGGTCGAATCGTCCAAACACCCTTTCTCTCATTCTGCACGAGATACCAACCTTCTATTATACTTTTCCCCCTCCACTCCTATCCAAGATCATCTATCATCACAGATTCCATCTACATTCAAAAGTAGATTGGTGTAATATCAGGAAACTCCATCTCTATTCCTGTAAGAGTTCATTTAAAGTAAAAAAATCTTCCCAGAACACATTGATTTTCTGACTTCTTACATCATTTTCCAAATTTTATATTTTCTTATTTTCAGCTATATATCGTCTTATTTCGAAGTCTTAACGCAATTAATAGAAGATAGAGAAAATAAACAATAAAATAAAATATCAGTAAGCCCTAAGTAAAAAAAAAAAATATAAATTAAATTAGTGCTACTATGGACAAAATTAGACAATAATAAATAAAAATAAATAATTAGAATAAACAACCTAATTAAAAGGAAAATAAATGTATCCATACAGAGAAGAAAAGGAAATAAATTAAAAATATATAAGAAGAATGCACAGAATAGATTCGGAATAAAATTAATTTGAGAAAAACTTATGTAAAAATTAATTAACAAAAACCCGAATACGAATAAACGGATCATCGGATCCTTGGAACGATTCACTTGACAAGTATTATAAGTTTTCGCTCTCCCTCCAAAACCATTCAACAATTTGGGTTAAAAATCTATACTTGATTTACATATATACTGAATTTTGTATCGATAAATTAGTTACATGGGGTTTTTGAGTTGAGACTTCTCCTGATCCCTTCTGCCGATTTCGCAGTGAAATTGGTCTAAGAGAAGGGTTTAAAAGAAGGGGGGCTCAACTCAAAAACCCTAATAACTGATGTAATGATGTATCGATACAATATTTAGTATGAGGATTCGGAAGTCTAAATGTAAGAAAACTATTGATTTTTACTCCAAAGAGTCAATGGAGCGAGGCGCTAAAAGATAAGTGATTAATACGTTCTGGGGAAGTACATTGCCGGTGATTCATTGCTAAGGAGTATAGGGGAAGTTATGTAATCTGTCAGAAATCCGGATCTATCAGTTTTCCTGCCGAAAGCGAATGAAAAAAGAAAAAAATTGCTTTATGTGTTTTGTGTGTCGCGATAATTACCGATAGAATAAATGTATCGTCACGAAATTGCTAATGTTTATCCAGAACCACAAAAGGACGATATCTATTGATTTTCAGCAAAATCGACCAAAAGGAAGAAAGGGATTAGGGTAGGGGCTTATCCAAAAAAGTATGACATTTTGTATGTGTATCCAAAATGTAAGAAGGAAACACCTATTCATTTATAGACATATTGGCAAAACAGTGGAGGGGGTTAGGGGAAGACAACACAAAAACTTTAATAGCTGCCGTAAGCGAGAGTAAAAAATTAATAGATTAATTTGTGATGGGGAAGTTTATTGATGGTGATTCACCAACAACTTTTTTTTAAATTTATAAACATTCCTACCAATTACAACACAAAAAAAATGTACTAATTATATGAACATTTTACTAAAATTAATTATAAACTTTAATACAAAATGTTGCGTTGGTTAATGACGATGAACCTAGGATACTTAGGGGAGGGTGCCAAATAGAGCTGTGGAGATGTCTTATCTATGTCTGTGTTTGTATCGATCTGGAGCATATTGTCCACCATATTGTACAAGGAGAGAGCGCATGCGTCAGGGCGGGAGCGGGACACCCTCTAACGATTTTCCCGCCTGCTGCTCCTGCTCTTCAGTTGTATAGCGCTCCTCCTCCCTCCTCTCCCAACCAACACATCGCCATTTTGTAATAACAACTTCTATAGAACATTAGATTGCTCCATTTGGAAAATAAATATACAAAAAAAAAAAAAAAAAAATTGTATTTTTGACAAATTAGTTTGTTTAAATTTTTTGAAGTGAAATGAGTAACTACAAAAATTTTTTAAGGTGTTACTTAAGAACTACCTAGATGTCTTCATTATAAGTGAAAACACCGATTTTGAGCCCTGGCACAACCGTTTACCATTTAGATCATAAATTCTAATAAATGCTTACTGAGCTCAAGATCGCAGGTTCGAAACCCGACTGAGGCCCTTAGGTTTTTTATCTGGTAGGTGAAAAAACCTTCAGAACGCTTTCCTACGTATAAGACGTTAAGCTATGGTCCCGGCCTGTACGTCAGGTACTCGTTAAAGAACCCCTAGCCTAGGTGAATTACAAAAATGTATCTGTGAACACGATAATTCCCGACAGATGACTGACTTGGAATAAACACGTTTCGCAGGCTTGACAGAAAGTGAAACGGCGATTTGGACTACTCAAAAGACAAGCGATCTCAACCAAGACCCATCAGACCTATCTGGACGTATGGCGTTCAGCTCCTAGGGTTCTGCCAAGCCCCCCCAAACCAAAAGAATTCAAGCCATTTAAAATAAAATCCTGCGAACAATCACACAATGCCCAAACTACGTTTCAAACACAACATTACATCATGACCTGAACATACCATCTTTATATGTAGTCACACAACATCCTTACACAAATCACAAGTTTATGCCAAATCCGAACCCACCAGTGGATGCTATGTCGGTCCGGTGCTTGCCGGGTGGCCCTCCACGTCGACTGAATCGTTGTTGGCCGCGTGACCTTCTAAATGAAGAGGAGACGGTTGTGTTTACCAGCATATAGACTCATCAAAACGTGAAAAAAAAAAAAGTGAAAACATAGACATGAAATTTTATATGGGTACCCCATAAAGACAGCACCTTTTGATTTTTAGCATAGTCGGCTGGAGGGAAAGGGGGTTATGAAATGTTGATCCCCTTCCCGAAATTGCAAAACTTGTCTAATATAAATTAAAGTAAATTTTGTTTCTGAAAACGCGCCTTCAACATGTAGACACTCATTCCAGAGAACCTACTTTATTAGATAAATCGACTAGTTGTCTATTATTTTAATTTATAGACATCAATTTATAAGATTCAATGAAATTGTGGTCGTTTAACCACTTAAGTTGGAGGACAATGTTCCTTACGTTAATTATGTTAATGACCGGTGATCGTGGTCCTGGTTACACCACGTAAACAGTACCGTGTTATTACTTCATCAGTAATTTAATTATTATTATTCAATTACTAATGAAGTATTAATAACATTATTAGGTAATTATGATCTAACTCGTTTGATTATCAATAACACTTTTTGATAAATGGTTAAACGAAACATCTAAAAAAAAAATTGAAAAAGAGGGCATTCCGTTCATCAAAATCGGCTTCAACTATCTTTAATCTCTCTTTTTAATTTAAAAAAATGAATAAATAATGATAATTTGTTTGAATTTGTCGCTCATGCCCGGGCTTTAACTACGAAGTCATATTGCCTACTACCAGAGCGCTCTTTCGTTCGATAAACGAAGTGCTGAGGGAGATATGTAATCGGTCAGTAATTCAATGTTGAGTTTTCACCGAAATTTCTAAAAAATATATATTTCCCATCAGTCTGTGCGTGTAATTAATTTTCAGCCAAATAGGCCAAGGGGAAAAGGCGATTAAATAGGGCCTTAACACAAAATCCCCAATAACTGTCGATGTATTGAATGTACGAAATATTTGCACGAAATAATATATGTTATCCAGATCACCACCTATTGATTTTTAGTCAAATCGGCCAAAGGAAAGCTGGGGGTCAGAGGAAGGTGCCCAATTCTATTAACTGCCGATGTATTGAATGTATCGACATGAAATTTAGTATGAAGGTACAGAAGTCCTAGAATAAGACAGCTTTAGATTTTTAAGCAATTCGGTGAATTGGGTTTAAGGTGGCAGCGAACACTTATTTGACTTTTTTTTATTTATTTATTTTGTGCCAAAATATAATATATACATTAAAAAAAATTAAAACAAATTTCTTATAAAAATATATATAAAATTATGTTTGGCCTTTTATAAGAAAATCTTGATGTAAAAATTTACAAAGGCATTCTAGTGTTGAACTGAGGTTAAAGTTTGTGTGGTCAATTGGCCCTTCAAAGTATGAAAAGATGAAAGAACCTCATTGAGAATGTGTCCTTTACAAGGGCTGTCGCTACACTTCCATCAAACTAAGGGCCGGGCTCTCAAGTGTACATTGGTGTTTGTGTTCATTTAAAGTGCCGCCTTACCAACTCCTTATTCGCGCCTTTTTTCATTAACCCTTTTTTTTATTTTTCAGAGTTTTCCACTTACCCTTATTTTTTTCTCATCAATTTTTTATATAATTAAAGCTGAAGATTTCTATGAAATTTTAATGTACAAATGTCGTTGTTAAATCACCACGAATTAATCTATCTAGGAGATAAAATAAACTTAAGCACTTTTAGGGACGTTAAGCGAAGGTAGCCGGTACGATGTCGGGGTTAAAGACCCGTACCCTCGGTGAATTAAGCTAGGCACGCTAAATTTAGTACTACCATAGTTGGACTCATGTCCACCAGAGTGACGAAAGAGCGCTACCCGCGTTAAAGCCCCGGTCAGAAATTCAATTCTGGGTTTTCACTGGAATTACATATTTTCCGACCCTCCGATTCCAAATGAAATTAAAAAATGTCTGTGCGTATGTCTGTGGACCCATGAGGTCCTCATCTATTAATTTTCCACTAAATCAACCGAAGTGAAGTGGGGTAATCAGTGATGGCAGGCTCGACGTAAAAACTTAAAAAGATCATAGCGAAAATGGTCAAAACTTAGGGTACCTTGAAATGTGAAATACCTTGAAACTCGATCTCGTGTTTTAGCGAGATTATCATACTTAAAGTTATAAGAATGTAAAAACAAAACCATCTTGTTCAGGTGATTCTTTCTGGCACCTCTCACGAGCAATTTCTTTTGTAGCCATACTGTCTGCCTTTCAACTTTTAAAACAAAAATCGAAAAAAAAAAAAAAAATTGAAGAAAAAAAGAGAAAAGGGTTTCCAAAAAAGCAGAGAATGGAATCTGATGGTGAACCGGAGGAGCATTGTTTTAACAAATGTCGAACAAGAGGACGGTCTCGGTGGGGGTTAAGGAGGCATGATCCGTGTCGAGGCTTACCGACCACTGCATCGAGTCTCCGCCCGTGGATGGGTCCCGCTATCGACGAGACCAACTCGATTAAACCCCGTGGGAACCAACCTGATCCGACACACTGCTGGCCCGTTATAGACTTGTGCAAGATGGGACCTCGCTAACCACTTCATATCAGTCTTAGTCAGTTTGTATGAGGTGTTGGCAAGCTACTTGCGAGGGTCCGTGAAAGGATTCGACAACGTACATAGAAAAGAGAATCAGCCCTACAGAGAAAGCGAATCTAACCGAATAAGGTGATAAGTGCCCAGGCTTAAAATGAATCGCAGTCTTTATTCATAAAATAGTTATTGCGATTCATGCCTGGACATCATATTACCTACTACCAGAGCGCTCTGTTCGACATCCGACCCTATTGTGAGAGTCCTAAATTTTGCCTACCCAGATTTGTTATTCACCTGAGGTAGGATATTTAACGAGTACCTGATTGCTTAAGTCTCATCCGAAGGACAGCGTGCTCAAGTTTTTTTCACGTCCCAGATAAAAAACCTAAGTGCCTCTATTTATTTCCTTTTTCAAGGTCTAACAGAATATATCGAACAAATTGGTTGTTGAAACGTAGGAAATATTTACGTAATATCCCGAATTATATACCTGTAGGTAGCACTGAGAAACTGAGTGTAGGTACTTATGATATGTAGGAGAGTATCGATTAACGTGACTAATTAGGGACATATATCGTTCTGATAATCAAAAAGTTAAAATCGAAGAAAAAAATAATAAGAAGAAGAAATAGATGGTTTTATCATTATGGGCAATAAGATAGTTAGGCCTTGAAAAAGGAAAGAAATCAAAAAAAATAAAGTTTCCGAAACGTTGGCCAAATACTGAGTTTTTCAATGCATTTCTGGGTGACTTTTTCTTATTTTTCCCAACTTTTTATTTTATTTTTTCTATGGAAGTTCGACTTTATAAACTATTGATTATCGGAAAAAAATATCTCTCTAAGTCCACATGGCTCCTTAGTGCTACCTACAGATATACAAATTCAAGGAACATATGAATTAAAAAATAATGTAACAAAAAAAATGTGAATGTTAGAAGGGTTGGGGTGATGGTGGTGGGATCTACCGTCGGAACGAGTGGACTATCCAATTAATCCGGAGCGGAGGACCACACTGCGGACAGCCTGATCCATCAGTGTCAGACAGATCTAATGGTCCTCTCCTCAACATCTAGCAGAAATAACACTGTATCTCTTCCAGCTACCCACCGTCCACAGTCCACTGTCCACAGCACATTATTTCATCCATTGTTTTCCCTTTCTCCCTTCTTCTAATTAATGTCTGACGTAGACGTTGAAAAGCAACCAAAGGGAGGTTATAAAAAAAAAAGGACAACGTTGTTCTTCGTCAGAGGGGAAACATTTCATGTTCTTCTAGTCAACTTGACAGTGGAAATGAGCGTAGATAACTACGCTCCGCGCACCGCTATTCCGACTACTGTCCCCGTATGTCTGTCTGTCTGTCAAATGACTCAATCGGAGAGATTTATATTCATTGCGTTGTTCCTTGTCACAAATATTCATCATTTTTCATGGCTAGAATGTTTCCGAGAGAGAACTGAAGGGATGAGAAAAACCGTGAGTCCTATCTGTGTGTGTGTTCACTTGAAAAGAAGGAAAGAATGAAATTTGAGCAGCAACATTTTTAATTTAACTATTGTTAGTTATTATGACTCATGCCCGGGCTTTAACTACGAGGTCATATCGCCTACTACCAGAGTCTATTGTCACTCTGTTGGACATGAGCCTGACTCTACTATGGGAGTCCTAAATTTTGCCTACCCTAATTTTTTATTCACCTAGAGCAGGGGTCTTTAACGAGTACTTGACATCGTACAAGCTTAACGGCCATCCGAAGGACGGCGTGCTTAAGTTTATTTTATCTCCCAGATAAAATAAACTAATGAGCTTGGCCGGGTTTCGAACCCGCGATCTTAAGCTAAGCACGCATACCACTGAGCTACCATTATAAATATTTGAGTTGCCAATTATAAAATAAAATAAAAAAATACATATAAATCTCTACTTCTATAGAATACGATTTCTGTGTGTAGCTAACTGACTATCTTTGCGATAAACTTCTGAACCGTGAACAGATTTCGGTGCGGTTTTCACCTACATTTAGAATATTTTTCAAGGAAGGCTTTAGACTACATAACATCACGCTTTACTATGCGGAGGCGTTTGTAATTTTGCACATTTATTATGTTTCTGGCACATTTAATACTTGCGTTCGGTCTTCAATTCAGGTTTTGATTTTGTTTTCAAAGATGTAGTACCATGCTTGGAGATCAGCTTGCCGGTGAGTTCGCAAATATTTTGCTGGAAATCGGAAACGGTGCATAACCGTCCACCGATGAAAAATCAATCTCGAATGAAAAATCAATTGTCGTTTTGCAACAAAGATAATTATGTCGAGTTTGGATATTAAGATAAAAATGATTATGAATGTACTAATTGGATCATTAATTGACGACTACATTAAAGTTTGTGAAGATAGAATACTAATTAAAGTAGATAATTTCCCATGTCTAGAATAGTATGGGATGGGACAGTGCTTAGTGTTGTGTTGTGAGCGAGGACAAGGTCGTGAGGCCGGAGTCAGCTTCAGGGAGTTGTGTTATAATTTTAATGATGGGAGGAGGAACGAACCAGATGTGCATCAAGGCTCAGATCTTTCACACTGGATAATGAGGAGTTTGGTAAAGTCAGCCGAGAGCATACAGGGTATAAGGCAGGGACAGAGAGACCAAACAGAGGCTATTGTTGTCTTTCATTGGGACTCGTTCAAAGAAAAAAATAGAGCACGATCAACAGAAGAGAAGAGAGAAGGCAAAAAGGAACTAGAAAGAGAACCAGGAGCGACGACCAGAAGAAAGGTGTAAAAAGACTGTGCTACTCATTCATCAGTGAGAAAAGGGCGTTGGCAGGCTAGAATTAGGGGAAATCTTCATGGCTCCCTGCTAATAGCAGAGGGAACCACTCTTGATGGATAGTAGTGGGGCTACTGGAAACTCCAACCTGCCACCACAAATCTACCTCGCTCCGTTATTATCTCGTCGGATCCTGTACAAAAAGTCAAACCAACAAGTCCTACTTGACTCTGATCAAGAGCTCAAACTTCAAATCCAACTCTCAACTCTCTAATGTTGGTCAAGGAGCAAACTTTGGAGGAAAATCATTTCAAAACAGCTCAGCAGCAGAGTTGTTTTATACTAGAGAAGTGGTTTTCGACTAGGGGCGTAGCTACCGCTGTAGCATTTGTAACAATGATACAGGGCCCCCGAGCTAAATGGGCCCCAACATATGTATGTCAAACCGGGGCGTAGCTACCGCTGTAGCATCTGTAACAATGATACAGGGCCCCGAGCTAAAGGGGCCCCAACATTTGTATGTCAAACCGGGGCGTAGCTACCGCTGTAGCATCTGTAACAATGATAAAGGGCCCCCGAGCTAAAGGGGCCCCAACATTTGTATGTCAAACCGGGGCGTAGCTACCGCTGTAGCATCTGTAACAATGATACAGGGCCCCTGAGCTAAAGGGGCCCCAACATTTGTATGTCAAACCGGGGCGTAGCTACCGCTGTAGCATCTGTAACAATGATACAGGGCCCCCGAGCTAAAGGGGCCCCAACATTTGTATGTCAAACCGGGGCGTAGCTACCGCTGTAGCATTTGTAGCATATATATATTATATAAATCCAGAATTTCCTTACATATCCCTTTACTCTCCTCCAAGATCAAGTTAACTCTTTATATATCAAATCTAGTCTTCTTATTGGTCTCAGGAATTAGTCATATTGTTGCCAACACAGGTTTCAATACCTAGAGCAGGCATTGGTTTTAAAGAGTATCTGATATCGCACAGACACAACGTCTTCCAGATATAAAAACCTAAGGGCCCTGGACGGGTTACGAACCCGCGATCTTGAGTACATTAGGCTACCATTTATATATAAGACTTACTCTTCAATTTCTACAACAGGTATAGGATTTTTTCCTTCTTTAGCTAATATAGCCTACATTATTTTGTTAGTAGCTTCTTTTTTTTTATGAATAATCTCTTAAATCCACGATAGGGTTTTAAGATCCATCAGGTTTTCTAATCTCAAAGAAGAACCCTTTTTTTTCCTTCTTTTCTTTGATCCCGAAAATGGCAAATATTTGTTCAGAAAAATAAGAAGCTTTCGTATATAGGTGAACCTGAGAATGGTTTGAGGTAAGTGGTAGCACAATGGGGCGAAGGATTAGGACGCTTTTGTTGCGGTCGTAAAGCGAGAACCTGGAGCTTAGGGCCAAGTCAACTTGGAAGGAATTGAGGAAGCAAAGCTGGCGTGAATAAGCGGCAAATAGGGCTTTAGAGATGAGGGGAAAAGGGACTTACCTGAAGGGTTTCTGGAAATCAGATCGGCAAACAGAGTGTCACCTGGCGGGCAGATTGCGGTAAAAGGCTAACTTTTTTTTTTTTAATGTCTCATTGAGACTTGTACAGGCCATAATCAACAAACTGGTACATATTTCCAAAACTGGTTCCTTTCACAGAAGAATCCTACCCACTATTTATGAAGAAGGAAATAAGATGACAAATTCCTAAGGTCACTAGGAACACCGGTCACAGTCAATAGAGCGAGCTTTAGTTACCTAAGGTCTTTAATAGGACTGAGATTTAATAGGAGAACATACAGAGTCCGCAATTAATTTTAAGACAGGTTACTTTTAACTTTCTTATTCGGATCGAACCTTCACGCTTTATATACTCGAATACAGTTAAAAGCTGATTATTTATTCTCTTTAAAGTATGAAAAAAAGCTTGGAGGTTCTCAAGTTTTAGAATTATTTCGCGGACCGCATTGAGATGTCGTTGGTTTCCCATTTATGCGTTAGAATGTTGAATGAGCCTAGCAAAGCGTCAGTCAGATATTTCGAACAGAAAAATGCAAAACGCTGAAGTAAGACTTGTGCTAAATTTAATCTACTAAATTTCCATTATCATTTTGTGGTTCCCATCGTACAAAGTTTATTTATTTTTTATTTGTTAAATCGACGATGAAGAGAATTTAAACTCGTTTAAAACGAGCTATCTTTTATTAAACCTCTAAAGGTTTGGCTTTTTTTTTTTTCTTTTCTTCAACTTTCCTAGAGGTGGGCGTAACCTTCTCCCGGAGGTTATAATTACAGGCAGGTTATGAGGCGTACGTGGGGTGACTTAATCGGGCTTGACTTTTCCCACCAGAGTACACTCATCCCATCTTGGTCCCTCTATATATACTGTAATTATATAAAAGTATATACATATATATATGTATACTAGCAGGTTAATGGGCGTTGCCCGGGAGTAACTTTACGTTTATATTATTTTACCTGAAGCTGATTATGTGCGATATTCATCTCTTTCCACCTCCCCTCCCTCCATTCATTACCTCTCGCCTCTTTCGCTACTCGAAAATGCTATTTATCTCCGTTATTTTTAATTATAGCGAAAAATTCAAAACTAATTTTTGGACTACAAATCAATAATTCACTTACATAAGTACCTCTGAATCCTCATACTAAATTTCATGTTGATTCATTACATCGGCTGCTAATAGAGTTTTTAGGACAAGCCCCCATTAATCCACCCCTTCCCTTTGGCCAATTTGGTTGAAAATTAATAATTGTCATTCTTATGGGGTTCTGGATAGACATTACATAACTTCCCGTAAACTTCGTATAATTGGGGAAGTAAAACATTTAAGGAAGGTTACATATAATAAAAAAATTCGATATTCACTTTTCATAAAAATTTGAGTAGAGTGTAATTACGTGAATAGTTCATCTAGGCTGTAGTTTACGTATTCAATTTTTTTTTATTAATTTGCTGTAAATAAATAAATAAATAAATAAACAAATAATAATAATAGTAAATAAATAAACAATATTTATTCGGATCATGAAGCTGTGCACAAATGTATAAAAGAAATGTTTAAAAGTAGGAAGTCTTAGTGCAGGCGCCTCCCAGGCATATGCACATCTAGAATGAAGTGCACTGCTCCGGAACAATTCACAAGAAAGTATTCCTTTAGTCGCTACACTGTATGGGTGGGATGTGCCACTGATGATGACGCTGTCGCTTTGAAAACCGGTTCTGGTTATAAATAAAACAGTAGGAAGAGAACGTCGTTCCACAACATCTCACTATCATATATGAATTCACAAGACCTTCCTGGTGACTTGCCATCTCGATGTGAGCTGCAAAAAGAGGAACCACTCCTTCGTGGACTTTGTGATTCCCGACAAAGCAGGGTGCCTTTCTTGCTATTCGGAGTACTTTGTTTTTGAAATGTTTGTCGTGTTATTGTTGAATCTGGAAAAAAATGGAACATCTGTTTTTAAGTGGCTTGTTTCTGTTTATGAGAGGGTAATGTTCTCATGGAAAAATCGATTCCAAGACTCCATAAGATTCCAGAGACCTGGGAGGTCATCAGTGCAGCTCTTTGGAGAATCTGCGAAGAGCCAACATCTTAGCTTCACCCTGCCCTACATTTAGTTTCTCCATTTTCAGATATTTTCGGGATTATTTCTATTATCTTTATTTTTATTAATTTTCTTTTCTTATTTATTACTTTCTCAGCTTTACGAAGTATAAAGGATGTAATCGAATTTCATGTTGTCTGACCTCTAGATTCCAAATATGGGGAAAACAATTCTGTTTGTCTGTGTGTCTGTGAACACGATAACTCCCGATAGAATGAATGTATCAACACAACATTTTATATCTGAATCTAGAACTCTTTAACGATGACACCTATTGCTTTTCAGCCAAATCGGCCAAAGGGGGGAGGGGGATTAGGGGAGAGGCTTAACTCAAAAACTCTAATAACTGCAATAATATGAAGATGGATGATGTAGTAGAGAAGTGATTATTTCACAGGTTGTCAAATAAAATATAGTATGACCTCTCACATATTTTTATTAGAAGTAGCTAGCCGGCTTTCGAGGTTTCCCTCATCCTCAGGCAGTCTGATAAAAAATTAAAAAATTTTTTGAATGAAACTAAATAATTTTATAATAAAAATAAATAAATAAAACAATCTAAAAACTTTAACAATTTAAAATATCATAGATAGGGACAGACGAGTTATTCCTGTCCACCATCTGAGTCACAACTCTGGAGTTGTTATTAGACTGCCTGATGAGGGAAACCTCGAAAGCCGGCTAGCTACTTCTAATAAAAATCTATGAGAGGTCATACTATATTTTATTTGACAATCTGTGATTTGATAACTGCCGTTGTAAGGAATGGATAGACACAAAATTTAATATGTGAATTCAAAACCCAAATGAGGTCATAACCTGTCAAATATAGCGATATCGGCTGAGAGAAAGGAGGAGGTTGTAGGGGAGTGGGCTCAATTCAAAAACGATTAATTAATTTATCGACACAAAAATTTAGTATGAGAATTTAGAAGCTCCTATTTTTGTCATGTTTTCAACAGGTTTATTACCACTGTTTTTTTTATATATTTTTTTTTTTTGGCCTGTCTTTGGTTTTTATTTTGGAAAGTAAACGTTAATAAATGAATGTATAAAAGTGTCAGGAGGGGGAGGTGGTTAGTGTTGGTTCGTGACCAGCATACATTAACCCACCAGACCCGACTTCGGCTCCAAATAGACTTTTTAGGCAAAGTAGCCATTACTTCAATTGGATTTTCTAGGAACCTCAAAAATTTCCATAGGTCACAGCTTTTAAATGAAACGTCTGAGAAGTAATGTTTGTATCTATCGGCGGTTAATTAGCAATAAATAATCTAATTTACTTTCATTTAACTTTTATAAACGTTTAATTACTTAATAAATTACCTTAATATTATGACACATTGAAGGCACTATAAACATTTCTTATCTAAAATGTGATAACGCATTTTCTCGTGAAAGTAAGATTCAAGATTCGTATTGGAAATTTTTGGACGTTATTTGGTTTCTTTATGGAAAAAATACCAACATTAAAAAATGCTAATATAAAGTTAATATTTCATAATAACTTCTTTATAGAAAAATTTCGTAAAAATTACACATATAATAAGTATAGTTAGTTATATGACTCAGGAGTCCTAAATTTTGCCTACCCTAAATTTTTATTCACCTAGGATAGGGGTAGATAACGAGTACAGACATCATACAGTCTCGGAACCGTCGCTTAACGCTTAATGCGAAGGACGGCGGGCTTAGGTTTATTTTATCTCCCAAATAAAATATAGGTATAGTATGTATATCATATTTTCCAACTACCCTGAGTCCATCAATGAAGATTTCCAGTCCGTCTGTGTTAGTATACGAGAGCGCCGGTAGCTCAGTGGTATGCGTGCTTGCCTTCTGAGCTCAAGATCGTGAGTTCGAAACTCGATCGAGACCCTTAGTTTATTTGACCAGAGAGGTAAAATAAAATTAAGTCCGCTGTCCTTCGGATGGGGCGTTAAGCGATTCTCCCGAGCCTGTACGATGTCAAGTGCTCATTAAAAAACCCCTACCCTAGGTGAATAAAAATTTAGGGTAGGCAAAATTTAGGACTCCCAAAGTAGAGTCGGGCTCATGTCCACCAGAGTGATGAAAGAGACCTCGTAGTTAAAGACCTGGCATAAGTCATAATTTTATATATCTAGGAACCCTATAAGAACGACACCTATTATTTTTCAGACAAAATTCACGAAATCGGCAAAAAAGAAGAGGAGGCAAAACTCAAAAACTCTTATAACTCTAAACTATTCATTTTTAGCCAAAAATTTCGATTTATTTTTGGGAGAGCAAAAACGTAATTAGTTGCTACTGGGGAAGTACACTGCCGTTGATTCACTGACGACTTTTTTTTCCTACATAACTTTAGTAGTTTTGATCTTATCATTAGGAATGTCTGCCATTTTTTATATGTGTTTCGTTGCAGTTTCAATTTGACTTAGAATGCTGCACTAAGGGAACTAGAAAGATAATCCTTCTGTGATATATGCAAAATTGACTTAGAATTAATGTCTAGTTAAAGTTGTGTATTATCCGTCTTTAGAATGAAGCCATCGTTATGTTTGGAGTATAATCACGTTGTAATATGCAAATGCTTGAAGCAGATAACTAACGTTGATTGAATATGCTCCACATGAAGCGAGTCACAGGAAACAAGGAAGGATTAGAGCAGGATTACTTTGTAACAAATAACTTGCGTCTCCTGGAACGCGCTTCTTATAAATATTATAGACCAACGTATATTATAACCATATTTTATAATAAATGAAAGTAAAAAGAGGTCACCGTTAGATCAGAGGTAGTGTGCTTGCTTACTGAGCTCAAGATCGCGGGTTCGAAACCCGACCGAGGTCCTTAGCTTTTTATCTGGCAGACATTTATATGTCAGGCATAGTAGAGTCGGGCTCATGTCCACAGTAGTAACAATGAAACGGAAATATCTGTCAAAACAGAAAAGACTTGTTATAATTTTCATTGACTTTTCTCACAGCGATTGATTCTGTGTATGTAGTGAATACGAGAACACCCGATAGAATAAATATATCAACACGAAATTTTATATGTGTGTCCAGAACTTCGTAAGGTGAAGTATAGTTTTTCAGCCAAATCGGTCAAAGGAAAGGGGAGGAGTAGGTGGGGTTTATCACAACAACTTTAATAACTGCCAATGTAATAATGATAATGGTCATAATGCCGATGTAATAATGATAATGCTCATAATGCCGATGTAATAATGATAATGGTCTTAATGCCGATGTAAAAAATGTAAGTTGCAGGGAGAGCGTAAATTTAGTTGATTAATTCGTGCATGGGAAGTACATTGCCGGTACATATTCTTATGCCAACCACATTTTTACAGATCACTCTTGCTTCCCCTTTTCAAATTCAATTCATACTGGCATTACTGGGTATAAGAAAGTCAATTACAGAATTAATTTGTGCAATGAAAGAAAGAAAACCGCTAACGCTAACACATTACTTTCATATTATGCCAATATGAAATGAATTTGAGAGGGGGAAGCAAGATTGATCTGTAAAAATGTGGTTGATATAAGAAAATGATGTTATGGCCATATGACATATTTTTTGCGAGGTTTTGGCGCGAACTTAGGGCAACAGTAGCACCGGGTTTTCCGTTAGCTCAGAAGGTATTTAGTTTTTTTATCTGGGAGGTGAAAGAACCTTGACAACGCCGTCTTTCAGATGGGACGTTGAACGATAATCCCGAGCCTGATGTCAGGTACTCGTTAAGGCAAAATATAGGACTCAGTAAACAGGGAAGGGATAAGAGGATGCTTAGGTCCCTAGTTGTACATGCCAGCCCTCACAATATATATCTATCGCCAAGAAAGTTCTCTAAACCTTGTCGCTTCTCCTGCAGTAAGGTAGGTGTTAGCATGCATAATTTTCGTTAGTCTGCTTGACCTTTGAACAGGATCTGTTATACTAACTAGTTTTACAGAAATGGGCGTGGATCCTATAAAATGAGTTGTTGTGAGAATGTTGTCGAAAAATAAAAATTAAAAATAAATAAAAATCTATACCTACGTATATGAAAGATTAAAAAATAAAAAAAATTTCGATTAAGTTAGTCTGAGGCATAGAGGGACCGGGAAGGTTGTGTCAACGTGATCATGGAGTGGAGAGCGGTGGATAGGTGGATCGGTTGATCGGTTGATCGGCATTGGTCACGACCGGTCGATAAATAACGAAGGAGAGTGATCAGAAGAGGGCGGAACGGAAAGAAGCGGGCCCTGTGGTTACCTACCAGCCAGCTACAGCTATAGCTACGGAGGTTCTTCATTATAGTGCTCAGCCTCTTTCTCAGCCTTCAGCCAAATATCCAGTCTATAGATATCCAACCAGACAGCTGAGATGTCACTCAATATTTGTGTTGAAAAAACACTAATAAAATTAATCAATTAACTTCTCCCTCTGAATCTAATTAACAAATTTGGTTAAAAAATCATAAGTGTCTCTGAATCATCTGTAACGTAAAAAATGTACACACATTAAGATTATTAAAATATTATAAAACCAATTATTATTATTTATATAAAAACAGCTGTTAGGAGTAAAGTAACTTAATAAACAGGAGAACAAAAGACGACGATCAGCTGTTTTAAATAGTGTGAAACAGTCTAAGTTTTATTGTGGAAGTGGAGAGTCTAGAGAGTTGTTTATAGGGATAAGGTGTAGTGAACTAGTCTGAGTGAGAAGATATAGGAGTGAAAATTATAACATTGAAAGTATGAAGAAGAGATAAGGTACTTTTTATTTATATGTTTATATGCCCAAAATATAAAAGAATTACAAATAGTGGCCACTGTTAAGTCGCGAGTTGAGTGTGGGTGAATTCGGGAACACGCCCAGACAATCGATAGGAGTCGGCGGGACTCTTGAACTACATGAGTCAGTAAGCAGTTGGGCACCACGCGGGGTGGACTGAGTTGGTTGAGTTGGCTGTTACCACGCGGGTATAAAGTGAGTCGTCTCTTAACAACGAGAGGGACCAGTTGGTCACCACGCGGGGTGGACTGAGAGTCTGGGTCGAGCCAGCACGCGGTGTGCGGAATGGATTCGTCCTTATTACCACGCGGGTATAAGGTGAGTCGTTAGTTACCATGCGGAAGTGAGTTGTTTATTACCACGCGGGTATAAAGTGAGTCGTCTGTTACCAAGCACAGTAAGTGAGTGACTTGTGTAGTTCCCACGCGGTATGGGACTTATTATTGAACAACTGACTTTGTGTTCGTTACCACGCGGTTTTGTAATAAGGGTGTTGACCAAATAAATATATCTCTTGTTCTACTCGAAGTTCTCATTTAACTTGTACCCAAACCCAACATGGTTTTTACCGGGCCGGATTAAAGTAAGTAATACAGTCCATCTTATTTTATTATTTTCATTTGAAAAATGTCGCGAAGAAAGTCAAATTAGTCGACTTAGAAAAAACAAGACCACGCGGCACCAGCGCCGACGCCGTAGATCTTCTGCTGCTGAGAAGACTGCACCTCCCGCTACCGCGAACGAATCCACCTGCGACGCCTCTTCTGCGCAAACTGAGCCGAGACCCGCGACTTCAGCGCCTCCAGCCTCTTTGGATGAAGCCTGCAACCCACGACCTCAACGCACCAATTGGCCTACTCATCGTATGCCTGGACGCAAAAGTCGGCTCGGACAGCCGCCTTCCATTCCACGCGGCACTGAGATCACCACTCGCACACCATTCGCTACACTGATGCATGTCGCCTCCGCTCCGTTCATGGACGACTACCGCGCCTTTTCTCGCGATTCGCACGCTGCATGAGCTGGCTGATCGGGAGCTGCAGCGGTACCCGCTCGCGTCAGAAGTGCTCTTGAAGGAGACCTACGGGGACGACAACGCTCCGCCGCAATCCTGGAAGCTGGGACGGATCACCCAGCTCTACCCGGGGCAAGACGCGATCACGCGAGTCGCAACGACCACCGGGGTTGTGCGCAGACCCCTTTCGCGACTATGCCCGCTCCCAACCCAATAATGAAGCCGAGCCTTCATGGGGGGCGGGATGTTAAGTCGCGAGTTGAGTGTGGGTGAATTCGGGAACACGCCCAGACAATCGATAGGAGTCGGCGGGACTCTTGAACTACATGAGTCAGTAAGCAGTTGGGCACCACGCAGGGTGGACTGAGTTGGTTGAGTTGGCTGTTACCACGCGGGTATAAAGTGAGTCGTCTCTTAACAACGAGAGGGACCAGTTGGTCACCACGCGGGGTGGACTGAGAGTCTGGGTCGAGCCAGCACGTGGTGTGCGGAATGGATTCGTCCTTATTACCACGCGGGTATAAAGTGAGTCGTCTGTTACCAAGCACAGTAAGTGAGTGACTTGTGTAGTTCCCACGCGGTATGGGACTTATTATTGAACAACTGACTTTGTGTTCGTTACCACGCGGTTTTGTAATAAGGGTGTTGTCCAAATAAATATATCTCTGGTTCTACTCGAAGTTCTCATTTAACCTGTACCCAAACCCAACAGCCACTATAAAACAGAAAAAAGATATATTTTTAAATAATTAGTTCGTAAGATTTCTTTTTGTAAAATAATTTCATTTTTTATTTCCAATCTTTGTTATTCAATTCATAATGTAGGTTAAGATAAAATAAATCCAATATTTGTTCTATTGTTCTATTTCCCTCTGAACCCAGTAAGATAATTTATACCTTTGGATTGGATTGAACATTTTTGCAAATTTAGAAAAACAATATGACATCTTTTTAGTAAATTTTGAAGAAATCCATATGAAAAATTTGTTAATTGAAATTTTCTTTAAAAAAAAGTGCACTTTCTTCAAAATTGCACATCCTGAAGTTTCGATATTTTTTTAGGGCTCTTTTCGAAAATTACTGTAGAAATCAAAAATTTAGTAGAAGATCAGAAACAATTTCAACAGGAAATGTGGTAATTTTATTTTATTTTATTAGTTGTTTATTTATTAATAATTTTATTTATTTCAATTGTTTATTTAATTTTATATATTTTTTTAAATATTATCACACATCATACTAAATTTCTTGTGTGGTATATTCATTAATTCAGCAGCTATTGTGGTTTTTATGTTAAGCCTCCCCCCCGCCCCCCCCCCGCTTTCCATTTGGCTGATTCGTCTCCGGAAAATTACTATATAAAATTTCATGTTAAGACCCAGCCGAGGCACCTGGAGTTTTATCCGAGTGTTAAGACCTAAGTAAATAAAAATTTAGCGACTCTCACATTTGAGTTGGGCTCATGTTGACCAGAGTGACGAAAGAGCGCTCTGGTAGTTGGCGAAATTGCCTATATTTTAAATTGGGTTCAAGTCCTCGGTGAATCACCTACAGTATACTTCCCCAGTACGAATTAATCAATTAAGTTTTTGCTCTCCCTTTAAAACCAATTAACTGTTCGGGCTAAAAATGAATAGTTGATTTATATAGGGTCCTCTGAATCCTCACAAGAAATTTATACATTCATTACATAAACGAGTCTTTCTGAGTCGAGCCCCCCTCTCTGATACCTCTCTATCCTTTGGACGATTTGGCTGAAAATTAATAGGTGTCATAGTGTTCTCTATTTATATATAAAATTTCGTGTCGATACATTCTTTCTATTGAATCGGTTAGTTATCTTGTTCACAGACACACTATTTTTCATTTTTTGAGCCAAGGGGTCGAAAAACATGTAATTCCAGTAAAAGTTCAACATCGAAATTCATCTCGATTGCATAACCTCCCCTATACTTCGAATATCTTTTCACCACATTTTATACAATGAACTTTGGAATAGGACAAATTCGATATTTCTGAACTATTTCTAATGGCTGCTCTTATAATAGTTAAAATTGTGAAAGAGGTTTTTCATTGATTATTTTATTTTATGTTATTTTCTGCGCCATTATCTTTCTTATCATGTCAAAACTAGGGCAAAAACAATGATAAATGCAGTGGTTAAGTAACAATTATCGAAGGCGCTGATTTTCAATTTAATGACATTGTTTTCGTCCTCCTGAAATATACTTAATTAAACATATAGTTTATCAGAAACTCATTGTTATTTATATACATAGATAATACATAGAACTTCCCCTTTTCAAATAAAACTCTCCTGTCTGTCCTTCTGTGAACACGATAACCCCATAATGACCTCACCTTTTCATTTTCAGCTGAATCAGCCGAAGGCAAGAGAGGATCAGAAGGGGCTCAACTCAATTCCCAATAATTGTCGATAGAATGAATGTATCGATACGAAATTTTATATGTCAATCCTCTTACGACAACACCTATTCTTTTTTCAGCCAAATCGGCCGAAGTGAAGGGGGGTTAGGAGAAGAGGCTTAACATAATAATAAAAGCTCTAAGGACTGCCGATGTAATGAATTATTGGCACAAAATTTAGTATGAGGATTTAAGTGCCCCTATACAACAGGTCAACTGTTGAATATTAGCGCAAATGGTCGACTGGAGATAGGGGAGGGGGAAGTTATGGATTAAGAGGTTCTGGGAATGACGGTGATTCACCGGCCACTTTTTTTTTAACTTTCCCAGTTATAGAAAGTACCTACAGTTTTCACCGGAATTTCATGTTTTCCGATCGCTAGATTAAAAAAACAAAAAAATCCATGAATCACAGTCAATCAATATCTTCAACGCGAATAAATTCAGCTAGTTTTCGGTCCAAAATGAATAGGTGGACTTCTGAATCATCCTAAATTTCATGTTGATACATTTATTATATATGGCAGTTATTAGGATTTTTGAGTAGAGCACCCCTCTGAGCCACCTCTTCTCTTAGGCCGATTTCGCCGAAACTGTGTTATTATCCTTATGGGATTTTGAATATATAGGTACAAACGAAATTGTGTGTCAATACATTATATCGGCAATTATCTTGTTCACAGACAGCCAGACAGACAGAAAATATTCTTTTTTTTTTTAATTTAAAAACAAAAACCTATAAATATTTAAAATAGTTAAAATATCAACACAAAATTTCATATGTAAATTCAAAACCCCATAAGAACGACAGTTATTCATTTTCCACGAAATCACCAAATCATCAGAGGAGGGGGGCTCGAATCAAAAACCCCAATCGACATAAAATTTAGTACGAGAAGTTCGTCTTTGAGTGAACTATTGATTTTTAGCCTGTTTTGAAGGTAGAGCAAAGTGTGGGGAAGTACATTAACGTTGATTCATGACTCTTGAACATTGTGCAAAGTTTCAGTTAAACAGCATTAATAGTTTTTAAGATATCGCGGAAGAGAGACATCAAACTCTCGTTAATAGGGTTTCGTAAACGATCTTAGATTATTCAGTGTTCCGAGGGTCGATGTACTTACATTTTTTTTAAAAAAGTACTCGGGGTATATATAAATAAGTGTTCAATCTTGTTTTTTTATGAGGTATACCAACCTTGAACCTGACATGTGCACAACCTGACTTAACTTCCTGTTGGGACTTGATTGGGTTTTTGTACACCTGATCTCTGTCTTAGTTTCAAGTTCCGCCCATAAATTATACTAAAAGTGAATCTTAGCTTCCTCCCTCCCCTCATATAAAAAAAATAACCTAATAGACATTTTTTTTCCTGATTGGTATAGTCAATAAATAATGATTTAGTACATAAATTAATAAGTGGGTTTACGTCCGGGATTTTTTTAATTCCCCCGCTGTACCACAGAGGATGCTATGTAAATGTTCAGTTTCATGTGTTGACCAGAATTTCATGTTTACCAATGCCATTATTCCAAAAAGTCATCGGCAAATCACCGGCAAGCCCCCTCATCGGCCCTTTGAGGTAATTATCAGTAGTTGACTGAAATTTTGAGTCGATTCAATTCGAGAGTTTCTGTGTTGAGCCCCTGCCCTGAACCTTCCCTTCCGGTGCGCCGATTTCGCGTAAAATTAATATGTGCCGTCCTTGTGGGGGCTTAAATTTAAATATGAAATTTCATGTTGATGCATTCATTACATCGGCAGTTATTATATAATTGAGTCCCTTGATTCCCTCCTTCCGTTCGGCCGATTTCTCAGAAAATCATAGGTGTCATCCATATTGTGTTTATCGGTTTATAGGTTAGGTTTTATGATTCATGCCTGGGCTTTAACTACGAGGTCATATCGCCTATTACCAGAGCGTTCTTTCGTCACTCTAGTGGACATCAGCCCGACTCTACTGTGGGAGTCCTAAATTTTGCCTACCCTAAATTTTTATTCACATAGGGTAGGGGTCTTTAACGAATACCTGGCATCGTAAAGGCTTGGGACCATCGCTTAACGTCCCATCCGAAGGACGGCGTGCTTAACTTTATTTTACCTCCCAGATAAAATAAACTAAGGGCCTCGGTCGGGTTTCCAACCCACGTTCTTAAGCTCAGAAGTCAAGCACGCATACCACTGAGCTACCGGCGTCCTATCAGTTTATATAAAAACTCTAATAAGTAATGGTGATGAATATATCAACAAAAAATTGTATGTGTTGAGCCTCCCCTTATACACTCGGGGAATGTCACCATTGGGTGATTTCTCCCCTGTTGACATTTTTACATTGCCATTATCTATCTCTTAGCACATTTGCTTGTTGTATTTATTTTTTAATACAGTTGTAAATATCTATTTGTAAAATAGAGAAAAAATAAAAACAAAAACAAAAAGCCTCCCCTTTAATCCTCCCTCCCTTTTGACCGATTTAGCTGAAAATCGGTAGGTGTCGTCCACGTGCAGTTCTGAATACCCATACAAAATTTCATGTTAATTCTATCGGGAGTTATCGTGTTCCCAGACTGCCCAATATATAACTACACCCTTAAAAATTGTCATGTTTCCCGGCTTAGCCAACTGGTTTAACCAGACAATCTAATAACAAAATCTATGGGAAGTCAGGCCAACTTCATTTTTTTTTTTGCCTACTATCTTGTAATTCAAATTTTAACAATGGGTACATTCAAAGAATGTTGAAGAAAATGATACTTTGGTTAATTTCCTCAAAAAATTAGTACTTTCTTCATATTTATTTATTTATATATTTACAACGGCATAACATTTGCCATTAGCAATTGCGATAAATAATGCAGTGTCAGGTGCGTGGCTGTACTGCCGAGGTATGTGACCGAAGAGGAGTCCAGGCTAGTCCTGGAGCAGGTCCCTCTGCCATATCCGCTCGAGGCGTGGTGGTGGATTTGTGGGGAGAGTGTTTGTAGATAATTCTTGTATAAGTGGATTGGTGTGATGATGGAGTTTGTCGTGAAAAGTTTGATACCATGTCCTGATGACAGAGGGTACAAATGGTATGTTGAGGTCATCATGTAATGTGAGGTTGGAAACCTAAAATGGGGCATAGGCAATGTGGCGTAGTATAATGGATTGTATTGACTGAAGACGTTGTAAGTTTGATTTTTTGGCTGATGCTTCATATTTAAAAATAATTTTTGAATTTTTACCTCTCGATAGTATGAAGAAAAAAAAACGTAGTCTTACTTAACTCATTGTCATAGAACCATTCTACTTTTAAATTTAATCGGCTTTATTAATTTTTATTGTCTTATCCATAGGGAGGACAAAAAAAACATTATTTATTTCACCTTTTTTTATGGTTGTCAGGATGTTTTTATCCTCGTGTTAAAAATTTGACTTCGTTTAGATTAATAGGGCATAGAGAGACTGGGAGAAGAAGAATGGTGAATAAAGAAACCTAAAGTGAAACAAAAAACGAAACGACAAAAAAAAAGTAAGAAAGGCTAAATAAATAAAAAGGAAAGACTTGTGGGGGGATAAAATCCAAAGGAAGACTGGAGAGGGGAGGGACAGCTAATGACCCGAGGGAAGAATGTCTGGTCCATGATATAGGACAGCTGTAGCTCTGGTATGCAGAAGGAGCTGAGGGCTCTGGAGACAGCACCATCAGCATGTCATGGGTGGTCCTTCTGGACACTCTGGAGGCCCTGAAGCCCTTCCTTTCAAAGAGTTCCGCCCTGCCCCCTCCCTCCACAAAACAGTGTCATAAAGAAAAATAAATATATAAATAATAATAGAATTATTAAAATTAATAATAATTAAATAAATAAATAAAATTACCACATTTCCTATAGAAATTTTAGCTGGTCTTCTACTAAATTTTGATATCTATAGTAATTTCCAAAATGGGCCCCCAAAAAAATATCAAGAAGTGCAATTTTGAAGAAAGAGATGCCATATTGTGTTTTCTAAATTTTGTAAAAATGTTAAATCTAATCCAAAGGTATAAATTATCTTACTGGGTTAACAGGGAAAATTAATAGCATAGAATAAGAGAACAAATATTTGGGTTTATTTACTTAAACCTACAATATAAATTGAATAACTAAAATATTTTAAAATAAAAAAAATCTTACAACCTCATTTTTACATTTATTTTAGTCTCTTTTCTTTTTAAATATTGGCCATTCCCTCAAAAGGGCTTCATGTCCAAAGATCAGATCCAAAATATCTAATCAAAAATATCAAACGACAAAATAACAAACGCTAGAAAATTTTATACAAAAATATCCGACGACAAAATAACAAACGACAAAATTCCTAACTACAAAATAAACAAATGTCAAATTATTTTTATAACTGGCAAATTTTTAATTAATAAATAAAATAAGGAATATTACAATACATTATTATAATTTAATATTAGCACGATCCTGAGGCACAATTGCATAGTAAAATGCAACACTGTAAATAAAATTTCAATCCAATAACTAAAAATGTATTGCCTAGTAAGTTAATCCAATAACACGTTGAATAAGGCGCAGTAGGAAATTTCAAAATACTCGGTAAAAAAAAATTGAATGCCCAGTAAAAAATATTAATGACTAAGATTTAAAATGCACAGTTCTAAATTGCAGTTTGATGTATCCGAAAAAATAAAATGTTGATCCTCCCGTCGTTCCTTTTAGTGAAACAGTCCAGGTTCCCAAAACACGCATGCAGAAATAAATGTTTGTTCAAAGTCAACGATCAAAATCTTTGGCTTCAGATCAGGCTCCAACTCTTTTGATTTCTTATGGACCTTTGTATACAAACGAGAGAATTTGTTAGGAGCTAAAACATATACGAGGGGCAAAACCTTACCATTACGCAGGCCATGAATTGAATATAATTGTAAAGAGAAAAATAAGTCATACGTATTAAACCAATATTATTAAATCGATATTACAGAATATATGTATTTAAGTTTTAGATATAGAATGTGATATTTAAAGTTTAGATATTATACACCATGATATTTTGTAATTAGATATTTTGTTGTTTGATATTTGGATTAGATATTTAGACGTGATATCTCCAAAAGTGGTATCGCAATTTCTGAACGAATAGAACAGTTTCTAGTGACCCGGGAGTGTTATCAGGTCTGTTCAGTACACAGCAGCTGAAATGTCCTTTTATGGAGGGCCATTAGCCTGTTATCTAGGAAGGGAGAGATGATCTAAGGAGGGCACAGCTATCCGGTAGTGGGTAGTGGGTGGTAGGTACCAAGAGGAGGCCACAAAACGTTTAACCACTTGACTCCACTCACTATCTCTAATTGTCTTTAGTCAGATCTGATTTTGATATGGATCTTGATTAGCATTATCCAGACAAACAGATAGCTAACAGCTTTAGCGCCTAGTTCTATGTTAACATCTCTCAACTTCCTTTTTTCTACTTCACTCCTCTGATCAGTCTAGCTGATTGCCACCTTTCCTTTGGTCATAACTAATTGATCCTTCTGACAAATCAATGGAGGATCTACCATGACGTTACCCCAAAGCCAATGGGACCCCGATTATTACAACACTCTGTCTTTTTTACACAGACGGCTGTGTAACGTGTGCTATGTCTGTATAACGTGTAATAAGGCTGTGTAACGTGTGCTACGGCTGTGTAACGTGTGCTATGTTTACTGTAGTGTCATTCCAGGCCAAGTCATCCAAACAACATTACAAAAAAAAAAAAAAATTAAAATGTCTGATTATTCTTCCCCGAGCTATGGTCCAATTCCTGTTTGTACGAAAATCGTACTTTTCCGCAAATTCGCTTTTATAACCGCTTCCAAATAATGTATAAGAACGAATCAGATGTCATATTCAAGAGGAGTATTTTTTTATATATATTTTTTACTACCCCAACTATGCGAAGTATAGGGAAAGTTATGTAATCGGTCAAATATGAAAAAAGACATTTCTGTCTGTCTGCGTACACGATAACTCCCGATAGATTCTCGACACGAACTTTTATATGTGAATTCAGAACCCTCTAACGATGACACCTATTATTTTTCAGCCAAATCGACCAAAGGGGAGGGGGCGATTAGGGGGGAGGCTTAACATAAAAGCTCTAATAACTGCCGATAGAATGAATGTATCGACACAAATTTTTATATGTGCGGCCAAAACCCCATAAGGATCATACATATCGATTTTCAGCAAAATCGGACAAAGAAGAGAATTTTCAGAGAAATCGGTAAGAGGGAAGGGGGATCAACTCAAATTTTGGAAATGAATAAAACAAACTTATTTTTGAAATATTGTCTATTCCACTAAAGATTTGACTTAGAAGTTGTCAAATTTAGGATACATCAACTCATTACATACATGTGAATACAGGTCTGAAGAAGGCGTTTGACAGAAATTCCACAAGTTTGTTATTATGGCTTCCCTAATTCTTATTTCTTAATGTTTAATGTTTATGTTATTTCGCAGGCAAACTTTGTTCAAATATAAACTGGTTATCAATCAGTCTTCCTCAAAATTCATATCCTACCTTGGTTAATTAAGTGTGAAACCTTACTCATTCATTTAAATGTGACACAGTGACATGGATAATGGTGGTAACACACAAGATAGATAAATCTTGCGCCAATCCTCCAACATTCTACCCACCATAAATATCCCCAAAGAGGTAGAGGCCCAGAAAAAAAAAACAGGGGGAGGAATCTAAGTTTTTATTGTGTCTACCCCACAGTTGTCTCTGAGTGTCCTCCATTGTTTTTTTTTGTGTGTTTTTACTTTTTATTTTGTCAATGTGTTTGTGTGTCCTGTATGGTGGTCCTTTGATTTACGTGCAGTTGAATGAGACGTCCTCAAATACATAAAGTTTACTATATAAATAATTAAATTTACAAATGTACTTACCCAGAACCAGTCGATTGTTGGAGCTAAAAAATCAATCGCCCGAAGAAGCAGACAGCTTTATTTTTTATAAATACACAATGAATAATTAATTCTTCTGTATTAATCCAACTATATTATTTATGAAATTAAATACATATTCATATTTTTTAATACCATGTAATTAATAAAAATTGTGTTTAAATTATTATTTCCGTATCAAAAGGAAACAATAATGAAATTAAGATAAATTATTTTTATTATGAAATTAGGATACAATATTGTACCTATTATATATATAATATTTCCATCTCTAACATGCAATTTTTCTGCCAATGTTAGTATCAGTATGTTGTACAAAGAAATAAATCAATTATTGGTACACTGGAGAAAAACTAAACAACTATAAATATAGATAAACAAAAGATTAACATGAAAAAACATAAATTAACAGCTTCATTATGATGAAAAATAAATAAATAAAAGTATATATATAAATAAAAGAGAATACGTAAAAAAAAAAAAAAATCTATATAACTAAGAAAAAAGTAAAATGGATAGTAAAAATCGATAGAGCATAAGACTATGATTATAAAAGAGAAGGTAGGACGTCCAGACAAGGTTTGAAATAAAATTAATTTTAGACAGTAGGGGCTGGATAGAAATGTGTGAGGAGAAAGAAGATAAATAAAAACAGTCGAAATAAAATAATAAATAAATGCATGATAAAAATATATAAATGTGTAAAATGAACAAAAAAGGAATAATATTGATTATGATAGAATAATTTAGAAAATATTTAACCCTAGTCACTCTTTTCCTTCGAAAATGCAGGATAAGAAAAATATATATAACGTATTCAGTATTTTTTTTGTGTAAATTAATAATTTCATCTGTATAATTATAAGGGCGCCGGTAGCTCAGTGGTATGCGTGCTTGACTTCTGAGCTCAAGGTCGTGGGTTCGTAACCCGACCGAGGCCCTTAGTTTATTTTATCTGGGAGGTAAAATAAAACTTAAGCACGCCGTCCTTCGGATGGGACGTTAAGCGATGGTCCCGAGCCTGTACGATGTCAGGTACTCGTTAAAGATCCCTACCCTAGATGAATAAAAATTTAGGGTAGGCAAAATTTAGGACTCCCACAGTAGAGTCGGGCTCATGTCCACCAGAGAGACAAAAGAGCGCTCTGGTAGTAGGCGATATGACCTCGTAGTTAAAGCCCGGGCATGAGTCATAAAACCTAACCTAACCCTAATCTGTATAATAATAATAATAAAAATATCATCTGTTTTTTATCGAACTACGAGGGTGTGTTCCTGTCCGCTTCTGCAAAGTCGCCGTTGATCCGAATACGAACACTACAATATAATAAAAGAAATATAATAAAAATAAAATTAAAAAAAGAGAAAAAATGGGTTAAGTAAATAACTGATCCATGATATATAAGTCTAAATTAACTTTTGTTGCCAAAAACCGCACTAACTGTTGGGGTAGAGTATTATTGCCAGGAAGCTGTTCATTTAAGTAACGTTTCTTACTGTAGAATATATATTGTGACAAATGCCCTTAGGGTTTAACTACGAGATCATATCGCCTACTACCAGAGCGCTCTTTCAAAACTCTGGTGGGCATGATCCCGACTCTACTGTGGGAGAATGAAATGAAATGAAATTTTGCCAACCCTAAATTTTTCTTCAACTAGGGCAGAGGTCTTTAACGAGTACCTGACGAAGGACAGAAGGATATTTTATTTGGGAGGTAAAATAAACTAAGGACCTCGGCCGGGTTTCGAACCCACGATCTTGAGCTCAGAAGGCAAGCACGCATACCACTGAGCTACCGGCGCCCTCATTATTGATTATATATTTACTAAATTGATAACCTTATTATTATTTATAATAGTAATTATTTCCATTATGACGGGGGTTTCCATAATTGAAGTAGTCGACAAAAAAGGGCTGTTAGTAGGCGATATGACCTCGTAGTCGAAGCCCGGACATGAGACAATAACTCATTAAGTGCTATAAGTTGTAATTAACTGTACTCATATTAGCTTAAAAAAAATAAATAAATAATGAATTTGTTGTCTGAATAGATTGATTACAGGAATACAGTAAATACATATTACTTCCCCAGCTAGACGAGGTATAGGGGAAGTTATGTAATCAGTCAGAAACTTGAAGTTCAGTTGGAATTCATGTTTTCTGACGCTCTGATTCTAAAAACAAAAAAAATAAAATTATTTTTGTCTGTGAAAACGATAGCTCCCAATAGAATGAATGTATCGACACGAAATTTCATGTCTATCCAGAATCCCATATGGACATTACTTATTGATTTTCAGTCAAATCGGTTAAGTGGAAGGGCGGATTAGGGGGGAGACTCAACTCAAAAACTCCATTAACTGCCAATGTTAATATTTCAATTCAAAACCGAAGGGAAGGGAGGGTTCAACTCAAAAACCCGATGAACTGTCGATGTAATGAATTTATCGACACTTTTAGGATGTTGATTTAGAAGCCCCCATATAAATTCAACTATTCAATATTAGAGCAAACGGTCGACTGGTTTTGGAGGGGAAGCAAAAAGTCAATTGAATAATTCGTTCTGGGGAAGTAAATTGCAGGTGATTCACCGACAACCCTTTCTCGTGTTGTTTCTGGGGAGGTTTTGCGTCCTCCTGACCATGGCCCCAAATAGGTCCCAGACCAGTTTGACAACCGACTCCAAAAGTGTATTCTTAAAGTTAAGGAGAGACTGTGTTGACTAGATAGGTAGGGTGAGACAGAAGGATGCCTCCTCAACCCCCCTGGGGCCGTACTTATAGTCTCATATTATAATATTATCATATTTCCATGTTGGCCATATAATCAGCGAGTGGACCGCGTTATAGAATCACAGTCTCTCGATCACTATTATCATCACATTAGCTTAGACCCTATTAAACTAGGGTCATAGTTCACCCCGGGTTACTAAATAAAAAAAATAAATCAGGGGGTGTAAAAAAAATATATATAAGTAAAATGTGGTCACGCTTGTATATGTATATGATTGTAACCTATTTTTCATTTTTACTTTCTTATACGTTTAGGATAAAGAACCATTGTACAGAATTTCACGTTTTGCCCATTTTTGCGATGAAGTTTGTGATGTAATTGGAACTTTTGCACTCTCTAAATCTGTAACGATTATAGCTTTGAACTTGAAACTTGATATGAAAGATGTCACATGTACTCACATAGATTTGATTATGATTTGGCCGAAAATTAAGATCACTGTACTTCGGGACTTAAGTACATTTTACAAGATACCTCTCATATTTATGACTTAATCAAAAATCACTTGAAATAAAAGTTTTAAAGTAAAAATCTCATTATATATAAATACGATTTTTCGAATTCCCGGTTTGCGAGTTGCGTGCTGAAAATCGTCCTATAATGACGTCTTGAAACTAATTTTCTATACTAAAAACTCTTTTTTAAATTAATTAGTTGTACATATTTTCAAAATTTTTGCTCTAAATATTTTTGTTTCTCTGAGTCCACAATTTGGGTCGTCTTTATTCAAAGCAGTTGTGAGAATATTTTCACTTTTAATAAAAACTGTTTTTTTGTAAATTGTATTATAGTTATTATTGAGCGGAGCAAAATTATAATTTTATTTATTATTATTGTATTGGCTCTCTGCTCCCAGATATTATAGTGTCTTGTAGCAGGAGAGAGAAACGGGTCCCTCCGGCGGTTCAACACATTCCTAACTTTAGTAGGCCAGACCAAATTTTGCCAGCATGTAACATAGTTTAAACATTAATTTTGTACCAATTTTTCTTGATAGTTATTGCGACTAATGTCCGGGCTTTAACTACAAGGTCATTTCGTCAACTACATGAACCTGACTCGTCTGACGGAGATCTAAGATTTTCTCTACTCAATTTTAGTTACTGAGAGTAAATACTTGTACAGGCTCGGGACCATCGCATAACGTCTCCGAAGGATGACTTGCTCAAGGTTCTTTTACCTCCTAGATAGCACTCTAAGGGATTTTGAGGCCGGGTTCCGAACCTGTGAATCTTGCGCTCTACGCTACCTCGGAACGACTGACGCCCTCAATTCTTTTTGAGCAATACTTTCATATATTCTAGAGACCTAAATAAGAAAAAAAATTCTTCCTTAAAAAGTTATGATAAAAAATAAAATACTTTTAAGTAAATATTGTAGATGGCAAAATTTTTATGAAACTCGAGCGTTATGTTTAACTAACTTAAGAAATTACAATTAAAATCTTTCCATTTTATTATTTTTTCAAGAAAATTATACTTTTATTTCTTAAGAATAGCAAAATTTTTAGAGATCAATATTGAATATATTTAAAATTAATCAATAAACTCAAAAATGCATTTCTTCTGCTTGAATACAGTTGATGCATCTTGGAGGCAGAGTGATAATACCTCGAATCAATTCCTCTCTAGTTGCAACTGCAAGTCTTATGAACGGTCAAAATTCCCCATAACCAACACTGACTTCTGCATCGAAAATAGTTTAAATGCATCTGTAACGTAAACATCAGGTTCCATTGGTGTACTGAATGACATAAGTACTTGATCACATTAAAAATCGTTGACGTTCAGATTAGTAGTGGTCTCTACCGTTGAGGGCTCCGGTAGCACAGACAGGTAGCAGTTAGCACATCGCTTAGTAATTTAACATTTTCTCTCCTCAATTGAAATAATATAATTGACTATTGACTAATGAACATTGTTATTTATATTTTTCAGTCGTTACAATCAGCGGCGCGGCGAGCCGGTACGAGTTGTGCAAACTGTAAAACAACAATGACAACCTTATGGCGAAGAAACCAAAACGGAGAACCTGTCTGCAACGCCTGTGGACTCTACTACAAACTTCATAACGTAAGTACTGATTTTTAGCTTATATTTAAATTTTTCCGTAGTCGTGTTTTTTATTTAATTTCTTTTATTTATTTAAAAACAAACCTATACAATACATACTTTTTTGGAATCGTCTCTCTAAGCCCTTTAATTTAATACCCCACTCGATGGGTTTTGTTGGCTTATGATTTTTAGAGATTGACATGGTAGCCATTTTAGTTTTTAGTCACTCGGGAGATAACAATGACATACATATACATTATTAAAATCGGTCCAGCCGGTTAGGCTGAGGAAACAAAGAATATAACCTATTTGGAAAATTGTGAAAAACGGTACTCCCCCATCGCTTTTCTTGTCGCTACTACAGGCTGTGTTGATATTTAAGGGATTTTGAGGTCGGTAGAGCGCTCTGTTAGAAGGGTTTATACATACGTTGCCATACAACAAAGCTGTGTAAGCAAAAGTTAGGACTCCCATAGTAGAGTCGGGCTCATACCCAAAAGAGCGACGAAAGAGCGCTCTGGTAGTAGGCGATATAACAAAATGGCGCTGGAAGTAACAACAAACCTACCGATCGTTCCGAGCTCTAGCCAGCAGAGGTCAGTAGAGCCGCAGGGACCATTTGAGCAGCGAAGGGCGACTTGAAGGATCCTGTATGTTTCAGAACGCAATAATTTTCCCTTTGAAAGCACAGCTAAATGTTTTATTTTTTTTATTTTCTTTGGAAAGAATCACATGCCTCACTCATGGTTGCCGCCTTGCCGCCCCTTCACTTAGACACTGAAATGATTCTTTGTCAGTATTTCCTGTAGGGTGTGTCCTGGTCGCCCGTCTGTCTGTCCCCTCCTCTCCTCCCCTATCCTCTTCTTAGTTTTGAAAAGATCTTTTTTGTTCTTCTTTTTTTTCTGTTTTCCTCTCTTAACTAAATGTCTCTTCCAACGATCCGTTTTACTATCTAGGAACATAAAGATGATCTTTGTTTTGGGTTTCATACCCAGTTACACAAGGATCCTCAATGTTAAAACTTCTTATTTACTTGAGGATAAGAGGATAGTCTTTGTAAATACATGGGCGTCCTCATTAGGAAATTGAAAAATTAAAATTAAAACTATATTTTCAAAACTCAAGACCCTCTTTCAAATTAGCGATGAACAAGTGATCTAGTTTTCCTTTCGTCTTTCTTCTCGAAACGAGGCTTGACTGACTGATTGCTAATTTTTTTCCGGCATTTCTTTCAGAGGTGTCTTCGTTTTTCTTTTTGACAATATTTCGGCGATAAAAAGTAAAGTACCCAGGAGGAAAATGTTCATAGTGACCAGAAGAAGGGACATGAAAATGTCCCGAAATATTGTTTAAAGAGAAAAAAGAAGACACCTCCTCTAGAACAAATGCCGGAAAAAATAACATTTCAACATCCCAGAGAAGTTTAAGAAACACATTGACTGATAGCGTTATGCTGCAGCTAACACTTTTCCAATTGAACAGTCTGTGGACATACAGGGAGAGGTTTTAGAAGAAAGACAACACTTTCTGCAGTGAAAGGTTGTACAGGGGGAGGGTTTCCGATATGTAAAAACGTGATGGTATAAGAATGATCTGTGTAGCTGTTTAGTAAAAAATTCATCAAAAAAAAAAAAATTAAAATAAATGTTACAACGTTAAATATTACTTCGAAATACTTCCCATGGAAATTTATCGTACATTCCTTGAAGATCGTATTTGTCCTGACTCAAATCTGAGGATGTTTTGATAGAAGGAAATTTAATAATAAACATTCTTTTGAGGACCGACTCTCCGATAGGATTAACCATTTAAGCGTAAATCAAGCAAACGTATTAAAAAAAAAAATGGGTTTCGAGGTATCATTTCAAGGGATGGTATTCAGGATCTATTTCGCAATTCTGGCGACTTTTGAAGAACCGAATTTCATTTAAAATAGTGTCCAAAATCAGATTTAAGTGAACAAATATAATACAAATAATCATCTTCATTACAAATGGCAAATCCAATCATATACACACAGACATCATCACGAAAATAGATAAAACGTGATCAGGGGAAATTCTATTGAAACTCGATATCGAATTTTCGCATAGTTACTTATATTAAAAGTATAAGCAAGTAAAAACTGTCAAATAGAATAACTTATTAACTTAATTTTTTTTCCAAGGAGATAGGAAGAGTTTTTTTTTTTTTTTTTTTTTTTTGTGGACTTTGGAAAACAAACATAATACACTAACCTGACTGCATAACTCCGGTGTTTCCTCTTTTATACCTGTTCTAACTTTCTGACTAGCCCCCTCGTCAAAAATCCTGGAGGCCCCCGAGAGTGCTCCTGGTAATTGATTGCTGTCCCCTGTCTGTCTGTGGCCCCCTGGAGAGGCCTCCCCCTCACACCACAAAATGAAAATGAATTCACCTTCCTGACCTCTCTCGCTCACCTCTTTTCCTAACTTCACTCGGCTCATTAATGTCCATCTCCGTCTCGACTCAGTTTCATCACAACTTGAAAACAATAAGACACAGGGGTGCAGGGCAACAGAAACTCAACCTTTGTTTAATTATTATTGTGACTCATGCCCGGGCTTAAACTACGTCATATCGCCTACTACCGGAGCGCTCTTTCGTCGCTAAGTTTTTGCTAAATGTTGCCACCCCAGGTTTATTCACCTAGGGTAGGAGTCTTTAACGAATCCCTGGCATCTTACAGACTCGGGACCATCGCTTAACGTCCCATCCGAAGGAGGGTGTGCTCAAGGATATTCACTTTCCAGAGAAAAAACCTAAGGGCCTCGACCGAGTTTCGAACCCGCGATCTGAGCTACCGGCTCCCTCAGGGAAGTTATGTAATCACCGGCAATCTACTTCCCCAACACGAATTTATGTTGTTGCTCTCCCTCGAAAACCAATGAACCGTGTTTGGAATAAAAATCTATAGAGACTTCTGAATCCTCGTACTAAATTACTATACTACATTCATTATATCGGCAAATATTGGGAATTGAGTTGAGCCCCCTCTCGGCTCCTGAGCTCCCTTCGGCTGATTCAGCTGAAAATGAAAAGGTGTTGTCATTATGGGGTTTTGAAATTTCATATGAAATTTCATGTCTATACCTTCATTACAACAACAGTTATTAGAGTTTTTGTGTTAAGCCGCCTCCTCCGCTATAAATAAAGTCAATATATCTCTAGATAAAATTTTATTTTTGATTCCTGTTACCCTAACTGAAGTTAAGTAAATCCCCAGAATGTTTGGATTTGTGAGAGAGAAAAGTGTCCCCGGATTTCAGGAAAAGATCTCCTTAACCTTGCAACGGATCCCCAATGTCTCATGCTCGCATTCCGTGTGACTGACCACATTCCGACCACTTGAACCGGAAAATAGTCTTCTTATCTGAGCCTGGACACAGGCTCCCTAAGGCTCTCCTAGCTTAGACCACGTCTCTTCCTGTAAACCAACTTAATTCTTAAGGGTCAAACCCCTAGCCCTTGAGACGGAGAAGAATAGGACTGTCCACTGTCCCTTTTTACTACCTGGGATCTACCTCTGCTCAAAGATCAATCTTTTGTGTCTCTTCTTCTTTTTATTATAGGATAGTTTTATCTTTTTACAAGGGTCGTAAGATGGTCCAACCACCTGGGATTTGCATTCATGACCAACTCTCTTCTATCCTAATTCATTTGTTATTTAATTGATTTATTACAATGGAATGAGCATTGAGAATGTTGTCGGTGTGGTCCCAAGTCTTGTTCCGTTCCTTGTTCAACTTTAATTGGGGAGCTGACAACGGTGTGCATGGGGGGGGGGATCTCTCAGACTTCAGTTCCAACCACCTGGGATTTGCATTCATGACCAACTCTCTTCTATCCTAATTCATTTGTTATTTAATTGATTTATTACAATGGAATGAGCATTGAGAATGTTGTCGGTGTGGTCCCAAGTCTTGTTCCGTTCCTTGTTCAACTTTAATTGGGGAGCTGACAACGGTGTGCATGGGGGGGGGGGGGGGATCTCTCAGACTTCAGTTCCAACTACCTGGGATTTGCATTCATGACCAACTCTCTTCTATCCTAATTCATTTGTTATTTAATTGATTCATTACAATGGAATGAGCATTGAGAATGTTGTCGGTGTGGTCCCAAGTCTTGTTCCGTTCCTTGTTCAACTTTAATTGGGGAGCTGACAACGGTGTGCATGGGGGGGGGGATCTCTCAGACTTCAGTTCCAACCACCTGGGATTTGCATTCATGACCAACTCTCTTCTATCCTAATTCATTTGTTATTTAATTGATTTATTACAATGGAATGAGCATTGAGAATGTTGTCGGTGTGGTCCCAAGTCTTGTTCCGTTCCTTGTTCAACTTTAATTGGGGAGCTGACAACGGTGTGCATGGGGGGGGGGATCTCTCAGACTTCAGTTCCAACCACCTGGGATTTGCATTCATGACCAACTCTCTTCTATCCTAATTCATTTGTTATTTAATTGATTTATTACAATGGAATGAGCATTGAGAATGTTGTCGGTGTGGTCCCAAGTCTTGTTCCGTTCCTTGTTCAACTTTAATTGGGGAGCTGACAACGGTGTGCATGGGGGGGGGGGGGGGGGGGGGGGGGGGGGGGGGGGGGGATCTCTCAGACTTCAGTTCCAACCACCTGGGATTTGCATTCATGACCAACTCTCTTCTATCCTAATTCATTTGTTATTTAATTGATTTATTACAATGGAATGAGCATTGAGAATGTTGTCGGTGTGGTCCCAAGTCTTGTTCCGTTCCTTGTTCAACTTTAATTGGGGAGCTGACAACGGTGTGCATGGGGGGGGGGATCTCTCAGACTTCAGTTCCAACCACCTGGGATTTGCATTCATGACCAACTCTCTTCTATCCTAATTCATTTGTTATTTAATTGATTTATTACAATGGAATGAGCATTGAGAATGTTGTCGGTGTGGTCCCAAGTCTTGTTCCGTTCCTTGTTCAACTTTAATTGGGGAGCTGACAACGGTGTGCATGGGGGGGGGGATCTCTCAGACTTCAGTTCCAACCACCTGGGATTTGCATTCATGACCAACTCTCTTCTATCCTAATTCATTTGTTATTTAATTGATTTATTACAATGGAATGAGCATTGAGAATGTTGTCGGTGTGGTCCCAAGTCTTGTTCCGTTCCTTGTTCAACTTTAATTGGGGAGCTGACAACGGTGTGCATGGGGGGGGGGGATCTCTCAGACTTCAGTTCCAACCACCTGGGATTTGCATTCATGACCAACTCTCTTCTATCCTAATTCATTTGTTATTTAATTGATTTATTACAATGGAATGAGCATTGAGAATGTTGTCGGTGTGGTCCCAAGTCTTGTTCCGTTCCTTGTTCAACTTTAATTGGGGAGCTGACAACGGTGTGCATGGGGGGGGGGGGATCTCTCAGACTTCAGTTCCAACCACCTGGGATTTGCATTCATGACCAACTCTCTTCTATCCTAATTCATTTGTTATTTAATTGATTTATTACAATGGAATGAGCATTGAGAATGTTGTCGGTGTGGTCCCAAGTCTTGTTCCGTTCCTTGTTCAACTTTAATTGGGGAGCTGACAACGGTGTGCATGGGGGGGGGGGGGGGATCTCTCAGACTTCAGTTCCAACTACCCTCTTAATGCATCTCAAAGCTCCTGGCATTTTCATCCTTGAAAAACTCTCGGCTGTCTCTCTCCAATTGTCATCTATTTAGAAAAAAAAAGTAAGAGTTTAGTTGTTGAGCAGAATGGCGCATGGTAACATTAGGTCAGTTTTCCCGACTTGCATCTTTTACCAATTTCTTTACCTGAAGCTGTAGTTGCTTAATTGGTTTCTAAAGAATAATGGGAATCGGGGAGACTTTTTGATTCCTTTTGACGGTATGTTGAGTTCATAGTTCAACTTTGGTTGCTATAGTTAAGAATTAGTTACGGATTCCTGTAAACTCCTGAAATTTGCATTCTTGATCAACTCTCGTTTATCCGAATTAGATTTTTATTCAATTCATTCATTAGAAGAGAACGGTTCCTCCAAATCATGCTGCGTTCTATGTTCGTTTTTCATTTACAAGGTAAAAAAAGTAAGAGTTGAATTGGTAAGGAAGCTGAAGATCCTTAGGCTCTTATACCAGCCTCTACCACTCCGATCTGTCGAGCGCCACCAGTCGCCAATTCACCACATAGTGTTCTACGGCATCTTAGCCGTGGATCTCCTGCGGATATCTGCATCCGCTTCTTTCCACACTTCCAGCACACCGTAAACGCCTTGATTTCATGCCTGCTACTACGGTCAGCTTCCTACTTGTTCTGATCCTCCATTCCTGGATTTCTCTGTAGATCCTGTGCTTCAGGTCCTCGATAAGGCTCTGGACAGTACTAACTCGATGACAGAGAAGTACGCTCTTTGCGTATTTTGCGAGTTGATACTAGTTACTCTACCTTTGTCTACCCTCCCTTACACCCCAGTTCTAAATTGCTTTATTATGAGGTAGAGTTCGGAATGTGGATGTGATTCTGTTTGAGGTCGTGGTCCCAAATCTTGTCCCGTTCGTTGTTCAACTTTAATTGGGAAGCGTAGCGGAGGGACCTGACAAGAGCGAGTGTGCATGGTACCATTAGACCTGTGTTCCCGACGGCTCTCCAGTCTCCACTATTGTTCCTGGACCTCTGTCAGCCTCTATATATCTCCTCTCTTCTATATGCAAACTAGAGCCATTTGAATACACAGGGCAGCCCCTGTGGGCACTAACCAGCTAGGCCTCTGTCAGGGGGGTTTAAATTACTGACAATTATGTTCTCGTCAAGGCTAAAGGATCGCCTTCACTTTAAACTGCCTACTTTCTTTCAATTTCTCGCAAGGATCCTCCGACACAACAACAGCCATTATCGGTAACTCTTATAGGTTAGTTATTCTGACTCATGCCCGGGCTTGAGCAACTAGGTCATAGCTCTTTCGTCGCTGGTGAACTTGAGCCCAATTCTCCTCTGTAAATTCTAAAGTTTGCCTATCCAGGTTTATTCACTATCCGAAGGATAGCGTGCTCAAGTTTTTTCGTTTCCCAGATAAAAAATCTAAATGCCTTCTTTAGATTGGTCAATGATGATTGCATTTATTGAAGCTCCCGAAAATCTTTAAAATCAAAAGCCTTTATAATTATCATCTTCCAAAAATGAAGTATTTCAGGAAACCTAATTAATACTAATACATATTTCTTTATGGAAATATATGCATCTCATAAAATAAAGAATACCAGTTCAGTCCACTCAAAGCGTAGTCTAAATTAGCTGCTGTTCCCTTTTGGTTTGGTGAATTAGTTATTATGACTCATGCCCGGGCTTTAACTACGAGTTCATATCGCCTACTACCAGAGTGCTCTTTCATCACTCTGGTGGACATGACCTCGACTCTACTATGTGAGTCCTAAATTTTGCCTAGCCTAAATTAGAAGCCTAGAGCACGATATTTCTTGACTAGTACACGCCCCTTCCTCAGATCACAAAACCCGATATATATAATATATAAATTTGAAAATAAAAAAATTTGTTGAAAATCTATAGTCTTATTCAGAAGCCCCTGAACAAGACTACTACTACTATAGATTTTCAACCAATTCGGTTGAGGGAGTTGAGTCAATGACTACATTTCTGGTTCAATTTCGAGTGGGGGGGGGTTTCTGCCATTAGGTATGATAATAGATACAGTGAGGGATTGCCAAAAACAAGTAGAAAAAAAGGATGTGAAGGAGACAGATGGACTAATTTGTTTTAAAGTTTGTGTCAGTTGGAAGAGAAACAAGATGCTGGGTCGGAGATAGCCTCTTTGGGATCTGAGCAGTTCTCTGTTTGTGGAACAGCGCAAGTCCAGAGTCTCACAATGGAGAGCATTAGAGCATTAATGCACATA
The DNA here is from genome assembly GCA_963662175.1 of Aradus depressus. Taxonomy (NCBI): domain Eukaryota; kingdom Metazoa; phylum Arthropoda; class Insecta; order Hemiptera; family Aradidae; genus Aradus; species Aradus depressus. The sequence goes on along the minus strand of OY759214.1, from coordinate 14,187,344 downwards.
TTGGGCAGGTTCACAAGATTTAACACTCAATAATAATAATAATTATTATTTCTTGTAAACCATAACATGGTAATAGGATACATCATTAGAATACATACACATTAAGATAGCTTATAAATTAGATACATAAACAGCTATTAGCTCTAGAGTCTGATACACATTAGATATATAATAATACTATTAAAAAATGAATTTAAAAAATAAATACTTGATAATGTGATAAAGTAGATACAGTTTTAATTAAATTAATATAAGAGTTATTATGACTCCTGCCCGGGCTTCAACTACGAGGTCATATCGCCTACTACCAGAGAGAGTCCGACTGTGGTAATCCTAAATTTTGTCTACCCTAAATTTTTATTCACCTGGGATGGGTCTTTAACGAGTACCTGATATCGTCCAGGCTTGGGACCATCGTTTAACGTCCCATCCGAAAAACGTCTTGCTCTTAAATTAAGATAATAATTTTTTATAACTTTTCCGAAAGCCGCTCCAGGGGTGGGGGGGGGGGGGATCTGAGGGGGTGAACTCAAAAATTCCAATAAATGCCAAATATAATGAATACAGAAGTAAGTAAGTCAAACATTGAGTTTAAGTCCAAATGGTCGATTGATTTTGGAGAGAGAGCAAAAACGAAATTGATTATTTCGTTCTGGGGAAGTACATAGCTGTGATTAGCTGACTTTTTTTTTACTTTCACTTTCTATCTCATTTTTATGAAGGTAATGAAGACATTTATAAAATAAATACTGTTGGATTCAAATAAGTAAACTCGATGTTATCTTTCTATCGATTGTATATATCAATGTTATTTTCAAACTCAAAAATCGATCATCTCATTTCAATGCGATATTTTCCAGACTGCAAAATGCGCATATCTTTCAATCATTAGAAGTTAAGAGTCAGCTTGCTACTGGAGGTTCCATTTACAGCGAGTGAACCTGATTCAACTATTGTAAACATTCATTGGTTTAAATAGGTCGTAATTTATGTTGGATACAAGTTTTGTAAACACAATGACCACTTTGAAGATAGCAGAAGACCACCACATTGTGGAGTTCGAATCCAGTCCAGTACACCTTAAATGTAAATACGTAACCATATATGAAATTAAGTTTTTCGCGAGGTGAAAATTTACCTCCAAGCATAATATTTGACTTATTTAGTTGCTTTTGAATCCTCATACTAAATTTTGTGTCGATACATTGATTACATCGATGTTATGATCCCCCTCCTCCAATCCCCCCTTCTCTTCGACCGTTTTTGCGCAAAGTTAATGAGGAGTACCATCCTTATAAAGTTTTGAATCTAAATATAAACGTTCATGTCTATAATTCATTTCAATGACAGTTATTACAGTCTTTGTGTTAAGCCCCCCCCCCTCCTCCTTTCCTTTGGCCGATTTGACTGAAAATCTACAGTTATCGACTTTAGAGTGTTTTGGATAATTTCGAAATTTCGTTTTGATCCATTAATTCATTCTATCGGGAGTTGACTTGGTACCAGATATTTCTGTTTTCTTTTTTGAAATTACGTTCAAATTTCTAAGTGATTAAATAACTTCCCGTATACTGTTCTTTTGTTCATTGAGAACTGAAGAAGGGCCGTGAGATCAAACCGAAATATCGTCAGAAAAAGGTGAAAATCTCAGGAGGATTTGCCGAATATGTGCAACACTTTTTAACTATAGCTATACGTGGTATCAGGGTATGTATTCAGAATGTTATCATGTTACCAGACGCTGAAAATCATACATATCCCTACAGTTTTCAGATTTTTTCAGCTCATACCCTCCGAAATGGAAGAAGAATAGGCAAAAATAGATCTAACTGCAGGGATCAGCGCAAGATTTAATTCTTTGTTAGAATGTTTTTATTTAAAAAAAATAAATATTAATCATGAGTCAAGACCTTATACCACCGGTATCTCAGAGGTAGCATGCTAACCTACTGTGCTAAAGTAGCCCCTTATACCACCGGTATCTCAGAGGTAGCATGCTAACCTACTGTGCTAAAGTAGCCCCTTATACCACCGGTATCTCAGAGGTAGCATGCTAACCTACTGTGCTAAAGTAGCCCCTTATACCACCGGTATCTCAGAGGTAGCATGCTAACCTACTGTGCTAAAGTAGCCCCTTATACCACCGGTATCTCAGAGGTAGCATGCTAACCTACTGTGCTAAAGTAGCCCCTTATACCACCGGTATCTCAGAGGTAGCATGCTAACCTACTGTGCTAAAGTAGCCCCTTATACCACCGGTATCTCAGAGGTAGCATGCTAACCTACTGTGCTAAAGTAGCCCCTTATACCACCGGTATCTCAGAGGTAGCATGCTAACCTACTGTGCTAAAGTAGCCCCTTATACCACCGGTATCTCAGAGGTAGCATGCTAACCTACTGTGCTAAAGTAGCCCCTTATACCACCGGTATCTCAGAGGTAGCATGCTAACCTACTGTGCTAAAGTAGCCCCTTATACCACCGGTATCTCAGAGGTAGCATGCTAACCTACTGTGCTAAAGTAGCCCCTTATACCACCGGTATCTCAGAGGTAGCATGCTAACCTACTGTGCTAAAGTAGCCCCTTATACCACCGGTATCTCAGAGGTAGCATGCTAACCTACTGTGCTAAAGTAGCCCCTTATACCACCGGTATCTCAGAGGTAGCATGCTAACCTACTGTGCTAAAGTAGCCCCTTATACCACCGGTATCTCAGAGGTAGCATGCTAACCTACTGTGCTAAAGTAGCCCCTTATACCACCGGTATCTCAGAGGTAGCATGCTAACCTACTGTGCTAAAGTAGCCCCTTATACCACCGGTATCTCAGAGGTAGCATGCTAACCTACTGTGCTAAAGTAGCCCCTTATACCACCGGTATCTCAGAGGTAGCATGCTAACCTACTGTGCTAAAGTAGCCCCTTATACCACCGGTATCTCAGAGGTAGCATGCTAACCTACTGTGCTAAAGTAGCCCCTTATACCACCGGTATCTCAGAGGTAGCATGCTAACCTACTGTGCTAAAGTAGCCCCTTATACCACCGGTATCTCAGAGGTAGCATGCTAACCTACTGTGCTAAAGTAGCCCCTTATACCACCGGTATCTCAGAGGTAGCATGCTAACCTACTGTGCTAAAGTAGCCCAGCTTTCAGGTACTCGTCAAGTACCCTAGATACCTTGGGTAGGAATCAGGATAATAATAATAATAATAATAATAATAAATTTATTTCCGTTAAACGAATACATGGTAATAGGATACGTCAAAAGAATTTATACATTAAGATAGTTTATAAATTAGAGGTTAGGTTTAGGTTTTATGACTCATGCCCGGGCTTTAACTACGAGGTCATATCGCCTACTACCAGAGCGCTCTTTCGTCACTCTGGTGGACATGAGCCCGACTCTAATGTGGGAGTCCTAAATTTTACCTACCCTAAATTTTTAAAATTAACGAGTACCTGACATCGTACAGGCTCGGGACCATCGCTTAACGTCCCATCCGAAGGACGGCGTGCTTAAGTTTATTTTACCTCCCAGATAAAATAAACTAAGGGCCTCGGCCGGGTTTCGAACCCACGTTCTTGAGCTCAGAAGACAAGCACGCATGCCACTGAGCTACCGGCGCCCTCTATAAATTAGATTTATAACTACTTGAGTCTAATACATGTATGATTAGTAGTAATAACAAATCTATTAAAAAAAAGTAAAATGAAATTAATAAAAACTGAACAAATAAATACTTTAAAATATATTAATATACGTATTAAAATTAATACATGATGCGTTAATAATAAGTAGACACATTTTTCAATTTAATAAAAATTAAGATAACTATTTTTCAAAAAAAACTCTTCGTAAGTGTTTTTATCCCAACGATGTTTCGGGACGTTCTTACCCCCCATCATCAGCAGGTCCCAATGTGCGAAATATAGAAAAGAAAGAAACTATAACAATATATGAAAAAACACAAAAGGACAAACAACAAAATGATTGTGTAATGGTTCCATTTTATTCTTTTGAGTACGGAACCCAGAAAAAATAAAAACATTAAAGAATCATGTATTTAGTGATAGATAAAATATATGTTAATGGCTGCAACAAATGTATCTCAAAGTTGATAAAGGTTGTCCAATTGGATGGAGACAAGATGATGTTGCTGGTAAAACTGCCGGATTGGGGCCTCTGGTCGTAGATTGAGAATCTCTAACACGGTCGTCCATCGTAAGACCAGTCCCCAAGACCCCGGACTCGGCACTTTTAGAATTCTTCACATTCTTTCTTGGGCCAGTTTCTTCTTTTTTTTTTTTCTTATTTCTTCTTTTTTTTTTTTCTTTTTTCAAAAAATATATATACATTATGTTTCGTTTCTGTCTTTCTTTTTTCTCTTGTTTAACTATCCCACCGCTGTTATTTTAACAAGCACTTTATGAGCATCCACTGTCAAAATAAAACCTTTGTTTGGACATAATAAAATATAAATAATATAGGAAAGAAGAATGGAACATAAAAAATAAAAATAGAATAAAGAAATAAAATATAGGAATGTCTAGTGCGAACAGGTTCAGGTCCTCATATCAAAAAGATTTCATAGTACTTTATGGGTGATCATTTTTTTTGGTGTCTCCAGCTCAAATTAATCAATTAAGTGTTCACTCTCCCAAAACCAATCGACGGTATGAGCTACAAATCAATAGTTGACTTACATAGGGGTTTCTGAATTCACATACTAAATTTTGAATGTTGATTAGCGACTGTAGATTCTAATTGTAGGAATATTGAGGATCAGTCAGAGATGGAAGAAAATACTATTCAAACGACAACGTTTCCATATATTTTACATCTTCAGCAGAGCTGACACTATAGTTCTGTCTCCAATATCTATCTATTTCTATTACCTATATATGTTTATTAGATTATTAGTTATCTGTTTTTATTATCTATATATGTTTATTAGAATATACAGACCCCAACAACCTTAGTAATTGTTAATTTAAAAAGGTTACTTAGCCAAAGCCGTCACCATATTTCTCCAATTTCAATCATTATATTTATATTATTTTCAACATTTCTGGCTGGAATGTGACATTTATGACGGGGTTTCCTAACTCCCTGTACCTGGTGCCTTCAGCACCCCTGTATTGTTGTACCATTTCATTGCAATGTAAGACTCCATCCAGTGTACATGCCTTCTCCCCAATCCTGCTTATTCATAGTAAGTCAGTTTAATTTTGACTCTATTATGTTCCACCTATTTGTCTATTTCCATGATTATCAATGTTTATGTTTAGTAATGTATTCATAGTTAATTTTAATTTGTATTAGTGTACGTTCATGTTTATGGTTAACAATGTATCTACATTTAATTTTAATGTTTAGTAATGTATTCATAGTAAGACAGGTTCAATTTTTAACTCGTTACAATGTCTATTTTAACGTTCAGTAGTGTTTATCAACACACTTTTGTTTGTTTGTGATTCTAATCTTCATTTCTCCCCCATGTTTGATGATGATATAAAATACATCGAAACGTTGGCGTTTGAATAGTGTTTTCTTCCATCTTTGACTGACCCTCAATATTCCTACAATACTAAATTATGTTTCGATATATTGATTACATCAGCAGTTAGTAGTAGTCAGGTTTTTTGAGTTGAGGCCCCCTTCCCATGGGCAGATTTCATATGGAGTTGCTTTTGAGACTTTTTGCTTTTCTCTTCTCTTACAAAAAAGGTGTCAACAACTATTTCTGAGCCGATGAAAATTCTCTCATCTCCTCTTTATCCCTTGTGCTCTCCATAGGTCAACTACGTATAAAAAATAAAGAAAAACGTATGCTTTTTAAAAATATTGTCTATTTCACAAAATATATATATAATATGGGAGTACTTTCAGTTTTGCTACCATCTTCAGCTATGACAACAAATACCGGTATTGGTGGCTGAAGATGGTTGCAGTACCGAAAGTACTCACATATTTTATATATATTTTGTAAAATAAAACAATACTTAAAAAAAAAAAAAAAAAAAAAAAAAAAAACAGGTTTATCTTTATTTCTTATGTAGGTTAGTTATTATTTATACTCAAAATGTGAGTAGAAAACACACAACTATATGTTATATAGGGCGCCGGTAGCTCAGTGGTATGCGTGCTTGTCTTCTGAGCTCAAAATCGTGGCTTCGAAACCCGACCGAGGCCCTTAGTTTATTTTAGTAGTACGCACGCCGTCCTTCGGATGGGACGTTAAGCGATGGTCCCGAGCCTGTACGATGTCAGGTTCTCTTTAAAGACCCCTACCCTAGGTGAATAAAAATTTAGGGTAGGCAAAATTTAGGACTCCCACAGTAGAGTCGGGCTCATGTCCACCAGAGTGACGAAAGAGCGCTCTGGTAGTAGGCGATATGACCTCGTAGTTAAAGCCCGGGCATGAGTCATAAAACATAACCTAACCTAACTAATAAAATAACCATCTTAGTCGTAAAGAAACATTACTTAAGTTTTAAAAAGTCATTTCACAACCAAATTTGATCAAATAATCAAAAAAAGCAACAATTTCAACTTCTTTATTGTATACAATATTCTAAAAAAATGCATAAGGGGCGACACGTATTAATTTTCAGCGAATGTATGAATGTATCGATACGAAATTTAATATAAGTTTTCACAAGTTCACGACTTAAGTCAACTATTTTTAGCCAACATGGACGATGGCAGAGGGAAAGTGAAAATTTAATTGACTTGAATTTATTCGTGTTGGAAGTACATTGCTAGTGAATTTTTTATTTATGCCATTGCAGTTGTCAAATAAGGAAAGAAAACTTCACGAGAATAACTTGATCAATTATTCTTATAGTGATAACCCTATATTTTCTGCAAAGATATTATAAACCATTTTATAAAAAATAAAGAAAAACGTATATTTTTTTAAAAATATTGTCTTTTTCACAAAATATATACAAAATATGGGAGTACTTTCAGTATTGCTACCATCTTTAACCACGACTTAACGAATGATCCAAGTCGTGGCTGAAGATGGTAGCTATACCGAAGCTACTCCCATGTATTATATATATTTTGTGAAATAGACAATATTTTAAAAAACATATTTTCTTTATCTTCCTATAGTTATGCATTTTACTTCCCCGCCAATACGATGCATTGGAGAAGTTATGTAATCAGTCAGAAATTGCTTCAGTTTGTAACAGTACATTTCAACGCCATTAGATATATTTAGTTGTTGACATTGTAACGTTGGTATTTTAACGTTCCATATATTTTCCCCGACTCACCGTCTACTCCTTTGTACCCCAAGCTAGCGACGAACCGAAGACAATGCCTCTCACATCGTGTCAAGGTGATTAATTATACACTTCATTAACTCACTTATTATGGCGACTAATCGTTTTTTGAACTTGTCTTCACAAGACGACGATCCCCCCTCGATTGTGCTCTTATCCAATGCAAGGCTAAGCGGTTCAATAGAAAATCTATCAAAAGACTTATCTACATTATCCTTAGATGGGGCTGTTTAGAACAGTCACCAAATTTTACTCCCTTTTCGAAACTCATCGAAAAAAATTATTTTTGAAATATTGAATAATCTACAAAAATGTTATGCATATTATGCCATTTTGAGACGTTCACATATCGAAAATTTCAAATTGACAATTTATTGATTTTATCAGGATTTATGTTATTTACAGATAGGAATTTTTACTTTCCCAGTTATACGAGGTATGGGGGAAATTATGTAATAGATCAGAAATTCGATGCGTTTTTTTTTTTTTTTTTTTTTTTTTTGCCATAAGTTGAGAAAAAGTAACATTGACTATTTTCGCGAGGTTATATAAAAATAAAATCCGATCTGACACCCACGTCAAGAATGTCGTCCTGAGTCTGGTACCTGGAATTCTGGGAACTGAACACGTCTTCGCCTTATGTAAAAATCCAAAATAATGTAATGAAGTATTATCAATATCGCTCTATAGAGTTAATTGGTTATTATGACTCATGCCCGGGCTTTAACGAGGTCGTCCACCAGCAGAGCGCTCTTCCGTCCTACTGAGGGATTAGAAGGATTAGAATTAACTATACTACTAAAAAAAAGTTAAATTAAAAATTTGAAAAACACCCGAGACAATAAAATTTTTGGGGGCAGAACGACGACGACAAACTTCCTGCAAAAATCCTGGTTTTATTTATTTAAATAATAAAAAAAAGTCCGTTCTTTCAGGTTTTGAATAAAAGTCTTATTACTTTTTTTTCATTAATTTTTTTTTACTGAAACCTTGGTGGGGAGGGCTTTTTTTTGGAGGGGGGTCGGCCTTATAAACATTTGAGCTCAAACTCCAAATCTCTAGCTGTAATAGAGGCCGAGATCACTATACAGGCTCTCATGAAACCTGAAGATCTTGGAAACAGCATACCCAAACATGGCTAAGAACCATCTCGCAAATACCAGCTTATGAAACAAAAAAACCGCTTTGCTATCGGTTCAGCCGTTTTGGAGCTAGGTTGACACACACATACACATAGGCTTCAAAACACCCCTCGTTTTGCGTCGACGGTTCAAAAATAGAATGAAATACAGTATATACATTTTTTATTTTAACTAAATTAAGATAATAATTGTTGATAACTTTTCCGGAATGGTCTTTTTCGCGACGACGTTTCGGCACGTTCTTACATCCCGTCCTCAGGTCACAATGTGCGAAATATAGAAAAGAGAAAGAAAACAAAATAATTAATCTAGTCGTTTAGTATTAAGGTCGTGAATTGACTTTTTTTTAAAGTGACTAATGTTTCTTTTGAACTAAGATGATTATTTTATTAGTTATGTAGAAACATTTGTGTTTTCTACTCACATTTTCAATTTGTCAAATTTTCTTTTGTACTGAGTCATTAAGCGTGTACAATTGTAAAAACAATAAAGGGCTTCTGAGTTTCGACTGGATTATATATAATCCTACATACATATTATGTAAGCAACAAGTTGACTCAGAAGGGAACTCTCTGACAGTATGGACAACTTGAGAAAGAGGAAACTTCGCTGAATATGAATTTGTCTTAACCTTTTGACATTTTCTTAAGAGAACATCTGCACTGAGTCATCACTTCCTTCTCTTTGTCAAAGAAACAAGACAGGAAAAATAAGCGGTTTGACGTTTTTAAAACTTTTATTTGTATTTTTTTATTTAATTATTTATTGTTATTATCAGTTTCCTCAGCTTTATGAAGTATAGTAAAAGTTATGTCACAATCATAATCTGAAACGAAGTTTTCAATGGAATTTCATGTTTTTCGACATCTTGATTAAAAAAAAAAAAAAATGGCGTGTGAGTGTGTATCTGTGAACACGATAACTACCGATAGAATGAATGTATCGACATGGAATATGACATTTATTTGTAGACACTTATCAGAGGAGGGCTCAACTCCAAAATCCCAGTAACTGCCGATATAATGCATCGATACCAAATTTAGAATGAGGATTTAGAAGCCACTATGTAAGTCAAATATTGATTTTTTTTTTATCCCAAACGGTCGATTGGCTTTGGATGGAGAGCGAAAACCTAATTGATTAATTCTTGCTGGGGAAGTACATAGCCGTTGAATTACCGACTATTTTTTTAGAATACTTGGCCTTGGGCAGGAGTGGGTTAGTCGTGGTGATGTTACAACACTGCATTTCTAAATTCCTTATTTGCTGCAATAGTCCTGAAGATCAAATTTTATGATTTAAAAGTCAAAAGTCTCTTAGGTCAAGAAGACTTTAGTCAAGAAGACAAACTCAGGTTAAAAATGCTGGGTCCTGGAAGTAACGTTTGCAAATATCAATAGCCGGTAGTTTCTTCTCATATGATTGTTAAAATGTGCTAAGAAACAAAGAACATATGTGTTACTTCTCAAGCTGATGTAATATGTCAGAAATTCTATGTTTTCACAAAAATTTCATGTTTTCCTACCCTCTGTTTCCCTCTGTCTGTGTTCTTTGTTAATTTTAACTCATGTCTTTAACTAGAGGTCATATCGCCTACTACCAGATATATCTTTCGTCGCTCTGGTTGACATGAACCAGACTCCACAGTGAAAGTCCTAAAGATTTAGTTACAAAGGGGTCTTTAACGAGTACCTGACAGAGCAAAGGCTCGGGTTCATTGCGACTTGTCTGAAGGATTGATTTATGGATAAATATAATATATTATATTTATATATGTTTGATAAAATGAATATATGTACATGAAATTTTTTATGTGTATCCAGAACCCCATAAGGACCGACACCTTCTGGCTTACTGCTAAATTGGCCAAAGGGAGAGTTAGGCGAGTGGGAGAGGGGTTGGCTCATCACAAAAAAACACTAACTGGCGAAGTAATGAATGCACTGTCTCGAAATTTTATTTGTAAATCCAAAACTACATAAAAAATTAATTTTCATCGGATCGAGGGAAGTAGGGGATTTAAGGGGAGGGCCAACTTAAAAACCCTAATAACTGCCGATGTATCATCATGAAATTTAGTGTAATGATTCAGAAGTCACTAGGAAGACAACCAAATCGGTAAATTGGTTTTAGAGAGAGAGCGGAAACTTAGTTGGTTCATTCGCTCTGAATAAGTAAATTGCCCATGGGTCGTCGAAGACTTTTAACTCAATTCGGTTGTCCTAATCCGAATTGGAGAACTTTCAGAGCCCTCGACGCGTCCCAACGTCGCCAATAATTAAAATCTTGTCCTGCTGTTGAAGGGGAAAGAAAGGGGTGGTCCTTAGGGATCATTAGATGCTAAAGATCCGTGTCTTCCCCCATTAGAAGGACTGGGTCCCTGGGCCAAGAAAGACATACACAGATAGCGTCTAGATGCGGACCATTTGTCGGGGAACAAGACGACCCACTGTGCTCTCATTAACAGTTCATCTATCGTAACATCTCCCCGCTCAGATAAACTCATCTCATATATTTTTCTCTTTTAGACTTTCTGATATTTAGGAACTTTGGCTGCCTCTCAAAAAAATTTTAAAAAAATTAACCCGGAACATAATTATGTAAAAATAATTCTTTTATAGATATGAATCGAATTAAGGGGTTATAAGGAAACAATTACAGTTTGTTACCCTTTTAAAAATACGATTATCGTCTTGAGGAATAAATAAAAGTCGTCGGTGAATCACCAAATATGTACTTCCCCAGCAAGAACTCAATTGAGTTTTCGCTCTCCTTCAAAAGCCATTCGACTGTTTTGACTTTCATAATGCCTTCTGAATACTAAATGTTGTGTCGATAAATTCATTACATAAGCAGACTAGGGTTGAGTCCCATCTTCTCTGGTCCTCTCGGATTTGAATTTAAATTTAATATTTCATGTCAAGACATTTATATAAAATTCGATACATTCATTCTATCGGGAGTTATCGTATCCACAATGTCCGTTGTGGTAAATAATAAGGGTTTAAGTGTTAATCTTAAATAAATGATAAATAAATAAAAATATAAATAATAATATTTAATCAATAATAATAAACAATAAATTACCACATTTCCTGTAGAAATTTTATCTCTTTTCTTTTACTAAATTTTGATTTCTACAGTAATTTTTCGAAAAGGGCCCTAAAAAAATATCAAAAGTTCAAGACGTGCAATTTTGAAGAAAGTGCACGTATATTTTAAAAAAAAATTAAATTAACAAACTTTACATTTGGATTTCTAAAGAGATGCCATTTTGAATTTTCTTTCAATAATATTAAATCTAATCCAAAGGTTTTCTAAATTATCTTTACAGGGCCAACAGGGAAAATGAATAGAATAGAATTTACGAGAAATAATATTGGGTTTATTTTCTTACACGTACATTATTAAAATAAAAAAACTAAACATTGAAACAAACAAAAATCTTAAAATCTAAATTCTTAACACTAATTCAATCTTTTTTTGTTTTATATTTTGGCCATTTTTAAAATTTAAGTTATATTTTTCTGGGCATATATCCTGTACATATAAACAAACAACAGTGCTTTTTTTGCAGATCAATTTCAGCGTCAATTCACTTCTATTTAGTTCATCATATTTTAAGCCTAAACACTAACACTGTACATCTTCACTCGGACCGTTGCCATTCTACCAGACCTCGACTCTTCTCTCCACACACTAAAAACAGCTGATGGCCGTGTTTTGTTGTTTTACTCATTTGTTTAAAAGAAAATGTTTTTTATAGAAAAATAAATATAATTATTTTTTTTATATTAATGATTTAATGTGTGTATTTTTTTTTATACATCACCCCGTGTCACACATATTTCTTTTTTCCATTTTTGGAATCAGCAGGTCTAAAAACATGAGGGTCCGTTGAAAACACCGCATCAAATTGTAAAGCGATAACATAACCTCCGCTATACTTGGTATGTAACATTCTCATCCAGTGGCTTCTAGTGTTTCCGGAGAACGGATAGATCAGAAACAACATGGTCGTTTACCTTGCCAGACAATTGTACTTGGCAAGCTGTACTAAGTATAGAGGAAGTATGTTTCCATTTCTAAGTACAGTTTTGGACAGATGAAACCACAAGTTTCGGAACAATACTTTAGAAAGGTAGTTTCACTTTTCTTATCCAAAATAGCCGTTTCTAAAGATCCTTAAAGTTTGTCCTTTCCCCCACCCTTGTGGATAGTTTACCCAGTCCCGCCCAATTGAGATCGATACATCTGCCTGATCCCTCATATCGATTGCCTATTGTTGTCACCGGCTTGCTTTGTGTCACTCCCGACAGAGGGCGTGGTTCTCTAAAAGATCAGATTACCATCTACATTCAACTTCCCCACTTACTTCTCTATAAAAAAAAAAAAAAAAGATATACTGTGTATATACCGGGGGGGGGGGGGGGGGGGGGGGGGGGGGGGAGGAGCGCCCCTTCTCCAGGCAAGTAAAGCCCCCAGTATCCTTGACAATGCTAATCGTGGCTTCTGTTGGGCTCTGTTCATCCGGAACATGAGGGCTGAAGATTAGCTGCAGAGCCAGAGACCCCCGGGCCACTTCAAACTAACGACCCGCTCTTCGCACTCAGGACTTCTGACACTACAGTCTCCCAAGTCCTGCTAAGTCCCATAAGTTCATCTTCAAACATCAAGAAAACTACCCAAAGCCAGATATTTTAATAAAAATATATTATATGACTAACTTCAATAAATCCATCAGCTAAGTTCAAATATTGCTACGGAATATTATTACAGGTTACATAGTCAACCATAATAGCAACAATATTATCAATGAGCACGCCGTCCTTCGCTGGTCCCAAGCCTCTCCGATGTCAATTAAAGATCCCCTACCCTAGGTGAATAAACCCAGGTAGGCAAAATTTAGGACTCCTATAGTAGAGTCGGTCCATCAGAGTGATGAGTAGGCGACATGACCTTGTAATTAAAGCCCGGGCATGAGTCATAATAACTAACAATGAATACAAGAAATGACCTACTGATTAACATGAATGAATCAGTTCGTTACAATATGTTTATAAATATATTTTTTTTTAACTAGAGGGGCCGGTAACTCAGTGGTATGCGTGCTTGCTTACTGAGCTAAAGATAATTCGTAACCCGGCCGAGTCCTTACTTTATTTTATCTGGGAGGTAAAATAAACTTATGCACTCCGCCCTTCGGATGGGGCCTTAAGCGATTGTACCGAGCCTGTACGATGTCAGGTTTTCGTTAAAAACTCTATCCTGTGTGAATGAAAATTTAGGGTAGGACTCCCATAGTAGTCCACCAGGGTGACAAAACAGTGCTCTAGTAGTAGGCCTTGCAATTGAGCCATCATAACTATTTATATCCATTCCTTCACAAGAGGGAATGAGGGCCGCCAGAGGTAGCGTGCTTCCTTACTAAGCTCAAGATCGCGGGTTCGAAACCCGGCCAAGGCTCTAAGGTTTTTTTTTTATCTGAGAAGTGAAAGAAACTTGATCACGCATTCTTCGGGTGGGACGTTAAGCGCTGGTCACAATGTCATGTACTCGTTAAAGACCAATTACCTTAGGTGGATAAAAATGTTGGGTAGTAGGCGATAGTTAAATTCCAGGCTTGAGTTACAATAACTAAATAACAACAGGAAATGTTACAAATACATATTCAAATAACTAAGGACGGATTCCTAAATATTCTGAATGAGAATGCTAACAAGATGCTGGCTAGAAAGTTGTGAATGAATGGATGAGGAGAAGGTTTGAGCTTCTTGACTTTGAAACAGATTAACCTTTCTCTAATCCCAAGTCAAATCTATCTTAGAGTGTGGTGAACTCAGACAGTTGAATAGTGGGCTCAGGAGGAGCCCCTGCTGGGCCCCAACAAGAATTAAACTTCACTAACTGATATTCTTCCGGCTTGTCTTTTTCTTCTATTTTTATTTATTTTAAAATTAAAATAAAGAAACACGTGCTTGTGTGTTTAGTTTTAAAAAATCAATTTGTACTCATTTAAATTTTCCCATTCTGAGTGGGCAGATTGACAACCGGATCATTCAAATCACACACACCCTGGATTCTTACAATATTTAAAAACTGAAAAAAAGAGAGGACTTGGATCAGTTCTCATTCATGATTTCATTCATAATATTCTTTCCCATTAATAGATGAATATTGTTATGAACTGAATCATTTATATTTATCGGTAGGCCATTTCGTGTATTCATTGTTGATCTAGAGAACCAGGCGCAAGTTCTATTTTGTGATATAGAGGTTATCATTACTGATCGATTTATTGAGTTCAGTCATATGTTTTGTGTATTTTTCTTGGTATTTTAATGCTATTTTTATGTTGTTATTCGCTTTAAATAATGTTTTAGATCAAGTAATCACTTGTAGTTCCAGAAGTTAAATAGTTAAATTCTGTTCAATAGAGATGTATAAAAATAATACACACATTAAAATGATTAAATTATTAATATTGAAAAATTAAATATATTTATTTTTCTATAAAAAAAACAATTTATTTTAAAACAAATGCCAGTTAAAAACAAAACACGGCCATCAGCTGTTTTTTAGTGTGTGTAGAGTCGAGGCCTGGTTGAGAGGAGTCGGTCTGAGTGAAACATGGAAAGTGTGATGTTTAGGCTTAAGATATAAGAAACTAATTAAGAGTGAATTGACGGTGAAATTGATCCAAAAAGAAGGTACTTTTATTTGTTTATATGTACAAGATATATGCCCAGAAATATATAACTTAAATTTTTAAAATGGCCAAAATATAAAACAAATAAGATTGAATTAGTGTTAAGAATTTAGTTTTCAAGATTTTTCTTTTGATTTTTGTTTGTTCCAATGTTTAGTTTTTATATTTTATAATGCAGATGATTTAAGAAAATAAACCCAATATTTGTTCTCGTAAATTCTGTTCTATTCATTTTCCCTGTTGGCCCAGTAAAATAATTGGAAAACCTTTGGGTTAGATTTAATATTATTTCAAATTATTAAAATGGCATCTCTTTAGAAATCCAAATGAAAAGTTGGTTAATTTAATTTTTTACTAAATACGTGCACTTTCTTAAAAATTGCACGTCCTGAACTTTTGATACTTTTTTAGGGCCCTTTTTTGAAAAACTACTGTAGAAATCAAAATTTAGTAAAAGAAAAGAGATAAAATTTCTACAGGAAATGTGGTAATTTATTGTTTGTATTATTATTTAATTATTATTATTTTTCAATTATTATTAATTATTATTTATATTTTTATTTATTTAAGTTTAACACTGAAACTCTCTTTTTCTTTACCACAAAGGATTTGCGAAATCATCTATACGTAGTTACTTTTATTGTTTATTTGAAACATTTTTTTTTATAATTTCGTTGTGAATTGACATTTAAAAACGTAAGTAATATTGTTTCTATTGAACTAGAGTGGTATAAAAACTTCCCATGGCCCCAAATGAACTTTGGCTAATCTGAACGTTTCACAGACGCCTGCAGAGAGCTGCAACGTACGTCTGAGTTTCAGAGGACATTTTTTAAAACGTTGTACGTATGGTAATTTCCATAAAGTGTTTCCCTCTTCTACCGAACCTAACAACTGTACTTGACGATTAGCATAATTGTACTTTTTAATTGCTCTCTCTCTAACGACCTAACAGAAGACAGAATTGCCGTTAGTCTCACTGGAACCGTTCCGCTCTCTGCTTCTTTACCAAATGTATCTTCTTCATTGCTGGAAAATGAGATTTTTGAACTAGGAGTAGGGGAAACTGTTTTCTTACATTGTAGAGACGAATAACAGAAAATATGAATTCACATTGTCTATCTAGAAATTGTAGGTCTTAGTTTTGAGAACTTGCTGTCTAGGAGTCAGTGGCGGCTATGGAGATCGGTCATTTGACTTCTTCTACAATCGACCGATAGAAGCACTTGATAATGCCACTATTTCTACTTGTTATAAGATGTCAACTGAAGAAGGGACGTGGAAATGTCACGAGATATTCTCAAATCTCTACCAAATCATCCCTAAGAACACAGCCGTGCAGACCCTGTGGCCAAGGCGTGCGAGGCACACGGGCGGCTAAATTTAAGCCCATAAATTAGGCCGCTAGACCGCTTACTTGCCCTGTCCCACCTAATCTCACCCAACAAATTTCTTGGCCTCTTCCAAAGGGTAAGACTCATGGACGCACCATACACCAAGAAAAGCCTCAATAAAGTTTGCGTTTGATCTTGTGATCAATATGAGTTTAGTGATCAATTTGTTGGAATCACAAGAAACTGAGAGGCTGTCCCGCTCAGATGCCTCCTGATTTCCTTCAATACAAAACATCCATCAAGGCTAATATATTCTTGTTCATTTCTATGCAAGAATAGACTATAATTTTCGATCAACTTAAATTGATCACGAATCTCGGTAAATAACTGAAAGAAAACCAAACAGGCCAACAATTTTATTGTTAGAGATTATACTTTAAACGATTCTATGAAATGCTAAAGTGAAGCTTATATTATAAAGTGAGAAGTTTGTATTTAGTAGTGGATATATAACAAGTACAACTGGTCCAAAGCATAAGTCGTACTTGTTTACCGCACTAAGCGAGCCCAAAAATGGCTTCAAAATTTGCGATTGATGTGGAGAAAAATGTACTCAATGTATATAAAAGTACTTTTACTATAAAATTAAGCATTAAAAAAAAAATAGGAATACATTTTGATATATAATTATTTTTTTAATTAAATAAATACTTTTCTAAGGAAAAATAATTATTCGTTTTCGCCCCCAGCTAATCCAGATTATTTTCGAACGAATATCTGATATCATCCCTACTATAGGGTGCTGAAATACTTTATACTAGTAACATCACTGATTAGAATAGTTTAAAGAAAACTCTTTTCAATAGCTTAAGTACAGAGTTAGCAGAAAAACTATAATATATACAATTTTGATAACAAAATTCAGAAAATCTTAAATTCGCAAAAATGTACTTTAATGATCATATTATACCAGTAGTATATTATTATACTTAATTTGCATAGTTGTAATTGTGTTTCTTAAACTTCTCTGGGATGTTCCACTGTTGGTTAATTCCGGCATTTCTTCCAGAAGTCCCGAAATATTGTCGGAAAAAAATAAGAAGACCCCTCTGGAAGAAATGCCGGAATTAACCAACTATTTGTAATTGTTTTTATATTTTATAAAGGCAAATATTATTCTTCATTATTAGCTAATAAGATAGATAATGCAGATGTACTGCAAGTCTCCAATCATCCCAGGGGATGCTTCCTCCTAATCCATCTTTACTGCCATGCCATTGTAAAATAAATGCAAGCTTTACATAAAATAAGACTTCCCTCTCAGGAGTCTCTTCCCGTAGATTCATTCTGACCTGAGTTCTCTTACAGATCAATTACAACCTCACTCGTGAAATTATGATTGTCAGAGACTGTCGTTAGCTTATAATGTTTTCACAATATGTCCGCATTTCTCAACTTAGAAGTTAAAAACATTAGTCATAATACTTGATCACCGACGGTCTAACATGTCTCTTTGACTCAGAAGAACAGTTCCAACTATTTCTTGAAATATCTATAGATTATCCTAATTTGTATGTTTCTGTTTATGATTGCAGGTAAATCGACCGTTGACAATGAAAAAAGAAGGCATTCAAACTAGGAATAGAAAATTGAGTTCCAAATCGAAAAAGAAGAAAGGCTCAGTTGTCGGAGGTTCCTGTCTGTCACTGACGGGTGTTATGTCGGACATGATGAAGAAGGAGACTGGCTTTCAGAGCAGTCTTGGAGTTCACTCGCACTGGTACCAGCCCCAGGGTCAGCCCTTCCATCAGCATCATCCTATGATCTCCTTGCCTCATACGTCCTCTCATATGGTAAACAATAGATTGATATTCTTATAATATATGCTTAGAGGAAATCAAGATCATTGAGGAGAGTTAAATACATCTGTCTCTGTATCCAGAAACTGTAGCTATTTCACAGGATGTAAAACAAAATATAGTCTGACCTCTCACAGATTTTATTTATATTTGCTAGCCGACTTTCGAGGCTGCTCTCGTCATCAGGCAGTCTGATAAATTTATCACTTCTCGCTACATCAGCCATCTTCATATTAAACTAGTTTGTTATTATAGTTTTTATGTTCAGCCTCTCCCCTAATACCCCTTTCTCTCGGTCGATTTAGCTGAAAATCAATAAATCAATAGGTGTTGTCCTTAGAGGGTTCTGGGTTCACATATAAAATTTCGTTTCAATACATTCATTCTATTGGGAGTTATCGTGTTCACAGATTCACAAACATACACATTTTTTATCATTTTTTGAATCAGGGGGTCAGAAAACATGAAATTCCGTTGAAAACTCCGCATTGAATTTCTGACCGATTACTTTAACTTCCCCTATACTATAGCTGGTAAGTAAACAAAATCCTATGAACCTACGTGTGTATACGATAACTGCCGATAGAATGAATATATCTACACGAAATTGTATATATTTGTCCAGAATTATAAATATATAATTATAATTATAAGGAAGGCATCTATTGATATTCAGTCAAATCGGAAAATCAAAGAAAGAAAAAGATGGTGATTAGAGGGACGCTTAACACAAAAACTCCAATAACTTCCGAAGATAATGAATGTATCGAAACGAAATTATGAAGATTCAGTCTCTGGTTAATCGATTAATTTTGAAGCGAATTGGTGATTTATTTTCAGTGGGAGAGCAAAACTTTGGTTGATCCATTCGTGCTGGGGACGTATGTTGCTGATGATTCACCAACAACGTTTTGTGTATATATGTATACTCTTGTACATCAGTTAAACCTGCAACAGTTTCTTCAGAGACGCTATGCTAGGGGGATAGTAGTTTTGGTGCATCAACTTATTCATTAGCGCTCAAATCGTGTGAACATACGCTCTTATTAATATATGTTTGGTTTGCGCTTGGAATCCTCGAAAAGAGTACACATGTGAACAGATTGTTAGAATACATGAAAAGAGGTAGTTATTTGTTTGATCAAGTTGTTTTGTGGTTGTTTATCACTAACCTGACTAGAGATGTGTGACCGACGGGTCGATCTTTACCTGGTCTCCGTCCACACGCCTCAAACCTGATAACCGTTTCATCCTTCACAAAAGAAGACAATACGATTCTTCAGAGGGTCGAGAGTCAAATAACACACCTCCTTCAAACAGAAATCCTCCCAAAAAATAAAAGAATCAAACAAACAAATATCAAAACAGAGTTGACAGATCAATCTTCCCTCCTTTCGATTCGTTCTCTAGCAGTATTTTTTGTTATTTCTTAGCATACGGCTTAACCAAGGGCGGATCCAGGATGTTCATCAGGGGTGGGGGTAAAATTTTGTTGACAGGTTGAGTAACAGTCTGAGTCTGTAAACGAATGACATCATTAAAGTCTGTGCGCCTACTAAAGACAGATGCGCAAGACCGCAAGAGGTCCTTCGCGCATCACTAGAACGTCTTTCCCAATTTAACGTCCTAAATTTTACCTATCCTAAATTTTTATTCACCCAGGGTCTTTAACGAGTACCTGACATCTTACAGGCTCGGGACCATCGCTTAACGTCCCATCCGTAGGACGGCGTGCTTAAGTTTATTTTACCTCCCAGATAAAATAAACTAAGGGCCTCGGTTGGGTTTCGAACCCACGATCTTGAGCTCAGAAGTCAAGCACGCATACCACTGAGCTACCGGTGCCCTCTTGCATTACTATATATATGAAAGTAATGTATTGGCCATGGCTCCTTTTTTCATTGTGCAACGTAATTCTGACAGTAACTATCATATTTTATTTTTTCTGTATTTTTTATCTTTATTAATAAACATTTTTTTGGGGCGGTATAACCGGTAGTCCTACCTCAAATCTGTTGGTGATTGGAAATTTTACAAGGAACATTTTTTGCAAGCGCTATTTTTTCGATAGGATTAAACGTCTTTGTGTAAATCGATCAAACAATGAAAATAATTAGTTTCAAAACGTAATTTTAGGACGGTTTTCGGCATCAAACTCGCAAACCGCAATAATTTTTTATACCGGGCGGCCTTCGTTTTAGTTTTCTCTACAACTTTTATATGAAGAGATTTTTGATTTGACTATAAATATGAGTGGTATCTTGAAACATTTAGTTCCAGAGGTAAGGTGGTCATCATTTTTGTCTGATTTCGGCCAAATTCTAATCAGAAATAAATATGAATGAAACGTGAAATTTCATTGAAGTCTCGCTCTGTAATTTTTGCAAGATTATAATATTTCTTTATACTAAAAGTATATGAAAGTAATAATGTATAATTTCGCAAGCCTTCTTTTAGGAGAAGCGTTCGTGTGGAGCAGGTGACTTCAACATGAATAATTTATGTGACCGTTTTAGAATAAGGCCGAAAATATTTCGCAAAAATGTTTTAAACTTCTGCTATAAAAATTATAATTAATAATGTAAGAAATTTAATGGAATTCCATATTCGACTTGAGCCCTTAGCTTCATTGTAATAAAGTTATTCATTTATGTAAAATCTTAATCCTGCAATAGCCTCTTCGGCTGTAGCAATGTTGCCAGAGTTATGTTATATATGCCAACTTAGCTTCACAAACTATACCCACACAATATCCAGAGAACTGGCTAACGCAAACTCCTGCCATTCTTACTTCAGTTTGGACAATAAACGCTTTCCAAGAGCTGTCTGTCGCTTAGGTTGCAGCAGATCAAAAGTAGCTTCGACCTAGAGCTTCATCTCTTCATTAGAACTATTATTAGGTGCCCTGGCTGAAGGAATGTACAGACAGGATAGTCTTGGATATCCAAGAGATCCTATCTTCGTTGTGGTGAACTGCCAACCTATCTAAACCTTTTCATCTACATCTGTTCCGCTTTATCATGAAATTTTTAAAATAGTACACCAAGAAAGTTTATTTTTGTACAACTTCATTTCTGTCAATGTTTATTCCGAGTAGGTTTAATTAATACATGTATATTCCGATTTTTTCATGGCACTAAAGCACGTTTTTCAACTTATTTTCAACGGAATTTTAGATTTCAAGGTGCCTGGAATACATTTTGTAGATGTCACAATGGCCGAAATCGGACAATTAACATACCGCTTATACTTATGACCCAATCAAAAGTCCATTCAAATAAAATGTACAGAGAAAATTGGAAAGCTTTGATGGGCGGGAAAAAGAGTACAAGTCCATTTTTGGCCAAAACAGTATTATTACATATTTCACAATGTCAACTCAATCTCTAGAAGTGGTGAGAAGAGGACAAGTCGGTAATGTCTCTGACGTAATTGTAGACCTAATTTTTTGTCAGTTCAAAAAAATTTGTCCAGTGACAAAAGACATTTTTTGTTCTCCTGAAAAATTGACTTGTACTGTTATTGCCTCCCACCAAAGATCGAAAGTTGGCCATTTTGCAAGATACTTGTTGAAAACGGCCCTAATCTGTCGTTTTAAACCCCCAATTTTTTTAGACGTTTGCTTGATTTACGCGATAATGGTTAGTCATGTAGAAAAATTGGTTCTGACCAAAATTGTTCCTTATTAAATTACCATTTAAGGTAGGACAAATACGACAATAACCAAAAACAATTTTTATTAACAAATTAAATAAATAGAAAAAGAACGATTTGTCAATCTTAATGACTATTAATTAAAACCTGTTTTTGTAATGACAGATATTTGGCTAAATTTGGGAGTCTTAAGACACTATATACCTTTTTTCCTTGCTACTAAATAAAAACGTAGTCTGACCTCACAGATTTTATTATTTTGTTAAAGCCGGCTTTCGAGGATGAAATTTTAAATTGTTAATTTTTGAGAGTCTTATTTATGTATTCATTTTACCTTTAAACGGCTTTGTTCTTAAAGATTTGTTATTGTACGGGTACATTGTACCGCTGAACCCCCATATTTCCGCGTCATTACTTCTTCCAGAAACATAATTTAATGTTGGGCTAACCTACTCAGTGCTCCCATAGACAGTAGTGGGGTAGCAGAGACAAAAGAAAGATAAAGAGTAGGGATATGATTGGAAGAGAGGATTGTACGCATGCGTGCTTCAACTGTCATTTCATAATTACTCTACATAACAATTTAATTTATAATTTTTTTTTATTTAATTTTTTTGTTATAGGCTGCAACCTGGAGATCCGACTACAGTTGGCCGGAAAAATACAATTCAAATGCGCTACAAATAGAATACAAATACTCAACAAGTCCATAGACTAGGGTCTTTTAAAAAAATTGTATTTAAACAAAAAATATATAAATATATGAAGAAAATATAATTTTGTACAAAATGTAATATACAATAATTCATATGTGTGTATGTACTTAGTAAGTCTTTCTTTATTTTGAAAGTCAACTCCCCGAAAACGTACGTTTCTGTAATATGTGTTGTGTACACATTTTAATATTTAAATAAATATATATATATATAAAGAAATAAAAGGGCAGTGCCCCCTTTGTACATAGTTCCTAAGAGTCAATATTTCTTTGGTCAGTAGCGGAGAAATACCATTGGAAGAATATTTATCCAATAATATAATAATACTCCGCCCACCTCGTTTACCATAGGATATTGGCCTGGTGTCCCAACATTCATTTTCTATGTATATATATAATATATATGTATTATATTTATACATATAATATATATATATATAAATAAGTTATTTAAGTTTATTCTTTTGTTCCTAATCACGCTACACAATGTAACCCCAAAAATGTTAGTAAATAATAGTGTTAAAATAAATGTATACATTCAGCCTGGATTTGGTTTCTCCAATTATTTTTATTTATTTAACATAGAATGCAATAATTATTATAAATATCCTTGACAAATAAATAATAATTCCTAATAACATTTCTGGGGTGAACTTGGTTAATGTTTCGTTTGTAAAATTATTATTCTTATAATTACGACTTCATGTTTGATTACTTTCATGATTATCTATTTAAGGCAAAAATCCCGAATAAAGAAAAATATTTATTATTTTTCCGAATGGTGAAGAAAGAAAGTGAAATAGTTCAAACACATTTTTTTAAAAAAAGCACAGATTTTGTACATAAATGTTGATAATTTAATTTTCTTGTGATAACTAAGATGTTTTATAGTGTTCTGGAAATAATTTAATAAATTTTTTCTCATTAAAAGTAAAATTTTGTTCATACAAGTATTAATGATATAATAATTTATATACGTATTTGAAAAAGTAACAAAATTATTGAAAAATCACCCGGAATTTTCACAAAGTAGTTGAACTGCACTTATAGATCTTAGGGTTTCATCTTACAGGGGTAATTTTTAAATAAAAAATATAATACAATTTTTATATTTTAAATTATTTATTTATATTTGTTTGCAAGAAAAGAAAAAAATGTTTTGGTCTTTTTTAAAATGAATGAAAATTTTCTTTTGGCAGAAAGAAACTAGCAATTAATTGAATTTTGATTCAAATATATTTTTTGTTATTTGGTCAGAATAGTTAATACAGTTTAACATTTCTTTTCACAAGTGACACGAAAGTCGTCGGTATATCACTATCAATGTACTTCCCCAGCGCCAAAGTATCAACGATATTTTCGCGCTCTCTTTGAACCAGTTTACCGATTTGGTTGAAAATCAGTATGTGACGTCTTATGAGGCCTACTACCAGAGCGTTCTTTTGTCGCTCTGGTGGACATGAGCCCCACTCTACTATGAGACCCCTAAATTTTTATTCACGTAGGGTAGAGGGGGTCTTTAGCGAGTATCTGACATCGTACAGACTCGGGACCATCACTTAAAGTCCCATCCGAACGACGGCATGCTCAAGGTTTTTCTCAAGATTTCGAGCCCGCGATCATGAGCTTAATAAACAAGCACGCATACTCGCGTTCATGTCGATACATTCATTTTATTAGTGTTCATAGACGTACAAATACACATTTGACTGACATACATTTTTGAAATCATCAGGGGAGTTTCTCGTTATCAGAAATTTTGGTGAAAAGTCAACTTCTCCTATACTTCTTATAATAGGGGAAATAAAAGTCCCCAAATGCTTGAAAAAAATTGTTCACAGAACAAGATATTTTTTAATATTCAGTTAATATTTCAAGAGTTAAATAGATTACATTTTTTTCTGCCAAAAGGAGATAGATAGGTTTCCAAAAAATAATTAATAAATTGTGCAATTTAATATTGTTATTTATAACATTTAATTGCAACGGACCAACCATTCTTATTTATCATCACCCGTTTCTTTTTTTTAATTTCTTCTTCTTAAACCTCAATTTATGTATTATATAAAAATATATATAAATACTATAAATAATGTGTATATGTTTTAATTGTCATGTGATTATTAAAAGAAGAAAATTATATATATATATATATATATAACAAAAAAAACTATGTCTACAACTAATAATTATGAAATCATTGAAAAGAAACAGTTTACAACCAATATGTAAATTATAACAATTTGAGAAAAAAAGAAAAATAAATATTACATTTTCCATATTTCCACAGAAAATTATAAGTTGTTATTTGTAAAGGTATAATATAATTTATAAGAAAAAAAATAATATTGAATAAAAAAAATTGTGAAAAAAATAAAAAATAAAGTAAATGTGAAATTTCCTTGTATTTATTTATTTGCATTTGTATTCCCTTCCCAATATTAGTTTTTAGATGATAGAGTCGACAGTTTATTTTCCATGAAGAATGAAGTCGAGGTTCTGTCGTGTAAATAAACAACTCTTTGACCAACATTTCGGAAACTGTTTTTTTCTTTCTTCAGAAAATAAAAAAATTGTATAATTGTTTGTGTCTGATAGTGACTTATAGTTCTCTACCAGACACAACGACTACGTCCATCGTATAGTATTTATTTTCTTCTTCAGGGACTTTAGTCAAAGTCCCTGAAGAAGAAAATAAATATTTTGCGAAACGTTGGCAAAATACTGAGTTTTTATTTTATGTTCACTTTATCCAGTTGTGGCAGATCTATTTCAAAAACATTTACCATAATTTATTGACGTTTCCACAATAAATGAGACAAACCTTACTACACCATCTCTCTGAGGTCAATGTTATTACCTCGTTTATGTTATTGCCTAGTGGCGAATAGGATTCAACGTACTAATAAGCTCTTACAACAAAATACATAGTTGTTTCCCCCCCAAGGATGTGAACCATCTGCCAAATGAAAAATGACGTCTTCAATATTTGTGGAATTCAGAACAAGGATATTTACAGGTAACCAATGGCTGGAAGGGCCAAGATCGCGGGTTTAAAAACCTGCCCTTAGTTTTTTTTTAATCTGGGAGAATAAAAAACGTTGAGCACACTGTCCTTCGAATGGTAGTCCCAAGTCTATAGAATATCAGGTACTCGTGAATAAACAAGGGTTGAACTCCTATAATAGAGTCGGGCTCATGTGACGATAAAGGGCTCAGGTAGTAAGCGATAAAGCCCGGGCATGAGTCGCAATAACTAATTAACCAATGGTTCGATTACAGGATATATTGTCTTAAGACTCAGGATATCGATATACGATATTATCGAATTGCCTATTTTTTGCCTCTGCTATAACTTTCCATCCGATCCTCAAACAGATTTATCTTCAAATGGAGAAGAGTGTACTTAGCAACTTTTTGCTCTGAATTATCTACCTTAGTCACGAATTGGCTTCACGGAATATCTTCAGAAACTGGTTTAAAGATTTTTTGCCACTTCTTATTCTACATATGAACGTGGAATAAATAGTTTTACTCAATACCATGTGAATTCTGGATACATATTCATTTTTGGTAATTGGTAACTGATGTCAAATTGAAAATAAATTTTTCTTTTCATTATTGATAATGAAGTTATCTCACATTTCACCCATTCAGGCAATTAAAAAAAAAAAAAAAAAAAAAAAATTAAATATTAAATAATATTAGGTATAAATAAATACCTATATATTTAAATATTAGGTGTAAATGTAGTATAGGTATCCCTAATTCCCACCTTCCTTTGGCTGAAAATCAATAGGTGTCGTCTTTAGACGCTTCATTATACACATAAAATTTCGTGTCGATACATTCATTCTATCGGGAGCTATCGTCTTCACAGATATACAGACAAATAGATTTTATTTTTTTCATTTTCGGTATCAGAGGGTCGGTAAACATGAAATTCCGTTGAATACTGCGCATCAAATTTTTGACCGATTATTACATAACCTCTCTTATGCTTCGTATAGGTTTTAACGTTTTGAATCCTTGCGCGGGTCGCACCGAGCAGCCTGTCTGATCCCCGAGCTCTCTTTGCCCACCCTGTCCTATTCTATCCACGTAAATCTGTGAAAGTAAGAAGTAACATTGGAAACTGAGAAGAACCTTGTTAAAAATGATGAAGAGACCACCCTCTCCTGGAAGAAGAGTGTCAGGTAGGTAAGAACACAGCAGGACGTCCAGAGGGTGTGGGAGGTCTTCTGTCCCTGGGGGTAGTCAGCCGTTCAGGAGAGCATGGATGGAGCTATTGTTGGTTCACAAATAGAAGGATGGCAGACCCATAACAAAAAAAAAACTGTTTAATCCATGATACCCACTTCATTTTTACATTGTTCTTCTGTCAGATGTCAATATTTTAAAAAGGCACACATCCACACTTGTAGGCGCCACGAATAAGTGATAATCAATCCTCAGACTTCTCACAGATTTTATTATTTTGTGCTAGCTGCATGAAAGCTGCAAAAGAACATAATTTACTAAAAACATCGTCTGTAAATCCCTGGCAATGTACTTCCCCAGCACAGATTAATCAATTAAGTGTTTGCTCTTCCTTCAAAACCAATAACACAAATTGATTTTGACTTTAATTATCAATTTTTTGTCGATGCATTCTCTATATTCATTACTACGGCAGTTATTAGTGTTTTTGTGTTAAGCCTTCCACCAAATCAATCGAGAAAACGTCTAGAAAAATGTATTTCTAGACATAATTTGAAGAAGGTTTTCGCCTTGTATCCCGCAAACCGGGTGACCGGGGAGGCTTAACATAGAAACTCGATGAATGAATGTATCGACACGAAAAATTTTATATGTGACCAAAACCCCAACTATCAATTTTCAGCCAAATTGGGCAAAGGGGAGGGAGGATTAGAGGGGGTTCAACTCAAAAATCTTAATAACTGCCGACGTAATGAATGTATCAACATGAAATTTCATATATATATATTTTTTTATTTTATTTATATATCTACATTTGCCATTAGCAATTCCGATAACTAGTGTAGTGTCAAGTGCGTGGCTGTACTACTGAGGTACGTGACCGAAGAGGAGTCAAGGCTAGTCCTGTAGCAGGTCCCTCTGTCATATCCGCTTGAGGCGTCGTGGTGGATTTGTGGGGAGGGTGTTTGTAGATAATTCTTGTATAAGTGGATTGGCGTGATGATGGAGTTTGTCGTGAAAATTTTGATAGAGTGTCCCTGTTAAAAGAGGGTACAAATGGGATGTTGAGGTCATTATGTAATGTGAGGTTGGTAACGTAAAATGGTGCATCGGCAATGTGGCGTAGTATAATGGATTGTATTGACTGAAAAGGTTGTATGTTTGATTTTTTGGCTGATCCCCATATCTCGATGCCGTAAATGCAGCTGGGTTTCAATATATTGTTGTATATTTGAAGGTTGTTTTCAAGCGATAATGTCGATCGTCTTCCGATGATTGATCTCAGTCGTCCAAATCTTCTTTTGAGGTATGTGAGTTTCAGTTTGATGTGAGTTGCCCAAGTTAAACGTCTGTCTAAATGAAGTCCTAGATATCGGACAGTGTCGGATGCAGGAACGGGCTGGTTGTAAATTTCATATTTAAAGTCAAAATCCAATGAGGACTCTACCTGTCAAATTTCAACAATATCGGCTGAAGGAAAATGGGGTTGAGGGGAGGGGGTTCAATTCAAAAACCCTAATAACTAAGTGTCAACTCTTGATTACTGGCGCAAACGATCGACTGGTTTTGGAGAGGGAGCGAAAAGTTAATTGATTAATTCGTTCTGGGGAAGTACATTGCCAGTTTTTTTTAGGGTGGGGGTTAATCTGGATAAACATGAGTTCAAGACTAGGAGGATAATTCTACCAGCATGATTATCAAAAAAAAATATGGTTGTGTGAGGGGTTCCTTCTAAACCTTAAGGTAAGGTTTGGAACAACATTAGAGCTAGGCTAAGGGTGAAACAGAGATTCTGAAGGGGGGACCAAACAGCAAATTAATCGTGCCATTTGCCAGAAGTGTTAGTCGAAGGGGCAGCCGACTAGGGTCCAAGTTGACTGGACATTCATTGATACCCTCCTTGATCCTCCGATACCCCGCTTCACTGCACACTTATCCTCAATTACTTCCATCTCCCTGATACTTCCAATTCTTCGTCAGTCAACCGTGTGTAGCTAGGTCACAACTGATAGCGTCCTCATCCCACTCCTCTCCTATTTCTTATTAGGCAAAAATCTGCTTTTTCAGAAGTCTAGAGTCCTTAAAAAGACCCGGAATAAGAATAAGTGAAATTTGAGCAAGTGTCCATCATTAGTTCAAATCAATGAAAAAAATTGTTTATTATAAAAACCAAAAATTTGAGGCCTTTTTAAATAGCTGGAAACTTTTTTTTTTAAATGTTATATATATTTAAAACGGCATAACATTTTCCATTAGCAATTCCGATAACTAGTGCAGTGTCAAGTGCGTGGCTGTAGCTGAACAGGTCCCTCTGCCATATCCGCTTGAGGCGTCGTGGTGGATTTGTAGGGAGGGTGTTTGTAGATAATTCTTGTATAAGTGGATTGGCGTGATGATGGAGTTTGTCGTGAAAATTTTGATATTGTGTCCTGATAACAGAAGGTACAGATGGGATGTTGAAATGTGAGGTTGGAAACGTAAAATGGGCATCGGCAATGTGGCGTAGTATAATGGATTGTATTGACTGAAAACGTTGTATGTTTGATTTTTTGGCTGATCTGGAAACTTAATAAGGAACATATTGGTAAGAACCAATTTTTCGATAGTACTAACTGTTCCAGCGTTAACGAGAGATTTTGAGACAGTTTTCGTCATGTATCTTGCAAACCAAGGGGCTTTCGATGAAAAAGACAGTCGATGAATCACCGACTATGTACTTCCCCAGCACGAATTAATCAATTACGTTTTTGCTCTCCCTCCAAAGCCAATCGACCTGAATCCTCATACTAAATTTTTTGTCCATACACATCGGCTTTTACTAGGGTTTACCTTCTTTCATCCTCCCCTTTCCCACAGGTGTCGTCCTTATAAGGCTTAGGACTTTACATATGAAATACATTAACGATGACTCTCCATTATACACATACATTTATAATATATTAAAATTCGTCGGTGAGTCTCTGGTAATGTATTTCCGTATTCATTGACACAAAATTTCATATGTAAAGTCAAAGTCTTATAAGGACGACAACTATTAATTTTCCGCGAAATCGGTCGAAGGGAAAAAAAAGGGGGATCAGATTGGGCTAAAAACCTTAGTAACACCTGATGAACTTATAGACACAAAATTAATAATGACTGATATGAATATCAGCCATGTCTCTTATAACGTTGTAATATTTAGTTACTACAACATCCATGGCCCCGGGAGTGAGTTTTATCTACGAAATAAAACTCACTCCCGGTCGGGATTCGAACCCGGGAACCATGTTGAGACCATGCGACCAGAGCTGTACTCTCTAGTCCGCACGGCCACCATGACCCCCAAAAAAGTATTAGTATCGCTTTTATTAGGCAACAAAAGCTGGCCGTGCCATTTGGTGGACTTCTAGTCTTCAGTGTTAAGAGAGACATGAACCAAGTGACATCACAGTGACATGAGTGTAAATAGTGCAGACAAATTGATGACTGGGGATTGTTTTTGATGAAGTAGCCCTCAATATACAGAATAGAATAAGGACAGAGGAAAGAATTATGTAGTTTTTGGAATTAGTTATTAGTAAATATTTCGTATATTATTGATTTTTATTTTCCAAATTTATTTTTTAACTTTATATCGTAGGGTTAACTGTTAATAAACCCAATATTTTATTCTCGATTATATTCTATACATTTTTTTCTATCAACCAAATGAAAATTCCTTTTGATTAGATAAATAAACATTTTTGCAAATTTAGAAAAATGTGTTGGCATCGCAGAATTATATTTTTGAAAAAATCCAACTGAAGTAATTACAAATTGAAGTTTTTTATATACATATGTGCACTTTCTTCAAAATTGCACCTCAAAGTTTATATTTTTTTATGTAGAAATCAAAATTTAGTATAAGACCAACCAATTTCTACAGGAAGAATTTATTATTTGTATTTAGTATTTAATTATTAAATTTTTTTAAATTATTTTTATCAAATTATATTTGGGAGGGTATGCAAGCACGTGCCTGTATTATTTTTAATTAATAATTAACTGTCACCATGTGCAATACTGTGTCCAATACATATGTGGTACATGGGAGAGTAGCCGTGGTCTGTTACTGGAGATGAATGAGTATTGAAATGAGACGGGTCACATGGGCTAGGCTGATCCAGTGAGTGTGGTATAATCGGTTAACAGTCATCCATCGATCCATCATGCTGATAGGCGAGTGGACCGGCCCCCTGCTGCTCCTCCAATCACAAACCTGCAAATCATCCCCTCCTCCGGTCTCCCCAATTAACCTGGTGCTAGGCATCCACCTCTTAAGGGATGACCAACACATCTATTTTTTATTCATTTTTTTTTTTTTTTTCTTTTAAGGTTACATGTGACAAGAAACAAAAAATTACCCAAACTAATGGGAAATCCATGTATGTCAACATATTGTAAATAATATTCTTCAGAGGTTTTGGTCATCAATGATCTACACGGAAGAAGAATGGAAGACAACAATAGTCGTCATGGTTCACAGGCATTGTACTTCCCCAGTATGAATTCATCAATCAATTTTTTGTTCTCCCTCTTAAATCAATAGTTGACTTATACAGAGACTTCTGATTTCACATCAGCCTTCCTTCGGCCGATTTCACGGAACGTTAATAGGTGTCCGTTCTTTCGAATTTACACTTGAATTCCCACATTCGCATAGACTTCAATTTTTTATTTATTTTTGGAATGAGTGGGTGGTCTTCATAAAAATCCTCAATCTTCTAAAAACAATCGACCGTTGACTCTAAAAATCAATAGTTGATCTTTTCTTTTTCTTTTCGATATGTGCATTTAGCTGGCTCTCCCACCAATATCTTCCAAATGCTCCAATTTAAATCCCATATCCAGCAGAAAGTCACTAGATCCCGTCCCTCTGATCTTTACCACCCTTCCCACTACAACTACTACCTCCCTTCCCACTACTACACAGGACAACTCCTTCCTTATCCAGGCTAACTCCCTTTGGAACTCTCTCCCTCTCTAGGTCCGCCATGCTCCTACTCTTCTTTCATTTAAATCCCTACTTTTCCATTACCTCCTAATTCACCAAACCGAATCAGAGGTTAGCTCCTATGAGATAGTTCTCGTCTTCCTATAAGTCTCTCACTCCACTGGACACATTGTTACTCTATTGTTTCATTGACCTCTGATTTTCTCTATAATTTAGATATAACTCATTATTGTTATTATTCTTACTTTGTTTTCCCACAAATTTTTCCTTTTTCTTTTACTTTTTACTAGTTTATTTTCATTGTTTTTTCAATTAACATTTATATTTCTTTAATTAGTTTTTAGCGGCCTCTCTATTCTCAATTGGTTGATACGTGTATTATTTTGTTTATCTTCTTATATAATTATTCTTAGGGGACGTATGCCCCAGAATAAAGATTATTTTTCATTTTCATTTTCATTTTCATTTAATTCCTATACTTTGTCCACCTTTATTAATTTATTTTATTTTATTAGATACTACTTATATAGATATATTTATTTTCGTATATTTCTTCATAATTAAGCTGTTCACTTTATTTTTTTATTTATCTTTATTTATTGAGGTCTAGTATATCCACTGTAGCACTATTTTATTTATTTTTGTATTTTTCTGATTCCTTATTTAATTGTTTCTTTTCTTTTAGACTCTATGTATTTATTCTTAGGGACCTTGGTCCCAGAACAATAAAATTTATTTTAATTTTCATTTCATTTCACCAGCAACAAAATCAGGAATAGAATAACAAATAAGCAAATAATTAGCACTAAATCGTGGGATATGTCCGGTCTGATTTGGCGATGGTGGAAGGAGGGGACCAGGTTAATGCACGTATTTTTGAGAACTGACGGTATCATAAGGTCTATTAGGTTAGGTTAGGTTTTATAACTCATGCTCTTAACTACGAGGTCATATCGCCTACTACCAGAGCGCTCTTTTGTCACTCTGGTGGACATGAGCCCGACTCTACTGTGGAAGTCCCCAATTTTGCCTACCCTAAATTTTTATTCACTTAGGGCAGGGGTCTTTAACGAGTACCTGACATCGTACAGGCTCGGGACCATCGATTAACGTCCCATCCGAAGGACGGCGTGCTTAAATTTATTTAACCTCCCAGATAAAATAAACTAAGGGCCTCGGTCAGGTTTCGAACCCACGTTCTTGAGCTCAGAAGACAACCACTGAGCTACCGGCGCCCTCATTAGGTCTATTGTGTGCCCTTCAGCAACTATCTCTAAATACAACAGACCCAAAGCAGTACCTCTTGCTTTCTTGGGTTTTACACTGCTTTAGGAATATGAACCGGAGTCCATATCCTGCACAGCGGGCTTCTAGCGATGCCCATATTGTGTAGGTGTTTGTTCATATGACAGAGTCCTCCAGCCGTATTATAATTCTAAGATCCATTTTGCTCCTTCTTCTCTTCCCTGAGGATTCCATAAGAAAAAGTAGCTCTTAGAGATTGCGCAGAAGGGTTCCGGTTCTATGGGTCCTCTGTCAGCAGTTAATTGACTTACATAGGGACTTCTGAATCTCCATTCGAAAATTCGTATCGATACATTCATTACATCAATGTTGATGTAATGATTCTTGATTACATCAAGATGCCGTTCTTATCGAGTGTTGAAATTACAGAAGACTTTTTTTTTAAATTCAACATCATTTACATAACTTCTCCATGCTATACTTCGTAAAGCTGGGGAAGTAACATTGAGTGAGATTTGCCTTTGAGACTATTTAAATAAGTGATAGGTCAAATATGAAGATTGGGAACCACTCGTTCAGGTTAATGACCCAGCTAGTTGATTACAACGTAGTGCGTGGATCCGTTCTCTCCCCCACTTTTATAGTCAAGAAAAAAAGTTGGCGGTGAATCACCGGCTATGTACTTCCTCAACACAAATCAATTAAGTTTTCACTCTCCCTCCGAAACCAATCGACCGTTTGTGCTAAAACTCAATATTTGACTTATATAGTGACTTCTGAATCTTCATACTAAATTTTGTTCCATTTTGTAATTCATTACAACAATAGTTATAAGATTTTACAGGTTGTCAAATAAAATATAGTATGACCTCTCACAGATTTTTATTAGAAGTAGCTAAACCTATTAATATTTTTTAATATATAATATATATTAAAAAATATTATATATTATATATTAATATTTTTTCAGATATATTATGATAATATATGTTGTTTTTATAATTTTTTTATATAGAGGGCGCCGGTAGCTCAGTGGTATGCGTGCTTGACTTCTGAGCTCAAGAACGTGGGTTCGTAACCCGACCGAGGCCCTTAGTTTATTTTATCTGGGAGGTAAAATAAACTTAAGCACGCCGTCCTTCGGATGGGACGTTAAGCGATGGTCCCGAGCCTGTACGATGTCAGGTACTCGTTAAAGACCTCTACCCTAGGTGAATAAAAAATTTAGGGTAGGCAAAATTTAGGACTCCCACAGTAGAATCGGGCTCATGTCCACCAGAGTGACGTAAGAGCTCTCTGGTAGTAGGCGATACGACCTCGTAGTAAAGCCCGGGCATGAGTCGTAAAACCTAACCTAACCTATATAGTATATATATATAATTAAGTTCTGAATTCAACAAAGTAGTTTTTTAAAAAATAACTTTTATTAAAATACAGAAAAATTACAAAGTAAAGGTGTTGTGAACAGCAAGACGGAACTCAATAGACTAAGCGCGCGGCAGTCGAACGCCGTTATATTGCTTCTAGAAGTGCTGATGCTGAGTCTATGCTTTTTGTAGTTAGGTGTCACTTAACTCTTCCCTCCTAAGTTTTTCGAACGGCCCGTTCGAATTTTGGCAGCTCATCATGGGGGGTCCAGCTTCTTGGTCGTCTGCGGGGCGCACCGTGATGATTGTTCTAGGTTTGCAGAACAGATCATGTAGTCTATGTCGGTATCTGAATAACACGACTAACACAAGTAACATACAAATTAATAATGTTATGGTTAAGATTAAATAAGAAAATTGGACTATTGGTGACAGCAGGATGGGTTGTTGGGCCAGTTCCACAGCTTCTTGATGAAGATCAGTTGACGGGCTTAGGTGACGAAGTTGTAGGTTGATTTCATGACTGCTTTCCAAATGCACTAGATTTAGTTTAGGTGGTGTGATCTCGAAGGATGGTTCGGCTGATGTAAATACCAATGTTCCGATTATAAGTCGGCAGGATGAGCTTAGTAGAGCGGCTCCTTGTATAGTCTTTGTGCGGGGTATGCCTTCGCAGTCTTCGATGATTTCATTTGGTTGGTGAAACATAACTAATATTTGTTTATTAGATAGTGCAGTCACTATTTTATACGAGTTTTTGACTTTGGCAGAGTTGCAGCGGTCGAGGCTAGTGGTGGTGCAGGGTTCTTGACTAGGCTGCTGAGTACACAGGGTGATTCCATTATTTACCTTGCATTCTTCCGTCCTCCATTGCGTCCTCCAAGATGACGAGAAATCTTTTAGGTGGTAGAATGATAATTTCTTCACTATTAGGTACAGGGTAAATTTTGGAATAGGTTGCTTGGAAAGGTTTTAGGATTGGTATTTTGAGAAGGAAGGTAATCATTTGATTTATACCAAATATGTATAATTTAGAAGCGTTTAACAATTTAAATAGATGATTTTTGTCTAAAGGGAGTAATTGATTATCCCTATACATTTTCTTAAGATAGTTTTGTATCTGTATTAATTCATTTGTGCTAATTATTTCTAGATTAGGTATATTGTTGAATGCTAGGCTAATGGTCCTTTCAAGGACAAGTAGGGAGTTCAGTATACGTTCAGCTTGATAAACCTCATTTTGTAAAATAATTTGACTATCTTCAAAAGATTTCAACTTCTCTAAAAAGACTTTTGTATCTCTAATGTTTTGGTTGAATATTTGTGTTTCGTCTTCAATTCTTTTACTAACATGATTAGCGAAGGATGTAAACTGAGAAATCTTATTAATTTCATTATTTTGATTTTTAAAGAGAGCATCGACATTATTATTTATAGTATTTAAATCGTCATTGTCCGGGTTTCCAGCTACAAATTTAATTATACTTCCGAGTCCGTTTACTATCCCACGTTTTTCACGCTTATTACTTAACTTATCTAAAATTTCCCTTATCTTATAAATAGTTCCCTTTAATTGGCTACTAATTCTACTCATTATAGTATTGTTGACTACATTTGTCTTTAGTATATTAGAGTTCAATATGAGTGTATTATAGCTTGTTTCGTATTTAGAGACATTAACATGAAATAGAAAGTTGTGGTAATGATCTAGTAAGCTAACATTTGACAGTGGTTCTATAAAGTATCCGTTTGTTTCAAGCTTCGTTATTTGGAGGGCCAGGCTGGTCGGGATCAGGATCGACCTGCACAGAAGAAACATTTTTCCTTAGTCTTTTTGCCTTTCTTATGTGGGCTGTAGTTGGTCTGTCTTTCTTAGTAGTTCCTTGAATTTTACCTTTGGTTTGTCCTGTGACTTTTATTTTTTCAAATGGAGGGTCAGTTTTTCTAGGTCTGTTCCTTTCAATGTAAATTTCTTGGTCTTGTACGTCCGGGTTATTCTCTTTATTTTGATTTCTTTTATTTAGTACCTGCTGGGCTTTTTCTTTGGCTTTATTATGGACTTTATCATAGAAGGGCATTAATTCTTGTTTACGTTTTTCGTTATATTGTTCGAAAGTCGTGAGTCCTAGGTCGAAATCTATGGGTCGATCGTATGGTCCATACAATAAATAGAATGGGGAGAATCCAGTTGATGAATGTATTGCTTGATTGTATATAAGAATGGCAGTTATCATGTGATTGGATGGAAGATCACGTGGGTTCTTTAACTTTATAATTCTTAATTTTTCTAGCACTGTCGAGTGTAGTCTTTCTATGGGCGAGTTTGAATTGGGATTGTTGACTGTTGTGAAGTGGAGTTCTACCTTGTTTAGTTTGCAGAATTCTATCATAGTCTTGTTTTTGAACTCTCTCCCTTCGTCGCAGACTATTTTCTTAGGTAGATTATGATGTGAAAAGTAATGTCGGAGTTTATTTAGAATTGTCAGACTAGTTCCATCTTTGATAAGGTATGCCTGAGCGTAGCGAGAAAATAAATCGATTATTGTTAGAAATTTTGAGCCATCGAAAGAGAAGGTGTCAATATGGATGACCTCAAATGGTCTTTGAGCCGTCATTGGTCCTGAAAGTTTTAGGTCGTACGGTCTTCTTTCATACTTCGATCGTTGACATAGATCACAGATATTGATGACACTACTGATGGTATTTTTCATTTTTGGCCAGAAATATTTTTCCTTTAATTGGTTCAGGGTTTCGTTTATACCGTTGTGGTTTTGGTCGTGATATTCCATTACAATGTTATTTTGTCTGTCTTCATCGGTTACATCTTGACAGAATTTCGTACAGATAAATATTTTTATTGAATTATTAAATATCTTGTATACAAGGTCAAGGAACGGTTTATGAATTATTTCGTCCTTAAAATATATACCGAAATTTTGGTCTGGTCTTATGATTTGTTTGAGGAGAATGGAGAGGTCCTCTTCCATAGCGCTTCTTCTGATAGTTGCGAAGTGAGTCATCCTATTGAAAGGTCTAGTTAATCTACTTTTACGAGTTTCTCCGATGCTAAATATAATTCGGTTGGTGAAAACATTTAGTGGTCTTTCGCTGATAGGGACAGTTTTTCCAGTGTCTCCATCAGTTGAGTGCACGGTTTCCAGATCAGTGTCATTGTCTTGTTCGTCTAATGTTTTTTCAAGATCTTGTATTATTTCTTGATACTGTTCACTGTTATCTGGGGGTTGATTTAGTATTTCATCCAGATCATTGTTTGAGAGTGCCTGAGCTTCTCTGCGCAGCTGATTGGCGTCCCCTTCGTCCAAACATACCTGGATTGACATTGAATCGTCAGCTTCTTCGTCATCAAAGTTATTAATTTCAATTCTTGATAGGGCGTCTGCTACAAAGTTTTCTTTCCCTTTCTTGTACTGGATCTCAAAGTCAAACTCTTCTAGTTTTATTTTCCATCTGATAAGACGAGAGTTTGGTTCTTTTATTTTGTACAGCCAAACTAAAGGTTTATGGTCAGTTTCTATTGTAAATCTCTTACCGTATAGGTATGGTCGGAAATGTTTTGTAGAGTCTATGATAGCCAGTAGTTCTTTTTCAATTGTTGAGTAATTTTTTTCTGCACTGTTGAGTACTCTGGAGTAAAATCCAATAGGTCTATTATTCTGAGATAGAACACTTCCTATTGCAACATTAGATGCATCAGTGGTAAGAAGAAATGGTTTTGACAGGTCAGGGTAAGCTAAAATAGGTGAATTTGTCAATAATTCTTTGCATTGTTGGAAGGCTTGTACGTAGTCTGGATCATTCGGGTCCAGTTTTGATCCTTTCTTGAGGCATTTGCTCATTGGTGCTACTATTTTGGCAAAATTGGAAATAAAACGTCTGTAATATCCTATTAGTCCTAGAAATGATTTTATTGCTGACGTAGTTCGCGGTATGGGATATTTTTCTATAGCTTCTATTTTCGTTGGGTTTGGTTTAATACCATCCGGGGTCACGACATGACCTAAAAACTGAACTTCTTTTCTCAAGAATTCGGATTTGTCCAGTTGGACTCTGAGATTAAATGTTCGTAATTTTTGAAATACATTTCTCAAGTGTTGACAATGTTCATCTAGAGATTTACTGAAAATTACAATATCGTCCATGTAAACGAAACAGAATTTGTATAAATACTCGCGTAATACATTATCCATCACCCTTTGGAATGTGCTTGGTGCATTCTTGAGACCAAATGGCATCCTGAGGTATTCGTAATGTCCATTGTTTACTGTAAAGGCTGTCTTTTCTATTGATCCGGGGTCCATCTCTATCTCATGAAATCCTTGAGCTAGGTCAAGAGTGCTAATATATTGGCATTTACCCAAGTTATCTAAAATTTCGTCTATTCGCGGGAGGGGGTAACGATCTTCAATTGTCTTCTCATTAAGCTTTCTGTAGTCTATCACCATTCTATACTTTCGTTCACCGGATGCGTCCATTTTCTTCGGTACGATCCATACGGGAGCACTGTAAGGCGATATTGACGGTCGAATGATTTTATTGTCCAAAAGTTTCTGTATTTGTCTCTGAATCTCGGTCATCATGTGATATGGGTGTCTAAAAGATTTTTCGTATACTGGGTCTTCGTCTGTTGTCCTAATTTTGTGTTTGACAGAATTGGAGAAAGGTAATCCCTCTTCATCGTCATAAAAGGTATCTTTGAAATGTCTACAAATATTGAGTATGGCTCGTTTCTCTTCTTCATTCAAGTGTGACGTCCTAATTGCTTCAGAGACGTTTAATTTGGAAGATTTAGAAGGCTGTGGGTATTCTATATCTGTGACTGAGATAGGTGTGACGGGAATTCGTTCGTCAAAATAAATCTCTGTATTGTTTACATCTATAGGTACTAGACAAAAGCCATTGCGTATAGTAACTAAAGATTCGGGAATCGTAATGTCGTTGGTAAGTTTTATCTCTGGGAGACATACATCACCTTGTTCTTGTGTCACCGGTATTTTGACATAATTATTTACAAGCACTTTGCAAGGTTTGATTGACTGGGAAGTATATCCTAGGAGGAATGGAATTTCCTGATTCGCGATTTTGAGTGTGTTATTTCTATAATCTATGATCGCTCCAAGTCTTTCTAGATCTTCGCTACCTATTAGTGCGTCGAAATGTTTGTGCCAGTCAATTACGTGAAAATTGATTGATTCGTGAATGCCAAGTTCTGATAATAGAGGGGCTTGAACGTTGTCATCAGCTGATTTCTTGTTTAACAATCCAGTAATGCTGAATGGTTTTTTGAACAGATATTGAGAGAATTTTTCAAAAGCAGGTTGTGTATTAATGACTGAGTTTGAGGCTCCTGAATCGATTAAAATTTTTAAGTTAGTCTGAGGTAAATATAGAAAAGGTAATTTGGGTTTGGAATTTAAGCAATTAAGGTCTACGTGGTCGGCAGTTCTGAGGCTGGTTCCCAAAAATTTACAATATTTTCAGTTGGTTCAATTTGTTCGGTTTGTTCGTCTGGTTCCTCAATGTGGGGGGTGGTCAAGTGAGAGTTGGTCAAGTCTATTTCGCTCTGACCTACGTCTCCTTCTTCATAGGGTTGGTATGTGTAATTTCCATCATCATAATAAAAATAAGGATTATAATCTGTGAGGTCCGTTTCCAAAGTATTTACGTCCATTGGCACGGGCGGAGTGTTAGTCCAAGGTCTATTACGGTTAAATTGTTGAGTGTTTACCCTGGATTGAATAGACATAGGGGTTGGTTTTGGTCTAGCATTCTGGTACATTCCAGATGCTGGTCTAACAGGAAATCTTGGGGTAAACGGTTGTTGACCTTGTCTGGGGGGAAGTGGAGGAGGTCTAACTAGGTTTTGCTGACCTTGCTTATATTGTGGGTGTTGGATGGCCCGTTGTTGCATAGGTGGCATCATACGATACCCTAGCACGTTGGGATTTGGTCTAGGATTATATCCGTAAAGGTTTGGATATCCAGGCGGTTGTACTGAATGAATCTGAATAGGTTTAAGTTGGGGCGGAGGCTTTGAACTTCCCTGGGTTCTACGAATGAATTCTGTGTAGTCCCATTCGGTTTGACGATTGTCAAGGAGTTGGCATTTATTTATGCATCCCTCCAGTGAGCTTAGCTCAAAATGACTGAGGAAGGACCGGTAAGGTTCTAACAATC
Organism: Aradus depressus; assembly: GCA_963662175.1. Taxonomy (NCBI): domain Eukaryota; kingdom Metazoa; phylum Arthropoda; class Insecta; order Hemiptera; family Aradidae; genus Aradus; species Aradus depressus. Next base: position 14,146,658 of record OY759214.1, on the reverse strand, counting down.
CTATTTGGAATGTCTTTGTTGCTAGTTTGGTATATTCAAATTTTTTAAAGGCTAAGTAATTTGGCTCTTCTACGTTAAGCATTATATTTTGTAATACATTGTTATAATTTTTGACGAGTCTAGCGTAAAAGTCCATGTACGTCTCGTTTCGTTTTTGTACAGTCTGTTTCAAGTTGGTTAGAAGTACGTCCTCCGATCTCTGATCTCCGTATTTTTGTAACAAAGTTTTCTTGATTTCGGTCCAGTTGTCAGCAGCAAGGTAACTTAAAAAGTCCCTAGCTTCACCTTTTATTTTTGATTTGATCGAGCAATTTACTATGTACTGTAAGTCGGGTGTCAGTCTGTTTTCTAAATGTTTATTCAAGTTTTCTACTTCCGTAATAAAAATCGATAAATTATCTCCGGGTGAATACTGAGGTAGAGAATTGATTAGCAACTGAAGCTCGGTTTGTGTGGGGGCGACAGGTGTTGGTTCGAGTACTGGGGGAGACATATTTGTATTAGTTTGATTTTTATTAATAATAAATTTAGCAGGTTGAACAAGCGGTCTATTTGAATTATTTCTAATTTGTTCAAGTAACTGGGTATTATCTGCAATTAGTTCTACTTGTGCTGAATTCATGTGCAAATAAAGAAATAAAGATTAAAGATTTCCTTAGTTTGTCTATTAAAATAAGAAATGGTTTTTTTTTTCTATACAATTTAAGAAACTTATCTATCTAATTATGAATTATTTAAAATTTAAAAGATATTATTATTATTAAGTATTTATTTTATTATTATTTTATTTTATTTTTTAATTATTCAAGATTATAAAAAATTGATAAATTTGGTTCAAAATGATTACCTAAAGTTAAGGATAAATAAGGCAAGGACTTACAGGAGTTGGATGATGTACATCGCAGATACCCTTGTGGAGGTCCTTGGGTCTAAAGTAGAGTTGTCCGTCTTCTGTTTGGTCGCCGGAAATAATGAATTTCCACCAATGGGCCAAAGCACTGTCACTAAGATCACAATTACTGAAATAAGTTCGAATCCCGCGTGAAGAATTAATATTCAAATGATCAATGGAGAAACACCACTAAAATCACTCGCGAGATCCTGTCCGCAGCGCCAATTAAGTTCTGAATTCAACAAAGTAGTTTTTTAAAAAATAACTTTTATTAAAATACAGAAAAATTACAAAGTAAAGGTGTTGTGAACAGCAAGACGGAACTCAATAGACTGAGCGCGCGGCAGTCGAACGCCGTTATATTGTTTCTAGAAGTGCTGATGCTGAGTCTATGCTTTTTGTAGTTAGGTGTCACTTAACTATATATATATATATTTTTTTTCTTTTTTTATAATAAATTTACACATTAAAAAAATTTTTTATGAAGTTTTATTTTTTAATTATTGAAATTCTTTCTCCTTACAAGAGGGCGCAAGGTAGATTTTCGCCTAGGGCACTGATATATGTTGCGGCGGGGATGCAAGGGAATGGGCTCAACACAACATTTAATGAATTTATTAACACAGAATTTAGTACAAGGATTTAGGAGCCCCTATGTAAGTCAACTATTGATTATTAGTGCAAAAGGTCAACTGGTTTTGGTCAGCATTGCTGGTGATTGAAATTTCTTTGGAAAATCCGCATCGAGTTTGTGACCCATTACATAACTTCCCCTATACTTCTTATAACTGGAGAAGTAAAAAATAAAATAGACAAAAAATAAAAAAAAATACTAACATATATTTTGTTGAAGGGAGTGAACATTTCGGGCGGTTACATAGTGGTGCGTACATCTGCCGCAGGTGCTTCCCATCTTGTAACTCGGACCGGAAGCATCAAACCCAAAGATTACAATTTTAAATTAGATGGTCTCATGGCACTTCCGCTAATTTGAACCAATTCTAAACAGATTAAGGAGACTAGAACTAGATCTCGGAATAGAAATGGTACAGCTAGCAATGAAACATGGCATGAGAAGATATTCGGTTAACGAGAAACACTTATTTGTTAAGGAAGAGAAAGATCAGGTTATGGGTCGATAAAAAAAACTTGTTTTTTTTGTTTTAATTTCTTCATTTTTAATATTTGAAATTGGTAATATGGCCATCAGTAAATTTGATGACACAATTGTAAAAAAATATATATATATATAAATAAAAGGGGCGCCGGTAGCTCAGTGGTATGCGTGCTTGCCTTCTGAGCTCAAGATCGTGGGTTCGAAACCCGACAGAGGCCTCGGATGGGACGTTAATCGATGGTCCCGAGCTTGTACGATGTCAGGTACTCCAGTAAGACCCCTGCCCTAGGTGAATAAAAATTTAGGTTAGGCAAAATTTAGGACTCCCAAAGAAGAGTCGGGCTCATGTCCATCAGAGTGACGAAAGAACGCTCTGGTAGTAAGCGATATGACTTGGTAGTTAAAGTCCGGGCATGAGTCATAATAACTAACTATAAAAATTTTAAAAAAATTTAAAATAATAATAAAAAAAAATAAAGTATTAGAAAATTATATACATGATAAAAAAATAATGGTCTATGTACAAAGCTATAATATATACAACAAAGTGAAAATATTCATAAATCCTTCAACTCGAGACCCCTCGAAACACCCCCGGTTCTCTGTCATACCCATCCCTCCAACTTAATGGAGACATGGGAGGCCGCGGTGGCTCTAGTGATCCCCCTTGCAAAGGAGAGATGAACGTCAGAGAAGTACATGAGAGGAGAACCTGGTCACCATCAGCACTCCCTAAATATTTTTGCTAAATTATAGTAGCAGGTCTCTCGGCCAGCGCCGCCTCAGTCTTCGAGGGGGAGGGGATTATCTGGATTGACATAGGAAGAAAGGTTACTGTGGAATTTAGAGAAGCGGGACTTGATGAGGTCAATAACATGGGGGATTTTAAGGTCATTATGGAGAGTAAGGTTGGAAACATAGAAAGGAGCATCGACAATTGTTCTTAGGACTTTAGATTGGAAGGACTTGGGATACGCTTGATGTTAGATGGCTTAGTTAAAACAAACTGAAAACATTTCTGGCAAGCTATCGACACTTCTTCAGGGCATATAGACAATAGTAACAAGCTTATATGATATATAATTAAGTAAAGGTAGCACAATAAACATAATTTTTATTATTATTGTTAGTTAGTTATTAGTTGGTCTACTGTGGGAGTCCAAAATTCTGCAAGTATTTATTTTGTTTCACAGAGTATCTGACATTGTCCAGCCTCAGGACTTCGGCTTGACATCCTATGCGAAGGATGGTGTGCTGAAGGTCTACCGGGCATTTTATAAACAAACTCAAGGAATTTCTGCGAAGCTTTCGACACTTCTTTGCGCCTTCTTCAGGGCCTATGTTAAGGTTGAGCAAAAAAAAAACTATATCTGACTATTTACGTATGGGCTTCTGAAACCTCATACTAAATTACATGTCGATACATTGATTTTATCAACAGATATTATTTTTTGCGTTAAGTCCCTCTCTCTTCTCCCATTTGTCTGATTTGGCTGAAATTCAATATGTGTCGTCTTCAGGGGGTTCTAGATACAAATATAGTATTTCGTATTGATAAATTTGCCTGTAAGATACTCGCTAAGACCGTTAGAATACGCAAAATTTGGAACTCCCATAGTAGAGTCGTTCTCATGTCCAGCACTTTGGTAATAGGCGAGGTAATTTTGTACCTAAAGCCCGGGCATGAGTCACAATAACAAACCAACCTAACCACAGACAGGAGTTTTTTTTTTCATTTTTGGAATTAGGGGATCATGAAAAATAAAATTCCGATGAAAACTCTACATCGAATTTCTGACCTAATACACCACTTTTACATCGTATAGCTGGGGAAATAATTAGGGTTGCAAAAGAGGCAGGAAGCGTGTTCAAGTGAACAGCTGTTCTAATGAATACGACTGAGCTGACTGTCAGAAATGAGTGGTTAGCGTGTTTGCGTGTTCCAACGTAAGGTAAATGACATTTCCTAATTCTTCTTAAGGGTTCCTTAAGCCAAAGTACCGTAAATGAAACCCTTATATTGAGTACCTCACATTTGTTCCTTGGTGACATCTTGCAAGTAGGTACCTATTGTTCGAAGATATATATATATTTTTTTTATTTACAAATGGATATTTACAACTGTATAAAAATAAATGCAACAAGCAAATGTGATAATAGAGAGATAATGGCAATGTCAAAATGTCAAGAGGGGAGAAATCACCCAGTGGTGATTCCCTATTCACTTATTTCCTCTCATTTGTAACTAATCACTGTCACTGTCACTGCTGCTGCTAAGGAGGTCTCTAGGCCATTGACGCTTAAGCCGTCGTTGGGGAAGTATGACAGAATGGAGGGCACGGACTAGAGGATTATTGTGGAAACTAAGAGAGGAGAATAATTTTTTATATTTGGATTTAGCGACTTCAGTGACAAAAGGTGCGTTTAGGTCAGTGTGAAGAGTTTTGTTGGAGACGTAATAAGGAGCATTGGCTATTTTACGAAGGATTTTGGATTGAAAGGATTGGATGAGATTAGAGATTGGAAGCCTTGGCAGAACCCCAGAGTTCAAGTCCGTGCTTCCGCATAGTTGTATATAAGTCGTTTTGTTGTCAAAGTTAATTTGGATCTTTTGTCTAGTAGTCTTAGTAAGAGTTTATAACGTCTGTTCATTTCTTATCTTTTCAGTCTCGTGTGAGGATTCAGAGATAGTCGTTTGAACAGCTGATCGTCATCAGCATACACTATTTTCAGCTTAAATTAAAGAGGCTAAAATATTGTAGAAATCCAAACCGTTGTCGAACTTAACTTACCAGCTAGTTTAGTGGAAATGAGGGAAACCCTACAAGGACGACATCTATTAATTTTCGGTGGAATCAGCTTAAGGGAACAGAAGGCAGAGAGGGGCTCAACTCGAAAATACCAATAATGTAATGAATGTATCGACATGAAATTTTACATTTAAACTCAAAACCCCATATGGATGGTACCTAATAATTTTCCGCAAAATCCGTCGAAAGGATCGAGGCTCGACTCAAATAACTGTCGATGTAATGAATATATCAACACTTTTAGTATGAGGATTCAGAGATCACTATAAGTAAGTCAAATATTCAGTTTTAGACGATTGGCTTTGGAGGGAGAGCAAAAACTGAAAAATTCGTCCCGTGGAAGTACTGACGATTTTTTCTTTGTTATTTTGAATATGGGCGGATCACAGAGCTATTTTAGATTTTTTTTTTGTTTTCTTTGGCCTTATGTACGGTGCATATTAGTCATGTACCTGTGTTACCTAGTTATATTTACGACATACTTGGCCCCGGGAGGGAGTTCTATCTACGAAATAAAACTCACTCCCGGAAGGGATTCGAACCCGCAAGCAAACCATGGTGAGACCAGACCTTGCGACCAAAGCCCTACGCTCTAGTCCGCACGGCCACCATGGCCCCCTAATTTTAAGTTAGTTGGAGGTTAGGTTAGGTTTCATGACTCATGCCCGGGCTTTAACTACGAGGTCACATCGCCTACTACCAGAGCGCTCTTTCGTGACTGGTGGACATGAGCCCGACTACTATGGGAGTCCTAAATTTTGTCTACCCTAAATTTTTATTCGCCTAGGGCAGGGGTCTTTAACGAGTACCTGACATCGTACAGGCTCGGGACCATCGCTTAAGGTCCCATCCCAAGGAAGGCGTGCTTAAGTTTATTTTACCTCCCAGATAAAATAAACTAAGGTTAGTTGGATATATTCCAATTCATGTTTAGTGAAGGGGACTATCAGAAAAGTTCTCAGATTAAATTGGAATGTGAAAATGAAAAGTGAATTTCGTCATTTTAAATCTCATTATTATAAGTATGTAATAATTTCGATTAGCACAATTATATTTTATCTGAATTATTGTATTTAACTTTGAAAATTATTAATTGGAGCAAGCTAATTATAGTTGAGAAGAATAAAAACATTATTAATGACCAAATTTACATATAAAGTCAGTTGTTTGAAATCAGAAGCGGAACTGACTGCAGTATACGTATCTAGTGTTGTTATTAATCAAAGGGCATTCATCATAATTTGTATTTTAAAAAATTATATATCTTTATGGTGTACAATTTTGATAAATATGATGAACTATGTGAGGGAAACCTGCCGCGTAAAGGCAGATATTATAGCGAACATTTAAATACAGTTATGATAACCAGGAATCTAGATCGTCTTCCCAGAAGGATAAACAAAAACATGAACCAGGAATCAGAATCAATGTACTTCCCCAGCAAGAATTGGTTAGTCAAATTGTCGCTGTCTCTTTGGAAACAATCGACTGTTCCATGATCCTCAAACTGTATCGATACATTCATTCATTCGGGAGTTATTCCGGTTTTTGTGTTAAGCCTCCTCTCTAATCTCCTATTTTACTTTGGTTCATTTGTCTGAAAATCAACTGGTTTTATCGTTAGGGGGTTCTGGATACACATATTGTATTTTGTATTGATACATTCATTCTATCGGGAATTATCGTGTTCACTGTCGCACACACACACCCACACAGATATAGACAGAACATTTAACTTCCACAGCTATACAAAACATAGGAACATAGGGACATAGGGACATAGGAAACAGGTAATCGCTCAGAAATTTTGATGTTGAATATTCACCGGAATTTCATGTTTTCAGAATATTCTGTCTGTCTGTTGCGTCTGTGATTATCGAGAGGAAATTTAATATATGTATACAGAATCCCAAATGAACAACACCTATTCATTTACATCCAAACCGACCAAAGGGAAGAGGGGGGGGGGGGGGGGGGGGGTTACAAAAATTAAAAAGGCAAATTGTATATGAAATACATTTTTTCCAAGACTCCCGACTAGCGAGATAAACTCAAAAAAAAAAGTCTTTAAAATCGTGAAAAACATTTTTTTGGATGTTTGTTCGATTTACGTCAAAGCAGTTAATCCTATCAAAAAATTTTTCCTTACCAAAAATGTTTTTATTGAATTTCCAACTGTCAAATTGCTCTCAAATTCGAGTTATGACCAATACAAATAATGTTACTGCTCTCCTAAGAATGTATAACAACGTTTTGTAGAAAATAGTAATTCAAAAAAAATTTATGTGATGAGGATGTAACAAGACTATTTATTACAATTACTTCCCCCCTCCCCCCTCTTTGAAATTCATGTTAAACTTGCATTACTGAATATAAGAAAGAAACTTACTAACTCTACAATGAAACAAAGAAACCAGCTGATGCCATAAGATTCATAAGACTTTCTTATAACTAGTAATATCAGTTGAATGAATTTGAGAGGTGGAAGGGGGGATGTGTAAAAACATTTTTGGTATAAGAAAGTCCACTTATGGCCACATTACATTTCTTTCTCTCTCTCGACTTTGGAGTCAGGCTCCCGTCTAAGTGAGACCCTGAACGTAGTATCAGCAGATGAATCGCCAGTTAATTATAAAACGAGGCTTACCCAACGCTAAAACGTATTAGTTAGTTTCTATTAAGCCTTAATAGAATTCCTGAAGTTCAGGTGAAAATATAATTAGAAAGATGTTAGATATCCTCTGCATACCTGCATGTACTTGCATTTTAACATGTAGGTACCTAGAACAGGCGAACGCAGAGAAAGTAGAGTTGGCAGTGAGTCAGTCCAAGTTGTGAGACTTATCTCAATGTTAGCGGGTTCAAGAGGAATGCCTAATTGTTAGCCTCCTTTCAATTAATTTGGAAAAATTCAGCGTTTTTCAGAACGTCGCGGAAAAAAAGAGAAGATGACTACGCAAGAGAAAAAAAAAAACAATTACTCTTACTCAGTTGGCAACGGTCCCTGAAGGCCCTTAGTTGCCCATCGTGGTGCGCCACCGGTCGCCAGGTCACCACATGGTGTTCCATGTTCCCAAGTCAGTCCATCTCAGCGGTGGTCGTCCTCGTGTTCTGGCTCCTTGGATTTGAGCGTCCCATGACTGTCATCCGCTTCTTACATAAACCCGACTCTACTCGGATAGTCCCAAATTTTGCCTAACCAAGTTTAGGGTACTGGTCTTTAACGAGTACCTGACATCATAATGCTCTGGATCATAGCTTAACGTCCCATCCAAAGGACGGCGTGCTCAAGGTTTTTTCACCTCCCAGATAAAAAAACTCCGGTTTTATAAACAGTTTATAGCCATCTTCGAAAACGTCATTATACCCTGGATCTGGATTGACTTTTAAGGCAAATGAGAAAGTGTCAAATCGCACCAGATGGCGAGACCAAATGCCATGGAGATGCGACATCTTATTTACATGTTCTCTGTGAAGGAGGAGCGCAAAACGTGTAGAAGCAGTGTTGTAAAAGAAATGAGGTCCTGTTGGATGAGGTAGACAGTGTTGCCACAGGAGTATAGATGTTGAAAACCTTCCTCTTCACGGTTGGCAGCCCTGCATCTTGGCCAAGTGGTGGTCCACATCCTCTTGGTACATACCTGCCAGATAAATATTCATTGGGATTTCCTTTAGCCTTAACCCGTCCGGTAATCCTGTCGTAAATGAGGTTATAGTCCTCTACTTCTTCGGAGGAGGATAGTTCAGGGTTAGACTCCAACTTTCCTCTCATGGCAATATTGGCAAGTTGTGCCATAAATTCACTAAACCTAGTAATAAATATTGTCTATTATACAAAAAATAATTCAGTAAACCACCATCAATGTACTTCCCCAAAAGAATTAATCAATTAACTTTTTCCTCCATTTCCAAAATGACCGATTGGTTGGTTATATCATGTATTAAAATGTTCGACTTCATGGTCACCTACACGTTATAGTTATTGATTTCATATGTATTGTAATAAAGAGTAATAATTGAAGTTAATAAAAATAAAATTAATTTACTTATCCACACAAGGGATTCGCCAAATTGTAATAAAATATTAAAAATGATGATAGATAAACTTTTATTGCACAAAAGATAAGAACCTCTATGGCAATGAGTGTTTTTTTTTTTTTACAAAATAAATATTCCTATAGTTAAGTATATAAAATAAAATAAAAGAAAAAATGTCTATATAAAGAATGGTACATAATAACCAATATAACAAAGAAACAAAAAGATACCAGTAATATTGAAATAGTAAAAATGGACATGCTCTTTAATATGAATAGTGCAAGCAGCCAGGATAAAAGAAACAATTCAAACATTATATAAAACAAGATATGACATGAACATGAATAGATAAATAAATAAAAAAATAATAATAATAATATATATATATATATATATATATATATATCCATCTTGCATGCAACAAATTAAATTATGTTATTCTTTATTTTCAAGGCAACAGTAAAAAATAAAAAAAATTGTTAATTTTTCTGACTTCTAAATTATTTAAAATATGCACAAATATTTCTGAGTAATATTCTGGTCTATTGGTGAGATAATTGTGGAGAAATGTTTGCCTGGGGATACACAAAGAGGGACAATAGAACAAAAAGTGTATGAGGTCGTCCTTTTCATCTAAGGTACAGAGCCTGTAGACACTTTCAGGACAAAATATTAAAAATAATGGAAAATTACTCTAAAAAATAAATATAAATAGATAATAAATTTTTTTTTTTTCCAATTTGATGTTTAACTTTCAAGAATCCTTCTTGTTAAAAATTCCCATCTGTGGATTCCACTCCTTGCGTTCCTTAGTAAATTTAGTTATTAAACTGATATTTGTCTATGTTTCTTTCATATTTATTTTGAAGCTTATAAAAGTGTCTTTCTTATTTTGCATCCTCTTCACAATGTTTCACTGATTTGTGCTTTAATCAGTGTTGAAACTTGTTCACGGATAAGCTTTTACAGGTTATACTGAATTGCTGCTTCTTTGGTAGTTTAAACTTTCAAAACTTGTTTTGTACATTTTACTTTTCAAATTAAATTTAATATTCTTTTTGGTTCTTAAAATTAATCTTTAACTAATTTTGTTTTTCAAAATGAGTTCTTTTCTCTTAACTTCGTTTCTTTGCTGGTTGCCATGGTGATCCTATACATTACAATATATATATAGTTAATTTTTAGTATTAAGCCTCCTCCTAATCCTTCTATTCTTTTTGGATGGATGCACATATACACTTTCGTATCGATACATTCATTCAATCGGTAGTTATCGTGTTCACAGACAGACACTTTTTTTTATTTCTGGAATCAGTTTGTTGGAAAACATGAAATTCTGGTGAAATTTAATTTCTGACTTATACAGGTTCTCTGTACATCGAATAGCAAGATAAGGAAATTTCACTCATACAGGTCAAATTTCTTGTCTCTACTCTTCAACAAAATAAATATTACCTAATGGTTAATGAGGGCGTCGGTAGCTCAGTGGTATGCATGCTTGACTTCTGAGATCAAGGTCGTGGGTTCGTAGCCCGACCGAGGCCCTTAGTTTATTTTATCTGGGAGGTAAAATAAACTTAAGCACGCCGTCCTTCGGATGGGACGTTAAGCGATGGTCCCGAGCCTGTACGATGTCAGGTACTCGTTAAAGACCCCTACCCTAGATGAATAAAAATTTAGGGTAGGCAAAATTTAGGACTCCCACAGTAGAGTCGGGCTCATGTCCACCAGAGTGACGAAAGAGAGCTCTGGTAGTAGGCGATATGACCTCGTAGTTAAAGCCCGGGCATGAGTCATAAAACCTAACCTAACCTAACCTAATGGTTAATAAGTAAGTACACTTAATATTTTTAATGGATTCTTATGAATAAAATAAATAATATAGATACCCTTCCTCACACGTCCTACGAGCTATGTATAATTCAAGAACGGATTTATTCAATGAAAACCAAGAACAAAATTGATTTTATGAAAAAAAAAAGAACTGAAAAAAAATATAAAGCAAATGAAAAAAGTCATGTAAACATGAAAAAAATAAGAAATAAAACTACAGATAAAAAGTGTTTCAATCCCTAAGAAAAAAAGGACAATTTATGTTGTACAATTTATGAGAAAAATACAATTTATGACTGTCGGCAGATAAAAATGTCATTTAAAAAAAAGTATAGATTGTCATTAAAGAAAGTTTATTTTTTCCGTCCATTCTTTAGCAATCGGTGACTTCCTGGTGTATGAATACATTAAAGATATATATTCATAAATAGTTTTGTCAAGGCTTGTAAATAAATAATTTATCTTCGAAGTAAAAGTAAAACGGACAAGGAGAGTAGGCGATATGATACTAAATTAATTTTTCAAATTTGTAAAGGACTTATATACAATGCACGCAAATCGATGTGGTCTTACGGACTTGAACTTTGTATTTCTGCCAAGGATTTAGCTCACCCAATCCTTTCAATCTAAAATCCTTCGTATAATAGCCGATGCTCCTTACTACGTCTCCAACAAGACCTCCGTTCTTACCTCAACATTTCCTTCATAATCGAAATAGTTAAATCGAGACATAAAAAAATAATCTCCTCCCTTAGTTTCAAAAATAATTCTCCAGTCCGTGCCCTCCATTCTGCAGCACTTTCTAACGACGCCTTAAGCGCCAATGGCCTAGAGACCTCCTTAGTAGCAGCAGAGACAGTGCGTTACAAATGAGTACGACTCAGTGCCAGAGAGTGACATCACTGGTTGATTCTTCCATTTTGACAATGCCATACTTTACAATTTTAGCACATTTGCTTGTTTATATTATTTATACAAATGTGAATATCTATTTGTAAAACGAAAAATGAAAATATCGAACATCAATTTGTACATAAACAAGCTTTCGATCCATTTATTCACTTTTCTGTGAGAATAATCGATTCTTAAAGCGATAAGTCATAGATGGATAGATCCACAGTTTAACTTAATTAGGATATTAGGGGATGGAACATCGACAAGAAGACAAGAAATTCCCAATGTATTAGACATCGATATTAAATGTGTATTGAATATAAACAGTTAGTTTCAGAATTGATAGGACACGAGAAAAAAACTCCTAAAACTGGAATTCAATTAATTAGTCCACTTAATTATGGTTAAAAAAAATATATCTATTATATAACAGGAGTTGAAGGGTTTAAGAAAATTCTGTCAAAGAGGGTAGTTATAGATATGAACTACATCTAGGACAGAATTCAGTCTGGAGGCAAGAATAAGAATAAAAGAATTCGGTGAATATCAGCGCAATGTACTTGCCAATTTACCGCCTCTTCCAACTCTACCTCCATTTCTACCGCCACCTTTACCGTCTCCTTAACCTCAACTTCCATCTCTACCCCTACTTTCACCGCCTCTTCCACCTCTACCTCCATTTCTACCGCCACCTTTACCGTCTCCTTAACCTCAACCTCTTTCTCTATCTCCATCTCTGCTACTTTCAGCTCCACCTCCAACGCCTCTTCTACTTCTACTTCTATCTCGACCGCCACCTTTACCGTCTCCTCCAGCTCTACCTTCATCTCCACCGCCATTTTATCATTCATTACATCATTGTTATTAGACGGTTTGATTAAAATCCCCCTTCCTTTCGTCCAATTTCGTTTAAAATCGTTAGATGTCGTGCATTGGGTCCTGGACCCTCATATGAATTGTTGTGTCGATACATCATTACGTAAGGCAAGTTATTAGTGTTGTTGAGTGCAACCTTTACCCTCGGTTCTTCGAGAAACATGCAATTCCAATGGAAAATCAACTATAAAAGAGAGGACAGGGAAACTTTAGTAGAAACAATTAGACAAGAGATTGTAGAAGACGCCTACTGAGTTAGGAAGAGGCCGAAGGAAGAAGAGATCACTGCTCACAGCAAGACATGAGACAATGTTCTACATAAGACTAACAAGAATCTTTTAGTATCCGGCTGTAAAACTGAGAGCCCCGCAGTAAATAACTCAAACATCTCGGTTCATACAGAGACCCGTCCAACAGCGTCATAGCATCAGAATCCCTCAACCATTATTTCAACTATTAAATAGTGAATCGTAATTCATTCCTGTTTAATCACTGGTCCCTCAGGGTGGTGTTTCAACACTTGATTTATAGAAGAGGACTGTGAAAAGGTACAAGTACATGCCAGGTGTAACCTTACTTGTACACACACTGAAACATCTTCATCAAAAACCAACCTCTATGTTCTAGTCTCTTTGCAATATTTACATGATTACAGACAGTTAGTTATTGCATCTCATGCCCGAACTTTAACTTACAGGTCTCATTGCCTACTACCAGAATGCTCTGGATATTAGTCCGACTCTATTATGAGAGTCCTCAGGATCGGCCCTACCTAATGGCGAGATGAGCAGCCGCTGTAGACGCCGCGATGGGTCGGAGGGGCGCCAAAATCCATCTTTGAAAAATTTTGTATATCAATATTTTTTTTTTCTTTTTTTTTCAGACAAGACATTTTTATTAGATGACTATTCATATTTTCAATTTTAAGTCAATAGATATAGGTATAGCCTGGATTAGAAGTCGTCATATGGATCAATGTTTCTCTATAGTACAGACACAAATGGGTGTGTGTTATATTGAAGAATTGAGAGTATTGTAACACTCAATGACAGTCAACTAGTGTGGCAACTTATGCAATGATAATGAATCATAAATCAGTTCATGTTGTGTTATATTTTTATTTCTTAATATTAAGTCAAATTGCTCATTTTTCATTTTTGATTATATAATGATAACATTTTCAAAAAACAATTTTTTTTTTACTAGGGAAATCTAGTAGGTACCTAAATGAGATCTCCTAGCTGATGATGATATCTGAAGTAAAGTTTAAGATATGTTGTTCAAGGCAGAGGTGTGCAGAGAACGGAATTCGCTTCATGAGTAACTAATGAGGTAAATAAATCAAACGGAAGTTCATAAATTATGTTGTGGGGGGGGGGGGGGGGGGGGCGGAAGTGAGAGAGATGTTTATCGGAGAAGGCAAAGCACGCTAGCTTACATGACCACCGAGCTTTAGGGCTTAACTTGGCTTTTCTTATTCAAAGAAAAATAACCTTAACAAAATAATCAAGCCCTGAATGAGAAAATGTATACAAAAATTAACAGCAATATGAAAGGATCCAGTGTAAGAGTCGATATTAAAACGAGAATTTTTTCTTCACAATTTAAAAAATGTTCCCAATTTGAATTGACAAAATTATACTCCGCTACACCTATATCTGGCATATAAAAACTTGAGTTTGCTTTAGTAAACCAATCTATAATAGTTAGTTAATGTGATTCATGCCCGTGCATTAACTATGAGGTCATATCGCCTACTACCAGAGCGCTCTTTCTTCGCTCTGCTGAACAGACTGTATTGTGGGAGTCCTAAAATTTGCCTATATAGGTTTAGTTCCTTAGGTAGGAGTACCAAGCTCGAGACCATCACTTAACTTCCCATCCGAAGGACAGTGTGCTCAAGGTTTTTTTCACCACTTATTAGTTGTAAACTTCTGAATAGTTCTTAATGAAAGTGAATCTGTTGTCGTTGGGAAATGGAGATATTTAAAAGACCTGTAAAACAATTGTATATTTAGCTCGCTTTATTTAGCCTAGGTTTAACATTGGGCTCGCCATAATTAGTCTATGTTTAACAATGGGCACACTTCAAATAGATTATGTTGAACAATAGTTTTGTATTAATTACATAATGTTTAACAATTGTCTGGTTTTAATTAGTCTAGAATAAACAATCATCTCGCTTTATTTAGCCTTGGTTTAACATTGGGCTCGCCATAATTAGTCTATGTTTAACAATGGTTACACTTTAGATAGATTATGTTGAACAATAGTTTTGTATTAATTAAAATATGTTTAACAAATGTCTGGCTTTAATTAGTCCACATTTAACAATAAACTTGCTTTAATTAGTCTAGATTAAACAATCATCTCACTTTATTTAACATAGGTTTAACATTGGGCTCGCCATAATTAGTCTATGTTTAACAATGGGCACACTTTAAATAGATTATGTTGAACAATAGTTTTGTATTAATTACAATATGTTTAACAATTGTCTGGCTTTAATTAGTCCATATTTAACATTAAAGTTGCTTTAATTAGTCTATGTCTTACAAGGTGCTCACTTTAATTAGATTATATTGAACAATTGTTTAGTTGTTTTAATTATATAATGTTTTTAACAATGGTCTGGCTTTAATATGTCTAGATTAAACAATTAGATCGCTTTAACCTAAGTTTAACATTGGTTTGCTTTATATTTAACAATGACTTTAGTTTACGTTTTACATTAGACTGGCTTTAATGAGCCCATAATCTCCTGTAATGAGTCCTATATTTAACAATGAGCTCCCTGCAATAAGTACACATTTACCAATGGTCTCTCGCAACTCATCCTTCATCTCATGGTCCCTCCGCATGATATTTCCCCGGTTCAAGCGGTGAATACTGGAATTAAATTCCTTGCCCTCTGGCCGGCCGTAACGCTGAATTAATGATTCAACTTTTACTCGTTTATAGCGCTGTTAACAGCTCTAACGGCAAACCCAACCTGAGAAAAATAAAAAAAAATTAAAATAAGAGAAAAAAAAAATTGTATTTTTTTATTACACTTAAAATTACTTTTAAGACCATTATTACTTTTGAAGTGTTTCAGTGTGACGAGGGTTAGGTTGTCTTTATCTGTTGCGCCAAGAGATAGGAATGAAAGAAGGCAGCATATATTTGAGCAAGAATAATTATATACTTTTTACTACCAACCAAATTGTTTTTATATTTTTTCTTTTCTATAATTTGGTGAAAGTGTCAAGAAAAAATCAATGTTCACCATTAACTTCAAATATTCAAAGAATGCATTTTTTTGATAAAAAAAAAAAAAGGATATATGTAATACTAAAAATTTCAATTCAGAAGAAGTGATTCATAAAAATATTGAGTGGGAAGGTTATCCATTGGTAGATCAACTTTGAGGCTTATGAAGCTTATGCCTCATGCCAAAAGCCAATGAGGCCTTGCTTATGAAGCACGATCAGACAGAAGTAGGGATGGGCGATAATCCGTTACTGTCGGCAGAAAAATATCGATAATTCAGTTGGCGCTTTTCATGCAAACTACTTTCCAATTCCAATATTTTATTATAATATATTATTTTTATATATTTTATTATAATATTATTTTGTTTTTATTTTTTCATGTACATCTACCTAATTTAAATTATTCTATGCTATGGAGGATAAAATGGGAATTAAAATATCAATCGAATAAGTAATAGTTCTTTGAAATCGAACTTTTATTTTGTGGGAATAGCATTTTCTGTCGAAAATAATCGCAAAAAGTATAACACTTGGCAAGAATATTAACACATTAATTAATGTTCAAAAACACTTATTGTAGAACATGGGTTGAAACTTTTTTTAAATTACCTATATTTAAAGTAAAAGTTCTAAAATAACTTTCTTCAAAATGTATCCTCTTTAAACTATCGATATATGAGACTCATTGATTACTCTATTTCACTATAATAATTTTGATATCAAGAATATAAAATGTATCAAAAAGAATTGGGATACCAGGCCTTACTTTAAAATATGGATAAGAATTTTCTTTAGATTTTTTTGTATTTACAAAAATACAATAAGGGATAATTTATTGTATTCCTCCATATATTCAGTGTTTTGTTCATATTTAAAAGGACAATAATATAATTATTTATTTATATAATTATAACTGCAGTGAATTTTGTTTTTTCAGTATACCATTTAAACATTTCTGCAGTTTGTATAAATAAGACAATTATTACTTTATTGTCGTTATACGTGACAAAAAAAAGATGGTAAAATATAGAAATTAGTTATAATAAGATCTAATACATATTTTAAAATATTTATTTACTTTTTACCCAATCTCAATTATATTGTTGTTGCTGTTTGAGATATTTTCCTTGAGAAATCTTTGAAGGAAAAGCCACATGACCTCGATACTGTAATCCCATCCATATACCTAAAACAATGGAATAAGATTGAAGAGAATAATATGAAGTATTGCAGTTTTGTAGGCTAAGATATAAGTCTAATTAGTTATTGTGATTCAAGCCCGGGCTTTAAGTATGAGATCATTTCGCCTCCTACCAGAGCACTCTTTCATCGTTCTGGTGGACATGAGCTCGACTCTACTCTGCCTACCCAGGTTGGGGATACCTAGAGTAGGTGTCTCTTAACCACAGTAAGTAACCACACTTCGCACAGGTTAAGGAACATCGCTCAAAGTCCCATCCGAAGGACGGCATGGTCAAGGTTCTTTACCTTCCAGACAAAGAGCAGACAGACTGACAAACGTTATGCACTCAGATCCTCTCCCTAAACAGATATTAATTAATTCAAAAGCACGTAGAGACAGTTAAAACTTGATCCAGGAACGTATTTTACAGCTGATTTACGAGTCTTTTTTTTTTATAGGCAGGTTATAGACAATTTAGAGGTTATAGGATCACAAAATTGTGCTTCTTAGTACAGTCGTTTTAAGCAGAGAATGTTTAGTTGATTTTTCAATTAATAAGTAGTTAGTTTTTCTCATTGCACCTATCTACTGGCACACACCAGGAGTTTAAGATTGGAGAGAACATGTAGTTTTGCAGTTTGGCCTATATCTAATAATTGAGACTCATGCCCGGGCTTTAACTACGCCTACTACAAGAGCGTTCGTTCTTTCGTCACTCTGGTGGACATGAGCCCGACTCTACAGTGGGAGTCCTAAATGTTGCTTACCTAGGTTTAGTTACCTGAGTCTTTAACGATTAACTGACATTGTACTCTTGACTCTTTAGGACCTCGGCCGGGTTTCGAACCCGCAATCTTGAGCTCAGTTGGCATGCACATTACCCCTGAGCTACCGGCGCCCTTTTTTAAAATTGTGATATGACCATAACAGAACTTATTTATACCATTATAATATCTGTGTCACAGGGAATAAATTGGTAAATCTAAATTCGTAACTTTCCAGGGCAGCACTTTTTTACTTTTGCATTAACCGTGTAAATCCAGTTTTTGGAATAAATAAATTACTTTTGCATCATTATGTATCATATACCATCTAAATCTATAGGTTAGGTCAGAGGGCGCCGGTAGCTCAGTGGTATGCGTGCTTGCCTTCTGAGCTCAAGAACGTGGGTTCAAAACCCGACCGAGGCTCTTAGTTTATTTTATCTGGGAGGTAAAATAAACTTAAGCACGCCGTCCTTCGGTTGGGACGTTAAGCGAGCTCTTTCGTCACTTTGGTGAACATGAGCCCGACTCTACTGTGGGAGTCCAAATTTTGCCTTCCCTAAAATTGTATTCACCTAGGGAAGAAGTCTTTAACGAGTACCTGACATCGTACAGGCTCGGGACCATCGCTTAACGTCCCATCCGAAGGACGGCGTGCTTACGTTAAATCTATAGGAGTGAATGAAAATGAATATTGTTAATCCTTTCTTGGAGTTTCCCTTAGTTACTTAATCATTCCCCATCACTTACCTAATTATTGACCACACTTACCTAATTATTGACCACACTTACCTAATTTTTATACACACTTACCTAATTATTGACCACACTTACCTAATTATTGACCACACTTACCTAATTTTTATACACACTTACCTAATTATTAATCATACTTTTTGAAATACTCGAGAATGATGCCTCTCTAAAGTTGATTTAACTAAAAATCCCCTCTTCTCTTGGAATAGTCTGTCGTAGTGAATAAATGGTTAAATGCAGTTATCTCGTGAATGATCCCTCAAAGAAGTAGATTAAGTTGATTTAACCGAGAAAGTATTAGAGTCCTGAGCTCCCAACTTCTTCACTGCGCAGATGGCTTGGGAGATGATCACAGTTCACTTAACTCTTTTTGGCCATTTTACGACTTATTCTCTGTGATCATAGAAATATTCATAGGTATATGAATGTAATGCCTTGGCGTCAGATATATTGGTTTGTTTCATTGTGCAGCGTAATTCTGAGGGTGTTACAATTTAAACAGTACTTTCAAAATTTTCTTGAGAAATGTATAGTGCATTTTTTGGGGCGCTATAACTTTGCTTTGATTGGTTCTATTTCAAATTTGTGGTAAATCAGGCGATTAGAAATTTAATCTTTAATATTTTTCGATAGGGCTAACCGTTTTAAGCGTAAATCAAGGAAACGTCTAAAAACATTGGTTTCAAAAAGTCATTTTAGCTTATTAATCTGCTCTTTTGCTATTTCTCATTACGCAAAAATATGTTTTGATGGAATGATGGTACTACAGTTGTGAAACAGGCCCTGATCAAGAAGTAATGACGATAAGGAGATCTGAAATAAAATAAAAAATATATAAATACGAAAAAAATCTGTGGGCATAATTGGAAATTTAATAAGAAACACATTTTCGATAAAACTAACCGTTTTTGCGAAAAATCAAGTGAAAGTCTAAAATAATGAGTTTCAAAATGACATTTTATGACTGTTACATGCCTTTAACTTTTCACTACAACTTTCATTAATTTCTCGATTAGGTATTTTCTAAAATCATTATTATCGTTCGATTTCAATCTAAATCTGCTCAGATCTAAATTAGCAAATGTGTTATCTTCAATTAAAATTTAAAATTCATAGCTATAATCGTTTCTGCGTTCGAGCGCTCACTAAGTTCTAATCACATACACACGGACATCATCGTCTAAAAGTATCCATTCATAACTCGATCTCGGATTTTCGCACGATTACAATACTTCCTTACTCTACAAGGAAAGAAAACAGAAATGATCTAATTTCCAAGAAATATTTTTTTGATATTTTCTTAATTTATTGTTGCTTGCAAAATGACGCGAGCGATTTCGAGCGAAGTGTAATTGTAAGTATGGGTTCGGTGGGGATGGCTGGGCCTCATGCGACAGATGTAAATGCCTCCAAGGGTGTTCCTGGAACTGGACCCATTACTCAGGACACTGCCGATCCTATCTGAACAGCCCCCAAGGGAGGCCAGGAGGATTGAAACCGGCCTAATTAGGTACCGTCCTAGGGAGGACAGTCTGAGCTCCTCGGGTCCCAGGTTCCAGTCATGGGTTCCCAGGTTCTAGAACCTCACCTCACTAGTTGGACCTCTTCTATCTAGATCAGCACTTTATAAAAACAAACTGTTCCATATTTATTTAAACGAATTATCCAGGTTGTTATTACCCGGCGCCTCCACTTCTTATAAACGTTTCAATTTTTTAATATTATATTAAGCTTTAGATTTTTAATGTGTAAACATATCAGCTCTCGCTATGTCAGACCGTTAGTCTCGTTGATGTGCATATGTAAGTGTGCGTGTGTCGGACGGTTGCGCGCGCAGCGCACTCTTACAACTACACACTTCTTTATCTGTATTGTATATAAGTATTTCTATTGAATTTTTACAACATTATTGATCATATTTACCGTTGTAGTGAATTTAACTAAAATATCAATATTAAGGACTATAAAGTGTAAAAGGAAATAATATAGCAGTGTAAATCTAAAAAAATATATTATACCTACGATAATATTATATAATACTGTTATTAATATATAATAATAATTGCTGAAAATATCGATCAATGAATAATATATTTGTTGTCATATTGTCACAACAAATAATATAATGTTTTTACCCATTTCAGGAAATACCAAACTTATTTCAGTTTTAAATTACAAACTTAATCAGCAAATGAATTCGAAAACTACCAACGTTGTATTCTCGCGGATGATGATGAGAGCACCGGTAGCTCAGTGCTTACTGAGCTCAAGGGCGCGGGTTCAAAACCCGGCCAAGGCCCTTAGTTTATTTTGTACGGGAGATAATGAAAAAACATGGGACGTTAAGCGATGATCCCGAGTTTGTGAGATATCAGATACTCGTTAGGTAACTAAACCTGGTTAAGCAAAATTTAGGACTCCCACAGTTGACCTAACAGGGAAGGGTTGAGAGCATTGGATGCTTAGATCCCTAGGTGTACACACCCATCCTACCAAAATATATAAAAACTATAATAATGATTAATGGGGTGTGATGTAAGAAATTTACACACATTAGGATTATTAAAGTATTATAAAATTAATTATTATTATATGTATAAAAACAGCTGTTAGGAGTGAAGTAACTTTTTTTAAATTTTTTTGGCATTATGTACGATGCATATTAGCCATATCACTGTGTTATGTTTATTTACGACATCCGTGGCCCCGGGAGGGAGTTCTATCTACGAAATAAAACTCACTCCCGGACGAGATTCGAACCCGCAAACCATGGAGAGACCATGCGACCAGAGCCCTATGCTCTAGCGCACACGGCCACCAAGGCCCCCAAGTAACTTAATTAGTGAATAAATATACAAAGATGAACTATTCGCATTAGTTTTAAAACGAAATGTGAATAACCAATGAATGGAGGCGCTAGTGACCTGTGCGTCTAGTGAGTCGATGCGTCAATGTTTAAATAAAAAAACAAAAAAAACTCAATTTTTTTCATTTTTTCGTTATAAATATAGAAATAAATGAGATAAAAAAAAACAAAAAAAAACGTAAAGAAATAAAGTAGGTACATAAAAAATAAAATATCTTTGTTTCTTAGACCTCTCTGTTCTTGTTGTTGCCTTTTTCCCGCATTTTTTTGAGATTTGACACTTCCAAGTCCCTTCTTTGGATCACAATATATCTTACATCTAGAAAACGCGTATTCGAACAAAAGGCTGGGCATCCCGATACTTCTCATGTATTTGTATATTCATAAATTAAAAAAAAAATAAACACAAAAGTATTTATATTGTGAAATGGAGGTACACTTTATACAGTCAACGAAGGGCCGTTTGTGTTGAAAGACCGTGCTTCGTTATTAGCTTTGGGAACCTGAAGTTGAAGCCTCTTAAAGCTCATGGTAGGTTCGCCACTGGCTCTAGTTGGAACAACTTATCAACACAATTAGAATTTAAAACTCAAACTGAAAATATAGTCAGACTAGCGGACTCTTAAAGCATTGTTCCCACTTATTAAAAACCTCATATTAAATTTTAATAATTGAACTTTCTAAGACAAGGTCCGGTGAGAAGACTTGCCGAACCCGACTGGGAAGAACAAGGAGAGGTTATCTGAAAGATCTAGCTGAGGGGACCAGCGCAGCGCACTCTGGGTGTAATTATAGGCTCATCAATATCGTGGAGGCTGTGGCTGTGGTGCCCTGGGCAAAATGGCTGACCCAACACACCACACCACCAGCTGATCTCAAGGGGTTAGATCGTGGTCCTCGGTTTAAATACTAACTATCTCATCTTGAACAAAACATGGCGAGAGAGTGTGACCCGCTCGTCTTTTTTTTTGCCTGGTGAGAACATTTTTCATGTTTCTATAAGGCTCGAACGGAATTTCCTGGCGCTTTTCTATTATATGATGGAAGGTGCCATCATCTTATCACATAACTAGCGTTAAAAGATAAAAACTAACGCATGGCTCAACGAAGGCGCATTGTGGAACGGAAACATATCTTAGCGCAAATAACTGGTTAAGAGTTGCTCAGAGAACCGGATAACAAAAGAAGAAAAACCAAGACATTGAGAAAACTGATCGGCTGTCGCCACACAGTGAGAAAACATCCCTCTATAATAAGTCATGTTTCAGATCCATTCTGCAGAAGATGTGAAGGGATGGAGGAAAACACGCTACACATCTTGGGCTAATGTGAATCACACCTCCAATGGAGATTTTTCAATAAGGCTATCTTCAACCCAGAAGAGTTGAGGAAACAAACCTTTGAAAAGAGATAGGAGAGTTAAATACTAGCAAGGGACTGTTATATGGGCCTTCACGCTTTGGGTAACAGGGGTACAAAACCCACCCCTGCAATATCAATCAACTTATCATTCTTCATGACCAAGTTATCAATTTTCACATTTCAGACTGTTCTAATGAACAAACAATTGTTTTACAGAACTTTTTAATTTCTCCATTTTCCAACGACACAATATTCAGACTCACTTTCAATAAAAACCATTCAGAAGTTTACAACTATTAAGTGGTGATGATAACCTCATCCTTGGGAACAGTTTCTTAATGTATTATCGTGAGGATGAAAAAACTGTGAGCACGCCGTCCTTCTTATGGTATGTTACGTGTCCCGGAGCCTGTGCTACGTCAGGTACTCCTATTCTACGTGAATAAAGCTGAGTCGGCAAAATGCAGGACTCCCACCGTCCACCAGAGATGCGAAAGTAGGCGATACAACCTCATAGTTAAGGGCATGAATAAATAATTTAATGTATTGTTATATTGGAAGAGCTGGTGGGCACACCCAGGGACCTAAGCACCCCTTGTCTATTAGCTTTACTATGGGAGCCCTAAATTTTCCCTACTCAGGTTTTGTTACCCAGAGTACCTGACATCGCAGAGGCTCGGGACAATCGCTTAATGCCCCATCAAGGTTTTTTACCTCCCAAATAAAAGACCTAAGGGCCGCGAAGGGGTTTCGAACCCGCGATCTTGAGCTCAGTAGGCTAGCACGCTATATTCATAATCCTAAATCAAAATAATATTCCATTTTGGTATTTATGTTCGTTCCTAGGGGCGTCGTGCTGATTGACATTTGGTGATCTGCAAATCAGGTTGCAGAAAGCTAACGGTTACTTTTACGCCTTCCCAATCGCCTTCACCTTTTGTATTTCACTATTTCACAATTAAGTCACGAGACGGTAAGTCGGAACAGCCTCTAGCCGTCCAGCCCAGATCTAGCTTTGAGACATTATCTCAGGCTAGCAGTTTTTCAACTTTCTGCATCGTAGCGCTAAAGACCCTCTTATCTGTATTTTTGTACTCATACATTTTCAAGTTATTTATTTATTCAGTTTTTGTTTATTTCATTTTTTAATAGTTTTGTTATTACTACTAAATCATGCGTGTGTTAGACTCAAGTAGTTATAAATCCAATTTATAAGCTATCTCGTCACACGCCATTTTTAAGGGAGTGCTGGTGATGACCGGATTCTCCCCTCACGCCTCTCTGTCCTTTCGACGCCCCACCTCCTGGTCTTCCTCCACTGCTGAACAGTGGATGATGGTTGGGCAGTGTGGTGGGAGGGTCAGCGCTGGACTCCCGCCGCTTCCTACCCTCTCCACTAGTTGGAGAGTGCAATATGGCAGTGTGCGGGAGGGAGTCTTAGTGGTGCTGTCCTCGTCCACTTTCTTATATATTTTTATTATTTCAATTTATTTAGTAACTTATTTATTTTTTATTTGTTTATCTTTTATTTTATGGTTTCTGTTTATTCATCTACCATTGATTTAGAACAGATTCCATTTATTTATTTCTGTATATGTTTGCTATTATTTTGTGATTATTAATTTCTTTTTTCCTTCTTATTATGTTTTAAATATTTTGTATTGCTTATTATTTTATCATGTCTTCTTACATTCATCACTTCTGCTTATTGTTATTTTTTTTTGTACAGATTGTAGAATAAAAAAATAAATAAATAAATAAGATATCTTAATGTATAAAGTGTTTTGACGTATCCTATTACCATGTATTGGTTTAACGGAAATAAAAATTATTATTATTATGAAGACCTGGGTCAGTAGACAAGAAAATCGGCAATGGGGTGTAACAAGTAAACACAAAACCAAATAATAAAAAAATTCTCTGGAGAATCAGCGGAAATCTACTTCCCCAGCGCAAATTTCTCTCTCCCTCTGAAAACAAACTGAAAACTTCTATAATACTAAATTTCATGTCGTTACATTAATTTCTTTGGCAGTTATTGCGGTTTTGTGTTAAGCCCCCACCCCAATTCCCCCATCCCTTTAGCTAAAAATAAGTCCATATACACTTATACACTCCTTCACAGACTCTCACTAACACACAGACAGACGAGATTTTTTTTATATTTTTTTTCATTTTTTAAATCAGGGAAACATAAAAGTTAGGTGAAAATTCGACATCAAATTTTGGGCCGATTACATAACTTCCCCTATACTTTGTATAACTGGGGATGTTAAGTGATGCCCCCGCGCCTTACGATGTTAGTTACTCGTTAAAAATCCCTCCCTTCGCAAAAATACTTGGGAAGGACAAGTTTAGGAATGACACAGTAGAGATTAAATCGGGTTTATTAGTTTTGTCTTAACTAGCTGTGATATCCGGCGTTGCTTGAGGTATTCAACCGTTAGGCGTTTGCGAGACAATCGGCAGCCAGAATCATTTATCATTTAAACCAATGCTATTTCTTCCAGTATCATAACTTTATGAGCCTGTTATTCTTGTTCTCGTCGGAGTACATAGAGGCCATAGACTTTTCAATACTAAGCCCGGCGCGACGGGGTCTCGGCTGCTCTGCTCTGGTGGCATCGCTCTACAAAGCGACAACGCATGATTCTGGTGCAAGCCTAGAGAGCAGCCCTTTTACCGGTTGCAAGGGTCTATCGAACTGTCTCAACGCCTGCGCTACAGCTGCCAGCGAGGGAACCCCTCCCTCTCCCATAGACTTGGATGGTCTAGCTCTGGTTGCCTCGTACTTCTGTAGACACAATACGAGTATGTCTTTCGAAGCCAGTACGTTCCTAGCCCTGGAAGAAGAGACGCGGGGACAGTCCAGACTAGAGCGCTGGAAGCACATTGTTCAGGAATGGATAGTGGGAAAATTACAACAACATTGGTTACAAGGTTCGGATGGTCGAACGATACTTTCCGGCTTTACGTGGGTTCAGCTTGACCACTAGGTCATGGAGATTTTAGCTCCAAACTCTTCTTCTTCAAGAGGTAGAACAAAGAACTAGTCTACCTTCTATATTGTCTAAATTCACAAAAAAATATACATAGTGTCCCAGTTTCGGCTTACGCCATCGTCAACACGAGGTTCAAAAGTGACATTTCAATTTGCAGGATTTTCTTATTTGTACAATTCTCAGGTGAACCCTTACCTCTGGGTAAGTCCCTGGGTTATGGGGAGAGAGGAGTCTTATCTTAACATAATATTTACAAATATGGAGTTGTCAATAATCTAATAAAATAGAGAAAATGTAATATTAAATTTATAAAAGAAGAAAAACGTTATAAGATATAAGGACTATAATGTTATATTGTAACATAATAGTACAAGAAGAAATATAAAATAAACATGCATACAATCTATCTTTATAAAGAAAATACACGATATATTATATTAACTTTTTTTATATGTAGTTCTATTAATTTCCAGCTGTTTCAGAAAGTCAGCTGTTCCAGTCAAGGTACTGTTTTTTTTTTTTTTTTTTTTTTGGTGTTTACTTAATTGTTTACGACATCCATGGCGCCGGAAGGGAGTTCTATCTACGAAATAAAACTCACTCCCGGACGGGATTCGAATCCGCTAACCATGGTGAAACCATGCGACCAAAGCCCTACGCTCTAGCCCGCACGGCCACCATAGCTCCCAAGGTACTTCATTTCAATAATATGAAGATGGCTGATATAGTGAGAAGTGATTATTTCACAGGTTGTAAAATAAGATATAGTCTGACCTCTCACAGATTT
This sequence comes from Aradus depressus, assembly GCA_963662175.1. Classification (NCBI taxonomy): domain Eukaryota; kingdom Metazoa; phylum Arthropoda; class Insecta; order Hemiptera; family Aradidae; genus Aradus; species Aradus depressus. The sequence continues at coordinate 14,120,224 of OY759214.1, read as the reverse complement.
TTATTTGTATTAGCTAGCCGACATTCGAGGTTGCCCTCATCATCAGACAGTCTTTATCAGACGGAGATGATGAGGGCAACCTCGAACGCCGGCTAGCGAACACAAATAAAAATCTGTGAGAGGTCAGACTATATCTTATTTTACAACTTGTGAAAGTACTTCATTTCAGTTGCTTCGTTGAATATGTGACCCATATCCTTGATTTATTTTGCGAATGTCGATTTTTTTTTTTTTTCGTTATTAAAAAATGTAGAAAAATTTACGAAGGCGTAATCTGAAGCCGGTACACTTTATGTATATATTTTTGTTGATTTATACAATAAATATAAGTTAAACAGATCGCAGAAATGTTTTCTGACAGTGGAAGAACACCCCAAACTGTTCACGCGTGAACATTGAGACTTAATCCCTATTCTGGTTCCCAGCTCTCTCGACGTATGATGAATGCGTAATGTGCATCCCAAAAAAGTTAATAGTACATAAAGTACATTCAGACATTAAGCATAAAATAATACTTTAAAAAACAATTCTATCACCTGTTGCGTTGAAAGAAAAAAATATATATAACGGCACCTTATAGTAATAAAAGAGAAATAGACGAGAAAAAAAACAAAGAAAAATATTTCTGAGATTTATCGACATTACACCCTCTCGTGGTAGAAAGGTAATAAAAAAAAGAAGCAAACTAAAAAAGAAGGCGTTACCATGGTGCTTGGAGTGGCAAGGGGAGGCGTGGCCCCCAACAAGACATATTTCATCTAATGACATATTTCTGGCTGCGCCTGGCATATTGTATCAATATTCATGTGATTCATACTTTTCTCTCTACGTCTGTTCTCAAAAAGGGGTAAAGCCCTGCGGCTGTGAATTCTGATTAAGAGGAAGAATTCGAGAAGTCTTTTCATGAACACATCTTGAACCTTTGATTTACATAAGAGGGAAGATCTAACTTCAAATACCCAGTCATTAAACTGAGAATTATTTCTTAGGTACTTCATTATCTGTTTCTTCTCCAATAATGTTTACTTTCTTCAGTCTTTAGAATGAAGAAGTATTATAATCCGAGATCTCTGTAAATGGTTCATATTTTGTGAACGGTGTAACTTGAAAATGATTCTTGCGATGAAGTTGTCACATGTACTAACTTAGATATGATCATATATCATACCCAAAATGGACGAAACTACTTTACTTCGAGGCCTAAATACATATAAAAGATACCTATATTTATTACTTAACCAGACATCTCTTCAATTCAAAGTTATAGAGAATACTAAAAGGTACATTTTATATACAATACAGTTTTTTCGAAGGTCGCCGGTTTGGAAAATACATACCGAAAACCGTCCTAAAATGTCATTTGAAATCCATTTGTTTAGAAGTTTGCTTGATTTACGCCAAAACGGTTAATCCTGTCGAAAAATTGATTCTTATCAAAACTGCTCAATATTAAATTTCCAACCATCAGCACCCCTTAAATTTGACATAGGACCAATAGAAACAAAGTTCTTCTCTTTCCTATTTATCCTATGTCAAATCTAAGGGTGTGCTGATGGTTGAAAATTTAATATTGAGCAGTTTTTGATACGAACCAATTTTTCGACTGGGCACACCGTGTTCGCGTAAATCAAGCAAGCGTCTAAACAAATGGATTTCAAAATGACATTTTAGGACGGTTTTCGAGATGTATGTTCCAAACCGGCAGGCAACCTTCTTATTCTATATAAAATGTACCTTTTAGTTTCTTTCCTAAAAAATCCTAATAATTGCCGTTGTTATGAATGTTTCAACATGAAATCCTTCGAATTTTTAGTCGTATCTGTCTAAGGTAAAGTTGTGGAAGGAGGGAAAGTTGAACTCAAAAAACTGCTAATGTAATGAACGTATCGACACAAAATGTTTCATAATAATAATTGAGAAATCCCAGAGAAGTGTATCTCATGAGGAAAAATGGTAAAAAGAGTGAAAATTTAATTGATTAATAATACTTTGAGCGATTCACTTGATTTTTCTTTAATTTTCGAACTGAAGAGAAACATGAAGTTCCGATGAAAACTTAACTTCGAATTTTTGCTGATTATATAATTATGTAATTTTGATTCCTTCTCATTAACTCATGTTAACATTTGCTTCACCAATATATGTATGGGCTTTTTGTAATTTTAAATTGTCTAATTGCACAAATTGATTGCAAACGAAAAAAATGTAAAGAATGTTTTACACGGGGATCATTAACATCCCTATTTTATTATTTAAAATGTTTAAGATTTCTGTTTTCAAATGGAGAGAGGGAAGAGCGAGAGAGCATTATTTTTATATAAAACGAAAAAAAAAGAAAGGAAAAACAAGAAATAAGACTAGCGATACGGAATGTTAAAAATTTCGTCTCCCCACCCCTCAGACTGGGGACTGGGGTCCCCCAAGCGAGAACGGAAAGTTGTGGCTTTTCGAATTGGAGACTTTAAATCTTCGCCTAACAGTGACTGAAATATTTTAAAATATTCAAGATCCCTTATCAGAGACTTGGGTCCGTTCTTCACATAACGCTTCTATATAAATATGTGTTCAATTGTCGACGAGGACGGGGCGAGACGGGGGTAGGAGGAGGAACGCGAAGGTTCCAAGATGGCGGAATGTGGGGGATTTGTCAACTGTGGATTTATCGGAGTATTGTGTTTGGAAGTCGCACGCGCAGACTCCAAGAAAAACATACGTGTTTAACTGGCATTTTTCGAGGGAGAAACTTCTTTTTTTTTTCTCTTCACGAATCAATATGCAAAGGAATTTGACAGTCTAACAAGATCTAAGCTGGCAATCAGCCTTAACTCTGAATTCCAAATTAATTTTCTTCAATATAGTTTTACAACACCGCTATGGGTAAGTCTACTAGTACACAGAATTATAGTAAATGGAAAGTCTGTGAACTGCCACAGTTTTGGAAAATTGTTGGGATGAGAGCAAGACGTAAATAAATATTGAACAATATATATTGGATCTTATCCCTTATCATACTTCCCCCTATATTTATTGATTTATTTTATTTACAACGAGAATAAATTAGTAATTGATTTATTTATACAATCATAGAATATGAATAAATTGTAAAATGGTTTTAATGTTATACTCACCGAAAAATTTCATATCAGTTATAAATGTATAAATAAATAATAAATTATTGCGATAATTGTTAGGAGTACGATAAATGATAAGATCCTTTGTTTAAAAAATACAAAGAAATACATACATACAACAATAAAACAATGCGGGATGATTTTTGATTACTTTTTTCCGGTATTTCTTTCAGAAGTTTCGTCAGATTTGAGGATATTTCGGGACATCAGCACGTTCCTTTTTCGAGCCATAATATATCTTACATTTAGTTGAGGCGTTATCGGCAAATCGGTGTATGCGCTTCACGGCTTGAACGTAAGTTTCTGCTCTCCTTCTAAAACTTCGAAATTTTTATTGACCTATTTATCTTTGATTGTCCCTTAACTTTAGTTTTTGCTCTTTTGTGGGTCCTTCGATCTCTGAATTTGAGGGTATACAGTCACAAGTAAGTTTCTGCTCTCCCTCTAAAACGTCGAAATCTTTATTGGCCTATTTATCTTTGATTGTCCCTTAACTTTAGTTTTTGCTCTTTGTGGGTCCTTCGATCTCTGAATTTGAGGGTACACAGTCACAAGTAAGTTTCTGCTCTCCCTCTAAACCTATAGTATCATTACATGGTGGTCTTTTCGGTTTTTGCACTCTTTTGAGGGTCTTCCGATCTCTGAAACTGACTTTACACCCCGCCTCATACGTATGTCTCCGCTCTCACTCTAAACCTTTATTCTCTTTATTGCTGGTCTCTTACCTTATTTAAAGTTGCCAATATCTTCGGACATTGCTGTATAAATATTTTTCAAGAAAACATAAGGACCACCTACCTACATTCTATATTTATTCTTCGTCTAATTTGGTTAGGATTAACCAGAATATATTAAAAATTACTCATAGTTATTGGTAATTTTCTACGAAAAATTATAAAAATAAAAAGAAAAAAACAAAATATATGTGATGTGGTCATTACAGGATTTTCTTATACAAACTACGCTTTTAGTGATTCAAATTCATTTCATACTGCCATTACTGATGGTTATAAGAATGTCACTCTCAGAATTAGTCGGGCTACTACTATAGTATACCCACCAAAAATGCCAGTATGAAATTAAATTCCATATTTTAAGTGAGGACATAACCTGTCAAATTTCAACGATATCGGCCGATTTTTTAATTCAAAAACTCAATAACTGCCGATGTAATGAATGTTTAATTGATTAATTCGTTCTGGAGAAGTGCTATATTCAAATACGACTTTTTTTTATTTTGCAATCTGGTGTATATGTTACGGGTAAAGTTAGATTAACGGTTAAACCTAGGATTACCCGGGTAAACCTAGTAGTACCCGCTGCCGCTTGGTTAAAGTTGGGTATACTAATAATGACAAGGCCATTAGTGGACGTATGTTCCACTATAAAGATCAGGTACTTATTAATTAGCTCGACCACACCTCAATTTCCATTGTTGTAAGCTGTCTAACAGCGATAATCATTCATCTGGGTACATAAATTCCTAGAACAAACATAAATCGAAATATTACAAAATTTGGGGGCGTATTTGCCGACGTTCCGCCGGTGGGACGATATATCTGCCCCTCCCGTCGATCCTATATTTGAAGTAGTTCAGGTTCTAGCTTTAACGGGTAAAGCCCGAAACGTGAACTATTTCAATTATATTTCGGACTTTAACCAAGCGGCAGCGGGTACTACTAGGTTTACCCGGGTAATCCTAGGTTTAACCGTTAATCTAACTTTACCCGTAGCATATATATTCTTTTCGAAAAGTGGTCATAACGAAAATTTGAAAGAATGTATTTTAAGCTAATAAAGATGGTAGAATAGTGGAGTGGATTGTATGTTAACAAAGAGATAGATTGTGGAAGTGAAGCTGGGCTTGGAGTTGGTTGGTTTGGTCTCTGCTCCTGAAGATGTGTTCTCCAGGTTGGAGTACAAGGTACAAGAATGTGACTGTCTCCAGATAGGATCTGCTGGAGTGGAGGGCTCCTTCGTGGGGACACAACAGCACACACAGCCCCCAACCCCCCCTCCCCTCCACAGCCTCTTGTATTAATTAAAATAAAATAAGGAACTCTCCTTCTTCTCCACGGGTAACTCTCTTAATTAGCTCAGCCCAGAGCTCAACGCTAGCTCAGACTAACTACACTGTCTTCCAATGACCACCAGACCTATTATTCTTCATATATCTCTTTGCATGGTGGCAGAGTTCAATTAAAAAAACAAGTTGCCGGTGAATCACCGTCAATGTACTTCCCACAACGAATTAATCAATTATATGTTCGCTAATATTCAACGTAAGGGCTCCTAAATCCTCGTGCTAAATATGTCAATAAATTCATTACGGGGTTAATTAGGGTTTTGAATTGAGCCCCCTCCCCTGAAGTCCCCTCTAAAAATATGAAATAATTTGTCAAAAATGTGATAATTTAATAAATGTTAATGTAAAATAGGAATAAGTATAGAAATTATATCTCTGGTCTTTTACTAAATTTTGATTTCTACAGCATTTTCCGAAAAGGGCCCTAAAAAAATATCAAAAGTTCAACGAGCGTAATTTATAAGAAAGTGGACGTATTTTTAAAAAATTTCAATTAACAAACTTTTCATTTGGATTACCAAAGAGATGCCATATTGTTTTTTTCTAAATTTTGCAAAAATATTAAATCTAATCCAAAGGTTTTTAAATTATCTTACTGGGCCAGCAGGAAAAATGAATAGTATAGAATTTAGAGAACAAATATTGGGTTTATTGATTTAAACCTACATTATACTTAAATTTAAAAACTCAAATTATCTACAAAAAGATATCTTACAACCTCATTTTTTAGTCTCTTTTCTTTCTAAATACTGGCCATTCTTCAAATTTAAGTTATTTTAGGGCATATATAACATATAAATAAATTAATGTACCTCCTTTGTGCATCTATTTGATTTAAAACTCCAATTAATCACAATCAATTCATTACAACTTAGTTCTCCACACCTTAAGCCTAAACTCTCACTCCATCTCAATTCAAACCGTCCCCATAACCTTCTACTCCTCTACACTAATTAAAAACAGCTGATGGTCGTGTTTTGTATTTTATTTATGGGTTGTTTTAAAACAAAATGCATTCAAATTTTTATTCACCAATTTAGCTACTTCTTTGTTTTTTTTTTATATAAATAAATATAATTAATTTTTATAATATTAATAATTTTAACGTGTGTATTTTTTATACATCACAATACATCCCCTTCCCTTTGGTCGATTTGGCTGAGAATCAATAGGTGTCGTCTTTAGAGGGTTCTGGGTTCACATATAAAATTCCGATACGTTAATTTTATCGATAGTTATCCTGTTTACAGATACACAGAGAGACAGACATTTTTTTTTCATTATTTGTAATCTGTAGGTCGGAAAACATGAAATTTCGTTGAAAACTCAGCATAGAATTTTTGACCGATTACATAACTTCCTCTGTACCGGGGAAGTAAAAAAATCACTGAATACTAGCAATGTACTTCCGCAGAACGAATTAATTAAATTGTTGGTCTTCCTTCAAAAAAAATCGACTATGAAGCCTAACAATATATAGTTGACGTTCATAGGGCCTTCTGAATAATCTAAACTCTGTATCGATCATCTTATATCAATTATATATCGATTACATCGACATATTATATCACATCCCTTCTGCTGATTCAGCTAAAAATTAATAAATGTCATCCTTATGGGCTTTTGAATTTAAATATAAAATTACATGTCGATACATCGGCAGTTATTGGAGTTAAGCCTCCCTCTTAATTTCCCTCTTTTCCTTTGGCCGATTTGGCTCAAAATAAATAAGTGTCGTCGTTAGAGGTTTCTGTATTTGCATACATAATTTTGTATCTATATGTTCATTCTTTCGGGAGTTATCGTGTTCAGACACACTCATTCATTACATTGAATTAGTGTTATAAGGGTTTTTGTGTTGTCTCCCTTTCCTCTTCCCTTCAGTCGATTTTTCTCAAAATCAATAGACGTCGTCCCCATCCGTCGTATACATTGGATCCGATACATTCATTACATGGAGTTGAAAGGGTTCTCGTGCTGACCCACCCTTCCCTTTGCCCAATTCGACTGACAAGAAGGTTTCCTCTAAACTAAACATTTCTTACATTTTACAAAGAGATATTTACAACTATATAAAGAATGTATACAACAAGCAAATGTGCGTCGTTCGGGAAGTGTGATAGAAGAGAGGGCATGGACTTATTTTAGCTAATTCGGTGACAAACGGAATATTGAAATCAGTAAGAAGGGTTTTGTTGGATATGAAATAAGGAGCATAGGTTATTGTATGAAGGATTTTGGACTACAAGGATTGAATGCACAGAAAATAGGAAGCTTTGGCATAACCCCATAGTCATCCTCATAGGCTTGACATTATCCTGGGCATTATAATATAAATATAATTAAATTAATAAATATATAAATATTAAAAATTAATCATTTTTATTATTGCATTCAAAAAGTGGGGAAGGATATTAAAAAATTAATTTCTTTATATAAAAATATTTTCATTTTTCCAATGAAGTATTAATATTTCCAATATATACAGCACAACATAATGCGACAAACTAAAGATAGCAGAGCAGTCACAAAACCATTTCTGAACAATTTATTTTTTTCAAATACGTCTTTACACCTGTACAAAAAATTGATACAACAAGTAAACCTGCTAAAAAAGAGATAATGGCATTGTCAAAATGTCAAGAGGGGAGAAATCACCCAGTGGTGACACTCCCTAGCCACTGAGTTACTCCCACTGTCACTCCTGTTGCTGTGGAGGTCTCTAGACCATTGACGCTTAAGCAGTAGAGCAAATATGGCAGAATGGAGGGTATTGGAGGATGTAAAGACAGAAAAACTGTTGGAATTTTCTCTATATAACTGTTGGAGGAAGATGAACCACTGTAGACAGGTTTGAGATCACTAATTCATTAGATATCTGTTGTTAGTAGCCATTGTTAGAGGAGCCATGAAACAAGGTTGCAGCAACACTACCGAGGTCGTTACGTAGGTACATCTCCAAACGAACAAAGGCACACCTTTTTGTTCATGTTTCCCAAACAAATGTTTATTGTATTTGGTTCACAATGATGAAACTAGGAGCGCCAGCGTTCAGCTTTTGAAACATCTGTAATTTTTATTGACATTTTACTCCATTTAACAGCTCTAAGACCGGTCGTCCGTGACTTAGAAAGATGGTGGCATCGCTCCACGAAACGGCAGCGAGTTATCCTTCTCCTGGCTCAGAGAACAGTCCTGTTAAGGATCACAAAGGCCTATCGGACTGTCTCTACGGCTGCAGGTACTTGCGGGAGCTCCGCCCATTGACAGTCATGAATGGCGCCGTCGCCTCGTACTACTGCAATCTGCCACTTGGAGCAGATACCGACGAGCCCTTGCGACTAGCCCTAAAGGAGGAACTACACGGACAGTCTAGACTAGAGCGTTGTAAGGACATAGTCCAGGACTGGATAGTAGACTAATGGCAGCAGCGATGGTCACGATCCTTAGACGGCCGAACCATCTACGCTTACTTTTCAAACGTCCGGGCAAGACTTGAGTCTATTTGGGCGATGGGCATTGGACGTCCCAGATACTATCGGGTCACGAGGATTTCAACTCCAAGCTCTTCTTTTTCAAGAAGAAGGACAGCCCGAACTGCGGCGGCGTTGAGACGGCAGAACACGTAGTTCTCTGTCGCTGTACGACGGGCCTAGGGTGGAGTTACCTGGGACTGAACCCTCGGATCGTACCCGAGGCTGATTATCCAGAGTTCAGTCTATTGGTCGCCTCCTTGCGGAAGGTAAAGAAGGCAGTATAACCTAGCTCCGGGTATGACGCTGGTGGTGTCTGCGACCATTTCGGAAAATATATATAAATATGTGCCCTACTGGTGAGATGAAGGAAAAGGTCCAATGTAGAGCTGAAGCTCATAAAAGCCCGGACCTCCGTATCCTATGCAAGGGGGACTTGGAAATCTGCAGAGGTTGTATTCTCCCCCAAATTTTTTTTTTTTTTTTTTTTTTTTTTTTTTTTTTTTTTTTTTTTTTTTTTTTTTTTTTTTAATTACCTATATAAATTATATTTTCACTTATACTGAAAGAAGTATGTATTTCACAGGATACAAAATAAAAATGTGGTCTGACCTCTTACAGATTTAATTATAATATGTTAGCCGGCTTTCGAGGTTGCCCTCATCATCAGGCAGTCTACAAAAACCCCAATATTTAGTAATAAAAAGTATTAAATTCTAAAATAAGTGTATAAAAATCTTGGCTATATGCGCTAAAATGAATAAATATAAATAAATAAAATTAATAAACAACCAACAAAAAATAAAGTGATATAAAGTGCTATAAAAAATAACTTATAATGATAAAACATTTTAAAAAACATACCTATAGTGAATAATGAAAATAAAACTGTCCAATAAATAAAAAAACATAAATGAAAATGAATTCTTGGATACGTTATTACTGCGTGATGGGTCACAACTGGCAGCACGTTTGAGGACGGAGAGAACTAACACCAGTCTTTCTTTCCAATTGTGTCTCTGTACTTTCAATATCATCCATCTTTCTATCTTTTTGGATACTGTATATGTACATATTTGACCTCAGCACGATCGTTATTCAGTTAGAAATGTGTAAAATTTGAGAACTTCTTTTAATTTTATTCTTTTGCAATTTCAATGCGTTTTTGTTTATATTTAATAAATATTTTTTTCAATTTATTCGTTTTATTTTTCAGTCTCGGCGGTTTTTTCCCATAGATCTATACATGGATGCAAAATTTTATTTCATAGCTATAATAGTTTATAATGTATTTGTTTCCACCAACTAATATATAACTTGGGGATGGACTGGTAGACAGACACAATAAATACGTTAAACTACCTTCAACTAACAGCCCCTAGCGATTTTTTTTCCCTCACACGAGACTGGTGATACAAGACATAAATAGGTAATACAGAAAAGCATCACACTCATTATAAGGGTTTCTTCATGCGGTCTTCAACCTACAAAACATAAAAAGAACTTCCTGAAAAACTGTTTAAAATTATGTTTATAATAACAATTTCTTTTTTTAAGAGGCCCTGTTAAAACAGTCATAATTTCACAATTTTGGTGTGATTCTCTTGAGTCGGGATGAGAGACTGCTGCCAGATGCTAAAACGGTCTGATGGAGGCCGACAAAGTGAACACGTTCAAGATACGTGAGATAGTGGGGAAATATGACTCTTTGTCGGTGCGGTCCACCTGGAGTTTGCGGTCTGAAGGGGGACAGGGTAAGAGGCAAATACATCTAGAGCAGAGTGGGAACATTGTGTATGCAGAGCTCTACTTGCTGCAACAGGAGGTTTAGACAAGAGTCAGGATCCAGCGATGGACTACGGGGTAGAGGAGTCTCTGTTCTTCGTATAGGACAGGATGGCATAATGCTAGGAGGTTGGCAACAAGATCTGCAGGAAGATCGCAGACAATGAGAGCTGAGTTGGAACATTGTGTATACAGAGCTCTACTTGCTTCAACAGGAGGTTTAGACAAGAGCCGGCGGATGCAGCGATGAGCTACTCCACCTCAAGCCCATGTTCTTCGGATAGGACCGGTTGGCGTAGCGCTAAGGAGTTATTAGGTATCAGGCATCTTTTTCGGGAAGTGCGCTGAATTTCTAAAACATCTCGGATGGATGTGAACTACAACATTGGCGTCATGTATTGATCAGATATGAGTAGATAAAGGTGTCAATGTTTGTGAGAGGTGAGAGCCGAAAACACCGCTGCTTTCTCTTCATCAGTTATGGCACCCGAGTCATCGACGTCTTGCACACCTCGTAGACACTTTTCTTTTCACCGCTCAATGTTTCTACTTCGTAGATGATTATATTTTTCAAATCTATTTCAAATAAATAATGACATGAGTTGACAAAACGAATTTTATGATGAAATTAGAAATATAGAAGGGTGCATCAACAATTCTATGGTCACAGGGCATAAGTTCTTAAGTCGTAAAATGGCCAAAATGAGTTAAGTGTACCTACTGTGATCATCTCCCAACACATCTGCGCATTGTGAAGAAGTTGGGAGCTCAGGACTCTAACACTTACTGGTTTCTTGGTATCTCGTAAAATTGTGTATGTTCTTGGTTAAATCAACTTAATCTACTTTCTTGAGGAATCATTCACGAGATAACTTCATTTAACCATTTATTCACTACAACAGACTATTCCAAGTGAAGAGGGTGTTTTCGGTTAAATCAACTTGCTCAACTTTAGAGACATCATTCACGAGTAATTCAAAAAGTATGATTAATAATACTATGTACGGTTAAGTAAACCTACAGATTTAGAAGGTATATGATTAATAACGATCCAAACATAATTTATTTATTCCAAAAACTGAATTTACACGATTAATGCAAAAGTAGAAAAGTGCTGCCCTGAAAAGTTACGAATTTAGACTTTTCAATTTATTCCCTCTGACCACAAAATTGTTCTTAGGACATTGAATTGGAAGCTTAGAATTTTCCTATTATTTATTTAATACAGCAAAAATTAATTTATATTTATATTCTGGTTTCTTGTTTCAAATTATTACTTTGATTCTGAACCATCTAATTCCGAACGATGATCTTCTCAGTAAAGCTGGAATGTAGAGACATACGGATTCCATCTTTGAACTAACATAGACAAGATACGTTTCTACTTAAGGCACAGCAGTTTTTTTTCTTATTTTCTTCTTCCCTTACTTTATTAAACTTATTTTATTTTATACTTCATATATACATTTATATATATTTTCCCCCCTTGAAGACATATCGTTAGCATGCCAGTCCTACAGTCCTTTTCAACATATCATCTCGGTTTACGGTTCAAGTCCCACCCCCCTGTTCACAAAAGACTCCCTCCTAAAAGTAAATTTTGGAAAAGGAATTTTTTTTTTTCCCTCCCCGAAAGAGGAGTCCACTTTGTTTCTTTTCTTTTGAGTTGGAACCGCTCTCCCCGACAAACATAGCGTCATGTTATCTGAGCTTGTATCTCGTCTTGAAACGTAGCCAGGGGACAATAAAACTGGTAATAAAACCATGGGTAATGAGCTGAGCTCGAGGCCTTATACCGTATCTCTCTCTCCAGGACCAAGGGGAATGGGGAATGGGAGTCTCACAAGAGCGGGTCCTCACAAGACAACTCTTGATCAATAACTGTCTCTCGATCAAACATCCTGATCTGGTACCACCGATAAACAAATGATATAAACTTATAAATTATCTTATCTTTATTTATTTTTAGATATATATATATTTTTTATCAACTTATTCATATATAAATATATCTACATATATTTTCTTCGTTAGTGGAACCTGTATTATTTGCATCGGCTTTTTTTTAAATGTAGATGACTCTTCATTATCCCTTCTTTTTTAGAGAAGAAAAAAAAAATTAAGTAAAAAATCCATGTTAAAAAGCCCAACCATACAAAATATTTCTTTGCTATATTTGTCTATCTTACAAATACTTAACTCTAAGTAGTAAGGTGATAACATTACATCAGATATAGATCATATAACATAAGAATGCAGAAGATATAAAACGTTTAAATCAGTAAAATATAAATCTTAAGAAAGATACAACATTCCTCAGCTAAATATTATCAAATCTATGCAGTTTATCAGATTTATGTAGTAAACATAAAACATGGAGATCAAAGCCTATAATCAGTGTTGTAAAAAAATAAATAAATGAAAAAAAAATATATATACATATATAAAGAAAGAGAATTAAACGCCTTAAAAGAAGATGTTATTAAATACTACATGTATAAACAAGATATAATATATTCTAAACATATAAGTGTAGGTATTATATCTAAGATTTATAGTAATAACTTTATCATGAATCTTAGTCAATAATGTGTATGTCCTTTTCTGAAAAATGTCTCATCAAATTTCATACTGGAAACAATTTTAGAATCATTCTCAAGTGAGCCTCATAGAATGTGGAGCTTGGAGTCTCTCAATTGGAGGAAAATTAGTAAACATTTTGTTGTTTTTATTTTTATAGTTTGAAAATGGAAGATTAAAAAAATGTAATGTTTTCAGTGTGTGTCTGTCTATGGGCAGGGCGGCGACTAGCTCCCATACAAGACATTGTAGGATTTTGAAATTTGGAATTTATTTGTGTCTTATTGTCTTTTTCTTTTTTGATACAGTTTAGACTCACTCCCATTTTATTTCGCACGAGCAGTATCCAGCAGTGGAGGCAGACCAAGAAAGAGAAAAAAAGTTGAAAGTGCCAGTACATGATGGGAGAAGCTGGTCATCAGCAGCATTAAATATTTTTGTTGTATTTTAAAAGCAGGTTTCTCGGCCAGCGCTGCCCAATTCATTGGGAGATGAGGGATTATCTGGATGGGAAACGGGTGGCAAGAGCCCAGATTTTGGATATTGTTAAGGAAAAAAAGTTTAGAATGGATTTTGAAGGAAAGGGACTTGATGAGGTCAATTATAAAGAGGTTAGGTTAGGTTTTATGACTCATGCCCGGGCTTTAACTACGAGGTCATATCGCCTACTACCAGAGCGCTCTTTCGTCACTCTGGTGGACATGAGCCCGACTCTACTGTGGGAGTCCTAAATTTTGCCTACCCTAAATTTTTATTCATCTAGGGTAGGGGTCTTTAACGAGTACCTGACATCGTACAGGCTCGGGACCATCGCTTAACGTCCTATCCGAAGGACGGCGTGCTTAAGTTTATTTTACCTCCCAGATAAAATAAACTAAGGGCCTCGGTCGGGCTACGAACCCACGACCTTGAGCTCAGAAGTCAAGCACGCATACAACTGAGCTACCGGCGCCCTCTCAATTATAAAGAGAATTTTAAAGTCATTATGGAGGATAAGGTTGGAAACATGGGAGGGTGCATCGAATATTGTTCTTACGACTACGGGTTGGAAAGACTGGATACGCTTGATGTTAGATGACAGCACAACCCCGAAGTTCATCGTATAAAGTAAATGGTCAGTTTCTATTCAATAGAAAGTCTGGATAGTCTTTCAGTAGGATTTGGGGGTTCCATGTTAGTCTTCGGTCTAGATAGAACCTCCCAAGATAGCAGACTTGATTGGTTGCTTGAGCTTGTTAGGGCAGAGCAGTCTAAACTGTACAGCGGATGGGACCGAGAACACTTTCTTGGAGATCCCGAGCTTCACAGGCATATATTCAGAGTACTCTTCACTATGAGGTACCTTAAAAAAGCGGTCGGAAAGGTACGACTTGAGGATGTGGTAATATGAGAGAAGAAGTAGGTATTTTAGTTCAAAGAGCAGTCCAGGATGCCAAAAATGGTCGAAAGCTTGAGCCACGTCCAGAAAGGCAAGAAGACCCTGATGTACAGTAGAGTGATGGGTTCGAAAACCAAATTGGTGGTTAAGAAACAGATATTTGAATTTAAGGTTAAGAAAAATTATTTTTAGGTTAATTTAATTTCCGTAGATAAGGGGTAGTTTTGTAATCGGTCATGTCGAGTTTTCAGTTTGTTTTCTGTAACAAGATAAACCCCAATAGCATGAATGTATCCATATGAAATTTTGTGTGTGTATTCAGAACCCTATAAGGACGACCACTGATTAATTTTCAGCCAAACCTGCTGAAAAAAATGGGGGGATTAGGATGAAGCTTAACACAAAAACTTTAATAACTGCTGTTGTATTGAATATTAACACAAAATTACATATGTAAATTCAAAACCCCAAAAGGATGACACCTATTAATTTTCCGCGTAATTAACTGAAGGAAAGGGTGGGATAAGAAGGGGGGCTCAACTCAAAAATGACTCTCAACAACTGCCGATGTACTGAATGTTAGTTTAGAGTGGAAATGAGCCCGACTCAACAGTGGGAGTCAGAAATTTTGCCTACCCATGTTCAGTTACCTTTGATAGCAGGTCTTTGATGAGTAGGTACCTAACATTGTACAGACTTCTATTCGGAGGAGGGCATACTCAAGGTTTTTGCACCTCCCAAATAAAAAACCTAAGGACCTCGGCCGGATTTCAAACCCGCGATCTTGAGCTGAGTAGACAAGCACGCTATCTCTAAGCTACCGGCGCCCTCTGTAATGAATGTATCAACATGAAATTTCATATTTAAATCCAAATCCCACTATGGATAATTTTCAGCGAAATTGACAGAAAGAGAGGGGAGGGGGGGATCAGAGGAGGAGGATCAACTCAAAAACCCTAATAAATGCCGATGTAATGAATGTATCGACACAAAATTTAGTATGAGCATTCAGAAATCTCTGTCAGGAAGAGGACGGCTTTGCGAGGGAAGTTTTACATTATTTTACTGGTGAGAAGATAGTATCCAGAGGATTTTGTTAGTAGAATCTGTACATAAATGAATATAGCTCGCGTTAGAACGTCCAAAAAATCTGAAAAAAAAAATAATGGTGCCCCATTCTCATTAAATCTATTATTTTATTATTTTTTTTTTTAAAACTGGTTGTTTTCAGAATTTCTAGAAGTCAAAAATATGCATGTTACTTGATTCATAAATATATTTCTAAGATATATGATAATAATTCAACACAATCTGAATTCTCTATTTTTCAATTTTAACATTAAGAATCCAAAACAAGAGACCTATTTCTTTGAAGACAGGAAATGGTTGGAATTGTCTCTTCTCAGTCACAATATCTCCTGAAGAACCACAACATTACAAGTTATTTATGCTAAATATACATTTTTGAGAATGGACTTATGTTTCATTGTTTATGTACACCTCATAATGATTTCCATACAGATATAAAATAAAAAATACATTAATAATGAAGTGACTGAAAATATGTCCCATAAATTATAAACTTTGCGAAACATAAAAGCATTTGAAGAAAGAATAGCTACATAAAATGGAATTGATATTATTAAAGCTCGACAGAAAAAACATAGAGAACTAGAAAATCGAAGAAAAAATTATATATAATAGAAGTGAATAGAAAAATGCAAATGTTACATATAGTACTCTTCGAGAATACCTCTTAAGGGACTCCAATAACATTTCTGTATTTATTTTATTTATTCAATTTTTTTTAAGAGATACGAATTTCAATTGAATTTTAATTTTGTGCGGAAACTCTTTCTGATATAAACAGAAGTTCCGAAAGAAACCATAATAATTCCTTTCTTTTACATTAGACGTTAGGGGCCGTTCACAAACTACGTCACGCAATTTTGAGGTGTTTTTAACCCCCTCCCTCCCCCTTGTCACATTTAATTGAACCCCCCCTAAACGTGACGTCATTTTTTCATACCCCCCTTCCCCTCAATTTAAACTGAATTTTTTTTTAAAAAAAAGTACTTAATTGTAGGTATAAAAATAATAAAACTTCAATTTATCATAAATACAACTTCATTTTATCATAAATACAACATACATATTATATTCATCTGTATTCATAAATTAAATAAAAGAACAGTGATTTAAGTATTTAACATTTCGATTATTCAAGCGAGATAATCCATATCATGAAAAAAGACTGAGGAATATTACGATTCCTCCCAAATTGGTTTTAAATGTTCATCTATAGTTATGATTGGTATTTCAGATTGATCACTGTCAGATGGTTCAGGTATTTCCCTATTACTGTCTATCATGTCGTCATCGAACCACTCGCCTTCTTCTTGATCCTCGATTTTTTTATGATGGCCAACATTTCTCGTTGACGTCTAGCTGCAACCCGAACCGGTCTAACTTTAACTACCGGTACCTCCGTATTGCACTGTTTCGAGTGACGTTTTAAATATGTCAAAGACCCCAAGTACACGCCACACTTTTTGCAAGTCTTCCGCTTTATGTCTCCTTGCATTGATGGGCATCCTATATCATAAGGAACTTCCTTGTGCTCCTTGAAAACTTCAGGGTACAAAGTTTTTTGCAATGTCAAATTCAGGAAAAGTCGAGAAAATTCTCCGTTTTCTGAATTGACCTTTCGGTCAATTCAGAAAATTTCGACTGTCGCCGTTTTGAATAATACGGTGGTGGAAGAAATCGATCCGGCAAAATTTTAAGAAGACTACTTCGAAATTGTTTACAACAGTTGGAGTCTTTGCACTTCACAACTTGTAATAAGTAATGACTGCTGCGAACATGTTTGTTTTGCCATTAATTAAATTAATTTTTAGAACATTGTCTATGCCCTTATTTTAAAGTACACGTGACGTCATTTATTTGTTTAGTCCCCCCCTCCCCACCGTCACAATCATCACATAAGTTATAAACCCCCTCCCCTACCTAGGCGTGTGACGTAGTTTGTGAACAGCCCCTTAGTTATTATGACTCATGCCCGGGCTTTAACCACGATGTTATATCGCCTATATGACTCCACTATAAGAATCCTAAATTTTGTCTACCCTAAATTTCTATTCACCAAGAATATTGTACACTAACAAACAAGATATATTATAATATGAAGTTAATTGAAAATATCGGACATAATAAGAAGGAAAAATCGAAATTAAAATCGATACATAAAGTCGAATAGCCAAACCAAATGATGCTATCTAACCTGCATCTGTTATCACACTTGTATTTGATGATGTCACATCTCCTCAGATTTCAGTTGTGAAATGTTACTAGAATGTTTTATTACTATTGAAGAATGTAGTGCAAGCATGTATGTTTAAATAAAAAGGTAAATTATTGTTTTGTTTTTGTTATTGAGTAGTTTCTAAATTACAAGCTTTATCAACTGTTCTAAGTTCTATGAAATTTCTACCAGTAAGCCTCAGAGATATATTGTGGATTCTTAGGTCACTTACTTGCAGATTAGAATTTCAGATGTTTTTAAAATTACCATTTTGCATTTGTGACATATTTTAAATTTTTTTTTTGTCATATTTGTCTCTTTTTGAAAGTAATTACATTAGTTTTATTCTTTATTAGAATTTAGAAGTTAAAGTACATAATATTATATAAATACTTTGTAGAAAAAAGGTGATTTTATTTAACGTCGAATCGACTTCAGGGTCATTAGCGACGACTATAATAGTACAATAATTATGTCGTCTGTTTTGACAGAGTTTTGCATCTTTAAGGAAGTGGATGTCCGTTGTATTCGTAGTTGGATATTTGGAGTAGTTTCATGTCAGTCGGTAGTTTATTTTTGTTACTAAATGTGGTGTAGTTTGTGCAGTCAGTCAGTGTGTAGTCTTGGTTGCAGGAGCATGTCGGCTGAAATTGTTGGAATAACAAGAAAGATTGTCCTGTTGAAATATATTAAACATTATACCAACATTAAAATATAAACTAAATGAATTGTGAGTATTAGATAATAGCTATTGACGTATTTATGCATGGCTGAACTTAACTCTAGATCTAGAAACATGTTTTGGGGGACTCCAACAGTGATTATTTTGCTTGCTAGCCTACTGAGCACAAGTAGGTTCGAAACCCGGTCATGGGACGTCAAGCGATGGTTCCTAGCCTCTGCATTGTCAGGTACTCATTAACCTCTCCAGGAAACTAAACCTAGGTAGGCAAAATATAGGACTCCCACTGTGTACACAAGAGCGCTCTAGTAGTAGGCGATATGATCTCGTAATTAAAGCCCGGGCATGAGTCACAATAACTAATAATTTTTAACACTGTTCTACATTTTCCAAACGCCCAGACAGGATGTTATCCTCTATTGCATCGTTACACGTTCATTCCAATAACCTTTGAACTTATCTCGGTTCATGTTAGATTGGTCATGTCAAAGGTGGCTACAAATTAATTAACAAAAAAACAGCAATTTTCACCTCCACAAAATACTTTCTCAATAGATTTTTATATAATTTCACATTTGCTAATTGCCTGATGAGAAAAAAAAACAAAAAAGATACGTTCAATGCGTGCATTATATGTGCATTTTGAAAGGAGGCCCGATTCCATCATCATATAGTTGCTACTAAATTGAAGTCATAATATGAAAATAACGACACCTGTTGAGGTAACGCAACAGGTATTATGACTCATGCCCGGGCTTTCACTACGATTCATATCGCCTACTACCAGAGCGCTCTGGTGGACATGACATCGACTCTGCAATGAGTGTCGTAAATTTTGTCTACCCTAAATCTAGGGTAGGGGTCTTTAACGAGTACCTGACATCGGCTCGGGACCATCGCTTAACGTCCCGCGAAGGGCGGCGTGGTCAAAGTTTTTTCACCTCTCAGATTAAAAGACCTTGGCAAGGTTTCGAACCCGCGATCTTGAGCTCAGTAGGATAGCACGCTACCTCTAAGCTACTGGCGTCCCCTAAAATAAAATAAAAACTAATAACTGTCGATGTGAGGTATATATCAACACAACTTTTAGTATGAGTATTTAGATCCTATTGTAAATCAACTATTGATCTCATCTCAAATGGTCGATTGCTTTTGAAGAGAAAGTGCAAACGTAATTGATTAATTCGTTATGGGTAAGTACTGATTCATTGGCTATTTGTATTTATTTTTTAGGTCAAATTTAGTTTTTGTTATTGGTGAATTTTTCCATAATATGTTAATACAGGCACTGAAGAAGGCACACTGAGTATTGGTAGAAATATATATCTGACACAAGCCTGATAGCTTCCTCCTAACACATCGTTGGTCAATCCTGCTTCTTACTAGTTTTCAAGAAGGACGAAAGAATATAATTTCTGCATCATCTAACAAGGTATTGGAAAAAGATATTAGACATTTACTTATGATAATTTTATAGTATTTTGTGCCATTTTAGCAAAAAAAAAAACTTTGTATACTGTCACACAAAAGATTCAGTTTGCTCTATCTTCTCACCAAAACGAAAAATGTCTCAAGAAAAATGCCATATGCAGACTTGTGCCACAAAATACTCGTTTAAGAGAATGAGAATTTTCAATAAAAGAATGACTGGAATATATGAAGCTTGGGTAGTCGCTTATTTCAGTCGAAAAGACAAAACAATTGTATATGGAATAAATTCCATACATTGCTTTTTGAAAGCATGAAACAAGTTAAATAAAAGAAAGATGGAAGGCAGATAACAGTCCAAAGATAATAAATGATTTCCCTAAGTTTTTGTTTAAAAACATAAAAAACTGACTCGAATAAAACTTAATATTTGTGCCAATTACTTTTTACGTCTTTCAAGATATGCTAATTCAATATAATAAAAAGCACTGTGAACCAAAAAAAATTATCATTTTTCAAAAATCAGAAGAATTATAATAAGAACCATAAAATGAAGATGTTCCTCCACTTAATAAACACTAGAGGGCGTGAGTCCGGTAACAGTGTTATTCTGATATATAATATATATCGTTTACTATATGTGTACAGAGAATTGTTCTTCTATGTATTTGTATATAATATAGTATATTATATGTATATTAAATATACATACATTAGATTGCTCCATTTTTACCACATATAAAAGTTTACGGTAAAAGTTTTTTTTTTAACTATTGAACGTTTTGACTGCAATAAAAGCTATCTTGAGTAATAAATAAAATTATGTTTTATATTTATTTGTTTTTGCTAAGCAAATTAATAATAATAAAGGGTTATGAAACATATATACAATATAAAGTATTCATGTATAATGCACCTTTGAAAATTTATTTGTCAAAGAAGCGCATATTTCATTAAAAGAATCATGTTCCGTGCAATATTTGTGGTCGCATATGAACTAAAAATCTGATAGAATTCATAAGCGTTCTACAAGCTGTTAGGAATATTATGGTAATTTAATTTTTTTTATTTAATGACAATTTTTACTTAAAATGGTTAATACACAAACGTAAAATGATTTTTTGAGTTAAATAAATTCAAGGATATTCGTTGGAATACAAACAATCATTTCATTACCATTCATACGATTGATACATTAAATTTGTAACCATTTTAATACATTAACAAAATTATGCGTTATATACATTAATAATCATGCGCAGAATGTTTTGAAATATTACGCATGTCCGGGGTTTGAGTAGTACTTTTTTTATTTCCCAGTTTAGTCATTACGTTTAGATGCATTGTATCTCGTTAGGAATTAGGTAGGATGTAGTTTCATGTCGGGGATATATGTATTCAGCATGTTTAGGACAATCTCACTTTTCCTTCGAAACTCCTTGTCAAAATAACTTATGTCTGAACCTTCGGATGGGACGAAACTCTCAAATGATTATTATTTTCTGAGTAAAAGTTGCGTTTGCAGTGAGAATACAAAAAGTACAGATTTTTCAAAAAGAAATTTTATTTTAATCGTCTCAGCGATATGAGTTTATAAAAATGTGGAAAAAGCTCAACATTCATGATCGAATCTTCAAATTAAAGCTCTAATCAAGACATGTAAAATGAGCTCATACACCCTCGTAGTTGCAATATACATTGTTAGTAATTGTGACTTATGCTCGGGCTTAATTACCATCGCTTAACGTCTCATCCGAAGGACATCGTGCTCAAGGCTTTTTCACCTTTCAGATAAAAAACCTAAGGGGCTCGGCTGGGTTTTGAATGCGCCATCTTGAGTTCAGTAGGCTACTTCTTAGTTACCGGCGCCCTCTAGCTGCAATATTTTTGAGTTATAACCATTTGAAATATACAAAATGTTTTGCTTTTTCCAGTCCGTCCATACTCTGAAATGATTGTTCAAAAAACATTTGTAAACATATCTCTTGTATTGTTTAGGTACAACGTATGCTCAGATAATCATTAATATCTGAGAGGTCAAGGTTCAGATATTGGTCGATTTGACCCATTAGTGCTTAATGTGCGTTTGTCTTGACCTAAATGTACATAATTGCAAATCCATAATTAATTTTTTTAAAATGAAAAAAAAGCGTTTTACATTTTTGTCTAAACAAGATCTCCAGTCTTAGAAAAACGATATCAACATATAATTATAATCCTCCCATTATTCAAACGACTGACATAAGCACGCAACCGCAACCAACACGTAACCTCAATATTAAAACTTTTTTTTTGTATCCTTATTGTTATTTAACTTTTTATTATTATAATTTTTGTGTATAATTAATTAACATAATTGATGCCTTTATAATGTGGAACAAACAGTTCTGACTGTTGGTTGGCTTACGCTCGGAACGAGTGTTTAGCTCCCTCCTGTCTTATCTAAATGTAGATAATGAGTAATTTGTTTCAAATAACACCTTTGTACCTATTTGTGTTTTATGCATACATATCTAGTTGTAGGCTATTGGGGATCTTGCGCAAGCCATTCTCCAGCAGGAGGGAGCAGAGACTCCAGGAGGCCGTATTGGAACGGAAGGAAGAGTTCTCCAGGTAAAGCATCGACATCAATAATATTAAGAGCAAAAAAAGGGGAAGAGATGAGGCTTGTGGTCGATAAAAACAAACTTGTAGAATTTCTGCCAAGCTTTCAACACTGAGTGTGCTTTCTTCAGGGCCTGTATGGACATATATATCATGTACCTCTGAAAATTTATTTGACAAAGAAGCTATTATTTCATCAAAAGAATCATGTTCCGTTCAATATTTGCAGTCGCAGCGCCATATACATATGAACTAAAAATCTGATAACATTCACAAGCGTTCTACAAGCTGTCAGGAATATTATGGTAGTTAAATTTTTTTATTTAATGTCAATTTATACTTCAAAAGGTTAATATACAAACGTAAAATGATTTTTTTGAGTTAAATAAATTCGAGGATATTCGTTAGAATACAAACAATCATTTCATTACTATTCATACGATCGATACATTAAATTTGTAACCATTTTAATACATTAACAAAATTATGCGTTTTATACGTTATTAATCATGCGCAGAATGTTTTGAAACATTATGCATGTCCGGGGTTGGAGAGGAACGCGGTTCGGAGAAGAGAGGGCGGAGTAGAGGAAGTGGGAGAGGCAACCTTACCCAGGAAGATGAAACGAAGAAGAAGCTTATATATATATATATACAGACGAGATTGTATATATAACGAGAATATGCAACGTAACTGTGGTCTCAGTTGGATATAGACGTATGACTGGAATTCCTACAAGGGGGCGAAATATGAAGGTGACATTTTTTTTAAGCTAAAGAATTTTATCCTATAAATCAGGAATGGGATACCTTTTCGGAGGAGCGGACTGAGTCGGATGAATGGATCGAAAAGCATTTGCTAATTTTTTTTTTAATGTAATGTAATTAATAATAAGAAAAATGGTAATTTTTGCCTCAACGGTAAGAAAATTTAAACCTCTTTATTAAATCCACTGATATATTTGAAAAGGATGGTAATAAATAGGAAATATATGAAATTTAACGTGAATAAACAGGCCCTATATATATTTTTTAAATGTATGGTTTACCATCCAGGCTTTAAAACTAAATATAAATTTATTTTAAAAATTTATAAGCCAATATTTTTATTTTCTATTTTTAGCAATTAAAATTAGATACGTTTTTTACTAAATGATGGGGTTTGAGAGAAAGATGTCATATATAGTGAGAAGTGATTATTTTACAGGTCGCAAAATAAAAATGTAGTCTGACCTCTCACAGAGTTTATTATATATATATATATATATTATAATAAAGTCCAATATATATATATATATATATATATATATATATATATATATATATATATATATATATATATATATATATATATATATATATATATATATATATATATATATATATATATATATATATATATATATATATATATATATATATATATATATATATATATATATATATATATATATATATATATATATATATATATATATATATATATATATATATATATATATATATATATATATATATATATATATATATATATATATATATATATATATATATATATATATATATATATATATATATATATATATATATATATATATATATATATATATATATATATATATATATATATATATATATATATATATATATATATATATATATATATATATATATATATATATATATATATTGGACTTTATTCTTTCTTTTTGCGTTGTACCTATTTAACAGAATGAATGTATTGTTTATTTTATTTAGATATTTAGATAATCGTATAGTTTTGTGCAAAAGTTCCTTTATAAAATCA
Source organism: Aradus depressus (assembly GCA_963662175.1). NCBI lineage: Eukaryota > Metazoa > Arthropoda > Insecta > Hemiptera > Aradidae > Aradus > Aradus depressus. The sequence continues at coordinate 14,095,967 of OY759214.1, read as the reverse complement.
TTACCGTTCAGCTGATCAATCTCTAATTTTGCGTACGTTAATGTAATGTTCATCGCTCATTCTATATGGTTGATCCCTCTAAACAATAGAACCTAATATTATATATACTTGAAAGTACACCCACGATCGTAAACATTTTTGATCGGGATCCGGACTGGAATGGCTAGTGACCCATGAGGCACTACAACAGATTGATAAAATAAATAATAAAATGTCTCATTATAGCCGAAGTCCTCCCGTTTTATCTTATCTTGGAAACTTGCGAAATTAAGGTGGTACTTGCATTGGTCCCCATATCAACGTTAGTTCACGTTATTGCCACCATGAATGTGTCTAGTGTCTTGGTGGCTGTACCAATATTTGTTGTTGCTAGTGGCTAGAGTTGTCTTTTTCCCCTTACAATGGCTAGGTATTGCCGGGATTCGAGCCACCAACAGGGCCACCACACATTTGATATATATCATTTCCCCAGGTGTTCGGCCCATTGTTTTGCAGACACGCGGATCGCATAAATTCCCCCCTTCTCTTCCTTCCTCGGTACAAATTCCCCGGTCTCCCCCACCTCCCTCTAATCCACGATACGGCCGATAGAGTGCAGCCGAGGCTCTGCTTTTATTTTCAGTCCTCCTGGCTCATCTGATTTATCCCACCTTCCAGCTGTGTCTCCTCCGTTTGTTTGTTTCTTTGTTTCTTCGTACCCCCCTACCTTTCTCCATCTCTCTTCTTATTGTCTCTTCTTCCAAATCGTTCCAATTTATCTGCATCACCAGACAATAAACAAACTTGCGCTAGTTGCAAGTTCTGGTTCCCACCTGCTTGTTACTAGCGAATTCATCAAAGTTGAGATTCTCTGATGACACGCGGTCACTGAAGATTTATCGGTTTTCAAGTGCGTTCCTAAGCCAATAGCCAACCGTTAATCCTTATCTACTAGAAGATTAGCCTTTTATCCTTCTTCAACTTATTGACATGTAATAATGCGCGATAGACAAGCCTGACGAAACGAATCCAAACGTAACTACCCATTTACATATACCTTTCCTCCTTCCTGAAAGCAAACGCTTGATGATCTGACCAAATTCAGAGAAATTATGCTTGTTTTAAGAGCTCATAGTAGAACTTAAGAACGTTTAAAAGAGTGTGACGGGTGTAAAATGTGGGTAACTGTGAGTTCGCATGTATGTACCGAACTACTCGGATTCCACCGTACTGATTTTCCTCAAAAGATATTCAAATTTTGTACAAATGTGACAGACAAATTCAATTTTCCAAAAATCAGGCCGGTGCAAGTTTACAAGATGCTCTTACAAAGCAGAAGTAATCAATTTCTCATGAAAACTCATACAGACCCCAGTATTCAAAATCCAGGATTGTTAATTATAAATCCATATAAACTTAATTTTTTGGGCATAAAATAATGAAAATTGTTGATTTTATTTAACATAATGAATGGAAATAAAAAAGAATACAGGTACTTAATAAAACAGAATGATACAAGTCATGATTTGGACATATAAATAAAATTATATTGATTATGGATGTTTTTAAATAAATATATTTCTATACAGGGAATGTTTTCTATTTTTATTTTTAATCTCACTGTTTTATATGTTGATTCATTTAAGATTTAAAAATATTGCAGGAAAGTGATGATCATGCATTCAAATATTCCGTAGATGAAGATCCTTAAAAGTTGGAAGCTTGGAAGATATGAATTAACCTTAAGAATCAAATTCAGGCCAATACTAAAATTGAACTGTAGAATAAGCAAACGTTGAAAAAGAATTTTCCCATCTCTTCAAACTATTAGACCAATTTTCTTCGTGGAAAGTTAGTTATTTGACAATCAGATTTTTTTGAAAAATTTGTATCAAAAAAATTGATAGAGTTTGCGGTTTACTTATTTGAAATACGCTCACCAGACGATTCCTCTTTGGAAATTCATCGTCACACTCTTAAAACCTGTTCAACACTTTTGAAACTTACCGTTGAGTCCATACGACCACTGCTCGGAAAATGGCTGCTCAAATCACGCGCATTGGACGCTAAGGAACTATGTCATACTTACAGAAGCTCTTCTCCTCCCTTAACTTATCGCCAAAATTTTTAACACCCTAAATTTATTAAAAAGTAATTCCAAAAGTCTGCCTCACAATTTGGCACCATTCTATAAAATTCGCGGCGGCTGCTCGCGGCCCACTTGACTATATAAATACAAGTTCTCACAACCCCCTATTCTTCCTTCTCCATATTTTCAATATTTTTGCCTGGGGCTCTAATAAGAACGTGATCATTATTTTTTTCCGTAGCCTACAAGATGGATGCTCCTTTTTTTTTCCTATATCGATAGTGTACCTACATTTTTTGTGTCTTTTTAATTTTATTTCTCCACCCTTTTTTTTTATAATATAAGGTATTAAAGATAATTTAAGGGTGGTAACAGGGTTTGGGTTGTGGCGATGACCTGGCTGAGTAAGCTATAGTTGGCCTAACCCGATTATTAGTTACCTACCAGAAATATAAAGTAAGTATATCTTCTAGTCACTCCTTTTTATTATTTTTTCTACTAATGTAGGCAAGTGGTCAAGCGTAAAGCGACTCAAACTAAGATTCTAATGCACTTTAACGTCAGACTGTTCGTTCAAACAGCCTTATGCTTCCCCTCACCGTCATAAGGAATATAGATGGGTAATCGCAGTGATTTGGCGATCATCGGTGATAAACTGATCGCGTTTTACCAAATCACAGCGACCTAATAACAGTTTGTGTGTATTTGCTCAACTTGGTTTTATGTATGCCCCTTCATTATTTATCAACTCAATTTGCCTTAATATATATAAATATGTTTGAAGTAAAAAAATTATATACCGGGTGGTCCACCATAAACCCGAAAAAAAAGGTTGGGTAAAGCTACATCAAAAAAGGAGTAAAACGCTACCAACCGCAGCTTTTTATATCAAACCGTCCAGATAATTTTTGTTATTGCTAATTTTTAAAAATTTTTTTCAGAATTAACACGACTTGATATCGAAATGAGCATTTTTCTCAGCTTCTGGGACACGAATTTGCACTTTTGACTATGGTTTCGAAAAGAGCGAATTTCCCGTCCAACGAAACCAAAACCAGCCTTTTATCTTGCTTGAAAATGTATTTTTTAACTGTTCAAATATCAAAATTGCAGAAAAAATAAGATTTGTGCAAAATTTCTAAAATTTGCCACTGCCCTACACAAGTTGTTACATTTCACAAAAAACGTTCATATTTAATACGCTTTCCAACGGTAGATCAAATTTTCGATTCTCAAATACCTTCAAAATGCAATTTCTCCAAAAGTATTTGAGGAGCTACCGTTGGAAAGCGTTATTAAATGGGGAAGTTTTTTTGACATTTGACAACTTCTAGATCATTTTGTAGGGTATTGGCAAATTTTTGAAATTTGCACCAATTTTTTTTTTTCTGCAATGTCCCAGAAGCTGAGAAAAATGCTGATTTCAGTATCAAGTCGTGTTATTTCAGAAAAAAAAATTATAACTGGACGGTTTGAAATAAAGAGCTGCGGTTGGTGGCGTTTTACTCCTTTTTTGATGTAGTTTTACCCAAGGTTTTTTTCGGGTTTATAGTGGACAACCCGGTATATAATGAATTTTACCATACATTAAATTTAAATGCAATGCGAAAAGGACTATGAAAGAAAAATGGAGGGTAGAAGACTCGAATGCATCCAGAGTACATGGCGTACAAGAAAAAGACTGTAGTAACTTAAATGGTCTTCTTGGCTTATTATAGTTTCTCTCGGAATAGAACCTTTATCTATATTCTTTCTGTGTTACATACCAAGAATGAAAATTACATTATAATTATAAATAAATCTACAAATAGTCAATCAGTATAATCAATTAACAATTTTATGAAGAATGTAAATGATATTTAATTAATTGTATAAATTATAAAGAAAACACGAATGTTTATTAATATTGTCTATTTCACAAGATATATAAAATATATGGGAGTACTTTCGGTATTGCACGACTTAACAAATACTGTATTTGTTAAGTCGTGGCTGAAGATGGTAGCAATACCGAAAGTACTCCCATATATTTTATATATCTTGTGAAATAGACAATATTAAAAAACATTCGTGTTTTCTTTATAATTTATTAAGTGTTTCCACAATCTCTCTGCAAAAATGTTAAATATCAATTGTATAAATGATATGATAATAAGCCAGCAATTCGGTAAACTCACGAAACGATGTTTCATTATTTTTAACGGTTTCGGTTGAGATTACTTTATAGGAACACTGTTTCTGTTTTTAGTTCTCTCCGAAGGTTCTTTAAAAAAAAAATATTTCACTTTACTTCCTCAACTCTATGAAATATAGGGGAAGTTATGTAATCTGTCAGAAATTCAATGTTGGATTTAAAACAGAATTTCATGTTTTCCGATCTCCTGAATCCAAAAATGAAAAAAAAAAACTTTCTATCTGTGTGTCTGTGAACACGATAACTCCCGATTGAATATGGATATGAAATATTAAATGTATATCCAGAATCATCTAAGAACAAATCGGCTTAACACAAAAACTTCATATGTGTATTCAATGACCTATAAAGCCGACAACTTTATTCTCGGCGTAATCAGCCGCAGGAGAGGAGGGGGATCAGAGGGAGCTCAACTCAAAAATTCGAAAACTGCCGATGTGACGAATGTATCCATATGAAATTTTATATCTAAAATAAAAAAACCCATGAGGATGGTACCTATTAATTTTCCGCGATATCGGTCAAAGAGAGAGGTGGATCAGAGAAGGGGGCTTAATTCAAATATCTTAATTACTGGCGAAGTAATGAATATGTCGACATAAAATTTAGTATGAGGATTCATAAGTCAAATATTGAGTTTTAGTCCAAACGGTCGATTGGCTTTGGAGAGAGAGCGAAAATGTAATTGATTAACTCGTGCTGGGGAAGTAAATAGTGTAATAAATAAGTAAAGTGTAGTAAATTCACCGAAGATTTTTTTCATTTTATTTCGTTATGTATTTATAGCTAAAATTTCGCGAATGCGAATACATCTTGGTAACATACTAGATACATAGAAAACTGATGGACGCTCCTGACGATTGCCTCTTCGTGGCTCTTCACAAATAATTAAATGCTATTATAAAACGTTAAACAGCTGTCCATTGGCCTTTAGTGATCTCCTCTATATCTATTCACTTCTCCTGTCTATATAATCACTGGTTATTTTTGTTTTTGTTTTTTATTCAGGTTTGGGTCATCTGACGTTTATCAGGAGGCCCCTAAGTGGAGAGCTTGTTGGACATATTTTTTTTTAAGGTAGTCCTTTTTTTTTTTAAACAGTAAAACAAACAAACTGTTAATTCTGATAAGCCCCTGATAACAGTGATAGTTTAAACTTTATAACGATTCAAATCTTTTATTCTTCTTTTTTATTTTATTTTATTTTTTCTATATAGAACCCACGTTTAACATAAACGGTTCATAGTTACAAATTGATTATCTTTTGAAGTAAGTAATTTCGACCAGCTGGTGGATCCACGATTGCCTGCGATTTAACTGAGACCGTAGAGCATGGAACGTTTTCTGCCGATCCAAGCATGAAGTTTCGTCGCTCCTTAGTTTTCAATGGAATTTCATGTTTTTTGACCTGATTCCAAAAATGAAAAAAAAAATGCTGTGATTGTGATATATCTGCTCCTAAAGGCGAGCTATGCCTATAGAAGTACGAGGCGACAGCACCACCCAACACCAAGACTATAGGGGTGAGGGGAAAGCTCTTGTTAGCACCTGTAGCGCAGCCGTTGAGAACCCCAATAGTTGTGCGCCCCCAAAAACGTAATATCCATCAGCATGCTAGATCTGGATTTTATGATTATTTTCGGTTTCGCACAGGGTGTAGCTGCCAGGTTCACACACCACGTAGTCTATCTGAAGCCGTTATAACTTGTACAGTATTAATCAAATTTCTTGAATTGGTCGACTGAGGCTGTGGCTGAGGTGAACAGCTTGTCTCACCCGAGGCCTGAGAAGAGCGAGGCCCAGCAGGCCCAAGCCAGTCCTGGGCAGTATTAATTTATTGATCAATAATTATCTCTGTGGCTAGTGGTGGAGGTGACCACTCCCCCTTCGATAGAGTCTTGTGTCGGAGCTCTCGTCTAATCAGGGGGTCCGCAGGGCTTACTCCTATCTCCTATTTTATTTTATTTTTATTTTTTTATTATTATTTTTTTTTCTTCTGATGAGTTGCGCGCACTCTTGTATAGAAGAGATTAATATGAAAATGTTATAGAGAGAAAAAATAATAAAAAAAATTAATAATAATAGTAAAAACGTGACTCCTGATGAAATAGTGAGAAAGTATGATCAACACCTGGTTCATGTAATTACGCGACTTTGTAGAAATTGTTATAAGAATTGTCTTTGAGATTCTGCCAGCAAAAAAATTTAAAATTCAGCACAGTGTAATTTGAAACGGAACTTCTAACTTTGACATTGCAGCAGCTATTCGACTGATTCTCCGACGACTTTTTTGTTAATTCTTAACTTATTAATGTAATTGCTATATCCACTGTCACAAATAGAAAGGGACAGTATCACGTTTTCCTGCATCACAACCCTTCTTATTCAAATGTTAGTGTATTTCTTTTTAGGAAAGTATATTTAGCTGTTTTTCTATAAATGGAAACTTAAAATTAATGAAAGAAAAACTGAAGCGATCCTGTTTACAAAAAGACGCCATTACCCCAGAAAGTAGAAAATTTGGACTGGACCGAAACAGTAAAATACCTTGGCGTTCTTCTAGACAGACGACTAACCTTCAGGCAACATATCAGGCAGAAAGCAAATACTATGATCGGACTTGTGTTCTCCTTATTCCCGTTACTCCACAGAAAGGCAGCCCTTAATCTAACCCATAGACTCCTCATTTACAAGCTTCTGTTGCGGCCAGTGATAACGTATACATGCCCAGTGTTGGCCGGTCTTGCAAGCAATACCAACTTGAGAACTCTTCAAGTGGCCCAAAACAAATGCCTTAGATTGGTTGGTAGCTACTCGAGGGACACCTCCATGTTGAGCTCCTCCTGGACTACATAATAAATTTCAGTAAAAACTTTTTACTTAAGTGAGCCACAAATCAAAACGTTTTGGTAAAGAAAATAGGGAAAACTCAGGGAAGGAAACACAAAAATATCCGTTCACGATTATCAATTATAATCTCTGTTTTTGAATGTTTATTAATTTATTTTTTATTAATTTCAGTTACTTAGTATTTGTTTTTCTTTTTTATTAATTTCAGTTACTTAGTATTTGTTTTTCTTTTTTCTTAAAGAGTTTTTTAAAATTTACTGTTAAGCAGTTGCTTTGTTTTTAATTTTATTATTTAGTGTATAATGGTTAAGGAATCTTATTGTATAATTGTACTTCTGTAAATGCGACAGTTATAATAAACTCTTCTTCTTCTTAAAGTATATTTAGCTATATGAACAATGGAATATAATAATATATCAGTCAGTATTGATTATATGTAACGTAATTTACAGTATTACAAACGTAGTTTCATCTGCATAGCAAGATAACCAGTGGCAGCAGTTGAGGGAACATCACGGCTGTGAGATAGAGGAAGATAAAACAGAGTCCTTCCTTTCATCAGGTGAATTATAACTCGAGTATTTGGTATTATAATACTTACTAATTTTTTTAAATTTATAATCGTGCAAAAATCCGATATTGTTTTTTCAATGGAATTTCAATGTACAAGCTCCTTTAAATACCTTTTATCCATTTTCGCAATGATGCTTTTGTGTATGTGATTGGAACTTTGTGTACGCTCAAACGCAAAAACGATTATAGCAATAAACTTACAATTTAATATGAATATTTCACATGTCCTAACTTAGATCTGATTAATTTTTGGCAAAAATCTGACGAAAATTAATACCACTTTTCTTCCGGGCCTCAGTATACAGTACATTTTTAAAAATTACAGTATTTAAAATTTTCAAAGCATTTCCAAATTTTATATTCAAATAAAAATGTTTACGTTGGAGAAAATCCTCTGTTCGGAAATAGAACTTTTTTCTCGTTGTTCAAAGGGTAAAAAAAAATAACGAGTGAAGGTCAAAGTTTTTCATATACGAGTAGGTATAACATTTTCAATTCATATTTTGCTTTCATTATAAATATTTTGCAGCGCACATCTACAAATATTCTGTAATTCATATCGTAATTACTTTTTAAATATTTTTATTATTGTTAATAATTGTAAAATATAGAAGATTTATCTTAAACTAATATAAATTATCTATAATAACAAAAATTTTAGCATGTATTGTATTTAACTTTAAGTTTAGGTTTAGGTTTTATGACTCATGCCCGGGCTTCAACTATGAGGTCATATCGCCTACTACCAGAGCGCTCTTTTGTCACTATGGTGGACATGAGTCTGACTCTACTATGGGAGTCCTAAATTTTGCCTACCCTAAATGTTTGTTCACCTAGGGCAGGGGTCTTTAACGAGTACCTAACGTACAGGCTCGGGACCATCGCTTGATGTCCCATTCGAAGGACGGTGTGCTTAAGCTTTACCTCCCAGATAAAATAAACTAAGGGCCTCGGTCGGGTTTCTAACCCATGATCTTGAGCTCAGATGGCAAACACGCATACCACTGAGCTACCGGCGCCCTCTATCTCTATTGTATATTTGTATTTATAGGTTAGTCGTATCGAAAAATTGGGTATATTGAAAATAGTTCAGTTATTGATTTGATAAAACTGCAGTATATTCACACTTACAGACATACATGAAACTTCCTTAAAATTTTTGAATTCAATATATAGAATTCTGCTGAAAACTCAACATCGAATTTCTGACCAATTACATAACTTCCCCTATAATACATTATAGCTCGGGAAGTTAAATTTGGGATTTTTCATTTAACGCCGAACCGTTATACGTAATTTTCACTGGTACGGTAAATAATAATTGATGATTGAAACGATATATACCAGTTGTTAAATTTGAAATGTTTTTTTTTTTATTCAGACATTTATCAAACGTGACGAATGGAGAAAGGTTATTTCAAAACGTTGTACGGAAGAGGTTTTTTCTTACCTCTTCTACGTGTTTTTTAGCGAATTCTTTATAATTGGGAATAGAAGGAAGCCATTAAAAAAAATGGAGGCCAACCGTCTAAATGAAACTAAGAATTATGTTTCAAGTGTACACAGTTATACGAAGTGTAGGGGAAGTTGTGTAATTAGTCAGTTTGATGTTGGGTTTTCAACAAAATTTCATTTTTTTCGACCACTTAAAATAAAAACAAAACCAATGTCTGTCATTGAACACGATAACTCCAGATAGACTGAATGTATCGACACAAAATTTAGTATTAATATTCAGAAACCACTCTATAACTCAACTATAGATTTTTAGACCAAACGGTTGATTGTTTTTTTTTGGAGGGAAAGCGAAAATCTAATTGATAAATTCATACTGGAAAACTACATTGCTGGTGAATTACATACGACTTTTTTAATCTCTCTTTTATCACTGTAGAGAATGAACTAGAAATCAAATTCGATAAAGTTGAATATAAAAATCTTAGTACAAATGTGGTTCGTATAAGAAAGTCCCATATCACGTAATATATTATATTTTATTTTAAATAAAAATTTGCTGATAATGAACACGTTTTAATTTTTTTTTTTTTTTTTTTGTCATATACGATGCATGTCAATGTGTTGTTATCTAGTTATTTACGACATCCATGGCCCCGGGAGGGAGTTCTATCTACGAAATAAAACTCAGTACCTGGATGGGATTCGAACCCGCCAAAACCATGGGGAAAAGACCATGCGACTAAAGCTCTACGCTCTAGTCCGCACGGCCACCATGGCCCCCTTTAAAATTCTTGCTATGCGTTATAATTTAAACATTACTTTACAATATTTCTTACGTTTTATTTGTACACAAATTCATAGCACATTAATCAAACTGTTGGAAATTTATTAAGGAACATTTTTGATAGGAACAAATGGATTTCAAAATGACATTTAAAGACAGTTTTTGGCTCGTATCTCAAAATCTGGACGACTTTAGAAAAATCGTATTTCATATAAAATGAGCCTTGTTGTTTTCTCTACAACTTTTATTTGAAAATGTTTCTGGTTAGATCATAAATATAAGCGGTGTCTTGTAAAATGTAGTTAGGACGTGAAGAAAAGTGGTCTTCATTTTCATGTGATTTCGGCCAAAATCTAATGAGATGATCTAAGTTAGGGCATGTGACATCTTCAATTTAAACACAGACATATGGCTCAAAATACATATATACGAAAAGTCATTTCGGGAACGCGTCCTAAAGAACGAGCTTTAATAACTATCTTTATGCAATCATATCTTTACGTTATTTAACAATTTCCCTTACTTATATCCAGTATTTTTTATTTAAGAATTAGTCTTCGAAAGTATTACTTACAAAAAACTCTAATTTTAATAGAAATTCGCTAGTATATTTTGTCCGATAGCGCTAGCGTTATTTTCGAGAACGCAGCTGTAATTGGCCGAAAATAATTCTAAATGAACGCAGCCATAAGGTACGACGCCAGTAGTAGGCGAAAACAATAACATAACCGGCTGTCAGTGTGTTTCCTACAATTAACTTAATAATTTTGTGGTAAGTACCTTTCAATTCATTATTCACTGAGCGTACATCAATTATTCATCAATTCGGGAACGCGTTTATCACTTTTAATTATTAATAAAATACTTTTAGGATAACAATAATAATAAAGAAACCTAAAACATTTTTTATTACCCGTGTCGCACCGCTTTCAATATGATGGGCGCGTTTATTTAAAATAGTCATTTCCCGGACATGATGACATGTTTTCGAGATGACGGTGACGTTCCCGAATATGTCTATATATAGACATCATTGGGAAAATGGTCAAAACGTGTTCTGGGGATCTCGGATCTTCACACGATTACAATACTTACTTATACTAAAGGTATTAGGTAAAGTGAATATATAATCGTTCTACTTGGAAAAACAAAAAAAGATGGAGATGATTTCGGACCGAAGTTTGAATATACAAGATTCTAGCAATTTTAAAGTTAATTTGATGAATGATACGTTGCTCATGGTGTATCGTTGGGACTCTCGAGTCAACCCAAAGTGATCAATGACAAATGCAGGTCTGTTCTATATGTAAAAGGAACATGGAGGGATGCAGGTGATCAATTAGGTATGACAAAGGTGAAGACCAACTTCTCCCGTCAGATAGCAGCCCTTCACAGATGACAAATCTGAGTCCTCTTCCATCCTCCACATCCTTTTTGTTTTTCCTTCTGTCTCAGATGTCCTCCTCCCAAAAAGACAAGACTCCTCCAAGAATCCCTGTTATTTCCCATGGGCGGTGGCTCCACCTCGATAATTAATACCAACAGTATCCCTCCCGTTCTCTTCTCATCCATATAATATTATGTGACTAGTTTTGACTAGGGACTCATACCAATATCAAGATTTTAGTATATTATAAAATCAATTATTATTATATGTATTAAAACAGCTGTTAGGAGTGAAGTAACTTAATTAGTAAATAAATATACAAAAATGGACTAGTCGCATTTTGTTTTAAAACGAAGCAATGAAGAACAAATGACGACGATCAGCTTTTTCAAATAGTCAGGGGGAGTCGGAGTTGAGATGTGGAAGTGGACAGTGTTTTTAGGGTTAAAAGTGTAGTGAACCAGTCTGATTGAGAGAAGATGTAGAGGAGGTAAATGATAAAATTATAAGATTGGAAGTACGTAAAAGAAAAAAGGTACTTTTTATTTATATGCACATACATATATGCCCAAAATATAGAAGAATTATACTAATGGCCAATAATAAAACAAGAAAAAAGACTGATATAGTTTTAAGTAATTAGTTTTGTAAGATTTCTTTTTGTAAAATAATTTAATTTTTTTTATTTCCAATCTTAGTTATGCAATTAATAATGTAGGTTTAGGTAAATAAACCCAATATTTGTTCTCTTATTCTATGCTATTCATTTCGCTGTGATCCCAATAAGAAAATTTATTATCTATTTATCTTCAAAATTGCACGTCTTGAACTTTGGATATTTTTTTAGGGCCCTTTTCGGAAATTACTCTAAAAATCAAAACTTAGTAGAAGACGAGCAAAAATTTCTGCAAGGAATGTGATAATTTAATTATTTTTTATTAATTCAATTATATTTATTTTTTTTACATAATTATCTTTATCACAACGCAATAGTATTGATATTTTTGTATCCATATTCTTGATTTTAATATTTATTCATACTTTTCATTTTTGTGATCAGGGAAAACATGAAATTCTGGAGATAAATCAACATCGAATTTCTGACTGACTACAAAATTTCTCCTAAACTGGGGAAGTCAAATTACACACGTTGCTTTATTATGTTATACAGTTAATGACATAATACATATTACACAAAAGGTAGATCTTTTTAATAAATAAAGCACATAGTGGGGGCCATGGTGGCCGTGCGGGCTAGAGCGTAGGGCTTTGGTCGCATGGTCTCACCATGGTTTGCGGGTTCGAATCCCGTCCGGGAGTGAGTTTTATTTCGTAGATAGAACTCCCTCCCGGAGCCATGGATGTCGTAAATAACTAGATATAACACATTGACATGGCTAATATGCACTGTACATAAGGCCCAAAAAAAAAACTAAAAAAAAAAGTACTTTGTTTTCAACATTAGCGTTAAAATTTTTTTTTTTTTAAATTGGTTTCCAATCGAATGTAACTAAATATCTAATAAAGAGGGAGGTGGTAGCTCAGTAACTACATATGCGTGATTGCTTACTGAGCACAAGATCGCGGGTTCGAAACCCGGCCGGAGACCCTTAGGTTTTTTCATGGGTGGTGAAAAAACCTTGAGTACTCCGTCCTTCGAACGGGACGTTAAGCGTTGGCCCCAAGCCTGTGTGATATCAGGTACTCGTTAAAGATCTCTACCCTAGTTGAAAAAAAATTTAGGGTAGGCAAAATTTAGGAATCCCATTTTTTTTTTTTGTTTTTTTTTTCCGAGGGCTGATTGTATCATCGCGGCTAGAATAGGCCTATTGTGTGCCTTATTTGTGTTTTTCCCTACAGCAGCCCTGTATCTTTAATAAAGTCCAGAATTCTGCTGCAGGTTCCCTCGATTACCTGCTTTGGTTCCGTTATGACAGACCCGAAGCAGTGAAATCTTCTTCTTTCTAGTGCCCCGCACTGGCTTAGAGAATGAACCGGAGTCTCATTTTCCTCGCCACATTTCCTGCAGAAAGGGCTTCTAGTGATGCCCATATTGTGCAGGTGGTGCATATGACAGTGTCCTATGATTACCCCTGTCATTGTTCTAAGGTTTCATTCTGCTCATATTCAGGAGCTCTCGGCTCCTTTTCTCTGAGGGTTCCGCTATAAAGAGTTTTGAATGTCTTTGCTTTGGGACCCCTCTCCTGAACTGGATGTGTTTCCTCGTCAGCCAACCTTTTATTGCCGCCCTTGCGGTGCTCTTAGAGGTCCTGCAGAAGGGTTCCGAAATCCATAGTAGAGTCGTGCTCAGGTCCACCAGAGTGACGAAAGAGCGCTCTAGTAGTCGACTGACTTCTGACTATGATCCTGGTAGAAATTTCTCATGTTCTGTAAAATGTGCATTCAAAAAAAACTTGCATAGTAACTACTGAAGCCAAAAAAGGAGGTTGTAGAAGAGATGAGATGCAAGTTAGGAGGGGGCTCCTTGCGTGTACAGACACTATGTTAATTCTTGTGTCCCCTCCTCCTGCCCCCAGATAAGCTCCTTCACAGTAAACTCTTCCCTCCCCACCATCATCCTCTTTGTTTTTTTCTTATTTCCCTTTTCTTTATTGATGTTCTATACTTCTTCAGTTGGACTACTCACGAAAAGGGAATAACGAATGCAAGAAGTAAGAAAAACCACACAGGGTCGTGCTTGCTAATGAGAATTGAGGAGAGTCTCAGTCATTGGAGAAGAAGTAGTGGTGTCAAACGGAAAAATCATTCGGATGAGTGGGAGCATTTCGATGGAGATGTTGGGCCTAAGAAGTTGGCGCGATGTAAAGAATGCGAAAAGGAATACCGAAATTCAGGTGACACGTTGAATCTCAAGGATCACCTCAAACGAAAAACATCCGTTAATTTTTTTAAATACTATTGAAGACGATGGAAACGATCCATTCTGAAATTTAGATCAGTCACGACAATGCCAATGTTTATGAAAATTCAGTCAACTTATCATAAAATATAGAGAATTAGGTGAGAAATTGGAAAGTGCCAAGACCCCTGATTATAAATCAAAATTTCAAATTCGATAGTTCAATCGATATTATATATAACTATCGATAATATTCGTTGGACAATATAGTCTATTGATCGAAAGAACTATCGATAGTTTGACACAACTAAGAAGAAATACCTCAGCCAAGACCTTGCATAGGGGGTTCATCTTACGAGAATTATAATAAATTGAAATTTCTTATCATTTAAGACTGAAATTCAACTGAAATTTGTTTCCTTCATGTAATCGGAAATTCTGTTTAGTTTTTACTGGAATTTTAATTTTTCCGAATATTATCGAAAATTAAAAAAATAAATAAAGATTATTGTATCTATTTGTGAACACGATAACTCGATGTGATGAATGTATCGATGGATGTGAAATTTTATTTTTTTTATTCAAAACCCTATAAGGACGACACCTGTTAATTTTTTTTTTTTTTTCAGCAACATTGGCCGAAGTAGAATTCCAACATGCCTCACACCAGCCCTATGTTGAGCCATTTCTCCTCTCTGGTTCATAGAATTCCAACATTCCTCATACTTCAGCCCTATGTTAAGCCATTTCATATCACAATTTTGAAGCTTTACACAGCTTTTTTTTTCTGGAAAGGCAAAAAGAAAAAAGGATAAAAAAAATCAACTGAAAAGACAAAAGCATTGATGTAAGCCCATAGATAAAAAGGTGGGCAGGAAAACTTTACGATGTCTGTATGTGGGATCCTGCTCTAATGGGTGGGAGACCACAAATTTTCCCTTTGTCTTGGTATACCTGTGTGTCTTGGGGACAGTCCAGACCCCATAAATCCCCTTTTTTTTACCCCTCCGGGATAGAAGAGGCAGCAGTAAACAGGGAAGACACGGGTATCCCAAGAGACAGTGTCGTCTGGTTTTTGGTGCTGCTACGAGGGCAATTAAGTAGTCTCCATCTTATGATCTTATGATAACTAGAGTTTACCTAAGGTGAAATTGATGCCAAAATTATTCCTGTAATTTCGTACTAAAACATGAAAGAAGGGATGAACATAAATGTGGAAGTGGTTTGATAGATTGAGAAGAGAGACATCTGTTAGGATAATGATGTAACAACAAAGCTGTTCTATTCATTTATCTTTTAAAAATTATGTTTCACTAGTGTAATTTATTTATTTATATGTAATTGCCTACCGAGTTGAAGATTGGGTTCGAAACCCAGCCGAAGCCCTTGGGCAGTGAAAAAACCTTATCAACGCTGTTCTTCGGATGGGAAATTAGGGGATGATCAGCCTGTACGATGCCAGGTACTCGTTAAAGACCCCTATCCTATGTGAGTAAACCTGGGTAGGCAAAATTTAGGACTCCTACTGTAGAGGCGGGCTCATCTTCACCAGCGATTAAAACGCTGTGGTAGTAGGCGATATGATCTCTGATACTGAGTTATTATGATTCATGCCAGGACTTTAACTGCGAGGTCATATCGCCTACTACCAGAGCGCTCTTTCGTCACTCTGGTGGACATGAGCCCGACTCTACTGTGGGAATCCTAAATTTTGCCTACCAGTCTTTAAGAAGTAACTGACATAATACAGACTCGGGTCCATTAACGTCCCATCCGCATGACAGCGTTCTCAAGGTTTTTTCACCTCCCAGATAACCTAAGGTTTTCGCCCGGGTTTCGAACCCGTGATCTTTAGCTCAGTAGGCTATCACGCTACCTCTAAGCTATCGACGCCCCGTCTCATATTTAAAGCCCAGGCATGTCACAATAACTAACTATTCTTCTTTTGTTAAATGATCTGCTACTTTTGAAGAGCTTTTCCTGTTTTACCATTGTCTGGCCTTTACGACGATGTCATATCGCCCACTACCAGAGCACTTTTTATATGCTACCCCGAAAGGGTTCTAAGGTTTAGTTAATGTCTATAACAGGAGTGGCCAACCCGCGGGCGCATGCTGCCCCCGCCTTGAATAATTTTACGGTTCGCGAGATTCATCACAATTTTACAAAATATGTTTTTTTTGCGCAATATTTTTGTTTTTAGTGTAGTGTTTTGTAACAAATAAATCCCAAAACTGTTTTCGTTTTATCACGTTGCTTCTGTTTTTGTACATACTTAGATCAACTTACACCTGCGAATCGTTTTTTTACCAAACATAAATCACGCTCGAACCTAACGGACGAATACCTGCAACATCAATTACGATGTGCAAATTCACGCATTTAGATTGACTTGCAAAAGCTAAGTGAAAGAGTTTAGAAACAAATATCTCACTAACTAAATAAATTAAATATTTATTATTCAATCATTTCATTATTATACTATCTATGTTTATATGTATAAATAATAATAATAATTCATTCTGTTTTAAATTTTCACTCAAAAAAATTTTTGTAGTAGGTCCAAATCTAATATGGGGATATATAATTTTATATGCATTTCCAAAGTGGCCCGCAAGATCATTTGGGTTGCCCACCCCTGGTCTATAACGTCCCATCCGAAGGATCGACCACCTACTCAAGGTTTTTTTTACCTTCCATATAAAAACCCTTGAGCACGCCATCCTTTGGATGGGATATTAAGTGATGGTCTGGAGCCTGTGCGATGTCATATGTAATTATTTAGTTGTATTCCAGTCTGTAATCGAGTATACTACTTAAGGAATGATTTGAATAGGTTAGATATGTTTTTATTTTAATCAAATAAAATTATAGATGAGAATACAACTAAATAATTTGTAGAAAAATTCCCTCTAAGTATAATTTTTGAACAAATCCAAGGTTTCGAATTTGGTGTTTTGTTACCTTTACGACATCACATGCTGTTATAGGCTTATCACTTTTCACTGCTTTTTGGGTTACATTTGACTTTGACCCGTAGTGGGGTTGTTTGTTTATTTTTAACTAGCTAAACCCGCGCCATGCGTTGTAATGGCTATTTTTGTAATTTAAAAAAAAAATGTTTAATTAAAAGTTGTCAAGCCACTTTTTAAACCGTTCCAGTGATGTGTCAAACATAACCCATAAGTTTGAGCGCAATAGCTTCGGAAGTTAGATAAAAATTCAATTTTGTTTTTATTTTTACTTTATTGATATTAAAAAATATTATTTATGTAATAACATTATTAATCCGATTATAGGTCAATTCGTGTAATAATTTTTGTTCCATAAGCAATTGGACAAAATTCGGGGGTGGGGCAAGGGTAGGGTAGAAAGTCTTAAACTTTTCCAATGCTCTCTAGAATCCAATACAAAAAGGTTTTTTGTTCCATAAGCGAATGCACGAAATGCGGGGGTGGGTGGGGTAAGGATGGGATAAAACTATGTTCTAAACCTCCTCGGTGACTTTACGAACATAAGAGCAAAATCGGATCGAAGTTTAGGAGACTATAAAACACAAACATACAGACATTAGATTTTATACATATATATATCGATTATTTAATTTTAAAAACAACCCTACACAATATTTATATAGATATATATTTGGAATGGTCTTTCTAAATTATTTTTTTTGCGACCCCACTTAATAGGTTTTTTTGCCTTTTGATTGTTAGAGTTTGATATGTCCGCAATTTTGTTTTTTTTCGGGAATGTCTTATAGACTATATCACTCGGGAGACTACGACGATTCAAATAGTGTATAAATCATTAAAATCCGTCCAGCCGTTTAGGCCCTCCGAGGGAACAAAGAATATTACATACATACAAAATAGTGATATAGCCTCCCGTCTCGTTCCGCAGTCGGAGGAAAGAAACAACAAAGACGCAAGCACCATTTGAATGAGACATTTTTATATTGTATCTCTTGCTTCAAGTTACCTCAATAATGCTTGGAATTGAGGTTCTTCCAGAGTCTCCCCAGAATAAAAAATAAAAATAAATGAAAGAAACCCAAACCTAACCCCTAGAAAGATAAGAAATGTTCATGTATCATGATACTTCTTCGATGGAATGCATCCTCGAAAAAATGGTTCCCGTGGTATTGATCAGAGATAAAAAGTGCCAGATCTTATGCCTTCAGTAGATAACACAAAGAGTTTAAGGACAAATTTATATTGTCATTCATACAACATATTTCCAAACGACATTTTCATTGCTGAAATCACTTCTGGTGGCGTCTGTGTTAACATTAGCCAAGTTTATAAATTTACAATACGTTTTTTTCCAATTTGTGATCAGACACATGTTTAGAACGTCAGTCTTCCTCTTTCACACACGGTTTCAATTTAATGATCCCCACAAAAGTATATTCATTTCTTCAACTAAAATGAATTTACAGACTCTCGCGTTTCGGAATGTCAAAAACAGTTTTTTACTTAGTTTTTTATTTCCTCTTCGGTTTTTTTTTTTTTTTTTTTTTTAAAGATGACGTAAATTTTGCATTGTTTTTAGCCCTCCCCCCCACTAAGGGGAATTTCCGGTAGGGCTCACATTTCCGATTCGACCTCCTCTAATAGTCATATGACAAAAGTGGTTCGCTATGGTTTAGTATTTGTGGAATTGAGATGGGTGCCAGGCCACCGAGGGTTTGAGGGCAACGAAAGGGCTGATCAACTGGCCCGGTCAGGAGCTGACGGAAAACCTATAGGACCGGAACCCTTCTGCGGGATCTCTAAGAGCACCGCAAGGGCGGCAATAAATGGTTGGCTGACCAGGAATCACATCCAGTTCTAGAGAGGAGTCCCAAAGCAAAGACATTCAAAACTCTTTATAGCGGAACCCTCAGAGAAAAGGAGCCGAGAGCTCCTGAATATGAGCAGAATGGATCTAAGAACAATATCAGGGCTGATTACAGTACACTGTCATATGAACAAACACCTATACAATATGGGCATAGCTAGAAGCCCTCTGTGCAGGAAATGTGGTGAGGAAAATGAGACTCCGGTTCATATTCTAAGTCGGTGCGGGGCACTTGAAAGCAGACCTTTTCACTGCTTCGGGTCTGCCATAACGGAACCGAAGCAGGTAATGGAAGGAACCTGCAGAAGAATACTGGACTTTATCAAAGAAACAGGGCTGCTGTAGGGACCAACACACACAGGGCACACAGTAGGCCTACTCTGGCCGCGGTGACACAAATCAGCTCTCGGAAAAAAAAAAAACAAAAAAAACGTTCAATTGAATATTTATACAAAGATATTGAGAACATTTCGAAGGCCCCCGGTAGCTCAGATGTAGCGTTCTTGCCGACTGAGTCAATGTCTCGCTGGATCATCCCTCTTACTAGGGATGGACTACTATCGATAGTATCTATACTTTTCACTATCGAACACTGTATATCAATCCCATTGCTTATTGATATAGGCACCCCTGATAATGGGCGACTAACTGGCCGTCCATAAAATACTAATTAATAGGTCGTTTGTAAATAATGTTAATACTAAGTTCAATACCAGTATATAATTTTTGTTCTAATTCTGTTTTTCCTCTTATTTTTTCCAGGCCAAATGATGGTGAGAAGCTGTCATTGCTGTCTCCTTCTGATTCATCAATTCTGCAATTCTTCCATATTTTATTCTAAATTTTAGCCAACTTAGTACCTATCGATAACTACGCTCAATTGTATTGTATAGCTATCGATATTGTTCATACTACCCCTTTTAGCCCGCTACCCTTCTTTATACATTTCCAGTGGCGGATTTAAGGAAAAGGGCCCGGTCAGCAAAAGTTCCCCGGGGCCCCGTACTTATTCCAAAGGACATAAAACTCAGCATGTGAAGGTTTGCCCTTTATCAAAAGGAGATGAGTTTAAAAAAAAAATGAATTAAACAATTTTATATGTGTTTTTGTGTTTGAAAGAATTTGAATACAAAGAAAGTTCCTTGAAATACAGAGCAAAAAATACTTAGCGATTGAGTTTAAATAGTCTAAAACGTTTGAAGTATAATTTGGTGGAGAGGCCCGTGGGGCAGTTGCAATTGTAAGTTATCACCTGTGTTTTATTGGAGAATTAAAAGTATCTTTTAAATAAATGGTCGATATATTTATTTATTTAAAACAATTCAGTGTTGGTTGTTTGTTTCCTAAAAGGTAGATAGTTGTTCCAATCTTATCTGATGATTTGTCAACAACTTCGACAACATCAACAACACGAGGCACTAATGTCTCAACAACAATGTACCAACAACAATTGAGAGGAGGTAATCACATCTATCATTCCCCTTCATCAAGACTTAAACGTTCAAGCCTTAACATTCTATTTTTTTTTTTTTTATCAAGTGGTGGGGTGTTCGGAGTGGCCGATCTACAGTTTTGGGGACCGTGAGGCTTTTCCTGTGAAGAAGGCCCCCTCTAGAAAATTTGTTGAAAAAATGTTCTCGCTCTGAAACCAAATTAACATTTCTGTTGAAAACCTATGAAGGTGTCTTTACTCAGGGTCACCATAATAAATTTTGTGCTGATACATTCGTTTTATCAATGGTTATTATGGTTTTTGAGTAGAGTCCCCCTTCTCTAGTCCCCCCCCTCCCTTCGTCCGATTTCGCAGAAAATTAGTAGGTGCTCGCCTAACGGGGTAATGAGTGTAAAACGTCCCCGTTCTCTTCATATCTTGAAAAGTACTGAAATTTTGCATAATAAATTTCATCTTACCAAACCAATAAGGTTAATAGGGATTTGGAAGTCCTAAGTAAGACACTTATTAATTTTTAGCCAAATTGGTCGATTAGATGGAGATCGAAAACATAGTTGAGCTATTCGTGCTGGGGAAGTATATACATTGAAGGTGATTTAACTACTTTTTTGTCGAATTTCGCTTACGGAGCCTTCAAAGTGAGTTGATACCTGCCTCCAATATTTTGTCAACTTAAATTTTGAACTGCAAAAATTGAGAATTTGTCAGCTTTACTAGGTCTGTCCAATGATTTGATATAGAAATATTTGAAACTACATATGGTTAAGATGTTGCTTGCAGTCCACTAGATATACAGGGTGTTTCAGGGTTAAGTAGCCAAACTGAAAATTTGAACTAAGGACCTAAAAACAAGAAAAAAATTTCCTATGGAGGTATGTCCGCAAAAGCTTTGTTTAAGAGATATTCACACCTAAAGATTTTCATTGTTATGAATTATTTAGGCATAGTAAATAAATAAAACTTATTTTATTTGTTCCAACTACTTTATTCATTAAATGTAAACATTAAAATTCATATTAAATGTTGTCCAAAGGGATTTCCTTGAGCATTAAGACAAGATCGGCATCTTTCTTCAACAGCAGCAGTGGCCAAACCGAAAATATGAACTAACGACCTCAAAACAAGAAAAAAATATTTCCTACCTAATGGGTGACATTAAGCAAAAAGTCTATGCAAGGCCGGTCAATGACCTTAATTCTTTACGAAGAAGGATAATTGAATCTTGTGAAACAATAACACATATCCAGTGCCGTTCTGCCACTGCTGCTGTTGAAGAAAGATCATCGGATGCTGTTGATCCTGTCTTAATGCTCAAGGAAATCACTTTGGACAACATTAAATATGAATGTTAGTGTTTACATTTAATGAATAAAGTAGTTGCAACAAATAAAATAAGTTTTATTTACTATGCCTAAATAATTCATAACAATGAAAATCTTTAGGTGTGAATATCTCTTAAACAAAGCGTTTGCGGACATACCTCCATAGGAGATTTTTTCTTGTTTTTAGGTCCTTAGTTCAAATTTTCAGTTTGGCTACTTAACCCTGAAACACTCTGTATATTGTTTCAGAAATGGCTAGGTTTTATGACTCATGCCCGGGCTTAAGCATTTATCTTTTAAAATTTATGTTTCACAAGTGTAATTAATTTATTTATATGTAATTCCCTACCGAGTTGAAGATTGTGGGTTCGAAACCCGACCGAAGCCCTTAAATTTTTATGTGGGAAGTGAAAAAACCTTATCAACGCTGTTCTTCGGACGGGAAATTAAGGGATGATCAGCCTGTATGATGTCAGGTATTGGTAAACCTGGGTAGGCAATATTTAGGACTCCTACTGTAGAGGCGGGCTCATCTTCACCAGCGATTGAAAAACGTTGTGGTAGTAGGCGATATGATCTCCTCGTACATCGTACAGGCTCGGACAATCGCTTAACGTCCCATCGGAAGGACGGCGTGCTTAGGCTTATTTTACCCCCCAGATAAAAAATAAACTAAGGGCCTTGATCGGGTTTCGAAGTTCTTGAGCTCAGAAGCCAAGCACGCATACCACTGAGCTACCGGCGCCCTCAAATGTTTGTTTCAGAAATGTGTTCCATCAGATCATTTATAACATCACATCCATTATAACGTGAAGAAGCCTGATGTGAAAAGAGAAGTAACTGACATTATACAGGCTCGGCAACATCGCTTAATGTACCATCCGAAGAACGGCGTACTCAAGGTTCTTTGTAAAGAATAATAATCCAATTTTGACTACACTTTGAGCTGGAGCTAAAAGCCGTGTTTAATTATTTTAACTAGACGGTTGGAATGAAGAGACTGATTGGCTGGGAATATCACGTGGGGGGCACCTGGTGTTTCCCATTAGAAAATAGAAGAATCGTGCGCTACCAGTCTGACCAATGGGGACACAGGAAGGGTAACCATTTGCCACACACCAAGATCACGACACCGAACCAATCCAATGATACCATTCAACACAAATCTATTTATTATATGGTAAATAGCTATATTTTTATTTACCTAGAGTAGAAATGTGTAACCACAGTACCATCGCTTAACGTCCCATCCGAAGGACGGAGTGCTCAAGGCTATTCCACCTACCAGATAAAAAACCTCAGGATTTCGAACCCATATGAGCTCAGTAAGCAAGGAGCCTCTGAGCTGGAACTCGCATAATAGAGTCGGTGTCATGTCCACCAGAGAGATATTCTAATCCTGTCTTCGTTAATATTAAAGAGAATTATCCATATACCTATATCCAAAATGCCCTCAATTCTCTCAAAAAAGTATATATGTTCATAGTTAGATCGGAGACCAGAAAATTAACAAATGAATATTATATGAAAAATAAAGAAAAAAAATGTTTAAATAATATTGTCTATTTCACAAAATATGTATAATATGGGAGTACTTTCGGTATTGCTACCATCTTCTGCCAGGGCTTAACAAATACAGTATTTGTACCAAGTTGACCTGGGACGAACACATCACCTCGCTGCTGCAGAGGCTAAGAAATCGAATTTACCAGCTGACACCTCTCCTCAAGAACTCTCAGCTCCCCCTCCACCTCAAGAGGCTCGTCTACGATGCTCATCAGGCCCCTGTAGCTTTACGGCTGCGCTATCTGGAGTTCTGCCTCCGATTCTCAAATCAAACGTATTGAGGGTGTTATGGTCCCAGACCAGGGATGAAAGCACCCAAGAGCTCAGGAGGGTGGTTTTAGTGGAAAGCCATGCCGAGGTACACCACACTGTTGGGAATGCTGGTGGATACCTTCGTTGAAAGTATTCCCATCGCCCTGCGGAAACAAAAAAAAAAAAAAAAATCAAACGTATTCAGACATTCCAGAATCGGGCCTTAAGAATAATCACCAGTGCGCCCTGGTTTGTCCGAAACAAAACAATGATCTTGAGATCCCTGAGGTGAAAAAATGCCTATTTGCTACGCCAGTCTGCTGCGGACCATGCAAGATCATCAAAACCCTCTGCTACGTGCCAACCCTCTCCACCTGCCTCCGCCAAGACCAGAACGTCGACTGAAGAGGAAGCACCATAGCGACCTTAATCAAGAGGACTGACGCTGGTCAGCGGCCTCATTCTGTGATGATTCTGATGTTTTGTTTTATTTGATTTTAGCACAATTGAATGTACATTGTACAAAAATTGCCAATAAATTAGAAAAAATTAATAAATAAAATATATATATTTTGTGAAATAGACAATATTTTTTAAAAGAATATATGTTTTTTCTTTATTTTTTATTAAGTGTTGCACACAATATCTCTGCAAAAAATGTTAAGTATCAAAGATTATATATTTAAAATGTCACTCCCTGTTAATTTATTTGATAAACTCACATTCAAATGAATGTATGTAAACAATAAAATTATAAGTATTCATTCTGAAAGTAAGCACAATTTTATTTTGGTAAATTAGAGGTGCTGGAAACATCTGATTAAATCTCAAGATCGCGGGTTCGAAACCCGACTGGGGCCAATAGGTTTTTTATCTTGGAAGTGAAACAATCTTGAGCACGCCGTCCGTTGATGGGAAATAAAACGATGCTTCCGAGTCTGTACGATGTCAGATACTCTTTAAAGACCCCTAACCTTTCCTTTCGCTCAAAATCAGTAGTCGTTCAAATGGGGTTCTGCATACGCTTATAACATTTTGTGTCGTTACATTCATTCTAGCGGATGTTATCGGGATCACAGACTTATAGACAAACAAGACTTTTTGTTTTTTGAACTGGGGTCGGAAAACATAAAATTCCAAAGAAAACTCCACATCGAATTTCTGACCGGTTACATTACATAAACTTCTCGGATACTTCGTATAGCTGGCGAAGTATAAAGCTTGTCTTGCATCAAGAAAAGTACATGCAATGAATTAAATCCATGCATTCAATAAATGGACGGTTTGAATTGCAATGACAAACAGGAATTATTATGCATCGGTGACGTTTTACCCATTCAAGTTAATACTACTATAAGCGGTTTCAAGAAGGAATAAAAATTAAATAATTACAATAAACAGTTTTGCTAATTCACTCATGTTTAGTTTAGCCAGGCGATTCGCGTTCTCTTCATGAATTTTAAGTAAGAAAATTGTCCTTCACTTGAATTAAAAGTGTTGTCTTCACATCAAAGACAATTCTCAATGCTCATTTCGGATTCTGGGATCTTGGATGGTTGCCAATCTTCGTTCCAGGTATTTCTCAGTTAAGAGAAAACGAGTGAGTAATCAAAGGGTACTTGGGATCGAGAATTGGAAGATGTGTACCTCGTCCTAATATCCTATCTCATCCAGGGGCACGTAGATAGCGTGCTTGTCCACTGTGTTCAAGAATGCTAGTTCAAACCCAGGCTCAAATCACGTGAGCATGCCGTCCTTCGGAGAAGACAGAGAAATGACTTTCTTGTATCTCTCTAATGTCTTATTAAAGATCCCAGCGAAATTTCGGGCTCCCATAGTAGACTCATGTCTACCGATGTGATGTAAAGTCTTCCTCTGGTAGGAGGCCATATGACCCTCATACCAGAAGACCGGGCATGACTCAAAACGATGAAAACAAACAACAAATAGGGTCTTGTGATAAGAAGGGAAACGGAGACAATTCCATTTGACTTGGGTGGCCCGATGGCAGATAACCCATAAATAGCTTTTTCCTACCGATAAATCTAAACCAATTAATTATGTTTCATCATATATTTATATTTGCTATCATTTCATTTTGACTCTTCCTTACTATTGTCTGACTAACTTCAGGTTAGTTTTATTAATTTTTTTTATTATCAGCAAGAATTAATAGCCTCGTGTGCGCAGAAAGACACCAAAAATGACAATGCTGCCGTGAGAAACGTTTCAGTGGCTTCTCAAAGCGCAGTCCTATTGTGAAAACAAATCATGGTATGAAATTTGGCACTTAAATTTATTAAAAAATTCGATCACGGTACTTCTTTTTATACTTCTTCTTCGTAGTGAATTTCACTTAGTGTAAATGTTACATAGTACACTAAAAAAAATAAATAAATAAAAAAAAAAACACATTACTTTAGGGCTTGAGTACATTTTACAAGATACTGCTTGTATTTCTGGCCGATTCAAAAATTTCTTCAAATAAAAGTTCTAGAGAATACTGAAATTCACATATTATTGCGTTGTTATTATATGCAATTCGATGTTTCGCAGGTCGCTCGGTTTGCAAAATAAATGCCGAAAATCTTCTTGAAATTACATTTTGACATTTTTCCGTTGTACGCGAAAACGGTTTGACGCTCCCCCTTATGGAGTTTTGAATTTACATAAGGAAGTCCGTGTTGATACATCCATTACGGTGGCTGTAATTTGAGTTTTAGTGTTAAGCCCTCCTCAACAAATTCAACAACGAGATCATGTCGCCTCCTACCAGAGAGCTTTACGGCGCTGATTGATATGAGCCTGATTCTACTGTAGGAGTAATTTTGTTTAATTATATTTAATTAGGGCAGAGGTCTTTATCAAAAATATGACATCGCACAAACTCAGGACCACCATTAAACGTTCTGTTTTTTTAACCTCCCAGATAAAAAAAAAAAAACCCTAAAGGTTGGGATTGATCTCACAATCCTTTGTATAGTAGACAAGTACCGTGTGTAAAACTCTGGAAAGTAAAAGAGAAGAAGCAAGTGCTGTCCTTGGTGAGCAGAGCCGTCTGCGGCAATGGGCTAGAGGTGTGATGTGCTATGGGAATCGGAGCTAGCCCACAAGTAGCAAGTTCTGCCCTTGGTGAGGAGAGCCGTCTGCGGCAATGGGCTAGAGGTGTGATGTGCTATGGGAATCGGAGCTAGCCCACAAGTAGCAAGTTCTGCCCTTGGTGAGCAGAGCCATCTGCGGCAATGGCCTAGAGGTGTGATGTGCTATGGGAATCGGAGCTAGCCCACAAGTAGCCCGCCGCGGCGGTTGACATTCCTGTCCGAAACGCTGAGCCGAGCGGTGTGGAGGGCGGGAGGCGAGGTCCCACATCAAAGCGGGGTATGCCTCTCACGTCCTCCGCGTTGTCATGAATACCGTCCTCCCTCCCCACCACCGTGCCATACTAAACAGACATCATCAAGGATTCCATCCTGCGGCCCACCCATCTCATTATTAGTCCCAATTATCACACATAGACCGGAGTGGCCAGTTGGGAACTGAACGGATGCCCTTGGTAGGAGGGGGGACTTGCGCTCTTTAGCGTAGCCCCTCTGAAGGACACTTCTTGACAACGTGTCATTAACGATGTGGACTGGAATACATCATGAGACCCATGGAGGAAGTGGGACCTCTCCAAAATAAGATGTCAAACAAGATAGGATTGACTGATCCTTCAATGTGAACTGACAAACACACCACTGCCAACTTCAACATTCTTTTCTAATTCAGAAATCTTCGACCAGAGTAATTCACAAGACGTTCGAAAATTCGAACCGAGATTATCAAGAAAAGATAGATATTTATTTCACAGGTTACAAAATAAAAATGTATTCTGACCTCACATTGATTTTATTATTCTGTGCTAAAATTATGCTATTTTATCCACGCTGTCCTCGGTGTGGAGTCCATGACACCATGAAACATATGGTGATGAAGTGCTCCAGGTTTACTTCGTTGAGAAATATTTTTTTGAATGATGTCTATCCTCTCGTCTCTTGCCTTTTCAGCTATAAAACTCTTCTCTTGCAACGTTAAGGTGTATAGCAAAGTTCTTTGTTTCCTGTCTAATATCAAAGTTAGCGTCTAAATTACCAAATAGTTTTCCAATCAAGCATCTTAATTAGGTTCTTTTTCTTTTTCATCCCCTTTCTAATCATCTAAATTATTTATTTATCGTTTTACTGTTATTTATATGTTTTTGTTGCTTTTTTGCAAAAGTGATTTAAATTAGTTCAGTCATCTGACGACTAGAGGGTGCAATACATCTGTCTAGATTAGTATCAATCTCTTCTTCAACTAGCTGGAGCTAGTTGAAGAAGAGATGGATACTCCCAAGGTTCCCATCCCAGTTGCGTGTTTTGTGACCAAGCTCCCTTATAGTTTATGATTTATGCCTCCTGCTGCACCCAGACGCATCATCAGAAATACAACTATTGCAGATCCAGGTAAGTGCGTTTATTCGGCTATTAGGGACCATTGGCCAATGTTTAATTTTAGCCGAAAAACCCTCCTGAGCTGCGAAGATCATTGAAATTTCGCTCCCATTATGGGTAAGTCATTTAACTTTTCTATATTTTATTTCTCATACAGGCCACAATGCTACCAAAGGTTGCATTTATGTTTTATACATGAATTCGCTACCCACCCAAGTGTTTGTATACGCCAAAATCGGACCACAAATGGGGCCCCTCGAAAGCGTGTACTATTTTCTACATACAAGTTGTGTTGGCTGTGGCTGCTTGCTGAAGCCATTTACGAAGGAAAAAAAAAAAAAAAAATCCTTTCTTACCACATCAGCCATCTTCATTTAGCGTTACAGGAAATAAATTATAAAATTAAAATATCCAGTTAATCATAAGGCTCTCTAACCTGTTTCGCAATCAATTTTTATCAAGAATTATCAGGGACTCTCCATAACGTTTTTGTATATGGGACCTTTTCACAGCCACCTTTCCTGATATTTATATATTTAATTTTTAGGACGCTACCGGTTTTATCGGAAGGCCTATATGATGGAAACATTCCGAACAACCGGACATCAGTTAAACATATTAGACACATGTGTAGTCCATGCTCTATTAGCCAGACTTCAAGAAACAAATTCCTTCAAAACGGACGACGGCTAAACCCGCTATACACCTTGAATCGCTCAGGAGAATTTCAGTATTTGGCTTTCGTTCGCCCATTAGGTCCATAGCTGAACTGCTGTTATTACAACGCTAAACCGCATCTCACAAAAAAATCATTAGATCAAAAAAAATTACTTCATATTCGTGAAACATTTCGGAAACTGAAGAGTCGCTGCGCCGGACGTCCGCTCTTTGGCGTCATTTTAAACCACCTTTCCAATGATCGATTTTCGTGAAACTCAGAATTTAACTAGGGCTGAAAAGGTATGGAAGTAGTATACATTTCTCATACCCTCTGTCTCCGAAGAAGGGATTGGATTTTAATAGCGCTAACTTCCCACAAAAAAAAGGTTGAAAAAAAATTGTGTGATTCTTAAGTTCTCTGTGACAGGGTCTCTTTTCACCAAGTTAAATTAGCACAGCAACTTTGGTATAGAAGTAATGCATCTCCCAATGTGCAACATACATATACACTTTTCTTGTAGAAATCCTCCAATTTGAATAAATTTAGTTGTGAATTTCTGAGCATGCTGTAAAAACTATTTCAAAAATTTAATTTTAAGAAGTATTTCACTTAAACAATTCTTTTTTCAGAATCCCGAATATTTTAATTTGCCTATTCTTATACCTCGTATTTTCAAATATGTGTTTAAAGAAATTTTGATGGAGGCTTTAGCTACACCAGAATCATTTTTTCACATTTGAAAGATTATTATAAAAGTTATATTCCTTTAAAGGTTCAAAATGTCTCCACTTTTCTGGAACTTTGTCTGTTTTCAATGAAATTTAGTATCTTTGGGTACGCTCTAAAAAATTACTCAACCATTTTCAGAAATTTTTATACAATTTTTTTTCGTAGTCTAGACAGACTAGTGGAGACCCACTTTCTACTATTAATCTCTTTTTATTTATTTTTTCAGACTTCTTGAAGATCTTCCAGAGTCTATGAGAGTAAACAACATCTTTTATCATGCTGGAGCCTCACTGCACTTCTCAATCAATGTGCGAAATTGGCTCAATACTTCTTATCTAAAATAGATAGAGCGAAGAGGAGTTTTAACGTGGCCTCTCCAGGGTTTTTTCGTTTGGAATTTTTACAAACAGTAAGTCTACAAGACGGAAGTGGAAATTGAAGACGACGCATAGATGAATCCTCTCAAAGGCTAAGGGAAATATTATCATTGAACGATAGGGCCGGTTCGATGAGGAAATGTGTAAGGTTGTGTACCGGGTACCGTGGAGGGCATTTTGAGCATTCAAAACCATTGTAATTAACTATAAACTTTATTCTGAATTTAATTATTAGTTGAATTAATTTTATATATTACCAAAAGTGAAATAAAATGTGAACAATTCCGACTTTTCATTCATTTATTTGTATGCTCCTCTCTAATAAGACCATGTTTTTCAAATTTAAATGTTTACTGTTATTGAGAGATTGTGTTTGACAAACTTAAATGTAAATTCAGTGGTGACTTTGTGCCGTGAAACTTTTAACAAAACATTAAGGCGTAGTCAAGATCCACTCCGTAGATTTTCCGTGAAAACGTCGGGTTAAAATCATTTTTCATTTTCTTTTCGATGCTGCCGTAGCTCTTGCATTTGCTCGGCACTAGACTTTTCAGGTTTTTTAAATTTTTCTATAATTCCGCGCATATTTACGATTGATATGAAACATCTTTAATTTTTTTGCAATTTTCAATTTAATACCGATTTTACATATATTTCGTCCTATCTAAACGCGTTATCACGCTACACTAATTTCTAATTTTACACAACGCTAATTCGCAACAATCATCCGCCGGCGCCCACACTAGCCCGATAACGTCACAGGCAAAACAAACACTACACAACAAACACGTACAGACATGTTCTATCCATTGTGACCTCAACCGTTGTTATCGCATTATTAGTCTCGTAGTTATTATCGATTGAAATCTGACATTATTTTGTAACACAAGAAAGTTTGACCGGCTATCACTGTGCTTAACGAGCGAATAGATGTTTTCACGTCAAAAATTGAAATAAGCTGTTTTTTTCATCCTTTCAGTAGTTGTTCTGTGGCACATGCAAAGGCTACAACTGACTCTTGACTAATGAATTTATGTAGGAAATTCAACAATCTTTCGAATTGTGGTATCTAAAGTAAGTTTAGAGTGGAGAATAGCTGAGTAAAAGTGATTTATTGATAACAAAAATAAAACCAACTTCTAGACAAAAACAAGAAAAATTCAATAACCTGGAAACGAGTGAGAATGATTTATAGCACATTTTTGTTGGTCCTGTGGGGGGGTAGATACTATCAACCCTTAAAAAGGTTCACAGTGACTACCATTCGCCCTGCATTTTATAAGCCAGGCATTTGTTTGCACGCGTAACTCCTCCTGAACCACTGGATCGATTTTGATGATGGAGTTGTCATATAGAAGGGCTTGAAGTAGATAGATGGCCAAATTTATATATATATTTTAACTCCTCTGTAACTCCCTCTAAACTATTGGACCGATTTTAAATATACATACACTGATCTTCAGAAAAATAATAATTGCTCTTTCAAATCATGAAACCTTTTTGATGTCGATAAACGAAATTCGCCGTCATCTGTACTTGTCAGCGAGTCGACCACGCACATTCAATGGATTGAAGTTTTATATGACTCAAGGTCATTTCAATAGCGACGAAAGGATCTTCACGTTTATAAGGAACTGTCGGATTTTACTGCTTTAGGTCTGCTGCTGTAAGAGAACCGATACTGGCTATGGAAGGAACCTGCCACAGAATTCTGGTGCAGGGCTGCTGTAGGGATCAACACATCAACAAGCTCACAACAACCTCCAACAAAAAAAACAATTCTCATTAATCAAACAAAATTGGAGAAAGGAACAAACAAATAATTTAATCAGATATTGCTTAGAGCGATTTAAAGTACTTCCTACAAATTAAAAAAAAAAAAAAAAAAAAAATTGAAGAGATATGCAAACCCCTGAGGGGGACCTTTGTAAGCAAGCGAAGCAAAGGCAAGGGACGGACTTGTTCGATTGGTTTATTCGTGAGGGCTTGGGGCACATTTAATACTTCCCAATGTTTCAGCTGTTCAAGTTTAAAAGCTGTATAAAATACGAGGCGGGAAAATATGATAAGGGGGCGTGGTAAAACGGCGGGAAAGAAACCACGCCCATTTAACTGCAGTCTAATTACAGAGAGCCCGCCTTTTTTTAGAGAGGAGGGGGAAAGTCTCGTTAGTTTCCCGCCTTTTATGTAACTAGCGCCTAGAGGCGGTCGATTCAGGAACTAGACCTTCTCACCGTTCGCTCCCCCCCCTTGTCGATATCTAATAATCAACTGTTAAAAACCCCTGAGGGTGGTATTTAAGTCGGCGGTTCGGCAAGGTTCTATCCTAAAGCCCACGTTTTTCTCTCTTTTTATTATCTGATTTACAACATGGTTTGGTATAACGAGAGGTCGTTGCTTATATATTGAGCGAAGCTTTCTCCGATCAAAAGAGGGGGCTTAACGTCGATCAGCTGCCATATGTATTAAGACATAACGAAACATAATTAGAGTATTCGTATTTCTGAAAGTAAACATTACATTTCAAGCTTCCTTTATCTTTTGGTTGTTTGAAATCGGAAAATCTATCCATCTGTAGTCCATCATTCTGGAAAATGTTTTGAGTAAATGAAAAATTTCGTGCTGGGGAAATCCATTGATGGTGATTTATCGACGACTTATAAAATTAACTTTAGGTATTTAGGTAGAGTGCTTGCGTTGTGAGCTCAAGATCGCGAGTTCAAAACCCAGCCGAAGTCCTCTGGTTTTTTAACTGGTAGGAGAAAAAAAAACAAGAGCACGCCGTTCTTCGGACGGGTCGTTAAGTGATGATCCCGAGCCGGGTCTTAATGAGTTCGGGACAGTAAGTTGTCCCGAACTCATTAAGACTCTTCCTTACCACAGGTGAATAAAGCTGTGTAAGCAAAAGTTAGGACTACCATAGTAGGACTCATGGGCGTAGCCAGGGGGGGCAGGGGGGGGGGGGGGGGCAAGTGCCCCCCCCTGGCCAGAGATATAAAAATTAAATAAACTAAAAAAATAGTTTTTATTAAAAATGCATTGCTTGCAAGTTACCATAGGATCATCAAATTTCCCGTTCTTCTGACTCCTAAATCAGCAATCAGCTGTTGTAAGTGCAGGCCGCAGGCCATGTGCTGTAACTGTTCACTGTGTTTGTGTTCACGTGACAGTTTGTTTTGAGGTTTTGACGAAGTTTTCGTCTAACAGTTCCGTTCCGTTTTGACTGTTTTCCATATTTGCATAAAATTATTAAAATTAGCATGGATATTAGGAAGTTTTTTAGTAAGTATCTTGAATTATTTTATAATTGAATTGAAGAGCCTAGAGATTCAGACAGATAACCTAATAGTCCAAGCTCCCATGACACAAAAAGAAGGTACCCCATCAAACATCTCAAATTTTAAAGGTGAAAATGCTTGGAAAACATGTAAGAAAACATTTTACCCCCGCCAGACTAGAAAAAATGTATTAATTGATATGTTAAATGAATTTTTGAAATTAGCTAAAAAAAATGAATTTACTTTTTAACCCCCCCCCCCCCCCCCCCTGTAACCTAACTTTGCCCCCCCCCCCCCCCCCCCCTGCTCAAAATACTGGCTACGCCCCTGGTAGGACTCATGTCCATGAGAGCGACGAAAGTAGTAGGTGATTTGACCTTGTAGTTAAAGTTCGGCCATGAGTCATCATATAGTCAACTAACTAACAATTAAGATTCCAATTTATATCTTTATTGTTATTCATCTAGTTTTTTATATATAAGTTTTTATTTTTATTTTATTAATATTCACAGGTCATCAATAATTATTTTGAAAAAAAAAAAAAAAAAACGCATTATTTCACGCATATTACATATTTTGTTATCTTCTAAAAATGTAATCATTTTATCTTCAATTTTATTTGTGCCACTTATAGCTATAATTACTTAAAACTCAACGAAAAACATAATATTACATTAATTTTAAGCCATGATACAAAGTTTGAACTCATTTTTCTCCAATCTATAATTTGTTTAGATACTCTCCGTTCCTGCTTAGGAGGGTAGTGTGCCCTTTGATTTTTTGGTTGAGGGAAGTTTTGAACTGAAAAACAGTTAGGGAAAAAAAGGGAAACTTTTTCAAAAAAAACTCCCTCCCATTCATATTTAAAAAAAAAATAAAAAATGAAAAAAAAAAAAAAAAAAGATGGGGAGAGAGATGGTAGAAAATACAAGAGACAACAAATACAAAAGAGGTAGGTAAAGACAAACCGACTGGTTGATGGGCAGCGATGCATGAGTTTTCAATTAGATGGGGGGGAAGCGAGA
Organism: Aradus depressus; assembly: GCA_963662175.1. NCBI lineage: Eukaryota > Metazoa > Arthropoda > Insecta > Hemiptera > Aradidae > Aradus > Aradus depressus. The sequence goes on along the minus strand of OY759214.1, from coordinate 14,061,816 downwards.
GGGGGGGGGGGGGGGGGGGAGAAGATAGCGTAGGGTTGTGCTTTGTTGGAGACCGCGGATTGTGAGGGAGGTTCTATTGTGGCGGGAGCGATAAGGGCGGGCGCGGGAACAATACCTACCAATGGGAGACGGGCTTTCATCCGGGGTGCGGCTTTCCTACCGCTACCGCAACCCTTTCACCAAACCCCCCCCTCAATGTCCAAAAGTCCACTCCCTCACACTTTGGTCAACAATTAAATAGATTTTGGCATGTGTTGGCATGATTTCGGGCTTTTATAATGGAAATTAGTAACTTTTCTAGGTAAAACAATCTGGACTACAATATTTAATTATTTATTATCTATACATTATGTAATTGAATTGTAAGGGGCTAGATTCAAAATATGTAAAAACAATTTCTCTCTGTATGTCTGTGAATACGGTAACTCCCGATAAAATGAATGTATCGACATGAAATTGTATATGTGAGTTCAGAACCCTCTAACAACGACATATATTGTTTTTCAGCCAAATCGACTAAAGGGGAAGGGGGATTAGGGGGGAAGCTTAATATAAAATCTTTAATAACTGCCGATAGAATGAATGTATTGACACATTTTATACTTATATATGACCATGACCCGATAAAAACAACACCTATCATCCAATTCAGCTAAAAGCGAGCCAAAATCAGCTTGGAGACGAAGCGAAAAGTTAATTGTTTAATTCGTTTTGGGGAAGTACATTTTTAGTTTATAAAGAATTCAAAGGGCGCACTACCCTTCTAAGCAGGAACGGAGTATCTACACAAATTATGTCGCAGAAAAAATGAGTACAAAGTTTGAATCATGGCTTAAAATTAACTATTAGTTTTTCCATTGTGTTTAAAGTAATTATAGCTATAATTTATGATGGAGAATCATTTAAATGCATAAAAACTAAGAAATTTTAGTGGTCTTCATTCTTTCTAAGCAGTAATCTCTTACTAGTAAATATAAATTCAGAATATGTACATGTACGATATGTATAAAAACATTACATGGAATGAAACACATATACATATTTTTAATTCCTTGTAAGTTTTAAAGTATATCTATGCATAATTATTGGCCTCAATTAAAATCACTTGAAGATAATATAAAGGAAAACGTATGTTTTTTAAAAATATTGTCTTTTCATATTGTTGCAAGGCACATACTAGCTGGATAACTCACCGTTGTTCAGCAGATACTAGGTGGGATCCGCTGTTGCTTCGCATTTACCTACTAGCTACGATGACCATCGCTGCTCGGCCTAAAATTTGTTTTCAGAACAAAACAAAAACTATCATTGCCATTTTCCGGGATTTGAAGGATTATATGCCTCATTTCCATGAATAATTGAAAATTGCATCGTCATGAATGTACAGTCGAAGAATTGCCTAAGAATCGCACAAGAGATATTATAAAAAAAGTCTAAGTTCCCCGAGCAACGCCGGGCAATACTGGTAGTGAGCAATAAAGTTATTCATTCACAATTTAAACTAAGCAATAAACGTACTACATCCAATCTATCCACAAACTAAATTAAAGTTTTGAGTTTTGGAAACACGGACTGCAAAGAGAAAATGACTGATTCGCTCGAGTCCTCAACAAGAACGCAGTAACTGGTGTGTGATACACAAGAATGCAGTTTCTGAGACACAGTTACTGCATTTTTCCTTTACTTTGTGTAGAGGCTGTGTTGGAAACTCCATTAATATATCGACACGAAATTCTTCATGTGTATTCAAAACCCTATAAGGACGACACCTATTGATTTTCAGCCAAATCGGCCGAAAGGAAAAGGAGGATTAGGGAGATCTTAACAGAAATTACCCTATAACTACCGAAGTACCTATACACAGTGACCACTGAATCCCACAGTAAATTTCGAGTCAATACCATCATTCACAGATGGACGGGCATTTTTTTTTTTTTTTCATTTTTGTAATCAGGGTTCAGAGAACATGAAATTCCGGGGAAACCTCAACATCGAAATTATGGCACATAACTTGGTATAGTTGAGGAAGTAAAAGTTGAAATCCCTTAGAATCTGTCGTTGAGACCAACCAGAGCATCATTGTGCTCAAGGACGACCACAAAAAGTGGTCCATAGCTCTGTGCAGACCTTCTGCGGCTCTTCCCTTTTTCCAAAGAACCACTCTCCGACCACTTTTTGTTGTAGAATTTGAAAACTGAAAAACAACTGTCTGTGAAAGTGCTGGGTCCTGGTAGCCTCCTTTCAGAGCTCCTTTCATTTCTCTTTCTCCTTCTTCCACTTCTTGTTCCTTTTGGTCTGCTCTCCAACTCCTTCTTCCTCCTTCTTGCCGATAACATAGAGCCCACCCTTCTACTCCTGTAAATCTTCACATACCCCCCCCATATATCCCGGACCGTCTCGTCTGCCACAATTCTGATTTACCACCTCACACCTAACACCTTCTCTTCGCACCCTCTATTTCTTCATGAACTTCTTCTTACACATGTTGGTACTTCTTCTTGCTGGAACAGTTAACTCCTGCAACGGGCTCTTCATAACTTGATCCTCGTTCAATTAGCCTCTGTTCACAGTTGTCAGATCAATCTCATTTCAGGGATCCTAACTGCAACATGAAAAATAACATTGTTGTACAAATATCACTGAATTGTTCTAATAATATTTCTAAAATAAAAATAAAAACATATCGACTATGTGAAACTATTTTTTTCGAAATGCTGCACTGAGAACTAGTGTGTCTACTAGTTACCTCATATGATGCGGCTCTTCAACGTACTAATACAATACACTAATATTTGAAAATGTTTATGAGGGAGCTTTACAATACTTATTTTACTTTTACTTTCCCTGGCGCAACGCTCCTTGTAGAACCTGGGCCTCCGCAAAGATCTTCCGCCATTCTTCTCTATCCTCGGCCTCCCGTATCCAGCTTCTCACACCCATCGTTCTGAGGTCGTCCTCCAGCCAACGTAAGCGGGGTCTACCTCTTCTTCTTTGTCCTCCCGGGTTTCCCTCCAGTATACTCCTCGGCAATCTGTCTGGTTCCATCCTCTGTAAATGCCCCAGCCATCGCAGCCGCCCCTGCTTCACTTAGGCCACCAGGTCCGGGCTCTTGTACAGGTCCCTCAGCTCCCTATTGGTCCATATCCTCCATCTATCCCCCTCTGGAGTAGGGCCGTATATCTTCCTCAATTCCTTCCTCTCCCACGTATTGAGTACGACTTCGTCCCTCCTAGTCAGGACCTAGGTTTCACTCGCATATGTGACGACCTGTCTCAGGACTGTTTTATAAATTGCTATATTGGTGTCTTGGGACACAGTCCTCGATCAGAGCACCTTCTGCAGTGACCGGTAGCATCTATTCCGGGCCGTTATCCTCGCTTTGATGTCTTCTTTAACGTCGTTCCTTTCCGTGATAACGGCCCCCAGGTACTTGAAGCTATCCACCCGGTCAAACCTGCAACCTCCAAGAACGAGTTCCTTGTCTTTTACTTCCTTCCTCGTGGTTCTCATTTACTTGGTTTTGCCCTGACAAGAAGACCAAGCTTCCTGGACTCCTCGTCACATAGCTTTACAATACTCAAGTTATAATCGTCAAGAAAATTGAAGCCAAGCATCATCCTGTCCTTGAGAAAGTACTCTTGATCTTAGACTGTAAAACATTTGACAGCTGACTAGCCTTAATTTATTTCGAGACTTCTTTTCCGGTCTTTCTGATGATGTCTTGAAATCTTATTACCCCGGTACAACTAGAAATGATTTGCAGACAAATTTGAAAAAAAAATATGGAATAAATAGTCTAAGTACCTACGCTAGTTTTTAGAACTTGCAAAGAATTTGTTTTTTTAGAAAATCAATGCAAATATGAAAAAAAAAACCCAGAAGGATACTAAGGAGTATACTAATAAGGATATACTAAAATAATATACACAATTACTATTCAAATATTTTCTCATGAATATTAGCTCATTAGATATTATTTATATTATTTTCCTTGCATAACAGTAATATATTCCAATCCCGTCTTCGTGAAAAGAAAAAATGGCTATCATTCAAAATGTCTTAAATTCTCTCTCAAAAAATGTATATGTTCGTATATTAGATCCGAGAACAGAAAATTAACACACAAAGATTGTAGTTAGTTATCTTGACTTATGCCCGGGCTTTTAACTTTAGGGCCATATCTTATAAACATCTTACTACTAGAGCGCTCTTTCGTCACTCTGGTGGGCGTGAGCCCGACTCTACTATGGGTGTCCTAAACTTTGCATACCCTAATTTTTTATTCACCTAGTGAAGGGGTCTATAACGGTACTCACCTGACATCGTAGTTATTTGATAAACTCACATTCAAATGAATGTACGTAAACAATAAAATTATAAGTATTCATTCTGAAAGTAAGCACAATTTTATTTTGGTAAATTAGAGGTGCTGTAAACATCTGATAAAATAAGAATAATTGATGATGAAGGAAGCAGTGGCGGAGCCTATAGTTTTGTATACATTCTATTAGCAATTACTGAAATACTTCGGATTATTTCTTTAAATATTGTAATTATAATATATTATAACTATAATTCTATCGCCATATGAATTGCTTAAATTCTCACTATACCCACAGCCCTGGCATTTTTACAACTCTTTATACAACTTATGACTTGAACAATTTTTTCGAGTGACAGATCAAAGGGGGGGCTACACATCTATGGATAACTTACTTGTTTTAGTTTATAAGCTCCTTTTGCTAGATATAGTTAGATTTCGGAATTATGCTGCATGATGTCATCATAAATACCAAAATTATTCAGCATTAATGGTCATTAGAAAAATATATAAATATTTTCCCACTCAACAATGAGAATCATGATTATGATAACCAGGAAGAAGGAAGTATTTCGAATAACTAAACATTGTTCCTCTGTGACAAAAAAATATATAACTCATAAAGGAATCAAGTCAATGCACTTCACCGCATCTTGAAAACAATAAATACAATATAAAATATATAACTCATAAAGGAATCAAGTCAATGCACTTCACCGCATCTTGAAAACAATAAATACAATATAAAATATATAACTCATAAAGGAATCAAGTCAATGCACTTCACCGCATCTTGAAAACAATAAATACAATATAAAATATATAACTCATAAAGGAATCAAGTCAATGCACTTCACCGCATCTTGAAAACAATAAATACAATATAAAATATATAACTCATAAAGGAATCAAGTCAATGCACTTCACCACATCTTGAAAACAATAAATACAATATAAAAATATTAAATTCAATTATGTTTATGTATGTACCGAATTTTTTTCTCGTTGTCCAAAAAATATAAAAAAAACTACTTATCATATAAAAATAGTGTTTTTTATATAAAAGCTTTAAGTTTTGCTTTCATTTTTAGTTTCTTGCTGAGGTACTCCACTAGTATCCTATAATTTCTATTATAATTAATTTCCTTAATGTTTTTATTATTATTTTTTTTATTATCTACCTACTTTTTTACTTTATTTAAATCTGTAAATATAATTTGTTATTTTATTTGCAATTTTTTGTCTATTTTACTTCTTTGTGATCTGAGGAACAGATGCTGAATGTTCCGAAGTAACGTCCTGAAAGAAGATTTATCTTAAAGAAATATTTATAATCTAAGATATATATTGTTGTGATGTATAAAAAAAAATATACACACATTAAATCATTAATATTAAAAAGAATTAATTATATTTATTTTTCTATAAATAATAAGAAACCATTTCTTTTAAAACAAATGCATGTAGAAAACAAAACATGGCCATCAACTGTTTTTAGTGTGCCTAGAGACGAGTCGAGGCCTGGTTTCAATGGAGACGGTCGGAAGATGTAGAGTGGTGTTTAAGCTTAAGTTGTAATGAACTAAATAGAAGTGAATTGACGGTGAAATTGATCCGCAAAGAAGTTATTGTTGTTTGTTTATATGTACAGGATATATGCCCAGAAATATATAACTTAATTTTAAAGAATGGCCAAAAATATAAAACAAAAAAAGATTGAATTAGTTTCAAGAATTTAGTTTTTAAGATTTTTCTTTTGATTTTTGTTTGTTTCAATGTTTAGTATTTTTATTTAATAATGTAGATGATTTTAAAAAATAAACCCAATTATTTGTTCTCGTAAATTCTATTCTATTCATTTTCCCTGTTGGTTCAGTAAGATAATTTGAAAACCTTTGGATTAGATTTAATATTTTTGCAAAATTTAGAAGACAAGATGGCATCTCTTTAGAAATCCAAATGAAAAGTTTGTTTATTGAAATGTTTTTAAATATACGTGCACTTTCTTAAAAATTGCACATCTTGAACTTTTAATATTTTTAGGGCCCTTTTCGGGAATTACTGTAAAAATTAAAATTTAGTAAAAGAAAAGAGATAAATTTTCTACAGGAAATGTGGTAATTTTTATTATTTAATGTTTATTTAATTATTACTACATTATTATTAATTCAATTATTAATTATTATTTATATTTTTATTTATTTATCATTTATTTAAGATTAACACTTAATCCTCTTCTTTTTTACATTTTAATAATTAATCTTAAGAATTTGATATCCATTTATCTACTATTTTTTTTTTCTACCATTTAATCGACAATTTTCAACTGTGATTGTTTGTTTTTTTATTGTTTTCCATGTTTTTAAGATTTCACCGTCCAGGAGAGACAAGAAAAAACCCCGAGGGAACTGGAAAAAGGTAGTTTGGATTGTTTTGTTGATCTTCCATTTACTATTTGTTAAGTTGTGGCTGAAGATGTTAGCAGTACCGAACGTACTCCCATATATTTTGTGAAATATATAATATTTTTAAAAAAACATATTTTTTTCTTTATATTATCTTCAAAAATGATTTAATTGAATTTACATACATGGATTATGAATTTAATTGAGGCCAAGATTTATGCATAGACATTCTTTAAAACTTACAAGGATTTTTAAATATATGTGTTTTATTGCATAAATATAAATATGCATTCAAGAAAGATCCTAAATAAAAAGGTCATGACCTTATAATTTGATTACATATAGCGCAGAGTTATATTCTGAAAGGCCGTGTAGTTGCAATGTTTTAGGTCTTTGTCAAGGGTCATTTAGCTTTAGTTAAATCCAAGGTATGTTAATTGAGAACGTGTATCTTCTCATATTTGCTGGGGTCAACTTCTTGCAAAAATATTAACAAAGTTTAAGGTCATCGTTAGGTATAGTTTTCGGACTTACTAGTAAAACAAATATAGATTTACTACTAAATTTCTTTCCTTATAGTTGTCCAAATTCTCATGACACTCATGATATGAGAACTATGGAGTAGTCATAAGAAAGGCAATCCTGTCAGTCAGTCGGATCACATAGTTACTTCCATTGTCCTCGAAAATCTAATCCGAAGGTGATTATGTAGAATTTCTTTCCCCCGGCTCTGTCTTGTTCCAAAATTTCAGGTTCCGGTTTCTGCCAAGTCAAGAAAGACATCCATTGGTGGGTGAGATAGGCCCTTGGAAAAGTAAGAAATAAAATTAGTCTTGTCCTTAGCTAACCAGCACATGGAGTTCTTGGTGTATATTAAGAAGTTTCCGCGGACGGGCAGTGACCTCTGAGGGAAACTTGGTTGGTTTGGCCGGGACAATGCAGCATTGTATTGGAGCGAGTGAGGCGAACGTCTGTTTGGTCTGACGAACGGCAGGGGGCTAATGTGGCCACGGCGGGGGGCCGCGCCCTCTATTCTAAACCTCTATCAATTAACTTTCTTCAGAGAGTCCTTCAAGAAGTGAGACAGAGAGGGAGAGAGCTCTCAACACTGACGGCGTCAAGACTCGCGTCTCAAAAATTAGCCAATTGAGTGCCATTTGGTCGGAATTCCTGAAGTATACGTACATCGTCCGGGAACCGTTTATATTTCCATATTTGATGGCTACACTTTTCAAGGGTAAGTTTCCAATTGGGCTCCGAATTTTACCTGCCGGAGTTACAGGAACACTTAACGGATTATAAAATTAAAAAGATGATGAATAAAGCACTTTTTTATTGAACACTTACATTGTCTAATTCCACAAACAAATACATAAATGTGTACCGGTTTCGGATTACGCCATCGTCAGCACCAGGTTCAACAATAATGGAGATTTGAGCTAGGCAGACATATTTATATTAAGTTAAGAGTACTTGGCGTAAGAGGTACCAAATCCCAACCAAATGCCTATTCTAACGGTATTGACCAACTGTGGATATACTTTAAAACGAGGAAATAACAAGAAACCAAAATAAAATATAAAAAGTTCTATGTAATCAATATAACATAACATGAATGTGCGGTATATAGTTACTGTATGTCTGAGTAGAAGAATATTTGATCTACGTTAATATTGACACCAAAGCTTGTTAACTAAAATAAAATAAAATCGAAAAAAAAAAAAAAAATCTATGAAATCAATGAAACATAGATGTACAGTATATAGCTATTTCATGTCTGAATAGAAAAAAGCACATAAAGAAGAAATTTAATCTAGGTTAATATTGACATAAATACTTGTTTGTTAAGAGGTAGGTATTAACAGAGGAGAGAATTTGAAGTGTGTTCGGTCGTTCGCTAACCCCAGAAGAGTTTGAGAAAAATGGTCGAGTACCTAACAGAACACTTTATAATTGGTCTTGTTCCGGATCCTTTCCCCAGAAGATATGGAATGATGGAGGAAGGCACGCTACACATCCTGGACGAATGTGAGGATTATTCACACCTCCGATGGAGAATCTTCGATGACTTACTTACTGTTACTCCGTTGACGGATCCTGATCCTTAGCCGCTCACAACAGCGCCAGCCATAAGTTCACCAGACGATGTTCCACTAGGTCGGACTATCTGATCTGTCTCCTTGGACCTGAGCGTGCATGATGCGCCCTATGGCTGTCTGCGATTCGCTCTTCCATGCCCAGCCCACAGCACGGGTTGTGACCTCATGTCTGCTACTACGGTCGGGTATTGCCAGAAGATGTCCCTCAGCTCTCTGTGACTTTTGATACTCTACACCTAGGTTTCTCTATCCTAGTACTTTATACTATATTCTCCTAAGACTTACTTAATCTTTGATGAGGTGAGCCTCAACCTGGATTGGTTGAGTAAAGTCCTTGGAAAGGATCCTGCGCTTCATTAAAGTGATAAGACAGTAGGTAGTTAAATACTCGTACAAGCGAGAGCTTGTTATACTGTTATAAAGACTGTAACAATCATATTAATTTATTTCGCGGTAAACGGATATGAACTCATCCATACCTAGGCCTACCATAATTTTCAAAAGTTAATCCCGGATACTCCACAGCTCTATCAGAAAGAAAAATTTCTAAAAAAAACAAAACAACAACAACATTTCTTTGGACCAGCAAGAAAAGGTGCTATACACAAATATATAATTTAAGAAAAAAAAAATTGGAGAGGAAAAAAGAAGAAGAGTTTATTATAATAGTCGCATTTACAGAGGTACAATTACACAATAAGGTTCCTTAACCATTATTGTGTAATTATACAATAAATGCAAATGAAAAATAATCAGTTAAAATAAAGACAATGCTACTGCTTAAGAGTAAATTTTAAAAAACTCTTAAAGAAAAGGAAAAAAAAAATGATATATCATCATTAGCTACAGATCAGAAAATAATTGTATAAAATAATGGTAGAAGCTTGCTTACTACTTGCGAACTGTTTGTGATTTTCAGGTTTAATATGGGCTTCAACATCTCCGCGACCTGTATTAAAAGACGTAGGTATTGCAAATCTCACAAAGCATTGTACTTTTCGTCATCTTGTCTTTTTTCAAGAATTTAAATTCAGATTGTAATTGATCTGAGAACTCATACTTTCTTTTTGACATTTGGTTATTTTGTTATTGAACTATAAAGATTTTCTGAAAATAAAAAACTTGTTTAGAAACACAACAAAGTTGAAGGAAATGCAATGCGGAGTCGCACTCTATTACTGTGCCGATAATTTACCGATTGGAATAATTACTGACTGACGCGTGATGAGCGAGCGACGCGACTTCCACCACCTGCTCCCCTACTCCGTCACCAAGCGCGCCACTGCTGCTTATACTCGCATTCTGCGGATTTATAGATTTATTTTGTTTATATGATTGGGGTTATTCATAATTTTTGTAAGTTTAGTATTAAAAATTTTAGTTAACCCGGACAAAACTGGAAACGTTAGGCATAACTATAACAGTACTTTATTAAAGTAAAATAAAATAAGACACCAAGTACAGGAAATAATGAAGATCTCTAAAGTTTGTTTTACAGATATTTCAAAACAATTCCTAATTTATTATGCTTAATGATATGACTATCCGACAATCCTTCATTTATGTATAACACGCTATACAAAACTGTATATGACCCCTAATGTCAGACGTGATTCTTTCTTGAAGAAAAAACACAGCGGTGTGTAGGAGGAACATTGAACCATTAATAACAGAAGAGTGTCGGCCGTTGGAACATGTGTGTGTGTGTGTGTGTGGGGTATATGTTTATATATGTCAATGTTTGTGTATGTGTGCACGGTCCAACGACCAGACATTCAATCAAACTCTCAGCTCTCACTTATTTGTCATAACTCCTATCTTGGTGTCTTCCTCTGAGTTGGTTTTAATTCCAACTTCTAATAAATGTTCTCTCTGTTTGTTTCTGACGCGTAAAGGAGCGGTGGATAATGGAGGCAACGTAGAAACATTTATTTAATATTATCAAAAAAGGAGCAAATATTAATTCACATATGTTGGATCTAAAGTAGACATCGTTTATCATAAGACAGAACTAAACTGTCTCTTCATATTCTTTAATAAATAATAGCAGTACATTTGCCAATAATAATTTCTTCTCTTGGTAGGATCGTGGGTGTTCTGGTTGCTGAGCAACGGGATTCAACGTCAGAGGACTTCGTTCCATAATCCTCTTGCAAATTAGCACATATCTTTCTATCCCCTTATATTAAAATATATTTATAAATTCTTAGAGGATTCAGATATCAGTTTTTCTCTGAAAATGTCTTCAGGCTCTGGACCACTAAAAGGACGACTTTTTAAACTTTTTATTTCATTGGTCTTTAACTACGGCGTGCTTAAGTTTATTTTATCTGGAAGGTAAAATAAACTTAAGGATTGTTATTTTACCTCCCAAATAAAATAAACTAAGGGCCTGGGCTGGGTTTCGAACCCGGGATCTTGAGCTCAGTAAGCAAGCATGTATATCACTGAGCTACCGGCGCACAGTGGGCCAGATCCCGAATCTAGCGGGTCAAAAGTCTTGTGAATAAGTTACTGATAAATTATCATTTTTCAATAATTCAGAAGGGCATAAAACGGCAGAAAAATGACGAATAACACTACGGTTTGTCAATTAGTTTTTTAATTATTATAATTAGAGCGACAGACCAAAATCACTAACGGCATTGTTGTCTTCACTGCTAATTTCTGCCGAAATCGTTGTTGAAATTAAGAGTATCTGTCTAACTTTTTCACTTATACCAGTTTTTTTGATAGGCAGTGGTCTGAGGGAGCCAATAAAAGGATCAGAGAAAATGAGCAGGTTGTTTAAAATGTCTGTTAGTAGAAAATCGATCCATTTTTCTAGAAAAGTGTTCCCTGAATCTTTTTATCTCCTTATGTTAGCTTTCTTGAACGTCTTCGGCCAGCTGTCCGATAGGTATTAGAAAATGTTTGATAAGAGCACTCCCATATATGTATAAGTATTTTATGAACAATGACAGGCATGGTGTACCAATCATACAGCAAGGCGTACCTACGAGCAGTTTCAGCAGCGAAAGTTTCAAAGGCTTCCAAATAAATATCATACCCTGATGACAAAGCCTATAGGAGTATGCTAAACCTTTCGATTAATTCTTCATCTACGCCAGTAATTTCAGCTGTTCATTGAAAAATCATTGCCATCATTTGTATTGCCACCTCCTTGCTTTGGCGTATCAATAGCTGCCGAGTCCACATTTTTTCTTCGTATAGTCAAAAAGAAATGTAATTTGTTCGAGGGTATTTTCAATAGAACGATTGCTGGCTCTCAACACATCGTACAACTCCCTTCTGTACATAGACATTTTCACACCTGCAGTTACAAATATGATAACATTAGTGAAAAAAAAACTGGGCAAAACGGGTCGTTAAATTTAGTGCCATTCTATTATCTACTAGTCAACAAACAAGAATAATGAGAGGTACGAAAATAATTACGCCTTTATGAACTGGAATGAACTTTTTTTTTTCAAACGTGCACTATTCTTGCGGCCCTTCCAACACTTTGTGACTGACTTAAGACTAAACAAAAATTGCTAAGACTTTCCTTTTTGATTGCCTTCCATGGAAGAATAATGAAGAAAAGATTAGTAATGTTCGGAGGCGATACTGACAGGTAAGTGATGGAGTAAAACTACCTCGCCTCCAAGATAATGCGGCTGTTTGCATGGTTTGTTTATTTCATCGCTGCGCTATATTGACTTTGTTCTCTATAATTCCCTTTGTTTATTTCTCTCTCACATACTTGTTGAACCAGGTTGTTTTCTTCTCCAAATCTCTCACTTCATTTTCGGACTTTTGTCCAGCTAGATTTGGGATCTGGCCCACTGTGCGGTGCCCTCTCAATGTACATTTATTCTCTATAAAAGGTTTAGAAATGAAGAAAAATGCTATTCAATTAATTAATTGCTTATGAAATATTATTATTTCTGAAAAATTGAAGTATAAATAATTTTCTAAGACACGTTTATTTTATTATGTAATTATTATTGCAAATGTATTGTTTTAGTTATGCAAATTATTACAGATACATTTTCACTAGTTTTTGACAACTAAGTATTGAAGAATAATTAATTTCTCAAGACAAGTTAATTTTATTTTATTATGTAATTATGCTTGTAAATGTATTATTTTAGTTATGAAAATTATTGCAGATATATTTTCACTAATTATTAAGCTGCAAAACTCTTTTTTTTCATATCAATTTGATCTATGGCTTCTACTATTTTACTATTTCCTTCTTCGCAGAAGTCTTATTTTGTTTTATATCATTTTGAATTGTTTTTGTTTTCTAATTACTTCCGCAATGTATAATTTTTATCTATTTTCTATCATACATCAGGTCTACACTTATTTATTTTAATACTAGCAGTAATACCCGGCGTTGCCCGGGGAACTTTGATTTTTCTCCTAATCTCTCATTGGAATGCTATTAAATTCTTCGAAAGTACATTCATGATGTCATAATGTTTAATTATTCAAATGGAACAAGGCTTATAGTCCTTCAACGGAATACACCACAGCTAGTATGTGCCTTTCAACGGCGGAAACCACAGCCATTAAATACTTAGCATCGCTGGACATCCTAGCCAGTACGTACTTAAGAACGCTCGTGACCACAGCTAGTATCAGTCTTGCAACGGCGAACCATCCCAGCTAGTAAGTGCTCGGAACAGCTGGGCACCACAGTTATTGTGTGCTTAAAACCGCTGGGCACAACAGCTATTACGTTCTTAGGAATGCTTCGTACCACAGCTAGTTCGTGTTCAGGAACGCTGGGCCACACAGCTACTCGTAGTATATGCCTTGCAACGGCGGGAAGCCCAGCTAGTAAGTTCTTAGGACCACTAGGAACCACAGCTAGTTCCTACTTAAGAACGCCGGTCACCTTAGATAGTATGCGCCTTGCAACACCGAATTTCGTATTTAAAATTAACATTCACGGAGGACATAACCAGTCGAATTTCAGCGATATCGACCGAGGGGAGGGGGGAGTTCCGGGGTAGGGGCTCAATTCAAAAATCCCAATAACTGCCGATGTAATGAATGTATCGACATCAAATTTCGTATTTAAAACTAAAATCCACTTAGGACAAAACCAGTCAAATTTCAGCGATATCGGCCGAGGGGAGGGGGGAGTTCCGGGGTGGGGGCTCAATACAAAAATCCCAATAACTGCCGATGTAATGAATGTATCGACATCAAATTTCGTATTTAAAACTAAAATCCACTTAGGACATAACCAAAATACAAACAAACCCCGTTTCAGTATAGAAGAAGTATAGAAGCCGGTGGAAGAGAATGGGTAGATAAGCGAAACTGAATTTAAAAATCCCAATAACTGCCGATGTAATGAATGTATCAACTTCAAATTTCGTATTTAAAATTATCATCCGCGGAGGACTTAACCAGTCAAATTTCAGCGATATCGGCCGAGGGGAGGGGGGAGTTCCGGGGTGGGGGCTCAATTCAAAAATCCCAATAACTGCCGATGTAATGAATGTATTGACATCAAATTTTGTATTTAGAACTAAAATCCACTTAGGCCATAACCAGTCAAATTTCAGCGATCTCGGCTGAGAGGAGGGGGGAGTTCCGGGGAGGGGGCTCAGTTCAAAAATCCACAACCTCCCTTCCGTTCGCAATTTTGTGACGTCGCACACTTTTTTTTTCAATTCGGCCTTCAAGAATACTACATATGAAATTTCATGACAATCCGACCATTAATCAATGAGTTAGCACTATTTTTATGCTTAGCCCCCCCTTACAACACCCCCTCCCGTTCGAAATTTTGGGACGCCACAAAGCCTATTATTCAATCGGTCTTGAAAGGATGCTACATGTGAAGTTTCATGAATATCCGTCCAGCCGTTTGGACGTGATGCTAGAACGAAAATACAAACAAACCCCGTTTCAGTATAGAAGAAGTATAGAAGCCGGTGGAAGAGAATGGGTAGATAAGCGAATCTGAATTTAAAAATCCCAATAACTGCCGATCTATGAATGTATCAACATCAAATTTCGTATTTAAAATTAACATTCACGGAGGACTCAACCAGTCAAATGTCAGCGATATCGGCCGAGGGGAGGGGGGAGTCCCGGGGTGGGGTCTCAATTCAAAAATCCCAATAACTGCCGATGTAATGAATGTATTGACATCAAATTTTGTATTTAAAACTAAAATCCACTTAGGCCATAACCAGTCAAATTTCAGCGATCTCGGCTGAGAGGAGGGGGGAGTTCCGGGGAGGGGGCTCAGTTCAAAAATCCACAACCTCCCTTCCGTTCGCAATTTTGTGACGTCGCACACTTTTTTTTTCAATTCGGCCTTCAAGAATACTACATATGAAATTTCATGACAATCCGACCATTAATCAATGAGTTAGCACTATTTTTATGCTTAGCCCCCCCTTACAACACCCCCTCCCGTTCGAAATTTTGGGACGCCACAAAGCCTATTATTCAATCGGTCTTGAAAGGATGCTACATGTGAAGTTTCATGAATATCCGTCCAGCCGTTTGGACGTGATGCTAGAACGAAAATACAAACAAACCCCGTTTCAGTATAGAAGAAGTATAGAAGCCGGTGGAAGAGAATGGGTAGATAAGCAAAACTGAATTTAAAAATCCCAATAACTGCTGATGTAATGAATGTATCAACTTCAAATTTCGTATTTAAAATTATCATCCGCGGAGGACTTAACCAGACAAATATCAGCGAAATCGGCCGAGGGGAGGGGGGAGTTCCGGGGTGGGGGCTCAATACAAAAATCCCAATAACTGCCGATGTAATGACTGTATCAACGTCAAATTTCGTATTTAAAACTAAAATTCACTTAGGACATAACCAGTCAAATTTCAGCGATCTCGGCTGAGGGGAGGGGGGAGTTCCGGGGAGGGGGCACAGTTCAAAAATCCACAACCTCCCTCCCGTTCGCAATTTTGTGACGTCGCACACTTTTTTTTTCTATTTGGCCTTCAAGAATACTACATATGAAATTTCATGACAATCCAACCATTAATCAATGAGTTAGCACTATTTTTATGCTTAGCCCCCCTTTACAACCCCCCCTCCCGTTCGAAATTTTGGTGCGCCACATAGCCTATTATTCAATCGGTCTTGAAAGGATGCTACATGTGAAGTTTTATGAATATTCGTCCAGCCGTTTGGGCGTGATGCTGGTATAAACATACAAACAAACCCCGTTCCAGTGTAGAAGTATAGAAGCCGGTGGAAGAGAATGGGTAGATAAGCGAATCTGAATTTAAAAATCCCAATAACTGCCGTTGTAATGAATGTATTGACATCAAATTTCGTATTTAAAACTAAAATCCACTTAGGCCATAACCAGTCAAATTTCAGCGATCTCGGCTGAGGGGAGGGGGGTGTTCCGGGGTGGGGGCTCAAATCAAAAATCCCAATAACTGCCGATGTAATGAATGTATTGACATCAAATTTCGTATTTATAACTAAAATCCACTTAGGACATAACCAGTCAAATTTCAGCGATCTCGGCTGAGAGGAGGGGAGAGTTCCGGGGAGGGGGCTCAGTTCAAAAATCCACAACCTCCCTTCCGTTCGCAATTTTGTGACGTCGCACACTTTTTTTTTCAATTCGGCCTTCAAGAATACTACATATGAAATTTCATGACAATCCAACCATTAATCAATGAGTTAGCACTATTTTTATGCTCAGCCCCCCTTTACAACCCCCCCTCCCGTTCGAAATTTTGGTGCGCCACATAGCCTATTATTCAATCGGTCTTGAAAGGATGCTACATGTGAAGTTTTATGAATATTCGTCCAGCCGTTTGGGCGTGATGCTGGTATAAACATACAAACAAACCCCGTTCCAGTGTAGAAGTATAGAAGCCGGTGGAAGAGAATGGGTAGATAAGCGAATCTGAATTTAAAAATCCCAATAACTGCCGATCTATGAATGTATCAACATCAAATTTCGTATTTAAAATTAACATTCACGGAGGACTCAACCAGTCAAATTTCAGCGATATCGGCCGAGGGGAGGGGGGAGTCCCGGGGTGGGGTCTCAATTCAAAAATCCCAATAACTGCCGATGTAATGAATGTATTGACATCAAATTTCGTATTTATAACTAAAATCCACTTAGGACATAACCAGTCAAATTTCAGCGATCTCGGCTGAGGGGAGGGGGGAGTTCCGTGGAGTGGGCTCAGTTCAAAAATCCACAACCCCCCTTCAGTTCACATGTGTGTGACGTCACATACTTTTTTTTCTATTTGGCCTTCAGGAATACTACCAGTGAAATTTCGTGACAATCCGACCAACCGTTACTGAGGTAGGACATCTTTTTTTTTGGGGCATTTTTCTTCCATAGTGGATCGGTGTCACCATATTTAAAGTCAGTCTGAACGTTGTGCTGACGTTGGCATAATCCGAAACCAGCACACTCTATGGCTCTGTCAGTTAACAAATATTAAATCTATAAACCGTTAAAAAGCAAGAAATTTGAAGAATGGAGTCTACCGAGCTCAGGATCGCCACTTAGAAATCTAGCTGAGGCACTTAGGTCAGATGTTTTAATCGGGAAGTTAAAAATAACTTTGAGCACTTCGTCCTTCGGATGGGACATTAAGCGATGATCCAGGGCTTTTTCGAATGTGAGGTACTCGATAATGAGACGTATGTTATGTAAATAAACCTGGGTAGGTCAATTTCCACTTAGGTTGAAAGCCTTGAGCACGTCGTCCTTCGGATGGGACTTTCCGGATATATCTGAATCTGTAGTATCAGTTTTAACAATTATTAAGCCTATAAACCGTTAAATAGCGCGAATTTTTTGAAAAACGTTTTCATTTTGATTTTTGTGTGGGGTTCAGATAATCCGGTCGTTCTCTATCAGTTTTAACAAATATTTAATCTATAAACCGTTAAAAAGCGAGAAATTTCAAGAATGGAGTCTACCGAGCTCAGGATCGGCACTTACAAATCTAGCTGAGGCACTTAGGTCAGATGTTTTAATCGGGAAGTGAAAAATAACTATGAGCACGTCGTCCTTCGGATGGGACTTTAAGCGATGTTCCAGGACTTTTTCGAATGTGAGGTACTCGATAATGAGACGTATGTTATGTAAATAAACCTGGGTAGGTGAAATTTCACTTAGGTTGAAAATAGCCTTGAGCACGTCGTCCTTCGGATGGGACTTTCCGGATAAATCTGAATCTGTCGTATCAGTTTTAACAATTATTAAGCCTATAAACCGTTAAATAGCGCAAATTTTTTGAAAAACATTTTTATTTTGATTTTTGTGTAGGATTCAGATAATCCGGTCGTTCTCTATCAGTTCTAACAAATATTAAATCTATAAACCGTTAAAAAGCGAGAAAGTTCAAGAATGGAGTCTACCGAGCTCAGGATCGCCACTTAGAAATCTAGTTGAGGCACTTAGGTCAGATGTTTCAATCGGGAAGTTAAAAAACACTTTGAGCACGTCGTCCTTCGGAAGGGACTTTAAGCGATGATCCAGGGCTTTTTCGAATGTGAGGTACTCGATAATGAGACGTATGTTATGTAAATAAACCTGGGTAGGTGAAATATCACTTAGGTTGAAAATAGCCTTGAGCACGTCGTCCTTCGGATGGGACTTTCCGGATAAATCTGAATCTCTCGTATCAGTTTTAACAATTATTAAGCCTATAAACCGTTAAATAGCGCAAATTTTTTGAAAAACATTTTTATTTTGATTTTTGTGTAGGATTCAGATAATCCGGTCGTTCTCTATCAGTTTTAACAAATATTAAATCTATAAACCGTTAAAAAGCGAGAAATTTCAAGAATGGAGTCTACCGAGCTCAGGATCGCCACTTAGAAATCTAGCTGAGGCACTTAGGTCAGATGTTTCAATCGGGAAGTTAAAAAACACTTTGAGCACGTCGTCCTTCGGATGGGACTTTAAGCGATGATCCAGGGCTTTTTCGAATGTGAGGTACTCGATAATGAGACGTATGTTATGTAAATAAACCTGGTTAGGTGAAATTTCACTTAGGTTGAAAATAGCCTTGAGCACGTCGTCCGTCGGATGGGACTTTTCGGATATATCTGATTCTGTCGTATCAGTTTTAACAATTATTAAGCCTATAAACCGTTAAATAGCGTGAATTTTTTGAAAAACATTTTTATTTTGATTTTTGTGTAGGATTCAGATAATCCGGTCGTTCTCTATCAGTTTTAACAAATATTAAATCTATAAACCGTTAAAAAGCGAGAAATTTCAAGAATGGAGTCTACCGAGCTCAGGATCGCCACTTAGAAATCTAGTTGAGGCACTTAGGTCAGATGTTTTAATCGGGAAGCTAAAAATAACTTTGAGCACGTCGTCCTTCGGATGAGACATTAAGCAATGATGCAGGGCTTTTTCGAATGTGAGGTACTCGATAATGAGACGTATGTTATGTAAATAAACCTGGGTAGGTCAATTTCTACTTAGGTTGAAAGCCTTGAGCACGTCGTCCTTCGGATGGGACTTTCCGGATAAATCTGAATCTGTCGTATCAGTTTTAACAATTATTAAGCCTATAAACCGTTAAATAGTTTTTGCAACGGCGGACCCCACAGCTAGTACGTAGTTAGAAACGCTCAGCATCACAGCTAGTATGTGTTCTGCAACGGCGGACCCCACCGCTAGTACCAAATTAGAAACGCTGGGCATCACCGCTAGTATGTTTTTGCAACGGCGGACCCCACAGCTAGTACGTTTTTAGGAACGCTGGGCCCTACAGCTAGTAGGTGCCTTGCAACTGCGGAGCCCACAGATAGTATGTAGTTAGAACCACAGGGCATCACAGCTAGTATGTGCCTCGCAACAGCGGACCCCACAGCTAGTACGTAATTAGGAACGCTGGGCATCACAGCTAGTAAGTGCCTTGCAACAGCGGACCCCACAGATAGTACGTTTTTAGGAACGCTGGGCCCTACAGCTTTTAAGTGCTTTGCAACAGCGGACCCCACAGTTAGCATGTAGTTAGAACCACTGGGCATCACAGCTAGTATGTGTTTTGCAACGGCGGACCCCACAGCTAGTACGTAGTTAGAAACGCTCAGCATCACAGCTAGTATGTGTTCTGCAACGGCGGACCCCACCGCTAGTACCTAGTTAGAAACGCTGGGCATCACAACTAGTATGTTTTTGTAACGGCGGACCCCACAGCTAGTACGTAGTTAGAACCACTGGGCATCACAGCTAGTGTATTTTTCTATTTGGCCATCAATAATAGTACATGTGAAATTCCATGACAATCCGATCATCCGTTAATGACCTATCACTATCTTCAAATTTAGGCCTACCCCCATACCCCCCCTCCCGTTCACAATTTTTTGACGTCACACCCTATTTTTCTATTTGGCCTTTATGAATACTACATGTGAAATTTCGTGACAATCCGATCATCCGTTAATGACATCACTATACTTATACTTAGGCCCCCATCAACCCACCATCCCGTTCAAAATTTTGTGACATATACACCCTATATTTCTATTTGGCTTTTAAGAATACTACATGTGAAATTCCATGACAATACGCCCAACCGTTATTGAGCTAGCTCTATATTTATACTTAGGCCCCCCCGCCACTACCCCCCCTCCCGTACAAAATTTTGAGCCGTCACACCGCCTATTTTTCTATTTGACATTCAGAAATACTACATGTGAAATTTCGTGACAATCTGACCAACCGTTATTGAGCCAGCACTATATTTATACTTAGGCCTATCCCCACAACCTCCCCTCCCGTTCAAAACTTTGGGTCGCCACACATCTTATATTTCTATTTGGATTTTAAAAATACTACATGTGAAATTTTGTGACAATCCGACCAATCTTTGAAGAGTTAGCACTATATTTATACTTAGGCCTACCCCCCCCCCCCCTCCCCCCGTTCAAATTTTTGGGACGCCACACACCTTTTTTTTTATTTGGTCTTCAGGAATACTACATGTGAAACTTCGTGACAATGCGACCAACCGTTAATGAGCTAGCTCTATATTTATACTTAGGCCCCCCTCAACCCCCCCTCCCGTTCAACACTTTAGAACGCCACACACCTTTTTTTCCTATTTGGCTTTTAAAAATACTACATGTGAAATTTCGTGACAATCCGACCATTAGTTAATGAGCTAGCTCTATATTTATACTTAGGCCCCCCACAACCCCCTCCCGTTCAAAACTTTGGGACGCCACACACCTTATTTTTCTATTTGGCCTTTAAGAATACTACATGTGAAATTTCGTGACAATCCGACCAACCGTTTAAGAGTTAGCTCTATATTTATACTTAGGCCCCCCCTCAACCCCCCCTCCCGTTCAAAACTTTGGGACGCCACACACCTTTTTTTCCTATTTGGCTTTTAAAAATACTACATGTGAAATTTCGTGACAATCCGACCAACCGTTGAAGAGTTTGCTCTATATTTATACTTAGGCCCCCCCACAACCCCCCCTCCCGTTCAAACTTTCGGTACGCTACACACCTCATATTTCTACTTGGTCTTTAAGAATACTACATGTGAAATTTCGTGACAATCCGACCAACCGTAATGAGGTAGGACTATTTTTATACTTAGGCCCCCCTTACAACCCTCCCTACCGTTCAAAATTCTGGGACGCCACATAGCCTATTATTCAATCGGGCTCAAAAGAATGCTACATGTGAAGTTTCATGAAGATCTGTCCAGCCGTTTGGGCGTGATGCTGGAACAAACATACAAACAAACACACACACAAACCCCGTTTCAGCTTTATTTATATAGACTAGCAGTAATACCCGGCGTTGCCCGGGGAACTTTGACTTTTCTACTATTATCTTCTATAAGTCTTTTAAATTCTTCAACAGTACATTCATGATGTTATAATTTTTAATTATTCATACGGAATAAGGCTTATAGTCCTTCAACGTCAAACACCCCAGCTAGTAAGTTTTTAGGACCCCTGGGCATCACATTTAGTATGCGTCTTTCAACGGCGGAAACCACAGATAGTGAATACTTAGCATCGCTGGACATCCTAGCCAGTGCGTACTTAAGAACGCTATTGACCGCAGCTAGTAAATGCCTTGCAACAGCGGACCCCACAGCGAATACATAGTTACTACTACTACATGTGCAATTCATGCCAATCCGCTTACCCTTTAACAGTACATTCATGATGTTATAATTTTCAATTATTCATACGGAATAAGGCTTATAGTCCTTCAACGTCAAACATCCCAGCTAGTAAGTTTTTAGGACCCCTGGGCATCACAGCTAGTATGCGTCTTTCAACGGCGGAAACCACAGATAGTGAATACTTAGCATCGCTGGACATCCTAGCCAGTGCGTACTTAAGAACGCTATTGACCGCAGCTAGTATGTGCCTCGCAAGAGCGGACCCCACAGCTAGTACGAAGTTAGGAACGCTGGGCATCACAGCTAGTGTCTTGCAACAGCGGACCCCACAGCTAGTACGTAGTTAGACCCACTGGGCATCACAGCTAGTATGTGTTTTGCAACGGCGGACCCCACAGCTAGTACGTAGTTAGAAACGCTGAGGATCACAGCTAGTATGCTTTTACAACGACGGACCCCACAGCTAGTACGTTTTTAGGAACGCTGGGCCCTACAGGTAGTAGGTGCCTTGCAACTGCGGACCCCACAGCTAGTACCTACGTAGTTAAATACGCTGGGCCACACTGCTAGCGCCTTGCAACAGCAGACCCCACAGCTAGTACGTAATTAGGAACGCTGGGCATCACAGCTAGTAAATGTCTTGTAGGTGCCTTGCAACAGCGAACCCCACAGCCAGTACATAGTTAGGAACGCTGGGGCTGAGCACTACAGTTAGTAAGTGCCTTGCAACAGCGGACCCCACAGCAAGTACGATATTAGGAACGCTGGGCATCACAGCTAGTAAATGTCTTGCAACAGTGAACCCCACAGCGAATACATAGTTACTACTACTACATGTGAAATTCATGACAATCCGATTACCCTTCAATGATTCAGCATTATTTTTATGCTTAGCCCCCCTCCCAAATTTTTAAAATGTCACATTGTGTATTTTTTTATTTGACCATCAAGAATACTACATGTGAAATTTCGTGACAATCCGATCATCCGTTAATGACTTATCACAATACTTATACTAAGGCCCCCATCAACCCACCCCCCCGTTCAAAATTTTGTGACATATACACTCTATTATTCTATTTGGCTTTTAATAATACTACATGTGAAATTCCATGACAATACGACCAACCGTTAATGAGCTAGCACTATATTTATACTTAGGCCCCCCCGCCACAACCCCCCCTCCCGTAAACAATTTTGAGCCGTCACACCGCCTATTTTTCTATTTGGCCTCCAGGAATACTACATGTGAAATTTCGTGACAATCCGATCATCCGTTAATGACTTATCACTATACTTATACTTAGGCCCCCATCAACCCACCCTCCCGTTCAAACTTTTGTGACATATACACCCTATATTTCTATTTGGCTTTTAAGAATCCTACATGTGAAATTCCATGACAATACGACCAACCGTTATTGAGCTACCACCATATTTATACTTAGGTCCCCCCGCCACTACCCCCCCTCCCGTACAAAATTTTGAGCCGTTACACCGCCTATTTTTTTATTTGGTCTTCAGGAATACTACATGTGAAACTTTGTGACAATTCGATCAACCGTTGATGAGCTAGCTCTATATTTATACTTAGGCCCCCCCACAACCCCCCCTCCCGTTCAAAACTTTGGGACGCCACACACCTTTTTTTCCTATTTGGCTTTTAAAAATACTACGTGAAATTTCATGACGATTCGCCCATTAGTTAATGAGTTAGCTCTATATTTATACTTAGGCCCCCCCACAACCCCCCCTCCCGTTCAAAACTTTGGGACGCCACACACCTTTTTTCCTATTTGGCTTTTAAAAATACTACGTGAAATTTCATGACGATTCGCCCATTAGTTAATGAGTTAGCTCTATATTTATACTTAGGCCCCCCCACTACCCCCCCCCCCTCTCGTAAAAAATTTTGAGCCGTCACACCGCCTATTTTTCTATTTGGTCTTCAGGAATACTCCATGTGAAATTTCGTGACAATCCGACCAACCGTTAAAGAGTTAGCTCTATATTTATACTTAGGCCCCCCCACAACCCTCCCTCCCGTTCAAAACTTTGGGACGCCACACACCTTTTTTTCCTATTTGGCTTTTCATGACGATTCGCCCATTAGTTAATGAGTTAGCTCTATATTTATACTTAGGCCCCCCCACTACCTCCCTCCCGTAAAAAATTTTGAGCCGTCACACCGCCTATTTTTTTTATTTGGTCTTCAGGAATACTACATGTGAAACTTCGTGACAATCTGACCAACTGTTAAAGAGTTGGCTCTATATTTATACTTAGGCCCCCCCACAACCCCCCCTCCCGTTCAAAACTTTGGGACGCCACACACTTTTTTTTCCTGTTTGGCTTTTAAAAATACTACATGTGAAATTTCATGACGATTCGCCCATTAGTTCATGAGTTAGCTCTATATTTATACTTAGGCCCCCCCACAACCCCCCCTCCCGTTCAAAACTTTGGGACGCCACACACCTTTTTTTCCTGTTTGGCTTTTAAAAAGACTACGTGTGAAATTTCATGACAATTTGACCATTAGTTAATGAGTTAGCACTATTTATATACTTAGGCCCCCCTTACAACCCCCCCTCCCGATCAAAATTTTGGGACGCCACATAGCCTATTATTCAATCAGGCTCAAAAGAATGCTACATGGGAAGTTTCATAAAAATTCGTCCATCAGTTTGGGCGTGATGCTGGAACAAACATACATACATACATACAAACAAACATACAAACAAACAAACAAACCCCGTTTCAGCTTTATTAATATAGATTATATCACAATGTACACAAGTTTTAATTTGTGTTCATATCTATACATACATCTTTTTTTTTTGGCATTTTTCTTCCATAGTGGATCGGTGTCACCATATTTAAAGTCAGTCTGAACGTTGTGCTGACGTTGGCATAATCCGAAACCAGCACACTCTATGGCTCTGTCAGTTAACAAATATTAAATCTATAAACCGTTGAAAAGCAAGAAATTTGAAGAATGGAGTCTACCGAGCTCAGGATCGCCACTTAGAAATCTAGCTGAGGCACTTAGGTCAGATGTTTTCATCGGGAAGTTAAAAATAACTTTGAGCACTTCGTCCTTCGGATGGGACATTAAGCGATGATCCAGGGCTTTTTCGAATGTGAGGTACTCGATAATGAGACGTATGTTATGTAAATAAACCTGGGTAGGTCAATTTCCACGTAGGTTGAAAGCCTTGAGCACGTCGTCCTTCGGATGGGACTTTCCGGATATATCTGAATCTGTAGTATCAGTTTTAACAATTATTAAGCCTATAAACCGTTAAATAGCGCGAATTTTTTGAAAAACGTTTTCATTTTGATTTTTGTGTGGGGTTCAGATAATCCGGTCGTTCTCTATCAGTTTTAACAAATATTAAATCTATAAACCGTTAAAAAGCGAGAAATTTGAAGAATGGAGTCTTCCGAGCTCAGGATCGCCACTTACAAATCTAGCTGAGGCACTTAGGTCAGATGTTTCAATTGGGAAGTTAAAAAACACTTTGAGCACGTCGTCCTTCGGATGGGACTTTAAGCGATGATCCAGGGCTTTTTCGGATGTGAGGTACTCGATAATGAGACGTATGTTATGTAAATAAACCTGGTTAGGTGAAATTTCACTTAGGTTGAAAATAGCCTTGAGCACGTCGTCCGTCGGATGGGACTTTTCGGATATATCTGATTCTGTCGTATCAGTTTTAACAGTTATTAAGCCTATAAACCGTTAAATAGCGTGAATTTTTTGAAAAACATTTTTATTTTGATTTTTGTGTAGGATTCAGATAATCCGGTCGTTCTCTATCAGTTTTAACAAATATTAAATCTATAAACCGTTAAAAAGCGAGAAATTTCAAGAATGGAGTCTACCGAGCTCAGGATCGCCACTTAGAAATCTAGTTGAGGCACTTAGGTCAGATGTTTTAATCGGGAGCTAAAAATAACTTTGAGCACGTCGTCCTTCGGATGGGACATTAAGCAATGATCCAGGGCTTTTTCGAATGTGACGTACTCGATAATGAGACGTATGTTATGTAAATAAACCTGGGTAGGTCAATTTCTACTTAGGTTGAAAGCCTTGAGCACGTCGTCCTTCGGATGGGACTTTCCGGATAAATCTGAATCTGTCGTATCAGTTTTAACAATTATTAAGCCTATAAACCGTTAAATAGCGCAAATTTTTTGAAAAACATTTTTATTTTGATTTTTGTGTAGGATTCAGATAATCCGCTCGTTCTCAGAGAGGTACTCGATAATGAGACGTATGTTATGTAAATAAACCTGGGTAGGTGAAATTTCACTTAGGTTGAAAATAGCCTTGAGCACGTCGTCCTTCGGATGGGACTTTCCGGATAAATCTGAATCTGTCGTATCAGTTTTAACAATTATTAAGCCTATAAACCGTTAAATAGCGCGAATTTTTTGAAAAACATTTTTATTTTGATTTTTGTGTAGGATTCAGATAATCCGGTCGTTCTCTATCAGTTTTAACAAATATTAAATCTATAAACCGTTAAAAAGCGAGAAATTTCAAGAATGGAGTCTACCGAGCTCAGGATCGCCACTTAGAAATCTAGTTGAGGCACTTAGGTCAGATGTTTCAATCGGGAAGTTAAAAAACACTTTGAGCACGTCGTCCGTCGGATGGGACTTTTCGGATATATCTGATTCTGTCGTATCAGTTTTAACAGTTATTAAGCCTATAAACCGTTAAATAGCGTGAATTTTTTGAAAAACATTTTTATTTTGATTTTTGTGTAGGATTCAGATAATCCGGTCGTTCTCTATCAGTTTTAACAAATATTAAATCTATAAACCGTTAAAAAGCGAGAAATTTCAAGAATGGAGTCTACCGAGCTCAGGATCGCCACTTAGAAATCTAGTTGAGGCACTTAGGTCAGATGTTTTAATCAGGAAGCTAAAAATAACTTTGAGCACGTCGTCCTTCGGATGGGACATTAAGCAATGATCCAGGGCTTTTTCGAATGTGACGTACTCGATAATGAGACGTATGTTATGTAAATAAACCTGGGTAGGTCAATTTCTACTTAGGTTGAAAGCCTTGAGCACGTCGTCCTTCGGATGGGACTTTCCGGATAAATCTGAATCTGTCGTATCAGTTTTAACAATTATTAAGCCTATAAACCGTTAAATAGCGCGAATTTTTTGAAAAACGTTTTTATTTTGATTTTTGTGTAGGATTCAGATAATCCGCTCGTTCTCTATCAGTTTTAACAAATATTTTTTTTTTTTTTTTTTTTTTTTTTTTTTTTTTTTTTTTTTAATGGCTCCAAGGCGTAATTGCCCTATATAGCCTGACACAATGTTTCAATGATGTTTGAGTTTTTTGGGGAAACCCAGGAGGGCCAGAGACCCGGGGCGGAAACAGAAGGCCCCCAACGACGCAAGCCATCAGCCCCACACCAGCCCCCACCCCCCCATCGTCCCCCTCCTATCTTTACTAAATTTCTATTTTATTTCGTTTTATAAATTGGAATATAGTAGGAATGAATTTGTCTTGGGAAGTTACTAACTGAGTGAGAAAATTTTCGACATTCTGCAACATTACACATCCCTGTCTTGAATCGTCATATTTTATACATGACACAAAGATGTGTAACATGTCTTCCATATCACCGCATATATCGCAGTTCGGAGTATCAGCGAGTCTCATTAAATAAAGGTACTTGTTAACCCTGCCGTGGCCGGTTCTTATCCTGGTCAGGATAACGATCTGTGTCCTGCTAAGTTGTCTGTCTGTCCTGGTGAACCAGGGGACCTGCCTGGGACTCTTCTGGATCCTGTAGTAAAACTGTCCCTTGGTGTGACATGTTTCCTCGAAGCTCTTCCTCCATCTCTCTCCTGTCTCCCGTCTGACCTCCTGGAATAGGTCGTACACAGGTACGTACTGTTCACTTCTCACTTCTCTCAACTCTTCTGTCTGTTTGGCCAACGAGTCAGCCCTCTCATTCCCATACAGATTCACGTGTCCCGGTACCCATTGTATGACGTAGTCATTCTCAGTCTTATCAAGGAGTTTTATTATGTCATTCAGAATAACGTTATTTGTACTGCATCTGTACATATATTTTAACTGTTGGATGGAGACTTTTGAATCGGTTAGGATTACAATGCGATAGTTATTAAAATGACTTTCAGTATAACCTATAGCTGTTTTTATCGCTTCAAGTTCTGCATTATTTATGGATAATAATTTGTGAAGTTTGTGGTTTATTGAATGGTGTGTTTGTGGATCATAAATTCCTATCCCTACGTTGTCTTGAGACTTAGAGGCGTCAGTAAAAATTCTGTAGGTGTCTCTATATAATGTGTCCAGGTGATCCAGCGTCATATGTTTCAGAACTACTGGGTTTAGTGTTTTTTTGCTTACATTTAAGTTAGGAATGTTGGTGTGTGTTTCTACTGTGATTTGGGTTATTGGTCGAAATGTATCAAATTTGTAAGGGCCGTTGTTTGGTTTGATGAGTTGTTTAATGTCTTGTAGTTGGAGGTTCTGTGTTGTAAGGTAAGTATTGAGTTGGGGGTTTTGATTGTTTATCAGTGTGTGCAATGGGTGGCACTGGTCTGAGTATATTTTGATGAGTTTTTTTTGGATGAGCCATTCCCTTCGAAGATTGAGCGGTATTTCCCCGGCTTCCGAGAGAAGGACATGGACGGGCGTGGTTCGAAAGGATCCTAGACATATTCTTAAAGCTTGGTTCTGAATGGTTTGAAGTTTGTGGATGAGAGGGGACTTCGAGCTATGGTAGATTTCACATCCGTAATCAGAGAGAGGCCTCACTATTGCTTTATACAGGATGAGCATGTTAGTAGGGTGAGCACCCCAGCTGATACCTGCCAGGGCTTTTAGAACATTTATACTTTTTTTAGATTTTGTAATTATTTCATCTAAATGAGTTTTAAAATTTAGTTTATTATCTAATGTTAGACCTAAAAATTTTTTTTGTTTTTCAGCATTAATGGATTTGTTGTTTACTTCCAACTTGATAATTTCAAATTTTATTCTTTTCTTCGTGAAAGGAACCAGTGCACATTTGTCCGGGTTTATTGTTAATTTGAGTTTGTCTAGTACCCTTGTAATGTGGTTGTATCCCTCGAGTATGATGTGAGTGGCTGTGTCTATTGTCCGTTGGGTGGTGAATATGACGATGTCGTCGGCATACTGGATGAGGGTGAGTTGCTGAGGCAGGTCGTGATGGAGCTGGTTGGTGTAGATGTTGAAGAGGAGAGGAGACCAGACGTCCCCCTGCAGGAGCCCCCGCTCGCTCTCCCCCACCACCTCCCCCTCGGCCGTCTTGATGAAGAATCTCTTCTTTCGGATGCATTCGTAGATCCATCTAATTATCTTGTCCGGCACTCTGCTTTCTATTAGTCTGTCCATCAGGCTTTGGGTTTGGACATTATCATAAGCCTTATTGATATCGATGAATAGTGCAAGGAGTATCTGCTTCTTTCTGAATGCTTCTTCTACGGCACTGACTAGCAACATGAGGGCATCCGCAGTTGACCTGCACTTTCTAAATCCCAGGGAGTAGGGGCTCAACAGTCGATGTTTCTCTACAAACCATTCCAATCGGTTTTTTATCATACCATTTATGATCTTAGCCAGACATGGGATCAGGGCTATTCCACGATATGAACTTACTAACTCCAGGTTTTTATGTGGTTTTGGAATGGGAATGATGTTAATGTTCCGCCACTCCTCCGGTAGTTCGCATCTAGAAAACATACCATTGTACATTTCTAGTAATGTTTCCTTTGCTTCGGTGGGGAGATACTTCACCATTTCATAGTTGACTTCATCCCTGCCAGGTGCGCTACCTTTCTTTCTGTAGAGGACTGCTTCTAGCTCCGACATCTGGAATGGTTGAGTCATGAACGGGACTTCACTGTCGTCACAGTGCCTTCTCCTCAGTGGGATCACATATGTACCCAGTTTCTCCTCCTTTCTGATTGAAGCTAGAAAGTCAGTAGCTGCATTTTTATTTTCTATTATCTTGTTTTTTTCTTGTTGAAATTTGCCTCGGATCGCTCTTATGTTTTTCCACATAACATTTAGCATATTAGGAGTGACGTTTTCCGTAAATTCTATCCAACATTTTTTTTTTTCTTCTCTTATCAATTTTTTTGTTAAGTTAATTTTTTGTCTCATTTCTTTATAAGTCTGAAGTGTCATATTCTTCTTGAAGTTTTTGATTGAATCTATTTTTCCTTCATGTGCTTTTTTTATATCATCATTCCACCAGCATTTTGCCTTGACTTTGCGATTTGGTCCGGTCTTATGTCGTGGAATAGCTTTGTCTCCAGCCCTGTTCATGATGGCTATCAGGTGGTTGATGTTAGTTATGCTGGTGGTCGCTAACTCCTTTTCGACTTCCGTCTGATACGTGGTGTAGTCTGCCTGTCTGAAGTTCCTCCGGTCAGTGTACGGTCTGTTCGGGGTGAGTGGAGTGTCCAGCTGTGCTTGGGTGAGGATGGGAAGGTGGTCGCTACCCATCGAGTCGTCCAACACCTGCCAAATGAGGCTGTGAACCAGGTCTGGGGTGGCTAGGGTTAAGTCCACACAGGACCGAGCTTGGCTCGGCTGAGTTAGTCGGGTTTCAGATCCGTCGTTCAGTAAGATCAGCCGAGAGTCGTCCAGTTCTTCACTAATCAGTCGTCCTTGTCTTGACTCACTACTACTGCCCCACACCGGGCTGTTCCCATTTAAATCTCCACAAAGTATAGAAAAGTTTTTACTTTCTACTTCAAAAAATAATTTCTTAATTTGATTTTTATTGAGGTAATTATTAGGAGCTATATAAACATTAAATATTGATATTTTAGGTCGGGAGTTTACAATTTGAATTCCGATGACTTCTATATTGTTAATGGGTTGAATGTCTATTTTTTCAAAAATTAACCCCTTATGGAGGAGGAACGCCACCCCTCCGTAGCCATCGCTCCGGTCCTGCCTATAGAGTTGATAGTTGGCCGTCGAGAAGGTCAGTTCCGGTCTAAGCCACGTCTCCTGAAAAACTCCCACGTGAATCCCATTTACGTTTAGAAAATTAGTTATTTCTGACCATTTATTTTTGATACTTCGACAGTTTAACTGCACAATGTTTATATTTTGATTTTGAATTTTAGTCATAGAATTTTAAAGCTTTTGTAAATGTATTTTATGTTACCAATTGTTTAAAAACGAGAAGAAAAAAAAATAATAATACGAGACCTGACAAATAAAAGAAAAAAAAACAAACAGATTATTTGCGACACAGTAAATGTAGGGATTGTATGTATCAATTGTCCTTGCCTTTCTGCGATATTGATGATCCTACTTGAGGATTAATTTTATTTACTATTTCTTGATTTTCGTCGACAATATTATACAAAGTTCCACCTACTAAATTAATTAGATCTATCTCGTTGTTTTCTTTTGAACTTATTTTGTGAATTAACTGGGTCAGCATGTCGATCAGTCGTTCCTGAACGGTAGTTTTATGAGGATTGTTGGTTATAGGACGGGATATGGATGTAGTTGAACCGGAAACCAGAGGAAAGGGGGGTGGCGGTCGGGGGGGCGAGCTGAGAGGCGAGGAAGAGGGTCGTTTCGTAGATATCGTTTTCGTAATTCGACCATAGCTCGGACCTGGCACGGGTGATATCATTGCCGCTCTTGGCATGAAATTTATATTTTTTACTGTCGGTAGATCAGGGTATTCTGTTAGAGCTGAGAATCTATTAAACGAAACAAAATTACTTTTCTTGTGAGTTTCAGCGGCCTCTTTATATAGGATTCCCTTTTCTGCCATGGTTCGCTTGATGCTTTTTTGTCTGTTATATTCGGTACAGTTGTTCCTATCAGTGGGCTTGTGGGGTGTT
This sequence comes from Aradus depressus, assembly GCA_963662175.1. Lineage (NCBI taxonomy): Eukaryota > Metazoa > Arthropoda > Insecta > Hemiptera > Aradidae > Aradus > Aradus depressus. Next base: position 14,029,948 of record OY759214.1, on the reverse strand, counting down.
TTGCAATGGATGCAATTAGTCAGGTTGGGACAGGAATCTTCTTCGTGGTCCGGCTCTTCCCGACCGCAATTACCGCATCTAATTTTACTTTTACAGAATTTTTTAATATGGTTGAAATTATAGCAACGGAAACATTGAACTACATTATAAACATATGGTTCTACTTTACGCGGTGCTAAAAACAAATGTACTTTTTCAGGAAGATTTTGAGAGTAAAAGTAAATTTTAACAGACCCGGAATTTACATATTTAGTTTCCCCGGTCTCGTCTCTTATCCTTCTCTTTATGCGAACAACATCCAAGATTGTGGTTTTACTTGACAAATTTTCTTTAATTTCACATTCTTCCATGTCGAGGGGGATGTTTCGGATTACTCCTATTCTATTGACACATTGTATCGGAATATATGCTTCACATTTCAGTATTTTAATAACTGGGTGGGATACAAAGGAATTAGCCAGGTCCGGTTTCAGAAAATTTACTTTGACTTTTTTATTATTCACTCTGTTAATTTCTATAAATTTTACATTATATTGCATCAATATTTTACCCACCTTTATTTCATGTAAGTCGTATTCTGCTTGTAATATTACATAAAACGGGCCTTGAAAATAAGGCAGGTATTTAGCGTTAATTTTTTTTGCTACTGTCTCCTTGTTATTCATTGACTCATTTATATTTATATTTTGACCTGTGTCAGTAATATCTGGAGGCTCCGAGTCCTCCATTTTCTTATTAACTAAAACTAAAACTATTAACTGGTATGAAATCAATCGAGATAAATAATATTAGATATATGAATTAACAAAGAAGAGAAAAAAAAGGAACTTAGCTGTGTATACGAGTTGAGTGAGTTAATCCTCTGGACACGATGTAAACTCTACCACTGGTAACCACAGACTGAACAAATATTTAATCTATAAACCGTTAAAAAGCGAGAAATTTTAAGAATGGAGTCTACCGAGCTCAGGATCGCCACTTAGAAATCTAGCTGAGGCACTTAGGTCAGATGTTTTAATCGGGAAGTGAAAAATAACTATGAGCACGTCGTCCTTCGGATGGGACTTTAAGCGATGTTCCAGGACTTTTTCGAATGTGAGGTACTCGATAATGAGACGTATGTTATGTAAATAAACCTGGGTAGGTGAAATTTCACTTAGGTTGAAAATAGCCTTGAGCACGTCGTCCTTCGGATGGGACTTTCAGGATAAATCTGAATCTGTCGTATCAGTTTTAACAATTATTAAGCCTATAAACCGTTAAATAGCGTGAATTTTTTGAAAAACATTTTTATTTTGATTTTTGTGTAGGATTCAGATAATCCGCTCGTTCTCTATCTGTTTTAACAAATATTTAATCTATAAACCGTTAAAAAGCGAGAAATTTGAAGAATGGAGTCTACCGAGCTCAGGATCGCCACTTAGAAATCTAGTTGAGGCACTTAGGTCAGATGTTTTAATCGGGAAGCTAAAAATAACTTTGAGCACGTCGTCCTTCGGATGGGACATTAAGCAATGATCCAGGGCTTTTTCGAATGTGACGTACTCGATAATGAGACGTATGTTATGTAAATAAACCTGGGTAGGTCAATTTCTACTTAGGTTGAAAGCCTTGAGCACGTCGTCCTTCGGATGGGACTTTCCGGATAAATCTGAATCTGTCGTATCAGTTTTAACAATTATTAAGCCTATAAACCGTTAAATAGCGCAAATTTTTTGAAAAACATTTTTATTTTGATTTTTGTGTAGGATTCAGATAATCCGCTCGTTCTCAGAGAGGTACTCGATAATGAGACGTATGTTATGTAAATAAACCTGGGTAGGTGAAATTTCACTTAGGTTGAAAATAGCCTTGAGCACGTCGTCCTTCGGATGGGACTTTCCGGATAAATCTGAATCTGTCGTATCAGTTTTAACAATTATTAAGCCTATAAACCGTTAAATAGCGCGAATTTTTTGAAAAACATTTTTATTTTGATTTTTGTGTAGGATTCAGATAATCCGGTCGTTCTCTATCAGTTTTAACAAATATTAAATCTATAAACCGTTAAAAAGCGAGAAATTTCAAGAATGGAGTCTACCGAGCTCAGGATCGCCACTTAGAAATCTAGTTGAGGCACTTAGGTCAGATGTTTCAATCGGGAAGTTAAAAAACACTTTGAGCACGTCGTCCGTCGGATGGGACTTTTCGGATATATCTGATTCTGTCGTATCAGTTTTAACAGTTATTAAGCCTATAAACCGTTAAATAGCGTGAATTTTTTGAAAAACATTTTTATTTTGATTTTTGTGTAGGATTCAGATAATCCGGTCGTTCTCTATCAGTTTTAACAAATATTAAATCTATAAACCGTTAAAAAGCGAGAAATTTCAAGAATGGAGTCTACCGAGCTCAGGATCGCCACTTAGAAATCTAGTTGAGGCACTTAGGTCAGATGTTTTAATCAGGAAGCTAAAAATAACTTTGAGCACGTCGTCCTTCGGATGGGACATTAAGCAATGATCCAGGGCTTTTTCGAATGTGACGTACTCGATAATGAGACGTATGTTATGTAAATAAACCTGGGTAGGTCAATTTCTACTTAGGTTGAAAGCCTTGAGCACGTCGTCCTTCGGATGGGACTTTCCGGATAAATCTGAATCTGTCGTATCAGTTTTAACAATTATTAAGCCTATAAACCGTTAAATAGCGCAAATTTTTTGAAAAACATTTTTATTTTGATTTTTGTGTAGGATTCAGATAATCCGCTCGTTCTCTATCAGTTTTAACAAATATTTAATCTATAAACCGTTAAAAAGCGAGAAATTTTAAGAATGGAGTCTACCGAGCTCAGGATCGCCACTTAGAAATCTAGCTGAGGCACTTAGGTCAGATGTTTTAATCGGGAAGTGAAAAATAACTATGAGCACGTCGTCCTTCGGATGGGACTTTAAGCGATGTTCCAGGACTTTTTCGAATGTGAGGTACTCGATAATGAGACGTATGTTATGTAAATAAACCTGGGTAGGTGAAATTTCACTTAGGTTGAAAATAGCCTTGAGCACGTCGTCCTTCGGATGGGACTTTCAGGATAAATCTGAATCTGTCGTATCAGTTTTAACAATTATTAAGCCTATAAACCGTTAAATAGCGTGAATTTTTTGAAAAACATTTTTATTTTGATTTTTGTGTAGGATTCAGATAATCCGCTCGTTCTCTATCTGTTTTAACAAATATTTAATCTATAAACCGTTAAAAAGCGAGAAATTTGAAGAATGGAGTCTACCGAGCTCAGGATCGCCACTTAGAAATCTAGTTGAGGCACTTAGGTCAGATGTTTCAATCGGGAAGTTAAAAAACACTTTGAGCACGTCGTCCTTCGGATGGGACTTTAAGCGATGATCCAGGGCTTTTTCGAATGTGAGGTACTCGATAATGAGACGTATGTTATGTAAATAAACCTGGTTAGGTGAAATTTCACTTAGGTTGAAAATAGCCTTGAGCACGTCGTCCGTCGGATGGGACTTTTCGGATATATCTGATTCTGTCGTATCAGTTTTAACAGTTATTAAGCCTATAAACCGTTAAATAGCGTGAATTTTTTGAAAAACATTTTTATTTTGATTTTTGTGTAGGATTCAGATAATCCGGTCGTTCTCTATCAGTTTTAACAAATATTAAATCTATAAACCGTTAAAAAGCGAGAAATTTCAAGAATGGAGTCTACCGAGCTCAGGATCGCCACTTAGAAATCTAGCTGAGGGACTTAGGTCAGATGTTTTAATCGGGAAGTGAAAAATAACTATGAGCACGTCGTCCTTCGGATGGGACTTTAAGCGATGTTCCAGGACTTTTTCGAATGTGAGGTACTCGATAATGAGACGTATGTTATGTAAATAAACCTGGGTAGGTGAAATTTCACTTAGGTTGAAAATAGCCTTGAGCACGTCGTCCTTCGGATGGGACTTTCCGGATAAATCTGAATCTGTCGTATCAGTTTTAACAATTATTAAGCCTATAAACCGTTAAATAGCGCAAATTTTTTGAAAAACATTTTTATTTTGATTTTTGTGTAGGATTCAGATAATCCGGTCGTTCTCTATCAGTTTTAACAAATATTAAATCTATAAACCGTTAAAAAGCGAGAAATTTCAAGAATGGAGTCTACCGAGCTCAGGATCGCCACTTAGAAATCTAGTTGAGGCACTTAGGTCAGATGTTTCAATCGGGAAGTTAAAAAACACTTTGAGCACGTCGTCCTTCGGATGGGACTTTAAGCGATGATCCAGGGCTTTTTCGAATGTGAGGTACTCGATAATGAGACGTATGTTATGTAAATAAACCTGGGTAGGTGAAATATCACTTAGGTTGAAAACAGCCTTGAGCACGTCGTCCTTCGGATGGGACTTTAAGCGATGATCCAGGGCTTTTTCGAATGTGAGGTACTCGATAATGAGACGTATGTTATGTAAATAAACCTGGTTAGGTGAAATTTCACTTAGGTTGAAAATAGCCTTGAGCACGTCGTCCGTCGGATGGGACTTTTCGGATATATCTGATTCTCTCGTAACAGTTTTAACAATTATTAAGCCTATAAACCGTTAAATAGCGTGAATTTTTTGAAAAACATTTTTATTTTGATTTTTGTGTAGGATTCAGATAATCCGGTCGTTCTCCATCAGTTCTAACAAATATTAAATCTATAGCAGTTATACCCGGCGTTGCCCGGGGAACTTTGATTTTTCTCCCAATATCTTCTATAACGCTATTCAGTTCCTCGACAGTACATTCATGATGTTATAATTTTCAATTATTCATACGGAATAAGGCTTATAGTCCTTCAGCTGTTGTAACGCTAGTAAGTTTTTAGGACCCCTGGGCACCACAGCTAGTATGCGCCTTTCAACGGCGGAAGCCACACCTAGTGAATACTTAGCATCGCTGGACGTCCTAGTCAGTGCGTACTTAAGAACGTTTGTGACCACAGCTAGTATGTGGCTTGCAACGCTGAGCACCACAGCTAGTACGTAGTAGGGAATGCTGGGCATCATAGCTAGTATGTGCCTTGCGACGGCGGACCCAACAGCTAGTACGTAGTTAGGAACGCTGGTCACCACAGCTAGTATGTGGCTCGCAACAGCGGACCCCACAGCTAGTACGAAGTTAGGAACGCTGGGCATCACAGCTATTAAGTGCCTTGCAACAGCGGACCCCACAGCTAGTATGTAGTTAAATACGCTGGGCATTACAGTTAGTAAGTGCTTTGCAACAGCGAACTTCACAGCTAGTACATAGTTAGGAACGCTGGGCACTACAGCTAGTAAATGCCTTGCAACAACGGACCCCACAGCTAGTACGATATTAGGAACCCTGGGCATCACAGCTAGTATGCTTTTGCAACGACGGACCCCACAGCTAGTAGGTTTTTAGGAACGCTGGGCCCTACAGGTAGTAGGTGCCTTGCAACTGCGAACCCCACAGATAGTATGTAGTTAGAACCACAGGGCATCACGGCTAGTATGAGTTTTGCAACGGCGGACCCCACAGCTAGTACCTACGAGTGAAATACGCTGGGCCACACTGCTAGCGCCTTGCAACAGCAGACCCCACAGCTAGTACGTAATTAGAAACGCTGGGCATTACAGCTAGTAAATGTCTTATAGGTGCCTTGCAACAGCGAACCCCACAGCCAGTACATAGTTAGGAACGCTGGGGCTGAGCACTACAGCTAGTAAGTACCTTGCAACAGCGGACCCCACAGCTAGTACGATATTAGGAACGCTGGACATCACAGCTAGTAAATGTCTTGCAACAGTGAACCCCACAGCGAATACATAGTTACTACTACTACATGTGAAATTCATGACAATCCGATTCATGACAATACGACCAACCGTTAATGAGCTAACTCTATATGTATATTTAGCCCCCCCCACAACCCTCCTTCCTGTTCAAAATTTTGGGCCGTCACACACCTAATATTTCTATTTGACCTTTAGGAATACTACATGTGAAATTTCATGACAATTCGACCATTAGTTAATGAGTTAGCACTATTTATATAGGTAGGCCCCCTTACAACCCCCCCTCCCGATCAAAACTTTGGAACGCCACACACCTTATTTTTCTTTTTGGCCTTCAGGAATACTCCATGTGAAATTTTGTGACAATCCGACCAACCGTTAAAGAGTTAGCTCTATATTTATACTTAGGCCCCCCACAACCCCCCCTCCCGTTCAAAACTTTGGGACGCCACACACCTTTTTTTCCTATTTGGCTTTTAAAAATACTACATGTGAAATTTCATGACGATTCGCCCATTAGTTAATGAGTTAGCTCTATATTTATACTTAGGCCCCCCAACTACCCCCCCCTCCCGTAAAAAATTTTGAGCCGTCACACCGCCTATTTTTCTATTTGGTCTTCAGGAATACTCCATGTGAAATTTCGTGACAATCCGACCAACCGTTAAAGAGTTAGCTCTATATTTATACTTAGGCCTCCCCACAACCCCCCCTCCCGTTCAAAACTTTGGGACGCCACACACCTTTTTTTCCTATTTGGCTTTTAAAAATACTACATGTGAAATTTCATGACGATTCGCCCATTAGTTAATGAGTTAGCACTATTTATATACTTAGGCCCCCCTTACAACCCCCCCTCCCGATGAAAACTTTGGGACGCCACACACCTTATTTTTCTATTTGGCCTTCAGGAATACTCCATGCGAAATTTCGTGACGATTCGCCCATTAGTTAATGAGTTAGCTCTATATTTGTACTTAGGCCCCCCTTACAACCCCCCCTCCCGTTCAAAACTTTGGGACGCCACACACCTTATTTTTCTATTTGGCCTTCAGGAATACTCCATGTGAAATTTCGTGACAATCCGACCAACCGTTAAAGAATTAGCTCTATATTTATACTTAGGCCCCCCCACAACCCCCCCTTCCGTTCAAAACTTTGGTACGCCACACACCTTTTTTTCCTATTTGGCTTTTAAAAATACTACATGTGAAATTTCATGACGATTCGCCCATTAGTTAATGAGTTAGCTCTATATTTATACTTAGGCCCCCCCACAACCCCCCCTCCCGTTCAAAACTTTGGGACGCCACACACCTTTTTTTCTTGTTTGGCTTTTAAAAAGACTACCTGTAAAATTTCATGACAATTCGCCCATTAGTTAATGAGTTAGCACTATTTTTATACTTAGGCCCCCCCACAACCCCCCCTCCCGATCAAAATTTTGGGACGCCACACACCTCTTTTTCCTATTTGGCTTTTAAAAATACTACATGTGAAATTTCATGACGATTCGCCCATTAATTAATGAGTTAGCTCTATATTTATACTTAGGCCCCCCCACAACCCCCCCTCCCGTTCAAAACTTTGGGACGCCACACACCTTTTTTTCCTGTTTGGCTTTTAAAAAGACTACGTGTGAAATTTCAGGACAATTCGACCATTAGTTAATGTGTTAGCACTATTTATATACTTAGGCCCCCCTTACAACCCCCCCTCCCGTTCAAAATTTTGAGACGCCACATAGCCTATTATTCAATCGGGCTCAAAAGAATGCTACATGTGAAGTTTCAAGAAGATCCGTCCAGCGGTTTGGGCGTGATGCTGGAACAAACATACAAACAAACCCCGTTTCAGCTTTATTAATATAGACTAGCAGTAATACCCAGCGTTGCCCGGGGAACTTTGAATTTTCTCTCAATATCTCCTGTAAGTCTATTCAATCCTTCGACACCACATTCATGATGTTATAATTTTCGATTATTCATACGGAATAAGGCTTGTAGTCCTTCAACTATAGTAACGCTGGTAAGTTTTTAAGACCCCTAGGCACCACAGCTAGTATGCGCCTTTCAACGGCGGAAACCCCAGCTAGTGAATACTTGGCATCGCTGGGCACCACAGCTAGTAAGAAGTTAGGAACGCTGACGGCGGACCCCACATCTAGTACGTAGTTAGGAACGCTGGGCACCACAGCTAGTATGTGCCTTGCGACGGCGAACACCACATTTAGTACGTAGTTAGGAACGCTGGGCACCACGGCTAGTATGTTCCTTGCAACAGCGGACCCCACAGCGAATACATAGTTACTACTACATGTGAAATTCATGACAATCCGATTACCCTTTAATCAATCAGCATTTTTTTTCCTTTTTGGCTTTTAAAAATACTACATGTGAAATTTCATGACAATTCGACCATTAGTTAATGAGTTAGCACTATTTATATACTTAGGCCTCCCTTACTACCCCCCCTCCCGATCAAAATTTTGGGACGCGACGTAGCCTACTATTCAATCGGGCTCAAAAGAATGCTACATGTGAAGTTTCATAAAAATCCGTCCAGCCGTATGGGCGTGATGCTGGAGCAAACATACAAACACACAAACCCACAAACCCCGTTTCAGCTTTATTAATATAGACTTAAACGTTCTGCACAACATAGGGTACGTGACATCACCCAACACTCCTGCCAACTTCCTACTACCATCTCCAAAGCCCACTTATATTCCACATTTCTTCCTTGATAATGTTAGTAGAAACCAAACGGTAACTTATTTTATCATACATATGGAGTCTATCGAGCTCAGGATCGCCACTTAGAAATCTAGCCTAGGCACTTAGGTCAGATATTTTATTCGGGAAGATAAAAATAAATTTGAGCACGTCGTCCTTCGGATTAGACTTTAGGCTATGATCGAGGGCCTTTTTGTATGTCAGGTGCTCGATAATGAGTCCTATGTTATGTAACTAAACCTAGGTAGCTAAAATGTCACTTAGGTTCAAAAAACCTTGAGCACGTCGTCCTTCGGATAGGACTTTCCCGATATATCTAAATCTGTCTATCAGTTTTAACAAATATTAAATCTATAAACCGTTAAAAAGCAGGAAGTTTGAAGAATGGTATTTAGCCCGACGTTTTTCGAAAAACATTTTTATTTCAATTTTTGTGTAGGATTCAGATATCCCGGTTGTTCATCAGTTTTAACAAATATTAAAACTAAAAACCGTTAAAAAGCGAGGAATTTGAAGAATGGAGTTTACCGAGCTCAGGATCGCCATTTCGAAATCTAGCCAAGTCACTTAGGTCAGATGTTTTAATCGGGAAGATAAAAATAAATTTGAGCACGTCGTCCTTCGGTTTGGACTTTAAGCTATGATCGAGGGCCTTTTCGTATGTCGGGTACTCGATAATGAGTCGTATGTTACGTATCTAAACCTGGGTAGCTGAAATTTCACTTAGGTTAAAAATAAATTTGAGCACGTCGTCCTTCGGATGGGACTTCCCCGATATATCTGAATCTGTATATCAGTTTTAACAAATATTAATACTAAAAACCGTTTAAAAGCGAGAAATTTGAAGAATGGAGTCTACCGAGCTCAGGATCGCCACTTAGAAATCTAGCTGAGGCACTTAGGTCAGATGTTTTAATCGGGAAGTTAAAAATAACTTTGAGCACTTCGTCCCCCCCTCAACCCCCCCACCCGTTCAAAACTTTGGGACGCCACACACCTTATTTTTCTATTTGGCCTTCAGGAATACTACATGGGAAATTTCGTGCCAATACGATCAACCGTTAATGAGCTAGCTCTATATTTATACTTAGCCCCCCCCCCTCAACCTCCCCTCCAATTTAAAATTTTGGGACGCCACACACAATATTTTTCAATTTGGCCTTTAAGAATACTACATGTGAAATTTCATGACAATCTGATCATCCGTTAAAGATCTATCACTATATTTATATTTAGGCCTACGCCCACAACCCCCCCTTCCATTTAAAATTTTGGGACGCCACACACAATATTTTTCATATTGGCCTTTAAGAATACTACATGTGAAATTTCGTGACAATCCGACCAACCGTTAATGAGGTAGGACTATTTATATACTTAGGCCCCCCCCCCCTCAACCCCCCCTCCCATTTAAAATTTTCGGACGCCACATAGCCTATTATTCAATCATGCTCAAAAGAACGCTACATGTGAAGTTTCATGAAGATCCGGCGTGATGCTGGAACAAACATACAAACAAACCCCGTTTCAGCTTTATTTATATAGATTATATCACAATGTACACAAGTTTTAATTTGTGTTCATATCTATACATACATCTTTTTTTTTTTGGCATTTTTCTTCCATAGTGGATCGGTGTCACCATATTTAAAGTCAGTCTGAACGTTGTGCTGACGTTGGCATTATCCGAAACCAGCACACTCTATGGCTCTCTCAGTTAACAAATATTAAATCTATAAACCGTTAAAAAGCGAGAAATTTCAAGAATGGAGTCTACCGAGCTCAGGATCGCCACTTAGAAATCTAGTTGAGGCACTTAGGTCAGATGTTTCAATCGGGAAGTTAAAAAACACTTTGAGCACGTCGTCCTTCGGATGGGACTTTAAGCGATGATCCAGGGCTTTTTCGAATGTGAGGTACTCGATAATGAGACGTATGTTATGTAAATAAACCTGGGTAGGTGAAATATCACTTAGGTTGAAAATAGCCTTGAGCACGTCGTCCTTCGGATGGGACTTTCCGGATAAATCTGAATCTCTCGTATCAGTTTTAACAATTATTAAGCCTATAAACCGTTAAATAGCGTGAATTTTTTGAAAAACATTTTTATTTTGATTTTTGTGTAGGATTCAGATAATCCGGTCGTTCTCTATCAGTTTTAACAAATATTAAATCTATAAACCGTTAAAAAGCAAGAAATTTGAAGAATGGAGTCTACCGAGCTCAGGATCGCCACTTAGAAATCTAGCTGAGGCACTTAGGTCAGATGTTTTAATCGGGAAGTTAAAAATAACTTTGAGCACTTCGTCCTTCGGATGGGACATTAAGCGATGATCCAGGGCTTTTTCGAATGTGAGGTACTCGATAATGAGACGTATGTTATGTAAATAAACCTGGGTAGGTCAATTTCCACATAGGTTGAAAGCCTTGAGCACGTCGTCCTTCGGATGGGACTTTCCGGATATATCTGAATCTGTAGTGTCAGTTTTATCAATTATTAAACCTATAAACCGTTAAATAGCGCAAATGTTTTGAAAAACATTTTTATTTTGATTTTTGTGTAGGATTCAGATAATCCGGTCGTTCTCTATCAGTTTTAACAAATATTAAATCTATAAACCGTTAAAAAGCGAGAAATTAGAAGAATGGAGTCTACCGAGCTCAGGATCGCCACTTACAAATCTAGCTGAGGCACTTAGGTCAGATGTTTTAATCGGGAAGTGAAAAATAACTATGAGCACGTCGTCCTTCGGATGGGACTTTAAGCGATGTTCCAGGACTTTTTCGAATGTGAGGTACTCGATAATGAGACGTATGTTATGTAAATAAACCTGGGTAGGTGAAATTTCACTTAGGTTGACAATAGCCTTGAGCACGTCGTCCTTCGGATGGGACTTTCCGGATAAATCTGAATCTGTCGTATCAGTTTTAACAATTATTAAGCCTATAAACCGTTAAATAGCGCAAATTTTTTGAAAAACATTTTTATTTTGATTTTTGTGTAGGATTCAGATAATCCGGTCGTTCTCTATCAGTTTTAACAAATATTAAATCTATAAACCGTTAAAAAGCGAGAAATTTCAAGAATGGAGTCTACCGAGCTCAGGATCGCCACTTAGAAATCTAGTTGAGGCACTTAGGTCAGATGTTTCAATCGGGAAGTTAAAAAACACTTTGAGCACGTCGTCCTTCGGATGGGACTTTAAGCGATGATCCAGGGCTTTTTCGAATGTGAGGTACTCGATAATGAGACGTATGTTATGTAAATAAACCTGGGTAGGTGAAATATCACTTAGGTTGAAAATAGCCTTGAGCACGTCGTCCTTCGGATGGGACTTTCCGGATAAATCTGAATCTCTCGTATCAGTTTTAACAATTATTAAGCCTATAAACCGTTAAATAGCGCAAATGTTTTGAAAAACATTTTTATTTTGATTTTTGTGTAGGATTCAGATAATCCGGTCGTTCTCTATCAGTTTTAACAAATATTAAATCTATAAACCGTTAAAAAGCGAGAAATTTGAAGAATGGAGTCTACCGAGCTCAGGATCGCCACTTAGAAATCTAGCTGAGGCACTTAGGTCAGATGTTTCAATCGGGAAGTTAAAAAACACTTTGAGCACGTCGTCCTTCGGATGGGACTTTAAGCGATGATCCAGGGCTTTTTCGAATGTGAGGTACTCGATAATGAGACGTATGTTATGTAAATAAACCTGGGTAGGTCAATTTCCACATAGGTTGAAAGCCTTGAGCACGTCGTCCTTCGGATGGGACTTACCGGATATATCTGAATCTGTAGTGTCAGTTTTATCAATTATTAAACCTATAAACCGTTAAATAGCGCGAATTTTATGAAAAACGTTTTCATTTTGATTTTTGTGTGGGGTTCAGATAATCCGGTCGTTCTCTATCAGTTTTAACAAATATTAAATCTATAAACCGTTAAAAAGCGAGAAATTAGAAGAATGGAGTCTACCGAGCTCAGGATCGCCACTTACAAATCTAGCTGAGGCACTTAGGTCAGATGTTTTAATCGGGAAGTGAAAAATAACTATGAGCACGTCGTCCTTCGGATGGGACTTTAAGCGATGTTCCAGGACTTTTTCGAATGTGAGGTACTCGATAATGAGACGTATGTTATGTAAATAAACCTGGGTAGGTGAAATTTCACTTAGGTTGACAATAGCCTTGAGCACGTCGTCCTTCGGATGGGACTTTCCGGATAAATCTGAATCTGTCGTATCAGTTTTAACAATTATTAAGCCTATAAACCGTTAAATAGCGCAAATTTTTTGAAAAACATTTTTATTTTGATTTTTGTGTAGGATTCAGATAATCCGGTCGTTCTCTATCAGTTTTAACAAATATTAAATCTATAAACCGTTAAAAAGCGAGAAATTTCAAGAATGGAGTCTACCGAGCTCAGGATCGCCACTTAGAAATCTAGTTGAGGCACTTAGGTCAGATGTTTCAATCGGGAAGTTAAAAAACACTTTGAGCACGTCGTCCTTCGGATGGGACTTTAAGCGATGATCCAGGGCTTTTTCGAATGTGAGGTACTCGATAATGAGACGTATGTTATGTAAATAAACCTGGGTAGGTGAAATATCACTTAGGTTGAAAATAGCCTTGAGCACGTCGTCCTTCGGATGGGACTTTCCGGATAAATCTGAATCTCTCGTATCAGTTTTAACAATTATTAAGCCTATAAACCGTTAAATAGCGCAAATGTTTTGAAAAACATTTTTATTTTGATTTTTGTGTAGGATTCAGATAATCCGGTCGTTCTCTATCAGTTTTAACAAATATTAAATCTATAAACCGTTAAAAAGCGAGAAATTTGAAGAATGGAGTCTACCGAGCTCAGGATCGCCACTTAGAAATCTAGCTGAGGCACTTAGGTCAGATGTTTCAATCGGGAAGTTAAAAAACACTTTGAGCACGTCGTCCTTCGGATGGGACTTTAAGCGATGATCCAGGGCTTTTTCGAATGTGAGGTACTCGATAATGAGACGTATGTTATGTAAATAAACCTGGGTAGGTCAATTTCCACATAGGTTGAAAGCCTTGAGCACGTCGTCCTTCGGATGGGACTTACCGGATATATCTGAATCTGTAGTGTCAGTTTTATCAATTATTAAACCTATAAACCGTTAAATAGCGCGAATTTTATGAAAAACGTTTTCATTTTGATTTTTGTGTGGGGTTCAGATAATCCGGTCGTTCTCTATCAGTTTTAACAAATATTTAATCTATAAACCGTTAAAAAGCGAGAAATTTGAAGAATGGAGTCTACCGAGCTCATGATCGCCACTTACAAATCTAGCTGAGGCACTTAGGTCAGATGTTTTAATCGGGAAGTGAAAAATAACTATGAGCACGTCGTCCTTCGGATGGGACTTTAAGCGATGTTCCAGGACTTTTTCGAATGTGAGGTACTCGATAATGAGACGTATGTTATGTAAATAAACCTGGGTAGGTGAAATTTCACTTAGGTTGACAATAGCCTTGAGCACGTCGTCCTTCGGATGGGACTTTCCGGATAAATCTGAATCTGTCGTATCAGTTTTAACAATTATTAAGCCTATAAACCGTTAAATAGCGCAAATTTTTTGAAAAACATTTTTATTTTGATTTTTGTGTAGGATTCAGATAATCCGGTCGTTCTCTATCAGTTTTAACAAATATTAAATCTATAAACCGTTAAAAAGCGAGAAATTTCAAGAATGGAGTCTACCGAGCTCAGGATCGCCACTTAGAAATCTTGTTGAGGCACTTAGGTCAGATGTTTCAATCGAGAAGTTAAAAAACACTTTGAGCACGTCGTCCTACGGATGGGACTTTAAGCGATGATCCAGGGCTTTTTCGAATGTGAGGTACTCGATAATGAGACGTATGTTATGTAAATAAACCTGGTTAGGTGAAATTTCACTTAGGTTGAAAATAGCCTTGAGCACGTCGTCCTTCGGATGGGACTTTCCGGATAAATCTGAATCTCTCGTATCAGTTTTAACAATTATTAAGCCTATAAACCGTTAAATAGCGCAAATTTTTTGAAAAACATTTTTATTTTGATTTTTGTGTAGGATTCAGATAATCCGGTCGTTCTCTATCAGTTTTAACAAATATTAAATCTATAAACCGTTAAAAAGCGAGAAATTTGAAGAATGGAGTCTACCGAGCTCAGGATCGCCACTTAGAAATCTAGCTGAGGCACTTAGGTCAGATGTTTCAATCGGGAAGTTAAAAAACACTTTGAGCACGTCGTCCTTCGGATGGGACTTTAAGCGTTGATCCAGGGCTTTTTCGAATGTGAGGTACTCGATAATAAGACGTATGTTATGTAAATAAACCTGGTTAGGTGAAATTTCACTTAGGTTGAAAATAGCCTTGAGCACGTCGTCCGTCGGATGGGACTTTTCGGATATATCTGATTCTGTCGTATCAGTTTTAACAATTATTGAGCCTATAAACCGTTAAATAGCGTGAATTTTTTGAAAAACATTTTTATTTTGATTTTTGTGTAGGATTCAGATAATCCGGTCGTTCTCTATCAGTTTTAACAAATATTAAATCTATAAACCGTTAAAAAGCAAGAAATTTGAAGAATGGAGTCTACCGAGCTCAGGATCGCCACTTAGAAATCTAGCTGAGGCACTTAGGTCAGATGTTTTAATCGGGAAGTTAAAAATATCTTTGAGCACTTCGTCCTTCGGATGGGACATTAAGCGATGATCCAGGGCTTTTTCGATTGTGAGGTACTCGATAATGAGACGTATGTTATGTAAATAAACCTGGGTAGGTCAATTTCCACTTAGGTTGAAAGCCTTGAGCACGTCGTCCTTCGGATGGGACTTTCCGGATATATCTGAATCTGTAGTGTCAGTTTTATCAATTATTAAACCTATAAACCGTTAAATAGCGCGAATTTTATGAAAAACGTTTTCATTTTGATTTTTGTGTGGGGTTCAGATAATCCGGTCGTTCTCTATCAGTTTTAACAAATATTTAATCTATAAACCGTTAGAAAGCGAGAAATTTGAAGAATGGAGTCTACCGAGCTCATGATCGCCACTAACAAATCTAGCTGAGGCACTTAGGTCAGATGTTTTAATCGGGAAGTGAAAAATAACTATGAGCACGTCGTCCTACGGATGGGACTTTAAGCGATGTTCCAGGACTTTTTCGAATGTGAGGTACTCGATAATGAGACGTATGTTATGTAAATAAACCTGGGTAGGTGAAATTTCACTTAGGTTGACAATAGCCTTGAGCACGTCGTCCTTCGGATGGGACTTTCCGGATAAATCTGAATCTCTCGTATCAGTTTTAACAATTATTAAGCCTATAAACCGTTAAATAGCGCAAATTTTTTGAAAAACATTTTTATTTTGATTTTTGTGTAGGATTCAGATAATCCGGTCGTTCTCTATCAGTTTTAACAAATATTAAATCTATAAACCGTTAAAAAGCGAGAAATTTGAAGAATGGAGTCTACCGAGCTCAGGATCGCCACTTAGAAATCTAGCTGAGGCACTTAGGTCAGATGTTTCAATCGGGAAGTTAAAAAACACTTTGAGCACGTCGTCCTTCGGATGGGACTTTAAGCGATGATCCAGGGCTTTTTCGAATGTGAGGTACTCGATAATGAGACGTATGTTATGTAAATAAACCTGGTTAGGTGAAATTTCACTTAGGTTGAAAATAGCCTTGAGCACGTCGTCCGTCGGATGGGACTTTTCGGATATATCTGATTCTGTCGTATCAGTTTTAACAATTATTGAGCCTATAAACCGTTAAATAGCGTGAATTTTTTGAAAAACATTTTTATTTTGATTTTTGTGTAGGATTCAGATAATCCGGTCGTTCTCTATCAGTTTTAACAAATATTAAATCTATAAACCGTTAAAAAGCGAGAAATTTGAAGAATGGAGTCTACCGAGCTCAGGATCGCCACTTAGAAATCTAGTTGAGGCACTTAGGTCAGATGTTTCAATCGGGAAGTTAAAAAACACTTTGAGCACGTCGTCCTTCGGATGGGACTTTAAGCGATGATCCAGGGCTTTTTCGAATGTGAGGTACTCGATAATGAGACGTATGTTATGTAAATAAACCTGGTTAGGTGAAATTTCACTTAGGTTGAAAATAGCCTTGAGCACGTCGTCCGTCGGATGGGACTTTTCGGATATATCTGATTCTGTCGTATCAGTTTTAACAATTATTGAGCCTATAAACCGTTAAATAGCGTGAATTTTTTGAAAAACATTTTTATTTTGATTTTTGTGTAGGATTCAGATAATCCGGTCGTTCTCTATCAGTTTTAACAAATATTAAATCTATAAACCGTTAAAAAGCGAGAAATTTCAAGAATGGAGTCTACCGAGCTCAGGATCGCCACTTAGAAATCTAGTTGAGGCACTTAGGTCAGATGTTTCAATCGTGAAGTTAAAAAACACTTTGAGCACGTCGTCCTTCGGATGGGACTTTAAGCGATGATCCAGGGCTTTTTCGAATGTGAGGTACTCGATAATGAGACGTATGTTATGTAAATAAACCTGGGTAGGTCAATTTCCACTTAGGTTGAAAATAGCCTTGAGCACGTCGTCCTTCGGATGGGACTTTCCGGATAAATCTGAATCTCTCGTATCAGTTTTAACAATTATTAAGCCTATAAACCGTTAAATAGCGCAAATTTTTTGAAAAACATTTTTATTTTGATTTTTGTGTAGGATTCAGATAATCCGGTCGTTCTCTATCAGTTTTAACAAATATTAAATCTATAAACCGTTAAAAAGCGAGAAATTTCAAGAATGGAGTCTACCGAGCTCAGGATCGCCACTTAGAAATCTAGTTGAGGCACTTAGGTCAGATGTTTCAATCGGGAAGTTAAAAAACACTTTGAGCACGTCGTCCTTCGGATGGGACTTTAAGCGATGATCCAGGGCTTTTTCGAATGTGAGGTACTCGATAATGAGACGTATGTTATGTAAATAAACCTGGGTAGGTGAAATATCACTTAGGTTGAAAATAGCCTTGAGCACGTCGTCCTTCGGATGGGACTTTCCGGATAAATCTGAATCTCTCGTATCAGTTTTAACAAATATTAAGCCTATAAACCGTTAAATAGCGCAAATTTTTTGAAAAACTTTTTTATTTTGATTTTTGTGTAGGATTCAGATAATCCGGTCGTTCTCTATCAGTTTTAACAAATATTAAATCTATAAACCGTTAAAAAGCGAGAAATTTGAAGAATGGAGTCTACCGAGCTCAGGATCGCCACTTAGAAATCTAGCTGAGGCACTTAGGTCAGATGTTTCAATCGGGAAGTTAAAAAACACTTTGAGCACGTCGTCCTTCGGATGGGACTTTAAGCGATGATCCAGGGCTTTTTCGAATGTGAGGTACTCGATAATGAGACGTATGTTATGTAAATAAACCTGGTTAGGTGAAATTTCACTTAGGTTGAAAATAGCCTTGAGCACGTCGTCCGTCGGATGGGACTTTTCGGATATATCTGATTCTGTCGTATCAGTTTTAACAATTATTGAGCCTATAAACCGTTAAATAGCGTGAATTTTTTGAAAAACATTTTTATTTTGATTTTTGTGTAGGATTCAGATAATCCGGTCGTTCTCTATCAGTTTTAACAAATATTAAATCTATAAACCGTTAAAAAGCAAGAAATTTGAAGAATGGAGTCTACCGAGCTCAGGATCGCCACTTAGAAATCTAGCTGAGGCACTTAGGTCAGATGTTTTAATCGGGAAGTTAAAAATAACTTTGAGCACTTCGTCCTTCGGATGGGACATTAAGCGATGATCCAGGGCTTTTTCGAATGTGAGGTACTCGATAATGAGACGTATGTTATGTAAATAAACCTGGGTAGGTGAAATTTCACTTAGGTTGACAATAGCCTTGAGCACGTCGTCCTTCGGATGGGACTTTCCGGATAAATCTGAATCTGTCGTATCAGTTTTAACAATTATTAAGCCTATAAACCGTTAAATAGCGCAAATTTTTTGAAAAACATTTTTATTTTGATTTTTGTGTAGGATTCAGATAATCCGGTCGTTCTCTATCAGTTTTAACAAATATTAAATTTATAAACCGTTAAAAAGCGAGAAATTTCAAGAATGGAGTCTACCGAGCTCAGGATCGCCACTTAGAAATCTAGTTGAGGCACTTAGGTCAGATGTTTCAATCGGGAAGTTAAAAAACACTTTGAGCACGTCGTCCTTCGGATGGGACTTTAAGCGATGATCCAGGGCTTTTTCGAATGTGAGGTACTCGATAATGAGACGTATGTTATGTAAATAAACCTGGGTAGGTGAAATATCACTTAGGTTGAAAATAGCCTTGAGCACGTCGTCCTTCGGATGGGACTTTCCGGATAAATCTGAATCTCTCGTATCAGTTTTAATAATTATTAAGCCTATAAACCGTTAAATAGCGCAAATGTTTTGAAAAACATTTTTATTTTGATTTTTGTGTAGGATTCAGATAATCCGGTCGTTCTCTATCAGTTTTAACAAATATTAAATCTATAAACCGTTAAAAAGCGAGAAATTTGAAGAATGGAGTCTACCGAGCTCAGGATCGCCACTTAGAAATCTAGCTGAGGCACTTAGGTCAGATGTTTCAATCGGGAAGTTAAAAAACACTTTGAGCACGTCGTCCTTCGGATGGGACTTTAAGCGATGATCCAGGGCTTTTTCGAATGTGAGGTACTCGATAATGAGACGTATGTTATGTAAATAAACCTGGTTAGGTGAAATTTCACTTAGGTTGAAAATAGCCTTGAGCACGTCGTCCGTCGGATGGGACTTTTCGGATATATCTGATTCTGTCGTATCAGTTTTAACAATTATTGAGCCTATAAACCGTTAAATAGCGTGAATTTTTTGAAAAACATTTTTATTTTGATTTTTGTGTAGGATTCAGATAATCCGGTCGTTCTCTATCAGTTTTAACAAATATTAAATCTATAAACCGTTAAAAAGCAAGAAATTTGAAGAATGGAGTCTACCGAGCTCAGGATCGCCACTTAGAAATCTAGCTGAGGCACTTAGGTCAGATGTTTTAATCGGGAAGTTAAAAATAACTTTGAGCACTTCGTCCTTCGGATGGGACATTAAGCGATGATCCAGGGCTTTTTCGATTGTGAGGTACTCGATAATGAGACGTATGTTATGTAAATAAACCTGGGTAGGTCAATTTCCACTTAGGTTGAAAGCCTTGAGCACGTCGTCCTTCGGATGGGACTTTCCGGATATATCTGAATCTGTAGTGTCAGTTTTATCAATTATTAAACCTATAAACCGTTAAATAGCGCGAATTTTATGAAAAACGTTTTCATTTTGATTTTTGTGTGGGGTTCAGATAATCCGGTCGTTCTCTATCAGTTTTAACAAATATTTAATCTATAAACCGTTAAAAAGCGAGAAATTTGAAGAATGGAGTCTACCGAGCTCATGATCGCCACTAACAAATCTAGCTGAGGCACTTAGGTCAGATGTTTTAATCGGGAAGTGAAAAATAACTATGAGCACGTCGTCCTTCGGATGGGACTTTAAGCGATGTTCCAGGACTTTTTCGAATGTGAGGTACTCGATAATGAGACGTATGTTATGTAAATAAACCTGGGTAGGTGAAATTTCACTTAGGTTGACAATAGCCTTGAGCACGTCGTCCTTCGGATGGGACTTTCCGGATAAATCTGAATCTCTCGTATCAGTTTTAACAATTATTAAGCCTATAAACCGTTAAATAGCGCAAATTTTTTGAAAAACATTTTTATTTTGATATTTGTGTAGGATTCAGATAATCCGGTCGTTCTCTATCAGTTTTAACAAATATTAAATCTATAAACCGTTAAAAAGCGAGAAATTTGAAGAATGGAGTCTACCGAGCTCAGGATCGCCACTTAGAAATCTAGCTGAGGCACTTAGGTCAGATGTTTCAATCGGGAAGTTAAAAAACACTTTGAGCACGTCGTCCTTCGGATGGGACTTTAAGCGATGATCCAGGGCTTTTTCGAATGTGAGGTACTCGATAATGAGACGTATGTTATGTAAATAAACCTGGTTAGGTGAAATTTCACTTAGGTTGAAAATAGCCTTGAGCACGTCGTCCGTCGGATGGGACTTTTCGGATATATCTGATTCTGTCGTATCAGTTTTAACAATTATTGAGCCTATAAACCGTTAAATAGCGTGAATTTTTTGAAAAACATTTTTATTTTGATTTTTGTGTAGGATTCAGATAATCCGGTCGTTCTCTATCAGTTTTAACAAATATTAAATCTATAAACCGTTAAAAAGCGAGAAATTTCAAGAATGGAGTCTACCGAGCTCAGGATCGCCACTTAGAAATCTAGTTGAGGCACTTAGGTCAGATGTTTCAATCGGGAAGTTAAAAAACACTTTGAGCACGTCGTCCTTCGGATGGGACTTTAAGCGATGATCCAGGGCTTTTTCGAATGTGAGGTACTCGATAATGAGACGTATGTTATGTAAATAAACCTGGGTAGGTGAAATATCACTTAGGTTGAAAATAGCCTTGAGCACGTCGTCCTTCGGATGGGACTTTCCGGATAAATCTGAATCTCTCGTATCAGTTTTAACAATTATTAAGCCTATAAACCGTTAAATAGCGCAAATTTTTTGAAAAACATTTTTATTTTGATTTTTGTGTAGGATTCAGATAATCCGGTCGTTCTCTATCAGTTTTAACAAATATTAAATCTATAAACCGTTAAAAAGCGAGAAATTTCAAGAATGGAGTCTACCGAGCTCAGGATCGCCACTTAGAAATCTAGTTGAGGCACTTAGGTCAGATGTTTCAATCGGGAAGTAAAAAAACACTTTGAGCACGTCGTCCTTCGGATGGGACTTTAAGCGATGATCCAGGGCTTTTTCGAATGTGAGGTACTCGATAATGAGACGTATGTTATGTAAATAAACCTGGGTAGGTGAAATATCACTTAGGTTGAAAATAGCCTTGAGCACGTCGTCCTTCGGATGGGACTTTCCGGATAAATCTGAATCTCTCGTATCAGTTTTAACAATTATTAAGCCTATAAACCGTTAAATAGCGCAAATTTTTTGAAAAACATTTTTATTTTGATATTTGTGTAGGATTCAGATAATCCGGTCGTTCTCTATCAGTTTTAACAAATATTAAATCTATAAACCGTTAAAAAGCGAGAAATTTGAAGAATGGAGTCTACCGAGCTCAGGATCGCCACTTAGAAATCTAGCTGAGGCACTTAGGTCAGATGTTTCAATCGGGAAGTTAAAAAACACTTTGAGCACGTCGTCCTTCGGATGGGACTTTAAGCGATGATCCAGGGCTTTTTCGAATGTGAGGTACTCGATAATGAGACGTATGTTATGTAAATAAACCTGGTTAGGTGAAATTTCACTTAGGTTGAAAATAGCCTTGAGCACGTCGTCCGTCGGATGGGACTTTTCGGATATATCTGATTCTGTCGTATCAGTTTTAACAATTATTGAGCCTATAAACCGTTAAATAGCGTGAATTTTTTGAAAAACATTTTTATTTTGATATTTGTGTAGGATTCAGATAATCCGGTCGTTCTCTATCAGTTTTAACAAATATTAAATCTATAAACCGTTAAAAAGCGAGAAATTTGAAGAATGGAGTCTACCGAGCTCAGGATCGCCACTTAGAAATCTAGCTGAGGCACTTAGGTCAGATGTTTCAATCGGGAAGTTAAAAAACACTTTGAGCACGTCGTCCTTCGGATGGGACTTTAAGCGATGATCCAGGGCTTTTTCGAATGTGAGGTACTCGATAATGAGACGTATGTTATGTAAATAAACCTGGTTAGGTGAAATTTCACTTAGGTTGAAAATAGCCTTGAGCACGTCGTCCGTCGGATGGGACTTTTCGGATATATCTGATTCTGTCGTATCAGTTTTAACAATTATTGAGCCTATAAACCGTTAAATAGCGTGAATTTTTTGAAAAACATTTTTATTTTGATTTTTGTGTAGGATTCAGATAATCCGGTCGTTCTCTATCAGTTTTAACAAATATTAAATCTATAAACCGTTAAAAAGCGAGAAATTTCAAGAATGGAGTCTACCGAGCTCAGGATCGCCACTTAGAAATCTAGTTGAGGCACTTAGGTCAGATGTTTCAATCGGGAAGTTAAAAAACACTTTGAGCACGTCGTCCTTCGGATGGGACTTTAAGCGATGATCCAGGGCTTTTTCGAATGTGAGGTACTCGATAATGAGACGTATGTTATGTAAATAAACCTGGGTAGGTCAATTTCCACTTAGGTTGGAAATAGCCTTGAGCACGTCGTCCTTCGGATGGGACTTTCCGGATAAATCTGAATCTCTCGTATCAGTTTTAACAATTATTAAGCCTATAAACCGTTAAATAGCGCAAATGTTTTGAAAAACATTTTTATTTTGATTTTTGTGTAGGATTCAGATAATCCGGTCGTTCTCTATCAGTTTTAACAAATATTAAATCTATAAACCGTTAAAAAGCGAGAAATTTCAAGAATGGAGTCTACCGAGCTCAGGATCGCCACTTAGAAATCTAGTTGAGGCACTTAGGTCAGATGTTTCAATCGGGAAGTTAAAAAACACTTTGAGCACGTCGTCCTTCGGATGGGACTTTAAGCGATGATCCAGGGCTTTTTCGAATGTGAGGTACTCGATAATGAGACGTATGTTATGTAAATAAACCTGGGTAGGTGAAATATCACTTAGGTTGAAAATAGCCTTGAGCACGTCGTCCTTCGGATGGGACTTTCCGGATAAATCTGAATCTCTCGTATCAGTTTTAACAAATATTAAGCCTATAAACCGTTAAATAGCGCAAATTTTTTGAAAAACATTTTTATTTTGATTTTTGTGTAGGATTCAGATAATCCGGTCGTTCTCTATCAGTTTTAACAAATATTAAATCTATAAACCGTTAAAAAGCGAGAAATTTGAAGAATGGAGTCTACCGAGCTCAGGATCGCCACTTAGAAATCTAGCTGAGGCACTTAGGTCAGATGTTTCAATCGGGAAGTTAAAAAACACTTTGAGCACGTCGTCCTTCGGATGGGACTTTAAGCGATGATCCAGGGCTTTTTCGAATGTGAGGTACTCGATAATGAGACGTATGTTATGTAAATAAACCTGGTTAGGTGAAATTTCACTTAGGTTGAAAATAGCCTTGAGCACGTCGTCCGTCGGATGGGACTTTTCGGATATATCTGATTCTGTCGTATCAGTTTTAACAATTATTGAGCCTATAAACCGTTAAATAGCGTGAATTTTTTGAAAAACATTTTTATTTTGATTTTTGTGTAGGATTCAGATAATCCGGTCGTTCTCTATCAGTTTTAACAAATATTAAATCTATAAACCGTTAAAAAGCAAGAAATTTGAAGAATGGAGTCTACCGAGCTCAGGATCGCCACTTAGAAATCTAGCTGAGGCACTTAGGTCAGATGTTTTAATCGGGAAGTTAAAAATAACTTTGAGCACTTCGTCCTTCGGATGGGACATTAAGCGATGATCCAGGGCTTTTTCGAATGTGAGGTACTCGATAATGAGACGTATGTTATGTAAATAAACCTGGGTAGGTCAATTTCCACTTAGGTTGAAAGCCTTGAGCACGTCGTCCTTCGGATGGGACTTTCCGGATAAATCTGAATCTCTCGTATCAGTTTTAACAATTATTGAGCCTATAAACCGTTAAATAGCGCAAATTTTTTGAAAAACATTTTTATTTTGATATTTGTGTAGGATTCAGATAATCCGGTCGTTCTCTATCAGTTTTAACAAATATTAAATCTATAAACCGTTAAAAAGCGAGAAATTTGAAGAATGGAGTCTACCGAGCTCAGGATCGCCACTTAGAAATCTAGCTGAGGCACTTAGGTCAGATGTTTCAATCGGGAAGTTAAAAAACACTTTGAGCACGTCGTCCTTCGGATGGGACTTTAAGCGATGATCCAGGGCTTTTTCGAATGTGAGGTACTCGATAATGAGACGTATGTTATGTAAATAAACCTGGGTAGGTGAAATTTCACTTAGGTTGACAGTAGCCTTGAGCACGTCGTCCTTCGGATGGGACTTTCCGGATAAATCTGAATCTGTCGTATCAGTTTTAACAATTATTAAGCCTATAAACCGTTAAATAGCGCAAATTTTTTGAAAAACATTTTTATTTTGATTTTTGTGTAGGATTCAGATAATCCGGTCGTTCTCTATCAGTTTTAACAAATATTAAATCTATAAACCGTTAAAAAGCGAGAAATTTCAAGAATGGAGTCTACCGAGCTCAGGATCGCCACTTAGAAATCTAGTTGAGGCACTTAGGTCAGATGTTTCAATCGGGAAGTTAAAAAACACTTTGAGCACGTCGTCCTTCGGATGGGACTTTAAGCGATGATCCAGGGCTTTTTCGAATGTGAGGTACTCGATAATGAGACGTATGTTATGTAAATAAACCTGGTTAGGTGAAATTTCACTTAGGTTGAAAATAGCCTTGAGCACGTCGTCCGTCGGATGGGACTTTTCGGATATATCTGATTCTGTCGTATCAGTTTTAACAATTATTGAGCCTATAAACCGTTAAATAGCGTGAATTTTTTGAAAAACATTTTTATTTTGATTTTTGTGTAGGATTCAGATAATCCGGTCGTTCTCTATCAGTTTTAACAAATATTAAATCTATAAACCGTTAAAAAGCAAGAAATTTGAAGAATGGAGTCTACCGAGCTCAGGATCGCCACTTAGAAATCTAGCTGAGGCACTTAGGTCAGATGTTTTAATCGGGAAGTTAAAAATAACTTTGAGCACTTCGTCCTTCGGATGGGACATTAAGCGATGATCCAGGGCTTTTTCGAATGTGAGGTACTCGATAATGAGACGTATGTTATGTAAATAAACCTGGGTAGGTCAATTTCCACTTAGGTTGAAAGCCTTGAGCACGTCGTCCTTCGGATGGGACTTTCCGGATAAATCTGAATCTCTCGTATCAGTTTTAACAATTATTAAGCCTATAAACCGTTAAATAGCGCAAATTTTTTGAAAAACATTTTTATTTTGATATTTGTGTAGGATTCAGATAATCCGGTCGTTCTCTATCAGTTTTAACAAATATTAAATCTATAAACCGTTAAAAAGCGAGAAATTTGAAGAATGGAGTCTACCGAGCTCAGGATCGCCACTTAGAAATCTAGCTGAGGCACTTAGGTCAGATGTTTCAATCGGGAAGTTAAAAAACACTTTGAGCACGTCGTCCTTCGGATGGGACTTTAAGCGATGATCCAGGGCTTTTTCGAATGTGAGGTACTCGATAATGAGACGTATGTTATGTAAATAAACCTGGGTAGGTGAAATTTCACTTAGGTTGACAGTAGCCTTGAGCACGTCGTCCTTCGGATGGGACTTTCCGGATAAATCTGAATCTGTCGTATCAGTTTTAACAATTATTAAGCCTATAAACCGTTAAATAGCGCAAATTTTTTGAAAAACATTTTTATTTTGATTTTTGTGTAGGATTCAGATAATCCGGTCGTTCTCTATCAGTTTTAACAAATATTAAATCTATAAACCGTTAAAAAGCGAGAAATTTCAAGAATGGAGTCTACCGAGCTCAGGATCGCCACTTAGAAATCTAGTTGAGGCACTTAGGTCAGATGTTTCAATCGGGAAGTTAAAAAACACTTTGAGCACGTCGTCCTTCGGATGGGACTTTAAGCGATGATCCAGGGCTTTTTCGAATGTGAGGTACTCGATAATGAGACGTATGTTATGTAAATAAACCTGGGTAGGTGAAATATCACTTAGGTTGAAAATAGCCTTGAGCACGTCGTCCTTCGGATGGGACTTTCCGGATAAATCTGAATCTCTCGTATCAGTTTTAACAATTATTAAGCCTATAAACCGTTAAATAGCGCAAATGTTTTGAAAAACATTTTTATTTTGATTTTTGTGTAGGATTCAGATAATCCGGTCGTTCTCTATCAGTTTTAACAAATATTAAATCTATAAACCGTTAAAAAGCGAGAAATTTGAAGAATGGAGTCTACCGAGCTCAGGATCGCCACTTAGAAATCTAGCTGAGGCACTTAGGTCAGATGTTTCAATCGGGAAGTTAAAAAACACTTTGAGCACGTCGTCCTTCGGATGGGACTTTAAGCGATGATCCAGGGCTTTTTCGAATGTGAGGTACTCGATAATGAGACGTATGTTATGTAAATAAACCTGGTTAGGTGAAATTTCACTTAGGTTGAAAATAGCCTTGAGCACGTCGTCCGTCGGATGGGACTTTTCGGATATATCTGATTCTGTCGTATCAGTTTTAACAATTATTGAGCCTATAAACCGTTAAATAGCGTGAATTTTTTGAAAAACATTTTTATTTTGATTTTTGTGTAGGATTCAGATAATCCGGTCGTTCTCTATCAGTTTTAACAAATATTAAATCTATAAACCGTTAAAAAGCAAGAAATTTGAAGAATGGAGTCTACCGAGCTCAGGATCGCCACTTAGAAATCTAGCTGAGGCACTTAGGTCAGATGTTTTAATCGGGAAGTTAAAAATAACTTTGAGCACTTCGTCCTTCGGATGGGACATTAAGCGATGATCCAGGGCTTTTTCGAATGTGAGGTACTCGATAATGAGACGTATGTTATGTAAATAAACCTGGGTAGGTCAATTTCCACTTAGGTTGAAAGCCTTGAGCACGTCGTCCTTCGGATGGGACTTTCCGGATAAATCTGAATCTCTCGTATCAGTTTTAACAATTATTAAGCCTATAAACCGTTAAATAGCGTGAATTTTTTGAAAAACATTTTTATTTTGATTTTTGTGTAGGATTCAGATAATCCGGTCGTTCTCTATCAGTTTTAACAAATATTAAATCTATAAACCGTTAAAAAGCGAGAAATTTCAAGAATGGAGTCTACCGAGCTCAGGATCGCCACTTAGAAATCTAGTTGAGGCACTTAGGTCAGATGTTTCAATCGGGAAGTTAAAAAACACTTTGAGCACGTCGTCCTTCGGATGGGACTTTAAGCGATGATCCAGGGCTTTTTCGAATGTGAGGTACTCGATAATGAGACGTATGTTATGTAAATAAACCTGGGTAGGTGAAATATCACTTAGGTTGAAAATAGCCTTGAGCACGTCGTCCTTCGGATGGGACTTTCCGGATAAATCTGAATCTCTCGTATCAGTTTTAACAATTATTAAGCCTATAAACCGTTAAATAGCGCAAATTTTTTGAAAAACATTTTTATTTTGATTTTTGTGTAGGATTCAGATAATCCGGTCGTTCTCTATCAGTTTTAACAAATATTAAATCTATAAACCGTTAAAAAGCGAGAAATTTCAAGAATGGAGTCTACCGAGCTCAGGATCGCCACTTAGAAATCTAGCTGAGGCACTTAGGTCAGATGTTTCAATCGGGAAGTTAAAAAACACTTTGAGCACGTCGTCCTTCGGATGGGACTTTAAGCGATGATCCAGGGCTTTTTCGAATGTGAGGCACTCGATAATGAGACGTATGTTATGTAAATAAACCTGGTTAGGTGAAATTTCACTTAGGTTGAAAATAGCCTTGAGCACGTCGTCCGTCGGATGGGACTTTTCGGATATATCTGATTCTGTCGTATCAGTTTTAACAATTATTGAGCCTATAAACCGTTAAATAGCGCAAATTTTTTGAAAAACATTTTTATTTTGATTTTTGTGTAGGATTCAGATAATCCGGTCGTTCTCTATCAGTTTTAACAAATATTAAATCTATAAACCGTTAAAAAGCAAGAAATTTGAAGAATGGAGTCTACCGAGCTCAGGATCGCCACTTAGAAATCTAGCTGAGGCACTTAGGTCAGATGTTTTAATCGGGAAGTTAAAAATAACTTTGAGCACTTCGTCCTTCGGATGGGACATTAAGCGATGATCCAGGGCTTTTTCGAATGTGAGGTACTCGATAATGAGACGTATGTTATGTAAATAAACCTGGGTAGGTCAATTTCCACTTAGGTTGAAAGCCTTGAGCACGTCGTCCTTCGGATGGGACTTTCCGGATATATCTGAATCTGTAGTGTCAGTTTTAT
This sequence comes from Aradus depressus, assembly GCA_963662175.1. Taxonomy (NCBI): domain Eukaryota; kingdom Metazoa; phylum Arthropoda; class Insecta; order Hemiptera; family Aradidae; genus Aradus; species Aradus depressus. The sequence continues at coordinate 14,001,323 of OY759214.1, read as the reverse complement.
CAATTATTAAACCTATAAACCGTTAAATAGCGCGAATTTTATGAAAAACGTTTTCATTTTGATTTTTGTGTGGGGTTCAGATAATCCGGTCGTTCTCTATCAGTTTTAACAAATATTTAATCTATAAACCGTTAATAAGCGAGAAATTTGAAGAATGGAGTCTACCGAGCTCATGATCGCCACTTACAAATCTAGCTGAGGCACTTAGGTCAGATGTTTTAATCGGGAAGTGAAAAATAACTATGAGCACGTCGTCCTTCGGATGGGACTTTAAGCGATGTTCCAGGACTTTTTCGAATGTGAGGTACTCGATAATGAGACGTATGTTATGTAAATAAACCTGGGTAGGTGAAATTTCACTTAGGTTGACAATAGCCTTGAGCACGTCGTCCTTCGGATGGGACTTTCCGGATAAATCTGAATCTGTCGTATCAGTTTTCACAATTATTAAGCCTATAAACCGTTAAATAGCGCAAATTTTTTGAAAAACATTTTTATTTTGATATTTGTGTAGGATTCAGATAATCCGGTCGTTCTCTATCAGTTTTAACAAATATTAAATCTATAAACCGTTAAAAAGCGAGAAATTTCAAGAATGGAGTCTACCGAGCTCAGGATCGCCACTTAGAAATCTAGTTGAGGCACTTAGGTCAGATGTTTCAATCGGGAAGTTAAAAAACACTTTGAGCACGTCGTCCTTCGGATGGGACTTTAAGCGATGATCCAGGGCTTTTTCGAATGTGAGGTACTCGATAATGAGACGTATGTTATGTAAATAAACCTGGGTAGGTGAAATATCACTTAGGTTGAAAATAGCCTTGAGCACGTCGTCCTTCGGATGGGACTTTCCGGATAAATCTGAATCTCTCGTATCAGTTTTAACAATTATTAAGCCTATAAACCGTTAAATAGCGCAATTTTTTTGAAAAACATTTTTATTTTGATTTTTGTGTAGGATTCAGATAATCCGGTCGTTCTCTATCAGTTTTAACAAATATTAAATCTATAAACCGTAAAAAACGAGAAATTTGAAGAATGGAGTCTACCGAGCTCAGGATCGCCACTTAGAAATCTAGCTGAGGCACTTAGGTCAGATGTTTCAATCGGGAAGTTAAAAAACACTTTGAGCACGTCGTCCTTCGGATGGGACTTTAAGCGATGATCCAGGGCTTTTTCGAATGTGAGGTACTCGATAATGAGACGTATGTTATGTAAATAAACCTGGTTAGGTGAAATTTCACTTAGGTTGAAAATAGCCTTGAGCACGTCGTCCGTCGGATGGGACTTTTCGGATATATCTGATTCTGTCGTATCAGTTTTAACAATTATTGAGCCTATAAACCGTTAAATAGCGTGAATTTTTTGAAAAACATTTTTATTTTGATTTTTGTGTAGGATTCAGATAATCCGGTCGTTCTCTATCAGTTTTAACAAATATTAAATCTATAAACCGTTAAAAAGCAAGAAATTTGAAGAATGGAGTCTACCGAGCTCAGGATCGCCACTTAGAAATCTAGCTGAGGCACTTAGGTCAGATGTTTTAATCGGGAAGTTAAAAATAACTTTGAGCACTTCGTCCTTCGGATGGGACATTAAGCGATGTTCCAGGACATTTTCGAATGTGAGGTACTCGATAATGAGACGTATGTTATGTAAATAAACCTGGGTAGGTGAAATTTCACTTAGGTTGACAATAGCCTTGAGCACGTCGTCCTTCGGATGGGACTTTCCGGATAAATCTGAATCTGTCGTATCAGTTTTAACAATTATTAAGCCTATAAACCGTTAAATAGCGTGAATTTTTTGAAAAACATTTTTATTTTGATTTTTGTGTAGGATTCAGATAATCCGGTCGTTCTCTATCAGTTTTAACAAATATTAAATCTATAAACCGTTAAAAAGCGAGAAATTTCAAGAATGGAGTCTACCGAGCTCAGGATCGCCACTTAGAAATCTAGCTGAGGCACTTAGGTCAGATGTTTCAATCGGGAAGTTAAAAAACACTTTGAGCACGTCGTCCTTCGGATGGGACTTTAAGCGATGATCCAGGGCTTTTTCGAATGTGAGGTACTCGATAATGAGACGTATGTTATGTAAATAAACCTGGTTAGGTGAAATTTCACTTAGGTTGAAAATAGCCTTGAGCACGTCGTCCGTCGGATGGGACTTTTCGGATATATCTGATTCTGTCGTATCAGTTTTAACAATTATTGAGCCTATAAACCGTTAAATAGCGTGAATTTTTTGAAAAACATTTTTATTTTGATTTTTGTGTAGGATTCAGATAATCCGGTCGTTCTCTATCAGTTTTAACAAATATTAAATCTATAAACCGTTAAAAAGCGAGAAATTTCAAGAATGGAGTCTACCGAGCTCAGGATCGCCACTTAGAAATCTAGTTGAGGCACTTAGGTCAGATGTTTCAATCGGGAAGTTAAAAAACACTTTGAGCACGTCGTCCTTCGGATGGGACTTTAAGCGATGATCCAGGGCTTTTTCGAATGTGAGGTACTCGATAATGAGACGTATGTTATGTAAATAAACCTGGGTAGGTGAAATATCACTTAGGTTGAAAATAGCCTTGAGCACGTCGTCCTTCGGATGGGACTTTCCGGATAAATCTGAATCTCTCGTATCAGTTTTAACAATTATTAAGCCTATAAACCGTTAAATAGCGCAATTTTTTTGAAAAACATTTTTATTTTGATTTTTGTGTAGGATTCAGATAATCCGGTCGTTCTCTATCAGTTTTAACAAATATTAAATCTATAAACCGTTAAAAAGCGAGAAATTTCAAGAATGGAGTCTACCGAGCTCAGGATCGCCACTTAGAAATCTAGTTGAGGCACTTAGGTCAGATGTTTCAATCGGGAAGTTAAAAAACACTTTGAGCACGTCGTCCTTCGGATGGGACTTTAAGCGATGATCCAGGGCTTTTTCGAATGTGAGGTACTCGATAATGAGACGTATGTTATGTAAATAAACCTGGTTAGGTGAAATTTCACTTAGGTTGAAAATAGCCTTGAGCACGTCGTCCGTCGGATGGGACTTTTCGGATATATCTGATTCTGTCGTATCAGTTTTAACAATTATTGAGCCTATAAACCGTTAAATAGCGTGAATTTTTTGAAAAACATTTTTATTTTGATTTTTGTGTAGGATTCAGATAATCCGGTCGTTCTCTATCAGTTTTAACAAATATTAAATCTATAAACCGTTAAAAAGCAAGAAATTTGAAGAATGGAGTCTACCGAGCTCAGGATCGCCACTTAGAAATCTAGCTGAGGCACTTAGGTCAGATGTTTTAATCGGGAAGTTAAAAATAACTTTGAGCACTTCGTCCTTCGGATGGGACATTAAGCGATGATCCAGGGCTTTTTCGAATGTGAGGTACTCGATAATGAGACGTATGTTATGTAAATAAACCTGGGTAGGTCAATTTCCACTTAGGTTGAAAGCCTTGAGCACGTCGTCCTTCGGATGGGACTTTCCGGATAAATCTGAATCTCTCGTATCAGTTTTAACAATTATTAAGCCTATAAACCGTTAAATAGCGTGAATTTTTTGAAAAACATTTTTATTTTGATTTTTGTGTAGGATTCAGATAATCCGGTCGTTCTCTATCAGTTTTAACAAATATTAAATCTATAAACCGTTAAAAAGCGAGAAATTTCAAGAATGGAGTCTACCGAGCTCAGGATCGCCACTTAGAAATCTAGTTGAGGCACTTAGGTCAGATGTTTCAATCGGGAAGTTAAAAAACACTTTGAGCACGTCGTCCTTCGGATGGGACTTTAAGCGATGATCCAGGGCTTTTTCGAATGTGAGGTACTCGATAATGAGACGTATGTTATGTAAATAAACCTGGGTAGGTGAAATATCACTTAGGTTGAAAATAGCCTTGAGCACGTCGTCCTTCGGATGGGACTTTCCGGATAAATCTGAATCTCTCGTATCAGTTTTAACAATTATTAAGCCTATGAACCGTTAAATAGCGCAAATTTTTTGAAAAACATTTTTATTTTGATTTTTGTGTAGGATTCAGATAATCCGGTCGTTCTCTATCAGTTTTAACAAATATTTAATCTATAAACCGTTAATAAGCGAGAAATTTGAAGAATGGAGTCTACCGAGCTCATGATCGCCACTTACAAATCTAGCTGAGGCACTTAGGTCAGATGTTTCAATCGGGAAGTTAAAAAACACTTTGAGCACGTCGTCCTTCGGATGGGACTTTAAGCGATGTTCCAGGACTTTTTCGAATGTGAGGTACTCGATTATGAGACGTATGTTATGTAAATAAACCTGGGTAGGTGAAATTTCACTTAGGTTGACAATAGCCTTGAGCACGTCGTCCTTCGGATGGGACTTTCCGGATAAATCTGAATCTGTCGTATCAGTTTTAACAATTATTAAGCCTATAAACCGTTAAATAGCGCAAATTTTTTGAAAAACATTTTTATTTTGATTTTTGTGTAGGATTCAGATAATCCGGTCGTTCTCTATCAGTTTTAACAAATATTAAATCTATAAACCGTTAAAAAGCGAGAAATTTCAAGAATGGAGTCTACCGAGCTCAGGATCGCCACTTAGAAATCTAGTTGAGGCACTTAGGTCAGATGTTTCAATCGGGAAGTTAAAAAACACTTTGAGCACGTCGTCCTTCGGATGGGACTTTAAGCGATGATCCAGGGCTTTTTCGAATGTGAGGTACTCGATAATGAGACGTATGTTATGTAAATAAACCTGGGTAGGTGAAATATCACTTAGGTTGAAAATAGCCTTGAGCACGTCGTCCTTCGGATGGGACTTTCCGGATAAATCTGAATCTCTCGTATCAGTTTTAACAATTATTAAGCCTATAAACCGTTAAATAGCGCAAATTTTTTGAAAAACATTTTTATTTTGATTTTTGTATAGGATTCAGATAATCCGGTCGTTCTCTATCAGTTTTAACAAATATTAAATCTATAAACCGTTAAAAAGCAAGAAATTTGAAGAATGGAGTCTACCGAGCTCAGGATCGCCACTTAGAAATCTAGCTGAGGCACTTAGGTCAGATGTTTTAATCGGGAAGTTAAAAATAACTTTGAGCACTTCGTCCTTCGGATGGGACATTAAGCGATGTTCCAGGACTTTTTCGAATGTGAGGTACTCGATAATGAGACGTATGTTATGTAAATAAACCTGGGTAGGTGAAATTTCACTTAGGTTGACAATAGCCTTGAGCACGTCGTCCTTCGGATGGGACTTTCCGGATAAATCTGAATCTGTCGTATCAGTTTTAACAATTATTAAGCCTATAAACCGTTAAATAGCGTGAATTTTTTGAAAAACATTTTTATTTTGATTTTTGTGTAGGATTCAGATAATCCGGTCGTTCTCTATCAGTTTTAACAAATATTAAATCTATAAACCGTTAAAAAGCGAGAAATTTCAAGAATGGAGTCTACCGAGCTCAGGATCGCCACTTAGAAATCTAGTTGAGGCACTTAGGTCAGATGTTTCAATCGGGAAGTTAAAAAACACTTTGAGCACGTCGTCCTTCGGATGGGACTTTAAGCGATGATCCAGGGCTTTTTCGAATGTGAGGTACTCGATAATGAGACGTATGTTATGTAAATAAACCTGGGTAGGTGAAATATCACTTAGGTTGAAAATAGCCTTGAGCACGTCGTCCTTCGGATGGGACTTTCCGGATAAATCTGAATCTCTCGTATCAGTTTTAACAATTATTAAGCCTATAAACCGTTAAATAGCGCAAATTTTTTGAAAAACATTTTTATTTTGATTTTTGTGTAGGATTCAGATAATCCGGTCGTTCTCTATCAGTTTTAACAAATATTAAATCTATAAACCGTTAAAAAGCGAGAAATTTGAAGAATGGAGTCTACCGAGCTCAGGATCGCCACTTAGAAATCTAGCTGAGGCACTTAGGTCAGATGTTTCAATCGGGAAGTTAAAAAACACTTTGAGCACGTCGTCCTTCGGATGGGACTTTAAGCGATGATCCAGGGCTTTTTCGAATGTGAGGTACTCGATAATGAGACGTATGTTATGTAAATAAACCTGGTTAGGTGAAATTTCACTTAGGTTGAAAATAGCCTTGAGCACGTCGTCCGTCGGATGGGACTTTTCGGATATATCTGATTCTGTCGTATCAGTTTTAACAATTATTGAGCCTATAAACCGTTAAATAGCGTGAGTTTTTTGAAAAACATTTTTATTTTGATTTTTGTGTAGGATTCAGATAATCCGGTCGTTCTCTATCAGTTTTAACAAATATTAAATCTATAAACCGTTAAAAAGCAAGAAATTTGAAGAATGGAGTCTACCGAGCTCAGGATCGCCACTTAGAAATCTAGCTGAGGCACTTAGGTCAGATGTTTTAATCGGGAAGTTAAAAATAACTTTGAGCACTTCGTCCTTCGGATGGGACATTAAGCGATGTTCCAGGACTTTTTCGAATGTGAGGTACTCGATAATGAGACGTATGTTATGTAAATAAACCTGGGTAGGTGAAATTTCACTTAGGTTGACAATAGCCTTGAGCACGTCGTCCTTCGGATGGGACTTTCCGGATAAATCTGAATCTGTCGTATCAGTTTTAACAATTATTAAGCCTATAAACCGTTAAATAGCGTGAATTTTTTGAAAAACATTTTTATTTTGATTTTTGTGTAGGATTCAGATAATCCGGTCGTTCTCTATCAGTTTTAACAAATATTAAATCTATAAACCGTTAAAAAGCGAGAAATTTCAAGAATGGAGTCTACCGAGCTCAGGATCGCCACTTAGAAATCTAGTTGAGGCACTTAGGTCAGATGTTTCAATCGGGAAGTTAAAAAACACCTTGAGCACGTCGTCCTTCGGATGGGACTTTAAGCGATGATCCAGGGCTTTTTCGAATGTGAGGTACTCGATAATGAGACGTATGTTATGTAAATAAACCTGGGTAGGTGAAATATCAATAAGGTTGAAAATAGCCTTGAGCACGTCGTCCTTCGGATGGGACTTTCCGGATAAATCTGAATCTCTCGTATCAGTTTTAACAATTATTAAGCCTATAAACCGTTAAATAGCGCAAATTTTTTGAAAAACATTTTTATTTTGATTTTTGTGTAGGATTCAGATAATCCGGTCGTTCTCTATCAGTTTTAACAAATATTAAATCTATAAACCGTTAAAAAGCGAGAAATTTGAAGAATGGAGTCTACCGAGCTCAGGATCGCCACTTAGAAATCTAGCTGAGGCACTTAGGTCAGATGTTTCAATCGGGAAGTTAAAAAACACTTTGAGCACGTCGTCCTTCGGATGGGACTTTAAGCGATGATCCAGGGCTTTTTCGAATGTGAGGTACTCGATAATGAGACGTATGTTATGTAAATAAACCTGGGTAGGTCAATTTCCACTTAGGTTGAAAATAGCCTTGAGCACGTCGGCCGTCGGATGGGACTTTTCGGATATATCTGGTTCTGTCGTATCAGTTTTAACAATTATTAAGCCTATAAACCGTTAAATAGCGTGAATTTTTTGAAAAACATTTTTATTTTGATTTTTGTGTAGGATTCACATAATCCGGTCGTTCTCTATCAGTTTTAACAAATATTAAATCTATAAACCGTTAAAAAGCGAGAAATTTGAAGAATGGAGTCTACCGAGCTCAGGATCGCCACTTAGAAATCTAGCTGAGGCACTTAGGTCAGATGTTTCAATCGGGAAGTTAAAAAACACTTTGAGCACGTCGTCCTTCGGATGGGACTTTAAGCGATAATCCAGGGCTCTTTCGAATGTGAGGTACTCGATAATGAGACGTATGTTATGTAAATAAACCTGGGTAGGTGAAATTTCACTTAGGTTGACAATAGCCTTGAGCACGTCGTCCTTCGGATGGGACTTTCCGGATAAATCTGAATCTGTCGTATCAGTTTTAACAATTATTAAGCCTATAAACCGTTAAATAGCGTGAATTTTTTGAAAAACATTTTTATTTTGATTTTTGTGTAGGATTCAGATAATCCGGTCGTTCTCTATCAGTTTTAACAAATATTAAATCTATAAACCGTTAAAAAGCGAGAAATTTCAAGAATGGAGTCTACCGAGCTCAGGATCGCCACTTAGAAATCTAGTTGAGGCACTTAGGTCAGATGTTTCAATCGGGAAGTTAAAAAACACCTTGAGCACGTCGTCCTTCGGATGGGACTTTAAGCGATGATCCAGGGCTTTTTCGAATGTGAGGTACTCGATAATGAGACGTATGTTATGTAAATAAACCTGGGTAGGTGAAATATCAATAAGGTTGAAAATAGCCTTGAGCACGTCGTCCTTCGGATGGGACTTTCCGGATAAATCTGAATCTCTCGTATCAGTTTTAACAATTATTAAGCCTATAAACCGTTAAATAGCGCAAATTTTTTGAAAAACATTTTTATTTTGATTTTTGTGTAGGATTCAGATAATCCGGTCGTTCTCTATCAGTTTTAACAAATATTAAATCTATAAACCGTTAAAAAGCGAGAAATTTGAAGAATGGAGTCTACCGAGCTCAGGATCGCCACTTAGAAATCTAGCTGAGGCACTTAGGTCAGATGTTTCAATCGGGAAGTTAAAAAACACTTTGAGCACGTCGTCCTTCGGATGGGACTTTAAGCGATGATCCAGGGCTTTTTCGAATGTGAGGTACTCGATAATGAGACGTATGTTATGTAAATAAACCTGGGTAGGTCAATTTCCACTTAGGTTGAAAATAGCCTTGAGCACGTCGGCCGTCGGATGGGACTTTTCGGATATATCTGGTTCTGTCGTATCAGTTTTAACAATTATTAAGCCTATAAACCGTTAAATAGCGTGAATTTTTTGAAAAACATTTTTATTTTGATTTTTGTGTAGGATTCAGATAATCCGGTCGTTCTCTATCAGTTTTAACAAATATTAAATCTATAAACCGTTAAAAAGCAAGAAATTTGAAGAATGGAGTCTACCGAGCTCAGGATCGCCACTTAGAAATCTAGCTGAGGCACTTAGGTCAGATGTTTTAATCGGGAAGTTAAAAATAACTTTGAGCACTTCGTCCTTCGGATGGGACATTAAGCGATGTTCCAGGACTTTTTCGAATGTGAGGTACTCGATAATGAGACGTATGTTATGTAAATAAACCTGGGTAGGTGAAATTTCACTTAGGTTGACAATAGCCTTGAGCACGTCGTCCTTCGGATGGGACTTTCCGGATAAATCTGAATCTGTCGTATCAGTTTTAACAATTATTAAGCCTATAAACCGTTAAATAGCGTGAATTTTTTGAAAAACATTTTTATTTTGATTTTTGTGTAGGATTCAGATAATCCGGTCGTTCTCTATCAGTTTTAACAAATATTAAATCTATAAACCGTTAAAAAGCGAGAAATTTGAAGAATGGAGTCTACCGAGCTCAGGATCGCCACTTAGAAATCTAGTTGAGGCACTTAGGTCAGATGTTTCAATCGGGAAGTTAAAAAACACCTTGAGCACGTCGTCCTTCGGATGGGACTTTAAGCGATGATCCAGGGCTTTTTCGAATGTGAGGTACTCGATAATGAGACGTATGTTATGTAAATAAACCTGGGTAGGTGAAATATCAATAAGGTTGAAAATAGCCTTGAGCACGTCGTCCTTCGGATGGGACTTTCCGGATAAATCTGAATCTCTCGTATCAGTTTTAACAATTATTAAGCCTATAAACCGTTAAATAGCGCAAATTTTTTGAAAAACATTTTTATTTTGATTTTTGTGTAGGATTCAGATAATCCGGTCGTTCTCTATCAGTTTTAACAAATATTAAATCTATAAACCGTTAAAAAGCGAGAAATTTGAAGAATGGAGTCTACCGAGCTCAGGATCGCCACTTAGAAATCTAGCTGAGGCACTTAGGTCAGATGTTTCAATCGGGAAGTTAAAAAACACTTTGAGCACGTCGTCCTTCGGATGGGACTTTAAGCGATGATCCAGGGCTTTTTCGAATGTGAGGTACTCGATAATGAGACGTATGTTATGTAAATAAACCTGGGTAGGTCAATTTCCACTTAGGTTGAAAATAGCCTTGAGCACGTCGGCCGTCGGATGGGACTTTTCGGATATATCTGGTTCTGTCGTATCAGTTTTAACAATTATTAAGCCTATAAACCGTTAAATAGCGTGAATTTTTTGAAAAACATTTTTATTTTGATTTTTGTGTAGGATTCACATAATCCGGTCGTTCTCTATCAGTTTTAACAAATATTAAATCTATAAACCGTTAAAAAGCGAGAAATTTGAAGAATGGAGTCTACCGAGCTCAGGATCGCCACTTAGAAATCTAGCTGAGGCACTTAGGTCAGATGTTTCAATCGGGAAGTTAAAAAACACTTTGAGCACGTCGTCCTTCGGATGGGACTTTAAGCGATAATCCAGGGCTCTTTCGAATGTGAGGTACTCGATAATGAGACGTATGTTATGTAAATAAACCTGGGTAGGTGAAATTTCACTTAGGTTGACAATAGCCTTGAGCACGTCGTCCTTCGGATGGGACTTTCCGGATAAATCTGAATCTGTCGTATCAGTTTTAACAATTATTAAGCCTATAAACCGTTAAATAGCGTGAATTTTTTGAAAAACATTTTTATTTTGATTTTTGTGTAGGATTCAGATAATCCGGTCGTTCTCTATCAGTTTTAACAAATATTAAATCTATAAACCGTTAAAAAGCGAGAAATTTCAAGAATGGAGTCTACCGAGCTCAGGATCGCCACTTAGAAATCTAGTTGAGGCACTTAGGTCAGATGTTTCAATCGGGAAGTTAAAAAACACCTTGAGCACGTCGTCCTTCGGATGGGACTTTAAGCGATGATCCAGGGCTTTTTCGAATGTGAGGTACTCGATAATGAGACGTATGTTATGTAAATAAACCTGGGTAGGTGAAATATCAATAAGGTTGAAAATAGCCTTGAGCACGTCGTCCTTCGGATGGGACTTTCCGGATAAATCTGAATCTCTCGTATCAGTTTTAACAATTATTAAGCCTATAAACCGTTAAATAGCGCAAATTTTTTGAAAAACATTTTTATTTTGATTTTTGTGTAGGATTCAGATAATCCGGTCGTTCTCTATCAGTTTTAACAAATATTAAATCTATAAACCGTTAAAAAGCGAGAAATTTGAAGAATGGAGTCTACCGAGCTCAGGATCGCCACTTAGAAATCTAGCTGAGGCACTTAGGTCAGATGTTTCAATCGGGAAGTTAAAAAACACTTTGAGCACGTCGTCCTTCGGATGGGACTTTAAGCGATGATCCAGGGCTTTTTCGAATGTGAGGTACTCGATAATGAGACGTATGTTATGTAAATAAACCTGGGTAGGTCAATTTCCACTTAGGTTGAAAATAGCCTTGAGCACGTCGGCCGTCGGATGGGACTTTTCGGATATATCTGGTTCTGTCGTATCAGTTTTAACAATTATTAAGCCTATAAACCGTTAAATAGCGTGAATTTTTTGAAAAACATTTTTATTTTGATTTTTGTGTAGGATTCACATAATCCGGTCGTTCTCTATCAGTTTTAACAAATATTAAATCTATAAACCGTTAAAAAGCGAGAAATTTGAAGAATGGAGTCTACCGAGCTCAGGATCGCCACTTAGAAATCTAGCTGAGGCACTTAGGTCAGATGTTTCAATCGGGAAGTTAAAAAACACTTTGAGCACGTCGTCCTTCGGATGGGACTTTAAGCGATGATCCAGGGCTCTTTCGAATGTGAGGTACTCGATAATGAGACGTATGTTATGTAAATAAACCTGGGTAGGTCAATTTCCACTTAGGTTGAAAGCCTTGAGCACGTCGTCCTTGGGATGGGACTTTCCGGATATATCTGAATCTGTAGTATCAGTTTTAACAATTATTAAGCCTATAAACCGTTAAATAGCGCGAATTTTATGAAAAACGTTTTCATTTTGATTTTTGTGTGGGGTTCAGATAATCCGGTCGTTCTCTATCAGTTTTAACAAATATTTAATCTATAAACCGTTAAAAAGCGAGAAATTTGAAGAATGGAGTCTACCGAGCTCATGATCGCCACTTAGAAATCTAGTTGAGGCACTTAGGTCAGATGTTTCAATCGGGAAGTTAAAAAACACTTTGAGCACGTCGTCCTTCGGATGGGACTTTAAGCGATGATCCAGGGCTTTTTCGAATGTGAGGTACTCGATAATGAGACGTATGTTATGTAAATAAACCTGGGTAGGTCAATTTCCACTTAGGTTGAAAGCCTTGAGCACGTCGTCCTGCGGATGGGACTTTCCGGATATATCTGAATCTGTAGTATCAGTTTTAACAATTATTAAGCCTATAAACCGTTAAATAGCGCGAATTTTATGAAAAACGTTTTCATTTTGATTTTTGTGTGGGGTTCAGATAATCCGGTCGTTCTCTATCAGTTTTAACAAATATTTAATCTATAAACCGTTAAAAAGCGAGAAATTTGATGAATGGAGTCTACCGAGCTCATGATGGCCATTTACAAATCTAGCTGAGGCACTTAGGTCAGATGTTTCAATCGGGAAGTTAAAAAACACTTTGAGCACGTCGTCCTTCGGATGGGACTTTAAGCGATGATCCAGGGCTTTTTCGAATGTGAGGTACTCGATAATGAGACGTATGTTATGTAAATAAACCTGGTTAGGTGAAATTTCACTTAGGTTGAAAATAGCCTTGAGCACGTCGTCCGTCGGATGGGACTTTTCGGATATATCTGATTCTGTCGTATCAGTTTTAACAATTATTAAGCCTATAAACCGTTAAATAGCGTGAATTTTTTGAAAAACATTTTTATTTTGATTTTTGTGTAGGATTCAGATAATCCGGTCGTTCTCTATCAGTTTTAACAAATATTAAATCTATAAACCGTTAAAAAGCGAGAAATTTGAAGAATGGAGTCTACCGAGCTCAGGATCGCCACTTAGAAATCTAGCTGAGGCACTTAGGTCAGATGTTTCAATCGGGAAGTTAAAAAACACTTTGAGCACGTCGTCCTTCGGATGGGACTTTAAGCGATGATCCAGGGCTTTTTCGAATGTGAGGTACTCGATAATGAGACGTATGTTATGTAAATAAACCTGGGTAGGTCAATTTCCACTTAGGTTGAAAGCCTTGAGCACGTCGTCCTTGGGATGGGACTTTCCGGATATATCTGAATCTGTAGTATCAGTTTTAACAATTATTAAGCCTATAAACCGTTAAATAGCGCGAATTTTATGAAAAACGTTTTCATTTTGATTTTTGTGTGGGGTTCAGATAATCCGGTCGTTCTCTATCAGTTTTAACAAATATTTAATCTATAAACCGTTAAAAAGCGAGAAATTTGAAGAATGGAGTCTACCGAGCTCATGATCGCCACTTAGAAATCTAGTTGAGGCACTTAGGTCAGATGTTTCAATCGGGAAGTTAAAAAACACTTTGAGCACGTCGTCCTTCGGATGGGACTTTAAGCGATGATCCAGGGCTTTTTCGAATGTGAGGTACTCGATAATGAGACGTATGTTATGTAAATAAACCTGGGTAGGTGAAATTTCACTTAGGTTGACAATAGCCTTGAGCACGTCGTCCTTCGGATGGGACTTTCCGGATAAATCTGAATCTGTCGTATCAGTTTTAACAATTATTAAGCCTATAAACCGTTAAATAGCGCAAATTTTTTGAAAAACATTTTTATTTTGATTTTTGTGTAGGATTCAGATAATCCGGTCGTTCTCTATCAGTTTTAACAAATATTAAATCTATAAACCGTTAAAAAGCGAGAAATTTCAAGAATGGAGTCTACCGAGCTCAGGATCGCCACTTAGAAATCTAGTTGAGGCACTTAGGTCAGATGTTTCAATCGGGAAGTTAAAAAACACTTTGAGCACGTCGTCCTTCGGATGGGACTTTAAGCGATGATCCAGGGCTTTTTCGAATGTGAGGTACTCGATAATGAGACGTATGTTATGTAAATAAACCTGGGTAGGTGAAATATCACTTAGGTTGAAAATAGCCTTGAGCACGTCGTCCTTCGGATGGGACTTTCCGGATAAATCTGAATCTCTCGTATCAGTTTTAACAATTATTAAGCCTATAAACCGTTAAATAGCGTGAATTTTTTGAAAAACATTTTTATTTTGATTTTTGTGTAGGATTCAGATAATCCGGTCGTTCTCTATCAGTTTTAACAAATATTAAATCTATAAACCGTTAAAAAGCGAGAAATTTGAAGAATGGAGTCTACCGAGCTCAGGATCGCCACTTAGAAATCTAGCTGAGGCACTTAGGTCAGATGTTTCAATCGGGAAGTTAAAAAACACTTTGAGCACGTCGTCCTTCGGATGGGACTTTAAGCGATGATCCAGGGCTTTTTCGAATGTGAGGTACTCGATAATGAGACGTATGTTATGTAAATAAACCTGGTTAGGTGAAATTTCACTTAGGTTGAAAATAGCCTTGAGCACGTCGGCCGTCGGATGGGACTTTTCGGATATATCTGGTTCTGTCGTATCAGTTTTATCAATTATTAAGCCTATAAACCGTTAAATAGCGCAAATTTTTTGAAAAACATTTTTATTTTGATTTTTGTGAAGGATTCAGATAATCCGGTCGTTCTCTATCAGTTTTAACAAATATTAAATCTATAAACCGTTAAAAAGCGAGAAATTTGAAGAATGGAGTCTACCGAGCTCAGGATCGCCATTTAGAAATCTAGCTGAGGCACTTAGGTCAGATGTTCTAATCGGGAAGTTAAAAAACACTTTGAGCACGTCGTCCTTCGGATGGGACTTTAAGCGATGATCCAGGGCTTTTTCGAATGTGAGGTACTCGATAATGAGACGTATGTTATGTAAATAAACCTGGTTAGGTGAAATTTCACTTAGGTTGAAAATAGCCTTGAGCACGTCGGCCGTCGGATGGGACTTTTCGGATATATCTGGTTCTGTCGTATCAGTTTTATCAATTATTAAGCCTATAAACCGTTAAATAGCGCAAATTTTTTGAAAAACATTTTTATTTTGATTTTTGTGAAGGATTCAGATAATCCGGTCGTTCTCTATCAGTTTTAACAAATATTAAATCTATAAACCGTTAAAAAGCGAGAAATTTGAAGAATGGAGTCTACCGAGCTCAGGATCGCCATTTAGAAATCTAGCTGAGGCACTTAGGTCAGATGTTCTAATCGGGAAGTTAAAAAACACTTTGAGCACGTCGTCCTTCGGATGGGACTTTAAGCGATGATCCAGGGCTTTTTCGAATGTGAGGTACTCGATAATGAGACGTATGTTATGTAAATAAACCTGGTTAGGTGAAATTTCACTTAGGTTGAAAATAGCCTTGAGCACGTCGTCCGTCGGTAGGGACTTTTCGGATATATCTGATTCTGTCGTATCAGTTTTAACAATTATTAAGCCTATAAACCGTTAAATAGCGTGAATTTTTTGAAAAACATTTTTATTTTGATTTTTGTGTAGGATTCAGATAATCCGGTCGTTCTCTATCAGTTTTAACAAATATTAAATCTATAAACCGTTAAAAAGCGAGAAATTTGAAGAATGGAGTCTACCGAGCTCAGGATCGCCACTTAGAAATCTAGCTGAGGCACTTAGGTCAGATGTTTCAATCGGGAAGTTAAAAAACACTTTGAGCACGTCGTCCTTCGGATGGGACTTTAAGCGATGATCCAGGGCTTTTTCGAATGTGAGGTACTCGATAATGAGACGTATGTTATGTTAATAAACCTGGGTAGGTCAATTTCCACTTAGGTTGAAAGCCTTGAGCACGTCGTCCTTCGGATGGGACTTTCCGGATATATCTGAATCTGTAGTATCAGTTTTAACAATTATTAAGCCTATAAACCGTTAAATAGCGCGAGTTTATGAAAAACGTTTTCATTTTGATTTTTGTGTGGGGTTCAGATAATCCGGTCGTTCTCTATCAGTTTTAACAAATATTTAATCTATAAACCGTTAAAAAGCGAGAAATTTGAAGAATGGAGTCTACCGAGCTCATGATCGCCACTTAGAAATCTAGTTGAGGCACTTAGGTCAGATGTTTCAATCGGGAAGTTAAAAAACACTTTGAGCACGTCGTCCTTCGGATGGGACTTTAAGCGATGATCCAGGGCTTTTTCGAATGTGAGGTACTCGATAATGAGACGTATGTTATGTAAATAAACCTGGGTAGGTCAATTTCCACTTAGGTTGAAAGCCTTGAGCACGTCGTCCTGCGGATGGGACTTTCCGGATATATCTGAATCTGTAGTATCAGTTTTAACAATTATTAAGCCTATAAACCGTTAAATAGCGCGAATTTTATGAAAAACGTTTTCATTTTGATTTTTGTGTGGGGTTCAGATAATCCGGTCGTTCTCTATCAGTTTTAACAAATATTTAATCTATAAACCGTTAAAAAGCGAGAAATTTGATGAATGGAGTCTACCGAGCTCATGATGGCCATTTACAAATCTAGCTGAGGCACTTAGGTCAGATGTTTCAATCGGGAAGTTAAAAAACACTTTGAGCACGTCGTCCTTCGGATGGGACTTTAAGCGATGATCCAGGGCTTTTTCGAATGTGAGGTACTCGATAATGAGACGTATGTTATGTAAATAAACCTGGTTAGGTGAAATTTCACTTAGGTTGAAAATAGCCTTGAGCACGTCGTCCGTCGGATGGGACTTTTCGGATATATCTGATTTTGTCGTATCAGTTTTAACAATTATTAAGCCTATAAACCGTTAAATAGCGTGAATTTTTTGAAAAACATTTTTATTTTGATTTTTGTGTAGGATTCAGATAATCCGGTCGATCTCTATCAGTTTTAACAAATATTAAATCTATAAACCGTTAAAAAGCGAGAAATTTGAAGAATGGAGTCTACCGAGCTCAGGATCGCCACTTAGAAATCTAGCTGAGGCACTTAGTTCAGATGTTTCAATCGGGAAGTTAAAAAACACTTTGAGCACGTCGTCCTTCGGATGGGACTTTAAGCGATGATCCAGGGCTTTTTCGAATGTGAGGTACTCGATAATGAGACGTATGTTATGTAAATAAACCTGGGTAGGTCAATTTCCACTTAGGTTGAAAGCCTTGAGCACGTCGTCCTTGGGATGGGACTTTCCGGATATATCTGAATCTGTAGTATCAGTTTTAACAATTATTAAGCCTATAAACCGTTAAATAGCGCGAATTTTATGAAAAACGTTTTCATTTTGATTTTTGTGTGGGGTTCAGATAATCCGGTCGTTCTCTATCAGTTTTAACAAATATTTAATCTATAAACCGTTAAAAAGCGAGAAATTTGAAGAATGGAGTCTACCGAGCTCATAATCGCCACTTAGAAATCTAGTTGAGGCACTTAGGTCAGATGTTTCAATCGGGAAGTTAAAAAACACTTTGAGCACGTCGTCCTTCGGATGGGACTTTAAGCGATGATCCAGGGCTTTTTCGAATGTGAGGTACTCGATAATGAGACGTATGTTATGTAAATAAACCTGGGTAGGTGAAATTTCACTTAGGTTGACAATAGCCTTGAGCACGTCGTCCTTCGGATGGGACTTTCCGGATAAATCTGAATCTGTCGTATCAGTTTTAACAATTATTAAGCCTATAAACCGTTAAATAGCGCAAATTTTTTGAAAAACATTTTTATTTTGATTTTTGTGTAGGATTCAGATAATCCGGTCGTTCTCTATCAGTTTTAACAAATATTAAATCTATAAACCGTTAAAAAGCGAGAAATTTCAAGAATGGAGTCTACCGAGCTCAGGATCGCCACTTAGAAATCTAGTTGAGGCACTTAGGTCAGATGTTTCAATCGGGAAGTTAAAAAACACTTTGAGCACGTCGTCCTTCGGATGGGACTTTAAGCGATGATCCAGGGCTTTTTCGAATGTGAGGTACTCGATAATGAGACGTATGTTATGTAAATAAACCTGGGTAGGTGAAATATCACTTAGGTTGAAGATAGCCTTGAGCACGTCGTCCTTCGGATGGGACTTTCCGGATAAATCTGAATCTCTCGTATCAGTTTTAACAATTATTAAGCCTATAAACCGTTAAATAGCGCAAATTTTTTGAAAAACATTTTTATTTTGATTTTTGTGTAGGATTCAGATAATCCGGTCGTTCTCTATCAGTTTTAACAAATATTAAATCTATAAACCGTTAAAAAGCGAGAAATTTGAAGAATGGAGTCTACCGAGCTCAGGATCGCCACTTAGAAATCTAGCTGAGGCACTTAGGTCAGATGTTTCAATCGGGAAGTTAAAAAACACTTTGAGCACGTCGTCCTTCGGATGGGACTTTAAGCGATGATCCAGGGCTTTTTCGAATGTGAGGTACTCGATAATGAGACGTATGTTATGTAAATAAACCTGGTTAGGTG
Organism: Aradus depressus; assembly: GCA_963662175.1. Lineage (NCBI taxonomy): Eukaryota > Metazoa > Arthropoda > Insecta > Hemiptera > Aradidae > Aradus > Aradus depressus. Next base: position 13,982,914 of record OY759214.1, on the reverse strand, counting down.
AAATTTCACTTAGGTTGAAAATAGCCTTGAGCACGTCGGCCGTCGGATGGGACTTTTCGGATATATCTGGTTCTGTCGTATCAGTTTTATCAATTATTAAGCCTATAAACCGTTAAATAGCGCAAATTTTTTGAAAAACATTTTTATTTTGATTTTTGTGAAGGATTCAGATAATCCGGTCGTTCTCTATCAGTTTTAACAAATATTAAATCTATAAACCGTTAAAAAGCGAGAAATTTGAAGAATGGAGTCTACCGAGCTCAGGATCGCCATTTAGAAATCTAGCTGAGGCACTTAGGTCAGATGTTCTAATCGGGAAGTTAAAAAACACTTTGAGCACGTCGTCCTTCGGATGGGACTTTAAGCGATGATCCAGGGCTTTTTCGAATGTGAGGTACTCGATAATGAGACGTATGTTATGTAAATAAACCTGGTTAGGTGAAATTTCACTTAGGTTGAAAATAGCCTTGAGCACGTCGTCCGTCGGTAGGGACTTTTCGGATATATCTGATTCTGTCGTATCAGTTTTAACAATTATTAAGCCTATAAACCGTTAAATAGCGTGAATTTTTTGAAAAACATTTTTATTTTGATTTTTGTGTAGGATTCAGATAATCCGGTCGTTCTCTATCAGTTTTAACAAATATTAAATCTATAAACCGTTAAAAAGCGAGAAATTTGAAGAATGGAGTCTACCGAGCTCAGGATCGCCACTTAGAAATCTAGCTGAGGCACTTAGGTCAGATGTTTCAATCGGGAAGTTAAAAAACACTTTGAGCACGTCGTCCTTCGGATGGGACTTTAAGCGATGATCCAGGGCTTTTTCGAATGTGAGGTACTCGATAATGAGACGTATGTTATGTTAATAAACCTGGGTAGGTCAATTTCCACTTAGGTTGAAAGCCTTGAGCACGTCGTCCTTCGGATGGGACTTTCCGGATATATCTGAATCTGTAGTATCAGTTTTAACAATTATTAAGCCTATAAACCGTTAAATAGCGCGAGTTTATGAAAAACGTTTTCATTTTGATTTTTGTGTGGGGTTCAGATAATCCGGTCGTTCTCTATCAGTTTTAACAAATATTTAATCTATAAACCGTTAAAAAGCGAGAAATTTGAAGAATGGAGTCTACCGAGCTCATGATCGCCACTTACAAATCTAGCTGAGGCACTTAGGTCAGATGTTTTAATCGGGAAGTGAAAAATAACTATGAGCACGTCGTCCTTCGGATGGGACTTTAAGCGATGTTCCAGGACTTTTTCGAATGTGAGGTACTCGATAATGAGACGTATGTTATGTAAATAAACCTGGGTAGGTGAAATTTCACTTAGGTTGACAATAGCCTTGAGCACGTCGTCCTTCGGATGGGACTTTCCGGATAAATCTGAATCTGTCGTATCAGTTTTAACAATTATTAAGCCTATAAACCGTTAAATAGCGCAAATTTTTTGAAAAACATTTTTATTTTGATTTTTGTGTGGGGTTCAGATAATCCGGTCGTTCTCTATCAGTTTTAACAAATATTAAATCTATAAACCGTTAAAAAGCGAGAAATTTCAAGAATGGAGTCTACCGAGCTCAGGATCGCCACTTAGAAATCTAGCTGAGGCACTTAGGTCAGATGTTTCAATCGGGAAGTTAAAAAACACTTTGAGCACGTCGTCCTTCGGATGGGACTTTAAGCGATGATCCAGGGCTTTTTCGAATGTGAGGTACTCGATAATGAGACGTATGTTATGTAAATAAACCTGGGTAGGTCAATTTCTACTTAGGTTGAAAGCCTTGAACACGTCGTCCTTCGGATGGGACTTTCCGGATAAATCTGAATCTGTCGTATCAGTTTTAACAATTATTAAGCCTATAAACCGTTAAATAGCGCAAATTTTTTGAAAAACATTTTTATTTTGATTTTTGTGTAGGATTCAGATAATCCGGTCGTTCTCTATCGGTTTTAACAAATATTAAATCTATAAACCGTTAAAAAGCGAGAAATTTGAAGAATGGAGTCTACCGAGCTCAGGATCGCCATTTAGAAATCTAGCTGAGGCACTTAGGTCAGATGTTCTAATCGGGAAGTTAAAAAACACTTTGAGCACGTCGTCCTTCGGATGGGACTTTAAGCGATGATCCAGGGCTTTTTCGAATGTGAGGTACTCGATAATGAGACGTATGTTATGTAAATAAACCTGGTTAGGTGAAATTTCACTTAGGTTGAAAATAGCCTTGAGCACGTCGGCCGTCGGATGGGACTTTTCGGATATATCTGGTTCTGTCGTATCAGTTTTATCAATTATTAAGCCTATAAACCGTTAAATAGCGCAAATTTTTTGAAAAACATTTTTATTTTGATTTTTGTGAAGGATTCAGATAATCCGGTCGTTCTCTATCAGTTTTAACAAATATTAAATCTATAAACCGTTAAAAAGCGAGAAATTTGAAGAATGGAGTCTACCGAGCTCAGGATCGCCATTTAGAAATCTAGCTGAGGCACTTAGGTCAGATGTTCTAATCGGGAAGTTAAAAAACACTTTGAGCACGTCGTCCTTCGGATGGGACTTTAAGCGATGATCCAGGGCTTTTTCGAATGTGAGGTACTCGATAATGAGACGTATGTTATGTAAATAAACCTGGTTAGGTGAAATTTCACTTAGGTTGAAAATAGCCTTGAGCACGTCGTCCGTCGGTAGGGACTTTTCGGATATATCTGATTCTGTCGTATCAGTTTTAACAATTATTAAGCCTATAAACCGTTAAATAGCGTGAATTTTTTGAAAAACATTTTTATTTTGATTTTTGTGTAGGATTCAGATAATCCGGTCGTTCTCTATCAGTTTTAACAAATATTAAATCTATAAACCGTTAAAAAGCGAGAAATTTGAAGAATGGAGTCTACCGAGCTCAGGATCGCCACTTAGAAATCTAGCTGAGGCACTTAGGTCAGATGTTTCAATCGGGAAGTTAAAAAACACTTTGAGCACGTCGTCCTTCGGATGGGACTTTAAGCGATGATCCAGGGCTTTTTCGAATGTGAGGTACTCGATAATGAGACGTATGTTATGTTAATAAACCTGGGTAGGTCAATTTCCACTTAGGTTGAAAGCCTTGAGCACGTCGTCCTTCGGATGGGACTTTCCGGATATATCTGAATCTGTAGTATCAGTTTTAACAATTATTAAGCCTATAAACCGTTAAATAGCGCGAGTTTATGAAAAACGTTTTCATTTTGATTTTTGTGTGGGGTTCAGATAATCCGGTCGTTCTCTATCAGTTTTAACAAATATTTAATCTATAAACCGTTAAAAAGCGAGAAATTTGAAGAATGGAGTCTACCGAGCTCATGATCGCCACTTACAAATCTAGCTGAGGCACTTAGGTCAGATGTTTTAATCGGGAAGTGAAAAATAACTATGAGCACGTCGTCCTTCGGATGGGACTTTAAGCGATGTTCCAGGACTTTTTCGAATGTGAGGTACTCGATAATGAGACGTATGTTATGTAAATAAACCTGGGTAGGTGAAATTTCACTTAGGTTGACAATAGCCTTGAGCACGTCGTCCTTCGGATGGGACTTTCCGGATAAATCTGAATCTGTCGTATCAGTTTTAACAATTATTAAGCCTATAAACCGTTAAATAGCGCAAATTTTTTGAAAAACATTTTTATTTTGATTTTTGTGTAGGATTCAGATAATCCGGTCGTTCTCTATCAGTTTTAACAAATATTAAATCTATAAACCGTTAAAAAGCGAGAAATTTCAAGAATGGAGTCTACCGAGCTCAGGATCGCCACTTAGAAATCTAGCTGAGGCACTTAGGTCAGATGTTTCAATCGGGAAGTTAAAAAACACTTTGAGCACGTCGTCCTTCGGATGGGACTTTAAGCGATGATCCAGGGCTTTTTCGAATGTGAGGTACTCGATAATGAGACGTATGTTATGTAAATAAACCTGGGTAGGTCAATTTCTACTTAGGTTGAAAGCCTTGAACACGTCGTCCTTCGGATGGGACTTTCCGGATAAATCTGAATCTGTCGTATCAGTTTTAACAATTATTAAGCCTATAAACCGTTAAATAGCGCAAATTTTTTGAAAAACATTTTTATTTTGATTTTTGTGTAGGATTCAGATAATCCGGTCGTTCTCTATCGGTTTTAACAAATATTAAATCTATAAACCGTTAAAAAGCGAGAAATTTGAAGAATGGAGTCTACCGAGCTCAGGATCGCCATTTAGAAATCTAGCTGAGGCACTTAGGTCAGATGTTCTAATCGGGAAGTTAAAAAACACTTTGAGCACGTCGTCCTTCGGATGGGACTTTAAGCGATGATCCAGGGCTTTTTCGAATGTGAGGTACTCGATAATGAGACGTATGTTATGTAACAAACCTGGGTAGGTGAAATATCACTTAGGTTGAAAATAGCCTTGAGCACGTCTTCCTTCGGATGGGACTTTCCGGATAAATCTGAATCTCTCGTATCAGTTTTAACAATTATTAAGCCTATAAACCGTTAAATAGCGTGAATTTTTTGAAAAACATTTTTATTTTGTTTTTTGTGTAGGATTCAGATAATCCGGTCGTTCTCTATCAGTTTTAACAAATATTAAATCTATAGCAGTTATACCCGGCGTTGCCCGGGGAACTTTGATTTTTCTCCCAATATCTTCTATAACGCTATTCAGTTCCTCGACAGTACATTCATGATGTTATAATTTTCAATTATTCATACGGAATAAGGCTTATAGTCCTTCAGCTGTTGTAACGCTAGTAAGTTTTTAGGACCCCTGGGCACCACAGCTAGTATGCGCCTTTCAACGGCGGAAGCCACACCTAGTGAATACTTAGCATCGCTGGACGTCCTAGTCAGTGCGTAGTTAAGAACGTTTGTGACCACAGCTAGTATGTGGCTTGCAACGCTGAGCACCACAGCTAGTACGTAGTTGGGAATGCTGGGCATCATAGCTAGTATGTGCCTTGCAACAGCGGACCCCACAGCTAGTATGTAGTTAAATACGCTGGGCATTACAGTTAGTAAGTGCTTTGCGACAGCGAACTTCACAGCTAGTACATAGTTAGGAACCCTGGGCATCACAGCTAGTATGCTTTTGCAACGACGGACCCCACAGCTAGTACGTTTTTAGGAACGCTGGGCCCTACAGGTAGTAGGTGCCTTGCAACTGCGAACCCCACAGATAGTATGTAGTTAGAACCACAGGGCATCACAGCTAGTATGAGTTTTGCAACGGCGGACCCCACAGCTAGTACCTACGAGTGAAATACGCTGGGCCACACTGCTAGCGCCTTGCAACAGCAGGCCCCACAGCTAGTACGTAATTAGAAACGCTGGGCATTACAGCTAGTAAATGTCTTATAGGTGCCTTGCAACAGCGAACCCCACAGCCAGTACATAGTTAGGAACGCTGGGGCTGAGCACTACAGCTAGTAAGTACCTTGCAACAGCGGACCCCACAGCTAGTACGATATTAGGAACGCTGGACATCACAGCTAGTAAATGTCTTGCAACAGTGAACCCCACAGCGAATACATAGTTACTACTACTACATGTGAAATTCATGACAATCCGATTCATGACAATAGGATCAACCGTTAATGAGCTAGCTCTATATTTATACTTAGTCCCCCCCCCCCCCCTCAACCCCGCCGCCCGTTCAAAACTTCGGGACGCCACACTCCTTATTTTTCTATTTGGCCTTCAGGAATAATATATGCGAAATTTCGTGACAATACGACCAACCGTTAATGAGCTAACTCTATATGTATATTTAGCCCCCCCCACAACCCTCCTTCCTGTTCAAAATTTTGGGCCGTCACACACCTAATATTTCTATTTGACCTTTAGGAATACTACATGTGAAATTTCATGACAATTCGACCATTAGTTGATGAGTTAGCACTATTTATATACGTAGGCCCCCCCCCACAACCCCCCCTCCCGTTCAAAACTTTGGGACGCCACACACCTTATTTTTCTATTTGGCCTTCAGGATTACTCCATGTGAAATTTCATGACGATTCGCCCATTAGTTAATGTGTTAGCACTATTTATATACTTAGGCCCCCCTTACAACCCCCCCTCCCGATCAAAACTTTGGGACGCCACACACTTTTTTTTCCTGTTTGGATTTTAAAAAGACTACCTGTGAAATTTCATGACAATTCGCCCATTAGTTAATGAGTTAGCACTATTTTTATACTTAGGCCCCCTTACAACCCCCCCTCCCGGTCAAAATTTTGGGACGCCACATAGCCTATTATTCAATCGGGCTCAAAAGGATGCTACATGGGTAGTTTCATAAAAGTCCGTCCAGCCGTTTGGGCGTGATGCTGGAACAAACATACATACATACATACATACAAACAAACAAACCAACAAACAAACAAACAAACCCCGTTTCAGCTTTATTAATATAGATTTGTCTCTTTTTATCTTCTAATTATTTACCTGTTACTATTAATTTTTTTCTTTCTTATTTGTATCATTTATTCATTTATTTTATATTTTTCATTTATGTTTCTTTTATATCCTCACCACAATATATATTTTTTTTCTGCATGATTCGTTATTTCATATTAGGTATGTTATTGTATTATATATTATTCATATTTAGTATATGTGTATAAACATTAATACAGCAATGTCGGTGATAGACATCAACCAGATACCATGATGGTCTATCATAAGTAACGATACAAAGTATATTCTGGTTGGTCCTAACCAAAATAGTCGAGAAAGAAATATAGAATGAAGGTGGATCTTGTAGCACCCATTCTTCATATTTTCTGAAAAAAATATTAACAGCAATGTCGGTAGATACGCCTCAACTAGATACAATGATAGGCCAAGATTAGGTCTCTACCCAACCTCCGAAGGGTGAAGACGTACCTAGGTCTCTAGCTCCACTCCCCGCCTTCTCACCGGCTGCAGATAAATAAGGACACCAAGTAAGTGGTAGTTTTATTAATCACAGGTCGCACGAGAATTAACAACAATATTAACAATAAAAATAATTATTGGCGCAGCTTTTGCATTTTCCTCACAGGTTATCTTCAATTCAGTCTCGTTTTCTCTTTGTTTTTCCACCTCTGCTAGTGCGTCATGTAGTACTGCATTAGTGTTGTGTGTAGGCGATCAAATCGCGTGAAATAGGCCTTTCCTCAATTTTCAACTCTATATAATTAATATACTGAGTTATTCGTCCTTTTTTTTTGAGATGTACCCTGCCGGAGGGCTCCGGTCAGGTAGAGGAAGGGTCACCCCTCACCCCCCCGCAGGTAGCGACCCTTCTCGAGCCAAGGCCACCCGGGCCAATGTAGCTCCCCCCCCATCAATCCCCACCCAATCATCGCCGGCGCCGCGCGACCAACGGGTCGCGAAGGCAGCACTTCCACCCCTCCCCACAGGTCCTTCGCAGCCGTCGCCCGCACCGCGTGGCCAGCGGGCCACTGTAGTGGCCCCCCCTACGCCCGGTCCCCCCCAGCAGTCGCCCGCCCCGCGCGGCGAGGGTCCATACCCACCCCCCGCGAGCTCGCGGGGGGTTTTTCTTAGGCGGCTCCGCACCGCCCGTACAATCGGGAGCAACATCTCTGATTGGTCGGAAGACCAGGATTTGGAGGAGCCAGCCAGGGACAAATTGCTTACCTATTTGGGTAAGCTGTCAGTGGTCCTAACGGACTTAGAAGAGGCCCTCCCTTGCGAAACCATGGCCCCATCCCAGTCCATCATAGAAGTTAGACTGGAAAGGATAGAGGCTACTCTGGCCGCTATCGAGCGGCGTCAGATTCTGCCCCCCCCTCCTCCCCCAGCCCAGGAGCGCGTCCGCAGTGGCGAGGAAGCCTTATCAGTCCCACCGCCCTCCCTCAGCTTGGGCCAGTGGGCCGTTAAGCCAGCCCAGTACGCAATTCAACCGCCGAAGGGGACCAAAAACCCAAAGGAGGGGGTAACTAATATAGTGAACCCCTCCCGGGACCCCCCCCCGCCACCCCAATCGACCTCACCCTCGGCCTCGGCGGTAGCGGGGCAAGTGCCAGCCGACCCCGCAGCCTGGACGGAGGTGGTGGGCAAGAGGGCGAAAAGGAGTAGGGCAAAACAGTTAGCCCCTCCAACCGCCCCATCCCAACGGGCCGCCCGGCCAGCAGAAAAGTGGCAGACCAAGAGAGCCATCTTGGAAAAGATAAGGGCCGCCCCACCAGATCCCGCTAAAAAGCAGAGATTCGTGGCCGTGGTGGCCCCTATGGAAGGGCACTCAACCGAGGCCTTTAATAAGCTGACCCCTAAAGCCTTAGGGGTCAACGTGTTGGCCACCCGAACAGCAAGGAGGGGGGCCTTCTCCTGGAGGTCTCAACCCAAGCAGAACTCCAGGCGCTAACCACCAGCCTGGCACTAAGGGAGGCAGGACTTGGGGCAGCGGTGGTTGGCGGGAGAAACCCTCGCATGCAAATTAGGTTTGTCCCAGCGGACTGGACAGGAGAGCAGTTTGAGAGGAGGTGCAGGGAACAATATCCCGATATGGACCCCCCCAAACTCTTGTACAAGAAAGGCCCAAGAGGCCAACCTCATGTACATTGGGTGGCTGAGGTGACGCCGGCCACCAGGACTGCCCTACTGGAGACGGGGCGAATCACGGTGGGCTGGCATTCCTGCCGGGTTGGCGACTGCCTCGACATCACGAGGTGCAGGAGGTGCCTAGAGTTCGGCCACCCGGAGAAGGGCTGCAACAGGAATGTGGCGTGCGCATGGTGCGCTGCCACAGGGCATGACGCCGCTGCCTGCCCGAGTAAGGGCGATCCCCCGCGATGTAAAAATTGCGGAACGAAAGCCCGCCCTCATAGGGCGGACAGCGAGGGGTGCCCAGCCTATATAAAGGCTCTGGAGGCGCTGGTCTCCCGGACAGACTATGGCGCATAGAAGTGTCGGAGACCTACGCCTGTGGCAACTTAACATGCACAGGCGCCGAATTGTAGCAGACGAACTGCGCACCCTGATTCCCGAAGGGGACGTTTCAATCCTGGCCCTTCAGGAGCCCTATTGCGTTAGAGGCGTTGTGGCGGGCCTAGGCACGGGCTACAGGATCGTGACCGGGGCGAAAGACAACGAACGGCCCATGGCCGCAATCGTTGTCACTAGCCCGCAAGTGGATGTGATGGTTCTGCAGCACATGTCCACTAGTCATGTTGTTGTGGCCAATGTCAGGTCGGCGAACATATGCTGCAATGTGATCAGCGGATACTTCCCTCCGTCTGAGAACATTGAGCGACAGTTGGGCCACCTGGACGGTGTCTTGAGCGCCCTGGCTGGGAGTAATGTGGTGATCATGGCGGACTCCAACTCTTGGTCGGTCGCCTGGGGGTCGGTTCGTACCGATCGCCGGGGTGATAGACTACAGGAGCTGATAGCCCGCCATGACTTGTGCATAGTTAATGGCCAGCAGTCGCCACCAACCTTTCGGGGTGCGCGTGGGGAGTCTCACATCGATGTCACGCTGGTGTCGAGCGGGCTATACCCGGCAGTTGGCGGGTGGAGTGTACGGGATATCACGTCCAGTGACCATATGGTGCTGGATATGGTGCTTTCCGACGCCCACCGGCCGGCAGCCAGGCCTAGGGATCCGCGGTTTGCGACTCGCAAACCAATAACCGACGCCTTTGTGACGTCGGTGGCAGCCTTCTCCTGCGACGCAGAATGGGAGGGCCTCAACTCAGCCGACCCGATTGACCAGATTGAGGAGGGCGTAGGCCAGCTCAGCAATATAATGCTGAGTGCGGCAGACGGCACCATCCCCAAGAGGGTCAGTCGGGTTCGGAGTGTTCCATGGTGGAACGAGGCCCTCACCCTTGCCAAGAGGGCTGTTAATCGTTGCAGGAGGAGATACCAGCGATGCCGAGACCCCCTGCTGCGTTTGATGCGGAGGGAAGAGTTTAGGCACCAGGACAGGGCTTATGGGAAGCTGGTTCAGTCGGCGAAGAGAGTGAGTTGGCGTAAGTTCGTGGAGGACGAGAGCCAGAGAAATCCTTGGGGGATCCCCTACCGGGTGGCTGTCGGCAGGCTCAGATCGGTCATTCCGATGGCTGCAATCAGGGTCGGTGACGTATACGCGACGTCCCTCGAGGAGGCCGGAGGAATGTACCTGAGGGAGGCCTTCCCGGCGGACAACCCGGACGAGGATACCCCTGAACAAGCAGCGGTAAGGTTAGCATCCCGCGCTTTGCCGAACACAGAAGATGCACCTGATTGGGACAGCATAGATCTCGACCTGGCGATCGGGAGGCAGAAGAATGGCGGAGCCCCTGGGGGAGACCTCATTGACGCCGCCATGATCAAAAAAGCGCTCCCGATCATCGGGCGGGACCTTTTGTATCTGTACAACACCTGCCTTAGGTTGGGCCACTTTCCTAGGGCTTGGAAACATGCCATTGTCTGCACGTTTGCCAAGCCTGGGGATAGGGACCCAACCCGGGCGGGGAGTTTCAGACCAATCAGCCTGTTGCCTATTTTTGGTAAGGTGCTGGAGGCCCTCGTCCTCCTTACTATACGGGACCGTGTATATGCCTCGGTGTCCCAGCGACAGTTTGGCTGTTCCAGGGGTCGTTCCACGGAGGATGCACTCCGGACGCTGAGGGCGGATGTGGAGGAGCGCAGGGACAAGTATGCCCTCTGCGTCTTCTTCGACATAGCCGCAGCGTTCGACTGCGCCTGGTGGCCGGCCATACTGATGAAGCTACATGAAATGGGAACGCCGAGAAATATATTCGGCCTAATCGCGAGCTTCTTGAGCGACAGATCAGCGTCCATAAGCAATCTGTACTCGAGCTCATCAGTGGATATCACAAGAGGCTGCCCACAAGGGTCGATCCTAGGACCGGCTCTGTGGAACATACTCTTTGACGGACTGCTCCGTGAACTTGAGGCTCGTGGATATAAGGCAATAGCCTATGTCGACGACCTAGTGGTCACGGTGCACGCAGATAGCCGAGCCGCTCTAACCAGACACGCCCAGGCAGCTATAGATTATATAGGGGACTGGTGCAGCAGCAACAAACTCTCACTCTCACCAAGCAAGACCCAGGCCTTGCTTATGAGAGGGAGAGTGGACGCGCGCCATCCACTCTTGGTCAGAATCCAGGGGATGCGCATTGAGTGCCCGGAGGTCGTAACGTACCTAGGTGTTAGGTTAAGCCGGGGCCTCAATGTAACTCCACATGTTGTTGGCATTAAGGACAGGACCAATGCCACCTTTAACGCCCTGAGCTGCTTAGCCAGGGCCACCTGGGGCCTCGGATACCCAGCGTGTAGAGCAATCTACACGGGGGTTTTCGAGGCAGTAGCTAGATACGCGGCTGCTGGGTGGTGGCAACGCCCCACTAAGCAGCAACGCGGAATTATTCAGCAGGCCCAGCGATCCGCACTGCTGCGGGTAACGAGGGCCTATCGCACCGTCTCTACGGCTGCGCTGCAGGTGCTGGCCGCGGCCCCGCCCATAGACTTGGTCTTGGACGGAGCCGTAGCCTCGTACTATTGTAGACGCAATCTGCCTCTGGGACAGGATGTTGATGGGCCCCTGTGCGCGGCACTAGCGGCGGAAATGCAGGGCGATGGCAGACCAGAGCGCTGCAGGGACATTGTTCAGGAGTGGATAATGTCCAGATGGCAGCGACGCTGGACGCATTCATCGGATGGCCGAACGACACACGCCTTCTTCCCGGATGTGCGGGCACGACTCGCAGCGACATGGGTCCAGCCGGACCATTGGACGTCCCAGTTACTAACTGGTCATGGCGACTTCAACGCTAAGCTTTTCTTTTTCAAAAGAAAAGACAGCCCGAACTGTGCGTGCGGTGGCGTCGAGACTGCGGAACACGTGGTCATCGAATGTCCACTGTACGACGGGCCCAGGGCAGCGTTGATACGCTCAACCGGATCGTACCTGGGACTGACCCAGCAGCAACTGGTGACCGAGTTTAGTTACCCGGCATTCACCCAATTTGTAGCGGAGTGGAGGAGGCGAAAAAACGCCTCCTAACCCCGAGCCTCGGCGGACCACCGGTGTCAACAACACTAGGTGGTCCTAACCCGGTATGAGCTTTCCGCGTCACCGCACTCCTGAAAGCTACAACTATGGTTTCCTCAACGGAGGACGAAGAGGGTGTTATGGTCCCACACAGGGATGAAAGCACCCAGGAGCAGGGGTGGTGTTTTTAGTGGAGGCAGTTCCCACACTATTGGGAAGCAAGCTACTTTCCTTTGTCCGTCAGGGATTTTCACCTCCTCGTAAACAAAAAAAAAAAAAAAAAAAAAAAAAAAAAAAGGCCAAGATTAGTAGGGCTGGTAGATCCGGGGTAGACCGAGACCGGTTCCAGGCGACTGCAGAGCCGAATTATCCAACATTTCCGAACCCGGGTTCAGGATCCAGATTTTCACAACACATTTAGTGTTCACACGTAAGTTTCCGCTCTTCTTCTAAATCATTGATCTCCTTATTTCTCTGACACTTAACTTCAATTTTTGCACTTTTCAGTGTCCATCTGAATTTGAAGCTATACCCGAACTCACACATAAGTTTCAGCTATCCTGAAAAACCTTAAATCTCTTTATTAAGGTAAGTGTCCAACAAATAGGGTTAACAATGGAATTGTTTAGAGAGAGAGAGGACAAATAGGATTACCAATGGAATTGTTTAGAGAGAGAGAGGACAAATAGGGTCACCAATGAGATTGTTTAGAGAGAGAGGACAAATAGGGTTACCAATGGAATTGTTTAGAGAGAGAGGACTAATAGGGTACCAATGGAATTGTTTAGAAAGAGAGAGGACAAATAGGGTTACCAATGGAACTGTTTAGAGAGAGATGACAAATAGGGTTACCAATGGAATTGTTTAGAGAGAGAGGACAAATAGGGTTACCAATGGAATTGTTTAGAGAGAGAGGACAAATAGGGTTACCAATGGAATTGTTTAGAGAGAGCGAGAGGACAAATAGGGTTACCAATGGAACTGTTTAGAGAGAGATGACAAATAGGGTTACCAATGGAATTGTTTAGAGAGAGAGGACTCGGGTCCACTATTCTAGAATCGGAACCGAGTATTTCGGTTATCGACTCTTGAAAAAAACGGGTACTCGGAACCGAACATTTTCTATCCTTGACAGCTCTACTCCGAATGGTATCTCGGAACACCAAATCAACGAAGCTCTAGGTAGAACAGTACGCACAATGGAATAAAGTACAATTAAATTTGTTTACCCCCCCATCCTGCTAGTAACCAATATTTTAAGTAAATCTGTAAGTAACCTTCCCAATTTTGTTTATTTATGTAAGTCAAACAGAGTCTGCATTATGGTATCAAGTCGAAGTTTGTTCGGGATTTTGGAACCGCAAAACCGAACATTAGAATTTAATATATTAAAAATCCTGAAATGACTAATGATATGACAGCAAGAATGTCAAAATTCCGCCTACCGATATTGCGGAATATTAAGAGTGTTGAACTTTTAATCTTTTAACTCTCCTATCTATAAAAATAATAAGTAATTTCTTATCGGAAAAGGAGGGAACTTTCCAAAAATACATTTGCCCTACAGAGAATGTTTTCTCTCGAATTTTTTGATTTGCATTTTGAGAAATAACACATAAATTTGTTTATTTTAATAATCAGTATTTATTTTTTTATTCTAAAACAGTAACAATGCTAAAATTTCATTCACTGTTTTCTTAGGAATGCCACGATCCAAGGAGTTAGTTTGTAATGTAATGGTGTGGCCTGACAGGCAAGGAAAGTTAGTTTTACTTGGGAGTGTAGGGCGTAACTTTATTTCTATCTTTATCATCTCGATTTCTGTTTTCAACTAAACACGAATATTGCTTCTTTCCTTCTACATAAATATTGGTTCTTTATGTTATTAAATGATTAGTTTTAGTATTGGTTTTCTTTATTATTTTAGTTCTTTGTATTATTAATATTTGCACATTTAGAAATGTTAATTTCAGTTTTACTTTAGAATTAAACCACAACTTTCATTAATTTCGTAGTTTTTATTTTATTTGTCTAAAATGGTGTGTTGTGCGTTTTGGTTAATCAAACCGAAAGGAAAAAAAAATATGGGATGTTCGTTGCAACAGTAAGTTTTTCAGTTTCTAAGATTTACAAATTGCTAGTGAGGTTACACATTTGTATAAATAATATTCAGATTTATTAAATTTGGGTTTTCTAGGTATTATATAGGAGAAACACGAGTTACAAGAAATGTGTAACTAATATACATATAAGCAAAATGAATAGTAGAAATGAACATTCAACAGTAGATTTTGCCTAGAACTTCTGTCCTAATAATTGATTTTTATATGGAAATTATGTGTTTTTGCAGTTTGAAGGCAACAATTATTTTCCTTGCCAAACTCTGACGATGTAGCTTTGATATCGCCAGTTCAATGTTTACCTATTATACACATTTTTAATTAGGATTTAATTGACAAAAACTCTTTTTCCGAACATTTTTCTATAAAAATCGACAAGAAACATGATTTTTATTACAAATTAAATAGTTTGAGGATTTGAGTTCAAAGTAAAGGCGGGACTCCACATTGCCACGAACAAGGATAGAAGCCCCCTCCATTATTTTCCAACCTCCTTGCGAGAAACGGTGGAGGTTCTATTATAACCTTCACTTTTTTGATAAAACGTATTTTTTCTCGTGTGTAATTACATCATTCGTGGAAAATGTTTTTATTAAGTGAATTCTCTTGTAGCTCTCTTTGAATATGTTGTTAATATCCATGTTAATAACGCAGGTTGTCATTACTACTATTTAAATGAGGGAGTATCTAAAACATTGTTAATTGTAAGTATTGATATCTATTTTATTTTATTTTTTTTATAAATTAAGAGGAATTACTAATATATTTTGTAACGTCGGTTGATATGTGATTTATTGTTTAATTTAGACTATTACTATTTGTGATAATATTTTTGTTTGGAAGAGTATATTCGGTACTACAGATTCTAAACATGCAGTTTAACCTTGGTGGTGGTTACCCGGAATGTTTTGATTTTTGTGACTAATAACTATGCCAGTTCTTTTTTTTTTTATGACTCATAAAGTAATTTCTAACCCAAGAAAGGGATTGTTCAGAGGCTAATCGATTGAAGTTGAAAACAATTCCAAGTATCAAACGACTAACTAAGTAGATATTGCGTTAAGTAAAAAAGGATTTAAATAATCCTGAATTAATGTAATTCCTCTTCTTTTTTTAAAATATGTATAATAGCTATCAGTTTTGTGTTAATAATTGTTTTAACAAATTAGTTTAGATTTTCTTGTATACTGTAATGAGTGATATATTTGAATTTCATTGAATTATTTTGATTTAGTTATTACGCTATTATAATATTATAGTAGCCTTGACATTTTACTGTTAAATAACGCAGTTTATTAGCCAGGTGATTAGTCTCCAAGGATGTCTTGTATTATTTAGTTCCTGACTGCCAGTCAATACGCTCCTTGTATCGTTTCCTTTTTAACTTTATCTTATCCAAATGTTTATATAACTCTTCTGATAATATTTCCTGGCATGACCTTGATAATCAACTGGATTGGTTTGCCGGGTCATTGTTAGTGACTCAATTCGTATTTATTTTATAAAGAAAGAGTAAAAATAGAGATTAATCATTTAAACAATAATTTTTTAATAATCTGTTATCGTACCTATTGTTAACCCCCTGAATTTCAAAACTCCGGTGTTGGTTGAGATAGTTCAACATGCGTTGTATCGTTAGAAACTACAAATAATGTATTTTTATTACCTTTTGTCAAAATTATTCTTTTATTGGAGTGTTTAAAAAATGCATTAAAAAAAATTGGGGCTGCTCTTTAGTAGTTCCTTAGCTTTAGGAATTTCTGACCGATTACAAAACTTCCCCTATACTTCGTACAACTGGGGTAGTGAAATTTTATAAAACGAACTAGACAGATGATAGATGCAAATATAATTAATTAATATTCAAGGTTGCGTTAGATTTGATTGTTTTGTCGTGAGACCAGTATACATAAATATCGACACAAAATTTCATATGTGAAATCAAAATCCCATAAGGGCGACACTTTTTCATTGTCAGCGGAATCAGCAAAAGTGGAGAGAGGTGCTTAATTTAAAGATCTTAATAACTGCCGGTGTAATGAATTTATCGACACAAAATTTGGTGTGAGGATTCAGAAGCCCCTAAGTAAGGCAACTATTGAACAGCGCAAGCCGTCGACTGCTGTTGAAGGGAGAGCGAAATGTTAATTGATTATTACTGGGGAACACAACAAAGAATTTCTGACCGATTACTTAACTTCCCCTATACCTTACTAACTTATTGTAGCACTACAACCCGCTGACGAGTCTTGGCTTCCTCGAACATCAATCGCCATGTGTCCCTGTTTTGTGCTGCTGTCATCCAGTTACGGATCCCGATGCTCCTGGCGTCTTTTGCCACTCAGTCAGACCACCGCAGCCTCGGTCTTCCCACTCATATAAGGGCTCAGATAGAAGTTTCTTCGCGATCATATCCTCATGCATTCTGGCGACATGGCCGGCCCATCTAAGTCTGCCCAGTTTTACCACAGTAGCAATGTCTGGCTCGTTGTACAGCTCGTAAATCTTCTGATTGCTTCTGCGCCTCCATTCTCCTTCGTCGCAAACGGGGCCAAAAACTCGACGGAGGACTTTTCTTTCAAATATCTGGAGGTCCCGATCGGCTTTAGTTGTCCATATTTCCGAGCCATAGGTGAGTACAGGGCGTATTAGAGTTTTGTACAAGACCTTCCCCTATACCTGGCGATGTAAAAAATGATCGGGAAGTGAGAAAGGGAGAACTCGTCTGAGCATGTATTTTGTGTTCTAGGTTCGCTTAAATGCATTTTTATTCGTTGTTTTTTGCGGTTGCACATAAAATAACATTTATGGTGATAAGGTCTATAGTTTTGTCAGACATTTATGTATATTGGTCTCATGACAAAATCAAATTTAATTTAGCCTTGAATATAAATTAATTATATTTGCATCTATCATCTGTCTAGTTGGTTTCATAAAAATGTAAACGGTCAGAAATTCGAAGTTAAGTTTTCACAAATTCATGTTTTCCGTTTCCATATTGAAAAAAAAAAAAATCTGATTGTGTTGACGATAACTTAATATATCGACACGTAATTTTACATGCATATCCAAAACACCATAAGGACGGCCTATCAAAAACTGCCGAAATAATGAATTTATAGACACGAAATTTTGTATGTATGCATAGCGAATACAGGGTCAGAGGAGGGACCTAACTCAAAAAATCGAATAACTGTATATGTATCAACACGAAGTTAAAATTAATGATTCAGAAGTTCCTATATAACACACCTATCAATTTTCCAAAAAAACAAAACGAAAAACTTAGGTTCATTAATACGCGCTGAGGAAGTACAAAGCCGGTGTTTCACTGAAATATATATATATTTTTTTTTCCTTTTTGGAATTTGGACTTCGAAAAACATAAAAACCTCTTCCGGTAACTTCCCCATCACTTCATACAATTGTTTTGGTTTCTGTTTCTCGTACGATTTTAATTGAAGAGTTATCTCAATTTTTGGTTATGCAATACTGACGAGACAACATTTATGTTGTTATCTTATTCACCGAAGACACTTGTCTGAGTAATGTTGGTATTTTTCCCCCAGGCTCCTTATCAACAAGTAGCTGTCCATCAGAGTTGTCACATTTTATTATATCCGTTTTCTCAGTATTGCTAGTGATCGACTAATATGTTGGATTGGTTGGTATATGAGTATGAATATTCAGAAGTCCCTGAGTAAGAAGTCTATTGATTTTCCGCCAAATCGAACTAATTAATTTTCAACCAAAAAAAACAAAATCGGTAGTTTTATTAAGGTTATTGAATCAAGCACTCCCCCCCCCCCCCCCCCCCCCCCCTTTATTTTAACCAACTTCGCAGAATATAGGTGGATAGGTGTCGTCCTTATGAAAATAAAATTTCGTGACGATACATTCATTACATCGTCAGTTATTGGGGTTTATGAGTTGAGCCCCCTCTGATTCCCCCCTTCCTTTTTGCCGATTTGGCTGAAAATGAATGGTTATCGTCCTTATGAGGTTTTGAATTTATATATTCGTTAATAAAATACATTCATTGCAACGGCAGTTATTAAAGTTTTTGAGTTACCCTTTCCCCTAAACCCTCCTTTCTCTTTGGTCGATTTGGATGAATATCGATAGGTTTCAGTTATTGGAGGGTTCAGTTCACACATATACAATTTCTTGTCGATACATTCATTCTATCGTGTTCATAGTCACACATACAGACAGATGAACATTTTTTTTCATATTTGGAATCTGGAGGTCGCAAAACATGAAATTCCGCATTGAATTATGACATATTATATACCTTCCCCTGTACTCCGTTTAGCTGGGGAGTTAAAAAAAATAATCTAGATGGCCAGGAAATGGATTCTACGAATATTGAACTTTTCTGATTGTCGTCCTCTTTCGCCTTGAATAATCTTCTGTGAAGATACTTCTCAAAAATATGTAAATATTATATTTTTTAATACAGAGAAGCAGGCGCTCAAAATAAAGGGTCCGTAATTTGAGAGATAGGGCGTAGGCATGGTCCCACTACCACCGCGTCTACTCAGTGCTCTCACCTGTCACACATTCTTATCTCCTTCGAGTCCAAACTTCTAAAAAATATTAGTGTAGATGTTGATTAGCGACTGTAGATTTGAATTGTCGGAATATTGAGGGTCAGTCAAAGATGGAAGAAAATACAAACGTCAACGTTTCGATATATTTTATATCATCATCAGGGCCTACAAACATGGGGGGGAATCAAGATTAGAATCACAATTAAAACAAAATTAGTGTGTTGATAAACATTACTGAACGTTAAGATAGACATTGTAACAAGTTAAAAATTGATCAACATTAAAATTAAATATAGATACATTGTTAACCATAAACATGAACGTACACTAATACAAATTAAAATTAACTATGAATACATTACTAAACATAAACATTGATAATGGAAATAGACAAATAGGTGGAACGTAATAAAGAGTAAAAATTAAACTGACTTACTATGAATAAGCAGGGTTGGGGAGAAGGCATGTACACTGGATGGAGTCTTACATTGCAATGAAATGGTAAAATAATACAGGGGTGCTGAAGGAAACAGGAACAGGGAGCTCGGAAAACCCCGTCATAAATGTCACATTCCAGCCAGAAATGTTGAAAATAATATAAATATTATGTTTGAATTTGGAGAAATATGGTGTCTGCTTTGGTTAAGATGGTTATTTGGGGTTTTGTTTAAGTGCGATTCTAATCTTGATTCCCCCCCATGTTTGTAGGCCCTGATGATATAAAGTATATCGAAACGTTGGCGTTTGAATAGTGTTTTCTTCCATCTTTGACTGACCCTCAATATTCCTACAAAAAAAAATTAGTGTAAAATATTTCGGGTAGCAAAACTTGTAAGTAACCATTATATAAACTATTTGACTACCTCCTTATCAAAAACTGACGAGCTAAGTATTTAGTAAAAGCTATTGTGCCATCGAAGAGTAAAAAATTAAAAATAGTTTTTTATTATCGACTTAATGCAATGAACGAATTTTGATCAAAGACTAATTTGATCATTTCCATGATGCCACAATCTGTGTAAATGTTTAGCACAAAAAGCCGGCAAAATAGATTAGTCTCTGAAGAAGCCATATTATTTATAGAGAGATAGACGAGTCAAGTGGATCTAATTGAGACCAACGAGTCTCATTCACCACTACTCGTATGGTAGTTCAACTGACCCCTCTTCACACCTACCTCACACACTCCGTTCTTGTATTTTCTGGCGAATTAAGCACTTTACGAAGTATAGGGGAAGTTATACAATCGGTCAGAAATTCGAACTTGTGTTTTGACTGTAATTTCATATAATTCCAAAAATGAAGAAAAAAAAAAAAAATTGTGTGCGTCTGTTAACACGATAACTTCTGATAGAGAGAATACATCGACAAGAAATTTTATTTCTGTATCCAGAACCTCATAAGAACTATACCTATTGATTTATATCAGAATTAGCCCAAAGAGAGGGGGGCTCATCTCAAGAATTTTAATAATTGCCGAAGTAATGAATATACCGACATGACATTTTATATTTAGATTCGAAAACCCTTTATAACCTATTAATGTAATTAAATAATCCGTGTAGAGGAAGTACATAGCGGTGATTCCTGATTTTTTTTTTTTTGTAAATGTGTTTAAATTTTATTTTTATTTATTATATATATGAAGCAATGGTAACTATGGATTATTATTTAAAAAAAATTAAATACAAAGATATCATTACCAAGAGATAAACACTAATTTCGTTGCTCTCATTTTTGTTAGTGAGCTATAATCGCGAATTTTTCGTTTGTTCGGTCAAGATGGACATCGTTTTCACAAGTTACCCCATAGGAACAAGGCTGGGCTGTCGATTACATAACTGCTCTTATACTATATGTAACTGAAAAAGTGAAAGAATATTACTTTGAAATTGAATTGACAGTCGGAGGAACTCAGGAGGAAATAATTTTGTAATACACAGAGTCTCTTCCACATGTAATATTACTAAAGTTTCACTCTCGTTCTAAACCCTCCTTCTTCCTTCCCTTTGGTCAATTGGGCTGACAATTTATTCTGACACACTGAAACCACGTATAAATTTCATGTCGATCTGTTCTTTCTATTATCGTCTGTAAATATACAAACATAATTTTTCTGTAAATCTAATGTGTACACGTATATAGCGGAGCTGGGGCATGGTTTTATTAACAATGTTTATAATCTAGTATTATCGCGAGTTATATTCGAAATTAGAGCTAAACCGGTAGCTCAGAGGTAGCGTGCTTGCCTTAGGTTTTTTTTATCTGGGAGGTGAACAAAACCTTGAGCACACCGTCCTTTGGAGCCTGGACGATGTTAGATACTCGTTAAAAGTGAATAAACCTAAGTAGGCAAAATTTAGGACTCCCACTGTAGATTCGGTCTCATGTCAACCAGAGCGAAGACAAAAGGCACAAGTAGTAGGCGACATGACGTTGTTAAAGCCAGGGCATGAGTCGCAATAACTAACAGACATGAAAATGGATAAAATAAGGAACTCAGATTCCAAATAAGACACACTGAATTGATTATCATTATTATAATCACAATTCATCTATGTGACAATAGTTCGACGACCTATGTCGTCCATTATCTAGGAAAATATGTGACTGTGAGAATATATATATAAACATGTTATTATCATTTCAAAGAATGTAGAATGACTTGAAATTTTATTTTGCGATTGTTTGAATCATAAAAATATTCTTCAAATTGAATGTCAAGACTGAATCAGCCTTGACTTGATGTTTGAATATAGAGATCGATTCAATAAATATGTTCTGTTTAAAGAATATTTTGATTGAAAGAAAAAAAGTAGTCGGTGAATCACCAGAAATGTACTTCCCCAGAACGAATTATTCAATTAACTTTTTGCCTCTCTGAAACCAGTCAACTGTTTGCACTAATATTCAATATTTGACTTACATAGGGACTCCTGAATACTCAAACTAAATTTTGTATCGATAAATTCATTACATCGGAAGTTATTGGGGTTTTTGAGTTAAGCCTCCTCTTATTCTCTTTCTCTTCTGTCGATTCCGGTGAAAAAGTTGGCTGAAAATCGAGAGGTGTTATCCTTTTGGGGTTCAGGTCACAAATATACAATTTCTTGTTGATACATTCATTCTATCGGCACTTATTAGAGATTTTGTGTTGACCTTCCCCTCTTCCCTTTGGATGATTTGGCTGACAATCAAGAGGTGTCGTCGTTAGAGGATTCTGGAGTCATATATCAAATTTCGTGTCGATACATTCATTCTATTGGGAGTTATCGTGCTCACAGACACACACAGACAGACATTTTAATTCATATTTGGAATCTAGAAGTCGGAAAACATGAAATTCCGTTGAAAACTCGCATTGAATTTTTGACCGATTACATAACTTCCCCTATACTTCATATAGACCGGAAAGTAAAATATTAACATAAAGAACTGATAAATTGTAGAAACCGATTGTGTACCTACTTCCCAATAGGTTAATTGCTATTTTGTTTTTAAAGCAAAAAATAAATGGGAGAAGTGATGCTGTGATAAGTATATTATATATGAATTCAGAATCTCTTTAACAATCCAAAAGTTGTATTCTTATTACTTTTTCTTTCTTTCAGATGATGTGTGTAGATTTGGTTGTGGTCTCCGAATGAAATGTCCAAGAGTCTCCCGGACAGAGTTAGCCAGCTCTACTACGGCTATGGAGTGCTCTGCGCAGGACATCCCGTTATACTCATCTGTCTTACTGCTGCTGTGGTACTTCTCTCATGGTAACTAACTCATTTTAGTTATTTTTTATAATGTTTAACAGTATAAGTTGGAGAGGGTAGTATTCATCAATGAAGTGAAAATGGTCGGATTTGTTTATTCATAAGAAGAGGGCGGTTGATGTTTTTAGTTCTGTAAAATGTCAGCTTCTCGCCTCTACGACGCCGGTAGCTCAGTGGTAGCGTGCCAGCCTACTGAGCTCAAGATCACGGGTTCGAAACCCGGCCGAGGCCCCAAGGTTTTTTTATCTGGGAGGTGAAAAACCGTGAGCTCGCCGTCCTTCGGATGGGTACGTTAAGCGATGCTTCCGAGCTTGGTCCATAACCTGTCAAATTTTATATCGGGTATATAAAAAAAAAAAAAAAAGGGGGATTTAAGGGGGGGGGGGGTAAATTTAAAAATCCTAACAACTGTTGATGTAATGAATTTATCGGCACAAAATTTTGACTGTTTTTGTAGGGAGAGCGAAACATTAGTTGATTAATTTTGTTCTGGGGAAGTATTTTGCCGGTGATTCACCGACGACTTTTTATTGGTTAATGTTATTCCTTTATTGTGTAGTCAGTTTTTAGGAAGCCAACCAAACCCCTTGATATCAAGTGCCAAGCCAATATTATTCATCTATCTTCCAATAGAATTCATTGGTAATATCAACTTACAAGACTTTACAACAATAGATTTGATTGGTTGCTTTCTAAATGGCTTTCCCTTCACATGTACAACTTAAGAAAAACTGACTTCAGTACCTACTTTGAAATCATATTTTGTTTTTTTGTTGAAATAGCATCCCTTTGGTCAACGTGCCACTCCCCAGTAACATCCCTCAGACTATCCACGAAGCAGACAACCTCACAGACCTTCCACGATGGTATGCCGACTTTCCGGTATACATACAACAGGTAATTATATAGAAGAGTTCTCCTTATTTCAACATAAATAAAACAACTTCTTTTTGAATTATTGTCTATACAAAAATGTATACAAATCTACAGGTTCGTATATTACACTATCTTCAGGTTTAGTTATAAATTAAGACAAGTTCGAATGCGAATTGTACATAGGTAGATGTAAGGTAGACTAACAAAATGAAATTAATTTATATGTGTGAAGGATATATGTGGGATATATGTTATCCCATGTCAATGCAGTTGCTCGACTCTTGTCATCCCATTCCTGCCGCAGACTGGGCCAACCATCCAGATACGTCAGCTGTATCTTCTTTTATAATAATCTTTAAAATTATATTTTTTTCTTTCTTTTCTTTTAAATATTTCTATATCTTTTAAGTAATATTTTTTTATTTGTATATTTAGAATCGGCTTTATTGTAAATATATTGTATTTGTGTTGCAGGTGACATTGAAGAGTGCTGTCTCCCCATGGACGGAAGATATGCAGCTTACGGACGCCATCAGAGCGCCTCTCGCCGAGGTCTTCAGGCTCAAAGAAGCTATACAGAATTATGTTCATCCCAGGTTAATAAAAAAAAAATATATATATAGTATCAGTATACTTTATACTTTGATTTGAGCAACATCTTTTCAAAAGGCAGTTTCTCTAGTTTAGAGGGAAAAAACCTTATTTTGGTAATAAAAAACAGGGTTCCTAATAGTATCATTTTTCGTCAAAAAGAAAGCCAAAACATCATGTAAGTTAGCTTTTTAACGGTCAGATTTTCATGATATTGATGTGTGGGTAGATGAGCAATTATAAGCCGAACAATAACTGAAGAATTGTTGTTCATTTACCTCAAACTTGATAACTAAAAAGTGTGCAATAGAAAAGATGTTAAAAACTAAACGGTTAAAACTCCTTTCTAGTCTGCCTTGTTCTTGCTAGACATTGTCGCCATTTATTCATCTAACATCTTCAAAAAAACAAGAAGAAAATCCGTATTCTAAGATTCATCAAAGACAGCCGTAGTGGCAGGTCCCCTAGAAAGGAAGGCGCGCACATCCTGTACGGGACTTGCGACTTCGGCTGTATTCTTGAGTCTTGGACTACTGTGACGAACCAAAAATAATAAAAGTTGTGCAGAAAGCTAAAGGGCATGTTTTATGTGAAATACGACTTTTCGAGATATAAAACCATACTAAAATGTCGTTTTGACGTTGACTTGATTTACACGAAAACGATTAGTCCTATCGAAAAATTGGTTCTTACCTAAAATGTTCCTTATTAAATTTCCAATCGCCTAGGTGTCATCAGATCTGAGATTGGCCAATACGAACAAAAGCTATAGTGTCCCAAAGGCGTAGAATAAATTTCCGTAAAGATTATGATCAAATTGTAACGCATAAGAACGAATTTTAATATTTTTTTATTAAAAAGGCTTTTAAAATGAAATATGTGTGATGTGACTGAAACAGGACTTTCTTATACCGTATAAGAGACACCCTCAGAATTGCGCTGATTTTACAATGGAACCCTGGAATTTTTATAAGATTTTCTTATACCCAGTAATGGCAGATTGAAATAAATTTGAAATGTGGGAGGGAGAATAATCGGTTTACAAGTGGTTGGTATAAGAAATATATATAAAATTATAAAATAAAGGGTTCTTCAATCTCTAGTTTCCTGTTAGTATCCTTTTCAAATCATATGTTCTGCGATATTTTAGGAAGTATCGCTTCCAGCTGGATGCATTTTCTTAAAGAGTAGAGATACTGCCTTTTGACAAGTTGCTTCCCCTGTAACAATGTTGCTAACTCTAATGTCTGTCTGTCTAGGAGCCGTCTCAGCCTCACAGAAGTCTGTACTCACGTTGAGATGTCCTCCAGACCTCAGGCGCTCCCGCAGTATACCTGTCTCGTTGTATCCCCTGCCAACTTTTGGCAAAATGATCCTTCACGATTTTATGAAGATATTTCATTAGGATCTACTGTGTACTCACAATATGTAAGTTTTTATATTTGGCATACTATAAATAGTCAAATTTGATTATTGTTTACTTTTGCCCTAGCTTTAAGTATGGTGTCATATCGCTTACTACCAAAGAGGTCTTTCGTCATTCTGGTGAAAATGAGCCCGACTCGACTGTGGGGATCGTTAATTTTGCTTTCTGAGGGGATTAGTTACCTAGGATAGGAAAGGGGTCTTTAAGGGGGGCCACGATAAACTATTTCCGAAAAGACACAACTCTAAGCCAAGACTTTTCGAATGAGATCTAGTTTGTCTACTTTGCGACACGTGATCAGGAGAAAAGCTCAAAAAAATATAGTAGAGTCCCGCTATCCGGACACCGATTATCCGGACGGGATTTAAAAAAACTAATTAAAATTTAGTAAACTAAAAATTTAATTTAGCGAGCGGTAAGTACGAAAATAATTCAAAGAGAGAGTTTGACTTGACTTACTCAGTTGGCTACGATGAAAAAGTGCCGACAAAGAAGACGGCGCGCTAAATATTTACGCTAATATTTAAAAAAATATTTATCATGTGCATTTACAGCAAATTCCGTTTAATCCAGATTTTCGGTGATCTGGACGGGGTCCGGTCCCATCTAGTCCGGATTAGCGGGACTCTACTGTAACGTCCAAATAATGTTTTATTTATTTTTCTTGTGTTTATTCTTATCTCCCAGATAAAAAAACTAAGGAACTCTCACCACATTTTCCTTATTCTCTTAAATTTATATATTTAATTAATTAATTATACTATATATATATTTCAGACAACTCAGGTGGGCAAGGTGCCTCTGGCAGAGCTGCTGTTTGGTATGGGACTTCGAGAGGCAGGCATGAAGCGGTATCCTCTGCGGACCAGACAGCGGGTCATACAATATGCTGTCACCATCGCCATGGTCCGACATGACAAAGAGTAAGCAAAACTCTAAATTATATGTATCTTTACATTTATATTTTACATTTTTACTCTTAATTATATGTACGAGGGGTGATCAAAAGGTTCCAGGACTTTTTGGACTGCGCGTCAACGGAGCGTCGGAGAGCGGTATGGTTGGCAGCATTAATTGTGACTCTTCCTGAGCTCAGCTGTTTTTGTATTTACTCTACAGCCTACTTTGTTGTGAAGTAATAGAGTTTTTGTGAAACAAGTTTTTCGTGTTTGACTATTTTGTGATCTTTTGTCAAATAAAACAAAAAGAAGAGAAACGCGTTTGTATGAAGTTGGGTAAAACTTTTACAGAAACTTTTCAGATGTTGTAAGAAGCTTTTGGAGATGGATTTCTGAGGCGATGACGGTGTCATAAGTGGTACAAGAGGTCAAAGAAGGCCGGACATCGTCAGAAGACAATCTTCGTTCAGGACGCCCATCAACTTCGACTGATGACGATCATGTTGTCAGAGTGAACGTACTCGTGCGATCAAATCGTCGAAAAACTGTGAAATGACGGAAGAATGCAACATTTCATTTGGCTCATCTCAAGAAATTTTAACTGAACAACTGCAGATGCGCCGAGTGGCGGCAAAGTTTGTCCCGTGACTGTTGACCGAGGATCAAAAACAACACGGAGTTGAGGTTTGTCAGGAACGTCTTGAAATGGCAAATGGTGATGAAAACTTTTTGCAACGTGAAAGGCCTGGCCCTCGCGGACTTTTTCCTGTTTCCGAAAATCAAGAGACCCTTAAAAGGGCAGAGATCTCACTCAACTGGCGAAATTAAAGAAAAAGGAGCTGAGTTCTCAGGGTCATTCCAGCAGTGGAAGCGGCGCTGGGAAAAATGTATAGCTTCCCAAGGGGAGTACTTTGGAGGGGACAATGTCCAATAACTTGTTATTTTTTTAAATAAATTTTAAATCACCCCTCGTAAATGTTTATATACAGAAATAAAAATGTAAAACTTCCTACCCGCACTCTAACATACCCCTCAATTGAAGACAGATCCTGTTTATTGCTATTTGTATGAGCTATGATGAAAATTACAATTTTCGAATGTGTGTAATATTAGGAGCATATATTATTATATAAGACTCCTCAATTTTCAGCATGGCGCATACGTATAGTAATTATAGTGGTGTGGTGACTGTCCTATAGGGCTGAATAATGTCCCTCTGAAACTTGACTCTGCCTTGTCAAACGACTGACTCAGAACAAATACGTTAAGCAGACGGGACAGAAAATGAAAGGACGATTTGGACTATCCAAAAGACTACTAGACAAGCGATCTCAACCAAGACCGTTTTCAGACCTGTCTGGACGTATGTTGTCCATTCAAAATAATGTTCTTCAAACAAACACTACACCGCGATCTCGACATACCATTTTTATACGAAGTCACACAATGACGGTCTGGTCCTTGCCGGGTAACCCTCCTCGACGACTGAATCGTAGTTGGCTGCATGACCTCCTGCCTGAAGAGGCGGTGGTACTGACCAGCCGTTTCATCAAGTTTTTTTTCATATATTGCTCTTGTGTTCATATTTTCTTATTGTTTTCTCACAGTTGAAAATTATCAATTAAATTGTAAAGAAAAAAGTGTTTGTTTTATAAATATTTCATAATTATTATGTTAATATGTAATGTGTGGGCGCAGGTACTTGGAAGGTTTGAGAGAGCACCTCTACAAACTGTACCCCCTCCTTCCCGACAATAGCACCTCCCATGTCTCTTCCGTCCTACATCTCTACTATGCTGGAGATTTTGACTTCCACGAGTTCCTTCCTCTCTTCTGTACTTACCTCGCCCTCTTCTTCTACATGTACTTCTCCGTCAGGAAAATTGAATTAGTGAGGTCAAAGGTGAGGATTTATACTTTTATTTTTCATTAGCTTTAGTATTGTTTGCTTTCCTTGATTTATTAAAACTTGGTCTTGTGGGATATGTGAATGAGCACAATTATTTTCCAGGTGGGTATGGCCCTCAGCGCTGTGTTCACTGTCATCGCTTCTCTCATGATGTCTATCGGCCTTTGTCTCTTCTTTGGGCTGGATCCTGCTGGCAGTACTCGTGGCAGAGAGGTTAGTTGATCAGGTTTACATTCTCATCTATCAATTAGTCAATATTTTATTATGAGACTATTTGTGACCTAATAAATAATGTGAACTCGATTATAACCATTACATTGCTCATTATAAACAAATAATAATGAAACGGAAAATAAAGGTAATATGAGATAAATTAAAAATAAATTAGTGTTATAGAAAATAAGAAAATTATTGAAATTAAAGAAGCTACCTGTTTTCTTAGTTAAATGCTTTCAACAGTAAATGAAAATATATTATTTATTTGATCAAAATCGTTGATTGTCACCAATGTTTCAAACATCTTTATTTCTTCTTGGTTTTAACTAATATACAGGTATGAAAACATATATATAACCGAGTGTTTTAACAGAGTTAAATAAATAAAAAATAATGGCATAAATAATGAAAATATATATGGTTTATGTGTAACCTTGAAACAATTTTGTAAATAATTTAGATTGAAAGAAGTTAGGGGGTGTTAAAATAGATGGGTTTACAGGATTCTTACTTGTGCTCCCCTTGGTCAGGTGTTCCCCTACCTGGTGGTGGTGGTGGGCCTGGAGAACATCCTGGTGCTGACCAAGTCGGTCCTCTCCACTCCGGACCACCTCGACTCCAAGATCCGGCTGGCTCAGGGTCTGGCCAAAGAGGGCTGGGGTATCACCAAGAACCTCCTCACTGAGGTCACCATCCTCACTGTCGGCCTCTTCACCCTCCTACCCTCTATACAGGTATCACTAACTACTGACCCTTCTCTTCAAGAATAATGAAAAATTAGTTTATATTTTAAAATAGTATTTATGTAAATGTTATGAAAAAATTCAACCCCACAACATTTGTCTCTCAGGTCAGTTATAAATGCCCCCCCCCCCCCTCCCTTCCCCCACTTAGGACATTTATACATTTTTTTTTTATATTTACAGTAGAACCCCTCTTAACCGGTCTGGTCGGGAACAAGACAATGGCCGATTACCCGTTTGGCCGGATTATCCGAGGTTCCCGTGAAAAATCTATTTTCGTTCAAAAAGAACCTACATATGTACATATTTCATCAGGTATCATGAATAAACAGAAGAAAAGACGTTATTGCAACTCATTTTATTGTACATTATGTACATACAGACATAAAGGGGGGTTGCTGCTAACACTCATGACCAGATAGAATCCCTTGTCAGATCACTGTACACTTCCCCTGTAACGTGATAAATTTTCTTATTAATCCTTTCTGTAATCCTCCCTATAACGTGAGTTCTCTCTTACCAGGAGTTCTGTATCTTCGCAATGGTGGGGCTCCTGTGCGATTTCTTCCTCCAGATGTTCTTCTTCTCGACATTGCTCTCTCTGGACATGGCAGCTGGGGTCTCCAGCGACTTGAGACATGGGCTAATCTCCAGTTCCTCTTCTTCAGGCTCTCACAACATGATGGAGGCCACTGGTCCTTCCAGGCCACTCCCTAGGACAAGATCTGTACCACGCTTAGAGGGGAAACTACCCAAGAGGTAAGGGGATGCAATGGGTACATCAATTCTTAGTTTCATTTTGAGCACTAAGTAAATAAAGGAAATAACTTAAATAATAAATTTCATGTTTCACGCGCCTGACTGCGTGTATATGATTGGATCATTGTGAGCGCTCTACTTAGGAACGATTGTAGTAATGTAATTGAAATTATGAACAGTCACATGTGCTACCTTAGATCCAATTAGATTTTGTCCGAGATCAGACGAAAATTAAGACAACTTTACTTCGGGGCCTAAGTACATTTTACAAGATACCGCTTATATCTATGACCTGATGAAAAATCTTCGGATAAAAGTTGTAGAGAAAACAGAAAGAAAACTTTTTATAGGTAATGCTTTTTTACGCCGGTTTCAAAGATATATTATATTATAGCATTTTTTAGTGAACATAAACTTTATTTTTAGATGTTAATATACAATCGGTTGACTGATTTGATGTCAAACAAATCGGAGAAAACTTGACTTGATGGGAACAAATTAATTGTAATTTTATGTATAGAGACATTAATATTGAATTCAATTCTTTATTAGTCTTTAAGAAATACATCTTTTAGGCTCAGGGTTCAGCCTGATATATACATTATTCAGTTTTAAAAAAAAGTAAATAAATGAAGATAGAAAATAATAATAATAATAAGATACAAAGTAATAACCTATTGAGTTTTTGGTTGTTTGTAATGTTGAAAAGGGTCTTGTGAGGTTGCGGGCTCCTCAGTGCTTCTACCAGGTACTTTTTTCTTAATTGGCTGATGGCTGGCCACTCCATGAAGAAGTGGTGGATGTCGTCCTGTCTTTCCTGGTCTTCGTTACAGTCATTACAGCTTTCTAAAATATTATATATTTTTTTGAGTAAATATAAATTAAAACAGGGTACTTCAAAATAGTAATTATACCGAGGTAACCCGGAAATCTTATATATTGTACTTGATCCCCATCCGAAGATATGTGTCTCTTTTGTACGTTTCTAGAACGTTGATCGAATGGGGATGAAGCACAACGTTGTATGTACATAAGTGGCAGGGTTTAGAGAAGGTTTGCTTTCAAAATTCATTCATTTCAAGAGGCGTGAGTGGTATTCAGGGGGGAGGGGGGCTCAAACTATTATCTAATTTTCAAAGAAATTATAACTAAATACAATTCTTATGAAGTTAGGTTCCCGAGCACAAGAGCTGATCTGGTACTGCAGCTGGCCTCTTCTTCCTTGTCTTGTACTAATGGTTAGTTTTTATGCTCTGAATAAAACTGAACAAATCCATGTCTAAGAAACGGTTTTATAATAATGATTATTTATATCATTTTAGCATTTAGCTAGTTATTATGAATCATGCCCTTTGACTACAAGGTCATATCGTCTACTACCAGAGCGCTCTTTCGTCACTCTGGTGGGCATGAGCCCGACTCAACTGTGGGAGTCCTAAATGTGCATACCCATACATATTATGTCGAAAACCGTCTTAAAATTATGTCGAACCCCATTTTTTTTAAGGCATTTGTTATATTTACGCTGAAACGATTGCTTTTGAAACATCCAATACTTGCATTCGGTTTTCCATCCAGATTTTGGTTTATTAATATGTGATTTGTCACATTGGTTCTTATTGGTTAGGTTAGGTTTTATGACTCATGCCCTGGCTTTAACTACGAGGTCATATCGCCTACTAGCAGAGCGCTCTTTCGTCACTCTGGTGGACATGAGCCCGACTCTACTGTGGGAGTCCTAAATTTTGCCTACCCTAAATTTTTATTCACCTAGGGCAGGAGTCTTTAACGAGTACCTGACATCGTACGTTTCTTATTCCAGGTTACGACTGGTACTGTTCTGGGGCCGCACCCGCATCGTTCAGCGAGGCTTCATGATCTGTATGGTCGTCTGGATTGGAGGTTTCCTCTATAGTGCGGGCATTGTAAGCCATCTAGTCCAACCTTCAGAGGTAGTGTATGTATAGATAATTATTTTCTATTAAGTTCCATGCTAATATGAATTAGTCAGAAGTCTTGGTAGATGGCTCTTCGTTAAATCAGTTCTTACGTCGTTACAATATCTTATTAATGTGTTCATTTATTTTTTTTATTTTTTTTCTATCTGTAAATTTAATTTACGACAGATTGACAATGAGATTCCCTTCTCCACATAACAACTTCGGTTAAACAGAAGTATTAATTGCTGTAGTATTAATTACTGTTAATTGCTTCCCCAGCTATATTAACACATACGTCAGAAATTCGATATAAAGGTTTCATATGAATTTTATTTTTTTCCATTTCCCTGAACTCAAAAGTTCTGAAAGAAAGTTTGTCTGACAATTGGCACGATAACTCACCATAGAATTTGGACTGTTTTGCCTTGAAATTATACATGAGAATTCGGCAGTATGGCACTTATTGATTATCTTCTAGAGTTCTTAGATTGGAGGGTGCGCCTCCCCAGGAGATGTATAGACTAAACAGACTGGGAGAGGTGTGAGTTGCCTCTCAACTACAATTTTTTATCCAAATTTCTATAATGCGCAGGAACGAATAATGTACGCAGATATTTTATATACAGACATTGGATGACGAATGCTAGTGAACAACGTACTTCAAATAGTTCTACAAGGTACCAATATATAATCGCTGGAAACTGCAGACAGCTGCAAACACTTTCCAACTGACATATCAGAAACTGTTAGGGAAATTTATCAGCCACGTAGCTCGCAGTTTCGCGTAAAAGTAAAAGAAAATTTAAAGTGGCAGTTGTCAAAAGTTTTAAAACAATTTTCCTCAGAATATTTAAGACTAAAGAAACTTCCAATAAAGCAGTAAAGAGCATTTTGTACTTTTCCGAGTTTAACTTTCCCTGTAAATTTTGTAAATATAACTCTATTTAGTTTTCACTCAACTTTATTTAATTTTTATTATCATTATGTATATTCATTATGTTTTGTACATTTCAGGTTGGAGGAAGAAAACTGAGTACTGCTGGAAGACTGTTCAGTAAATACGACCCTCTCCTTGGAAGGGAGAGTGAGGCGACTGTACTTGGGTTAGATACCCGGTCCAAAGCCAGTCAGATTACACAGGTATTACTGCACTCTGGTGAACAGTTGGCAAAGTGGGGTTTTCTCATAGAACTGTCGGTGAACTTCGTCTACAAGTTAAACGTTCAGAGAGCCACTTTCCCATATCGGTCCAAGGTTTCAAGTATTTTTGAAAAACTATTTCGTTTTTACCTGGTTCAGATTAAACAATGACCATACAGATGGTTTTTAGCTTTCCTGCTGAACATATTTTAATCTCTCTATTCAGGAA
Source organism: Aradus depressus (assembly GCA_963662175.1). NCBI lineage: Eukaryota > Metazoa > Arthropoda > Insecta > Hemiptera > Aradidae > Aradus > Aradus depressus. Next base: position 13,949,726 of record OY759214.1, on the reverse strand, counting down.
TAACTTTTAGGAGTTAGTTATTTACGCCCGGCCTTTTAAATATGAGGTCATAATCGCCTGGTACCAAAGCGCTCTTTCGTCACTCTGGTGGACATGAGCCCGATTCTATTGTGGGAGTCCTAAATTTTTATTCACCTAGGGTAGAGGTTTTTAATGAGTACCTGACATCGTACAGGCTCGGGACCATCGCTTAACCGATCCGAACTATCCGAAAGACGCTTAAGTTTATTTTACCTCCCAGATAAAATAAACTAAGGGCCTCGGCCGAGTTTCGAACCACGATCTTGAGCTCAGAAGGTAAGCACGCTTACCACAGAGCTACCAGCGCCTTCTTTTATCTTCTAATATTTATTTATATATTTTTTAAAATTATTATTATTAATCATCTTGTGTTTATTTATAGGTATTCTAAGTTGTCATATCGGTGGATGTAATATAATTTATAAGCTATTTTCATAGAATTAATAGAATATATATAAATATAATTAAGACAGTTTATAAATTATATACATAAACAGATATTATATAAAGTTATATAGATATAAACAGATATATAGTCTTAGAGTCTGATCCTCATGCATTAACTTTTAGGATATATCATTTAAAAATCACTGAATAGAGGGGGGGATTTACTTGGAGATTTAAATATGTATCTATTATTTTCTTAGTTACTATAGATCCTGAGTGAAAAAGTTACTGAATCAATATGAAAAACATTTTCGTTTTGAACATTTTTTGTTCTATACACTTTTTTGCTAAAGTTCGAAATAATGGAAGATAACATTTTCGTGTAGCGAAGGAGACAGGTGCGGAGAGAGGAAATTCCTGAAACCTCTGCTCTACACATTTTCTGTATTTTTAGTGTAATTCTCCTATTCACTTCATTAATTCGGGCTTCTCCCTTGCTCTCATTCATCCAAATTGAAGATATTTTGAATATATAGATCTAACTGAGCTGAGGTATTGTTTGGTTGAGAGGTAGGTGCTCTTCGGATGGTGCCTCATGGCCGCCTCCTAGCCCCTGTCAAGTGGTGCTACCTAGTGGGTGCCTACAACACTACTGGAGGCCCCTGTCGACTTGCCCTCTTACCTCCGATCCGTCTCTCTGCTGCTGTCAGTCCTGCCCGAGCTCTGGCACTTCGAAACCCTCTTGAACCACCTACTCCTGTTTTCAAATGGGATAAGTTGGCACTTGCCCTGGATCCGTCCGATGAGGCTTTTGGTAAGTTATGGTTTCTTAGCCAGTGTTAAATATTAAATTATTGAGATAACTGCAGTGAAATGTAAAGTTTAATTTCTGTTTAAATCATATTTACTTATGCTTATACCAATTGTAAACATATCAAATAAAACCTGTATATGTATACGAGTACATGATTCCATATTTGTAATTAAAAATTCACATATTAAGGTAAAACTTTTTATTTTCATTTTCTTTTTTACTACAGGCTTTATTTGGCATATTTACAAACGGTATAATCTTAACTAAATTTGATGTATACCGTAACTAAATCGTAACTATTCACTGTGGTTAACGCCATTTATTACATATTGAACATAAAATAAAATAAAATAGCTTTATTGACATTCTTTTAAGACAAAAGCCTCTCCTTTTGGAGGTTTTGAGTCTACTGCTCTTTCAACAAAGAAATCAGAAAAGAATTTAACGATTGTTCCTAAATTAAATTATTTCTTAAGTAAAACTGTTATTTCTTGATTAAAAATAAATTAAGATAAAACGAAACAAAAGCAAAATGTAAAAATGAACATAACATTCAATATATTTATATATATAAAATAAACAGATTAATATGCAACTTCTTTTTTCTCTCTCTTTTTACAGGTTTTACTTTAATCTGGGATTTTTTTTATATAAATAAATATATTATGTTTCATATATGAATTTATTATATATAAATATATAATGGTAAATTATATTTATGTATAAAGCCTATAGTAAGAAAAGAAAAAATGTTTTACTTTAACCTGTAAGTTTATATATACAATACATGTATAAATATGTGAATGTATATATATAAATGTAAATATTGAAAACAAAATTCTAGCTCTCTTTTCGTCTAAAATAATTGAAAAGTGGTAAAAATGAGGAAAAACTGTATTGAAAATATCGTTTCTTATCCCCTCAATTAAATGCAACTTGACAAAAACAATAAGAAGTTGTGCTATTTATTCCCACTTGATGGAAAAGGGTCCACTTTGTGTTGATCGTTGTGTAAATCTGCCCTGAATCTTTGGTGAAGGGCCGGTAATGTATTTCCTGGGCACGAATTGATCAAGTTAAGTTTTCAATCTGCCTCTAAAACCAATCGACCTAATTGACTGAAAATCAATAAGTGTATATATCTTAATTATTCAGGGTTACTAGGGGTCTTGAATTGACCTCCTCTTCTTTCTTTCGGTCGATTCAACTGAAAATCAATAGATATTGTCCTTATAGGGTTTTCCGTAAACATATGAAATTTCGTGTCGATGCTATTGTATCGATAGTTTTTAGGGAATTTGATTTAAGCTCCCTCTAATTCCCTTTGGCGAATTTGGCTTGAAATTAATATGTGTCGTCCTTACGGGGTTCAGAAAGCATTTAAAATTCTAGTTGATGTAGGCATTCTAGCGGGAGTTACTGTGTCCACAGACACACAAGTACGCATATAAACAATACCTTTTTAAAAATTTTCTTTTCTGAGTGTCGAAAAACATGAAATTCCAATGAATAATAAATAAAATATAACCTGTGCATTATCAAATACTCTCCTTTTGTTTAATGATCAACTTATGAGCAGCAGTTTTTGTTTTATAATTAGTATATTTTTGAAGTTGCGTTTGACCTTTAAGAAAAGTTATAAAAGAAGTTTCGTTTTTTTCATTTTCAGCATAAAATTAAACAAAGCATATTTAAAATAAACTGATAGATATAACACTTTTTTGAACACTTATTTTGTCTAATTCCACAAACATATACTTAAGTGTGTACCGGTTTCGGCTTACGCCATCGTCAGCACAATGTTCAACAATAATTGAGATATTTGCCAGGCATACATATTTATATTAACCTAAGTGTACCTGAGGTGAAAGGGTCCCCTTCCTCTGGTAAAACCATGGGGTGGAAATCTCTATTCTAACTGTAATAACCAACTGTGTACTTATTTGAAACAAGAAAATAAAATTAAAATAAAACCAAAAACTAGCATTCCAAGAAAACAATATAACAAATGTACAATATATAGCTACTACACGTCTAAGTAGAAAATTATTTAACCTAGCTTAATATTGCCATGGATATTTGTTAGCTGAAAGGGATTAACAAAGGAGTAAATTTGAAGTGTGTCTGGTCGTTCAAACAATTCCCATTTCTTCAAGTCCTATTAATTTCTAGCTGTTCCAATGAATCTAATGGTCTACCTTTTTCACATAAGTGGAGGTATTTTATGCCGGTTGTTTCGTTGAATGAGTGACCCAAATGTAGATTTTTCCCCTTTCCTTACTATATCATAAGCATATTTGATAAATATTAAATAAAGCAGTGATAAAACTCAACATCGATGTTTTCACTGAATACTACAAATACGATTTATAGCTGGGGAAGTTAAACCATTAGGTATCCCAAACTTCTTTTTAGTTAACCATAATTTATGTTTTTTCTTGAGATTTGACGTGTGATTACTGTTTTTAGAGTCTGAAGATGGAGCAGCAGGAAGAGGTCGCCGTCGAGGTTGGGAAGCCCCCTATCTGCCCACCTCACCTCTAGAAGTGCTCATCGTCACGGCACTCTCCGTCATCTCTGTCATTGTCATCTCGTACACAGGACTGGTCCTCTACCACTGTGTCTGCTCCAGACACTACGCGGACTGGAGGACCCGAGCCTGGTGGCAAAGGAACAGAGAACAGGTGACAGTATCCAGTCTCAACATGTCTTTGACGTCTTCGTTTTGTCCTTCCTCTCCTGGGGTGGATCTACAAGTTCGGTTATAAGTCACGAGCGGAGGGACACTAACGATTCTAGCACGCTCAGCTTGAATTAAAGGCTACTATTCAAGACGTTTACGAAGTAATTCCATATGACTAAGGGAAAATGTTGGAATTTAAAGTCATGGATTTAGCTAGTTTTTGGATACTTGTTTATTTCAATAGTTATTTGTTATTTATTGTGACTCATGCCCTTGCTTTAACTTCGAAGTTCTATCGTCTACTACCAGAGCGCTCTTTCGTCGTTTCGGAGAACATAACCCTTATTCTACTACGGGAGTCCCATCCGAAGAACGGTATGCTCATGCTTTTTTTTACTTCTTAGACAAAAACCCTAAGGGCCTCGGCCGGGTTTCGAACCCACGTCTTAAGCTCAGTATTATCGAGTAGTCTTTAAATATCCTTACCATACTTAAATCTGGGTAGGGCACCACTACAGTAGAGTCGGGCTCATGTTCACCAGAGTAACAAAGAGCGCTAGTATGATTTATGACCTCGTTGTATGCGCATGAGCACAAGAGAAACAAACAATTAGTGCAATCAAAAGGTACAATATAGAGGAATTAGTCAAATAAATAATTAATTTGCTTTGAAACCACAGTCTAGAGAGAGAGATTTATCTTTTTAAGTATTCAGTGCTCATACATCTTATACCCATGGACGAGTAGTTACAAATTGATCGTTGCCGGGGCCATTCTTCGTCGACTTCCGAAAGCCCATATTTTAGAAAGGAAATGAGTCTCATTCTCAACGTATGACGAACAAGTCCCCAACCTCTGACGGCGCGAATTAGGAAAGAACAAAGAGACTTCAGAAAGCGATAATATTTTTGTGGTGTACAGATGTCCTGGTTACTTGAACTCTGAAAAACAATATGCGATTTTTGGGGGATTACTTCTTGGCTCAAGACTCTTGAGAGTGGGACTGAAGATGCCAGATGGGCGCTCCACTCAAGACTTCCTCATATACTAATTTTTACTGATTGTCCGATAGGTGGTTTTGGAGGCAGTCTCGGTGCCTCTAGATGATGAGGGTATATCCGGGCGGGCTGTGGAGAGCCTGACTACGGATGGCAACAGTCTGGCCTGCTCCTACCTCTCAGGGGAGATTGGGATCTGGGATGTGACCACTGCAGCTCTCCTTGCCTTCATTGACAGGAAGAGGTACTTACAGACCCATTCTATTCTTATTATCTTATGTTTAGTTAGATCCTTTTAAATCTGCATATGAGTCAAGTAAAGAACGCTTCTCCACAACGTCTTTTCCAGGCATAACTATTCGCCTCATCATTATCTGCCACCATTGTGGTCTATGGAACAATAGAAGGTTACCTGCACAGCTCTGATGATGCGATATCCTTCCTATCATTTGCCAACATATTCATGCAAAATGGACATAACGGTATTTGAGTAGTTCGGTCAAAATGTTATTTTGGGGCATGAATGCACCATAATACTAAGATCTCGTCGGTACTTTATGAGATACCTCTGTTTGGAGCTCAGAATGGCCAACAAAGGGACATAAGTGATCCTTACTCTAGGAAATGTTAAGAGCGAATTAATGTTATGTAGGTAATTATATTTAATTGTAAACGAAATTGTAATTTAATGTAATATTTGCAGGTATTTTGGTGGAAGCCTGGTCCAGGAAGAGGAAATCAAGCGGAGAAATTCTTCATCACCTCAGGAAAATGTTGTTCCGTAAGTTGAAAGATGTTCGCCTGAAAAGAAAGCACTAGCTATTCCTATACCTATTATTTTGAAACATTTGTGTGAACGGAGCTATTCCGTTTTATTTAAGTTATTTGTTCCATTAAAAATAAAATAATTCCAATTTTGTGCTTGTTTATTAGTTCTTTATTGTTGTTTATTGGTTGTACATTCTAGACTGAGACGAGAGGGCGTGTGGGAGCGAACATTTCCCGACCTTCGAGGCCTCATCAACACACGATTCACTGGGAGTGACAGTCCCGAAGTTAACAACTCTTCAGAAAGTGACAGGGACTTCAGCCGATATGGTTTTGACTATGGCTCTTCTGTTCAAAACACATACCTGGAGGTACTTAAGAAAAATGTATTATTGTTATTTCTCTGATAAAATATTCTTAGATAGGTGGAAGATAGGTGGCGAGAGTCTATTAAGAGCGTCCTTTAAATTTGTAGAATAATGTAAAGTATTTGTAACCTCATGATCATATATGCATTTTTATCATAAGTCTGACAATGAATTTCCAGAATATGATGAACGCTTTAACAATTAAGATTCCACACTTTGCGATGTACTAGTCATATGACTCATGCCCGTGTGCCATTAACTGCGTGGTCAAATCACTCTTTCCTCACTCTGGTGGATATGAGCCCGACTCTACAATGGGAGTCCTAGATTTTGCCTACCTTACATTTTTATTCACCAAGGATAGGGGTCTTTAACATCGTACAGGCTAGGGACCATCGCATAACGTCCCATTTGAAGGACGGCCTGCTTAAGTTTATTTTACCTCCCAGATAAAATAAACTAAGGGCCTCGGCCGGGTTTCGAACCTGCGAACTTGAGCTCAATAAGCGAACTACCAATAACAATTCATATTTTCTATTTTCAGAAATCAATAATTTTATTCTGTTGCCAATTCAATCTTCTTTGGCTGGCTACGAAGTCCCTCCACGGATATTATTTTAGGGACCTTGAGGACTCTTGTAGCTCTGTGACTCATGTTCGGGCTTTAAATGTTGATACCCTGTGCCTACAGTTTTACTATCTGAGGCAACAGATTGGGAAACGGTTATTACTAAGTGAAGGTCTCATGCGAGTATACCATTGGCTAAAAATAATACGTCTTCGATCCAAAAAAACACTATACAAACTCTTTAAACAAAAGCGGTCAACCGATATTCTCCAAAATAGTAATATATTCCGAAAAAATGCTCAATACATCAGTGTCGCAACATGTGAACAACACTTCATAATTAGGGATTATGATCGATGAAAATGTACAATATGTTATATACTATTTCACTGAATAAAGAAACATACATCTTTAAAATGTTTATTCATTTTAAAATATAATAATCTACGCTATTATATAAGTAGTATAATGACTATGTATTGCCGGTGATTCATTGACAACTTTTTGTTGTTATTGACTTTTTTTTTGTGTTGCTCAACGCATCGCGCGCAAGTCCTTTGTTTAACTGTCTCTGGTGGTTTATTGCAGGCTTCAGCTATAGAAAGGAGGATAGATGACGTTGATGAACTTGAAGAGGAGGAGATGGACCTGTATCGATTCTGTCCTCAGATTTGGTGCCTTCACGCTTTTGAAAATATTATCGCAGCCGGCACCTCTTCCGGTAGAATTGAGTTTTGGGAAGCAACTACCGGGCAGTTCAAGGTAACCAATTTTTGAAAATTTATTCGGTAACTCTATATGTATAGCTTTTTATTCAAATTATTCCTCATAAGTTAAGTGATTTTCTAAAGCAGACCTAATAAACGGTTGAATAGAATTTGAAATGTGAAAAATAATGGCGTTACTCAAACCACTCATAAATTAGGTTTTTTCTTTCTGTTTATATATTTTAAAGCTATTGGTACAAATGCAAATTAGGTTCTTTAATCGGCCGAAATATCATGAAAAGAAATATAATTATAAAATATTTATAATTATTATTATTTAATATTCGATGCATATAAGCCGTGCCTCTATAACGGTGTTATTTGGTTATTTATACAACATCCATGGCCTCGGGAGGGAGTTATATCTACTCAATAAAACTCACGCGGACGGGATTTGAACCTGAAACCCTGGTGAGATCATGCGATTAAATCCCTACACTCTAGTTCGCATGGCCGCCACAAATTTTTAATGTTTATTATTGTAATTACACTCATTAAAAATTTATTACAAATCGTATTTGGGTATTGTAATTAATATTAGGAAATTTATATTAATTTTTTTATTTTCTTCTTAATTAGTATTCATATCATATGTGTTCGTATTTTATGATTTAATATTGCTTTATGTATATAATTGAAACCTCCAACTTAATGCTCGTTTCTGAAAAACAGATTGATCCAAAAGTAAATACGTATTATTGTATATTAAAAGTGAAATTACACTTGAAGTAACTTATTTACTGTGTGTTTGGGCAGCCGAAGTGCTAAGATAAGACTCGTCTTCCCTCCCGCCGGGCCATTATCCCAGAACTTGGAAGGAATTTTGAAATGTCCTTCAAATATGTCCTTATTTTTGAAAAATATAATAATATGTTGTATCTATCATTAATATCCGAGCCTTATTAATAACGTGAGATGTTTTAAGATGGTGTTGTCCTGCTATTCTGTTGAAAAGTATTTTAATTGTTTAGTGCATGTACGAGGACGGCAGCGGGGTTGGAGTGACACATGTGAAGATGACATCCAGCCGAGTGGTGTTGGCCCGACTTAGCGGGACCCTGGAGATACTCAGGATAGACTGGGGTCCTCGCTCTGCACACTCTACCTACAGGAGGTGTGAGTAGATATCTTCTTTATGTCTTAATAGGATCCTCTTCGTGCAAGAGGTTTGACAAAGCCGCCTCCTCATTCTGACCTCTTCTGGCAGAGGTTCTTCCCCTCGGTCTCTGATAGTTCTTCTTTCCCACAAAGCAGCTTGGATGTCTTCAGACCTCACCTTCCCTTTGTTCCTTGCTTTATAAACTCGCTTTGGTAACCGCTGAGCAGACATTCTTTGGAGGTGGCTGTAGGTAGAAATAATATACTTCATATGAAGACTATTCCAACTCAACTCAGGCAGCAAGGTCGTTTGTTTAGTTTTTTCAAAAAATATATAATCTGTTTAGTTTTTTCAAAAAATATATAATCCAGAAAAATATGCAAAAAAAGATTCCTAGACATTTTTTTTACTGAGCGATGGCAATGCGAAATTTGATCCATGGTGTCCTTTTTTCTGAACCATGTATGTTTTTTCATCTCAAGTTTCTCATTCCACACCAGTTTAGTAAACACATTAGAGTTAGTTCGATAGTTATTGTGACTCTTGCTTGGGCTTTAACTACGAGGCTATTTCGCCTACTACCAGAGCACTCTTTCGTCGCTGTGGCGGAAATTAATCCCAAATCGAAAGTGGGAGTTCTAAATGTTGCCTACCCAGGTTTAGTTACCTAGGATTTACGAGTATCTGATACAGGCTCGGGACCATTGCTTAATGTCCCATCTGAAAAAACGTTGTGTTCATGTTTTTTTTTTACCTCTTAGATAAAATAAGCTAGGGTCTCTGCTGGGTATCGAATCCGTGATCTTGAGCTCAGTAGGCTAGTACGCTACCTCCGAGCTACCGGCACCCTCGAAATTAGATTATGTTCCTCAAAAATAAGGCGTTAAATAAGCTTTTTTTTTTTTTTGCTTTAATATAAAAATCTGGGAGAAACAAGAAGTGAAGTAAAATATTTTCATCTGTCCTGATTGTGAGTTGAGATGGTCCGTATGTATTTTTACATTATACTGATTATAATTATGGATGTTTTACAGTGGTCACGATCTTTTTGATTTCGTCAAAAAATTAATAGTAATAACCAGCATTGTATGGAGAACAGCTGTCTTTACTATTTCTCTAATTGCAGTTGGTGGCCACACCCGTTCCATGTCTGCGGGAGGCCTGGATGACTTCGGTCCCTCCGAGCTCCGTTTGAAACCAGGTTCCATACTTCGAGCTCACCGTCAGCCCATCACTGTCCTCGAGGTGGAGTCTGGTAGGATAGTCACTGGCTCCCAGGATCACATTGTCAGGGTAACTATCCATGTTTGGGGATGGAGGCCCCACTCGGCGGCTCTGGTCCGGCCACGCTATTCCCAATTCTGTCCTCACACAGGGACCGATATGGCGGAAAGTTCCTTGGAATATTATGAAGGAAAGTCAGCCCTTCTTTAGAGAAGAAGCTGAAACATTAAAAAAACACATTATATAAAATTTGCGTTACAAATAAAAAAACTACAATTATAATAATAAACATAGCTACATTTATTTGTTAATTGATGTGTGCAAACTTTTTTATGACCCTAGTCTGTAGGCGACAAACGTAGATTTAGTTGAAGTTTAAATTTTCTTATTGTTTCTATTGCCTTCAAGAAGAGCGGAAGGGCATTAAAGAAATTAATCCTTTATGAGTTATACTTTTTCCAAAAAGAGAGGAGCAATGTTTACTTATTTGAAAATCACCTTTCTTCCTGGTATCATCGTAATCATGACTAGAATTGTTAAGAGAGAAAATATTTTTATTTTTCCTAATAACCATTAATGTTTCAAATATAAACAGCGCAGGCAAGTGGTGCATTATTTTGAAGTCTAAAAATATTAATATTGTAGCTACAAGCTCCCCAATGTATTAAACCGTAATTGATTAAAGAATGGAAATATGCATAATATAATGGTAATAACTTTGTGTGTGTAGGTGCTGAGCCTCCAGGATGAGATCCTTGTGTTCAGCCTCCATGCCCACCATGGCCCTATCACTGCCCTCTTCATAGACAGCGTCAACCCTCTGACGGCAGGCTCCGGCTCGCAGGACGGCGGCCTCTGTGTATGGGACCTTCTCACTGGTATGTACACCCGTTTGAGTCCTATCTGTTCCTAACTGTCCCGAGCCAGCGACCACTCCGGGCCTCTGGGCGTAGCACCCAACTGGGTTCTCTGGTCAAAAATGGTACTATGAGAGTGGCAGCTGTCCAAGTGGTATCACCAAATGAGTTTGGTTTCGTAGTGGCTGTGGTAACTGTGTCCGAGATCCGGAACACCGAGGTCAGCGCTGGTTGTAGGAGACCCTATCGTCCCTCAAAGATGGTTGTCCACCAAGGCTCTGGCTGGAATCATGGATTAGCCGTGTTACTGTTTACCATTCCCCCTAACATCTGTCCCACTAAGCTAATCGTCCTGTCAGTATCGGTGCTAATAGTGTTGTTTTCTTTCCTAGGTGCCTGTGTCTACTCCCTGACGGCCCACGACGGCCGGGTCCAGGCACTCACCTATTCCCCCAGCTACGTCATCTCCCTGGGCTCTGACGAGAGACTCTGTGTCTGGGACAGGTTCCAGGGACATCTCCTTAACACCGTTACTCTGGTATGTAGCTCGGAATCTAGATTTAATTGTAGTAATGTTGATCAAGGAAGAGAGGACAGAGTAGAGTAATCAATCGCATGTTGAGGGTTAAATTTACCTTGTTTTCAAGTTCCGTCTTATGAAGAACATACTATAATATATATTTTCATAACTCTATAAATCCCTTTTTTTTTATGTGTAAACATCTTAGCTCTTGCTATTAAGTCTCGTAGATGTGCCTGCGTGTGACACACTACACATTTCCTTATCTGTGATGTCAGCTGTTTTTGAGCATTTCTACGTTTATGGAATAATAAATATATTTCGACTGCATTATCGTGTAATATATTTCGTCACAATTGAATAAATGTAAAGGTAAATATATAATAAAACAATAAAACGACTAAAAAACTTGATTAGATATAACATTGTATTTTTACAACATTATTGATCATATTTATCATTATAGTGAAATATCAATATTACGAACTATAAAATGATCTTTCGGTAAGAATATTTTAGGTTAAGATGCTTCGTTAGCTTAAATTTGTCACAATATATAAAATGTATGGTAAAAGATAATAATAAAGCAGTGTAAATCTAAAAAAAATATAATTATTTTAGCTATCACAAACCTATAATTTCTTGTATAAAAAAAATTAAAGAACAATAAATTTGAAAGTTTAATTCATCATACAACTTTTCTTATTGTAACATAAAACAAAATTTTAATCAAAATCCATGCATGACCGAAAATTTGTGAAACTAAAGCAGATGTTTACACATCAATTCTCGTGAGTTCCGCGTCACTCACACATTGTTTTTTTTTAAACAACTTAGCAATTATAGATTGATTATTGATTATAGAATGATATTAGTTTTGGAAAGGACTCCCATCATCCGTATCCATAATTTATCTGCTGATCTTTGTTTTAAACACTTTTTTCTCTTATATTGATAATTATATTCTTTTTACAGAATATATTCTATGAGTCGATCTCTTGTGTCAAGAGTCTTCACTATAGTTAGGTATAACAGGGGTCCTTCCCGAAACGTCTATACAATCTGGGTTATAAAAACAGAAAAAATAAGTTGTTTAGTTGTTTGATATCTTCCCATTTTACTTTTCAGGCCAATGCATTCTGTACTTCAATGGTGATGCTCACACACCATCTTCTTGTAACTTCACAACAGGTAATATTAGTTTTATTCAACTATGAGCATAAACATGTGAATGTTTGTATATTAAAAATAATAAATAAAATATATACGAAAGTGAGAGAATAAATAAATAGAATAGAGTAAAAAGAATAATGATTAATAATACTAATAACAATAATAATATGTTTCATAAGCTTCTCTGGTATGTTGCAATGTTGATTTTTTCCGGAATTGTTTTCTGACCTGTCTTCTTTTTTGACAATATTTCAGGACACTTCCACGTCCCTTTGTTCGAGACCAGAATAGGGGACGTAGAAGTGTCCTGAAATATGGTCATGAACAAAAAAAAACTCGAAAAAATCTCACTTACTGATTTTTAGCCGAATCGACCAAAGGAAAGGGAACATAACACAAAAAAACAATAACTGCCGAAATAATGAGTGAGAGCACCCGACGCGAAATTTTATATCTTAAGTAAAAATAATAAAGATTAATAATATTAATGTCAATAATAAAAAATAGAAGAATAAGATTGAAGAATAAAACGAAATATAAATATTATTATTTAGTTATTTCACTCGTGTTCGGGCTTTAACTACGAGGCCATATCGCCTATTACCAGAGCGCTCTTTCGCCACTCTGACGGATATAAGCACAACTCTATAGTGGGAGTCCTAAATGTTGCCTACCTATGTTTATTCACCTAGGGTATGGATCTCTAACGACTAGCTGATATCGAATATAAATATATGATAACTAAAGAAAATTAATACATAAGAAAATGTCCTGTAGGTTGCAGCTCGAGACCCCTCCCTGATATCCGCATTCAGAGATAGTCGGCGGGGGCTAAGTGACTCCCCCCTCCTGCTCTGCAAAATAATATTAAGTCTATTAAAGCAGGAGGAGAGTCACTAAGTACCAGGAGAGTAATTCTGCTGAAAGACACTTTCTTGACATATACACTAGAGTGAGCTACGTACAAGCTGTATTACAATAGTTGAGGGTCAATTGAAGGCATGTTTGTATTAGCGAAATTCGCTTTTCTGCTATTTTTAACTAATTGAGTGGTCTATATGGAAGGATGACAATCACGCGAAATCAGTTCGTACTTTGGACGGTCTAGAACTTGGACACTAAAATTTCTCATTGTAATCAATGAGGCGGAAAAGCCCCAAAAAATTAAATTTCAAATTAGACTCTTATCGAGTTTCGTGCCTTCAGTTGAATCATCTGACCGGCTAACTATTTGGCAAATTTCTACAAAAAGCAAAAAGTTGGACTTTGGCATAGGATTAGCAAAACGTACTTTGTACTCAATGAGTTGTACGATTCTTGTGCAGGGTTCGCTGGTGGTTCGGGACGTACGGAGCGGGGAGGCTGTCCGTCTGGTTCGACTTGGACACCAAGACCAGTTCGTCTCCGTCTCACAGATCCTCCCTCTTAGGTCGGGTGTGGCCTGCGACTATGGCAACACTCTCCGGATCGTCTGCTTCCCTCTAGTCAGGGACAAGTCCGACTAAACACTTCACTATAGGTAAGTTTCATACAGTATACATTTCTCTGTTGTTGTTTGTGACTCTTGTCCTGGCTTCAACTAGTAGGTCATATTGCCTGCTAACAGAGCGCTCTTTCGTCGCTCTGGTGGCCATGAACATGAAACACTTAATAATAGTTAGTAACCATTAGCAACCAAATTGTTCTACTTACAATTAGTAATATAGACTGAAAAAAGTTGTTCAACGTACAGAATGTAACCAAAATGTTGGGCAATACTTTGTTAGTATATAATAGAGACTAAAATATGAAAAAAGTTGTTCAACGTACAGAATGTAACCAAAATGTTGGGCAATACTTTGTTAGTATATAATAGAGACTAAAATATGAAAAAAGTTGTTCAACGTACAGAATGTAACCAAAATGTTGGGCAATACTTTGTTAGTGTATAATAGAGACTAAAATATGAAAAAAGTTGTTCAACGTACAGAATGTAACCAAAATGTTGGGCAATACTTTGTTAGTATATAATAGAGACTAAAATATGAAAAAAGTTGTTCAACGTACAGAATGTAACCAAAATGTTGGGCAATACTTTGTTAGTATATAATAGAGACTAAAATATGAAAAAAGTTCCTTTAACATGGATACCACAAATACTTCCTTAGAAAGTTATAGCCAAAATATTTTTTTTTTAACAGGCTTAAATTTGCTCTTTAAGTAAATGTTGCAGAAGATAACATTTTAAATAAAATTAATGATCTAAAGTTATCTTCAAGAAAAAATAAAGAAAAACGTATGTTTTTAAAAACAATATTGTCTATTTCAGAAAATATATATAATATGGGAGAGGGCGCCGGTAGCTCAGTGGTATGCGTGCTTGACTTCTGAGCTCAAGGTCGTGGGTTCGTAACCCGACCGAGACCCTTAGTTTATTTTATCTGGGAGGTAAAATAAACTTAAGCACGCCGTCCTTCGGATGGGACGTTAAGCGATGGTCCCGAGCCTGTACGATGTCAGGTACTCGTTAAAGACCCCTACCCTAGATGAATAAAAAATTTAGGGTAGGCAAAACTTAGGACTCCCACAGTAGAGTCGGGCTCATGTCCACCAGAGTGACGAAAGAGCGCTCTGGTAGTAGGCGATATGACCTCGTTGTTAAAGCCCGGGCATGAGTCATAAAACCTAACCTAACCTATAATATGGGAGTACTTTCGGGCGACCCTATTATATATGTATATTTAGTGAAATAAGCAATATTTTTTTTTAAAACGTACGTTTTTCTTTATTTTATTAAGTGTTTCACAATATATCTGCAAAAAAATTTAAGTATTATCTTCAAGAAATTGAATTGAACACAATATTTTTCTAGTGTATGAAATCAAATTGTTTTCTTTCTTGAAGCCAAGGAGCCGAGAGCCAAGATGTTAAATTTTCTCTTACTCCCACCCTCCCACTTATTTTTTTACTATATTCAATGATTTATTTTCAAGCAGAGTTATATACAATAAATAAAACAAACTTATTTTTTGAAATATTGTCTATTCCACTAAAGATATTTATAAAAATAAAACTACCGGTTTCGGCCTCACACCATCGTCAGGTCTAGTTATGAACATAACTAGTTCATAACTAGACCTGACGATGGTGTGAGGCCGAAACCGGTAGTTTTATTTTTATAAAATAATATAATTATATCTTTAGTGGAATAGACAACATTTCAAAAAATAAGTTTGTTTTATTTATTTATTACAAATTCCACAATATGTCCGCGTTCCTCAACTTAGAAGAGTTATATACGTTTTGAGGATCATCGAAGAGATGTAATTCTCTTAACTCCTGGTCTCTGGTCTGTTTCTTTTCCTAAATGTTTTCTACAATAATAATTAATTTTGTTTTGTTTTCAGCTGAAGAATTTCCAATATCCCATATTGCTTCGTGGGTGTTCATAAGTTATGATTGACCAAAGAAGTTTGTTGTCTCAACTACATACATTTTCTATGTAAGTGTCATCTTCAACGGTGTTTTCCTTCTCTTTGTAAATATTTCCCCATTTTTTTTTTTTTTTCTCACTAATTTGTTAGTATAATTTATTATTCTTTAGTTATGTACATAAATGTAAGTTGTGATGTCCGTATAAATCGGTATATCTCCTGACAAGAATAGACTTAGAAAGATATCTTTAATTCCCGAAGGAATTTTCATCAGATTGTAATGTTTTCCAACTCCCAAAATTTGAAAATGTCATGTCTATCTGTATGTTTACGATAACAAAAAATGAATTAATGCAGTTGTCGGCAACACGTCACTCATGGATGGATTTTTTACAATATTCCAAGCCACGCTATAATAATAATATATGTATTTCCATAACATGCCAATAGGATAAGTCATAAGTATACCACTAAAAAATGAAATGAAATAAATAAATAAATACAGTAAATAAATGTTTTAATTTAATTGAAATTAAGAAAATAATTTTTGATAACTTTTCCGTAAGTGCTTTTTTTCACGACGACATTTCGGGACGTTCTTAAGCCTCCTTCTCAGGTAACAATGTGCGACATAAAGAAAGGATAAAAAAAACAAGAATATATATATATAAATATAAATAAATAAAATGGTAATAAAATACATAAAAGAGAAAAACAAGAAAAATAAATTTTAGTAAATAAATAAAAAAAATGTTGATTAAAACAGATTCGACGGACCTTAGAAAGGATATCTATGGAGAATAAAAAAGTAAAAATAAAAGCTATGTATCAAGTAATGTTTTTGAATATGAAACAAGATTTTTTTTTTTTAAGAGTAAGTCTACTTAAGAATACTTATTATGCGATTCGTTAAGTAAATACATAAATCAATGTATCAACACCATCTTTTGTATATTCAGATCTCGTTTGCAATTCTGATCTTGCTAAGTAAGATCACCCATTTTTTTTCGTCTATTGCGACCAAAGATAAAGATAAATTTTATTTATTATTTCCAAAAACTCAATAGCTCTCGATGTAATGATCGTTTCGATATGAAAGATATTTGTAGATGGAGTAGAACGGAAACTTAATACATACAATTTGAGCTGCGGAAATACATTCAGCGGGTGTTTAATTGATCACTATAAGGTAATTACATAAATTTTACTGTTTTTGTATGTGGGACTATATACTTTTTTGAACGGACACCATACTATACCACCAGGATATATATTTAAGTAAGTAATTCTCAGATTAAGTTTAACTTAACTTACTCTAGCAAGATTCACACATTTGTGGTGGAGGAACCTGTACGTCACTCGCATGTCGCTATAGATATTGTCCATCGATAGCTGTAACGAAAACAAACCTTGTAACTATTATTTTATTTATTTTTTTCCATTGTGTAGAATTTTAGTTATCTATAAATATAAAATTTTCACACATAGCGTCCTTATAAGACGTTACAGTTACTGACCAGCGAGTATTGAGGTAATTTTACACAAAAAAGAAATATAAATTATCAGTTTTAATTAAAAAAATAATTGGTAGTTTTTAATTTATATCCCATAAGTACTTTTTATATTACTTTTTTTTTTTTTCTTCTCTTATAACTGTTAACTGTTTCAGATTTGATGACAAAAATTCTGTGAAATTACCTATTAAGTAGATATTTTTATTATTATTTGATACATTATATATGTAAGTATATAGTAATATATATCAAATTCGTTAGAGTTCTTCTAAATTCGCGAAAAACAAGGCTTCGGTTTTTCAGATTATTGATTATTGGGATATATGAGAATTATTTAAAAAAATCTGAAATGCAAAAGCGTGTAAAAAGTTGTGTTTATACAAAACATGATTTGCAAACACATAATTAAATTGTTTAAACAAATTAGAAAGATATTTGTCGGTCACAAGCCTTCTCTTTCTTCAGAATTCTATTTTATTAATAATTTTGACGTAATTTTATTTCTACTTGAAACTCGTTCTTTCATAAATCGAGTTTTTACAGTTGTGTGATAGCAATATGTCTTTTGAGCAACGAAGAAAATTAAATCAATATAAATAATAATATATAAATTAAATCAACGGTTAAAATTTGGTGAAATAATTTCTATATGAATGTTAATAACTGAAAGTTTTCTATACAGCGTGTGTCTATTTGTTGATATTGCCGTATTTCTAGAATGAATTATTTATGCCTGGGTTAGAACCAAGGAGTTATAAATTATTGTTATTTGTTTTTAACGAGATAAGAGACTGTGATGTATACAATTTTTTCAAACAAAGATATAGGCTCATTTTATATTTTAAACAACGAAAATAATAATCGTGGATATTACACAGAGGTAGTTCACAACTGCTTTGTCCCAGTTGAAAAAATATGACATTTTTGTACCACAAATGTATAAAAAATGCTAAAAATTAAGTGTGATAGAGCAAAAAGAATTTTTTTTGACTGTTTCACTTTCAACGAAACAATCAAGATTTAAGGGCATAAATGGAAACAAAACGTTAAATGGAAACGTTAAAAATGAATGAATAAAACAAACTTATTTTTTGAAATATTGTCTATTCCACTAAAGATATATATACATATAACTACCGGTTTCGGTTTTATACCATCGTCAGGTCTAGTTATGAAGTCCGCGTTCCTCAACTTAGAAGTTGTTAAAAATGAAAACATTACCATACATATAATATATGTATGGTAATGTTTTCATTTTTTAAGTTATATTATAACTTAATGGAAAATATATAGTCAAAATCGTCTATAACGACCTCCAAGGGGATAGGAAAATCTGGTCTTTTAATTCACACTTCTTTTTTTTCAATCGCATCAATAACAAATGGAAGGTCAAAACAATAATGGAATAAAGGTTTGAAAAACTCAATTTCTTAAAAACAACACATTATATTTATTTAAAAAATAGCACTTACATTAAAGAGTTGGAAGAAAGTTGAAGAGTAAAATCGGTCCGTTAATAGGAACATTTTTCTTTCGATGAGCCTTAAACCATTGCAGCAACGCATTGTCTAGATCCGAATTTTCTTTGCAGAAAAATATTCCTTCTCATAACTTTTTTGTTTTTCTTTATTGGCCCACACGGTAGAAATTGTTGCGTGGGAAACACCGAATTCTTTTGATAAAGTAGAATTTGTCTTACCCTTTTCCAGCCGCCAAAATATGTTCGCTTTTTCTTCTACGGTCAGAGATTTTCTTTTACACGTTATGTTGACACTTTTACAAAACACTAACAACTGAGGGTAATTGAAAATTAAGTTTAAAGAAACTTCATATCTTTTATGATTCTATGAACTGAATAGATCTCCAAACAATTATGTATCCAATTATCTCTAACTTGATGTTTTGTTTATATTCTGTCCGTCGTTATAGACGAGTTTTTGAAGTTGTCTAAACTAGCGTTACTACAGCCAATGTCGTCGTTATATCCACTGTCGTAATAAGGAATATTTTTTCTGTAATTTGTAATGGCGAATGTAATTTGTTTTGGCGAACCCAAGTTTTTCTCGGTATTTCGTAGTTATAGACGGTACCTCGTTATACAAGGTTTTGACTATATATATTATGTTTGTCAAATAAATGTGATATTAACATTTTATTTTCAAATTAAAATCAATAAATTATTTGAAATAAATAATCATATTATATATTTTTTGTTATTAGTTACTCAAATAAGAAGTACAAAAGTGCCCATGTCTGTGGATCACTACTAAGGGAAATAATGCGTTAAAATAGACAAACCCACAACAGTTAAACATGATTTCAGTCTGATGTGGCTTTTGTGCATTCCCCTGTTATTGAAAAATTACAAAAAATAGGACGTGTTCCATCTTCTCAATTTCATATTCAATTTTGAATGATGCAGTTTCTGCGCATGCCCAGGTCACACTTTTTCACTCTAGATAAAGATTCCTCAAGTTTTATTGAACTCACCTTTTGGCAATTTAAAAATCTTACTTCTTAGCAAATCTATTCACGCCTTTAGTTCACCTGCACCAAAAAAAAGATGTACCTTTTTTCTGGTTCTGGCCTGTACTATTTATTTTTGCACTCGTATAGCACTAATTAAGCAGGGTAGTAAGGATTTTTTTTGTTTGTGTCAGTTATTTAAGTTTAATATTATGTTGCGATTGTAGTTAGAATTAAATTAATTTATTTGAACAAATTTGTAGTATTTGTACGATTATTTTCTGAATACCAGTATATAGTAATCAAAATGAAAGAAGTCTTTGAGCAAAAATGATAAATTAAATTTCACTTTATTTTAGTTGAATGATAAATTTTATACATTTGTAAATCAAAATAAATTTTGTTTATTATTTATGTATATCTTTATATTTGATTTCATTTTTTTTTTGTTTATAAATAAATGTATATAAATTTTATGTTTTCTCTGTTTCTTTTTATTATCGACCTTTGCGCTTAAGGATATGAAAATGAAAAAAAAAAAAGTTAGTTCGAGGCTGTCGAATAAGAAGCCGAGATGTGCTGTTCAGAATAGCAACCTTACCCCTTAACCAACAGCTTCTGTTAATTGGCAAATGCTGAGTTTTGATTTTCCCTTCGTTAATATCTAGTTAAAGAATCGCACAAAAAAAAAAAAAAGACGATGAACCACCAATACTTCCCCAGACCGAATTAATCAAATAACTTTTGTCTCCCCCTCTAAAACGAGCGTTTGCGATAATATTCAATAGTTGACTTACATAGGGGCCTCATACTAAATTTTGTGTCGATACATTCATTACATCGGCAGTTATTGGGGTTTTTGATTTGAGCCCCCTCAGATCCCCCTCCCTTGAGGTTTTGAATTCAAATATGAAATTTCATTAAAAAAGAAAATTAACACCTTCCTTACAAAATAGACTTTATTAATTAATGCATTTCGAACGCAGAAGCGTTCATCATCAGAGCTACATATAAACTGTAAACAATAGTTCAGAATCAAAACTGCTCTTAATTGAGTCTAACAACAATCGGTTAGTAGGTACCAAAATTAGTATGAATATCAATGAAACATATTTTTAAAAAAATAAATTAAAATCAAATAAGAATTATGAAGGAAACATTGCACCTAAATGTCAAATTACTAAATACCATTCCTTAAATTAATTGTTCCACTATTAATATTGCACTGTAACAGATTATAACACTCCATACAAACTAGATGTGGGTATGGGACCACATATCAACTTGATGAACCTGGATAATGGCCCCATACCCACATCTAGTTTGTATGGAGTGTTATAATCTCTTAGGCCCCATTCACACGAGTGACTTTTGTCACGCAACATTTTGTCACTCTCCACCTTGAGTATTGAAGCCTAATGGCGGTGTATACACGAGGCGACGTGACAGCCGAGTGACTTTGTTGTGCTGACAAGTCACCTTGAGCAGGTGACTCGACGTAACAAAAAAGTCACTCCCGTCCTGTTCACATGCAAAGTGACAGTTGTCGCCAAGGAAGGTTGTAATTTGGTTATATTGTTTTCTGTTGTTTGGAAAAAAACTTGATGAAAATATTTTATTTTTGTATTTCAATAAATAATATATTATTTGTAAATATTACCAATTGTTTGTGCATTTTGTTTCTACAATGGATGACTCTAACATCAGTGTATGTGAAGAAGATATACAAAGCAAACTGTCAAAGCTTTCCAAACTGATTCTATAATATCCAAAAAATTAATTGGGATATCCCTTCAATTTCTCGTGCAAAGTATAAAATTTACCTTTTAAAAATCGTTCATAGAAAATTGGACGGACCCAGTATTTTTTTTTTTCTATTCTTTTTACGATTTCTTATAACCAGAGCACAAAAAGCTGCAACCTCGACGACATCCATTTTTAGACTGGTCTCAAGATTTTCTTTAAAGTCACCGTGACAGTCGCCTCACCGTGTGAATACCTCAATGTCACGGCGACATTTTCAGAAAAGTCACCGTGACAAAAGTCACTCGTCTGAATGAGGCCTTACAGTGCAATATTAATAGTGGAACAATTAATTTAAGGAATGGTATTTATTAATTTGATATTTAGGTGCAATGTTTCCTTCATAATTCTTACTTGATTTTAATTTAATTTTTTAAAAAAAATATGTTTTATTCATATTCATACTAATTTTGGTACCTACTAATCGATTGTTGTTGACTCAATTAAGAGCAGTTTTGATTCTGAACTATTGTTTACAGTTTATATGTAGCTCTGATGATGAACGCTTCTGCGTTCGAAATGCATTAATTAATAAAGTCTATTTTGTAAGGAAGGTGTTAATTTTCTTTTTTATTGGTTATCCTTACAGTGAGGTCCGATTGTTTATGAAATTTCATGTCACATTTCATTCATTACAACGGCAGTTATTAAAGTTTTTGCAAGATTCCCCCCTTTCCTTTGGCCGACTTGACTGAAGATTAATAGTTATCATCCCTATGCGGGACTTCATGCCGTTGAATACACATAAAATTTCGTCTCGATACATTCATTCTCTCGAAAATTATCGTGTTCACGATACACATATTTTTTTTTTTCATATTTGGAATCGAGGTGAGAAAACATGTAATTCCCTTGAAAACTCCGCATCGAATTTTTGACCGATTACATAATTTTCCTATCTGCTAACTGCACTTTTTTAACATTTGTAACAATAACTTCATACTTTTTGGGAAACAAATCAAGCAAACATTTTTTTTTATATATATTCTTTCATTATATTTACATACATATGCTTTACTTGTTTCAAAGTAATACCATGCTTTAATTACATTAAAAATAACAAAATAAACTGGATTCCGTATGAAACAAATATATTCTCTGTACACTCTCATCTAAACTCTATAAAAATTTTAAATAAATCAAATTACTTTTGAAAACTTCTATCACGACATTTTACAAGATAGATAATAAATGTTCTTCTTTATATCACATACGACTTCAAATTCATCCCTCACTTTTTTTTGTTGTTAAGAGTATCTATTTAAAAAACACTAAATTACACATACATGGTCAGTCCTATAACATTAAGATACATTATTATTAGTGATTTTTTTTAGAACATAAAATGTACAATACACAATAGTCTACTGTTTAACACAATAACAAGAAAACATGGAAGAAGATACATTATTAAATGTAAATATTCACTAGATATATCGAGCCTGTGCGATGTCAGGTACTCGTTAAAGATCCCTACCCTAAATAGGCAAAATATAGGACCTCCACTCGGGCTCATGTCCACATTGTTTATTTGAAAGCAAGGTCCGTCAGCTATGAAATGTGGGGCTGATGTCATCGCAATCATTATTTGTCCACTAGCTACAAAACCTTCAAGCGGCGAGCAGCAAAACTAAAATGTGGGCCTGTCGCAGCTAATTTGTGCCTTACAGATGTTACCAGTAGCCTAGATGTCAACAATGTTTTAATCAATTTGAAAAGATTTTTTTGTTTTGTATAAAATTGATGTGTCTATAAAATAAATATTTAATTTCTAAGTTATATTGTCATGTTTTTGCTCCTCCTTGCCTCCAACACCGTAAAAATTTATTTAAAACATTTTATGGAAAAAAAAAAAAATAAAAAAACTAACTTCGGGAGGTTTCTCTATATTTATTGTTGTTACTGCAAATTGACAGGACCCATCAACAAAAAACAATGACTCTCTACACTGACACTACCGACCAATCTCAGACGCATGTCACCTATGACAGCCAGACATCACAAATTATCAGGACATCCCAAAAGTAAGGTCAGTTTTTCGAAATTATTAATACTGTTTACTTTATTAGGTCAAGTTCTCGAGATTATGATTTATCAACAGTGTTTGAAAAGTGGTTAATAACACATTTTTTCATCTTTCTATGGTGAAGGAAAAAAAAAACAATTTTTTCTTTAATTTATATTTTGAAATGAAAGTGACACGTCAACAGCTTTGGCGTGTAATGATTTACGAGTTTAAAAAAGAAATTAAAAAAAAAGTGGTGGAAGAATGAAAGTGAAAATCCAATGCTGCAGGCTAGGAGAGGCCTCAATTCGCGAAAGGTGTTATTTAGTGTGGCATCAATGAAATGATCCATTAAACATTTTTAAAATGTAACCAGACCATTACGAATCTACTGCCAACAACTTGACCAACTAAAGCTAGTCTTGGTAGAAAAAAAAAGAGTTCTTCTTTGGTTTTTATTCCACCAGGACAATGCGAGAACTCTCAATAGTAGAAAGACACTACAAAACTACACCACTTGGGTCGGGAAATTATAAGTGAGACACCGTATTCTCCCGATACAGCCTCTACAGATAATCATCAGTTCCGGAGTCTCCAGACTTTCTCATTGAGCAGCGGATGGATTCATCGGAAGAGATAAAAAACAGTCCTTTTATATTTTTGGGATCAAAACCCAAACACTTTTTTATAAGGGGGATTGAAAGATTAGTAGTAAGATGGAAAAACGTTGAAGAAAATAGAGGAATATACAACATTGATTCAAAATTAACAGTAAGTTTTCATCCTAGAATATAAAAGCCGACGATATTTCTGGGATGACATGGCGACAAGGCAACTATTTCAGAATCAATAGTTAAAGGGAAAAAAAAAAAAAAAGTTTAATTGATAGATGCTTGGGGAAAAAAAAAAGAAAAGTTTAATTGATAGATGCTTGATATGGCGAAATGAAGTACATCTATCTTCCAGATTCACCACATCTTCCCAAAGGGTGAATAGATTAATTTCTTTTTTATTAATTTATACTTTTAATCAATATTTTGTGACTCCCAAAACGTATCAGTTCTCAGTTCTATAGAGAAGATAAAAATAATCTTTCCCTTCTACGTTGTAGAACTGTTGCAGTGTGTTTTGTGCCAAACAATTTTATTAAAAAACAACTTTATTCATGCCCAGAACTTGTTTTAAGTCTTGTGACCTAATCCCATGTGATGAGAGTGGGGGGCCGACACACGGGACACAGACTGTGCTCCGTATAGCCTGGGTCCCACCAGGGGAGGACAGTCGGCCTGAGGACTGGCTCCAGTCGGAGGGTGAGTGAGCCCAGCTCTGAGTGGGGACCCATCTTGGAGAGAGGGGCCGAGCTGAACCTGAGGCAAGCTTGGCTCCGGGCACCCCCAGTCACGGTCTCCAAGGACCGCAGCCGCATCCCCATTACAGACGGCATGCTCATGTACTCCTTACACACCACCTGCAACCAATTAAAGCTTCGATTAGATGAAAGATAAATGATTGATTGAAAGATGTAGTGAGAAGTGATTATTTCACAGGTTGTAAAATAAAGATTAGCCTGACCTCTTAACAAATATTATTTGATACAAGACGGCTTTCGACGTTGTCCTCTTCATCAGGCTCTCTTTTATTTTCAATACTACATAATGTATACTTACACAAAATAAAATTAAGCTGAAGAAAAAGATGTATTTATGTGAAAAAAAAATCGCTAAAATATTTATCACGTGCATTTTACAGCAAATTCCGTTTAATCCGGACTATCGGTGATCCGGACGGGGTCCGGTCCCATCTAGTCCGGATTGGCGGAACTCTACTGTATTTAATTTTTTTTTTCAACTAATAAGCATGGGATAATATAACACAATTCATCAGTTTTTTTTGTTCCGTGCCATCTTGCAAATGTTACTTCTATACACATTTGCAAATATTGTCAAACACAACATAACAATACTTCTATAACAATTTGAAGCATCCCCCACCAAAATTTCAACTGTTATAGCAGTCGACTGCTATGTGAAACTGCCGCTTTAGTTTATAACTAAACTTGAAGATGGTGTAATGCGAAAGCCGGTAGTTCGTATTTAAATTTCTTGTAGTATATACATTTCACTCACTAGACAGAATGGACAGTTCCGGAAGATGCACTATACTAGACAGAGAGGACAAGACTACCCAGAAAATACGCCCGAACGGAAGCAAAGACAGCAAACATGTGAGATGCGTTTGTATAGCCTTCAAAACTCCTGTGATGAATACCGGCACTTAATTCACACTAAGCAATAAAGTTTATTTTTCACTTGCGGTTTGTCATATTGCCCTTTTTTTCACACATTTAATAAATTCTATAAACAATTTTTTTATGAACTTCACAAACAAAAAAATTCAGCGGTGAATCACAGTCAATGTACTTACCCAGCGCAAATTAATCAACTAAGTTTTATTGATAATTATTAATAGTTGAGTAACATGGGACTTCTGAATCCTCATACTAAATTATGTGTCGATACATTCATTATATCGGCAGTTATTGTGGTTTCTGAGTTGAGCCTCCCCCGGATCCCCCCTTTCCCTTCGGTCAATTCCACGGAAAATTAACAGGTGTCATCCTAGTGGGGTTTGGAATTAAAATATAAAACGTCATATCTATATATTCATTACATAAGTTGTTATGAGGGTTTTTGAATTGAGTCTCACTAATGTCCGCTGATTCCGCTGAAAATTAATAGGTGTTTTCCTATAGGATTCTGGGTATACATGTAAAATATTGTGATGATACATTCATTCTATTGGAAGTTATTGTGTTCACAGAAACATTTTTTTTTTTCATTTTTGAAATCAAGGGATCGGAAAACAACAATTCCGTTGAAAACTCCACATCCAATTTCTGATGGATTACATGGACTTCGCCTATAGTGTCACAAGTTATCAAAAATTATATTATTATTAAAAACTTTCAAATAGAGTATTATATAATAAACTATACTTACTTTTAATAACTTACAGCTTTCATCAGTATTAAAATGTATATTGTTTTTACAATTGAGCATATGCTGCTTCTTATAACCAGTGACTACATCATTCAGGTTCCTGTTGCTAAGTTTGAAATTGTACACCCACTTCTTACCATCTTCAGATTCCTACAAAAATAATAATAATAAATAAAAGATTGGAAAGACAATAAAAATTGAGTTAATTATCAATTCTCAAGTGATGAAATTCTTTTTCGCTTATTATCAAAACAATGAATAATTGTTCATCATTATTATTTAAAAAACATTATCGAATTAATATTTAAGAAATCTTGTGTGAACATTTGCGGACGGTTGAGGGTAGTAGAACCTAACTTTTAAGGCTGCGAAAAAAAAAGTTGACTAATTTGAAGAACCCGTACTTGCTCTTCTAAGGAGATTTGTTCCTTAATGGATGAAACCGTTTATAGTACCTTTTATGTTCCACCTCTAGCGTCCTGTCATTGTCAAAAACATCCGGCAATGTATTGTTCCACAACTAATTAATCAACTAACTTTTAGTTCTCCTTTATCACCAATCGACCGATTTAGCTAAAAATCAATAGTTGACTTACACAGCGACTTCTGAATCCTCTTACTGAATTTCGTTTCGATATATTCATTACATCGATAGTACCTATATCAGAAGTATTTTTGTTCAGCCTCCCTTCCCTTCGGCTAAAACTCAATAGGTGCCCTTATGGGGTTTTGGATACACACATAAAATTTCGTGTCAATATATCAATCTATCGGGAGTTAACATGTTTACAAACATACATAGGGGTCATTCATAAATTACGTAAGGCATTTGGGAGGGGGGGGGGGGGGGGGGGGTCAAATTAGCTTTAAAAAAGCCTTACGTAATTTTTTTTTTGACTTCGCAGCATATAGGGAAGTTATTGTAATGGGTCCGAAAAACGAAATCAAAATTATCAACATATTTTTATGTTTCAAGGTCATTACAGTATTTTTACACTATTTTTGGAAAGATGTGCGTGTGTGTGTGTTTGTACGTACGTGCGTGGGGGGTTGTGAGGGGGGCTAAGAATAAAATTTGTTCTAGCTCATTAACGGATGGTCGGATTGTCATGAAATTTCACATGTAGTATTCTTAAAGGCGAATTGAAAAATAGTGTGTATGACGTCTCAAAATTCTTAACGGTAGGAGAGGTTGTGAGTTGTGAGGGGGCTAAACATAAAAATAGGTCTAGCTCATCAACGGATGATCGGATTTTAATGAAATTTAACATGTAGTATCCTTGAAAGCCAAATTGAAAAATAGAGTGTGTGATGTCTTCGAATTCTTATCAGGAGAGGAGCTATGGAGGGGGGAGGGGGGCCGGCTAAGCATAAAAATTGATAACGGATTAACGGATGTTCGAATCATGATGAAATTTCACATCTGTAATTGTTATTATTATTAATGATTTCATATCATGCTGGGAAGTTTGCCGTGTGGACCTCAAGGGCCGCACTTAGTTACAAATGCCACCTTTGTAGAGTTACACGGCCCAGTAATTTCCTCTGATTTAGGGTGCAGAGAGGAGAAACACACCCATCCGAGAACCTGCTTGTTTTTTTTTTTTACATTTTGGAATCAAGGGGTCGGAAAACAAGAAATTCTGATCGATTATATAAATTCCCCTGTACTTCGTTTAGTTGGGGAAGTAAAAACTAAAATAAAATAGCTCACCTTTCCATCAATGCACTGTATCCATGACCTTAGACAGACATGTCCAATAAGAGAACTGAATGTGATCTGTTTTGACTTATCGTTGAGGGAGGAACTAAACTGCGGATAGAAGTGGTACAAAGCTCTGACCACGTTAGCTTTCAGACCTGTCCGCACCTGGAGACACTGCCGAGACAGACACTTCGGAAGGTTTGCTTTTCGGTAATGTCTACAATTATATAACAGAATAAACATTAAAAATTAAAGAAAAAATGTATGTTTTTTAAAAAATATTGTCTATTTCACAAAATATATATAATATAGGAGTACTTTCATCATTGCTACCATCTTCAGCCACGACAACTAATACCGGTATTGGTGGCTGAAGATGGTTGCAATACCGAAAGTACTCACATATTTTATATATATATTTTGTGAAATAGACAATACTTAAAAAAAAACAGGTTTTTCTTTATTTCTTATTAAGGTTAGTCATCATTTATACTCAAATTGTGAGTAGAAACACACAACTATATGTTATATAACTAGTAAAATAACCATCTTAGTCCTAAAGAAACATTATTTAAGTTTTAAGAAGTCATTTGACAACCAAATGTGATCAAATAATCAAAAAAAGCAACTATTTGAACTCCTTTATTGTATACAATATTCTACAAAAATGCATATAGGCGACACGTATTAATTTTCAGCGAATGTATGAATGTATCGATATGAAATTCAATATAAGGTTTCACAAGTTTCACGACTTAAGTCAACTATTTTTAGCCAACATGGACGATGGCAGAGGGAGTGTGAAAACTTGATCATAACGTATTAGTATTAGATCATAACGTAACATAATAAGAGACATATTGCCACTAAAGTGTTTCTAAAAACAAAAAAAAAAAAAAAAAAAAAAAGGCAATAGGAGTTCCATCCATATATTTTCTAAGATTCATGACGTTTCTGCAAAAGTTTGCAGCAGTTTGGAGGGATCTTGGATTTTGGGGTTAATGCAGAAAAGAAAGTAAGACAGATAACATAGGAGAAATTGAAATTTAATATTCTGGGCTTCACGCAAGAAACTTTAAGACTGGTAACATACGAGACATATTTATCTAATTCGTTTTGTCTTTCGAGGATTCTGCAGAAGGTGCATTTTCGATTTTTTAGTGACATACCAGATTACGTTTCAACATCATATATATAATAGCAATCTTTCACTGATTACAGGGATTTCTACTTTTTCTTCTTCTATAAATACGTTCGCAAATTACTGACGCCTTTATACAAAACATTTCTTTCAAGTAAAACAAACTTATTTTTTGAAATATTGTCTATTCCACTAAAGTGGACTACTTTCTTTAGTGGAATAGACAATATTTCAAAAAATAAGTTTGTTTTATTTATTTATTACAAGTTTCCACAATATGTCCGCGTTCCTCAACTTAGAAATTTCTTTCAAGGTGCAGTTGCTTAATTTTAAAATTGGTAGAATTGCAAATAAGAAGTTTAGTCTCCAATGTGACTTGCATAGAAGTCGTCACTCGACATATGTCATAACATCTATTAATCTCTACGTAAATATCTGTGTTCACAGGGAATAAATTGGTATGTCTAAATTCGTAACTTTTCAGGGCAGCACTTTTTTACTTTTGCATTAATCGTGTAAATCCAGTTTTTTAGAATAAATAAATTAGGTTTGCATCATTATTAATCATATATCTTCTAAATCTATAGGAGTGAATGAAAATGAATTTTGTAAATCCTTTCTTTGATTTTCCCTTAGTTACCTAATCATTCCCCATCACTTACCTAATCATTGACCACCCTTACCTAATTTTTATACACACTTACCTAATTACTAACCGTAGGTACTTTTTGAAATACTCGTGAATGATGCCTCTCTAAAGTCGATTTAACCGAAAACGCTCTCTCCACTTGGAATAGTATGCCGTAGTGAATAAATGGTTAAATGCAGTTATCTCGTGAATGATTCCTCAAAGAAGTAGATTAAGTTGATTTAACCGAGAACATACACAATTTAACGAGATACCAAGAAACCCACATCTTTATTATTCCGAAAGTATTAGAGTTCTGAGCTCCCAACTTCTTTACAGTGCGCAGATGGCTTGGGAGATCATCACAGTGCACTTAACTCATTTTAGTCTTTTTACGACTTAACAACTTATTCCCTGTGACCATAGATATACTGTATTTATATAAATAACTTATAATATAACTATGAACAATTTTACTAAAGGTATAGTGTTTTCTCAAAAGTATACCTCTTGTACAGCCTTATCCAAAAGAGTGGAGTGTTTACCACGCTTAAAGAATCTTTACAAATGAGAGAGAAGGAAGCCACATCTTCAGGTCTGATGTATTCGGACAGGAGCAACCAGATTTTTAAAGGGTATTCATGGAAAATATCATTATTATTCTCTTCTAAGGACTGCCTTACACCTAGAAAAATAAAAAGTTGAATACATTTAATTAGGTAAAAAAAATATATATTTATTTATTTTATAAACCCACAAAGATACATATATAACAATATTTGTATATGAATCAAATATAACTATGAACAATTTTACTAAAGGTATTATAGTGTAATATTCTATTTTATTACTAGTATAGTTCATACCTTATCACTAGAGACCGGATTTTTATGAAAATACATATTTTGTTTACCACCAGATACGACCCAGGAGATCAATTATCTTTCCGAATCAAGCATCTAGGGTACCCTAGACTAAATCTTATACTGCATATTTTTGCGTATTTGAAGAATATTGCATAAAATTGGATATTTAAAGAATTTTTCATAAAATAAATATTTCGCGCAAAATATCAATATTTTGTCAATTTTTGGAGGTAGAATGAAAAAAATGAAGAAAAATAAAAGTTTTATTAGGTCACTACATTAATAGAACCTTAACCTTGCAAAATCATTGACATTCGTAAAAACGCATTGCTCTTTTTTGGTAGATTCGATAAAAAAAAAACTTGAAAAGAAAGGGATACCGTTAAATGAAAGTGTTTCTATCGTTGGAAGATGCGGAAATAAAAATCGATTCGATTCTTGACAAAACCGGTAATGTACTTAAAACAAAGAATGATGACATACTAAAAAAAATTTTGGGTTAACAAAATTGAGAACCATCAATAAATCCCTTCTAGGCGAGGAAGACTGGGACACAAAAATGTTAAGTTCCTTCAACTTCGCGCCCACGACTGTTGATGAGGAACGCTCTTTTTCATCGTATAAAAAAGAATTTTATGTGACCGCAGACATAACATTACGGAAGAGAATTTAGAAATATACTTGTTCGTTAGCCTAAATTATTCACAATATATATTTAAAAAAAAAAAAAAATGTGTCTGTTAAATAAAATTACTTTTTTTTTTATTTCAATTTTCTACTGCATAAAAACTCACATTTTGACATGTTTTACAGCATATTTTTATATTTTATACTGCATATTTAGCATTTTAAACTGCATATTTTATGGCATGTTTTGTAATTTTTCACTGCATAAAAATCCTGCCTCTACTTATAACTAAGACAAGTATTATTTATGAGGACACTAGTAATTTTACTCTTTATTTTATTATGGCTGTCATAGAACCAATCTATCTCAAAATTATTCCCTTCAGTCATAAGCCTATTGATTGGGTTATTCAACAAATAGTTGATCCTGGCAAAATAATAAATCTATATTACTAAAGTTGAAATGGCATTTCTGGCCATGTTCCAACATCACACAGATAAGATTTTCATGAAATTTCACAGCCAAATTGAAATATAGTCTATATAGCGTTTTACAACGGAATTAGACTAATATTGAATTCTACCTAGGACAATGGCACCGGTAGCGACTTGAGCTCAGTAGGGATGCACGAGTTTGAGTATCGATACTCGAGGCATTCGAGTATCGACACGAAATTTCATATGTGGGTCCAGGATCGATGAGAGAGGATCATAGAAGGGGTCCTAACTCAAAAACTCCAACGACTGCCAATTTTATAAATGTATCAAAACAAAATTTTCATATGTGATAGTAAGATGTTGTGGGACGAAATTTTTCATAAAAAAAATACGTTATCTTCCCACTTTTTTATTTTTTATTCAGCACAGCGGTTAGAGGACAACTGGCATAGCTCCAAGGGTGGGGATAGCTAGGTTCACTCACTCTCTCTACATACAAAACCATTCATTCTAATATACACAATAACTAAAACAAATCTGTACATAATAGTAACATAATATAAAATTCACCAGCCAAAGGAATTTTTTGTTGTCATAAAATATAATAACAATTTTTTTAAATAATATCCTTGACTTGAAAAATATATAAGATAAAAATAATAAATATTTAAAATTTTCTCTAAAGTTTCAGAAATAAGACACCTATTGATTTCCAACCATAACGGAAGAGTGAATAGAGAGGGAGTGATTAATTCAAGCTGGCTAAATTCACAAACTATGATTCACCCACTTTTTTCTCCTCTTTTTCGGTCTGAAATAACGGCAAAGTTTTTCCGATCTCTAATATATTTTTATATTTTAATTATATTATACTTATAAGATGACCCATATTAATTAACATGTTAATTTTATTATAATTTCTTTCGAATGAACTCCGAATTGATGTCACGAAGAAATGAGGATGCAGCTGGTCTGACTGTTATACCGTACTTATGTGAGAACATAATGTTTAAATATAATAATAATAAATTGATTGTCCACTTGAAAAATTTAATTGATGAATTACCTGTTTCTTCATCATTTTTATTGAAGTTTAATACAACAGCATCAGCATCGTCGGTAGCTTCCTCCAGGGGAATGTCTTCACTTGTACTTATCCTTCGAACTGAAAAAAATAAATAATAAAAAATACAGTAAGGAAAACAAAAGTATTGCAATGCATAAAATGTTTGTGAATGCAGATGCGGCATAAAGTTAGCGGATTTTTAAGATAGGTAAACGCAATTTTTTTCCCCCCTCCCTCAACGTGAGTAATTTTGCTTAGATACAAAGACGTGGAAATGCACAAAATATATACAAAACATGAAAAAACTTTTGGTATTGCTACTACGTCCTCAGCCAAGGCTTAACAAATACTAAGTGGAAGTCAAACAGGTTCATATTCTGAACTGTATTGTCTAAAAAAATGGAATACTTTTAAACATAAAATTTCGTATCTACATGAAGATCTGAAAAATATTTTCTGATAAATCTGAAATATTTAGATTTCCATTTAGAGACGAAATTTTATACTTATATATTCCATTTTTTTCACTTAGAATTTGTTAAATCGTGACTGAAGATTGTAGCGATACCATAAATACTTCCACATACTGGACATATATATTTTGCGAAACAATATTACAAAAAAAAGTATTTCTTTTCCTTATTTCGCCTATCTTCCCTACTGTTGGTTCGATTTTGCTGATTAGAACTTGATCCTTCTTTATATCAGATCGATTTTTGTTGAGTCAAAGTAAAAAAAGAAGAGAGTAATTTTTGTAGGCTTATAATTTTGATTTTTGCGCAAAGAAAAACGTCTTGTGACGAAATTTACAAGTTGCTGTTGGGAGGCTCTCATATTTGGTTATAGAACCTCCTACCAAATTGTGATATTTTCTTAAGAAATTAGGTTTTTAAATAGGTA
Organism: Aradus depressus; assembly: GCA_963662175.1. Taxonomy (NCBI): domain Eukaryota; kingdom Metazoa; phylum Arthropoda; class Insecta; order Hemiptera; family Aradidae; genus Aradus; species Aradus depressus. Next base: position 13,915,908 of record OY759214.1, on the reverse strand, counting down.
CATTTAATCATGCGTCCAATAAAAGATGTTGCTTCTAATCTCAGGGGCCTACTTTATGACAAAAACATTTAATATACAAATAACTATTTTCCGAAGCCGATATTACATAAATACATTCTAAGCGTTCAGACAAGTACATTTCATCGATTGTAATCAAATAATGTAAGACAATAAAATATTAAGTTCCTAACTGTTTCAGTTACACGTCGGGGCACGGACCGACTTACTCTAATAGGGTCCCGTCAATAGGAGCGGCACTAGTATGAAATCGCACTGCTAATTGTCATTATGAACAAAATAGCGAAATACATTTTGGAAATAGTTTAGATGAAGAAATAAAAATTAAACTCTATATCCCATATCTGATTATTATCAAAATACAAGTAGTCTGCAAATTTACGAAATCAACGAAGCTAAATAATAAAAACACAATCATCAAACGATTAAAAATTTAAAGAAAAAAAATACCTTCAGATAGAACGTTCTTGGATTTCCTTAGACGACCCTTAGCGTTAGGAGATCTGGAGTCAGCAAATTCAGCGAGAGTGACATCTGAAAATAAATTTACAGGGTAAACATTCTGACACAACTTGCAACTACAACACATTCTGACTATTCAATCTTGTATTCACATATCAGAATATCCCAATTCTCAAAGTCTGTAAGTAACTGAAATGTTTTCAAATTAATTTTATCTAATTAAAAAAATAAACAAGAATTTATAAGCCATCAGCTTACCACAGAGCTTCTCATTTTTCAGCTTTGGGAAAAAAGCATCTGTACCTATTTTACCTCTTGTTTTGACCATTATTATTTATGTTAATCAATTAGTTACATTGTTATCACAGATAGTTAATACTGTAAATGACTATTTTGATAGTAGCCATGCTGAATTGTTTATACCTCATCAGTGTTGCCATTTATCTTTTAACTTGATTTGAAAAAAGTGTTTAAAAATCTTTGAGGTGGTTATTATTGTTACCTAAGGAAAATCTATTTATGTGTGAAAATATGTTTTCATGTTAAGTTTCTGTGTACACAAAATAAATATTGAATGTTTTTAAAAAAAGTATAAGAAACTAGGGAGGCGTGATCATGTGACGTCATATTCCAAGATGGTTGCTGGGACCGTGGAGTCTAGTAGTTGACCGAGGGGAGCAGGGTTTTGTAGGTGTGTCTTATCTCTTCTTCAGTACAATGTCGTTTGTAGCTGTTTTTTGTGGTGTTCAAGGTGCTAAATATAATAGTAAAGAGTTACTAAGGACTCTGATATTATTTTCTTTTCATTTCGGTTGTTCTTACGATTCAAAATGTTAATCGTTAACATTAGATAGGTTGCCTTTTATTAAATGTCAGTTTGAGGTTGTTTGTTCTGTTATAATTTTTTATTGTTTTATTTTTCCTTTAAAATTTAAAGACGACAAAATGTGGAATATGATGTGTGATGTGATGCCGACAATCTCGGAGGATAGCATCGCTCAGCGAAGCTCTCAGTTCCCCGGGGATGAGGCCAATTTTGAACAACTGATGGTCACTATGCTGGACGAAAGGGACAAACTGGTGGACAGCTTGCGAGAGACTCAGGAGCGGCTGAGTGAAACGGAGGCCAAACTGGCTGAAGTTGAGAAGGAGCGAGATTCTCTGCAAAGGCAAATCTCTGCCACTCTACCTCAGGTGGGTACTACGGAGGTCTACTATAAAACCAACCATTCAGTCGCCCTCCCCACTCTCTCTCACTCACACAATGCACCCATTTCCACCTTTTATTGATTCACTCAAACTCCCCAAACCCCTATTAATATTTAAAAACATTACTTCAATTCCAGTTAAGCCTTCATCCTCTGCCCCATAATATCATTTAATCCTAATGTATTCAACCCTTCACTGCTTTCAATGGAAACCTTCACTTGCAGGCAATAACCATTAATATACATTATTTTAATAATTAAATATATTTATTTCCCTCTAATATACCAATATGTAAGTATTATCGGATTTTCTTTGTCACCATTTTATCCCCTTGTCATTTGTTATTTCAGAGCATTGCAAATAATCCTTACTTTGCATTGTGGAACATCTATCTAAATGTAATTACATTATTTTCATTTGGCCTCTCTGATACCAGAGTTGTCAGTTTGTGTAACAGCCTGAGTCTTATCAGTAGTTGTTCCTGGGAACCATTTTTAAGATAATATTTCCATGTGTACTTTTAATGAACACTGACATTAATTACACCCTTTTGCATATTTTTCCTTATTTTTTAAGTATAAAAATGTGTTCTTTTTACCTGACATTTCTTGCACAACTTCGTATTGAATTAACTTCTGTTATCAGATTATCATTTGACTTATCATTCTTGTCTTCAGTAGAATATGCACTTTTTTTTATTGGTCGTTGATAACATTTAAAGCTGAATTGGTCTTATTATAATACTAATATGACGTATAAGTTTTCTTTATTTATGTAATTTCCGTTGCAATAGAAAGTAAACTCTGCCGATTCTGTAATCTTTAAAAGTTCACTAATTACAGCATATTTAAAGAGCATTATCTTAATTTATATATAAGAAATGTATACTCTGACATCGCTAAGTCGTGAATTAATAACATGGAAATGTATTAATTTATTTTCAAATGGTCGCGAGTTGCCGCATGATTTTCCTTAGTAATCGTGGCTGGAATATATGGAATTATTTTTGTAAAATATCTAGGGATATTAGATAGAGTAGCATCTATGGAAAATCGGTAAATTACCACATGTAAATAGGGACTGGTATGTTCTGCTGCCCTGTGATGGAGAACATGTTATTAGTATAGATAAAAATTAAGCTATTCGTTAGATTCTGTAATTGTTTATTCTAGTTTGTTTGAAATCATACCGTCGGATTATCTGGTGACATCTCCATTAATATAAGTGATAATCCGTGTAAATTATTTGTTTATGACTTATTTATATGAAGGAATTTAATTGATTAAAGTTGGAATAAGGTAAACTTATTTTTTTTGAAAAATCTTTAATTTTTAATTTCTATAACTCATATTCTGCATAAACGTCAAAAAAAAAAATTAGTGATTTTTTAAAAGTAAACGGAAGGTCGCCTTTTGACCGAGTTAGATTAGCATTGTTATAGGAGTTATGCAATCTAAGGTTTTAAGTTATGCATCAACCGATTTGCTTTATGTAAATGGCATTTTTTCCAAATGAGTTTTAGGGGGTTCACTTTACTCCCGTTTTTGTGGCGGCGACAGTGTTTCAGTAGCTTAATCGGGATAATTTCAAGCGGATAGATACTATTTATCTGTCATTTAATTATTTTTAAAAAATGTAGTTTTAATAAGATTGCTCACAAGGGACTACAGAAAAACTAACGATTTTCAAAATTTTTTCCATTTACATTCAGGCAATCTCTGGCGCGGTTGGAAATGGTCAACACTTCTGTTTGTATTTAATTTTTTTTCCATCGAAGCTGCTGGAATGCATCGACTATTCCATATCCCGCAAAGACATATCTAATACCATGACGGGGCGTGCTTGCCTAATGGTCGATCCAGGATCGCGGGTTCGGAACCCGGCCGAGGCCCTTATGTTTTTTAAAAGACCCCTTTTAAAAGTTGAAACTAAACCTGGGTAGGCAACATTTAGGGTTACCGTAATAGATTCAGGCTCATGTTCACCATAGCGACGAAAGAGAGCTCTGATAGTAGAGGATCCTCGCAGTTAAAGACAGGACATAAGTTACAATAACTAACATTAATAATATGAGAGGAGACCTCTGATTGGTTGTATATCAATATTTATTCAAAATCATTTTACACCAAGTAATTAAAATGTCAGAGAGTGTTTAATTTTGCCCAAAGCTTGACATCTTCATTTAGGGACACCCTATCAAGTTGCGAAATTACAAATTAGCGCTATTGTGCAACAGGTGACAGGGCGTTACTACTATTGTATGTAAATGTGGAGTGGGCATTTTCCAGAACTTGTCTGGCTCTATTCGACCTCTGTTGGCTTTATGGGAGGACAACTTTTTCTCTGAAAGTTGTTCTATTTGTGGACTGTAGTGTGTCGATAGTTGAATATGGTCGATATCCATTGTCCGGATGATTGCACAGTGGCCCTGTTCTCTTGTAGTTTCCGTTAAGCTTGGTTCACCCTCTTTTGGTTAGTGGAGACCGACAACGAACAACTCAGCTATCCGACTTCAATTTCACGCCAAGAGCATACAATCACTGCTGCATATTTTACTCTGCCCAATGTGTTGTAGGAGTGGAGGAAGCAAGTCACTATCAGCACTCTCTAGATCTTTGCTAACTTATTGTAGCGGCCAGGTCCGCTTCCCTCATCGGGGAGGATAGTCTTGATGGGAACGGAATGAATTGAATTGATTGAAGTGGGGTTTGATGAGTTCTACGGCAAAAAGGGGGAGGGTTGGATGTTGGCTTAGTTTAAAAACTTGAAATGATGCATCGAATATTGTTTTTAGGCAAGGATATGCTTTAGGTTGGATGACAAAGATGAACTTAATAAAGAAGAAAATCGAATTAAGTTTTGTAAAGAAGCCTTTATTCTGTTTATTAAAGGGGAATCTAATAAAATGGAATAGATAAATAATAGGTGTCTGAGTCGTTTTGTTCTATATAATAGGATGAGCCTTTTCAATTCGTCTCTATTATTAATTCACTCAGATAACGTACAAAGCCATATATGTACATTATTATTCAGATATTCAATTGTAATAAGGAATTATCTTTGATTAGTTGTTCATGGTTCATATGACTAATGATTGAAGTGTTCAAGTTGAATCGGACAGAGCAGGCCAGTCTACCCTGCCTCTGATGGCTCTGTCTTTTTAATATTATTGACAATCTTACAGAAACGAGAGACACTCGTTTGGGTCTCACACTTTGACCGAACATGGAAAAAAGACCCCCTGTTCTTCATTAGTAATAAAATTTCTTATTCAAACTATTGAACAGGATTGTTGATAGTGAGCGTGAAGATTCGAAGCTCATTCTCGTTTTCTGATATCCGCATCGGACAGAATTGTCTGAAATTAACAACTCTGACAAATTCGACTGTTCAATGTCAGTAGGTAGTGAGTAGTATCAGTCCTTTGGTGTCTTTATACGACGTTTTAGGTGTCTAATCCAACCACTCTGACAAATTCGATTGTTCAATGTCAGTAGGTAGTGAGTAGTATCAGCCCTTTGGTGTGTTTATACGACGTTTTAGGTGTCTAATTTCCAACAACTCTGACAAATTCGATTGTTCAATGTCAGTAGGTAGTGAGTAGTATCAGCCCTTTGGTGTGTTTATACGACGTTTTAGGTGTCTAATTTCCAACAACTCTGACAAATTCGATTGTTCAATGTCAGTAGGTAGTGAGTAGTATCAGCCCTTTGGTGTGTTTATACGACGTTTTAGGTGTTTAATTTTCAACAACTCTGACAAATTCGACTGTTCAATGTCTTTAGTTAGTGATATCAGTCCCTCGACGGACATACGACGTTCGGCCGGTGTTTCTCACATGGACTACAACCGCCTGGAGTTGTTTTGTAACAGTCTACGCACAATCCGGTCCATCATGTGTGAATGAATTCTGATTTTTCTCAGTAAAGTCAATTGGAGTAACTAGAATCGATAGGTACTAGGAAAACATCGGATCACTGCGTATTATAACCTGCGATCGATATGTCGCAAATAATCGAAAGTAAATTCACCTATAAGATAATTGGTCGATAATTGCCAGGTCCTCATTCAGGTTTGGTAGCCTTTAGGACATTACGCAATATATTAATATTAGATATACATTTCGACCAGGTTTATCTCTACTGTTGGTTATCAGGATAGGCTAGGATAATGATAGGGTAGGCTGCAAAGAGTGGAGTGTAAAATAGCGTGTTTTGGTACAATGAGTCTTTCTGAAGAACAGATCATTCCAACCATTGTCTTTATAAGTAGTCACATCTGAATTGAGCAGTCCGATTCCTTTTTTTTAATTGTTCAGCATTCACTTGTATACTTGTCTGGGGTTATATTCAGTACTTAATTGTACTTTCTTATATCTTAGTACTATAAAGTATAGTGTTGTATAAATAACAATTTAATTTTTAACAGGATTATACGTTTTGAGATCCTTTGAACACGATTAGACTACTGGATTTTCGTGAGTGCATTAAATCAAAAACAATTGTAGCAATAATATTGAAATTTTGAAAAAGAATCAACTGCCCTTCTCTCGGAATATATATATATTTTTTTTTTCATCCAGTTTTAAAGGAGGGTGCGCCTTGCATTGATGCAATATCACCCTGTCAACCGTGGAGACACTGGGATTGGCTATCGGTGGAACAATTGCGCCGATCGTCCCTAGCCCATCTTACAGTGCTTCCCGCCAGGAGCCGACGAATCGGCAGAACATCGGGTAGTTGTCCGAAAACTCCCAAAATCAATTCTCCCTGTGAACCTTAACGTTCGTATTTCTTGTAATGTTACTTTCTGAAAATGGTTCGTCATCCATAAGTATTTTTTTAAATATTAATAATAGTCATTTTCTTATTTATTTTTTTGACCCCCCAAAAAAATAAAAAAATTAAAATACGATTTTATAAGTCATCATGTTTATTGATCTTTTATCAATCGTAGTATATATGCGGTCATCGCTGACGTAAGCATCGTATGGATCAGATATCCAAATTTTATACACCAGCGTTCCTAAAATGTTTTACTTGGCTTATCGTAAAGAGATAGGGAAGTACCGTTAATCCAGATATCGATTCCGTCGTTGATAGTTTGTTATTGTAACTTGCCCGGGCTTAATTACGAGATCATATCGCCTACTAGAGCGCTCTTTCGTCACGCTGACGGACATACGAATTGGAGTCCTAAATTTTTGGCACCAACGTTTATTCATCTAGGATAGAGGTCTTTAACGAGAACCTGATATCGCACAGGCTCGGGACCATCGCTTAACGTCCTATTCGAAGGACGGCGTGCTCAAGGTTTTTTCGCTAACTATGACCGATGAGCCTCTCCGAGATTGTTTTGTCTTGATAAGTACGTCTCATTGTGTTGGTGAGTTTGGAAATAGTGTTCTTGAGCATAAATATAACCAGAATATATGTTTGTGAGTTCCTGCTTTTGACAAGAATAACGAATGCGGTTAGAATTGATTTGAAAGTAGATTGTACATTTTCCCACTTGTTAATTGGGAGGAACATTTTCGAATTTGAAATTTCCCATGACTTTCTCTTTTTCTCACATAATTCTAGATCGGAATCAGCTGTTAGGGGCTAGACACGTTAGTTTCAGATCTTATGGTGAACCTTCTGGAGACAAATGAATGGTATGGAAAACTTTCATTGAAGGAAATATGGAAAAAAAAACCTAGAAACTATATTGACTTTAAACTTGAGGTCTGCTGAACTTTATAATGAATGTGTGTTTGAAGGCCCTTATCTAGAATTTGAATCCGATATATCCTTTACGAACTTTTCTAATAAATCGTTATATATTGAAGTATCCTCATTCCCTTTTCCTGAAGCTTTACCAACATAGTGCGAGAGTTTGTAAATTATTGCTTGGGCTGTGACATGTAAAAGAATTAATGAAAAAATGTCTCTAAAAAAAAACACATAACATCACTGAAATATCTGCTGCTTTTTTTTTTTTTCTTTTTGTATTTTTACCGGGGAAAAAAAATACATTGCCTGAGAGAATACGATGATTCCCCATAGAAACATGATATTCACAAGAAATTTTATATATGGACCCAGGAAAGACGACTACCTGTTGATTTTCAACGAAATGGGCCGACGGAAAGAAGTAGATCAGATGGGGGGGGAGGGGGAGGGGCTAATTTTAAAACCCCAAGAACTGCCCGTGTAAATAAATGTATCGATATGAAATTGTAAATGAGAATTGTGAAGGCTCTGTGAATGAAATGTAATTGATCTCCAACCAAATCGAGAAAAAGTGAAATTTTAGTTAATTCGCAGTGGGGAAGTACATGACAGCTGCCGGATAGCTCCTACACTAAGCTTGCCATCTCCCTCTAAACTACACTTTAGTTAGTTATTGTGATTCATGCCTGAGTCTTTGACTTCGAGGTCATATCACCTACTACCAGAGCGCTCTTTCATCACTCTGGTGGACATGTCTCAATTCTACTATGAGATTACTAAATTTTGCCAACCCTAATTTTTTATTCACCTAGAATAGAGGGGTCTTAATAACGAGTGGTCTTAAAACATTGTTGACATCTAGGCTACTGGTAACATCTGTAAGGCACAAATTAGCTGCGACAGGCCCACATTTTAGTTTTGCTACTCGCCACTTGAAGGTTTTGTAGCTAGTGGACAATTGATTGCGATGACATCAGCCCCACATTTCATAGCTGACGGACCTTGCTTTCAAATAAACAATGTGGACATGAGCCCGAGTGGAGGTCCTATATTTTGCCTATTTAGGGTAGGGATCTTTAACGAGTACCTGACATCGCACAGACTCGTGGTCATTGTTTAACGTCCCATCCGAAGGACGGGGTGCTCAAGGTTTTTTCACATCACATATAAAAAACCTAAGGGCCTCGGCCGGGCTTCGAGCCGGCAATCTTGAGCTAAGTGAACAAGCACGCTTACCGCTGAGCTACTGGCGCCCTCTAACCACACTTTACCTTAGTCTTATTTAATGGAAAGTCAACAGGTGTCCTACTTGTGTATTTATGAGACCGCACATAAAATGTATCGATATATTCATCCTATGGGAAATAATTACATTTCTTGATTAACCTCCTCACCGTCCCCCTCCCCCGGATTGGATTGATCACCAAAAAATATTGATTGTCACCTATAGGTGTCTGAAGTATCGATTTATAAATCTGCTTTTTTGCATCGATACGTAAATAATTCAAGTTAGTTGATTATATCGAGATGTGTGTCCACAGGTTGTGATATATATCAATATTTTTTAAAATATAGTCAGACACAGTACTTGGTTTTGTGTACTGAGATTGTAAAGTGATATAAAATGAGGGTTCACTTAGTGAAGCAGCTCTCAAATAATTGTGCCTTTGACCTCGTCTTCTTCACAACTCATTAAATTGTTTCAAAGTCCTCCACCCATGTTGATTTGTTTGTTATTCAGGGATTTAGTTAACGAAGTGTTAATGGACTTGTTGAGTTGTACAAGTTGCTTGATGTGTCAGAATAAAAATAATGTCGGTGAATCACCGGTAATGTACTTCCCCAGAATGAATTAGTCAATTAATTTTTCGCCCTCCGAAACAAAACCAACCTTTGGGATTTAAATCGATAGAAATTTTTTTTTCTGAATCCTCACACTAAATTTTGTGTCAATACATTTTTTACATCTGTAGTTATTAAGGATATTTATAATTATAAAAAAAACACGAATGTTTTTTAAGTATTGTCTATTTCACAAGATATATAAAATATATGGGAGTACTTTCGGTATTGTTACCATCTTCAGCCACAACTTAACAAATACTAAATGGAAGTTCGAGGTGGGGTCTTAATGGTGGAGGCTTTGGGTTGGTGTGGGTTGATTAAAATACACATATGACATCATACACATACCATACTGCTTTCGAGTTTTTGTTATTGGGATTTCGATTTGGGACTGAGGTTTGTTTTTGATGTTTCACATATGAAGAGTTTGGAGCCAGAGCGGACCAACCCACAATTTTTCGGAAAATGAGTTATTACCATCCTGATGTTGGCATAGGTTCCCTTTTTTCAAAACCAGTGTGGATCACTTAGTTTCTTCACTTCAGTGATAGATAGCAGCACTTTAAGTTTAGTCCACAAATATTTTGTGCATATATTTTCAAAGTCACAATGGATCATACGGCCTTCAAAAACTAAAATTTCAAATATAAATAAATATTTGGGGCCCATTTATGGAGATAAACAAAATGTACTCAATTTTCAATTGCCATTTTCTTCCTGTTCAGTTTCAACCAGTTGGTCCGCTCTGGCTCCAAACTCCTCATATTTGAAGGATTAACGGTACAGGAGGGATCTTTATAATTGGTAGTTATTGGTTTATGGATCCCCCTTGTGATCATCCCTTCCCTTCGGCCGATTCCGCTGAAAATTAATAGATATCGCCAATACTGGGTTTTGAATTAACATATAAAATTTTATGTCAGTACATTCATTACAATGAGAGTTTTTAGAGTTTCTGTGTTAAATCATCTGTGTTAAATTCAAGATTTCTATCCTTTTTCCCAGGCCATCTTGAAGATTCTCTGAAAATTTCATTGATGTATCTCAAACTATTTTCATGCCATGCTGGAACAAACATACAAACACTGGCCCACACATCAATTCCCGAAAATAAAAATCATCGCTGAGTCACCATCAGTGTACTTCGACTTAATCAATTAAATTTTCGCTCCCTCCAAAAACATTCTAGCTAAAAATCAATAGTTGACTTAAATATGGCTTCTGAATGCTCATAATAAATTTTGTGTTGATACATTCATTACATCGTTATTATATAGACTTCTACTCTGATCCCTCTTTACTCTTACGCTGATTTCGTGGAAAATTAATATGTGTGTTCCCTATGGGTAGGGGTTTGAAATTAATATAAAATTTCATGTTGATACATCGATAACTTCCCCAGCTATACGAAGTTATGTAATTCGATGTTGTGTTTTCACAGGAATTTCATGTTCTCTCATTTCTTCTGATTTCAAAAATGAAATACAAACTGTGTGTGTTTTTGTCTGTAAACACGATAACTCCCGATAGAATAAATGTATCGACACGAAATTGTATATGTATGTGTATCCCAGATTCCCCCTTCCGTTCGGCCGATTCCAATGAAAATTCATATGTGTCATCCTTATGGAGTTTTGAATTTATATATGAAATTTTGTGCTGATACATTCATTACAACGACTGTCATCAATTCAACAACGATTACATAACTTCCTCTATATTTCGTGAGCTGGTGAAGGTTAGGTTAGGTTTTATGACTCATGCCCGGGCTTTAACTACGAGGTCATATCGCCTACTACTAGAGCGCTCTTTCGTCACTCTGGTGGGGTCTTTAACGAGTACATGACATCGTACAGGCTCGGAACCATCGCTTAATGTCCCATCCGAAGGACGGCGTGCTTAAGTTTATTTTACCTCCCAGATAAAAAAAAAAAAACTAAGGGCCTCGGTCGGGTTTCGAACCCACAATCATGAGCTTAGAAGGCAAGCTCGCATACCACTGAGCTACCGGCGCCCTCAGCTAGTGAAGTAATAACGTACAATGTAACGTTTATTTCCGTTCAGAAGAAAGGATTAATCTGTTCAGACAGCTGTATATCATGATTTTCTAATTCAATATTCGACGCCACTGCAACGGACAGTTTACTCTTCGTTAGTTTACTTATTTTTAAATTAATAAATTAAAGTGGAAATAACCTACAGGAAGGGGCTTTTTAATTTTGAAATATCTTTAACCTTTCATTAAATTAACACACTTTTTAAACTTGATCCCTTTAGGTTTGTAATCTTTCAGTTTAATAACTTTAGTAGTTTTCAGTTAACAGTAGGAGACCGACAGAAGACTTTATTTTATATGAGTTTCGATTTACTTCTGATTAAATTATACTTTTCCCTATCATCCCGTCAGGGGCCATTCATAAATTACGTAAGGCTTTTTTAAAGCTAATTTGACCCCCCCCCCCCCCCCCCCCCCCCCACCCCCTTATTGTAAGATAACATAAGATTTCAACTACCCCTTGATAAGAAATTTTCGTAAGAAATGATCGTATTGATAAAATAAAAGACAGTTTGTACCCAAGCTTTAAATAATAGTGGATGTAAATATCCAGACATGTCAGGTATAATAAATAAATGATACTAAAATGACAATTATTTTTCAAAATTCAAGCAATAGGGAAATCCCTAGTCAGCGAGACAATAGAATAAAAAAATGTCTAGAAGAACTGAGACCATATGATTTCTGTAGGATTCAATATTGAATTTGAGAACTAAGTACAGATGGTGCTATCCAATAGCGCCATTTCTTAGCGCGAAAGTAGTAGATTTTAAATTCAAAAACTTATATAAGATCAAATTCTTTACCCCCCTCCCCTATAGTAAGAATAAATAATATTGAGCTTATCCCCCCTCCCCCCCCCCCCCCCCTAAATGCCTTACGTAATTTATGAATGACCCCTCATCAAAAATTTATCGGTAAATCACCGGCTATGTACCTCCCCCAGCACGAATTAATCAATTACGTTTTCGCACTCACGACCTTTTGGGGTAAAATATTTGATTTAAATAGTGCCTTCTTGAATCCGCATGGACGTAATCCTTAAGGGGTTTTGAATTTAAATATAAAATGTCATGTCGATATTTTCATTACTTCGGCAGTTATTGATATTTTTGAATTGAGCTCCCATCTGAATCCCCTCCCTTCAGCTGATTCCGTTGAAAATTGATAGGTGTCGTTCTTGTAGGGCTCTGAATTTTCTAATGAAATTTCGTATTAATACATCATTGCAAGGGCAGTTATTACAGTTTTTGTATTAAGCCTACCCCTAATCCCCCCCTTCCCATCAGCCTATTTAGCTGAAAATGAATAGGTTACGTACTGAAATGGTTTGGGACACTCATAAAATTTTGTGTCGACACATTCATTCTATCGGCAGTTATCGTGTTCATAAACACACAGATAGAGAGACTGCATTTTTGGCACAAGAGGTCGGAAAACATAAAATTCTGTTGAAAACTCCGCATCAAATTTCTGACCGATTACATAATTTCTCCTATACTTCGTACAGCCGGGGAAGTTATAATAAAAATTACTGCTTACGGTAGTGACATATTTTACGGTAGACAAAAACATAGAAGAAAGTAATTTATTTTGGCCGGCATTCTAGTGCCTTTCACAAAAATGACAAAAAAAAATTAAAATAATAATAAATAAATTTAAAAAAATATAAAAAATAAATAAATTTAAAAAAAAATAATAATATGTAATAATGATAAATAAAACTAAAATCTAATCTAAAATGTGCTGTGGGAGTCTGGGTCGCAGTCGGCGATGTGCGGTGGGCTGTCCAATATTGAAGTGGCCAGCTCCAGGGCTGAGGGGCAGGTTCTGGAGGAACGTCTCAGTCAGAGATCGCAGGACGGTGTCCATGGGAGCTATGTCCAGCTTTTTATGAATTATACTGCCTCTCACGAACCACTTTACGACAGAGAATTAAGGAGTACATATATTGGTGAAATATTTTCATCGTTGGCTGTACTGTCGTTGCCAAAAGTATAAATAAATGTTCCATTTTTCGTTTGACGGTTCGAGGCAGGTCTTCTTTATCTTGACCTGGTTTGATTCAAAAGGTGTATATTTATTTGAAATATGGAAGTGCTGCAGTTGCAGATTAAAGAAGGATTCTTCTTAATCCCCTTCGATTAATTAACTGGTCATTAAATAGGTTTCGCTCTCCCTTTTCTATCAATTTGTCTGAAAAATCAATAGGTTTCTATGGGATTTCTCAACTGTCATCAAACAGTTCTTGTCGAGTTTATGTCTTTGAGTTTAGCCTTCTCTACTTCTAAGCACCCCCTTCCTTTTGCTTGAATTACCATAAGGGTGGTTGTCTTTAAATGCCAATGTATTCATTCTGTCGGGAGTTATCCCCAGTTATAACCAGTTTGAGTTTTCATCTGTTTATCACGTTTTCCAACCTCTAGAGACGTTTATGTATTTTTTTGAATGTATGTGTTTTGTCAACTCACATAGAATAAATACTGACTAATATCATATATATAAAGCTGAAAATGTCTGTGCGTTGTACCGCTATAACTCACGAACGGCTTGATGCATTTGATTAACTTTTTTTTAAATTTGTTCGTCATCGTCTGTGGAAGGTTATAGGCGTATTAGTACCTCAATATCTGGTCCATCCCAGCATCCACCCACGCAATCTTTGTAACTCAAAAACCACTGCAATGATTAATGAGGAATCTTTTTGAATAGATGAGTTTTATCTACCGGAAGGTTAAGGTCTATTTTTTAATCAACCCTGGTCCATCCCAGCATCCACTCACGCAATCTTTGTAACTCGAAAACCATTGCAACGATTAATGAGAAATCTTTTTGAATAAATTAGTTTTAGCTCCAAAGCTAGCGTTACTACAGTTGAAGGACTATAAGCCTTATTCCGTATGAATAATTGAAAATTATAACATCATGAATGTACTGTCGAGGAACTGAATAGCCTTATAGAAGATATTGGGAGAAAAGTCAAAGTTCCCCGGGCAACGCCGGGTATTACTGCTAGTATAATATAATTTTACGGTATGTGTGGATCTCTAGTTCTAACCACATATGGAGGGGCTTAACTTTAAAACATTAAACTATCAATGAAATTAACATTTTGATACGAAATTTCATAAGCGGATTCAAAAAGACATAAGTAGAATACTTCCTGCCTTACTTTCAGCCAAATCTGGCTAATTAGGAGGGTTAAAGGATAGAGCGAAATGTATCAAAAATATTTCAAACTAATTTTTTTTTTCTTTTTTCTTTTTCTTTTTTTTTTTCTTTTGGCCTTATCGAACGTGCACATTGGTCTTATTAAGCAATATGTTATAATCAGTGTGTCTTATAAGTCAGTAGTATGTGTTCTTGTATGTGTGTTCACAGAGTAATGTTGTTTGTCTTAATTCCAAGTATAATATATTAGTCGTGTTCGTTATGTGACAGTATTGTTTGTAAGTTAGCCGGTAGTGGGCAGTCAGTCTGTGTTATTGCTCTCCACAGTTGATTCCTACCACTAGTGTATTTGTTGCTCGCCAAGATGATGTGGTTGGAATCCGCTACTGATTCCGAATCACAAGGACATATAGATTCCATCTGGATTCCAATACGTGCCAGGTGATGAGGGAAGTAATTGTGATTAAATCTCAGTCTGCATAATGTGATGTAAAACTTTCTGGTTTCTGAGAATTTATCATATCATGGCTTAATTGGGATAATTCTTTGTGTGGAGGTATAGGATTTCCCTTTTTCATAGAAATGTATAAAAAGCTTAGGAATTATATTAACGTATTTTTCATTTTTGAATTCCGGGGATCGACTTAATTCTGGGAAACTAAAATAAGTATATAGGGTTTAGTATAATAATTATACTACCATTATTATTCTACCATTAGAATTAATTCCACCATAGAATTATTCTACCATAATTATTTATTATAATTTTTTTTTTTTTTTTAATTAATCTTTACTTCCTGAGCTATACGAAGTATGGGAAAGTTATGTAATCAGCCAGAAGTTCGATGTTGAGTTTTTACTAGAATTACATGTTTTCGACCCCCTGATTCCAAAAAACCAAAAAAATCTTCTGCCTTTCTCTGTGTGTATGTGTGTGCCTGGGAGGATAACTTTCGATAGAATGAATTTAATCCTGTAAATAACTGTGGTATAATGAATTTATTGACAGAGACATTTTATACTTAAATTCAAATCCCCAGAATGATGACACCTATTGATTTGCAGCGAAATCATCCGAAAAGAAGGGGGGAGGTCTGAGGGGGGGGGGGGGGGGGGGGGGCTCAAATCAAAAATCCTAATAACTGCCGATGTATCGACTCAAAATTTAGGATACTTCCTTGGAGGGGACAAACTGCAGAGTATTAGAGTTGGCACAAGAAAGCGGATAATTGAAGATAAACTTCCGGAAACCATATAATTAATAAACATTATTATGAACACCTATCTAATTAGTAGTGACTAGTCTTGTTCGCACCTCATTTTCTACTTGTACGAGTATTATTATATTATGATAATAGTGGGGAAAATTCATAAAAATAAATAATAATAAAGAAAATCTTTAATGATAAAATATATACAAAATGATAATAATAAAAATAAAATTTAATTTTTTCCGATCTTCTGATTCTAAAATAAAAAAAAAATTCTGGTCTCTCTGCGTATGTGGTGTCTGTGCATCCGTGAATACGATAATTCCTGACATAGAATCACATCTGACCCCTATAAGGATACACGCCTTATTATTCAGTCAAATGGACCGAAGGGAAGAAATGGGAGAATTAGAGGAGACTGACTCAAAATTTAATACGAGAGAGACTTAATTGATTTATTCGTGCTGGGGAAGTACATTGCCGGTGAGTCACCGATGACTTTGATATTGAAAAAAATCGATTGAAAGTATAGAACTCTTGGAAATGTCAATTTCCTATCAGTTGTCGGAAGTTTATCTAGTGAATCGATTGTATTCCTGTCAAGTTTGACTAAGTTTGTGTGCAAACATTTCAGAATAAAATCCATATTGAGTGAGCCTGTTGGGGTTTTCCAAAGGTACCTATAGTAAAAAAAAAAATGTTTATTATTTTTGTGATCATTAGCAGGCCAGTAATTTTTTGAACAATAGCAAGTTTTTCTATGTTATTTCTATGATGTAATGAAAGTTTTCACATTGTTTAAGAGAAAATAACATAGAACATTGTCAGAATGGCTTTCTCAACCATAGAATGGAGCATTGATAATTTTCTTTGAAGGACAAGTCTTATTTCCCAACTATACCAAGTGTAGAGGAAATTATCTAATCGCTCAAAAAATCGATGAGGGGTTTGCAATGCAATTTTATATTTTCCGACCTACAGATTCCAAATATGAAAAACAATTGTATAACTGTCTGTGAACTCCCGTTAGAATGAATTTATCGACAAAATTTCATATGTGAATTCAAAAACCAATGAGGACATAACATGTCAAAATTTTGTGATAGAAGAAGGGGGGGGGGGGGGGGGGGGGGGGGTACAGGGAAGGGGCTCTGTTCAAAAATCCTAATAACTGCCAATGTAATGAATTCATCGAGACAAATTTTAGTGTGCTGATTTAGGAGCTCTTAAATCAACTATATAAGTCAACTATTGAATATTAGCGCAAACGGTCAACTGGTTTTGGAAAGGGGAGCAAAAAGTTTGTTGATTAATTCGTTATGTGCTCAAGAACGCGGGTTCGAAACTAGTCGAGACCCTTACGTTTTTATTTTTACCTGAAATGTGAAAAAAATCCATGAGCACGTCATCCTTCGGACCCTTACCCTAGATAAGATCCTTTACACTTGAGGAAGGAAAATTTAGGACCTACTAGAGTGAAGTTCATGTCCACCAGAGCGCTCTGGTAGTAGCCGATATGACCCCTTAGTTAAAGCCCGGTCATGTCACAAAAACAAACAAACAAGAACGCAACATTCCTCTTCCCCCCCCCCCCCCCCCCCCCCTCCGTCTGTTGCCTTTGTTCTTCTCTTTATACAACTTGAGATTTGTAACGTTGCGGTTATGGCATTTCTAATTTGGCTACATTTTACTTTCACTCACATTGAGTAATAATGACTTTCACTTAGAAACATTTATGAAACATTGGATTTTCTTTTTAATCCTCTTAGTAAATTTCGTGTCGATACATTCATTCCATTGGGTGTTATTAGGATTATTGATTTATCCCCCCGATCTATCTGCCGATTTCGCGGAAAATTATTATTTTTCGTATTTATGGGGTTTTAAATGTACAAACGAAATTTCGTGTCAATGCATTCATTACATCGGCAGTTATTAGAGTTTTTGTATTAACCTTCCCCCAATCCCCCCCTTACCTTTTGGCCGATTTGACTAAAATTGGTGTTGTCCTTATGGGATGTTGGATACACACAAAATTTCTTTTCGATATATACATATATCCATTCATTCTATCGAGTTATCGTGTAGGCAATCATCATTAAATTCCGGTGAAAACTCAATTTGAAGTTTCTGACCGATTACATAACTTTCCCTATACTTGCCATGGCCCATACTAGGGATGGGTGATAGTCGATAGTTGGCTAATATCGATTGTCCGATACGATAGTATCGATAATTCAGTGAGTTGACGCTTTTCATATAGAATATTTTCCAATTCCAATATTTTATTATAATATTATTATTTTATTTTTATTTTTTCATGTACATCTACCTAATTTAAATTATTCTATGTTATGGAGGTAGAAAGGGGAATAAAACTATCAATCGAATAAGTAATTGTTCTTTCAAATCGAACTTTCATTTTATGGAAATAGCATTTTCTTTCTAAAATAATCGCATTAAGTATAACATTTGGCAAGAATTTCAACACATTAATTAAAGTTAAAACACTTATTGTAGATAATCAAAAAAACAATAAAGTAGGTACAATGGCATTAGATTCAACAATTGAGTGGTTGTCGCGAAAAAGGTTCTAAACGCCAAAATAACACTTCCTTCCGCTGCCATGTTGAGATCTACTGGTGGCTGTTAGAACCTTCTTCCATGAGGCTCAACGCTGACGTGGGCTCAATACTACCAACTGCTGCTGTAACGGCAAAAAAAACTTCCCTACACAGTCCCTAGAGGCCTATAGAACCTTATTCCACAGAAATCTCATTTTCGACTAAAGTGGCGCTTAGAACCTTTTTCGCGTCAACCACTCAATTTTTATTTCAATCAACAAATTTTATAAAACAATATCAAAAAATTAATTCCCAATTCACGAAAAATACTTTTGTAAAACTTTATGGAACACTTAGGTAGTGATCCAGCTTCTGCAGTGGGTTGTTTGGTCTTGGGTGCCGGTTTATAAGTTTCTTGGTGGCGTCTCAAGAGGTGATCCCTTAAATTGCATCGGTTTAGCCCACCATACTAGGAATTGGATTGGTTTTGTGTTCACAAGTGGCAAGCCTTCATTCAAAATATTCAAATATTTCTAGGAAAACAATCTGTTTCCCATCAAAGTTCATTAACATGGGTTGAAAAGATACGCAACGTTTTTAAAAATATATATGAACATTTCGATGAACTTCTTCTTTTTTATTTAATTATTTTTATTCAAAACATAACCCCTGTAATGAAGGAAAATTACTATCGATAGTCACTTGTACTATCGATAGTCCTAATGATAGTCATAAACTATCGATATATGGAGGATGTGGAAAGACACACACACTCTACATATTTGCAAGTTATATATTAATATGGATATATTGTAGGTACTAATATGCTTTCAATTTCTGTTGCAGGTGAGTCTTTTTTTAAGAAATGATCAATGAAGTGAAAATAAGGTAAAGTTATATTTAACGATTAATTAAATTTTTTTAAATATTATTGTAAAATAGCGGTTGTGTAAAGCTCTTACATTGGTTTACATGAGGTTCATATTAATTCAGCCGCTACCTCCAATGTGTATCAGTTTTCCTAATAACCTACAGTAGAGCTTCGAATTGCCCAGAGAGCAGCCCTTTTAAGGGTTACAAAGGCCTATCGTACTGTCTCTACGGCTGCGCTACAGGTGCTGGATATACATAGACTTAGTCTTGGACGGGGCTGTCGCCTCGTACTATTGTAGACGCAATTTGCCCTTAGGAGCAGATATAGATGAGCCTTTACGTCTAGCCCTGGAGGAAGAGATGCGCGGACAGTCCAGACCGGAGCGTTGCAGGGACATAGTCCAGGAATGGATAGTGGAGAAATGGCAACAGCGGTGGTCACGATCATCAGACGACCTACGCATATTTGCCGGAAATCCGGGTACGTCTGGACTCTACTTGGATACTGCCTGACCATTGGATGTCCCAGATACTATCAGGTCACGGAGATTTCAACTCCAAGCTGTTCTTCTTTAAGAGGAAGAACAACACGAACTGCTCGTGCGGCGGGGTCGAGACTGCGGAGCACGTGGTCCTCGAATGTCCGCTGTACGACGGGCCTAGGGTGGAGTTGATACGCGGGACAGGATCGTATCTGGGACTCGACCTGCGGCAGCTGATGACGGAAACCGGCTACCCAATGTTCAGCCGATTTGTCGCCTCCTGGCGGAGAAAGAAGCAAGCATTTTGACCCTGCGCCGGGGAGGCCTGCAGTCGTCCCCGGCGTCCTAACGAACCACAATTAGCGATCGCCCTACATTTATCCCGAGCTCTCTCGGCCCGCCAAGAAGTTAAGGTGGGCTGGGAGTGACCGCTGATCGTCTCAGATGGTCGGCAGCGGTCGCTCCTAGCCTACCACAGCATCATATGTTCTGCATTTTTAATTATGTACTTTAGTGTTTTAATTTTGTAAATAAATTTGTTAGGCCTCCCTTTTTCCCCGACGATTCGGCGATGGTGTCGTGGCCTCCACCGGAGGTCGGCAAACCAAAAAAAAAAAAAAAAAAAAAGTAGAGCTTCGAATATCCGGCACTCTCGGCTATCCGTCACCGTGTAGTGGAGTGTAATGGATCAAAATGATAGGTAATGCAGTTGTTTTTGGTTTATTTGAATACATTTTGCTCTTAGAAGGTCAAAAGGTCAAAATCAATGATCACAGAATGTTAATGAAGAACTCCTTAGTGACTCATTTTAACTGTACCTCTAAATTATTATTATTATTATTATTTTCAATAACAGTTTGAATAACGAATGTAGCAGAGCCTGGTGGAAAAAATTTACAGTAAATCACCAGCAATGTATATCTGCAGAGCGAGTGAATGAACTAAGTTTTCGCTCTTCCTCTGAACTCAATTTAATGATTTTGCTCAAATTCGGAAACGCAATTTTTAACGTCATCATCATATGATCATCGTGTTTAGTCTATTGTTGGTCTTAGAGTTGTACCAAATGTGTAATTCAATATACATGAGCTATCAGGTTGCAGTTAGCGGGCGAGTGCACTGTGTGAAACTTAAGATGATCGTGACGACATTGTCAAATGATACTTACTCTATTATGGTGGACAACACCCTCCTGATTTACTTTTTATGCTCTCAGGGCTGTATGGAAGGGGTGGGGTTTTGGCGATTCGTGAATGATTTACACTAGATCAAATCAAAATATTCACAGAATTATTAATGAAAAAAAGTCTCACCCACATGAGCGCACGATTGAAGTGAAACATCTTTCGTCTTCGTTAACCATGCGAATAAAATATCAAATTAATAAATATATATATAATTTTTTTTTAAATTTGATTATCATTATAACCATTAATTTTCTTTAATACGTTGTCGATATTCTCGATAACGATCAGCTGTTGTTTTTGCCGTTTTTTTTGTCTCCCTAGGTCGCCTAGAACCCGGCCTTAATACCTCCTTGTTCCTTCAAGTTTACGTGTGTAAATTGAATTAAATTGATTTTTAATAGAGAAATTTTAATCAATAAGAAATCAATAATTTTAATTAATTTTAATAATTTAAAATTAATAATGGACCGTAATTATTAAAAAAAAAAAAAAAAAAAAAAAAAAAAAAAAAAAAAAAAAAAAAAAAAAAAAAAAAAAAAAAAAAAAAAAAAAAAAAAAAAAAAAAAAAAAAAAAAAAAAAAAAAAAAAAAACTTTATTTCTGTTTGCAGTGCACAAAGCACTCTACACAGCAAAAATAAATAAATAAAAAATAAAAATAAATAAATAGTTGAGTACAAGGTGTGCTGGTAAAGGCGAGGTTTTAGCCTTCTGTTTTGGGTTGGTTGGCGCAATCGATGAAATTGAGCCCCTGAGACCAAAGACAGCCCTTCGTGGTGAGACGTGGTAATTCTTTTCAGGAATTCTGCGATATCTGGAAGGCCGGTTTCTCGACGAATTTGGGTGTTCCGGACGAACCAGGGTGCGTTTACTGCCAAACGGAGAACCTTGTTTTCAAATCTTCGAAGTTTTTGAATGTTTGTTTTGTTTGTTGTTAGCCAGATGGGTGCTGCATATGTGAATAGTGGTCTGAGTAGAGATGTGTAGAGAAGAATGCTGCAAGTGTACTTGAGTGGCGATCTTCTGTTGATGAGGGGGTAGAGTTGCGATAGTCTGGTATATGCTTGCGTGAGTTTGTTGTTTATATGGTGATTCCATGTTAATTTTGTGTCCAAATGAATTCCAAGATATTTAATTGTTTCGTGGTTAGGAATATAGTCTATGAAAACGTTGTTCATGTGTAGTTTTGTCAATGTGGTAGTGTCTATTCTTCGAAGAGAGAAAATTTTGGCCCCCGTTTTGGCAGCATTAAGCCTAAGTTTCCACCTGTTGAACCAATACGCCAAGACTTCCACACATGGTTGAAGGATATCCACGGCTGAAG
The DNA here is from genome assembly GCA_963662175.1 of Aradus depressus. Taxonomy (NCBI): domain Eukaryota; kingdom Metazoa; phylum Arthropoda; class Insecta; order Hemiptera; family Aradidae; genus Aradus; species Aradus depressus. The sequence continues at coordinate 13,893,794 of OY759214.1, read as the reverse complement.
ACAGTTCTCGGTGTTGTGATATTAGCAAGGTGTCATCAGCGTAGGTAGCCAACAGCACTGTCGGGGGATTAGGCATATCATGGCAGTAGAGGTTAAACAGAATGGGGCTAAGGATAGCACCCTGGGGAACACCCGCTTGAATCAGCTTCTTCTCACTGAAACTGGAGTTTATTCGGATCTGAAAAGTTCTGCACTTGAGGAAGTCCGAAACTATTTCATAGATGTACGAAGGAACTCCAGTCCTCCTGAGCTTATACCGCAGTCCGTCGTGCCACACGCTGTCGAAGGCTGCAGCTACATCGAGAAACAGCCCTATTGAATATTGTTTCTTCTCAAAACCAGAAGTGATTTTCTCGACTACTCTCTGAACTTGATGGGTTGTGGAATGGTTTGCCCGGAACCCAAATTGATGACGAGGAAGGATGTTATTCGTTTCGAGAAACCCTTGAAGCCTAATGTAGATTACTCTTTCAAATAATTTCGCCAGGCTATTAAGCAAACTGATGGGCCTGTAGCTTCCTGGGTCATGCTTTGGCTTTCCCGGTTTGGGTATTAGTATGACCACAGCATTTTTCCACTGATGCGGAAAGTAGCCATACCGGAGGCAGCTATTAAGGACACTAGTGAGATAAGCAACAGCTTTGGTCGACAGATTCCTCAAAACGATATTGGGTATAAGGTCATCTCCCGGTGCCTTTCGTAGAGGCAGTTTGGTAATGTGGTCAGTAAGTTCAGCGGGAGTTGTGAATTTCATTGGGAGTTCTACTGAGAAGATGGGTTTTGAAATGTCATGAGTGATGTCTTGTGAGTCTCTGGTAGTGTTGTCAGGAGATTTGAAGAGGGTTTCCAGATGGGAGGCGAATGCTGTGCATTTTTCGTCGTCAGTCAGTGCTGTTTGTCCGGAGTAGGTTAGTGAGGATATGGAATGAGTTTGTTTTAAAATACGTCTCGTCTGTTTGTACAGGTTGGGATCTCCTGGAGTCATATCTCCCAGATATTTGCGGTAATTGTCAATCCGGAGAGAGTCCAATTCCCATTTTACTTGTCGAGTTAGTCTGTTAAAATGCCGTTTAACTTCTGGGTCACGGGTTCGCTGCCATAAATGACGTATATGGTTTTTTTCTTGAATGAGGTTTAGAATGTATGAAGGTGTTGTGTAGGATGTACGTTGTCTAGGGTCCTTGTTTATTCTGTAGGTGGCTTTATCAACTGACGTATAAATGGCTGTGGTAAAGTGTGTTACTGATGTTTCTATGTCTTCTGTAGTTGTGTAATGAAGTGGTATGTTTAGCGAGTTGTCAAGTTCAAAGCGAAACGTGTCCCAGTTAATTTTGCCAGTAAGAAGTTTAGGAGGGGGAGAAGTCGTCTGTATGTCGTCTTGGAATGTGACGATAACGGGGACATGATCGGAGTCAAGTTCTGGAATTGGAGTCTGAAAAATTGTGTAGTTCAGATTATGGAGGATGGCGATGTCTAAAATGTCAGGTGAGTAGCGTTGTTGTGTGGGATAGAATGTGGGTTGGTCCGGGGTAGACACCAGGAGACCGAGCCTATCGCCAATGTCGAGGAGCCGTCGACCACCGCTGTTACTCACCCTGCATCCCCAGTACTGGTGCTTGCAGTTGAGGTCACCGAGCATGAGGGTAGGAACTCCAGTAAAGGCGTTTTCCAAATCGGACTGGGCCAGCTGATGCTGAGGAAGTTTATACGCCGCCAGAACGTTAAATCTGAAATGGGAAACAGTGGTTATACATATCCCAGCTACCTCTAAATTAAGCATACCTCCCAAGTCGAGCTCATGATGCTTGAGACTTCGTTTCACGCAGATTGCCACCCCACCGCTTCGAGTGTTCTTATCTTTCCGATAGATTTTGTACCCTGGAAGTCTGAAGCCTTCTTCCGGATCTAGGTGTGTTTCCGATATGCAGGCAATGTCGATGTCGTGGCGACGGAGGAAGTCGAGAACAGCAAGACGCTGCCGCTTTATTCCGTCTGCATTCCAGTTAAGGAGAGTAATTTTAAATGGAAACAAATTAGGGGAATACATTGTTGGCCGAAAATAATTTTTCTATTAACGAAGATAAAAAGTTTTGAATTTTGGGAATTAATGGGTTGATAATTTTGACAAATATTTGGTTGAGAACACTGTGCAATGAGAACGGTTCTTCAAAGGTTTCAGTAGAGTTTCGGTTGGCAGTGGGTGGATGAAAGAGTTTGTTCCAAGCCGATGGACGATTCGCAGGATGTTGAGGGGTTGAAGAGTTGGGATGGTTCTCTGGTTGATCTGGTAGAGGGGGGAAATGGGATGTCGATGAAAGGTTTGTAGGTTTACTTGAAGGCGGAATGTTCTTAATTATTGGAACACCATGTATATTCCGCTTCCGGTTGCTCAGGATTTCTTTGTGAACAGGACAGCCTCGATAACTGGCAGGATGGTCACCTTGGCAGTTTGCGCAACGAGCTTTGGGGGCGGTTGTATTTTGGCCGTCTTGTAAGCGCAGCGGACAATCTTTATATTGATGATTTTCCCCGCAACGCACACACTTAGGATCCAAATGACAAAAATTTTTCGTATGCGCAAATTGCTGACAATTAGTGCATTGCGGTATTAGCCTAGACTTTTTGCGTGGCTCCACCCTGACGATGGTGTAGTAGAGGTGGGTGAGGCCGAAGATGGCCCTTCCTGCCTCGCTGTCCTCCAGATCTACCGCCACCAGGGGACTGGGTAGCCGCTCCCTGTTCAGCAGCCTCGTCACCTTTAGGATGGGATATTGCGGAGATAGCTCCTCTTGAATCTCTGAATCCGATAAAACATAGGGGACCCCTTTAATAATTACTGATAATTTTTTATCTTCCGGGTTCAAAAATGTGTAATATTGAATTTTGATCTCATCGTAATAAGTAGTGAGATTTCGGAAATCGGAGCTAGTTGATAAATTAATTTTGATTTTGTCTTTCAATTGTTTTATTTCAAATTTTGAGGAAACTTTGGACTTGATATCTTCGATAATTTTACGAATATCGTTGGCCTCGCACAAAAAGATAGGGGGAATTTTGATTTTTATCGGTGACTGACTGTTAGATTTTTCTTCATTTTCTAAATTTTGCAGGGGTTGAAACTTGTTGAAAACTTCAGTGGGGGCTAATGTTATTTTGTAAATATTTCGACTTACGTGTGACTGAGGGTCGATCTGCATGGTTGATCCTGAGGTTTCAGCGACATTGCTAGCACACAGTTTCTTGTTTCTTGACCCTTGAGTCCTGTCTTCCTCTGCACTGGAAGCTTGGTCAGCCCATGACTGATTTTTGTTGATCTGAGTGTTCGAGGTTGTCATCCTCCGTGACAGTGATGAACACTGAGTAGGTTTTCCTCGGTATTTATTTAAAGTTCGACCTATTATCTATAATATTTACAATAATACAAACAACAAGTTTTTAACAAGGTTAACAGTTCTAAGTCAAACCGTAATTATTAAAAATTACCTTTATATTGACTTTCTTGTTGCTGTATTTGCTGTTGTCTTGCACGGAATTGGTTTTTGGCATTTTTAACTATTTAACAACAACTCAGAATAAAACTAAACTTATTTAATTAATAATAAAACGTATTATTTTAACTCGTCAACCGTATACAAACACACGTAGCACACAACTGATGAATCGACACGTACGCAAGCGCTATTCATCACCTCTCCTTAGCGTTTCATGTTTGATTTTTTATGTCGAGGTAATCCCGATTCACTAATCTCGCTAAAGAAGTTTCAATTAAAAAAAATTTGTCGTTTGTCCGCAGCATACCGTAAGAGAGGGCACCGGTAGCTCAGAGATAGCGTGCTTGCTTACTGAGCTCAAAATCACGGGTTTAAAACCCAACCGAGGCCCTTAGGTTTTTTATCTGGAAAATGAAAAATTTGATCAAGACGTTTTTCGGATGGGCGTTAAGCGATGGTCTCGAGCCTGTACGATGTCAGGTACTCGTAAGGACCCCTCTTAAGTGAATGAATATTTAGGGCAGGCAAAATTTAGAAGAGTAGGGCTCGGGTAGTAGGCGATATAGCAACGTAGTTAAATCCCGGGCATGTCAATAAGTAATAAACTAAGAAAATTCTTAATTTATAGGAATTTACTTTTCTAGAATATCTATGATTTCCTATTGGTCAGAAATCGCTGACATACTGGTACACGCTCGGGAAGATTTAGTTGATGAGAATCTTCAATTGCTGTTTTTCCTCCACCTTGGAGGCCTTCACAATACTCGAAAGTGTCCGGTACCGGTGTACCAGTGTGTCCACTTTGAGTGACAGCGGTCTCATTAGGATCTACCTCTTTTCAGAACTGCAGAAATATACTCAGTTCATACAATTTTCAGAATACTATCTGTACTCGAGCGATCCTTCTTTGCACAAAATGTTTCCCTGGAATAGCATGTCCAAGAACCGTTTGTGTGGCCTCGCCTCTCTTCGTATTCAGTATCAGTGCTCATGAACCTCTCCCCCATTCTGAAATCCTGCTTATGACCCTTAATGCTCTATATAACAAGGTCTTTCTAACTTTTTCTCTTATCGACCCCTTGGGAACCTAAAAAAAGGTTCTTTCTCTCCCTTGAGGCAATTGTCATCCCTATTATGTCTACACTGAAAAAACAAGTAAGGTTGTGGTAATATCTCTAGCCATGCATAAAATCGAGGTAAATTAATTTTTTGTTATCCAGTTTCATTATGGGTTTCATTTATTTTTTAAAAATATATTTACAACTGTATAAAAATACAACAAGCAAATATGCTTATAGAGAGATAACGGCAATGTCAAAATGTCAAGAAGGGAGAAATCACCCAGTGGTGACACTCCCTAGTCACTGATTTCCTCTCATTTGTAACTAATCACTGTCACTTGTGCTGCTAAGGAGGTCTCTAGGCCATTGACGCTTAAGCCGTCGTTGGGGAAGTATGGCAGAATGGAGGGCACGGACTAGAGGATTATTGTGGGAATTAAGAAGGGAAAATAATTTTTTATACTTGGATTTACCGACTTCGGTGACAAATGGTACGTTAGGTCAGTGTGAAGAGTTCGTTGCAGACGTAATAAGGAGTATTGGCTATTTTAGATTGAAAGATTAATAATAAAGATTTATTGATTTTGGATTGAAAGGATTGAATGGAGAGAGCTGCGTTGTATATAAATCGTTTTGTTTTAAAAATTAATTTGGATCTTTTGTCTAGTAGTCTTAGTAAAAGTTTATAACGTCATGGCTTTCATCAAATAGAGAAATTCGTTTCGTTTCTCCAGGTTAAGCTGTGCATGCATCTCCCTATTTGTAGGAGGCTGGAAAAAGAAATATTTTTCCATCATAGAGTTAGTTTTTATGACTCATGCCTGGGCTTTAACTACAAGGTCATATCGCCTACTAGCGATAGAGAAAGCGCTCTTTCGTCACTCTGGTGGACATGAGCCCGACTCTACTATCGGAGTCCTAAATTTTGCCTACCCTAAATTTTTATCCACCTAGAGAGGGTACCTGACATCATACAGGCTCGAGACCATAGCTTAATGTCGCATCCGAAGGACGGCGTGCTTAATAAGTTTATTTTACCTCCCATATAAAATAAACTAAGAGCCTCGGCTGGGTTTCGAACCCGCGATCTTGAGCTCAGTAAGCAAGCACGCATACTACTGAGCCCTCCATATGATTTTGAATAATGATGCCTAATTTTGGAGAAAGAATATTTGAGTAGTAAAAAAAAAAATAATTTTAATATACCTCCTTAGCAGCAGTGACAGTGAGTTATAAATGACATTATCTAGTGTTTCACCACCGGGTGATTTCTACCCTCTTGACATTCTGACAATTTCATATTTTTCCGTTTTAGCAAATTTGCTTGTTGTGTATATTATTTATACAATTGTGAATACCTCTGTATATTTAAAAAATATATATATTTTCTCATCATTGAATATATGGCTGTGTGGAATATCTTATATTGCATTTATCCAATTTGTATTTGGTTAAATGTATAAAATAGATGTTAGGAATAAAGGTAAATAGTTGTATAATAAGTTTGGGTGTAGAACTGCTCGAAGCTAGATCAGTCTGTTTTTGTCACTCCCCTCAGACAAGCTGAAAATAGACTGTCTCTGTGTGGGGCTGGGGGCAGCTGGCAGACGTCGCACAACAAAATTCACCTCTACCATCAAAAATATACATACCTATGTAGGTATTTGCAAGGAAGAATCTACTTCAATTATAACATCATAATAGGGATATATTTAAAATGGTGGACATAATAGGGCGTTCTTATACCAAACTCATTTTTACATATTAAAGTCTCAAATATATACATCTCAAATTTTAAATTCATTGCTACAATCGTTTCTGAGTCCCAGCGCTCACAAAGTTCCAATCACATACACACGGACAGACATCATTAGGATAATGGTCAAAACGTGTTCAAGGAACCTTGAAACGTGCAATTCCGTTGATAACTCGATCTCGGATTTTAGCACGATTACAATAGTTCCTTATATGCCTAAAGGGATATGACAGTAATGATATAATATATAATTCATAAGACAATTATTAGTTCTGAAATATTTCTTAACTAGCAGTTTACCGCCGTTGTCCCAGGAGTAACTTTCCGTTATATTACTAAGCTGATGACGTGCGATGTCCTGTCAGGATAATAATAATAATAATTTATTTCCGTTAAACTAATACATGGTAATAGGATACGTCAAATGAATTTATACATTATGATAGCTTATAAATTAGATTTATAACTACTTGAGTCTAACACATCTATGATTAGTTGTAACAAAAAAAAAACATTAAAAAAAGTAAAATTAAATTAATAAAAACTGTACAAATAAATACTTAAAAATATATGAGTATATAAAAAAAAAAAATAAAAAAAAAATAATAATAAAAAAATAATAATAATAATACAAGATACGTTCATAATAAGTAGACACATTTTTCAATTTAATAAAAATTAAGATAGGTAACTATTTTTCAAAGAAAACGCTTCAGAAGTGTCTTTATCCCCCAACGATGTTTCGGGACGTTCTTACGTCCCATCATCAGGTCCCAATGTGGCGAGATATAGAAAAGAAAGAAAACAATGTAACTATAACAATAGATGAAAAATAATATATATATAATTAGTCAATTATAAATGAATGTATGAAAATGTCTAAAATAGAAAAAATATATATAAATGAATAAATAAAACAATAACGTACATTGGACTGACTTTTAAGGTGTGGAGGAACTCTGTCCAAAATATAAAAATGAAAGCTTTGTATCAAATAATGATTTTGGATATGAAAAACGATTCTTTATTGTGATTATATTATTCTTTTTGAACAGTGAGAATAAAATTCCGTTTCCGTGTAAAGGGTTTCCTCTAACATGAACATGTTTAGTTGAAATTTAAATTTTTTTATTGTATCTATTGACTTCAAGAATGGTGGATGGATAGATAGCTTTTTTTCTCCCTCCTCCTCTTACTATAAAAGAAAAAAAAAGTATACATTCAGTTCATGTCTTCAGGTAGAATGGTGTAGGACGCCTAATGACAGCGCGCGCGCTGTCTCATCAATTCAATTTCTAAGAGACCCCCTCCCTCCTTTAAAATGAGTGTTCAACTCATGAATACTGTCGGACACCAAAAAAAATTTGCCCTCAACGTAGGGGCCCTCAAAACATTTAGATACGTCTAGTAGCCTAACTTCTTTCCCGGATCATACTTGAACAAACATTCCCTTACTTTAATTAAAGTCAGTTATTGTGACTCATGCCCGGGCTTTAACAACGAGGTCATATCGCCTACTACCAGTGCGCTCCCTTTTTTCGCTCTGGTGACATGAGCCCGACCCTACTCTGGGAGTCCTAAATTTTGCCTACCCTAAATTTTTATTCACCTAAGGGTCTTAATGAGTACGTACCTGACATAATGCAGGCTCAGGACAAGGACGTCGTGCTCAACTCATATATATATTTGCCTATGTGAATAAGTTACATATGTTAAAATGTGTGAAGATAAAATAAGGATATCCAATTTATGTACAAAATCGATATCGTCGATTCTTGATTGACACTCAGCTTTTATTGTTTTCAGCATTGTTATCGATTCTAAGGGCATTAAGTAGAGCATGGAGGTGAAAGACGTCTATGGATAGTATTTTCCTTTAGGAACAGAGGGCGCCGGTAGCTCAGTGGTATGCGTGCTTGTCTTCTGAGCTCAAGATCGTGGGTTCGAAACCCGACCGTGGCTCTTATTTTATTTTATCTGTTAGGTAAAATAAACTTAAGCACGCCGTTCTTCGGATGGGACGTTAAGCGATGGTCCCGAGCCGGTACGATGTCAGGTACTCGTTAAAGATCCCTGCCCTAGGTGAATAAAACTTTAGGGTAGGCAAAATTTAGGACTCCCACAGTAGAGTCGGGCTCATCTCCACCAGAGTGACGAAAGAGCGCTCTGGTAGTAGGCGATATGACCTCGTAGTTAAAGCCCGGGCATGAGTCATAAAACTCTGAGCTCAAGATCGTGGGTTCGAAACCCGACCGTGGCTCTTATTTTATTTTATCTGTTAGGTAAAATAAACTTAAGCACGCCGTTCTTCGGATGGGACGTTAAGCGATGGTCCCGAGCCGGTACGATGTCAGGTACTCGTTAAAGATCCCTGCCCTAGGTGAATAAAACTTTAGGGTAGGCAAAATTTAGGACTCCCACAGTAGAGTCGGGCTCATCTCCACCAGAGTGACGAAAGAGCGCTCTGGTAGTAGGCGATATGACCTCGTAGTTAAAGCCCGGGCATGAGTCATAAAACCTAAACCTAACCTTTAGGAACAGTATATTTTCTGCTGCCCAAAAAGCTTTAAAGTAAATAAATAACATTAAAATAATTTCAAAAAGTGATTGATAATTTAGTACGGAAGCTCATTTAATTAATAATAACTCCCACCAATAGTTGAACCTTCACAATTTTTTTGTGTGTTTTACATTCAGTGAAATTGTTGATAGCGCTAAAAAAGCATCGAGTGCCCACATAGAAGTTAAGAGAATTGAATCCTCTCATAAAGAAATTGTAAGTCCCTGGTGAAGATGAGTGAGAAAAGAAGATTAAGTGACAAGTAGGTTTCTGCTTCGCTGAGGGGGGATCGAAATGTGAGGGGCAAACATTGATTTTAGAGCTTTATCTGGTTAAATGACTAACTCCCTTTATCAGTACTTGCCACAAATTATACATCATGTTTCTTTTCTGTCTCTTTTGTATCATGTAACCCTAGAGAAACCTCTCAATAGGGGATGTTATGTAATTCGATAAGTTTTCATCGGAATTTCATGTTTTTCGTCCACCCCTCATTCCAAAAAGAGCAAAAAAAAAAGTTTTCTGTGCCTGTGAACACGATAACTCCCGACAGAATGAATGTATCATCACGAAAATGTATATGTGTATCCAGAACCCTCTAAGGACCGACACCGATTGATTTTCAGCCAAGTCGGCTAAAAGGAAGGGGATTAGTGGGGGCTTAACGCCCTTAATGGTCATCCTCCTCACTGCGCCGGTAGCTCAATGGTATGCGTTCTTGTCTTCTGAGCTCAAGATCGTGGGTTCCGAACCCGACCGAGGCCCTTAGTTTATTTTATCTGGCTAGTAAGCCGATAACATCCATAGACGTCTCAATAAACTTGAGCACTCCGTCCTTCGGAAGGGACGTTAAGCGATGGTCCCGAGCCTGTACGATGTCAGGCACTCGTTAAAGACCCCTGCCCTAGATGAATAAAAATTCAGGATAGGCAAAAGCTAGGACTCCCACAGTAAAGTCGGGCTCATGTCCACCTGAGTGACGAAAGAGCGCTCTAGTAGTAGGCGATTATGACCTCGTAGTTAAAAGCCCGGGCATGAGTCATAAAACCTAACCTAACCTATTATAAAGATACCATTTATAATATACAAACATATATTCTGCACTTATTAATTATCGTTGCCGAGTGGTAATATTTGGGTATATTGCTTTCATTTCATATTATCACATGCAGCAGGAGATAATGCACTCAAAAATCTAATAATCTGTCATGAAATCAGCAGACATGATATTTATGCATTAACAATTTTTCTCATTCAACTTTATCTTAAGTTAGTTATCATCATGAATTTTGTTATTGTAATCTAGATGTTTCTAACTTTAGTTTGTGTTTGCGTGTTTTTAAAACTACAACTGAAGGGTTCCTTCTGTTGAGGTGATTGATCTTTTGAATTTAGATTCTAATTTCGTGTTGTAAGGTGACTTTTAATAATGTAAGAATCCCTATTCATAATTATTCGTCCAATTTCTCAGAATTTGATAATAGAAGTAGGTGAACACGATTTTGTGTGTCTGACAACTCAACTTCTATTATATAAACTTAAAATATAGACCATATTTTATTTTTCAACCTGTAAATAAAATAATCACTTCTCACTACATCAGCCATCTTTATATTATAGGTTAGGTTAGGTTTTATGACTCATGCTCGGGGTTTAACTACGTGGTCATATCGCCTACTACCAGAGCACTCTTTCGTCACTCTGGTGGACATGAGTCCGACTCGTGCTTAAGTTTAGCCAACAAGGGCCCCCCTCTCCTGTTATATACCTCGCACCACGCCTGTCTCGTTATAATTAATCTCTGTAGAGGGGTTCCGAAGAACAAAGTTTTTCCTGTGAACAAATCACAAAATGCAACAATATTTGTGTAGTGGGGCAATTCCCTCCCACCCTCACCCCGATGCTTCTCGCACTATTTTTCTTTAATATATTTTATTAATCTCCAATTTTAGTATATGTACCGCCGAAGCGATACATCATCCGTCATACACTTTCTGTTCCATTGTCCCTCTTTGTGTATCCCCAGGCAAGCATTTCTCCACAAATATCTCACCAATAGACCAGAATATTACTCAGAAACATTTGTGCATATTTTAAATAATTTAGAAATTAGAAAAATTAACAATTTTTTTTATTTTTTACTGTTGCCTTGAAATTAAAGAATAATTTAATTTAATTTGTTGCATGTGAGATATATATATATTTTATTATTATTATATATTTTTTTATTTTATTTTTTTTATTTATTTTTTTTTTTCTTAGTTTTTATTTAACGTCGCATCGACTGCAGGGCCATTAGCGACGTCTATTGCTTCTATTCTAAAAAAAAAAAAAAAAAAAAAAAAAAAAAAATTTATTTATTCATGTTCATTTCATATATTGTTTTATATAATTTTTGAATTGTTTCTTTTATCCTCTTATTATTTATTTTGTAAAAAAAAAAGAAAAAAAAAGCTCACTCATTGCCATAGAGGTTGTAATCTTTTGTGCAATAAAAGTTTTTCGATCTATCTATCTATCTATTAATCTGCCCCAAATGTTGTCAATGAGGTGGTGCTCCTCACTTTAGTGTATGCACCCCCTGCATCCACTCATATAATAACATAAATGCTTGGTGAAATGTTCGGTTCTCTCTGCTCTACTATAAAATAAATTAATAGTAATTTTTAAAAATAAATGTCTTCAATAATAGTGTTTATGGTGAATGTTCTTTGTTATTTTAATATACTTAAACACCTGTTTATTTATAGCTTACCTGGGTGAGGCCTTGGCTCAATTCCCTGTTTACATTTTTCTATTTCGGAATGGTGTAGCGAAGGAGGCTTTCTTTCCATATTCGGATTTTTGGGCTTTTGTTTTTCCAAGAAGATTTCAACAAGGTTCTCTGGTAAGACAGTATATCTCTCTTCTTGTTCAAAAACCCTATCCCCCAACAAACTCTGCCTATGCCACAACTATTTTGGTATCACCCTTCCCTCTGGAGGCGGAAACTAGTGTTGGAGACCTTCCCTGTTAAACAGGTTCTCTCTCATTTATTCCTTGCATATGTGGTCTTATGAGTCATCCTTTTCTTCGTCTGTCTTGCATATTTATAAGATTTTTTTTTTCTTCTTCTATGCAGGTATACTAAGAAATAAGAAGGGCTTCTATTTCTCAGATATATTTTTCATGTTCGAAGTGTGATTAATGAAACATTTGCGTCATTAAATAGTTTTACGATACCGAGTACCGTTAAGTATTAGCTTTGGTGCAGGTGTTGGCCAGCATGTATCAGCTGAAGAAGTTGAACAATCATAACAATAATATTTACTTCCTTTACATGGTAAGGTAATAGGATACGTCATAAGATAATAAACAGCTATTAACTCTTAGAGTTTTGGGAGTCATGGTGGCCGTGCGGGCTAGAGCGTAGTAGGGCTTTGGTCGCATGGTCTTACCATGGTTTGCGGGTTCGAATCCCATCCTGGAGTGAGTTTTATTTCATAGATAGAACTTCCTCCCGGGGCCATGGATGTCATGAATAACTAAGTAACACCGTTATTAAGAGTCATGGCTATTATGCATCGTACATAAGGCCATAAAAAAAAAAAAAACCTATCCCCCAACAAACTTTGCTGATGCCACAACTATTTTGGTATCGCCCTTTCCTCTGGAGGCGGAAACTAGTGTTGGAGACCTTCCCTGCTTTTGATAAGAGTCTGACACACATGTGATTAGTAATAACAATACTATTAAAAAAATGAAATGAATAAATAAATACATGAAAATAAATTAGTACAAAAATAATAATAATAATAAATGCAGTTTTTAATTGAATTAAAATTAAAATAAATATCTTTTATAACTTTTTCCTCATGATATTTCAACGTCAGTCACACTGTGCGAAATATAGAAAAGAAAAAAAAATAATAATAATAACAATGATAAATATAAAAAATATATTAAAAAATTCGAGTAGAAAAAATAATAACATAAATTAGTATGTAAGAAATGAAAAAATTATGATTAAATAGGATTCAGAAGTACCTGAGTAAGTCATCTACATATTTCCAAATCGAGCCCTAGAATGGTCGATTAATTTTGGAGGGAGAGCGAAAACGTAATTGATTAATTCGTATTGGGGAATTATAATGACGGTGTTTCACTTTATTTTTTCCAGCGTATATATACATCTTGAAGGTCCTACATTTTAGTTGGATTCTTGGACACATATCTCTGTTCTTAGTGCATTGCAGAATAACTGTTGTGTGGAAGGTGCATACTGTCGTTTGGATAGAGGCCAGTATCTGGACTAACCGAACCCCCTCATCTAATTATCCAAGGGCTGAGAGAGAGAAGCGCGTTAAAGAGAATTAACCCTTATTGAGTCCCAGTTAGCTGATTGTGAGTTGAGCTGCCAACATTTGCACCATTCCCTGCTCCTGCTCCTCTCCTCTCCTGCTCCCTAAATTGGTCCCCTTTACACCCAGGGGATAGGCCTCCCTATAAAAGCTTCCTACCGGCGGGGCCTCCCCTTACCCATTCTCTTTAATTGGTCTCCACTGTTTGACTTTTATCGGTCCGATGGGAAGTTTTCTCCTTCTTGTTCCCAGCTCATTTCCAATAGTGTAAATCGGTAACTTTTTACCCAGCGGTTCCTAGTAGTCTGTCAGAAATTCCATGTTGAGCATTCACCCGGAATTTCATTTGTTCTGGCTACCTGAATCCAAAAATAAAAAATACCAAAATTCATGTCTAAAACAAAACTGTGTGGGTGGGATGAACCACTGATGATGACGCTGTTGCGTCGAAACCCGGTTCTGGTGTAAAATAAAACAGTGGGAAGACAACGTTTTTTATTTCTATTAGAAATCTCGTCCCACAACAAAAAATCCAATATATAAAAATAAGAATTTTTTAAAAAATGTAAGGGTGAAATTTGACAAATGTGAATTAGTAGAAAATTTAACGACAATCAATGTTACATAATATATGATTGGAAGAGTAATTTATATATCATTCTGTATTTAGAATTGAAAATGACAAGAAGTCGAAACGTCTAATGAAATAAAGAAAATATTGTTTTAAAATAAAAATACCTCAATTGCCTCAAATTACCATATTGAAAGTTTATAAAAGTAAGGTATAATAAATAAATTCAACTTGATATTTAGTATGAGGTTTCAGAAGTCCCTATCAAGTCAACTATTGATTAAAACGGTCTATTGGTGTTACAGGGAGAGGGAAAACTTATTTGTTGAAGTCGTTCTGGGGAAGTACGTTGCCGGGGATTCACCAACAATTGTTTTTAGCGAAATTGGCCAAAAAACATGGGGAGACTAGAGGGGCTTAACAAAAAATCATTATTACTCCGATATAATGTATATCAACACGAAATTTTATGTTTATTAACTCAAATCCTTATTAGAACGATACAACACCTACTGACCTAATAACTGTCCATGTAATGACGTAACAACACAAAATTTAGTTAGATTGTTGAAATTTAGAGGGTTTAGTGTATTGAGTAAGATATATATTTTATTAGACCCTTATTTTATTTGTATAGTCCCTGAGTAGGATATATTTTCTAACAGATCAGTAGAGTAGTTTCAGGAGGATAGGAAAAACTTAGTTGAATAATTCGCGCTGGGCAAGTACATATTTAAATTTAAAAAAATTCAGTTTTAAATTTTTCAACTTTTCTCCTCTTACTTTATAAGACAGATAATAATGTTCCTTTGTTTTTGCTTATTTCAAATAATAAGCTTATAAAGATTTATTTTCTTCTAAAGAGCTTACAACTTTGTCCTTCTTTCATTTTGTAATATAAAAACTAATTTCTCCTGTTATCAATTGAATAAACAGAGCAGTGAAGTAAAGTGTCCCCATTTTATAAATACTCTGTAATATTATGTTCGGGTTTCGTTAAAAGTTAAAAAATCGATTTTTTTGATTTAAATCGGATTTAAATCGACTAAAAACTATCAACTGAAAACTTAACTAAAATTAACAAAACAGACTACAATTTCACAATTTTAAAAAATAAAAATAACAAAACGAACAAAACTAACCGAAATTTCACAAAGCGAATATTTTCCACAAACTTAAAAACCAAAAACAAAACGAACTTTGGGACTAGTTCATTCCAAACTGAGGAATCGCTTAGGAGTAGAGAAGGCTAGCAAACTGGTGTCTGTACAAACATTTAAACTCCTAAAGATATTGCTTGGTCTATTGTTCGCATTTATCTTATGTTGGCCATTTGGAGATATATCGTTTCTAATCAAAATATATTAATGTGATTACGAACATTACACTGTGTAAACATTTTCATTGATCTCAGCGAATGTAATATATATGCTAACCATTTTGAGTTGTATCATGTATGTATATGTATGTACATGTATGTATTTAATCTGACGAGTTTTTTGTATTTTTTCAAATAATTACGCTTTGACGTAATCATTTGGTGGTTTGCTTGACAGATTTTCATAAATTATGTTTCAATAGTTTGCAAACTGCGGTCAGTTTTGTTTTTTTTTTGTTATTTTTTGTTTTTGTTTTTTTATATTTGCAAAATTGTAATCACTTATTTATTTATTTTAATGTTTTTGATTTAAATCATGAATGTTTAAAAAAAATCATTTGATTTAAATCGCGATTTAAATCGTTGATTTTAATCATCGACACCCTTATATTATGTTTAATGAAACTAATGCAAAAAATTAAATTTAATACAGTAATTATGAAGCTTTGTCGTAAAGTTATTGTCTGTAAAACAGTTTGTTCATGTTGTTCAATCGGTGTCTCTGACCCAAGACTAGTAGCCCAGTAATCAATATTTTGAGGAAAGTAACCAAAGAAAAATATTGTATTAAAATGTTTACTCATCTACCGAACAGTGGCATGCATATCCATGATTGAGGGCGCCGGTAGCTCAGTGGTATGCATGCTTGCTTTCTGAGCTCAAGGTTGTGGGTTCGAAACCCGGCCGAGGCCCTTAGTTTATTTTATCTGGGAAGTAAAATAAACTTAAGCATGCCGTCCTTCGGATGGGACGTTAAGCGATGGTCCCGGGCCTGTACGATGTCAGGTACTCGTTAAAGACCCCTGCCTTAGGTTAATAAAAAATTTAGAGTAGGCAAAATTCAGGACTCCCACAGTAGGGGGTGCTCAAGTCCACCAGAGTGATAAAAGCTCTGGTAGTAGGCGATATGACCTTGTAGATAAAGCCCGGGCATGTCATAATAACTAGCATAAACATGATTGTCGAATAACTAAACATTGCTCCTCTATTTTTGAAAAAAAGTATAACTCATAAATCATTATTTCTTCAACTCCCCACTTCTTGAACACAATAGAAACAATAACAAAATTTAAACTTCAACAAAAAACGTTTATGTTAGAGAAAACCCTCTATTCGGAAACGGAATTTTTTTCTCATGGTTCAAAAATAATAAAATAACCATAATAAAAAAAATCATGTTTTATACCGAAAAACATTATTTGAAACATAGCTTTTTTTTTTTTTTTTTTTTTTGGCAGAGTTCTTTCATAGATGTTCTTGTTTAAGAATGTACGTTTTAATCATTATTTTATTATTTATATATTAATTTATTTTTCTTGTTTTTCTGTTTTATATATTTTTATTAGCATTTCATTTATTTATATATTATAACTGTAGAGGGCGCCGGTAGCTCAGTGGTATGCGTGCTTGTCTTCTGAGCTCAAGGTCGTGGGTTCGAAATCCAACCGAGGCCCTTAGTTTATTTTATCTGGGAGGTAAAATAAACTTAAGCTCGCCGTCCTTCGGATGGGACGTTAAGCGATGGTCCCGAGCTTGTACGATGTCAGGTACTCGATAAAGACCCCTACCCTAGGTGAATAAACATTTTGGGTAGGGAAAATTTAGGACTCCCAGAGTAGAGTCGGGCTCATGTCCACCAGTGACGAAAGAGCAGTCTGGTTGTAGGCGATATGACCTCGTTGTTAAAGCCCGGGCATGAGTCATAAAACCTAACCTAACCTATTATAATTGTTATTGTTATTTTGTTTTCTTTCTCTTTTCTATATTTCGCACATTGTGACCTGAGGAAGAAGGGACGTGAGAACCTCCCGAAATGTCATCCTGAAAGACACTTCTGGGAAGGTTATCAAAAATTATTATTTTAATTTTAATTATACTAAAATTATCTACTGTGTTTATTATATACTTTGTTTATTTACTGTATAATATTATTATTTTTGTACTAGTTGTTTCATATGTTTATTATATACTTTGTTTATTTACTGTATAATATTATTATTTTTGTACTAGTTGTTTCATATGTTTATTATATACTTTGTTTATTTACTGTATAATATTATTATTTTTGTACTAGTTGTTTCATATGTTTATTATATACTTTGTTTATTTACTGTATAATATTATTATTTTTGTACTAGTTGTTTCATATGTTTATTATATACTTTGTTTATTTACTGTATAATATTATTATTTTTGTACTAGTGGTTTCATATATTTATTATATACTTTGTTTATTTACTGTATAATATTATTATTTTTGTACTAGTGGTTTCATATATTTATTATATACTTTGTTTATTTACTGTATAATATTATTATTTTTGTACTAGTGGTTTCATATATTTATTATATACTTTGTTTATTTACTGTATAATATTATTATTTTTGTACTAGTGGTTTCATATATTTATTATATACTTTGTTTATTTACTATATAATATTATTATTTTTGTACTAGTGGTTTCATATATTTATTATATACTTTGTTTATTTACTATATAATATTATTATTTTTGTACTAGTGGTTTCATATATTTATGTACTCATTTATTTTTATTTTCTAGTAGTATTGTTAATTCTAATGCATGTGGGTCAGACTCAAAGAGATAATATCTGTTTATGTATCCAATTTATCAGCTGCCTTAGTGTGAACAGTCTTATGACGTATCCTATTACCATGTTATGTTTTAACGGACATAAATATTATTATTATTATCTCAGCTTTAGCTTATAAGCTACGAAAGAAACAAATTGAAGCATAGCAAGCTAGTGAAAATATTCCCATCAAAAAATGTCAACAGATGTCATGGTTTCCACTGCATAATGAAAACTGGAGGGATTTTATTCGTATTTACATACTTTTTTCTGGCTGAATTAGTTTAAACCATTTTTATTTTGCATATTTTGGTTAAATTACGTATATCACTGAGTTTACATATTTTTAGTACATCGATCATGCAGTCACATTCAAGAAAATAATGAATTTACTTATAAAATCACTGTGATTTATAAGATAATTAGTGATCTTTAGCATATATGCTAAAGATCACTAATTATCTTATAAATCACAGTGATTATATATATTGTGAATATATTCAAGTTGACACTTTGTACTCACCACAACTCGTTCTTTGTCCAAGCCTCCTCTTCCTGGAACTCCCTGCCTCCCTACGTCCGTCACTCTCCTTCCTTGGCTTCCTTCAAATCCTCTCTGTTCCAATTCCTCTTCCATATACTATCCTCTCCCTCCAATTAGCTTTTCATTCCCCTTCTTTTGTATTTTCGTACATTTACCATCTATTTTTACTATCTCTGTATTTAGTTCATTTATTCACTTCATTTTACTACAGTTAACCGGTCTGGTCGGGACCGAGACCATGGCCGGTTACCCGTTTGGCCGTTTAATCCGAGATTCCCGTGAAAAATCTATTTTTGTTCAAAAAGAACCTTACATGTATAGTATACATTGTATACATATTTCATCAGGTATCATGAATAAACAAGCAAATAAAACGTTGTTGCAACTCATTTTATTGTACATTATGTACATACAGACATAAACGAACACAAAAATATTAAACATTACGAACTTACATAAACTTTGAAAACTTAATGTACATTGTACGTATGTACATATCATTGTTTGAAAAAATCTGTATTTTATTCTGTTTTTTACCTTTCAAAGATTTTTTGAAAGCCATGTCTCTGCATTTCGTACATTTTCATCACGTCCAATGCCGTTGAATCTTGCTGCTCAACATATTGCAATAAAATTTCTGCAGCTTTTTTGCTTCTTCGTGACCTATTTTTTGCAAGTCCTCCACGTCTGCATTTTTGCCATCGTCTTCGCATTCGCAGTCATCTTTACTGGCGATACCGATTATTTCCTCGTCCGTTAAAAATTCGTTTTCGAATCCTTCGTCCCTCCCCCTCCCCCGTTCTGCCCGCCACAACACAAACACATTGCACACCTAAACGTCGCGTCACCCTGTTTTATTTTCCAGGAAAGGGCCCGTCAAACAATCAATGTTTGGGTCACTTGCCAGCTATTATACGCTGAAAGAGAGAGAAAAAAACTGTTCCATGGGATAGACCGGTTAAGAGGGGTTCTACTGTATTGTATCGTGTTTCTCTTGAATCAATATTATTTCAAACCGTCTGGGCATCCTCACCTTTCTTGTATCTCCTTTTCGTCTTTGTACTATATATCTATTTTCCATTTAGATAAGGTGTTAATTTAATTATATAATAAAAATATAATTATTTATCTATTTTTTAATCTATTTGTATGTATATTTAATGTATTATTGTACGATACTCTCCACAATGTCACTAATTTGAATTTTTTGTTTTGTTTGTTTTTCTTTTTAGGGCTAACTGATATTTTATTTTATTGTTTCTTTCTCTTTGACTCTGTATGTCTTTATTCTTAGGGCACTTCGGTCTCAGAATAAAATTTATTTTCATTTACATTGCGGGTGATTCGCGGACGACTTTTTTTATATTATATATGCCTCCCCCCTCGACTGTAATTTTCCAAGTTGCCCCCCTGGAGGAGCCTGAGATATGACTGGTTATACAGACTAGGGCTAGAGGCCGACCCTGTGGCCTGAAATTAGAGAGACTTGCCGCCCCCCCCGTACCGGGTCGATACCCTCTCCTGCCCTACATATCCACCCCGCCCTTACCCTTACCCTTCCTTACCCTGATTTTTACTACATTACTATATCCAGTGCCACACATTGCCCCTTTGCCCCGCTCTGTTTACCTTTTTGCCTACTTTCCATTTGTCCCCCTCGCATCTATTGTTTATTATCCTCTTCTAAAAGTGTGTCTCCCTTGAGACCATTGCGATCCGAAAATATCAACTGTTCTAAGAAATCAACAATAATTGTTTTTCTACAAGTTTCCTCAGTGTATTTGTCATGAAGTTAACTTTCTCTTCGTGAAACATGTAGTTACAGAAAAAAAAGTGGTAAATCACCAGCTATGAACTTCCCCAGCACGAATTAATTATGTAATCACTTTTCCTCCAAAGAAAATATAGCGTTTTGGCTAAAACTCAATATTTGACTTACATAGTTTCTTCTCAATCCTCATGCTACATTCATTACAAAGGCAGTTATTAAAGTGTTTGTGTTAAGCCTCCCCCCAATCCTCCTCTTCCCTTTTGCCGATTTGGCTGAAAATCAATAGGTGTCGCCCTTACTCCGATACATTCATTCCACCTTGATTTTTTTTTTTTTTTTGATATCAGGAGGTCGGAAAACATGGAACTCCGTATCGAATTTCTGACTGATTACAAATCTCTCTCTATACTTCGTATAACTCTAGGGAAGTAAAACTAATAATTGATTTTATTTTCATGTGTACATATGTGTTTTTGGATTTATCAATTTTGGTTATTATACTTTCTTTATATATTTATATCATATTTATTCAAGATTAAGATATATTTTTCAATTTATTTTTATCCAGTTAAATTTTAGTTAAACGTTATGACACATCACTCCAAAGCGCTTATCTATTGACGGACGTATCACAATAGTGATTTGCCTTGGAATACCACAAAAATGTCATAATTAAACAATGCAGTAATTTCATTCTAGAACATGAGTAAAGGGAAGGTGGAGGGGGAAGAAAAGAAGCCGGTTGTACTGTGCAAAATACGTATCATGAGACATTACATTAAATGGCTCGTTTCATATGATTTTCACAAATGTTGTCGTTCTCAAGAATGTATTAAAATTAGTTGTTTGTTCTATAGTGTCAGTTTCTAAGTCTTTACTTACTTTCCCTGGCTCTACGGTCCTTGTAGAACCTGGGCCTCCGCAACGATGTTCCGCCATTCTTCTCTATCCTCGGCCTCCCGTCTCCTCATCCTTCTGAGGTCGTCTTCCACATCCTCCAGCCAACGTAAGCGGGGTCTTCCTCTTCTTCTCTGTCCTCCCGGGTAGTCCCTCCAATATCCTCTTCGGCAATCTGTCTGGCTCCATCCTCTGTAAAGTTTATAAGTCACAATCCAAAATTCGAATTCTAAAATTGTAATTTTTTTTTAATTTGTGAAGGGTACCAGAAAAATTATGATGGGGTCCATTGGGGGAAGTAGAGTAGTCGAGGGATTGTGGGAGAAGGGAGGGAAGCAGTTTTCAAGCGGGGGATGATTGTCGATTTTTAGAAATAAATCTCAGTAAATTCAAAATATAGCTAACTTTTTTATTTTAAGTGGACATAACTATAAATTTTTAAAAGTTCAAATTTTCGGAAAGGAGGCCCCCCCCCCCCCCCCCCCACCACTTCATAGAGCCGTTCCTTACTTGTATTGGACTTAGTTTGAGTTGGCAAAGTTGGATTATAAGTGAAATACTAGATATATACACTCCAGTCACGTACTAAGTTATAAATACAGTGACATATTTATGAAGGAGTACATTTCAGATCTAAAACACATTTTAGTTATATAATGGAATTTCACACAGAAACTGGTTCCCATCCTTTCATCTCATGTAAAAAAAAATACTAGTTAATAATAAGAACGCCAGATTCGATTTACAGACGTTCGTATTATTATGTAATACATATTACGAAACACTACATATTATTACTCATTTTATTATAATAATAATATATTTTTTTTTTTTCAGGTAAGCACTGGGTCCAGTCGGACCATCGTAAATACGAGCTTGTCTCAAGGTAGATACATTTTTCAAGTAACAAATAATATTTCTGTCAGTTAGATATTGTATTCTTGCCAGTTCAAAATGTATATATTAATAAATTTATTTCGTAACGAATGTTTTCTTCAGATCATTCTGAAGTAGGTAATTTATTTATTCTCTACGGTGAACAGTAGAACAACCAGAAGAATGTTCAATGCCAGCGTTTAGAGACTTACCTTTTAAGAATTCTCACATGATAGTTGTGAAAGACTATAATTTGTGGTAACTCAGTAGAAATAAAAAATATAATTGACATTAATATTAAACCTGAGGATTGGAATCCTCACTTTCCTGGGTTCCGATAGGAAGGTCGTTAACATACTTTAATCAGGTTTCTGTAAAAATCCAGGTTTTGGGTTCACTGACGATATGACCATATTACGAGTACATATCGCACACGTATTTCTAAAGAGACACAAGTCAAAAGTATTTTTGAGTTATCACCATGGTAAGAATTGAGAAAACGCGCCCTCTATCAAATATCAAAAGTGTACCAACTTAGCTTCAAATCCCGTCGGCCAGCGGGCACTTGTGTTGCTCTTCACGTTTAGAAGCTCCCCCCAAGAGTGACATATTATCAGTTCAGTATCGAATCTTGAGGTGTATGAGTATTATCAACTTTTGAAAACTGTGTTTATAAATTTTGGAATAATTATTAGTTGCTTAATTGTTTTTTATTTAAACTCATTAACAGTTTTTCGCGATTTTCTCAAAACGTTAATTTTCGACTTATGTCATTTTAGAAATACTTGTGCGATATCATCTTATTCTCATCAAATATACTCCCCCTGACCTCAATTGTTCTTTTCCATTATTTATTTTCTTGTCTCCCACCATTTTTTATGTATATTATTTAATTATTGTAGTATTTATGAAATTTTAAATTGTTTATGATGAATATAATTGTGGGATATGAACACTTAACTAATCTTTGCATCTTTATAAAAAGTAATTAGAAATGAATGGAGTGTAAACACCATTAGAACTTTGAAACGTATTATCTCTGGTTTCCTCAATGACCAATGTGAAGTTTTTAAAAATAAAACTATAATTATAACATAATAGTTTCATAATTATAGTTACTCACGAATACGATCTACTTCCCCGGCTATACGTAGTACAGGAGAAAATATATAGGTAATCGGCCAAAACTGTTGAGTTTATGCGAAAATTTAATTTTTTTTGATCCACTGAATCTAAAAAAGGGAAAATGTTCCTATTTGTATATAGTACAGCCGGTAGCTCAGTGGTATGTGTGCTTGCCATCTGAGCTCAAGATCGTGGAATCGAAACCCGACCGAGTCCCTTAGTTTATTTTATCTGGGATGTAAAATAAA
Organism: Aradus depressus; assembly: GCA_963662175.1. Taxonomy (NCBI): domain Eukaryota; kingdom Metazoa; phylum Arthropoda; class Insecta; order Hemiptera; family Aradidae; genus Aradus; species Aradus depressus. The sequence continues at coordinate 13,870,581 of OY759214.1, read as the reverse complement.
CTTAAGCACGCCGTCATTCGGATAGGACGTTATGTGTTGTACGATGTCAGGTACTCGTTAAAGACCCCTGCCCTAGGTGAATAAAAATTTTGGATAGGCAAAATTTAGGACTTTCACACTAGAGTCGGGCTCATGTCCACCAGAGTGACGAAAGAGCGCTATGGTAGTAGGCGATATGACCAGTTAAAGCCCGGGCATGAGTCGGTGGGTGAAAAGCTAACGAAAGGTGGACAAACGAGGGGAACTAACAATAGGAATTAATGTTAACAATAACAAGTGTTCGATGAAACAATGCCAATGTACTTCCCCAGTAAGAATTAAACAATTAATTTTTTGCTCTCCTTTCAAAACCAATCTACCGTTTGTGCTAAAATCTATAGTTGACTTATATAGACGCATACTAAATTTTGTGTCGATAAATTCATTACATCGGCAGTTATTAGGGGTTTTTGTGTTGACCCACATTCTTTTGGTCGAATTCCTCTAATTCTCGCGATAATGTCTGTCTATGCGTGTGTTTGTATCAGAGATGGGCATAATCGTGATCAATGATTACATGATTACAGAGAAAATAAAACTTAATCATCATTGCTATTTTATACTTGATACTATCGCACCGTGAATCTAGCTAAAATGAAACATGATTACATGATTATAATCGTAATCGGAAATCGTGATTACGATTGCAATCATGTAATCATACAATCATAATCAAGTAATCATGTAATCATAATCAAGTAATCATGTAATCACAATTACTGTAATCGGGGGATTTCTTGGGTACCGAATTTAAAAAAAATGGTAATAGCACTTTGGTTACGTAATAAAAATGAAACAATTTAAAACGAAAGGAAATCGAAGGCGATGATTTGCGCTGTGTAATTATGTGTACATTGTGGTTATGAGTTCATGATTATGATTCCATGATTACGATTACATGATTACTCGATTACAATCATAATCATGGCCATGATTACGATTACAATCGTGTAATCAAGTAATGATACAATTTTTTTTTAATTATAATCGTAATATTAATCATTGATTATGATTATGCCCATCTCTGGTTTGTATGTATGTGATTGGTTAGTTGTGAGCGCTCCACCGCAAAAACTATTGTAGCTCTAAACTTGAAATTTGGAATGTAGGCGTCACATGTGTTAATTTAGATGTGATTAGTCTTTGGCCGAAATCGAACGTGAATTGAGGCCACTTTACTCCCGGGCCAAAGTACATTTTAAAAGTTACCGCTAATTTTATGACCTAATCAAAAAACTTTTAAAAGTAAACGTTTTAGCACAAACTGAAATACATTTTTTTTTTTAGTTTTTGGAATCAAGAGGTCGGAAAACATCAAATTCCGTTGAAAATTTCGCATCAAATTTTTGACCGATTGCATAACTTCCCTTATACTTCGTATAGCTAAGTAAAAAAAAAATAGTGACGCTTTTTCAGGCGATGTAAAATTTAAAATGACAAAATAATATTGAAGGTTGATATCATTATTTATTTACCTTCTTGTTTAATTACTATCAAAGTCAGGTAATGTGTAATTTATTCCCCGTCATATCTGCCACCTTAATCACCAGTTGAACACCTGAGAATTTGACCTTACACTTCAAGATTGACAACTGTCATGTATTTGTTTTAATTATCTGTTTACCAGAATTATCTGTTTCGTGTTGTTTTAAACATTTATTAATGAACGTGTATACAGTTGCTATTAATTGTTAATTATCACTATTTAGCTGGGGAGATTGCAGAATGAGGGTCACACGGAAAAGGATTTTTGACCTCTCACGTTAGGAATTTGTGTCGAAAATTTTAGAAATTTCTTTCCCCTTAGATGGTCGTAAAGATAATTGGTGTTATGTATAATAAAATCTGTTAGAGGTCAGACTCCATTTTATTTCTCCAGTTATACGAAGTATAGGGGAAGTTATTCGATGCGAAGTTTTCATAGGAATTTCATATTTTCCAACCTTCTGATCATCAAAAATGAAAAAAAAATAGTGTTTGTGTGTGCGCACACGATAACTCCGATAGAATGATTGTATCGACATGAAATTTTATATGTGTATAACGACTCCTATTGATTTTCAGCCAAATCGCCAAAGGAAAGAGATGGGTAAGGGGGGAGGCTCAACACAAAAACTCTGTTATAACTGCCGTTGTAACTCTAAAGCCCTATATAGCCCTATAAGCTCGACACCTAATAATTTTCAGTGGAATAAGCCAAATTGGGGCCTTCTCCGTCTCTATACGTACTGACTTACTTTGAGACTTTATTGTGAGTTCCGCACCTATACAATGAGCTAGGGTAGCAAAATAGTTAATAACGAGTTACTTGCCGCCATAGCTGTGACATTATATTTTAAAAATATGTATATAATGAAAAAATAAATAAAATAAAATATATCAATTTATTTAAGTGTATGCGCCACGGCCGATTTTACTTGCATCAGGTGGAGCGTAGGAAGGGGGGTATGAACTAGTGGACTATATGGATTTGGAAACAGGACGTAATATTTAAATTGACACTTACCCACTTCCAGGCTGAGCCGTCTTCGTCCAGGGGCATCTAACAATAGTTAATGTATAACACAAATTGCTGGCCAGCGTTTGTTATTCTATTAAATACCTTGACACACCTGGACGGAATACTGGAAGGTCATGGGCCTCAGGGGAGGAGGCAACAAGAGAGACAGACAAATCTGGGGCCTAAGTGCTAGGCAACGAGGCTGGGTCCTCAGGGAGAGGCAACTAGAGGCTTACTCGGGACGAGTCGGGAACTATTACTGAACAGGGCTGGGGCCTAATTGCTAGGCAACAAGACTGGATCCTCAGGGAGAGGCAACTAGAGGCTTACTCGGGACGAGTCGGGACTATTACTGAACAGGGCTGGGGCCTAATTGCTAGGCAACAAGACTGGGTCCTCAGGGAGAGGCAACTAGAGACTGAATGGGGACGAGTCAGGACTATTACTGTACTGGGGCCTGATTGCTAGGCAACAAGACTTGGTGGGTCTAGACTTGGGGGAGAAGGCACTAGAGACTTGCTCGGTCAGGACTATTACTAGTGGTAACCTGATCAACAGGTGTATGGGGTACCTAGCACTCAGGTCTACCAACATAATAAATAATAAAATGTACATTATACTAAGCCTAAAAGAAAAATAAAGCAGTGCCATCTCTGGACCACACTTGGAACTGAGATGGCCCAGAATCGGAGGCGAATTGAAGGTACTGGCCTGAACAATAAGAATGGCAATTGCGATTGAATGAATTTCTTAGAATGGACGATTCTTACTTATGTCGCATCTTTAATTAATAATGAAGATAATGCAATGAGGGCTACTATATTACCTTCCCGGAAAAGAGTAAAGTCTACTCGAGGAAAAATTGTAGTGAAATATCGGTTACAAGTAAATATCGTCCTAAAACAATATGCAGACTTTGTACAGTCTTGTAAACTGAATGATATTTTTGATTTTCATGGAAGTTTTTTTCCAATGAAATTTATTAATTAATTAAGGTTGAAGCGGAGCTTAATCGAATCTAGAGGGGGGGGGGGTCAAGACTTGGGGATTCTCCCATGAGGGGTTGCTGCGATATAACTGTAAGTTTTCATAATTTCAATAGGACAATCAACCAATAACACTATTTATAAATATATTTTTTTTAGATTTGTGATGATTTACTAGATTTATTTAGTAATAATCACAGTCAATAAAAAATTGAAAATGTCTTATCTGGATATTTAAATAGCAGCATTTCTAATTCGATACTTTACGAGGGCGCCCAAATCCCGCTTATATGATACTCCACTTAATTTATCCCCCGATGTATGCGTGCACAATTTGAAAATAATAAATAAACAGTTAGTCACTGTAATTTGTATTATTTATTGTCACAAGTAGACTCAGAAATAAGGAAGTCTGGGAAAATATAGTATAAAATATAGTATATCTCATAGTTTACCCTCAACATAAAACGAGATGTGATACTAATTGTATCTAATGAGTACTAAAGTAATTTATGCTGTTCTTTGATGGGAGGGGAGCTGCTATATCTACCGGTAGGTGTCTTCAGCTTCCCCCCTCTCCACCCCCATAACAGCAGTACATTTGGGGCCTGGATGTGGACAGGCCATACTAGGAATAGGGAGCTACATGTATCGGTGCTTATATGCCGATGGATATAATTCCATCGGCGTAATTGGCAGTATAATGTTGGAACTGGCTTGTTTCCCTAACATAACACTGTTCCGTGCTGCATAGTCCCACCACTTCTTAGTGTTAAGACGTCTGAAAAACGATCCAACGATTCTTTTCACTAAAGGGGCCCTCACACTGGCAAACATTTCGCTCTAAATTTTGGGCACAAATATTGAGCTTATTTTTGTACAAAATATTGAATGGTTGTGGACCCCTCACACTACACAAAAATATTGCACAAAATTTGAGTGTCGACTAAACATTCGTGATCGAAGCACGGCGCATCGTGTTGTATAGCCGCATACGTTTCTTTGCCCAGGGCAAACCCGGAGGTTGAAAGTAGCGTAGTTGTATTGTGTACAGTGTTGAAGGAGTCTTTAAATAATAAGAAGAAAAGAGTGTGGGTCAGGAATTATTTGAAGAAGCGACCGACCCATGGTCATCGTAACCTACTTCGCGAACTGAGCTTGAAACCTACACTTTATCAAAATTTTCTCACACTGCGCTCTCATGCTACAAAATATTGACAGGTCCGCAAAAATTTTCTAAACTTTCAGAAAACCTTTGAACGCCCCACAAAATATTGAATACCCCTTTTTTGCACAATATTTTTCCTCACACTCAATATTTTAGCACAAAACCGACATCTTCAAATGTTTGCCCGTGTGAGGGCCCCTTAAGAGAATCAAATGAAAACTGAGAAAAATAGAACTGGTGTAAAGGAAAAATAAATAGGAGGAGAGGATTTCTATGGAAAAAAATTAAACTTTGATTTTACTAGTTAAGTGTTCATTTCCCGATTAGTTGATATTATAGTGGCACGGACGGGACGGTACCTTTTTTTTTCTATTCTAGGAAACATTTTTTATAAATGTTTGATTTTCAACTATGTATTTATTATAATTTATTTATAGGATATTAGTAAAGTAATAAAATATTGTATTAGTGTTCCCTTCATTATAAATACAATGAAGATATGTATGTAAGTACAATAAAAATTCATGAAAGATTCGTGAGTTAGGAAATTATTATGTGCTCGTAAATACACGTGACTCTATATATAATTGATAATCTAATAATTGAATGTTAATTTTAGTTTAACAAATTCGATATTATTTTGCGAGCGCCGGATAAGGGAGCGCGCCGATTACCAGAACGCCAGATAAGGGAGAGTACTGTATATTCCACCGGCAGTATACTTCCCCAGAATGAATGAATTAATTAGGTATTTGAATTTATTAATTTGAGTCGAGCCGCCCTTCTCTGATCCCTTTCTTTACTTCGGCCGATTTCGTGGAAAATTAATAGGTGCTGCCCTTATAGGGTTTTTAATTTAAATATAAAATTTCATATTGATGATTTGATTACATTGGCAGTTATTGGGGATTTTTGTGTTGAGCCCCCACCCCCCCTTATCCCTCTTCCCTTTGGCTGATTCCGCGGAAAATTAATAGCTGTCGTCCTTATGGGGTTGTGGATACACATATAAAATGTCCTGTCGATACATTCCTTGTATCGGGAGTTGTGTTCACAGACACTGGAATGTTTCTTTTTCATTTTTTTTTTTTTATTTATGGAATCCAAGAGGTCGGAAAATTGAAATTCCGGAGAAAATTCAATATAGATTTTGTGACCGATTACATAACTTTCTCTATACTTCGTACAGCTAGTTTTATTTATTTAACTACTCTATGTTGCCTTTAATGGGTTGAGCAGACTGAGCGGACAGATTGGGTAAAGGACCCCTCTCTTACCAATGGACTCCATGTTGATCCTTAACTGTTTTCTCTGGATCTTTCTTTTTCAGTTTCAGTCTGTGCTAAGCTCCTTTCTCAACCCCCCCTCCTTCAACCCTCGTCTCTCTCCGATTAAAGGTAATTAGATGATTGGTATTTTATTTCTGAACCAGCTCCTCTTTTACCCCTGATTTATCTTATGGTGTTATATGGAGCGGTGTAATGTTTCAAAACTCCCTCGAAAAGAGTCCATTCCACCAGTGATTTATTAAAAGATAACAGAGAGGCAACCATATAAAATGTTAAACAACTTCTCCATTGGAAATGTTGTATCCATCAATTCCTCCCCTATCCTTCTTTTCAATTCATGATTCCTGTCCTCTACCAACCTTGCTTGTCTTTTCTTATTTCAGAAATAAAATTGGAAAAATGATATTTTCTTTCAAATGTTATCTATTTCTGAAAAATATAATGCTTAATGGATGTTTTTTTCCACGACTTCTAACTTATTTATATATTTTTCTCATATTTTTCATGAAACATATATAGAAAATGGGGAGGGAAGGCTAGCCTACTGAGCTGAAGTTCGCAGGTTCGGAATCCGGCCGAGGCCCTTAGGTTTTTTATCTGGGAGGTAACCTTGAGCACAATGTCCTTCGGATTGGACGTTGGGTGATGATCCCGAGCTCGTACAATGTCAGGTACTCGTTAAAGACCACTCTACCCTAGGTGAATAAAAAGATTTTTGACGAAATAAGACTAAAACTGATTAGTATTTCTTAAAAATATACGAATCATTTTTGACTAGGACCTGCATTGATTCTTTGAAAAAATTGAAAAGCTCAATTGTACAAGATATCTTTCTTTAGCAGGCTTTCTAAACTGATCTCCACTCCTATAAATGTTCAACATATTATTAGGCAAGCGGAAGCAGTGTTCGAGTTAATTGGCAGGTTTTTTTATGTTTTTTTTCTCGCTTTTTTAGCCATAGCCAATCGATCAACCTCACTATTTCTTCATTTCTTCGTATCCTTCTAGTCGTGGGAATGTACGAGTATATACATTTAACATTTACTACAAATTCCTTAAGCTTCACTGTGATGATTGTCTGTTCCTTTTTTCGGCATTTTACTTCCCCAGATATGCGAAGTATTGATGAAGTTATGTAATCGGTTAAAAATTCGATGTGGATTTTTGAACGAAATTTTATGTTTTTCGACATTGCCGGTGATTCACTGACAATTTTTTTTTTTTTTTTGACAATATTTCGGGATACTACGAATCAAAATGAACCTCCATAAGAGAAAGCAAAATTTTTATTGAAATATTTGGTTCATTGCCTGTTTTCAGTTCAATTCATAGTCAAGTGGAGAGAGAGATCTCTCTCTTTGTATTAACGAATGCAATTGAAACTTAATGGAGTTCCTTAATGATCATCTCATGCCCTGTTAGCTTCCAGCTTTATTTAAATATGGTTCTAGAGAAGAAGTTTGTTTTAGTTTCTCACTCCGGGGAATCTCCTGGTGGGACTTTACGTTATTATCTTTAAGGTCCCTGGCCAAGATGATGACCACCCGGCTTTTTACAGGTTGCCTGCCATCTCAACTCTTAATTTGCATCAATAGGAATTTCATGTAATTGAGAGCATGAGAAAGACAACTGGAAGCCAATAGATAGCCTGGCTGGGCTAGGGTACCTAGGGACCTAAGCATTCAATTCTCAAATGCCTTCCTTGATTACTCTTCTGTCAGCCTACTCTCAGATTAAAAAAAAAAAAACTGTAATCGGTTCCCTAACACCCCCCCCCCCCCCCCCCCCTGGACTAATTTGGCTAAAATTCAATAAAGTAACATCTATGTATACCGAAAGAAAATGATAAAATTGGACTGATGGAGAATATACAACTTAAATGAACATTTTGGAAATTATGGAAATTCTAATTGAAAATGTATTTATTACCTGATAGAATTACTTATTGTGACTCATGCCCGGGCTTTAACTACCTACTACCAGAGCCCTCTTTCGTCGCACTGACATTAGCCCGACTCTACTCTGGGAGTCTTAAATTTTGTCTTCCCTAAATTTTTATTCACCTCGGGTTTGGGTTTTTAACGAGTACTTGACATCGTACAGTCTCGGGACCATCGCTTAACGTCCTATTTGAAATACGGCGTGCTTAAAAGTTTTTTTTCACTTCCCAGATAAAAAACCTATCGGTTTTTCACATCTTTGAGCCACCGGCGCCCTCAATAATATACCTAATAGATAAATAATAAGATGCATCCACCCAACATTTTTTTATTTTAACCACGACTATTAGTATATATTAAAATAAGTTTGTGTCTTAAATATTATGTCCATAATTAGATTACACCAATAGTTGACCTATTGTCAATCATAAGAAACTGTTCAGGGGTCGTGCGGGCTAGAGCTTAGGGCTTTGATCGCATGGTCCTACCACGGTTGCGGATTTGAATATCGTCCATGAGGGAATTTGATTTCATATATAGAACTCCCTGCCGAGTCCTTGGATGTTGTGTAAATTGGCTATTTCACCGTTATAGAAGTTTATTACCCACTGTGTTATTTCCGACCATAACTGGTTTTCAACGCCAACTACCTTGCTATTGATTGTCTATTGTCGGAAGTGTGGCCAATCTGAATCACACAAGTATGATAAAGTACCTACTGCTAAAATGGATATGACATCAAATCAAAATATCGATTTTAAATGTATCGATAAAGTTCCCCTATTGGCAAAAAAACTTATTTGGTCAATTTAAGAAGTTTCACTGTATATGTTTTGCCTTACCTTTACTGACTTCTTCGCCAGAGAGTGCTGGCAGCCCAGAGGTTGAGTGCTAGCCTTCTGAGCTCAAGATTGCGGGTTCGATACTCGGCCGAGGCTCTTAGATTATTTATCTGGGGGGTGACAAAACCTTGAGCACGATGTCCTTCTGATTGGACGTTAGGTGATGATACCGAACCCGTACAATGTCAGGTACTCATTAAAGACCACTCTAACCTAGGTGAATAAAAATTCAGGTTAGACAAAATTTAGAATTCTTATAGTAGTAGGCGATATGACCTATTTGTTAAAGCCCGAGCATAATTTACAATAACTAACTATACGAACTTTTAGACAACATAGAAAATATCGATTCGGTATTTTATTTTTTCGGGTGTTGTTCAGATTATACGAATTGTGTTCTCAGATGGACAAACACTTTATACTTACTCATCAGATATACACGAACACCGACATTTCATTTTTTTAAAATCATTTTTGGATTGTAGGGTAGTATGAAATTCCAATCAAATTCATTCATTCTACCAGAAACTATCGTATACAAAGACACACAAACGACACACAAATAAGTTTTGCTTTTTTTGTCGTCCATGGAAACGGTAATCGTGAAATTACTATGAAAAGTCATTATCGAATTTCTGACCGATCCTATATAATAGCGGAAGTTATATGATTGCGTCGGGATTTAAATTTAGAATTTTCACCTGTAGTTCTAGTCAGGTCTCGCAAGAATTTTATAACCACCTTTCATTAACGTTGAGAAATTTCATTAATATTTTTTACGAACTTCTTGCGTACTCATTAGGTAATTTCCTAATTTGTCTACATATCTTTTTATAAGGATCTCTCCCAATTCTTTTTAACCTTACATAATTTATAAAAAATAATGCCTGGTTGGAATTTGAATAAATATTTGATCCCAATTAATATAACTCAAGGTTATACATTTCAAGTCATTATATGTATTCTTCCCCAAATATTCCAAGATCCGGTTCTAAGTTCGGCGCATTTACGTATTTCGCATCATCTGACTCTTTATCCTTTGTAAGGATATATAGCTTACCTGGTTCACTTAAATGGTGGCACTTAAAATAGAAGAGAAATAATATTGTTAAGTTGGCTTTTGTAGTGAGAAGCGATTTTATTATTAGGTATATGCTAGATAGCTTTCGAGGTTGCCCTCATCATCGGCCAGTCTTTAAATTAACACATCATTTTGAAAAAACTATTTTCAATTGTATAGCTAAAATAAGTACATAAGCTCTAAAATGAAGAAATAAAATCAAAAAGATGTAGTAGCTTTAAGAATTAACATACCTTATAAAACTTTTTTTGAAACATAATTTAAAAAGCAGATGAATAAATAAAATAAATCTGTTCAATAAATAAATTATATACAACTACTCAAAAATTAACAATTTAAAATTTCAAGAATAATCAAATGAACAGGAGAAACGAATCTGTCCCCCATCAATGACATCTTATATTTAAATTGTGGTTGGTAGAGAACTTGGAAAGCAGGCAAGATAATCTGGATGAAATAAAACGATGGAGCGTATAGTGTCCGGAATTGTATTAATTTACACTAACTACATTTATAGTTGTTTTGCATATCGTTGTCCTATTGGGTTTAAATACGTTAAAACAGTAATTTCGTTTTTTAACTCATATAGGGTAGATAGATATTCCTTTGAACCACTAATTGTGAAAAATGTAATTACCTATTTTTAATTACGATTGTGGCAACTGTCAGTGAAAATATTTACAGATGAAAATATGTACGGTCTATCTTAATCACACCATTATAACTCATGTCATCAAATCCACGATAATTTAACTCGTCAAAATTGAGTAGCGGACTTTAAGGTCGGTCAGATTCTGAATTTATTCGAATATAAGGTCGGTCAGATTCTGAATTTATTCGAATACCCAAAAGTTTAATAATTTTTAAAAACATTGAAAGCTATTATTCGATTCCCATTAATGTTTGTCATTATAGCATTCGATTGGTTGGTCGTCTAGAGCTTGTCTAGACTCTAACAGGATGCGTTATCAAGTCATCCCAGTCAGAATAATTATTCTGGGGATGAGTGGTCATTAATGTCCTTCTCCTCTCTCCGGGTCCTCTGTTTCATGTGACAGTACCACTCCTAGCCCGAAATGAGTTCGCAGTCCTCCTTCAGGAATGGACGGGAGACCCTCCTACAGTCCTCGGCTGTTTAGACAGGGCTATTGTAGAGAGGTAGGTTGCTTGGGATTGGTATCGACCTGCCCCAATTCCATGAGGCCTCTCATTCTGTCATCAACATGATACCATGTTTATGGGACAAGTCTCATCCGGGATGATGGCTTTTAGAGACACATCCACCACTCTCATCATCCTCAGCTAGCTTCACCCTGGATCATAGTCTGCTTGCAGAGGATATTGTTGGGAGGCAGTAGGCTGGATTGGTATCGACTTGCCCCAATTCCATGAGGCCTCTCATCCCGTCATCTTCATGATACCATGTTTATGGGGCAAGTTAGAGACCTTGTTGTCCGACAAATCCACCACTATCAACATCCTCAGCTAATTTCACGCTGGATCATGGACTGTGTGCAGAGAGGTATTGTTGGGAGGCAGTAGGCTGCTCGAGAATGGTATCAAGTTACCCCGATTCCATAGGCCACTCATCAGCAGAATTGTACAGTCGTCTTTTTAGCCTTCTTGGGAGTGATCGTCCCCCCCTCTCCCTCTCCCTAGATCCCCGCCTGTTAACTGAGATGCTACTCTTTGGCTTATTTCGACCACAATTCCCTAGATTCCGTCATTAATTCAATGGGCCACATTATATTCAATTGATTAATTGCCGATAAGAAATAAGAAAAAAAATCCTTAGCTAGTGGTTCTTTTTTTTTTTTTTTTTTTTTTTTTTTTTTTTTTTTTTTTTTTTTTTGGCTTTATGTACGGTGCATATTAGCCATGTCAATGTGTTATATATAATTATTTAAGACATCCATGGCCCCGGGAGGGAGTTCTATCTACGAAATAAAACTCACTCCCGGACGGGATTCGAACCCGCAAACCATGGTGAGACCATGCGACCAAAGCCCTACGCTCTAGCCCGCACGGCCACCATGGCCCCCAAGCTAGTGGTTCAGTAGGCTATAAAGACATTTTGTTGATTTGCTGGGGAATGATCCGTGGAGGGTATGACAGATATTTTCTGAAGACGATATCCCCTCTCTTTACTCCGCACGTTACATGGGTGATATACAGACAGGACGCTGAGAGAGCTCGTTTCAGACGTACTTTATCATCTCCTTGACAATCCACAACCCCCTGCCCCCTGTTAATTTTATTTATCGACTCACAAACTCTTTTCCAATGCACAACACTTGAGAAAACTTTACGCTCAACCCTTTTCGTAAATATTATTGTGTTGAAGATGGGTTAGACATTTCCCGGGCCTCAGGATGATCATTATTTTTGTTTTTAGTACAGAAAATGCTACTTCTTATCCGCCGTCGAGAGTTCAAGAAACCGATCTAAGCATGGGATAATCCTGTTTCAAATTGAGCCTCTTCAGATTTATTACTGAAGTCTCAGCAAGTCAGTTCTGTACATCCTAGCCCTGTTGTACAGCAGACATTTGAGAATGACTTGATTTGCAGTCTCGATGCGACCAAACCCAGAATTCGGGCAGTAAGTATCAGGGACATCATCGTGTCTTTCTTGCCTGTCTATCCGTTCTCTATTCTTATTAAAGTGCTGAAGCAAAAATTGAAATATCCTCTCTTATACAATGTATAGGGAAAGTTTTGTAATCGTTCAAAAATTCGATACTGAGTTTTCAATGCAATTTCATGTTTTCCGACTTCCTGATTCCAAATTTGGAAAAAAAAATTAATTCAAAACCCCACGACACATTTGTTTTCAGCGAAATCGACAGAAAAAAAGGGGGATCAAAGGGGGACTCAACTAAAAAAAACCAATAACTGCCGATGTAATGAATGTATCGTTACAAAATTAAGTATGAGGATTTAGAAGCCACTATGTACGTCAACTATTGAATATTAGCGCAAACGGTCCACTGGTTTTGGAAGGGAAGGTTAGGTTAGGTTTTATGACTCATGCCCGGGCTTTAACTACGAGGTCATATCGCCTACTACCAGAGCTCTCTTTCGTCACTTTGGCATGAACCCGACTCTACTGTGGGAGTCCTAAATTTTGCCTACCCTAAATTTTTTTTCCAGTACTTTAGGGTAGGGGTCTTTAACGAGTATATCATTAGTGTAACGGATTTTCGCGTTTCGTAGTCCCCAAAACTCGTTTTGGTCAGTTTCGCGAAACATTGGATAGCCCTGTTATTGTAGCAATTAACTTGAAATTTGAAATGAAGATGTCACATGTAACTAACTTAGATCTGATTACATTTTGGAAAAAAAAAATGAATTAGACAATCTAAGACTTAGCGGATATTGGTTTCATTTTATTTTTCGCTATTTTTTTTTTCACTGCATGAACATTATTGATGGATATTTGTTGTCAATTCTCTGGTGTTTGGGCAAAAGGGATTACGTCACAAATCTGAATTTAAGGAGGGGAATTACTGAAGGTTTGAAAATTCCTTCAAATCAGGTGAAACACATTTATGTTACTTGAAATATTATTCCAATAAAAGTATTAAATATAAACAAAGTAAAATATTCCAACAATCAGTTTCATTTGGTAGAAATATTTGCACTTGTCCTTTGGATCACAAGATATTCTGACTTGAGCCCTTTTGCCCAAACACCAGAGAATTAAAGTTCCACTATTTGCATGCAAGATGTACCTGCAAACAGGGAACCCCTAATTTTCTCAAGTGTTATATTAAAAAAATGGTGGCAAGCTATTATTTGCCAATAGAGAACTGGTGTGTTTTGCACGAAAAAATGGAATTAACCCGAAATGGTTGTGATGGTTTGACATTTTGTGGGCTGTGTCGTGAGCTCTCAGTTTTCACACATTAATTATATAGAACTGGAACAAACAATGGTGAGTTATTACCCTATGTCGAATTGACAACATTTAATTTTTTGAATATATTTCTTTGTTTTTAAAGTTGTCTAATTAATCGAATAAGTTTTCGCTCTCGCTCCAAAACCAGTCGACAGGGCTAAAAACTAATAGTTGACTTACGTAGGCAGTTTTAGGGTTTCTGAATTGAGCGCCCTCCTGTGATTCCTCACTTTTCTTTAGTAAATTTCCCTGACAATTAATTAGTTTGTTTTATTTAAGAATACAATTTTATGTCGATATATTCCTTACATCGGCAGTTACCACAGTTCTTGTGTTAAGCCCACCTGCCCCTTCTAATACTCCCTTCCCTTCTTCTGATTTCGTGATTTTTTTTACAAACATCGAAAAGCCACATCTAAATGATATACTACGTGGAATAATCATTTGAATATTAAAATTCGGTAAATAAATTATTGAGGTACCTATGTTTTTTTTACAATCTATTCACTTATAGATGCAAATTGAGACCGTTTATATTGAACTGACTTTAAGGAGGTCTTAGATGGTATACATATGGGCTGAATCAGAAAGTGTTGCAACTATTCTGGCATAATTCCTTCCCACTTTACACAACCGTTATTTTTCGGGAGGTCATTATTATAGACAGCTGTCAGATTTACCGAACGATTTAATTAAGGAATGTCCACAGTTCAACAGTTGAAGGAAATCTCTCTGAAAATTTGTTGATTTTCAAAAAATTATTTTTTATTTCATTGTTGATCTGGTATGGCCCGAGACAAGTTCTATTTTATAACCTTAATATTCGAACTTACTTGCTCATTATTTGTCGATTCATTGAATCTATTCTTATGGCGGAACTAGTATATGGCACTCAGCTTCGACTTCCTGGGGACTTTTTTTCTTTCCTCCGACGCTGAAGTCCCACAGTCGACTTTTGCAACTCATTTGGCGAACGTGATGAGAAAGAACAAGCTTTCATCCCCCCGTCTGGCACGGCGGACAGAAGGTCTTCAACCATCCAGACCCTGCTCCTACGTTTTTCTCCGAGATGACTCTTGTCGACCTCTTTTGACACCAGCCTATACCGGATCACATAAGGTTATTAAACGCTCAGCCAAGACATTTACCGTCAACGTCAACGGCAGGTTTCCCAGGACAGACTTAAGCCGGCGTATAACTCAGATACAGGCACGCCAGGTTTTCAAAAGTAACAGCAACCACAACGAACCCAGCAACTGACACAACATTCTCAGCAGCAGCAGCAACATCAACCGCCTGACAGCCCAAAATTCCAACTATACGTTTTGCGAACCCCCTCGTTACAAAGACCTCGTCTGGCCGACCATTTTGACTTCCCAGCCGTTTTTGGTAATCGTGATGTGGCGTCGTGTGCGGAACTACAAAAAGTGATGGATAGCTCAGTTTTCGATAAGACACCAGCTAGTTGAAGTTATCTTTGATCGTTATTCTTTTGTGTTCCTTTTGTCTATCTAAAATAGACCACCTCTTTTTGTGTTTATAAACAAGTCTTAATAAGCATTGATTATTTAATAAGATACCAATTACCAAAATAAAAAGACAGTTGTGTGCTCTTCTCATATTTTGAGTTTGTCAAGTTTTCTTTTTGACTGACCGAGTCATGAAGCCTATACTATTTGAAAATAGTGAATTAATAGTTACTCACTATAGTTTAGATTATTTATTTATTAAGTCACTATGACAATATCTAACATTTTTATCTGAACATTGAGGGCTTTAATAATTTAATATTATTAGTTTATGTAATTTTTTAGAATATATTAAATTGAAAGGGGCCATGGACTGATATTTTAATGGTACTTTTACAATCCCATATAATCGAGGAATACAATTGTGTTCTGTATAGTCTAGGACAGTGTCTCCTTTTAGAAGAATAGACAGGATTACCCACCTGTGGATCACCCTCAATTTCCTGTTTCTGGACAATACCTACCACACTGTGTCTGCTAAAATGGCTATCAACTATTGACTGAATGAGGCCTGAGACAGGAAGCATCCTCAGTGGAACCTCATCCATCTTCCCGGTCAATTTAAAAAAAATATTTCGTTAATATATATTTTTTTTAATTTCCCCAGCTAAAAAAAAATATAGGTGAAGTTACGTAATTGGTTAGAATGTAACGAATTTACATGGAGATCCGGAATCATAAATCGACGATACCTATTACTATTCAGCCAAATCGGCCAATGGGAAGTGGAGATCAGACTGGGGGAGCCATACTCAAAACACAAGATGAAAGCTCTCTGGTAGTAGGCGAAATGACTTCGTAGTTAAAGCCCGGGCATGAGTCACAATAGCTAACCGGAGATTTGAAAGATAGCAGTTATATGAATTTTGTTAGTGACTTAAAATATAAATATGTGTAAATTGCAGTTGTTTTCATTGATTATTTGATTGACACGTTTAGTATGTGGTTGTGAATTAACTTCTTAAAACTTAAGTAAATTTTCTTTTGGACTAAGATGATTATTTTATTAGTTATATAAATACATTAATATTTAATTAATAAACATAGATTATACCTAAAGTCGCATAAGACCTTTATGATTTGCAGACGGTTTTGCCAGCGCTCAACTTAACTTTGTTTTCTCGAGACTATTCCAAAAACATGTAGGAGCTCTCCAGAAATTGATTTTTTATCCAAAAGTTCTGATAAAACTACTTGATTTCTCCTAATTGATTAGCGGCCTCATTGAAATGCTAGTGACTAATTATTATTAGAATTTCCTTCTTACAAACTGTTGAACGTGAATATAGTACTATTTATGCAAGGAGAAAAATATATTCTTGCGGCAAAAAAGTTTTATTATGTATTTTGTGTTGATAGGGGATAGTAGACTCCACTATGTGATTCTCTCGATGAGAATAGAGTTTAACCTAACTATACAGAGTATGAGGGATGTTTTTTAAGTTAATTCTGTAAGAAGGTAATGTCAAGAAGATATCTTCTTGCCGCAAGAATATATGTCTTCATTTTTTCAAACATATCTACCTGGTTCAATTTACATGCTTTGTTTTCTGAAGTATTTTTTTTATTTAAGCAGTTTTTTATAAAATTGTTAACTTGATTGACCATGTTCCAGTTTCTCTTTTCCAATTTTTTATCTCCTTTACCTAAAAAAAATTTTAATAAGATAATGTTCTTGTTTATACAAAAGAATTCAATTTCTTGTTTAAACAAATGAATGAACCAGAAAAAAAAAAAATTGAAATTGTATTACATTTATAACCCCTACACCTGTGGAACCTTCCTTCCCATGTATGTTCGGCAAAATGGTTAAAATAAGTAATTCGACAAAAAAAAAAAAAAAAAAAAAAGTGGATTGGGCTAAACCTGGGCGTCAAAGTGTAATTAGAATGAAACAACACCCGTATCCTGTCCACTAACGAGCTGTACTGGATTTAGTTGGTCCGTTACCTGATGTTCACATTGTTTAGAATAAGTAAATTGTTTTAACTTTAATGTGGATGTTGGTTTCTCCAGCTATACGAAGTATAGGGGAAGTTATACAGTCTCTAAATTTTCACAACTTCATGTTTTCGGTCTCTAAATACTGAATATCGTGTCAAGAGTTATCATGTTCGCAGACATTTTTTTTTTTTTTTTTTTGGAATAATGAGTTTTAAATTATATCTCCATAACGCTGACAGCTATTGATTTTCAGCAAAATTGGCCAAAGGAGCATGGTGATGGGGTACAATTCAAAAAATCTAATAATTGCTGGATTGGCATGAAATTTTATATTTAAATTCAAAACTCCATAAGGACGACACCTACTACTAACTTTCCGCGAAATAGGCGGAAAGGAAGGGGGGATTAGAGGTTGGCGTAACTGTATCGAGACGAAATCGAGTATGAGGATTCCTGTGTGTCAACTATTAGTTTGAGTGAGTGAGAATTAGCTAATAATTTGGTGGGGAAGTGAAGTACGTTAGCGGTGGTTTACCGACGACATTTTTATTTTTTATAGTATTATTTACAGTAGATAAATGTTTGTCAGAATGTTCAATGAGCTCTACCCGTTAACTTTGCCAAAAAAATAGCTGCATTCCTACGGTTGATTTGGGGTGGTGCCTTCTGTGTTGTGTCATACTGTCCAGATTAGGTATGATGGGAGAAAGCTTGAATGTTACCTCTCAACACCAAAATCGTCTTCAAGTGAAGAAACCGGTAGTCAAATTTGGGAGTGAAGATTATCTATGATGTAGGCAATGTAATCAAATGACTGTGGCAAATATGTATAGTCAAGTTGGTACTTTGACGTAACTATCACGTTTCTATTGACGAATGAAGTGGATGGTTTCTGGCCCGTGGATCTTTTCTTAAGAAAATATTGAAACTTCAAAATTAGGTCAGGGTCACACAATAATTTATTACTTCCCCAGCTATACGAAGGTTAGGTTAGGTTTTATGACTCATGCCCGGGCTTTAACTACGAGATCATATCGCCTACTACCAGAGCGCTCTTTCGTCATTCTGGTAGACATGAGCCCGACTCTACTGTGGGACTCCTGAATTTTGCCTACCCTAAATTTTTATTCACCTAGGATAGGGGTCTTTAACGAGTACCTGACATCGTACAGGCTCAGGACCATCGCTTAACGTCCCATCCGAAGGACGGCGTGCTTAAGTTTATTTTACCTCCCAGATAAAATAAACTAAGAGCCTCGGTCGGGTTTGGAACCCACGTTCTTGAGCTCAGAAGACAAGCACGCATAGCACTGAGCTACAGGCGCCCTATACGAAGGGAAAAGAAAGTTATGTAATCTGTCAGAAATTCAATTTCTAGTTTTCACCGAAATCTCATTTTTTCCAACCCCCTGATTCAATAAATGAAAAACAAATCAAAATAATCAATAAGTGTCATCCTTCTGGATAGTCAGTCATATAAAATGTAGTTTCCATGTATTCATTCTTTCAAGAGTTTTAGTTTAATTTGTTTTTCATTTTTGGAATCAGGGGGTTGGCAAACATGAGATTTCGGTGAAAACTCAAAATCGAATTTACACTTCCATACACCTGCACTTCGTATAGCTGGGGAAGTAATACATGAGTGTGTCAGTACCTGTGTAAGTCAACTATCAATTTTTAGCAAAATCGGTCGATTGATTTTAGTGGAAAAGCGAAAACTTAATTCAATTCGGGATGCACATTTCCGATAATTCACAGTTGGGTTGCTTCATTGAAATTCATTCAGGTTTTATTTTTCTGAGCATGTACTCAATTAGCGCCATTATCCTTGGGTACCCTGCTTGCTAATAGTTCTTAGTTAACAACTCAAGGAAGAACTAAACTGCTGAAAACATTAAATTTATCCTAGAGGTTTGAGTACAAAAACCGTTTAGCCCATCTCTATTCATTGTTTAACTTTCATTCATCTTCTTACTCCTATACGATGAACAATTGACTGATAGTTGTCCTTGAAACCAACAAACGACATTGTTGTCCTACGAGCCCTCTGACTGAACCCTTTGTTCTATGTCAAAATTGAGAAGAGAGGGGGGGTGTTCTTTTTGAGTTGTGGGTCGCTAATTAGCGCCATTAACTCTAACCTGGCACCTCACTAATTGTTCTTCTTTCAGTTTAGCTCAAGATGAAACCCCAGGATCTGGCTTGGGAGTGGAGGATGCCGTTTAGCCATTTCTCCTCAGTACGTTCTCTTGAAACCCTTCACCCTCTCTGTCAAATGAACTCAAATTAACTTTTTCCATCTAAGGCTTTTCTCTTCAAACAAACTCGATTCTTTGGTTCTCTTTTGTTTTACGTTATTGTGTTAATTAATTTTTATGTATTGAGATAGCTTTGTGTGCAAACTGAGATTTTCTTTTCCCTTAACATTTTCACATACTTGTTCTCACAAACTTTCAGCCAAATTAAAATAAATACCACGCAGTTTTCACTGCGAAAATGAAGTACAGAAAGGTTTTCCAAAAAGACCATCTGATAAATATTTATTTCAATGGGAAACGGAAGTTTTATAAAATTTAAATACTCTGACCATAGCATATTATATAAATGTAAAACAAATATGTGACCTGGCCAGAACTTTCTTATACCAACCACTTTTTACAAATCATTCTCCCTTCCTCTTTCTCCCAAATTTCAGAACTGGATATAAGAAAATAATGGCTTAGCATCAGCAAATCTATGAAAACCTCTTAGTTTTTTAAACCTCAACCGTCTTTCGGATAGGACGTTAAGCGATGGTCCCGAGCCTAGAGTAGATACTAGTTGAAGACCCCTTCCTTACGTGAATCAAAATTTAGGATTCCCATAGCAGAGTTGGGCTCATGTCCACCAGAGCGACGAATATGCACTCTAATAGTAGGTGATTTGACCTCTTAGTTAAAACCCGGGCAAGATTCACAATAACTAACCCATTGTATAGCGTAATTCTCAGTGACTTTCTTGTACCCTGTAATGCCAGTATGAAATGAATTTGAGAAGGGGAAGGTGGAGTGATCTGTAAATAACTGTTTGGTATATGAAAGTCCTATTATGACCACATTCCATGTATTTAATTTTTTAACTTTTAAACATTGCTTTGAATTATTTCCGACAGAAATTTATTGGGCATTTAATAAAGAACATTTTTAGTAAGAACTAATTTTTTGATAGGACTAAGAGTTTTCGCGTAAATCAAGCAATTGTCTAGAAAAATGGGTTTCAAAACTACTTACTTTTGATTGTCATAAAATTTATAAAAAATAAATAAATGGTCAAACCGTGAAATTCCTTTGAAAACTCGATTTCGGAATTCTTCCTTATTTATTTATTTTTCTAGCTCAAAGCTTGACTTCATTGCAACAGCAGTTTTCCTTTAATTTAATACATACTGTAGGTAATTATTATTTGAAATAAAACTTGCCTTAGATTGGTTGGTAGCTACTCGAGGGACACCTCCATCCTCCAAATCCATGAAGACCTAAATGTTGAGCTCCTGCTGGACTACATAATAAATTTCAGTAAAAACTTTTTACTTAAGTGAGACACAAATCAAAACGTTTTGGTAAAGAAAATAGGGAAAACTCAGGGAGGGAAACACAAAAATATCCGTTCACGATTTTAAATGATAATCCCTGTTTTTGAATGTTTATTATTTTCTATTCATTTCAGTTAGTTTGAATTTTTTTTTTTTCTTTTTTCTTTAAGAGTTTTTAAAAATTCACTCTTAAGTAGTAGCATTGTTTTTAATTTAACTGATTATTTCTCATTTGTATTTAGTGTATAAGGGTAATGGTTCAGGAAGGATCCTTATTGTATAGTTGTACCCCCGACTGTTATAATAAACTCTTCTTCTTCTTGATTTGAAGAAATTGAGGAAAATCATTAGTTTTTTTTTGTTTTTTTTTTCTTACAACATATTTTTCCTTAATTTATTCAGTCTATATTTATTTGAAAACATTGTGTAGTGACTAACTTGTTGATAGCCTTCATTTTGTTTTACTCTTTCTGGAATCTGCTTCTGATGATATTTCTTCAGAAATGTATTATATGTAAAAATCCGGAAATGTCTGCTTTTAATTGTCTAGATAGATAATTTAAAGCTTTGTTTTTAGCTCAAATCCTCAATCAAATTTTAGTTTATCGATTTGCATTGGACTTTTTTTTTATTTGCTTTTCCTCAAAAAGCTTTCGGATGTACCCATCTTCTTTATTACTGTCAGTCTTCATTTAGTTACATTTTCCCACTTCAATGGTAATATCTTTAAATTCATACCTTTTTCTCTAATATTTCTATTTTACAAAATTTTTCTGTCGGAAAAGATACCGCTATATTATTTACTAAATTTTATTTCTGTAAAATACTGGATTCATTTTGCTTATATTACATTCCTACAATTCTGCTTTTATGTAGTATAGGAGAAGTTATTATGCAGAAAGTCAACTCAAAAATCTAGTAACTGCGAAAACTTATTTTAATACAATTAACTCGAGCTAAGGAAGTAGATTCATGAGAGCGCCGGTAGCTCAATGGTATGAGTGCTTGTCTTCTGAGCTCAAGAATGTGGGTTCGAAACCCGATCGAGGCCCTTAGTTTATTCTATCTGGGAGCACGCCGTCCTTCGGATGGGACGTTAAGCGATGGTCCCGAGCCTGTACGATGTCAGGTACTCGTTAAAGACCCCTATCCTAGGTGAATAAAAATTTAGGGTAGGCAAAATTCAGGAGTCCCACAGTAGAGTCGGGCTCATGTCTACCAGAATGACGAAAGAGCGCTCTGGTAGTAGGCGATATGATCTCGTAGTTAAAGCCCGGGCATGAGTCATAAAACCTAACCTAAGTAGATTAGCTCTTTCAATTTTTTTGGATTTCTTATTTTTCTTTGTAACTTTTTAAACATTGACATTGTTTTTGTTGTTTTCTTTCAGATGAACAATCCCTGACAATTAGATTTGTAGTTCATTTTTTGGATTTTCTGCTTTTTTGGATGCGATAAATGGTCATAATTCAAAAAATAACGAGAATTTTCGGTTTTTGAAAAACATTTTATTTATTCGTCTACATAAACGTTATTCCCATCAAAATAGTCTTCATTAGATATTATACACTATGCCAGCGCTTCTTCCAATCCCCGAAACACTTCTGGAACTCGATCTTAAAATCAAAATAAAAAAAGTGAGCATGACCTTCATATTCGACCGCACTTGTCTAGCTTTTATACCACTCGTAAACCCTAGTTTTACTCGTAGCAGACTCACCAAAAGAACTATTCAACATTTCTAAAACTTTGCTGCACTTTATTCCCATTCCTATAGCAAAATTTAATGCAAATTCTCTGATCCATTTCGTAAACAAATAGATAATCGCCGAACGTACCAAAATACTTTTCAGACATGTTTACCAACACAACAACGAAAAAATCGCGCGAATCGGACTAATACAACCCGCGAAATTACAAAAATCCCGTTACTTTTTGAACAACCTCGTATACATATTTGTTTTTCTTCTGAAACATGCATGATACGTATTTTATCTCGCAACTACAATATCTTATTTAGGAAATATTCATTTTCATATTTATTATTCTTTGATTTAAATATTTTTCCCTGGTACGCATATTACCCCTTGGCATTGTGTGTAGATACAGTTCACTAACTTAGTTTTCAATTAATAATTAGGTGACAAAATTGAACTTGGGGTGGATAAACTCAGAGGTAGAGTTTCCCGTAAAATATGTCAGATAAAAGAAATTTCAAATGTACGTGTCCCTTTAATTCCTTTACTTTCAAGGCAAAAAAAAATGGTTTTGGTCATGTGTCTGTCTGTCTGTGGACAACCTCTAGCTCAGTACGACAAATCGTAGGAATATGAAACTCGGAATATATTGTATTTTAATGTCAGCTATATACAGAGCACAGCACAAGGACTTATCCTTTTTTTTGAACGAAGCCGAGTAGAATATAAAATTCAAAGCTTCTGAGAGTATATTTCTTCATGTCATTAATGCTAAAAACTTGAAAACACACATATATACCTATATGATCCTGATCATATGAAGGTGAGATTTGAAATTTGTTTTGGGGAATATTTTGACAAATATATATATTCCAATAAATAGCTTTTTTATCTAGGAGGTGAAATAGCCTTGAGCACACCGTCATTCGGATCCTAGGTTAATAAACCTAAGTAGGCAAAATTTAGAACTTCCACAGTAGGGTCGGGTTCATGGCCAACAGAGTGAAAGAGCGCCCTGGTAGTAGGCGATATGACCTCGTAGTTAAAGCCCGGACACCAGTCACAATAACTAACTATATTCCAATAAATCAATAGGCTCTGCCAAACGTTTGTTTAGTGGTATTATACACTAATAAATATATTAGTTTATCCGTAATTAAGATAAATTTGATAGATAATATAATTTGGACAAAGGCACCCTTTGATATTATCTTAACTAACATACAAGTTGATAGGTTCTGGCTAAATTGTTCCAGCTAACGAGGTGGGTGGTTTAGTTGGAGGATGCTCAGGTGTTGAAAGTTTTAAGCACCACATTGGAAGTGCTTTAAACACACATAGTACTCATTCCAGAAGGCTCTTATGAATATGAATGCTACTAGTCTATATATAGACCATGGTGAGGTAGGTTAGTTTTACCCCACCAATGAGAGTGTCTTTGTTATATTAATGCTTCTTAGTATGAGAGGAACCTCAGGCTCTGATAATAGTACCTCAGGTTCATAAAGAAGAGGCAAATGTCATCCATGGAAATAATCATTGGGTTCTGCCCTAGACCCAAACAGAACCGTGTTTGCTCCCTGAGCTCAAAATCATGGGTTTGAAACCCGGCCGAAGCCCTTAGATATTTTACCTGGAAGGTGAAAAAAGCCGTTCTTCGGATGGGACGTTAAGCGATGGCCCCGAGACTGTATGAGGCCGAGTACGTTCGAGTTGCCACGAGGTTACACGATCGGCTCCAGAACTTTTGAGACAGGATCGGGCCTCGTTTTTGGCCACAGCCAAACGCTTTTTCCACCGAATCATCTCTCAAAGAACCCTTGTCAATGGGTTTCCAATACTAAAGACAAATTTCCATTCTATCGGTAAAAATCCTATCATGCCCGCGGTTTGGCCGATTCTTAATTGGATTGAAAAAGTGAGGTGTAACCGGACAGTAGATAGTACAGTTTTCAGTTTTTGTCATCGCTGTTCTCTTTCTCTCAGAAAATTGAGTGTAGACAAGTATTTTCAAATCTAGTTCTTCCTCTATTTGGCTTGGAATTGTCTCAGATTGGTTAATTTTAGTCTATTTCGCAATAGCATTTCGTCCTATGTATTTATAATTTAAACTGTAAGGGATTGACTGTATACTCTATACAGATATAGAGTATTTCTGAAAACTCAGCAGTTTTCTCCGTTTCAGGTTAAACAAGGACCATACAAGTGGTATTTAGCTTTGTGTCCATTTCGTATGCCGGCTTTTTTCCATCATTTCAGAAAAATGGCTGATCATATTTCAACCAAATATCATACTTTGTCTATTCAGGAGTAGGTTTAAGGATATATATATATATATATTATTTCAAAATCACTAAATAGAGGGGGTTGGTTCTTTTAGAGACAGAAACTGTCAATTGTGTTCTCAGTTAGGTATTATTGGTTCAATGGGAAAAAGTTACAGATTTAATATGAAAGATATTTCCATTTTTTGTTCTATTCATTTTTTTCGTTTTGGTTAGAAATAACGGAGATAAAATACTTTTTCGAGTAGGAGGGCGCCGGTAGCTCAGTGGTATGCGTGCTTGTCTTCTGAGCTCAAGATCGTGGGTTCGAAACCGAGGCCCTTAGTTTATTTTATCTGGGAGGTAAAATAAACTTAAGCACGCCATCCTTCGGAAGGGACGTTAAGCGATGGTCCCGAGACTGTACGATGTCAGTTACTCGTTAAAGACCCCTACCCTAGGTGAATAAAAATTCAGGGTATGCAAAATTTAGGACTCCCACAGCAGAGTTGGACTCATGTCCACCAGAGGGACGAAAGAGCGCTCTGGTAGTAGGCGATATGACCTCGTAGTTAAAGCCCGGGCATGAGTTATAAAACCTAACCTAATCCTTTTTCGAGTAGCGTAGAATGCGAAAAGTAGCGAGGTGTGGAGGGGTGGGGTGGATGGCATAAGCGTGTTCGCTCGTCAGATCAGCCTAGCCTTTTCCTTTTCTCGCGTTTTCACCAAACTCACGCTATGTACACCATTCTCTCTCACTGTACTCGTATACTGTTCATCTCCGTTATACTTACTGATAATATTCAAATTAAATTTTTATATTTCAATTATTTATTATATTTTCACATCATCGGTATCTACTCGTCAGCGTCGGGTAACACAGTTTGAAATAAAGTTTAAAATTGTTCCTAGTTAAATTTTAATTGAGGGGGTTAGAAGGAAAGGGATGTAAGTGACAAAAATGTCATTTCGAGATCATTACCTTCAAAGTTATAGTAACATCTTAAATTCAGGTATTATCCAGGTATTTTCCACTAGTAACAGCATTACTGGTATTAACAATCGTTCTGATCATTAGTCAGTAGTCAGGGTAGGTGTCAAGGAAGATGTTAACACACATATCTCAATTTCAGCCGAATTGTCACTTACATCCCTTTGCTTCTAACCCCCTCAATTGTGCTTTAAGATTTGTCTTTTATAAATACTATGATTCTCTTCAAGTAACAATCAAATTTAATTGTTTTACTCAACGAATGTTTTCATCATTTTTTCGTTACCACGAAATTCAAAGAACCTTTCGACGTGTTTGTTCTTTAGTATCAGAGTTGAATCAAACAGCGTTATTAGCGTTTTTTAGATGAGCCCTCTTTCTCTGATCCCTCCTCGTATAAAATGCCAATACGTCATTATTATGGTTTCTGAATCTAACCCCCTCCTCTGTTCCCCCCCCCCCCCCCCTTCCCTTTGACAGATTTGAGTGAAAATAATTAGGTCTTCGTCGGAAAATATGAAATTCCGGAGAAAACTCAACTTTGAATTTCTGACTGATTACATAACTTCCCTTATACCTCGTCTAACTTGGCAAACCCCCGTAAAGAGAGAGATGCACAGATATTGTGAAACACTTAATAAAAAAATAAAGAACGTGTTTTTTTTTTAGAAATATTGTCTATTTCAAAAAAATATATATAAAATATGGGAGACTTTCGGTACTGCTAGGATCTTCAGCCACGACTTAACAAATCAGTATACTCAGTATTTCTTAAGTCGTGGCTGAAGATGGTAGCAACACGGAAAGTACTCCCATATTTCATATATATTTTATTCTCCCAAAAAAAGGGACACCCTTAATATTGATATTAACATATTTTTACTTTAATGAAATCCCGTTCGTATTAGAATCTCACATTAAATGAATACATTTAAAATATAACTAAAATAAATAAACAAATACTTGATTACCTTCGAGAGATGTTTTCTCAACTAATTCCTCTTTGAGGTTAGGCTCATCTAGGCTCCCCCCCTTCCCTTTGACAGATTTGAGTGAAAATAATTAGGTGTCGTCCTTCGTCGGAAAATATGAAATTCCGGAGAAAACTCAACTTTGAATTTTTGACCAATTACATAACTTGCCCTTTTCTTTTTGAAGCTGTGGAAATAAAATGAAAGATGTAACGAGAATGGCGCAAATATCTTCTTGCTGTACTACAAACTTTTTCTTTAAACTTTTTTTATCGAAAGTTTTTTTTCTTTTAAAATGTTTCATCGGAAAAAATTGTATCCTTGAATTTGGCCACCCTATATTTTATTGTACACATTTGCCCTTGAGTTAGTTTCCTTTTTGCAATTCCATTTTCAACTAGGCTTTTCAGATTTAATTAATTCAAAATTTGTAGCAATTCTATTGTACTAGCAATACTATCGTCAATCCTATAAAAAAAAAAAAAAAGTGTTATGAAATCCTACCATTGATAATCTGAAATCTATTTAGACAACTTTTTGGGGAATGAAGGAAGCAGACTTAAGGAATCTCTCATTTAAAGTGAATTATTTGAAGAATGTTTCCAAAGAGAGGCTGTTTAATTCTGTTCTTTCTTAAGGTGAAGAAGAAACGACAAGGACAAGAGAGGGGGGAAGAGCTTGGCGACTCTTTAATAAGTTCTGATAGGACGAGCTGTGGGACTAGGGAGAGGGAAAAAGGGAAAAATATGATTGGAGGTGGACTGAAAAGAGGGGATGAAAATTGAATTTCTTAAAGTTAATGTCCCCCCAAGCCGGGGTTTCAGTCTACAATGGTCTCTGTATATTGAACCCCCCCCCCCCCCCCCCCCCCCTCTCCTCACCCACCAAGTTAACACTCTCCATTAATTTTTTTATTTCTTTTTTTTAATTTTTTTTCCCTCTTTCCCCTCTTCAGTAAAGTGAATGTTTTGTAATATATATAGGATTTATTATTTTTTTGTGGACTTTTTCCTCTCGGTAATGTTTGGAAAAATTGGTGGGGCATTTAACAAAATTGGAACTCTAATTAGAAGGGTAGAGCATTCGCTAATTTTCAGTCCAGCTGTTTGTATTTTGCCCGAATGAGAGATGGAATCTACATCCGGCTTCTATCTAAATTAATACATAGTTCAATTGATGTATGTCTCACTGCTTCCTTACAAATTTCTACAATTTTCATCCCTTGTTTCCCAAAATAGTTGTGGTTCAATAGGCAACTTACAAGCCGTAATAATTGCTATTGTAATGAATGTATGGAGACGACATCAGGAACTATTTAAGACATATATTGATTTTCAACCAAGCCGATCGCTTCGTTTTAGTGTGAGAACAATACAAACGAGGTGTGTTCAAAAAATATCAGGAATTTTCCTGAAAAGAACTTTATTTATTCGTCTACATTAATGGTATCTTCCAATCTCCGAAATACTTCTGGAACTCGACTTTTGTTGTTTTTGGCCCAAAATTCACGAACAAGCAATGAAGTGTGAGCAGGTGCAATATCGTAGTGCAATTGTTTCGCCACAAATCCGGGCGTTTTTTTCGAATTGCTTCATGCAAACGGCGTTGTACTTGTAGGCAGTACTCCTTATTGATCGTTTGACCTTGTGGCAAGAACTCATAGTGCACTATGCCGTTAAAATCGAAAAACACAGTGAGGATGATCTGCACATTCGACCGCACTTGTAGAGCTTTTATACCACTCGTAAACCCTAGTTTTACTGATAGCAGACTCACCAAAAGCAATATTTAACATTTCTAAAACTTTGCTGCACTTTATTCCATTCTTATAGCAAAATTTAATCCAAATTCTCTGATCCATTTTGTAAACAAATAAATAATCGCCGATCGTACCAAAACACATGTAACCTTCTTTGACAGCTGACAGCAGACTAAACATCCGGTTTGGCTAACAATGTACAGATACTTTTCAGACATGTTTACCAACACAAGAACGAAAAAATCGCGCCAATCCGACTAATACAACCCGCGAAATTCAAAATTCCAGTTACTTTTTGAACACACCTCGTATACATAGTTATTATGCACTGAGAAAGTATTACACGACTCAACGACGACTTTTTATTAGTACCATATCATATTACCTTATGTTTTTACTCCCTTATTATCTACCATTATTTATATGTTTATTTTTTTCATATCTATCGTTATATTCCTTTTTTTTTATTATTATTATTCTCTTTGTGATATGAGAAAGGGGCGCGTAGTAACCCAAAAATATCGTGAAACAAGATTTATCCGTGGGTCCAAGAAATTTACCGACAAATTTACGAGGTTTATTATTTCACGATTATCCTTGCTTCAATTTTCAGTGCATTATTTAAAAAAATTATGTTACTATTACTGTTTTTTGATAATCTAGACATGCTTTATAACAAGTTTTACTGTTACTTTTTACTTTTCTACGAGTTGCAAAACGAAGCAACAATTTTGGCTATTAGCCTCGGGCCATTTACAGCTTTTCTCTTCTTTCTATCTTCGAGGTAATCTGCAGAAATTACATTCTGTTTGATTGGAAGCGAGTTTCTACTTGTTGCCAGACATTCTATCATCAATTGCAACAGCATTTCCTTAATTTAGCGGTCTACTTCAGGAATTGAACCTGCAACCCTCAAATCATTAAAACAGCATGTCACGTAGATTCTCCCAACTTTGTTAATGAAATTCCATAATATTATTATCGACAGTTGCTTTTCAAGAGAACGTCTCTTCCTCGTCGAATCGAATACTAGTGAACTTTGTTGAAAGTTTCGCCTCAAAAGCGTTTTTTGATTATATTATTGGAGAGAATATAATCCAAGAACGCTTTTATGATGTACGCTATTATAATACTATGAATCATCATGTCTGATGAAGTATTTTGTTCTTTAAGTATTTTCCATGTTCTAAACTTTTCATAGCCCATGGATATTTCTTGCCTCAAGGTGGAAGAGCACAAACAAAAATTGATATTTTTTTTAAACATTGTTTTTGAAAGATAATTGAATATAATAATCAGCTGAGTCTCGACATTTTATGGGATCACTTTATGTTTAAACATGCCATTCACATTAATATGAAGATGGCTGATGTAGTGAGAAGTGATTATTTCGCAGGATGTCAAAAATAAGTTAGTCTGACCTCTCACAGATTTTTTATTTAAGTAAGCTAGCCGGCTTTCGAGGTTTCCCTCATCATCAGGCAGTCTACAAAAGAACATCCTTAATATGTAATATGAATAGCAAATAAATAATAAAAACACAATTTTTGATAAAACATACCTGATAAAAATTTGAATAAACTAAATAATAAAAATATAAATAAATAAAAATCTACAACAAACATTAACAATTTAAAATATCATGGATGGGGACAGACGAGTTATTCCTGTCCACCATCTGAGTCACAACTGGGAGAACGGTGTACGTGAGACCGGACAAACCTCCCATCCCCTCTTTAGAGTTGAGGAGGGGGGACTCTCTCTTCCTTCTTTCCAATTTTATTTCGATACTTTCCAATGTATCCATTTTTCTACCTTTTTGGACATGATGCAGTAATGAGACTGAACCGGCCTCATGTCCTGTGTTCTGGAGGTGTTGGAAAAATTCAGAGTCGCCCCTCCTCAAATGCTCCCTCACTCTAGTCCTCAGCTTCCGGCCCGTCTGCCCAAGATAAAAACATTCACAGTCTTTACAAGTAATCCTGTACACGCCGGATTTGTCAGGGAGGTCCACACGATCTTTGGTTTTTGAGAGCATCCCCTTAAGAGAAGTCCTACTTTTGAAACCCACATTCACGTCATCTCCCTTTATTATCCGAGATAATTTCTCAGAGAGTCTAGGGAGGTACGGCAGAACACACCAGCCACCCCCGCCATCCCTCTCCTTAGTTTGGTTACACCCTCCGTACACTGACGTTACCATTTTCTCCTCCGTCTTTCTTTTCAATATACGTTCTACCAGGTCGGTTGTGTAACCATTAACGACGGCGAGGTGTCTGATGTGCTCCAACTCTCTTTCGTAGGAGTCACGGGAAACAGGGAGTTTGAGTAGTCTGTCTATGAAAGAGTGAAATGCTGCATGTTTATGTTTTGTGTGATGAGATGAACTGTTTGGTATTAATGTTTCTGTACTGGTGGGTTTCCTGTAAATGTCGAAGGTGTAGCTCTTGTCCTGTTTTGTAATTTGTAGATCTAAATAATTGATACTATTGTTTTGTTCTAGGTCTATGGTGAATTTTATAGTGTCTGTAAGTGAGTTTATGTAGTCGTGTAAGCTGTTTAGTTCAGTATTGGTTCCCGTGAACTCCACCAAAATATCATCCACGTACCTCGTCCAGAGCGCTATTTTGTGGAAATGTGGGTTTCTGGGGTTCATTATAAACTCCCTCTCCAACCAATCCATGTAGACCTCCGCTGCTAGAGGACTAAAGGGGGAGCCCATGGGTGTTCCCATTTTTTGGTGATAAAATTTATCCTTAAATTTGAAATAATTTTGTTCTAGACAAAGATTTATTAGTGTTGTCAACTCACCCAAGTTTATCAAAAATTGTGTTTTTATTATTTATTTGCTATTCATATTACATATTAAGGATGTTCTTTTGTAGACTGCCTGATGATGAGGGAAACCTCGAAAGCCGGCTAGCTTACTTAAATAAAAAATCTGTGAGAGGTCAGACTAACTTATTTTTGACATCCTGCGATGCCATTCACATATTCTTTCCTTTTGACCACAGATTTTTTAACAGTGAATCCAATTGGCTCCGGGAACAATTCCCTGTCCCATTGCTACTGCGTAAAGTGTTCTATTTGCGAGGATACTGTTAGGAATTGGATCATTTATGATTATCACATGGTCATTTCATGTATTCATTATTGATCCAGGATAACCCCGGAGCAAGGCCCATCTTTGTAACAATATTAGATCTTACTTATTTTTCTATTGAGTTGATTCAGGTCTGTTTATTTTTATTGGAATAACCTGTTTAGTTTGTTTTTAAGTTACTTTCTTGTTCATCTAGAATGATGTTTTAGATTAAGTTAGCACTTGTTGATCTTCTGGTTAATTTTAAAATAAACATTTTGACAAATAGGAATTCATAGAATATTATAGAACAGTAAAACCCTATATAAACCGGGGATCAGAGGGCGCCAGTAGCTTGGAGGTAGCGCATGCTGGCTCACTGAGCTGGAGATCGCGGGTTCGAAATCTGCTTGAGCATGCCGTCTTTCGGATGGGACTTTAGCCGATGGTTTCAAGCCTGTACGATGTTTGATACTCGTTGAAAACGTGAATAAACCTGGGTAGACAAAATTGATGAGTCAAATTGATGAGAGTCGGGCACATCTCCACCAGAGGGACGAATGAGCGCTCTGGTAATAGGTGAAATGACATAGTTAAAGACCGGGCATGAGTCACAATAACTAGCTAACGGGGCTTTAACTACAAGGCCATATCGCCTACTACCAGTGCGCTCTTTCGTCACTCTGGTGGGTTTCGAACCCGCGAAGTTGAGGTCAGTAAGCAAGCACGCATAGCACTGAGGTACCGGCGCCCTCATGTATACAGTTAGTGAGTTAAAATGTAAATATGTGTAAATAGTTGCTTTTATTGATGATTTGATCCAGTCGTTTTCGTTTAGTGATTGTTTGTGAATTGACTTCTTAAAACTTAAGTAATGTTTCTTTAGGGCTGATAGTTATTTTATTAGTTATATAAAGACAGTTGCTTGACTTATGAGCTCAAGGTCGTGGGTTCATAGCCCGACCGAGGCCTTTAGTTTATTTTATCTGGGAGGTAAAATAAAGTTAAGCACGCCGTCCTTCGGATGGGACGTTAAGCGATGGTCCCGAGCCTGTACGATGTAAGGTACTCGTTAAAGACCCCTACTCTAGATGAATAAAAAATTTAGGGTAGGCAAAATTTAGGACTCCCACAGTAGAGTCGGGCTCATGTCCACCAGAGCGCTCTGGTAGTGGGCGATATGACCTCGTAGTTAAAGCCCGGGCATGAGTCATAAAACCTAACCAAACCTAACCTAAAGACAGTTGTGTTTTTTTCTCTCCTCACATTTTGAATTGGTCTGGCCGGGTCATTAGGCGTGTACAACTGGAAAAATAGTAAATAAATAATTACTCACTGTAGTGTTGTTCATTCATGTCACTACCATTTACATTGAAATGTTTGTCTTCCAATTCTTCTGGACCATATGACACGATGGTTATAAAGTTATTTCTGCAACTGGACCTAGCAAAGACAAGTGGAGTGATCTGATTACTATTATCATATAGATGGCGGTGGAGGAGAATTGTTTAAATGATGGAAGTCTTCAGAAGGAGAGAAGGAAGACTGGTGACTGATGTCGATGGTTCAGAGTTAGCTAGAACAGTTGTTTGATCGATATTGCTGAATCTCTTTCAGGTACACGAGGAGTAAGAGTCCACGGCATCCATTCTAGAGCTCTACAAACTGATGAAGTAAATTTAATCTATTCTAGTCTTGCCAAACCGCCTGACATCGTACAGGCTCGGGACCATCGCTTAACGTCCCATCTGAAGGACGGCGTCCTTAAGTTTATTTTATCTCCCAGATAAATTAAGGGCCTCGGCTGGGTTTTGCCACGGCCTTGAGCTCAGTAAGCAAACCTGAAAAAGTCAACTTACACAGAAAAGTGCAATAAACTGAATTTTCAGAGATGCACTTTCTATTAATTGTCTGATAAGTTCAGCAAGCAATGTTTAACGTTGGTTTTCCTACTCTAGAACAAGAAGGATGGTGCCTACCAGATAATCCCCCTAAGATCTATCTAGAAAGATCAATGCCCCATTACCAACACAGCCGCTTATTTATTCATAGGAAAAAATCAGGTCTCTTCCTCTTCGCTATAGATTGATGTTGTGTTCAACACAATCTCAAACCATCCACCAGTCATCCAGTAGGCTATGAAGGGTTTTATTACAACATTGTTGTTAAATTATTGTTTATTAAAAGACTAGCAGGTTTACCCAGCGTTGGCCGGGAATGACTAATAACTAAATAATAACACTAAGCCCTCTCTCAGAATGGTACCATTAACAATTTAAAACGAACTCCCGATTTTAAATGTGTTTCAGAATATATAATAATTGGACCACCGGCGCTATCCTGACCTCTATCTTCATGTAGTTGAGGGGTTGAGAGTTGTATTATTGCGGGGCAATATTTTGTATTATTTGGTACTAATTTATTTTATTACTTTTTTTCATTTATAGTTAGTTATTGTGACTCATGCCTGGGCTTTAACTACGAGGTCATATCGCCTACTACCAGAGCGCTCTTTTGTCGCACTGTTGGATATGAGTCCTACTCTACTGGTGAAGTCCTAAATTGTGCCTACCCAGGTTAACTAGTTTTAGGGGTATCTAACCGAAGATCGTAGAGGCTCGGGGACCATCATTTAACGTCGTATATGAAGGACGGCGTGCTCAAGTTATTTTTACCTCACAGGTTAAAAACCTAAGGGCCTCGACTGAGTTTCGAACCAGGCGGATTATTTATTATATATATTTTTTTTTTGTAATAGATTCTACTTTTTTTTTTCGTATTTTTACTTTTCCAGCTATTCGAAAAGTATAAGGGAAGTTATGTAATCGGTTAGATATTCGATGTTAAGTTTTTACCGGAATTTCAATTTTCGATCCAAAACACCATGGGGACGATACCTATCAATTTTAAACCGAATCGTCTAATATGAAGTGTTAGGCCAGATGAGGGGTGGTGTGGGACAAACAGATGAGGGGGTTGTACTCCCTTATAAATACATATGTATTGAATGACATCACATGAAATTTTATATTTGGATCCAGGACTCAATAAGGACGCCCCCTGTCGATTTTCAACGATATCGGCTGAAGGAAAGAGGAGGGGTGGCCCAACTCAAAAAATAATAACTCAATGTAATGAATGTATCAACACGAAATTTAGTTTGATGATTCAAAAGTCTATTCGTAAGACACGTATTAATTTTCAACATAATCGAATAATTGGGGAAGTACAATGCCGTTGATTCACCGTCGACTTTTTTTTTTTACTTCATTTTTTATAACCGATTCTAAATACTCTAAAAGAATATTCGACTACCTTTCTTTTCCTATAAAAAAGAATATTTTTGAGAGGGTGGGGGTTGGTGTAAGTTTTTCAACAGGTGTTTGTTTTATAACACTGTCCATAACTTGATACTGAAGTTCGCCAAGTTGTCCTATAATATTCTACAATTCAATGGTTGCCACCCAGTCACACCAACTTGGTCTCTACTTTTGATATAATTCAACCCCGCAACCTTCACCCTGGGTCTATGAAAGCTATAAATACCAGTACTTTTTGTCTTTATATAGACCCATCGCCACATTTCCTGTCTAAGCGTATTTTTCTTCTTCTATTTAAAATCTGACTTCTGGAGGGAGCCCATATATGACAGTGAAAAATGTAACTTCTAGTGTGGCCTCGAAACCAGACAGATCTTCAAGAACTATGTGATATGATGATTTCTGCGGGATGTCCAGATAAAGAGGATCGCACCGTCATCGCCAGGGATATCATTATCGAGGTACCTCGTAATTAAGTTATAATTAAGTCCTTCAGACATACGGCCAAATTATATATTAAATTGTTTTTTTTGTAAATATTATATGTTCTTTTTAAAATAAATATGTTACAGTTCTAAGTTTGATTCATTCCATTTCATTCCACTCATGCTTCTTCTAGTTGACAACAGTAATTAATTATTATTAATTACTGGTGACAACTACACATTAGGAACTTGTAAACCGTTCTTCCCGTGAGGAGTGTACTCAGCTATCCAAGGCAATTTTTTATTTAAAGTCGCGGTTTTAATAATTTCCTATATTAATTTTATTTACTAATTAAATTCACTCACACACACTCTCTCTCACGTATAAGAAAGGAGAATTGTTACAATATATAGTTTTTTTTTTTCAAGGTCTTGTCCCAGGATGAACTGTTTGAAGCCTGACTGAATTGTCCAGAGAGAGGTAGATAGGTGTTAGAAGAGCGCATAGCGATTCCGCCTTAATCAAGCCTGGATATTAAGGTTATATTAATCTAGGAAGGGTGGCTGGTGTGGCCCTTATTAAAGTCAACCACCCATCCTGCCTCGTCTACCTGTCTAATTACCCAGGACCAGAGAGCCTTATAGTACAATGGACTCCACACCATCAAAGCTCCTATTTCAGATCTCTCAATCAATGAGCTTTTTTTTTTCTTTCTAAATCAAACCAAAAGACAGAGAAACGTTAGTTTTTGCTCTCCCTATAAACTCAATTTACCGATTTTGTTGAAATCAATAACAATAATATTTCTTTCCGTTAAGCCATAACATGGTAATAGGATACGTCATATGAATGTCACAGGTTGTCAAATAAAATGTAGTCTGACCTCTCACAGATTTTTATTAGTATTAGCTAGCCCGAAAATGAAAAAAAATTGAAATTTGAATGAAAATTTTTATTTTATCAGACTGCCTGATGATGAGGGCAACCTCGAAAGCCGGCTAGCTAATACAAATAAAAATCTGTGAGAGGTCAGACTACATCTTATTTGACAACCTGTGAAATAATCACTTCTCACTACATCAGCCATCTTCATATTATTTTCATATGAATGTATACATTAAGATAGCTTATAAATTAGATAGGTACATAAACAGATATTAACTCTTAGAGACTGGTACACATTGATTCGAATTAACAATATTACTAAAAAATAAAATAAAATTAATAAATAAATATTTGAAAAAATGAGTACAAAATACAGTATAGTTGAAGGCGCCGGTAGCTCAGTGGTATGCGTGCTTGCTCATTGGGTTAAAGGTCGCGGGTTAGTAACCCGGCCGAGGCCCTTAGTTTATTTTATCTGGGTGTCTGTCAGGTACTCGTTAAAAATTCCTATCCTATGTGAATAAAAATTTAAGGTAGGCAAAATTTAGGATTCTCATAGCAGAATCGACCTCATGTCCACCAGAGCGCTCTGCTAGCAGGCGATATGACCTTATAGTTAAAGCCTTGATTCTCTCGCAAATAATTGTGGTAAGGTGTAGTTTTTTTATTTAAGGAGCCGTGACAAATAAAATTGCTGTGAAAACTCAATATTGAATTATTGAGCGATTTTCCCCTATACCACGTGTAACCGTGCAGTCTCGCTAATTGACCTGGCCTAGCTCATGGATAGAAAACTGGGATGCAGCTCCGGTGTAGTGCATCTTGAGCTGACAGTACTTGTTGGGAGAACTTCTTAATTAAATCCCGGATTATATCTACTGGAATTTTAGATATCTTATCCTCCGCGGCCTTGTAAGATCCTCCGTTCTTCTTAATGGTAGAAAACCCATGTCATGTTGCGTATAAGGAGACAATGGTTGCTAACTATTCTCACATTGTAAAGCTCTCTCCAGTAATTATGGTCATTAGTATAAATTACTTTAAACTCAAGATGTCATTACTCTTTGTAATAGTAATTGCGTCAGGGTTTTTTTCTTCTTTTTTTTTCAAATATGATTTAGTTAGTAGTATTACATCTTTCGCAGTCTGGTCAATTTTTGACTGCACACTTTTTTAATTTTAGGTTTTCTTCTCTTAGTAATATCAGAAGATAGTAGCTCAGGAGTAGCGTGTTCATCTATTGAACTCAAGATCGTGGGTTCAAACCCGGGTGAGGCTTTTAGATTTTTTATCTGGAAGGAGGAGACATTAAATGGCAGTTTTGAGCTTGTACTCGTTACTCTTCTCCCTCTCCCCTATTAAAATTTGGGTTATCGAACGGAGAATTGAGATGAACGATTAGGTCAGTTTCCAATGGCCTAAAGTCAGCCTGTTCCAAAAACTTTCATGGGAAAAGGTTAGTATAACCTTCCTTTTCTTCCCCAATTCTACTCAACAAATCCCAAATTTCAAGATTCTTAAGATTTCTTCTAGATGTTCATATTCTAAGGAGCATACAAACTTTCCGCTATACCCGTGGTTGATAAACTCTTGAAAAAACACTTGTGTTTACTTGAAAAAATTATTGTCTATCATTCAGGTATTAATAGGATTCCTCAAAATACCATAGCTCCAGTTTCAGGATACCTGTAAAAGCAAAAAAAAATAATAATAAATAAAAAAATAATTGAGGTCTGAAGTTCCATTGTTTTTTGGTCAGAACCCCATTTTTGTTAACTTATTGAGTTGAAACGTACAAAGCCTAGTATTTGAATTGTGAATGTATAATTTTATCTCAGTCGGTTCTCATCCTTTGTATTTTGGAGTCTGCTAGATGGTCTATCGTTATCAAATTTGCACAGAATTTTATATTTTTCCTGTAACGTATAAACAACAGGGAATCAGGTTTGGGGGGGGGGGGGGGGGGGGGGGTATTTGTGTAAAGAATAGAAATAGTTTTGACCCCCCCAGCTGTATGAAGTATAGGGGAAATTATTTATGTAATCGGTCAGAAATTCGATATGGAGTTTTCACTAGAATTTCATGTTTTTCAACTCTCACTCAAGTCCAAAAATTTTAAAAAATGTCGTCGGTGAATTGTGAACGAAACTTAATTTTGTGTGAATTCATTCATTACATCGGCAATTATTAGGGTATTTGAGTCGTCGCTTCTCTGGCCCCACCCTTCTCTTTGACTGATAAAGGGTTTGAATTTAAATATAAAATAGTTATTGGAATTTTTGAGTTGAGCCCTCTCTGATTCCTCTCTACCCTTAGCTTGATTAATGCCGTCCTTACAGAGCTTTGAATTTACTTATGAAATTTGGTGTCAATATTACAACGGCAGCTTTTGTATTAAGCCTCCCCCCTAAACCAGCTTCCTTTTATCGATTTGCCTGAAAATCAATTGGTGTAGTCCTTAGAAAGTTCTGGAAAAGCATATTTGTGTCGATACATTCATTCTGTCGCAAGTTATCGTGTTCACAGACAGATTAATTTTTGGAATCAGGAGGTCAGAAAAATATAAAGTAGGTGAGTCTGTGAACACAATAACTCCGAATAGAATAAATATATCGACACGAAATTTATAAGTGATTCCAGAACCCCTTAAGGGATTGAGGGAGAGGGGGGCTTAACAAGAAATAATAATTTCTAAGTTGAGGAACGCGGACATATTGTGGAAACTTGTAATAAATAAATAAAACAAACTTATTTTTTGAAATATTGTCTATTCCACTAAAGATATATATAAATATATAACTACCGGTTTCGGCTTTATACCATCGTCAGGTCGTTATCGTTAATAACTAGACCTGACGATGGTATAAAGCCGAAACCGGTAGTTATATATGTATACATATATATCTTTAGTGGAATAATCAATATTTCAAAAAATAAGTTTGTTTTATTTATTTATTTTAGAAACAATAATATCTACCATAATGGAAAAACCCTATTGGTTTGAGACGAGGGAGGAAACTTAATTATTTCGTTCTGGGCAAGTACAATGCCGATGATTCACCGACGATGTTTTTTTCACTACTTTCCTTCAGTTTCTGTGTCTATATGATCGCCTGTAGAGAATTTTTCATGTTAAAATGGCCGAGTTGGTTAGAGTCAATGAAGAGAATGTGGGGGATGCTTCATTTTCAGTAGTGCTTTAGCCATTTTCAGCCCACTTTAATTATACTGTAGTTAGTTATTATGACTCATGCCCGGGCTTTAACTACGAGGTCATATCGCCTACTACCAGAGCGCTCTTTCGTCCCTCTGGTGGTCATGAGCCCAAGTCTACTATGGGAGTCCTAAATTTTTATACACCTATAGGGTAGGGGTCTTTAATGAGCACCTAACATTGTACAGGCTTAGGACCATCCGAAGGACGGCGTGCTTAAGTTTATTTAACCTCCCAGATAAAATAAACTAAGGGCCTCGGCCGGGTCACGAACCCACTATCTTTAGCTTTAATTATACGAGGTACTGTATGTGGTGGGCGGGGAAACCTTAGTTGCTTTACAAATAATATCACTTCTAAATTATTTCGTGTTCTAATTGTTGTTTGTTTGTTTTTGTGACCCCCTGGGCTTCAAATACTAGGTCATATCGCCTTCTACCAGAAAGCTTATTCCCCCTCCGGTGGACAAGAACTCGACTTAGTTAGGGTAGAAGGATTTTTAACGATTTACATGATATTGAACAGGCCCGGGGCTCCATCTTTTAACGTCCCTTCCAAAGGATGGCATGCTCAAGGTTTTCTTTACCTCCTAGATAAAAAAACATTTCGAACCCGCGATCTTGAGCCGAAAGTGTCCCGAAATATTGTCAATGGAAGGAAAAAAAACATCTCTAGAAAAAAATGACGGAAAAAATCATTATACTCGTTGGTTAGTTATGACTCATGCCCTTGCTTTAACTACGAGGTCATATTGACTACTATCAGAGCGCTTTGTAGTCCCTGTACCGGCGCTCTCAATTTTACTTGTGATTAACTCAATAATTTTCCAATATTTTTTTGTACATATTTTAATCATTGTATTGAGCTGCTTAGGCATCATGCAACTGGTTGTGTCAAAAAAAAAAAAAAAAAAAAAATGATCAGAAGAGCTTACCAGGCGCGTCATGGCGTGTTTGTTTCAAATAGGAGAAAACGTTGGTTCTATTTCAATACATTTTTGTAAAAATGTTTAAATAAATTATTAATTGTTTTTCTTTTTGTTCACAGGTGAGGACTACATTAGGATGATGCGTTTAAGTTTAACATAAACTGCTGATAAAAACAGGTTAGAACAACATCATCGTAATTTTTATCCTTTATGAGATAATTTGGATTCTTCTAAACTGCCTTAATTTTGCCTCAAATCCAAAATTTCCGTGAGTACGTCTGTGTAAACGATAACCACCTATAAAATGAACAATATCGAGATGCAATTTTGCATGTAGATCCAGAGACCTATATGAACGAACTTGTTGATTTTTATCCTAAGGGATGGGGGGGGGGGGGGGGGGGGGGGGGGCAGGCATAACTTGTGAACTGTTATAACTGTAGATGGATGTATTAATATGAAATTTTATTTGCGGATCCAGATGCCCATAAGGACGACACCATTGTGTCGAAGGCAAGGGAAGGCTCAACTAAATAATTTTAATAAATATCGGTGTTATAATTTATCAAAACGAAATTCAAGGATTGAGAAGCCCCTGAAGAAGGGTTTAGAGAAGGGATGGGCTTACTAAGTCCCGCCGAATGGATCAATGCGGCCCGGAGAAAGATTCGAAAGAGCCTTTTTCCTTCTAATAGTTAATTTTAAAGAGAATAATTTTATATTTATAGCCATTAACAGTATACATACAGAGGAAATGTTCAATCCGAATAAGTTAGTGCCAGATTTAACATCAATGGCGGGCTCTAACAGCAGTTAACCATTCATAAAATATATTTTCATATTATATCTCAAAACTCGATTTTATTAGGCATTAGGCTAGATATACTAGAGTCTCTGTCAATTCGATATTAGAAATTTTGTTATAAATTTTGGTTGTATATTTTCATGAGAATATGGTAAAACATTCCTCATACAATTGTAGAATTCCTTAAACTGTCGATTTGATTTATTGAGTACTTTTACTTCTCCGGCTATACGATGTATAGGGGAAAATATGAAATCTATGAAAAATTCGATGCGGAGTTTTCAACTGAATTTCATGTTTTCCGACCTCTAGATTCCAAATATGAAATAAAAAAACATGTCTGTGTGTGTCTATGAACACGATAACTCCCGGTAGAATGAATGTATCGACATGAAATTGTATATGTAACGAAACACCTATTGTTTTTCAGGCAAATCGGTCAAAGGGGAGAGGGTTAACTCAAAACCGCTAATAACTGCCGTTGTATTTAATGTATCGACACAAAATTTCATTTGTAAATTCAAAACCCCAAATGGACGACACTTATTCATTTTCAGCTGAAAATGATCCCAGTAACTGCTGATGTAATGAATTAATCAATACAAAATTCAGTATGAGCATTAAAGAACACCTATGTAAGACAACTGTTCAATATTATCGCAAAAAGTCGAGCGATTTTGGAGGGGGAGCGAAAAGTTAATTGATTAATTCGTTCTCTGGAATTACATTGCCGGAGATTCACCGAGGACCTTTTTTTATTGGCACTATTTTAAAAGAAACAAAAAAAAAACTATTTTCAAGATACGATTTTCTTGCAAAATATCTATCAAAATTATATTTTTGCTCTATTATTTTTAAATCGAGAATAGCTGTGTTTTATCACTGACCATTTACCAAAAATGTTATCACCTTTTACCCCGATAACAATGTTGAGTTTACATTTCACTATACACCAATAGTTTATGCGTTAATCAGCCATAAATATGAACTATGTGCTTCATGGTAGTTAAACTTCTTAATGACACTATTTTTATTTTTTTTAAATCCTCTAAACAGTACCAATGTTATGTATCTACTATCTATTTTCTATCTACTTTTTGGCCCGCATAACTCTGGCCTACATCTAAACATGCTTGCTCATATCTGGTTTAGAGAGAGTGTGCTAACTTAGTTGCTTGTATACAATATGAGCTGGGGAT
This sequence comes from Aradus depressus, assembly GCA_963662175.1. Lineage (NCBI taxonomy): Eukaryota > Metazoa > Arthropoda > Insecta > Hemiptera > Aradidae > Aradus > Aradus depressus. Next base: position 13,828,251 of record OY759214.1, on the reverse strand, counting down.
GTATATTGTCGGTGATTCGCCCACGACTTGTTTTTACTATATTGCCTCCTATATTTTTTTATGCTAATGAATGCGGTATAAAATCTCGGGCTAAGAAGGAGAGGTATCATATGCGATGGAGAGTTTGAAGCTTCTTTATCTAATATATTTTCACCCTGTTTTTCTCTAGGGCCTTACTTGTTTTTCTTTTCCCCTCCGAAAGAGTTTTCAAGGCCCCCTCACTTATCTCTTAATTTTTTACTTGACCCTAGTATAGAGATAAATTTCTAGTGTTTTTTTTGTTTATTGTTGATTTTTTTCTTTTTTTTTTTAATTTTTTGTTTGCCGACCTCCGGTGGAGGCCACGACACCCGTTCGCCGAGTCGTCGGGAAAGAGGGCTTCACAAGTTTATTTATTGAATAGAAGTCTATTGCTGTGGTCGGATAGGAGCAAAACCTCCAGCCCACCTTCATTTTACTGGCGGCGCTGCTTGGAGCGTCGAAAGAGCTCGGGGTAAATGTTGGGCGCTGCCTGGCTGTACTATGGTGGGGTGCCGGGGGCGACAACCGGCGGCGTGCCTGCAGTCGTCCCCGGCGCAGGGTCAGAGTGCATTCTTCTTTCTCCGCCAGGAGGCGACAAATCAGCTGAAAACTGGGTAGCCAGTTTCCGTCACCAGCTGCCACAGTTCGAGTCCCAGGTACGATCCTATCCCAAGTATCAACTCCACCCTAGGCCGTTGTACAGCGGACATTCGAGGACCAATGTTCGGCAGTCTCGACTCCGCCTCTCGAACGGTTGTTCTTCCTCTTAAAGAAGAACAACCCGAATTTGTTGTATTTTCCTAAATTTCAAGAGCAACAACTCGATGGTTTCATATTTAACGTACTAGGAAAAAATAAGAAAAGTTTTTTTTTTTCTTCTGATTTATGACTTTTGCCCCCGTTATTCCGAGCTTAAACTAGTTTGAACTTTTTTCTACTTAGGTTCCATTAACGTAGGGAGGGTTTTTACCATAATTACAAACGAATAGAAATTATTTAACTATATGTATATATTTAAATTTGATAGAGAAAAATTACTCATAGGTACCACATTTTACGGTTCATATTGTTCCCTCTCGCGCGTCCATCCCCAACGTTATAACTTTTAAACATAATTCCATACGAAAGTTAGTACCAGTTAGTTTAAAAAAGATTCGAAGACAGAGCCGGTGTTATTAAACTAAAAAATATTGGTGGCTCCAATATATGCAACAGTTGGAGAAGTTGGAGACATGTTTACTTCCCCAGTTATACCAAGTATAGGGGAGGTTATGTAATTGGTCAAAAATTCGATTTTGAGTTTTATCGGAATTTCATGTTTTCCAATATCCTGATTCCAACAAAAAGAAAAAAAAAAACAGTCAATTTGTGTCCGTGTGACACAATAACTCCCGACTTGAAATGTTATATTTGTATCCAGAAGCCCATAAGGACGACATCTACTGATTTTCAGCACTAACGGACAATTGGTTTTGGAGGGAGAGCGAATATTTAATTAATTCGTTCTGGGGAAGTATTTTATCGGTGATTTACCGACGGCTTTTTTAAACTTCTGTGTGGTGTACTCTGAGGTTATAAATTAAAAACGTAGTCCGACCTCTCACAGATTGTATTAATTGTACCAGCCGGCTTTAGGGGTTGCCCTAATCTTAGGCTGAAGTTCATCATATTCAAATTTGAAATATGCACTCTCGGTGGAGGAAAATGTATGAAATTTATCTGCCCCTCTCTATTTTCCAAAATGCATAAACAAAACTTAAAAAAAAAAATATTTTTGTGCTTATGAACGATGATTAATTTTTATTTTGGATAACTGAAATAATAACGATACCGCATTTTTTATGTTGGAATAACTTTTTGATACTTTCTTATGTCATAGGTTTAATTAAATTTTAATTATGTACTTTTCCATGGAACTTCTTATGTACGAACGGAGTCACGCTTCCAGTTTTTTTTTTTTTTTTTGTTTTTTTATTATGCTTTTTCATTACTCTGGAAATAGTGTATAAAATGTTCACATTTTTCAACGTTTGATTCATTCAATTCTCCTCCTTTAGAAATGTCTTCATTATTATTTCATCTTGATAATAGCTGCGGGTCAGAATGAGTGTAGTAGTAGGTAGTAGAAAGAATTCTCAACTCATTGACTGGAGCACACGTGGGTAGATTGCTATGAATGGGTTTACAAATTTAAAAGACAGTTCACTGACAGATAGTTGTGGGAACCTCCGCCAGATCTCTCTCCTTCCTTGTGATACTACCGTCCTCTCCCGACCAAACCGGATACTAACAGTTGCCTCTTCATTTCCACTGGAATATTTTATTATTTGATTGTAGCATTTATTTTTTTAATCCATTTTCTAAAATATTTATTTTGCTTATAAACTGTCTTTAATATTTATATTTAATAAACTTATTTATTTTTTTTCTTTCCTAATTGTAGTTTAATTTGTATTTAATGCTGAAGCGAGTACTTAATATGCGTAATAAATTTATTATTATTATTTTTTTTTTAAGTGACTATCCAATTAAATGAATAAAATATGCGAGAAAACTCATTTAGAAAAAAAATAGAAAACTAATTTTTTGTGTTTTTGTATGTGTGTTTTATTGGTTTTTATTTTTAATTGTTTTAATTATATAAAACAAAAAATAATTAATAATATTTGGTTGTGTTTATTGATTATTTAAGATGAAAATAAACGAAAAAAAAATATCTTCCCCAGGTGAGGCTCGAACTCACAACCCCGGCATAGCTACGACATACTGATTATAAGTACCGTGCGCTAACCAATTGCGCCACTGGGGAACACATTCTTTGGGCCACCACACTATAGTTTCCAACTAGGCATTTTTCAAAATGATTTTGACTACAGGATTACTCTTTTTGCTGCGCTGGGTGGGGAGCGAGAGCGTTAGTACCGCTGGTGAGTGACTTCTACCAACTAAAAAAAACTAAAACAAAAATAGATCTACGTAGAAAGATATTGGAGCACCTAGGGACCTAAGCATAGGATGCTTAGGTCCCTCGGTGCACACATCATTTCACCCAGCCTAATTATGTTATTGCAATTTTTATTTTTATTTCAGTCTTATTGTTGATAAAAGTGTAGTTCAGTAACCTAAAAAAATAAATTTTGAATGTTATTAAGAATTTAGTAAAATAATTTTCTAATTAGTTTATTTTCCACAAGTATTCATTTTAATTTTGTTATTAATTGATTTTTTAAAAAATAGTGGAGATGTATTTCGTAGTCTGGAGCAGGCTATTTGCTTGCGAAATGTAAATAGGGTGCCACATACTGGGTTACATTCTCCCGGGTCACAACACAACATGGGTTAGAACACATTCCACGCCCCTTCTCTCCTCCTCTTTGTTTTCGACATTCTTCTCTGGAGCACGATAACATTTTTCCGTGAAAAGGTTTCCTATTATTTATTTAATTTCAAGCAGAAGGAATTAGGGCAAAAGTCGTCAAACCCTGGGCTTATGGTAAATTAACTTACATATTATAGTCACGTATATTATTATTAATGAAACATAATATGGTAATTGCATACGACCTTAGAATATAGAACATGTGAGTTAAATAAGAATAAAATAAATAAATAATAGAAGAGTTAGTTATTGTGACTCATGCCCGGGTTTTAACTACGATCGCTTACTATCAGAGCGCTTTTTTGTCGCTCAGGCGGACATGAGCCCCCGACTCTTCAGTGTGAATCCTAAATGTTGCCTACCCACGTCTATTCTCCAAGGATAATAGGGGTCTTTAACAAGTACTTAACGTCGTACAAGCTGAGCACCATCGCTTTATGTCCCGTAATAAATAAAGTAAACAATAAATCCATTTTGATAAAAGGTACAAAAGTAACAATGATGAGAATGAATTGTAAAATAAAAAAATAAAATACGATAAATGTCTATCTATTTTATATTAAAGCGAGTATAACTTTATGTCAGATATTATGTAATATGAATTTAAATTGGGAAATAAATGTAAGTAATAATAGTGATTAAGAGAAAAAATGAAGAGTAATAATATTATTAAAAGAGAAAAAATAAATAAAGTTAATAAATAAATATGTTGAATATAAATAAGTATATATACATTGCATGCTGTGTTTTAAGGCGCTGATCGCATCGACTATGTGCGAGGCATCTTAAAAGGTAGCTAGCGGTAATTTTATGTTAAGCCCCTTAATCACCCCTCTCGTTCAAAATTTTGAAAAATCCCTCCCCAAAATGCGTATCTACATTGGATAAGCATTTGAAAGTCGGCTGGAGCTTTTTTTATCGAGTTAAGGCGGGTTTTCCTAGCCAGCGTTTGTAATACGCAACGTGAACTGAATAGGGAATTTCACGTCGGCAGGAGCGTATTTTTTATCAAGCTGCGCATTTCTGTTTTCCTAGGGAATGTTATATTTCCCAGTAGTATTTAAAAATTTTGTGACGATGAACCGTTTAGGACCAAAAAAGCTAAAAATATTTGCTCTTTTGCTATTAAAAAAACGTTTGGCGGAGGAGGATGAAGAAGTAAGAATACTGCAAAGTTGCGTAAACAGAAAAGCTATCAGCAATGTGTTTTTAAAACGAGAAGAAGAGGGAGCTTTTAATATATTGATTAACAAGCATTTGCTTGACGAAGTTGAGAAGTTTAAAAGCTATTTTAGATTGACCCGTGACCAATTTAATTCGATCTTGAATGACATCATAGAGGACCTGCATACTAATCCCTGCAATAGAGTCATGGCACCAATAAGTCCTGCTGAAAAACTGGCCGTTACTTCAAGATAAAAAAAAAATTTTTTTGTTGACATAATTTTATAAAAAATACTAAAAACAAACAACCACTATCAGTAAACTATCACAAAATATATCAAGACACGCCTCGTACAACGCAATAGACTCCTCTGAATGCAGTCGGTCTTACCACGCTCGACGTACAACGCTGGCGTGGAACGTATTGCGCTCCGTAGGAGAACACAAACACTAAATTCGTATTAGGTAGTGGCGTTTTTGCTTGGATATATTCATTCTATCTAGTTGTCTTCACAGACACAAATACTAGGAATCTAGAGGTAGGAAAACATGAAATTCCTTCAATTTTTTCACCGATTACATACCTTCCACTATACTTCGTATAGGTGGAGAAGTAAAAAAGAAGTTACTACTATTGTTGTTAAACTTTTTGTGTATTGAGTAGAGGAGAGGGAGAGGGGCGGTGAGGGGTGGGGAGGGGTGGGGGTGTGTTCTAAAGTCTAAAGTAGGTGGAAGTGGAAGAAAGTTGCCGTTTGGTGTTTGAATTGATTTTGTGCTTCTTTGTCTATTTTCCATGACCGCACTCTCTCTATTGATCCTGTTGGCTCCTTGAAATGTTTGATCTCCAAGTCCCACTCACTCACTCACTCTCTAATTATTTACACCAAGAATCCCCCCTCCCCTCCCCTCAGACAGTTCTGCTCTTTACCTTTTTAGACTGTTTTTTTTTTTTCATTTAGAAGCTGACTGATTAAAAAAATCAAGTAAATCTGTTCAATAGTCTCAGTTGAACTTTTTCATGGTGTTTGTTCGGGTTTCAGGTTTGTGCTTTCAATGCTTGAAACTCTTGCAAGCTAACGCGTTTCCTGTTCCAAGATAAATAGATAGCTAAGATAAAAACAGACAGACTCTCTATTGTCTTCCATCCCCACCTTATTGCCTTTTGACAGCTTTGTATACAGTTTTTATTTACATTGGATTATGTTGACACTTCTTATTCCAACAATATATAGAAAGTAACGCTCATTTTGACTCTGGAATAATATAAATCTTAATTTTTTCTGTTAATCACTATTATAACTTGCATTTAATTTCCTATTTCAATTCATATTAATCTCTGAAGAGCAACTGCATTAAGTATAACTTCATTTGTAAAGATAATCTTGACATATATTTTATATATTTTTTATCTTATTTTATTCCTCATTTTAGTTTTCTCTTTATTTGTCTAGAAGTTTTTTTTTTGTTTTTTTTTTCAGTTTTATTTGTTTAACTTATATGTAAGTATATAATATATAAGAGGGCGCCGGTAGCTCAGTGGTATGCGTGCTTGACTTCTGAGCTCAAGGTTGTGGGTTCGTAGCCCGACCGAGGCCCTTAGTTTATTTTATCTGAGAGGTAAAATAAACTTAAGCACGCCGTCCTTCGGATGGGACGTTAAGCGATGGTCCCGAGCCTGTACGATGTCAGGTACTCGTTAAAGACCCCTACCCTACGTGAATAAAAATTTAAGGTAGGCAAAATTTAGGACTCCCACAGTAGAGTCGGGCTCATGTCCACCAGAGTGACGAAAGAGCGCTCTGGTAGTAGGCGATATGACCTCGTAGTTAAAGCCCGGGCATGAGTCATAAATTCTAACCTAACCTATAATTATAATCTATGATTGAACAACTGAACGGTAATTATTATATCATATTATCATATCATATTATGATATAATCATTACCGTTCAGTTGTTCAATCATAGATTTTTCAATTGAATGGAGGGCACAGGTAGCGTTCTAGCCTACTGAGCTCAAGATCGCCAGGAGGAGGCCCTTCGGAGCACGCCATATTAATAACAATCCTATTAAAATAAATAAATACTTGAAAATATTTGAGTACAAAAATAATAATACTAATAAATACAGTAGATACATTTTTTAATTTAACAAAAATTATGATAAATATTTTTTGATTAATCTCCCGGAAGTGCCATTATCACGACGATATTTCGAAATGTTCTTACGGTCCTGCATCAGAATATATAAAGCCGGGCTCATGCTCACGAGAGTGATGAAAGAGCGCTGTGTTAGTCGGCGATATGACTCAAAGTTAAAGATCGAGCATGAGTGACAATATATAACTATATTTATCCCCAAAGAAAAGTTAAGTATAGATGTATTTACATATACAGTCTGGTCGAGTCAAGAGGCTGGATATAAAATGACTGATACCATATATGACATTTTCTTATAATTTATACAATGTTTTTAGTGTTTATTGTATTTGTTTTACTTTGATAAGGTTGAACACCTGCGGTGTAAAGGTTGCCGACCCTGCATTTTAGAACCCCCATCTCTTTTCCGCATTTTCCTAAAATCCCGCTTGAGTTAGTTAATGTGATTTGTGCCCGGGCTTTAACTATGAGGTCATATCGCCTACTACCAGAGCGCTCTTTTCTCCCTCTGCTGGAGATGAGCCTGACTACTGTGGAATTCTAAATTTTGCCTATCTAGGTTTAGTTACCTAGAGTATGGGATTAACGAGTATCTCACATCGTACAGGCTCGGGACTATCGCTTAATGTCCCATCCGAAGGAGGCCATGCTCAATGTTTTTACTTCACAGATAAAAAAACCTAACCTCAGTTCAGTAGGGAAGCAGACTACATCTGAGCTACAGCGAGGTCATATCGCCTACTACGAGCTTTAATCACTCTGGTGTACTTGAGCACCCTCTACTGTGGGAGTCCTAAATTTCGCCTACCCTTAATTTTTATTCACATAGGTCAGGGGTCTTTAATGAGTACCTGACATCGTACAGGCTCGGGACCATCGCTTAACGTTCCATCCAAAGGACGGCGAGCTTAAGTTTATTTTACCTCCCAGATAAAATAAACTAAGGGCCTCGGCCGTGTTTCGAACCCACGATCTGGAGCTCAGAGGGAAAATCCTGTAGATATATTCTATTAAAGAAAGAATAATAATAAATTGCGTTTAAATGAACCTCTCAGTATGTCCATCAGAGCCAACAGTTCGTGGTACGGAAAAGGTCAAGAGTCTGATCAACGGTGATTACTTAAATTTAGGTTTTCTCAAATTTCTCTTTTTTCCTTTCTCATTTTTGAGGGGTTCATTAAACATTTGAAGGTGGGGCGAGGGGTTGAGAATTGGTTTTTCGGCAGGCCTGGCCTTCTCTAACGAGGAAGGTGTGAGAATTGACCCAGATATCTGGTTTTACCTCCCTCAGCGGGAGAGCTCTCCGGAACCCGCCTCTCTTGGATTCGATGGAATTCTCACGACATCATTAGTGTTGTAATGGCACTGCATGCCAGACAACCCTGGTATCTACAAATGTTAATGTCTAACGTTGTACTCTGGTCTCTCTGCAAAGGCATTGTCGAATAAATCCAATTATCATTCAATAGTGTTCACTATTGAAGACAGAGCTATGTCTAAGAACAACATTTTTTTGCCATTATCCGTGTAAATGAGTCTTTCCTATACTGTATTATGGTATACCTTTCCCTTTTTAGAAATTCTTTCTCCGGAAACAGGTGTCGATAAACTGCGGCCCTCGAGCATTATCGGCATTTAGATTTATCTGTGATTTATGAAATTTCCTTATAATAAATGCACATTATGCGGCTCGCAAGTGCAAAACCTTTGTCGACATAAATTCTAAAAAAAAAAAAGCACGAACATTTTTAGTAATCCCCCCCCCCCCCCCCAGAGGCATGGACGTCCTCGAGACGATGGAAATGCAAAGAAACGTTCGGGGGCTTGTGCCTGATGAATCATCAGCTGTGGGAAGAGCCCAGAGTGATCAGTGACATTCGGAAACTGCTGTGAATAGTAGTTGATAACTATTATCAACTACTTATTTTTCTGCAAGTAAGGGTTTTTCAATTGTCCAATATTTTTCACATTTGAAGTTTATTTTTAACAATTAGATTATTGTAATGCATTTGTTAGTTACGTTATTACCTGATGATGCAGAAAATGAGAAACCTGTCGTGAATTAAAACACATTTTAACAAGAATACAATTACTTTTATTCACTTTATAATAGTTCACAATATTGACCTAATGTAGGGGGTCCTTAAAGAGTACATAGCTCCGAAGGACGGCGTGCCCAATGTGTTTTCACCTCCCAGGTAATGAATCTAAGGGCCTCGGCCGTTTTTCGAACCCTCAATCTTGAGCTCAGTAGGCTACCACTCTACCTCTGAGCTACAGGCGCCCTCTCACTTTGTACTATAGTTAGTTATTATGACTCATGCCCGGGCTTTAACTACGTCATATCGCCTACTACCAGAGCGCTCTTTCGTCACTCTGGTGGACATGAGCCCGACTCTACTGTGGGAGTCCCAAATTTTGCCTACCCTAAATTTTTATTCACCTAGGGTAGGGGTCTTTAACGAGTATCTGACATCGTACAGGCTTGGGACCATCGCTTAACGTCCCATCCGAAGGTGCTTAAGTTTATTTTACGTCCCTGATAAAATAAACTAAGGGCCTCTGTCGGGTTTCGAACCCACGATCTTGAGCTCAGAAGGCAAGCATGCATACCACTGACCGGCGCCCTCTCTATACTATATATTTATAATATTAAAAAAAAAAATATATATATATATATATTTTAAACTATATATAAATATATAGTTTTTTTTTTTTTTCTGACGAATATGACAGTGGCTTGAGGGGTTCGTACAATTTTTTTTCAAACTCCCAAGGGGTTGATGAGAAAAAAGTTCGGGAAATCTTGGTGCACTAGGACTGGAATGAATGAGGGTTTGGATGATGAATGAGTGTTCAGATTTCTCTCTTAGAACGTTATCGGCCGTGTTGTTCGTTGGTCTATAGCAGGCTTTCGCAAAATCCTTCGTCCTTTGGAAACCCATAAAAGACTATGAATAGGACCGTAGATCATACATTCCTTACTTGGTAAACACTTTCAATTAAATAATTAATTTATTGAGAAAGGTTAATGTTGTATAAATTGTTCCATGGAAGGCGTGCGCAAATTTATGTTATTTCTCTAATTTTGTATACTTTTTATTGCCAAAAATGATACTGAGTAACCGAGAAATAGGAATATTAAAACTTCATATTAAAAATGATACATACTAAACTCGGTGGGGTAACTACACATCCGCAGTGCGGTGGTGCCTGGACCTCTATGTCCAGAGCCGATGATATATTTTTTTTATGAAACTTGGGATATAAGTTCCGTTTGGCATGCAGATAGTCCCATTTCAAATGTTGCAGAATCTGGTAATAATTAAGGGTATTAAATTAACCTAATTTAACAATTAGTGATTTTTTTTTGTGAGGAAATTTTGAGAAATTGTCATTTTCATTTTAAGAGTCCGTAAGTTCTCTGGAGGGTAATTTCAAGATTCGCCCCTATCTGAGTTTGTACAATTTCGTGAAGAATATAAATGTGGAAAATTGGAACCATTTTCTTTTTTTGGGAGGATTTTGTTATCAGTAAAATTTTGTTTTCTTCAGGAGGTAGGCTTTCTTTAAGAGCCTGTAATCTAATCTCTTATCCCTGGTTTAATACCGAAGTATGTATAAATAAAAGGATGCGTTAAAATGTATTTTTGCAGTATTTCTTTTGAATTCGCTGACATGAATTATGTGTTATTAATTGTGTTGTGTGTCGTCCTTTCGGCCCCTTCCGTGTTTTCAGCCAAAGGTGAAGAATTGGTTGACTTGATAATCAGCGATGCCAACAAGGATATAGCTATAAACAATTTGGACTCGGTAAAAATTCCAGATTTTTCTCTACGTATGTACATCTGGTCATTAGAATTGACTGATGGAATTATGAAAAATTTTGCAACTTTTCAACGGATCCGAAATGTTACTTTAGAACAAATTGTCGAACTCAACAAAAAGACCTTTACACTCAAAACAAGCATTGGTCTGTCCGATTTAGAAATAAGTTACAGTTACGAATATCGTATATTTTTCGTTGGTAAAAAGAATCGTTTGACGGCTCGCTTGAATTCCAACGAGTTGGAAATTTCAACGAAGATTCTAACATCAGCTATTTTAGACTTGAGAAAAAACTGTGAAGTAAAATTGGAGAGTGTTTCTGTTGTAGGTTTAAGCGATTTAAAAGTTACCTTTGAACGTAACAATTGGCTTACCTCGCTTGCTAAGCGTACGATCGAATTTACATACGTTAAGATATTTTCAAGACTTGTTAAGTTAAAAATTAACTCACAAATCGATGAAATATTGAGCCTTCTCCCAAAAGATAAACTTAAAGATCAGATTTGTAAGTATGTTAATTTAAAGTTATTATGAACACAAAAATGTTATGGTTCAATTTTTTTTTGTGCAACAAAATCAAATAAATTGTAAATATTTATATGGAAAACTAATAATAGTTTACTTATAGTTTCGTGCTACATATTTCTTATGAACGACATCGAAGTTGACATTCAATCGTAAATAAACACTGTTACCTGTAAATAAACCGTCTGAACTCAAACGATTTGTAACGTTTATTTATTTATTTATTATTATTGTATTGAAACAAAAAAATGATATTGTAATTTGTAATGATGTCTTTAGGAGTTGAGACTGTGAAAATAAAAATGTGTACTTGGTGTTTGTCTTTTTTTTTTTCATTTAATTTAACATTTCGAGAAACAGATTGTTTTCTTGAAAAGTAAAAGAAAAAAACTTATATCTATACACAAAATATGAAAAGTAATAATAATGTTTATCGTATATGGGATGGCTGTATATACATTTTGTATTTTTGACAAGAGCATACATGTTTTCATCTTTCTTATTTCTTTGCCCCATCATCCCACAGGCTGAAGATATTTCAATTAAACTTCATATTTTGAATCTGTCTACATATTTAGGAATATGATTTAAAATAAATATGGTCTCAGAGGGTTGCGTGGGTTTACTTGGAGAGAGAAAAACTTATTTCATGTTTTCTCAGTTAGGTTTGATCCTACATGAAAAAGTTATTCAAACCATTTCTTTTATTAAGTTAGCAATAATGGAGATACATAGCAATTAACGAGTATCGAAAGGGGCGCAAAATAGGCGGAGAGGTAGCGAGGTGGGGAGTTGGATTGTGGGGCATGGGGGATGGAAGTGGGATGGGGTAAGCTTTTTATTATTTGTCCGGATATCACACATAATCAACTTCAGTAGAATAATAAATGTTAGGAATATGTATTTCCGAATGTTAGTTGTATGGAAGTATGTCATGTTTACCTACTTCCCCAGCTATACGAAGTACATATATTGGAAGTTCTGTACTCGTCGAAAAATTCGATGCGGAGTTTTCAACGGAATTTCGTGTTTTCCGAACATTAAATTCCAATAATGAAAAAAACAATTCTGTGTGTCTGTGTCCACGATAACTCCCGATAGAATGAATGTATCGACACAAAATTTTATATGTGTGACCAAAACCCCATAAGGATAACACCTATGGATTTTTAGCCAAATCGGTCAAAAGAAAGGAGGATTAGGAAGAGGCTTAACTCAAAAACTTTAATAACTGCCGTTGTAATGAATCTATCGACGTAAAATTTCGTATGTATTCAAAACTCCCATAAGAACGACACATCAATTTTCAGCAGAATCGGCGGAAGGGAAGGGGCATCAGAAGCGTGCTCAACTTATAAACCCCAATAACTGCCAATGTAGTGAATTTATTGACACAAAATTTATTATGAGGATTTAGGAGCCCCTATGCAAGTCAACTGTTGAATATTAGCGCAATTGGTAGACTGGTTTTAGAGAGGTAAGGTTAGGTTTTATGACTCATGCTCGGGCTTTAACTACGAGGTCATATCGTCTACTACCAGAGCGCTCTTTCGTCACTCTGGTGGACTCTACTTTGGGACTCCTAAATTTTGCCTACCCTAAATTTTTATTCACCTACGGCTGGGGTCTTTAATGAGTACCTGACATCGTACAGGCTCGGGACCATCGCTTAACGTCCCATCCGAAGGACGGCGTTCTTAGGTTTTAGAGAGGGAGCGAAGTGTTAATATATTCACCGACGACTTTTCCCCCTTTGTTTGCTTGATTACGCTTTTTAAGTTTCTAACATTGGACCACTTTCATGATTGATTAAATAACACGGATGTTGAAGGAAGAACGTTGAAGTTTTTAACATCAAATAGTGTAATAAAACGAGTGTAAGAGTCATTCCAAGTCAAATCAATAATTGTCTGATTCCAGATTTTTATAATTTTCTATCCGAAAATTGATTGTATCTAGTGCAAATACTAGAAGTTCCTACTTTTTTCAAGCAATCTTTTCAAAGGTGCTTATAAAAATACGGAAGCTAACTCAAAATTTATTACAGCTATGAGCGTTGGAGTGGGATCATTTTACAGTATACAAATTTTGATGTATTGTACAATAAAATTTATTCAATAATATCCTTAATTTCAATTTTTTTTTACAAAAACCAAAAACACCATTAAGAGTATACCGACTGCTTTCAATTGAAGGAAGGCTGTTCATGTATTTTGGCAGCCCGGTCATTGGCTTTTCTTGTCATTTATCTTGACGCCCCCTGATAAAATATATAGTTTGGAGGAATTAATACAATTTTAAAAGACGCTTTGTAATTAATTCTTATCTTTATCAAACAAAATTTCAATCTTCAAGTTCATTGTTTCTTTGTTTGTTGTTAAATCCTCATCTACCTTGAACAATTTTTTTTATATAATCTCATTTTATGTTGCTAATAATCGAAGGCATCATTAAAAAATCATTTTATGTTGCTAATAATCGAAGGCATCATTAAAAAATCATTTTATGTTGCTAATAATCAAACCAATAAATAATGGTTTGATTATATATTATATAATATATAAATATAATAATGGGGGAAAAAAAAAATGTTATGTATTTCTATAGTTTTTACTTCCCAGGTATACGAAGTATGGAGGAAGTTATGTAATCAGTCCAAAATTCAATACGGAGTTTCGACCGTCATTTCTTGCTTCCAACTTCGATTCCTGGTGTCTGGGGACACGACAACTCTCGATAGAATGAATGTATCGACACGAACTTTTATATGTGAATACCGAATCCTTTTATGTCGACACCTATTGATTTTTAGCCAAATCGGCCAAAGGAAATGGGGGTATTAGAGAGAGACTTAGCTGAAAAACTGCCGTTGTTTCGACACAAAATCTCATATCTGAATTCAAAACCCCATAAGGACGACAAATCAATTTTCAGCGGAATTGGCTGAAGGGAAGGGGGTCTCAACTCAAAAACCCCAATAACTGCCGATGTAATGAATGTATCGAGTTGAAATTCTGTCAAATTGCAGCGATATGGATCAAAGGAAAGGGGGGGGGAGGGGGGGGGGTACAGGGGAGACTCAATTTTTAGTATGAGGATTTAGGAGCCCTTATAACGTAGAGTAAACTGTCGAATATTAGCGCAAACGGTCGACTGTTTTTGGAGGGGGAGTGAGAAGTTAATTGATAAGTTTCGATGATCTTTTTATTTATTTATTTTTTTACCTAATTTTCCCTAATACTTTGTATAACTGGGAATGTAATCCATATTAGAGACTAGTATGAAGATGGCTGATGTAGTGAGAAGTGATTATTTCACAGGTTGTCAAATAAAATATAGTCTGACCTCTCACAGATTTTATTGATATTTGCTAGCCGGCTTTCGAGGTTGCCCTCATAAAAATAATAATTATAAATAAATAAAATTTAAGCATTTTAATTACCTACCTATGTTATTTTCAAAATTGTTTTATCAGACTGCCTAATGATGAGGGCAACCTCGAAAGCCGGCTAGCAAATATAAATAAAATCTGTGAGATGTCAGACTATATTTTATTTTACAGCCTATGCTATTAGATACTCTTAATAGGGAAATATGACATTTAATGGGGTGGAGAAGGCTAGGATAAATAAATAAATGAGTGATATAGGATAGGAGATGAAGGATGAACTGTATCTGTAGTGGGGGTTGTGCCATCGGCAGTCTCCAGTCTCCAGACTCCTTGTCAATCAGACGAGGTGGGTACTCAGAACTGTCAGTTGCACCCTGTCATATCCAGTCGCGGAGTGGCTCTTCTAGTTTTCAGAGATCTCTCATTGTGTGTCCATCATCCTTTAGTCATTGTCACTGCTTTATTGATAATAAGATTATTCCAATAAATAACCTGCCACTAGCTATATATTTATTTATACAAATATATTCCCCAGGTTTAGGGAAATTGTATGTGAAGTATTATCTTTTCATTACTGTCTCCTCCCCTTCCAAAAAAATAAATAATAATAAATGAAATAGTTTATTTTTACTTCTTCAGCTATACGAAGCATAGGGGATGTTATGTAATTGATCAAAAATTCAGTTAACAACGGAATTTTATGTTTTCGACCTCATGATTTCAAAAATAAAAATGATGTGTGTCTCTGAACACAATAACTTTCGATAGAATGAATTTATCAACATGAAATTTTAAATGGGTATAGAGGACCCTCTAAGTACGACATCCCTTAATTTTTAGTGGGATTAGTCGGAGGGGTAACAGATGGGGCTCAACTTAATAATCACAGTAACTGCCGATGTAATGAAAGTATTGAAATGAAATTTTATATTTAAATTAAAAGACCAGAGAAGAGGGACTCGACTCAACTGTTGTTTCAACGAATAACTGTCGATGTAATGATTGTATCGACTCAAAATTTAGTTTCTAAGTTGAGGAACGCGGACATATTGTGGAAACTTGTAATAAATGAATAAAACAAACTTATTTTTGAAATATTGTCTATTCCACTAAAGATATATACATATACAACTACCGGTTTCGGCTTTATACCATCGTCAGGTCTAGTTGTGAACTACTAGACTTCACTTAGTTCACAACTAGACCTGACGATGGTATAAAGCCGAAACCGGTAGTTGTATATATATATATCTTTAGTGGAATAGACAATATTTAAAAAATAAGTTTGTTTTATTCATTCAAAATTTAGTATTAGGATTCAGAAGTCACTATGTAAATCAATTATTGAGTTTTGCCCAAACGGTTGATAGGCATTGAAGATTAATCAATTTTTACTGGGGAAGTACATAGCCAGTGACTACTTTTTTGAACTCCCATCGTTGGGAATATTAATATGGCCACTCAGCACTGTTTACTATTTTTAGGCCAAAACGCTTAGGTTGTCCCTCACATAAAAATGTTTCATATGAAATTTCCAAACATCAAAATGTTCTCAGATTTGATTCAATAGTCGTCGATTTCTCTTCTGGAAAGTAATTTGCCGATAATTCGTCGACTTTTTTTTCCCCCCATAGTCTTAGTATACACTTTAAAATGAATAGAACAAGACGTTACCATTTAGAGGTAGGCTTTTAATGTAAAAGAGGTTTGTCTGACTGGCTACTTCGCTGACAGTTGCGTTAAGTGGTTAGTATGTCTGGTTATGAACCTTACTACAATGTTCTTAAGTCCTGAAGTAAAATAGTCTCGAGTAGGTAGACCACGAGAATCAATAAACGGAGGGTGTCAAGTGATCTGGATAACCTTGAAATCCTGGAAAAGTTATGAAATATCGTAGACCTTTCACAAGTCATGGAATTTTCATTAAAAACTTGGTATTTGAACCCAACTTAGTCTTAGACTTCACTTGAAAAAAAAAAAAAAAAGTTGACGAAATTCCTTACAACCATTTATGAGAATACATTTTTGGTAATTTTAATTTTCTCAAAATTTAAGGTTTTATTCTCCACAGTTTTGAATTCACTTGAGTTTTCGGCGCCTCTGAAGAGCTTCAACTGTACCGAAGAACCATCTCTAAGATATCCCGGAATCCTAGTGTAATGCCTTTCTGTCCCCCACGTTAAAAATGTCTGTCGATGTAGGGAAAAATAAATCTCTCCCCCTTATTTCAGGCACACACTCATCATCTGTAACGATGATAGCACGTTTTCCACAAATTGGCTCAGTAACCCCTCCCCCCCATCCCCTCCCCGAAAGGGCTTATTTTACATTTTACTACCCCAACTTTGAACCCAATGTTCAAAAATTTCATACTTGAGTGTTTACCGGAATTTTATATTTCCCCATCTCCTCAATCCTATTATGAAAAAAATGATGTTATCTATGGTTCGTCCGATTAGAACAACTATATCGACACTTCCTGCTTTATCTAGTATCGATCTTCTATGGTAGGTTCATCGCCAATTTAGTGTTCGTGTGTACACTGCATAAATTAGTGATGTACTATTGAGAAAGACACAAATGTTCGAAATCCAATAAAATAGGGCATTGGAAAACAGTTTTTTTTATTTCTTTGATATTTCTCATCTCAAATTATAATTTTATTTTATTATTAGGCAATCATAGTTAAAGCCACGAAAACTAACAAGATATATTAATTCTCGAAATATGCGCCCTAGAATTAATAACCTGATGCACATGTTAATTGAAATGTAGAATTGGTATCTTAGTTTTGGATTTCATATAAAACATACTCTTAAAAGACTGTAAGATAATTATCGGGCGTTTGCCGCTCTGGTGGCCCGACTTTACTGTGTGATTCCGAAATTTTTCCTGTTCTGGTTTAGTTAGGGTTAGGGGTACAAAGTATAGGGGAAATTACATAATCAGCTGAAAATTCGATGCACAGTTTTCAACGGAATTTCATGTTTTCCAACCTCCAGATTCCTAATTATGAAAAGATTTCAGCCTATCTGTGTATCTATGAACACGATAAATCCCGATAGAATGAATTTATCGACACAAAATTTCGTATGAGGGTTGGCAAGCTCTTATTTAAGTCAACTATTGATTATTAGCGAAAAGTTAATTGATTAATTCATTCTAGGGAAGTACATTGCGATAAACGAGTTTTTTTTTTTTTCTCTCTGGCTAGTAAAACTTTTTTTTCCCCTCATTTCTGGACTTTTTTTACGTTCTGAGTTTACTGGTCAACCTTAACCCTTAAGCATTCATCTTGTTACCTGGGACATAAGCACTCACGTCGGGTCAATGTGACCCGAAAATTATAAATAATTGCTTAATAATTAATATGCAATAAATGAATACAATTATTACATTTTATATTAAGACAAACATTCGTTTTAAGGGTAAAAAAAAATTATTGCAAAAAAAAAATGTATTACACTTTTTTCTTCAGTTTTAAAAACTTTCTGTAACAAAACGTTTTTGAAAAACAGGTAACTTTAATAAAATGTATTAAATACAAAAAACTATTACATCAATGAAACTTTTTTGCTTTAGCAACAATGAATGTAGTAGAAAAGTTTAAAAAAAAGTTTAGGCCAAATATTTTTACACAAAGTTCTAAAAAATTCAAGAGAAAATTTGCATTTTCCTGCGATGTCTGTCTCACAAATATGTACAAAATGATCCTATTTTGTTTAAAGTAAACAATAAATCACAATTTTCTGGTAACTTTCTGTCTATAACCTTTAGATATAGTGTTAACCTTGATAAAAAATATAAATATATATCAAAATTGTCATCAGTCAAATTTGGTTGTACTTCGTGTCCATTGTACTGGGGCAAACATGGCATCTACGCCGTTTGCGTGGTAGAGTATCATCCGAATGCTGTTCTGCTGAGTCCAATATTAGTATTCACTGTTCCAAATAAAATTTCATTTTTTGCCTTAAAGTTTTTGGGAGATGAGTATTTTGGGAACGTTTTGCAACGTGCACACTAACCAATTGATGTGCCAGGTTTCCTAAGTATTCTGCACCGGTTAATTGTTTACCAATCTCATGATGTCCCTTATTGTGCTTGAATATTACATATGTGTTTATTCCTGACCCGTCGTAATCTGATTCAGCATCGTTTAGAACCATTTCAATATCGGATTCGATGTCACTCTTGCCTCGTGATCTTCGTCTTCTTCGGCCGAATCATTTGGATCCAAGTCCATGATGATAGGCTCCTCTAGATTCTGACTCTCTAGCTCTTGCCTGATCTTCTCGTCAGTTACAAAAATTTTATTCATAATCTAAAATCAAGTAATGAAAAGGAGAGACTATAAAAAGTATAAGTATAATGAATGGCAGAAATAGTTACATGAGTACTCACGTCGGATCAAATCAGCGGTTTTGTGGAGTGTACGAACTGTACGGAGTCAAATCCAACACTAAACGAAACTAGATGAAAAACTAGAGGAATAGAGAGGGGGTTCCTTCAGCCAAAACCGCGGGAAAACAAGTAAAACTCGAAAAGAAAATCTCGTCGGGTCATATTGACCCGACGTGAGGGCTTAAGGGTTAAAAAAGAAGGGTGATTGTATATTTTTTATTTTATCTTGTATTATGCGTTACACTCCTGTTATTATCATCATTATGGTATTTTCAAGGGAAGAGAATCTACAGGGTGGTCCTACAAGACTAGAGCTATAAGGAATTTCGTCAGAACAAGGACCCCCTGCGGCGCTTTGTACCATGTTTGGCATGCCGTATAGAGAAACTCAAACATCAATATTTATTTAAACTTGATACAATGGGAGTTAGTAACTTTGGTTTCCATCCTTGATGTAACATATTTTTTACTTCTCCATTTGTACGAAGTATAGGAGAGGGGAATTTATGTAATTGGGCTAGCAATTCTATATTGAGTTATCACCGGAATATCATGTTTTCCGACCATCTCATTCCAAAAATGTCATGAATGAATCGATATGAAATTTGATATTTAAAACCCCGTAAAGATGGCACCTATTAATTTTCTGCGAAGTGCCCATCCGCAGAGGAAACTGCCGATGTAATGAATGTATCGACAAAACTTATTATGAGAATTCAGAAGCTCCTATTAATTTTTAGCCCTTTTTGAATCAATATTAGCGAAATTTTGAATGCGTCTAATTTTTTAGTTCGAAAACCTCATTATTACCATTTTTGTAGGTAACAGGATAATATAATAATAAAGTCAATATATTGATTTGTATTTTGGTGTAACCTAAAGTAAAAAAAATATGTACAAGGAAAACGAGTGAGATGCATATTTCATGAGGAGCACGTCCTGGTTCGTGGTTTGGACTGATATCCACAGAGAGGTAACCTTGCAATCTCCGCTCCTGTTTTTTGGTCAAATACTTATAAACTGTTTTCATTTGTGTATTTTTGATCAATATCTGCATGGTTTCTGGTGTCATTGAAGGTAGTGGGGTAATCAAAATAAAATTGTATATTGTACTTCCAGTATTTCATCGATTAAAGAGCCTTCCTTTCGGTTCTGCGTCATAATGCTATTAAATCCCGCATAATCTGTATGGAACAGCTAATCTCGATTTATAAGATCTATAAGGGAAGTTACGTAATCGGTTAAAAATTCTATGTTGGGTTTCTTCTGAATTTTTATTTTTCATTTTTTCAGGCTCCCTGAACCCAAAAATTACTAAAAAACTAATCTGGGAACACGAAATTTTTTTTGTAGACCCACAAACGACAATATTTATTGATTTACATATTTACAACGAGGAATTGTTCTTCATTAGTAATTGTGATGTTGAGCAGTGGCAAGGGTGTGGCTGCACTGCTGAGGTACCTGACCGAAGAGGAGTTGAGTCAAGTCCTGGAGCAAGTCCTTCTGCCATGCCCGCTTGTGGCGAATTTGTGGGGAGTGAGTTTGTGGATAATTGCAGAATGAGTGGATTGGCGTCATGATGAAGTTTGTCGTGAAAATTTTGATACCATGTCCCTGATAATAGAGGGTACAAATGGGATGTAAAGATCATTACGCAATGTGAGATTGGAAACGTAAAATGGGGCATCGGCGATATGGTGTTGTGTGATGGATTGTAGAGACTGACGACGTTGTCTGCTTGATTTTTTGGCTGATCCCCATATCTTGATGCTGTAAGTGCATATGGGTTTTAGTATAGTGTTGTATACGTGAAGTTTGTTTTCCAGCGATAATGTCAGTCGTCGTCCGATGATTGATTTCGGTCGTCCAAATCGTCTTTTGAGGTCTATGCGTGGGTTATCCAAGTTAAACGTCTGCCTAAATGAAGTGCTAGATATCGGACAGTGTCGGAAGTAGGAATGGGCTGGTTTTCAATGTAAACTGGTGAACTAGTATTCCGTCCGCTAGTTGAAAACTTGATTGAATGGGTTTTTTCATCTGTTTCATTTACGATGTTTTCATCTCCATTAAATGTATAATGTTTTCTTTCTCCCTCATGTTATGTATATAATATAATACATATTATTTATTATATATAATAATATATTTATTTACATTACACTGTTTCAGTTTAATATATAAATTTAATTATTCCTGCTGAATGACCCATGTTGGTATGTAGAGAACTTGGCAACACAGACTTCCTTCCTGTCTGTCTTCTGCCCATTCCTTTGCCCTCTGTCCCCCTACTTCCTCACTTACTAACCTCCATACTTAATCCCTTTTTGCTGGACTTAATCCCTACTCACGGAGATAAGTCTACTCACCACTGAGGTTTCCCTCTAGATTTCACCTTTTATCACCTCACTACCCACATTCTTTCTCTCTTTAACTCATTCTTTCATCACTCTTTACACATGAACTACTGTTTACTCTTCCAACTTATGTCAACATTGTGTATATTTCTCATGTTCTTTATACATTCCTTCTCTCAGGATAATGTGACTTGTGAAATGTATGCTTTTTCTTTTCACTTTCTACATCAACTTCCTAAATGTCTTTTGAATGTATTTTAAAAATGTTTTTAAATATAAAATTAGCTTCTTTTGACTTTTATGGTCCCATTTTCGGACCTTCTGTTATTAATTTCAATGTAAATTGATGTGCAGTTTGTTAATATTTTTCTTGCATTTACAGAAAAACACTTAATGCACTTTTTTCCCATACTCGTATTTTTACTTGCCCAGCTATTCCAAGTGTAGGGGAAGTTATGTAATCGTCCCAACCCCTGATTCCAGAATTAAAGAAAAAAAATTGTTTCTATGTACACGATAACTCCCGATAGAATGAATGTATCGACACGGAAATGTTATGTATGTAAACAGAAGCTCATAAGGACGACATCTCTTGAGTGTCAGTCAAAACAGCCAAAGGGAAGTTGGATTAGGAGGATGCTTAACAAAAAACAGTATAATGACTGCCGTTGTAATGAATGTAACGATTTAAAATTTTATATGTAAATTCAAAACTCTACAAGGAGACACCTATTAATTTTCCGCGGAATTGTCCGATAGGAAGGAGGGGACTCGACTCAGAAACCCTAATAACTTCCAATGTAAAGAATATATCGAATATTTAGCATGAATGTTCAGAAGTGTGTGTAAGTCAACTGATGTTGAGCCCCAAACGGTCGATTTGGAGGGGGACCGGACCACCTTTTGTGTGGCTCACCGACCTTTTTTTTTATTTTTTACTTCACAATTCAGTTCGTCATGCTAAAACTTCCGCTTTTACCAAATAGCAGGTTATTATATTTTTGTAATTATTTTTTATCGTCCTTACGATCTTCTAATAGGGGAGGAAGAACGGTCAGTGCTTTCAACAGGTTATTATCTGAATATACTAAACATGCATGGGTTTTCCCCAGAAGTGAAACTGTTGCGACTGACGGAAACTGTTGATGCAATTGTGGTCAAAAAGTACCACTGAATGTAGAATGAAAAGAAAAAAAAAAACAGTCTACCCTAACTTACTAGCATTAATTATTACCTGACATTACATAACTTTATATTCTACATGCCATCTACATGCCAAACCAAATTTATATACCAAGTTTCATCAAAATCTGTACAGTAGTCCTTGAGTTGGCAAATGACAGACAAGACACAGAACAAAAAGGGTTTATTTTGGGGTGAAAGGCAAAGAAAGAGATCTTCAGAAAATTTTTAAATCGATGTGAAAAAAAATTTGTCTTTTAGAAACGATTATGAGAATGAGAGTGGGGTTTGAGATAAATAAAACAAACTTATTTCTTGAAATATTGTCTGACCCACAAAAATTTTTCCATGGAATTGGAATGTACTTAGAACAAAAGTAAAATAGACAATATTGATATAAGTTTGTAGAGTAAACAGTAATTCATTTGTAAAGAGTACGATGAATAAAGTTTTAAGGAAATAAAACAAACTTATTTTTTTAAATATTGTTTTTTTCACAATGTGTTTGACAATATTAGTACATAGTTTATGACAATATTTCAAAAATAAATTTGTTTTATTTACTTATTACAAGTTTCCACAATATATCCATGTTCAGTATTCTTCAAAACTTCGCATTATTGAGAAGTAGTTTGTGATAATACACAAAACACCACAGTGACCAAACCATTATTCACTTATTCCAATAGTTAAATGTGACTCTTTAAACATGAAGCCGTTTAAGTTCATGTCATTGTACTATTTTGGGTCTGATTAATTTTGAACTAATTGTAACTATAAGTTGTATGAAGAAGCCTTATAGATGTGTCCTGCCATTATAGTCTCGGATATTGAGTCACATATCACAGTGTAGACAGACGTTCTCTCAATAATTCAGATTACATACAATAGGAACGTGAGAAGAAACTAAATTCTCCACATCGTCTTTCTCTTTCCTGAGGGTATCTTCCGTTCTTAGGATTCCGTTCGTTGAAAGAACGTCTACGAAGCCCTATTAACGAGTGTTTGACGTATGTATGTCTGTTCCTCCCCCGCCCCTTATTGAAGCTACATTACTTAAACTTCGCACGATGTTAAAGGGACGTGTGTAGACCTAGGGATAAATCAATCGGCCCTAAAATAATTTGGTAGAAATGAAATAGAGGAAAAAAGAGTTTATCTAAAGACATGCTTCAAATAACATTTATATTTAATTTTTTGTATTTAGAAAATAAAAGGTATGGCTCTGGTGATTCATTTTGGTTTACACAAAGAAAATATCAGAAAAATTTTGAAAATAATTTAGTTTCTAATCAACTGACAGTAAATGTTGATAAAATAAAAAGAGAGAGATAATAACTCAGAAAAACGAAAAATTAATGTCATAATACTCGTATATTGACACAGGCCATGGTGGCCGTGCGGGCTAGAGCGTAGGGCATTGGTCGCATGGTCTCCCATAGTTTGCGGGTTTGAATCCCGTCCGGGAGAGAGTTTTATTTCGTAGATGAAACTCTTTCACGGGGACCATGGATGTTGTAAATAATTAAATATATCAACGTTAGAGAGACAAGGCTAATATGCATCGTACGTAAGGCCAATAAAAAAGAAATATATATAGATATAGTTATCATTCCATTGGCGACTATAATTGTTTCCAGACACATTCATGACTCAAGGTTCTGCGTGATTTCACTTCCTGCAGTGTTCTATTTATTACATCTGCTTTAAGTCATGTTTCAATGAAAAGTGTTATTTTGTCGCATTTTGGTACCAAAAAAATGTCATAGATTTTCTATTGGATATATGTTCGAGTTTGGTGATGGTATACAGGGCATTATAAAGCCCAGTGCTTTGTTTTATTCGTCGTATGTTTTCTGACTTTAACTAAGACCGGACAGAGTACAACAGTATAGTTGGGTGTAACATTTTTCTTTCTTAAGTCCCTCATAATAAGACATTTTATATTCATAATTTCCGATTTTTTTTTTTAAATGCATAGACAGCATTATATAGTACCTATATACAAAAGATAAAAAGCATCAAGACTGGAAAGGGTATAAAGAAACAAACGTTCAGTGTTCATTAGCAAACACTTGTTGAAAATCTTTGTAGACGATGTTATAGCCTCCTGTTCTTGGCTCCAGGCACCAATAGGTATACACGGTGTAAAGTCACTCATCAGCATGGGGCTACCTGGAGGCACCATTGTGCAACTGTTTCTAGTGTTGGTTCGAGGGTGCAAGGAATTGTGACCAAGGTATGTATTAAGATTTATTTTTTACTTTATTTATTTATTTTTTTGCTCGTTTTTCTCTATTGTATTTTAATTTGGATTATAATAATTCTTTCAGAGGACATTGGTCCCAGATAAAAATTTCATTTAATTTTATGTTAATTTCTAGGTAAAATAAATAACATCTGGGAGGAGATTGGGGCAGGCAGGTGAGATAAAATTAATTTTACTGACCTAATAGTTTTATTATTATTCCACATAAATCGAAAATAATTGATATGCCCTCATGTTTCAGATTCGAGCCGTCTAGTGTGACCGGGGTCGAAGGAATCGTCGCCCTCTCCTTTAGGCTCACAAACTCAGATTCTACAGATTTTGACCTAACATATGATTGTATACTAAAATAGGAACAACCTCCTGTGCCTTCAAGGAGTGGAAACGGCTAAGGCCCTTATCTTGTTTTCCCTTCTTCACCCTCTCACCCTCCTATCCCATTTTATGTATTTTTTCTCTCTCTGATACAAAATATATGACATACTATGTGTATATGTAACTATGTATACATGCACGTATTATATTAAGTATATTATGTAAAATTTAAACATCTTCAAAAATGACATGGCTTCTCAACAGATTTCATTTAGTAAAAGTTAAGTGTTTAGTTTTTTGTGGCTACACATTCGTCTATACTTATAACATAATTTTGTAGCCTATTTTTGTGCTTGATGAATGATGAGCAGATTTGATCAGCAATCAATTGATGAAAACATGAAGTAACGAAATCAGAGATTGGAGTGGAAACAGAGCCGTCAGAAACTTATCAGGATATCTGATTTGAACTGTGTCCTTAGTACTGGAAATAACCTCATATGTTAACCCATTTTCGTTCTATACAGAAAAATAGTGTACATTCAAATTAGGTAGTGTATTTTCCACTCACACTAAGTCTATATTTCCTAGGTCGTAAAATCCAATATGAGACTAATATATAATTGCTAAAAAATATATCATTATAAATTCAGAATCTTATTACACAACCAAAAAATTAAAAGAAAATGTCTACTTAAATATGTCCATTATCGTTCTATACAGAAAAATAGTGTACATTCATCGCAGGATGTCAAATATAAGGTAGTCTGACCTCTCACAGATTTTTATTAAAGTAATAGCTAGCCGGCTTTCGAGGTTTCCCTCATCATCAGGCAGTCTGATAAAAAAATTTGAATAAACTAAATAATAAAAATAAATAAATAAAAATCTACAACAAACATTAACAATTTAAAATATCATGGATGGGGACAGACGAGTTATTCCTGTCCACCACTCAGTTGTGACTCAGATGGTGGACAGGAATAACTCGTCTGTCCCCATCCATGATATTTTAAATTGTTAATGTTTGTTGTAGATTTTTATTTATTTATTTTTATTATTTAGTTTATTCAAATTTTTTTATCAGACTGCCTGATGATGAGGGAAACCTCGAAAGCCGGCTAGCTATTACTTTAATAAAAATCTGTGAGAGGTCAGACTACCTTATATTTGACATCCTGCGATATAATCACTTCTCACTACATCAGCCATCTTCATATTAGTGTACATTCATGTTTGGTAGTGTTGTTTCCAGTGTACAGTTGTAAACGGAACAAAAATGTCAATCAGATTTGTGTCGATAAATTCATTACATTGGCAGTTATTAGGGTTTTTGAATTGAGTCCCTTTCCCTTTGGCCGATATCGCTGAAATTTGACAGGTTATGCCCTCATTGGCTTTTTGGGTTAAGCCTCTCCCCTAATACCCCCATTCCCTTTGGCAGATTCGGCTGAAAATCGATAGGTATGGTCATTATGAGGTTTTGGTTACACATATAAAATTTCCTTCGATACATTCATTCTATCGGCAGTTATTAGAGTTTTCTTGTTAAGCCTCCCCCCTAATGCCCCCATTCCTTTTGGTCGATTTGGCTCAAAAAAAATTAGGTGTCCTCGATAGAGTGTTCTAGATTTACATATATAGTTTCGCGTCGATATATTCATTCTATCGGGAGTTATCGTGTTCATAGACAACAATTTTTTTATTCATACTTGGAATCTAGAGGTCGGAAAACATAAAATTCCGTTCAAAACTCCGCATCGAATTTTTGATCGATTACATCACTTCTCCTATACTTTGCATAGCTCGGGAAGTAAAAAGTGTAGTGTGCTCTTAATGATCAATAATACATAATAAAATTGTCTAAGCTCCTTATTTCGGCGATTCAAAACAGAATGCAAGTGAATCGAAAAAAGTTGTTAACTTCTTATAATCCTCACTCAAACTAATACTGTACGATACCTAGGACTAACATTAGTTCGAAGACTGACATGGAACCTTCACACACGAAACACGCTGAACCGTCGACTCAAAATACTCTACGGACTTCTAAATAGACGATCAAAATTAGACATGACACAAAAACGGAACTGTTACACTTACTTACTGAGACCATTATGGACATACGGATCACAGATATACGGTTCAGCAAAAACATCCAACATCAAACGAATTCAGACGTTTCAGTCAAAAACCTCACATACAAATCCAGAAATACGTACTTTATCTTCACAACACTTACCACAAAACCCCCCACGAAGGTTGAAGAGAAGATGGAACAGCGACTGCTGCCACCTCCCTCTCACATGCCCTTCACGCCAACATATCAATACGTACCATCATAGATGCTGGTTGTTGTTGTATCTTTATAAATAAAAGACAAAATAAAAAAAAATTTCTTTTAATATTAAATTTTGTTAAAAATTGGTCAGTAGCAGCGTATTCTTTGGACATAGGAACAACTATTATGTGTATTCTCTATGTGATATGAAAAGGATCGGGACATTTATGTCCTAATGAGCTATATTCCCCACTTTCCAATCCTCTAAATGCCCACTAACAACCTATGTCTCGGTCCTAATATTCTTATTGCTTTAAAGTAACACAATTAGTATGTAACAGAATTATAATGGCCCAACGAGGTCACTTTACCTTTATATTTCTTGTATGATTTACTGTGTAAATACTGTTGGAATGTAGGATATTAAGATAGGGATCCGTGTTTCAGGTAAATTACCTCTCCCTGTTCCCTGTTCCCTTTGTAGATACCACATATACCCTTTACATTAGGTTTTTGTTTATTTTGCTCCTATCGTTTAGGTCTATGTTTCTACTCTGTTTATTTTGTCTTATCTTGTCCTTCCTCAGCTTTCTGATAAAATGCTGACGCCCCCAAAGTTACTAACTTTAAAAAAAACATTTTGATTTCTGGCAGTTTGAGAAAAAAAAAAATAATAATAATAAATGATAATACAGTAAATAAATGATAATATGTACTATTATATCATTTTAATAAATGATAGTACTAGTAACATTTTATTCATTAGTTTCGCTGAGCAATAGAATGTAATAGGTCCATTAATATTTACCAGAAATAGGACGATTTTGTGGGAAAACCCGAAGAATAAGGCGAAGAAAAAATGTAGTAATTTGTCCCAGAAGAGGTTAGGTTAGGTTTTATAACTCATGCCCGGGCTTTAACTACGAGGTCATATCGCCTACTACCAGAGCGCTCTTTCGTCACTCTGGTGGACATGAGCCCGACTCTACTATGGGAGTCCCAAATTTTGCCTACCCTAAATTTGTATTCACCTAGGGCCTTTAACGAGTACCTGACATCGTACAGGCTCGGAACCATCGCTTAACGTCCCCTCCGAAGGACGGCCTGCTTAAGTTTATTTTACCTCCCATATAAAATAAACTAAGGGCCTCGGTCGGGTTTCGAACCCACAACCTTAAGCTCAGAAGACAAGCACGCATACCATTGAGCTACCGGCGCCCTATGTCCCAGAAGATATTTAGTTATAGTGAGCAATGGTTGTATCCATTTTACTTCCACCGGGCTATATAGGAGAAGTTACGTAATCGATCAGAAATTCGATGTTGAGATTTTACGGGAATTTCATGTTTTCCGACCTCCTGATGTCTAAAATGAAAAAAAAAAAAAAAAAATCGTTGCTGAGTCACCGGCAATATATTTCCCCGGAACGAATTAATTAACTTTTCACTCTCCAAAACCAGTCGACCGTTTGCGCTAATATTCAACAGCTGACTTACATAGGGGCTCCTAAATCCTCATACTAAATTTTGTGTCGATAATTGTATTACATATGCCGTCACTTCAGCCCCCTCCCCTGAACCCCCTTTCCATTTGCCGATATTGCTTCAATTTGACAGGTTATGCCCTCATTAGGTTTTAATTTTAAATATGAAATTTCATATCATGGGAGAAATTCGATGTTGAGTTTTCACCGGAATTTCATGTCTTGCAATTTCCTGATGCCAACAGTAGAAGAGTGTATGTCTGCGAACACGATATCTCACGACAAAATGAATGAATCGTCACAAAATTGTATAGTGTGTAATCTGAACTCCATAAGGATGATAACTATTGATATTCAGTGATATCAGCCAAAAGGAGAAGCTCTACACAAAAACTCTAAAAACCATCATTGTTGTTAATATATTGACACAAAATTTCATATGTAAATGCTTCATAAGGACGTCAAGTATTAATTAATGAAAACCTAAGGGCCCTGCCCGGGTTTCTAACCCGTGATCACGCTACCTCTGAGTTACCGGCATCTTCTATTATTTTTATGATTTTCGTCACAAAATTTAGTAGAATGTTTTCACATACTTCCGTTAGCTCCAACCGTCAGCTGTGGAATGCGGAGCTGAGGTCATCCGCTGTCAATATTTATTCACTAGTTACCAACCTTGAAACGGCGTGCAGCGAAACAAAAATCGCGCGACATCTAATTTAACTTTCTAACACTACTATATCGAAGGATTAAGGGATGGAGGATTGAAACTTGTTTTGTTATAAATGGGACTCTATAAGCTATCTAGCGATGTATTATTTATTACTTTATGATTATTAGCTTCGAGGATATAAGCATTCAAAGTGTGAGGTGTTTTCGTTGCATCCGTGCTCCCAATGTTAGCCCCTACCCCATGAGAGGAAGACGTTGTTCTATGTCAAAACATAAGGGCCTCGGACGGGTTTCAAACCCGCGATCTTGTCCACTGTAGACAAGCACGGTATGTAGTATACGCCTCTATTTAATTCCTAAAAATGTCTTTTTCCTTGGGCAACTAGTATTTTACCTTAATAAATTTAATTTCAGCAAATTAGGAGCATTGTTCAAAGTTTCTAAAGCTCACCGATATCGTAAAAAAAGTTCCATGTAGCTTCGACCCTCCCATTTTTTAAACTTTTGCTGGGTTTAAAAGTGCTTTGACCCTGCAAAGTTTCAGTTGTAGTTTTAATAGTTTTCACTGTACGCAGACAGACAGACATGTACCACTTGTTGAATAGGTCTTCAACCTAAGTTACCTTACAAATTGAGCTTTGAATGAGGGACTTACCCGCCCCACCTGCCTCTGAATGTACCGAGGGGCATTGGTACACAGAGGGGGCCACAAAGGGGGCGGCGCATGCGGGGGGGACCAGTGTTCCCCCCGCCCCCGATGTCCCAACACCCCATCGGACATAGGCACCTCGGACTTCAGGCCTTCCTCAAGGAGCATGGCCCCGAGTGTATACGCCTTTTTGTACAGGTACGTGATTTGGAAATTTTGGCGTATTTTTTTGGCAAAAATCGAAGGATTACATTACTTTTTTTACTTCAGATAATCCCTTTGTTTCAAAGTCCTTACGCGGTGAAATAATGGTCAAGTGCTACATGAGATGCGTTTTTTTTAGTCGTGCGCATGGACTATCCCATTTTTATATTTTCCCTCACTGAATGCTTTCGTGTAAGAATAATTGACCAATGACAACATTAACAGAACGTAATATTAGCAATAAGGGATTGCGAAATTTCTGCTAAAAGTTATAAATGTACAGGGTATTCCAATTAGATGACCCTGCCAAATTCCTCCAAAATGATCATTAATATGATGGTGCCATATGTTTTTTTCCTCCTATCATATTCAGAAATTAGATTTTTAAAACGACACATGAAATACTAATTTGAAACAAATCCGCGTATTTGCTATGATGTTATTATTATTAAGCTTTGGATTTTCTTATAATAGCAGTTTTATTTCCCCAACTATACGAAGTAATGAACTCTATCAATACTTCGTTGTTGAGTTTTCACTGAAAAAAATATATCGTGGTCAAATCGGTCAAAGGGAAGCGGAAAATTATAGGCGGGGGCTTAACTCAAAAACCCTAATAAATGAGAATCTAACGAATGTATCATCAGGAAATTTAGTATGTGGATTCAGAAGTCACGGAGTAAAAGACACCTATTGATTTTCAACCAAAAACGGTTCAAGAGTTCGAGAGAGAAAACTTGGTTGATTAATTCGCACTGGGGAAGTACGGGTGATTCTGTGATAATGTTCTTATCGTGGATTGTTTTGGAGGACTTTGGCCGAGCCATCTACCTCGATGTCCTAGGTATCTCTTCCAAGGAGCACATCTTCCACTATTATCTTGTCTGGTGTACCTCTATAGGTACATTTTACCGGTCAACTTCTTGCAAAGTTTCAGTCAAATTGGTTTACTCCACACTCCATATTCCTATGCTCGGCCTAAAGAACTCGTAATTTCATCTGAATGACAATATCATTAAAATTTTCTAATTTTATGGTTTACTAGCAGAGTTGTCGGGAGTTGCTCTATTAGTAACATTGAAGCAGGTTGGTAACGCTATCTGCCAGGTTAGTAATTTTCTGTTAGATAGTTCATACGAAAAATAAATATACTTCAATGTTTCTGAGCCCCCAAAACCTGTTATGTTCAAATAGTGATTTTCTGATAAACCTACGTATCATCCGTTTAAGAGGTGCACTCATTTTCATGCCCCTCCTTCCATATGACGTATGTTTCTGAGGATTCTACGTATGTAATTTTATGAGTATCCAATTACTCGCGAATTAGCCAACACTCATTTTATGAGTTGGGAAACTCACAACCCTTCCATCCGGTCAAAATCAGTCACATTGGCTAGAACATAAGTCCGACCATCCCTCAAATACCCTCCAATTACCGTAAACATACTTTCTGTCCTTTACGCGTGATTCTTAGACAAATATACCTCCATACAGTTTTGTCAACATTCAATTGTATTTATAAAGTGTATGCAATTTGAGTACCTATATCAACTTTCACCAAATTTTGATCAAGTTATAGTACATGTGGAGTTGAACCCATCAAAGACGATCAGCCGAAGCATGGGAAGTAAATCGAATGAAGACCCATTGAAAGTGTAGTAAACAGTTGAACGACTCACTCAGGGGAAGCTGTGATCCTTACCTGCTACTAAAACCAGTGATGGGGCGAAATAACATAAAACTGTTATGAAAAAAAGTATGATAAAGGTGAGTTCCAATCAGTTTTTATAGGGAGGGACACCTCCATGAGGGTGATTTATTCAGTCCAACCATCTTCCTTTAAGATCGGAAACAGCTATGGCTCTATAACTCCTCGTGCCATTTACCTGTGCCCTTTAAGGGACTGTTAGTACTCAGTCATCAACTTTTTATTTGTTTCATAAATGGGAAAAAACGTTTTTTTAAACTATTTGGAGCTCCGCCCTTGCTTCCTTCGTAGTCAAGTTAGTCTGACGATTATTTCCTCAGTTATTCGAGGCATAGGGTAAGTTATGTAATAGATCAACAATTTGATGTTTGCCTTTTCACCGGAATTCATGTTTGTGTGTGTAAGAGAACAGAACCCCCGAAAAAATTAAAATATCGACATGAAATGATGTATGAATTCAGTTCCCCTATTGGTTTTCAGCTAAATAGGTCTGAGAGAGAAGGGGAGGAATATATGGGGCTTAAAACTTCAAAACCTTAAAAACTGCCTAAGGACAGGGGGATGTATCATGGCATTTTACATTCGAATTTAGAAGCTTATAAGACACCTATTGATTTTCAGCTAAATCAGTCGATTGCCTATGATTCATAAATGACTACTTTCCCTCTATAGGAGATGTTACGTAATCGGTCAGAAATTCGATGTTAAATCTTCACCTAAATTTCATTTTTTTTGTATTTTTTTAAATTTCATTCAGGGGGTCGGAATCCAAAAAGATGAAAAAAATAAATTACTGTCCATTTGTGGCTGTGTCTGTGAACACGGTAACTCCCGATATAATGGAATATTTTGACAGGAAATTTTGTGTGTATCCAAAACCTCTGTAAGGACACCTGTTGATTTCTAGCCAAATGAGCAAACGAAAAGGGGGAGGAGAAGGGCCAAATGTGTGTCCAGAACCCCAAAAAACGTATGTCATTTCAACGAATTCGGTCGAAGGATAGGAGAGGTCTCTGCTCAAAACCCCTATTAACTGTCGATTTAACGAATATAACAACATGAAATTTAGTCTGAGGATTTAGAAGTTCCTGAATATTGCACCGCTATTCATTTTCAAACAATTCGGTAAATTAGTTTCGGAGGGAGAGCGGAAGCTTTGTTGATAGATTCGCGCTATATATTTAAATTTTTTTCACAAATATGAAAATAAAATACGTTTGAGATGTTGCCGTCTCCAGAGCCTCGTATCCCTTGTCCCTTGATTGTCTCTGCCTGTCAGCTCGCTGGTTGCCTTCTTCGTTAATAGATCCAGGATGAGATGGAAACCTCATGTCAGCTTCAGTTATCGCTCGCTATAAAATGTCGGTTCTAATCCTCTGCAGTCCTAGTTGGTACCCACTGTTCTCATTGGTCTTATTTCCGCGTTTTTTTACAGTTAGATTCATAGCTCTTGTGTGAGATAGAAACGTGCAGTCAACTCTTGTATTTGTCCCCTCCTATTAAATACCCTCCCTGAGGTTCTTACAGAATATTACTTTGTTATTTTATTTTTGAACCTTTTTAGATTTTAATTCTTATTCTTATATAATATATCTTATTTATTATTATATATATAGTTGTTATCATG
Organism: Aradus depressus; assembly: GCA_963662175.1. Taxonomy (NCBI): domain Eukaryota; kingdom Metazoa; phylum Arthropoda; class Insecta; order Hemiptera; family Aradidae; genus Aradus; species Aradus depressus. The sequence goes on along the minus strand of OY759214.1, from coordinate 13,794,634 downwards.
TATTCATTGTTGATCTAGTTCCATCATGTAACCTTAATATTCGAACTTATTTATTTTTACTTTCATAATACATCTCTTGTTTTGATTCATATCTGTTCATTTATATTCACATTACCTGTTTCGTTCGTTTTCTCTTCAAAAGTAGTTTTAAGTAAATTAGAAAAAGAGAAATGACGGGATTAGAATCAAAATGGTCCAAGGGACATTTTTGAACATTTTTCGTTAAGTGCATAATCGGGTACAAAAATGTTAGTTCTGTTCAGGAAAAATGTTGTACAAGTGAAATCCTAGCTAGTGCTGAGATCTAGTGGCAAACACTTATACCATTTTGGTGAGGTAAACAAGTAACTTAAAACATATCAATAGTGACCTTGAAATTAAGATTTTTATTCAATTTCACCATAAAAGCAGAAGACAAAATATTTCCAGTTTCGATAAATTATAGATATTTTAAATCTGTTAAGCACTTAATGCACACTTTCTTCAAAGTTTTAAAAATTTCACTTAGACCAATATTTACCGATTCTAATCCCGTCAAATGTAGTCCTTTCCCACAGAAGATATATATTTAGGCTAAGCGCTTTCGGTTGTTAAATCTCCTCAGACCCAGTTATAAAAATTGTAACTCATTAACTTAGAAACCAGTCAAATTTAAAAAGAGTTTCTGTGGAGACGAAAATATATCTACCTTGTCTCGTACTTTAGTAGTGTAAATTACATCTTGTGTGGGAAAGGACTACATTTTTATTTTCCTAATCTTCCAGTTTCCCACTACATCGGCCATTTCCAAGGAAATTCTAATTTTCGCAAATCCTATGTTTGGATTATTCAAAAATACTAAAATAACCATGATATAAAAAAATTACACATTTTCATTTCTAATAGATTTTTTTTTAGTACTTATATGCTTATTTATTTTATTTCCGTTGTATTATTTGTTTATTTTAATTGCTATTATTATTGGTTCTCTTTTATATTTCGCAACTAAGGAAGAGACGTAAGAACATCTTGAAAAAAGGAAGAATTATAAAAAATTAACTACTGTATTTGTTAGTATTATTATTTTCAAATATGTATTTATTCATTTTTTATTATTTAATGTTTTACTATTATTGTTATTACATGTGTGTCGAACCCTTAGATTTAATAGCTGTTTATGTATCTGATTTATAATCTATCTTGATGTATACATTTTTATGACCTATTATATTACCATGGTTTAACGGAAATAAATATTATTTTGTTTTTAGTCTTTTCCTCCATAAAAACTTTGAGGCCTCAAATGAGCACATATTGAACTATACATCAGGAAGGATACAAGACAGAAAATGAGGTATTGAAGATTTGATACTTTCATGCAGGGCTTGTGTTTCAACTTCAATACACGTTCTACTATACTGCCTACCCTTTGAAGGGTCTATCGTAAACTGTGTCTTTTACAGCCCAAGACTTAAGTGGCTGGAGCTATCAAATATTCTTACCCGTTTTAAACAATCCCAAACTTTTATCCGCAAGTGTACTATTGCGCTAGCTGTGGCGTACTTTAAAAGTACCTATTTCGACATTAATCTATGTAGGGATTGAGGGCCAAGATCGCCGGTTCGAATCCCGGCCGAGGTCCTTAGGCTTTTTATCTGGAAGGTTAAAAAAACATTGAGCATACCGTCTTTCGGATGTGACGTTAAGCGATGGTCCCAAGCCTGTCCGATGTCTTGTACTCGTTAAAAACCCCTACCATAAGTGAATAAAAATTTAGGGTAGACAAAATTTAGAACTCCCACAGTAGAGTCGGGCTCATGTCCACCAGACGAGAGAGCGCTCTGGTGGTAGACGACATCGCCTTATAGTTAAAGCCCGGGCATGATTCATAATAACTATATCACTCCATGAGGGGTAAATTAGATTTATTTGCGAAAAAACATAAGAATGTACTGTAAGTCCAGGTCAAGAGGAAGAATAAGGATTCTAACTGATGAATATAACTGACAAATTATTTTATCATCTGTATTTAACCTGGTGCTTATTTAGCTGTTTATTGTGGTTTATATATGTATATTGTGTATATTATGGTTTCTGAGGCAAATATTATATTGCAAGGCGTTCGTTCAATTGTTGTTCTGATTCGAAATTTCGGAACAATATAATAATTTAAAAAAATAAACATAAAAATTTGAAAAACGAAAAAATATTCTTACCCTATTTGTCTATTAACGGGGAAATCCTATTCTAACTGGTTACTTAAAAAAAATGTTTGTAAAATTTTTATCAATTTAATCATACTTTATACAAATAATTAACGTTTTTCTTTCTTTTTTTTTTGTTACAGGTAGGTCACCAAAGATTGATTGATACTATATTCCACTTGGAATGTTGTAAGTAGTTAATTTTTCTTAATTAGTTTCTTCTCCAAACTTAGAAATACTTGTGGAAAAAAAAAAGTTTTTCTCTACAGGTTTCTTATTAGTCAGATATATTTCTTCGGACTATAAGTAGTCTGATCTTTTTTACTTGAAACTTCTTATAATAATTATAAGAGGAATTATAGTAAAGTGAATATAATGTCAAAATGTCTTGAGGGGAAAAATCACCCAGTGGTGACACTCCCTAGGCGCTGAGATGCTCTCATTTCTAACTAATCCCTCTACTGCTGCTAAGAAGGTTACCAGGCCATTAGCGCTTAAGGCGTCGTTGGGGAAGTGAGGTAGAATGGAGGGCACGGGCTAGAAGATTAATATGGAAACTAAGGAAGGAAATTTTCTATACTTGGATTTAGCTACTTCGGTGACGGTGTTTAAGATCTGTGTGAAGGGTTGGAGACGAAGTAAGGAGCATTGGTTATTTTACGAAAGATTTTCGATTGAATGCTTTTGGAGTACTACGTTGTACTCGTATATAAGATCGTTTACTAATATAAGTTATTTTAGATCTTATATCTAGTAGTCTTAGTAGCAGTTTGTCACGTCTGTTCATTTCTTGTTGGAGACCTATTCTCATCAACAAAGTTCAAAAATGAAAACATTACTCCAAGTAGACCATCATTCACGATTTAGACATAAACAATGTTGTGTGATTTCAATGAAACTGATAGAAAATAAAATGTATTTTTATAGTGGTGAAGAAGATGAAGATACGGAAGATATAGAGAACCCTGAAAGGTACCACAACACTCTTCAGTTGAATAGGAACAATAACAACTTTTGAAAAACTCCTCGGATGAGATTAACTCTGAGTACGAGTGCTAACTCGATTGTCTTATTGTTAGTCTCTTGTCTCTCGCCTTCTTCTATTGTTGTTGGACCGCTCGAGTGTGGGCCGAAGATGGAGTAGAAGAGACGACGTGAGAAGGACCCAGTGTTTGGCAAACTCAGGGTTAATACAACACCTCCGAAGGGGGGAGTCTCGAGTAGAACTTTCCAAGTCGATAAATTGTTCTCTTTACAAATAAATACTTCTTTGTTTTGCCTTCCATATGGAGAATCTTTGTCACTATTTATTAGGAGGATAATGTAAGAGCATGTATAAAATCGAGAGGGGGAGGGGGAGAGAGTAATATATATATATATATATATATTTTGTGACCCTGAAGAGAATTTTACATTGCCAGCTGTATGAAGTATAGAGGATGTTATGTAATCTGTCAACAATTTTATGCGGAGTTTTCAACAGAATTTCATGTTTTGGCACCTCCAGAAGCCAAATATGAAATAAACAAATTTCTCTGTTTGTGTGTCTGTGAACACGATACCTCCCGAAAGAATGAATGTATCGACACGAAGTTTTATATATGAATCCAGAACCCTCACGACCTACTGATTTTCAGCCAAATCGACCAAAGTGAGGGGAGATCAGAGGAGAGATTTAACATAAAAACTCTAATAACTGTCGATGGAATTTCATGTATGAATTCAAAACACTTTAAGGTCGACACCCCAATTGGAATTGGCAGAAGAGAAGGGGAGAGGGGAATCAGAGGGGGCTCAACTCAAAAACTCCAATATCTCCCGATGTAATGAATGTATCAACATTATATTTGAAGTCAAACCCGATGAGGACATAACCTGTTTTCTTCTAATTTAGAACCCCTGTCTATGTCAGTCTACTATTGATATTAGCGCAAACGTTCGACTGGTTTTGGAGGAGGAACGAGAAGTTAATTGATCAATTAGTTCTGGGGAATTAGATTGACGGTGATTCACCGACGACTTTCTTTATACCAACCATCTTCTTACAGTTCCCTTCCCTTCTCAAATCTCATATTGGGGTACAAGAAAGTAATGTATTGGCATCAGTTGTTTTCTTTGTTTTGTTGTAAAACGTAATTCTGAGAGTGTCAGTGGGTGAATTATTTGATTTTGGTACGGGTTCACAGTTTTCGAAATATAGTGGTTATAATTTGGATATTTTAATATTTTGAACTATTGATCGAGAAGCCTCGAGTTTGGTTTTTATTTCTTCCTTTTTATTAGTTATCTTGCTTTTGATTTCTCTTGCACTTTTCCTTAGATTTTTGATATCAAACTCAATGGTTTTAGTGACTTTATTCACGGAATGCCATTTGGCTCTATCGGACTGGGGCCACCACAATTTTTTTTTCACCTCTTTTTCTTCTGTTTTGTGTTTGATCCTGGGTCCCTCTGTGTGTATTTAGTCCCAAGTCCCGGAGGTATGTGGAGCACGTTCTCCGTCTTACCGACAGAGCTTCTTCATCTTTGACCTGAATGTTAACACTATCTTGTCTTCTTCACCGCATCCAGCATTCCTATCTAGAAAATCTTCAACCGAGCATTGATAATACAACAGCCATCATCTCGTGACAACTCAGAATGCTCGTATGTATGCGACGAATGTTAAGAACATATTCAGGAAATCAATATTGCCAGGAGAAGCGAATAGCAGCAATCGACCGGCAATTTGTACCACTTTTTTTTTTTTCTTTGCTCTACTATGTATTTAGTAATGTACATTAAATGTTATATATTTATTGAAGAATATAATATCTTAGTAGAATAATTCACTGTAGTACTGTTTTTGAGACTTGAGTCCGGGCTTCAACTATCCGGCCTACAAACAGAGCGCTCCTTCGCCACTCGAGACTCTTTTTGTCCCCCCAGATAAAAAAAGTAAGCGCCTCGAACAGTTTCGAACGCATGATTTTCAACGCAGTAGGCTATGTGCTACGGACGCCCTCAAAATAATAGAATCAAATTGAAAATTATACATATCTTGGAGAAAGTATAAAGAAAACGTATGTTTTTTTAAAATTTTCTATGTCTGTATGACCTATATAATATGATGATATCACCTCCGGTATAAATGTATTTACGCTGTTATTCATAGCACAGGGGAAATTATTTTATCGTTGACAATTTTTAACTGGAATTTTATGTTTTTAACCCGTTCAATCCATAAAAATAAAATGGCATTTTTGCGTCTATGTGTATGTCTGTGGAAACGCTAACACACTAGAATGAATATATCTACACGGAATAGTGTAAGTGATTTCAGAGGTCTCTAAAGATAAACGCGCAGTCACGATCTCCACGCGTTTTTTTTATTCTTTCTATCGATTTCGGTGCGCGCACTGCCGACAAGATCTCTTCGTCCTCCACGAGCTCCCTGTGCCGTTGTTCGAGCGGGCTCGGTAAGTGAACGCCCTCCATCGTTGTCAATGACCAGCCGCTCAAGTGATGAATGAACCTACTACCGAAAACTGAATATCGAATTTTTAATTGATTACATTACTTCGCCTATACTTCGTATAGCTGTGGATGTAAAAAGACGTGAAATGGCGGCGTACGCCGAAGTTCGTGACTGTCTAGTCTGCGACAAAGGAAAGTAGAGAGAAGCAGCTTCTACCGGTCGTGACGAGGCGGCGAATGCCGGAGTTCGTGACTGTCTAGTCTGCGACCAAGGAAAGCAGAGAGAAGCAGCTTCCACCGGTCGTGACGGGGCGGCGAACGCCGGATTTCGTGACTGTCTGTCTAGTCTGCGACTAAGGAATGTAGAGAGAAGCAGCTTCCACCAGTCGTGACGGGGCGGCGTACGCCGGATTTCGTGACTGTCTGTCTAGTCTGCGACCAAGGAAAGCAGAGAGAAGCAGCTTCCACCGGTCGTGACGGGGCGGCGTACGCCGGATTTCGTGACTGTCTGTCTAGTCTGCGACTAAGGAATGTAGAGAGAAGCAGCTTCCACCGGTCGTGACGAGGCGGCGAATGCCGGAGTTCGTGACTCTCTAGTCTGCGACCAAGGAAAGTAGAGAGCAGCTTCCTTTAATATATTCTAACTTTAAGAATATTCTTCTGTATTTGCTACGTAACGTTCCATTGTTTTTATAATACAAGTTCAGAGTTTTAATTTAATGATCCAACCTATTTAAAACTTTTTTATAAAGTTTAAACTACCTTCAAATAAATCTTGTTGGTAGATAATTTTTTTTTTACTCTCCTTGCCTGGACTTCTCCTGCATACTAACCAGAGGCTGAACGGAAACAAGTTTTATGAATTAAGTACACCTTGTTTAAAATGTACTCTCAGTTTTGAAGCATAAAGTGTCCTTTCGTAAAATATGCAGATGACTGTCTTTTTGAAAATGTATTTGTGCTATAATCTTTTACACGCATCCTACTGCAAAGTTGTAAAGTGGATTTACCGGGTTCGGTCCCCCATATTTATTGCAATTTGAATATTTAATTTTTTTTGTTAAATTATATTTTCAGAAAGTATAATGAATAATAATAATGATATTTATTTCCGCTAAACCAAAACATGGTAATAGGATACGTCATAAGAATGTATACAGTAAGATAGGTTGTCAGAAGTTCGATACATACAATTACATATTTTTCGACCCCCCGATCCCAGATGAAAAAAAAAATTGTCTGTCTGCGTGTGTACGAGTATGTGCCTCTGAATTCGATATCTTCCGATGGAATGAATGTATGAACATGACATTCTGTAGTGTATCCAGAACCATCTAACGACGACAACTATTGCAACCAAATCGACCAGAGAGAGGCATAGATTAGGGGGTGGCTTAATTCAAAAACTCTAATAACTACCGTTGTGATGAACACGAAATTTCATATGTAAGTACAAAGTCTTATAAGAATGACACCTTTTAAGTTTCAGAGGAATCAGACGAAGAGGAGGGGACAATTAGAGGAGGGTTTAACTCAAAATGTCATATTTAAATTCAAAATCCCACAAGGATGTTAGTTTTCCGTATTTCTGTATTAGTTTTCCGCGAAATAGGTAGAAGGGAAGGGACGCACGACCTAAATACCATAATAACTGCCGATGTAATGATGTTTCTACACATAATTTAGTATGAGCGTTCAGAAGCCACTATGTAAGATATTGAGTTTTAGCCCAAATGTTCGATTGACTTGGAAGGATAGCGAAAACATAATTTATTAATTCTTGCTGGGGAAGTATTATAGCCTTTGAATCACCCTCAATTTTTTTTTTCTCTGTTATTTACATAATTTCAAACCCTCTCTCTGTTGATAATTTTTCATTATATAGAAAAATTATAATTATAAGCCGGTGTAATCTCCATAATTCATTTGATTAACTTTTCCAAAAATAATCTATATTAATAATGTTTATTATGAGCTAAAACTTTCAGTCCCACCGAGTTAGTTCGAGAAACAACTTGAAGGATGAGAGATGCTTATTTAAAGAAAACGAATGATTTGGAAAACACCGATAAGAAATTATCATTTTCTCTCTTTTTAAGTATAGATATAATATCTTCTTTGATTTGTGTTCATTTCCCAAGCGGGGTTTATTTTCTTCCTCGTTGAGGAGCGAGTGGCGAGGTAATAAATATTGATTCATCGCAAATGTTCTCCGGAAAAATAATTTAATAAAAATAGTAAGTTTCCGAGTCGACAAGTAGTCAGTAAGGTTTTCAATTCTACTCTAACAAAAAATAATCCTCTGATGAAACAGACAGTAGTACTACAAAAAACTAAAGAAAAAAAGTGACCGGCAGTGTACTTCCCCAGCCCGAATTAATAAATTAAGTGTTCGCTCTCCCCCATTGGTCTAAAATGTTGTGACGACAGATTCATTACATCGGCAGTTATTAGGGTGCGATCGGTGTCGATAAAGTGGAAAGCTAATAAAATACATTGAAAATAAAATAACTTGTTCGGCAAACTTTTGAATTTTGTACTGACGATGGCTTAAACCAAAACATGAATACAAAGTACTTTCATTTTTCATCAAAAAACTATTTCATTTTTAGAATTAGGGACAACTAAATATGGAATTTTGGTGAAAACTGAACATCGAATCTCTGACGGATTATATAACTTCCCCAGTACCTACTATATACATACTTTATGTATATATTTTTATGGAATTAGACATTATCAAAGTTAAACACGTTCTTTGTTTTTATTTAACTTATTAGGGTTTTTGAGTCGAGGCCCCTCTTCTGAATCCCTGTTTCTCTAAGGACGATTTCGCGTCTTTATGGAGTTTTGAATTTTCGTGTCAATACTTTCATTACAATGGCAGTTCTTGGAGTTTTTTGTGTTTAGTCGTGTTTAGTTATCATATACACAGTCAGATTTTTTTTTTTTTTTTTTTTTTTTTTTTTTATTTTTTTTATTTTTGTAATTAGGTACGGCAAAATATGGAATTCTGGTGAAAACTGAACATCGAATTTCTAACCGATTACATAACTTCCCCTATACTTCGTATAGCTAGGAAAGCAAAAAAAAAAAAAATGTATCTAGGAATTTTTTACAACTTTTTGAATAAAAAAATACTAGAAAAAAAATGCAGATAATCAAATTCAAATCAGAAAAAAAAAAAGGTTTTCCCTTCAATATCTCTAAAAAAAATTCATTTCATGTTTCTGAACTCTTTACTTATAATGGAATTTTCGCTGAAAACTCAAGGAGTTGTACTTGTTTAATTGTTGAAAGTTTTCTGGATAACTAACTGACCTTGGAGCCAATTAAGTGATGTGAAGTAGTAGCCTAAGAGGGGCTTAATGTCGGCTTCTCCGTTGACTTGACAAAGCTCTCACAAAGGCCATACTAAGTACCCTTAGGTTAAGTAGCTATTTGATGAACATCAAAGTCTCTCTCTCTCTCTCCCCCCCCCCCCCCCCCCCCCCCCGGATAAATTTTATTTATTATATTTAATGATTCTGTGTTGAAGTTATTAGGCAGACTTTCAGGTTTCTGTTCAAATTATCCTCAATTGAATAGAGATGGTTTTAGTATAAATTCAATTGTATAGAACTTCATTTTTAAAGGCTTTGCTCTTGCTCTGGGAATCTGTATATTTTTTTCTTAATTTATGTAATTCGTTTGATCTATTCAATAGAGCTACGTCAAGTCGGCACATAGAGGCAAATATCTGCCTGTTACAAATATGTACATATATCGGATGTTAATTGCTCAAATATCGAGTTCGAAGTATAGGGTAAGTTCTACGCGGTTTTCAACGAAATTTCGTGCTTTCCGACGTTCTGATAAAAAAAAAGTCTTTCTGTGTGTCAGTGAACACAATAACTCCTGACAACATGATTGTATTGACAAAAAATTTCATATGTAAATTCAAAGCCCTATAAAGACAACACCTATTAATTTTAAGCGCCGAAGTGGAGGGACACCCCGTCAGAGGGGCTCAACTCGAAAGTTCCAATATCTGCCGAGTAATGTTTATATCGACATGACATTGTATATTTAAATTCACAACCCTATAAGGATGGCACCTATTAATATTCCGCGAGAAGGGAGGGGGGGGGGGGTGGGGGGGGGTGCAGAGATGAGATGAGGGGTTAGACTTCATTAGACTTCAATACCCTAACAACTGCCGATGTAATGACACAAAATTTAGTATGAGGATTCAGAAGCTACCATGAAAGTTTAATATTGAGTTTAGCCTTAACGATCGATTGGCTATGGAAGGAGAACCATAACTGATTAATTCTTGCTGGGAGGTATATAGCCGGTGATTCACCGAATATTTTTTTTGCAATGAACTTCCCCGGCAGGAATTAATCGATTATGTTTTTCGCCCTCCCTCTAACACATCATGTTCACAGACACACACAATGGAAATATTGTTTTCATTATTGGAGTCAGGAGATCGGAAAACATGAAATTCCGAAAAGTAAACATAGAATTTCTGGTCGATTAAATAACTTTCTCTATACTTCGTATAGTTAGGAATGTAAAAACTAAAAATTGGGCATGTTTCGGATGTTTTAAATGGTCTTATCTCAGTATTGCAGCTATGGCGATTGGTGTGCGCTCAATTTACAGATCTTATATAGGGTTTTAATTGTATGCATTATACTGTCTATAGTGTGTTGGTTATGAGCGATGGGCCTCCTCATTCTAAACATCTGTGGGTAGTCAGTCGTATAGAGGAATATGTATAAAGTTTACATTACTGCCCATGGCTCTGAAGGCAAGGTCTCGTTGTCCACTCAGCCGACGGAACTCTCCATGAGGCACTAACCTAGGTATTGAGAGGCGACTTATTAAGTGCAAGGCATTGATAGCTTTGATAATGGTTTTGTCTATAAAAGTTTTTGATGGTTCCAGCTGTCTTGGTTGTCTACCCCCAAACACATACCCTTCCTTGCTCCACATACGATCAAAGTTTTACTGTCCCCAGTCCTGCTATAAAGATCCATGGCCAAACAGGCATTGGGACACCGCCGTCCACTTTATTGAAACTCAAACACAACACCCTCCCCACATGGCAACTTTCCTAAGTCCTTTCTGCCCGAGGTGGGAGTAGTGCATAAGGACGTTAAACCAAAAACAAAATAAAACTTTCCTTAGTTCAAGACCATTTCAGGATACGCAGATATGGCTTGTTTTTTCTGAAAATAGCTCTCTAGGGGCTATTTGAAGAACCTTAACGGCTCGTGAAGGGAATTCATGACTAGTATAATCGGAAGAAATATTTCAAAGATTATTGTCATGTACTTGGAGAAGTTGGTTATGTGTCCTCCGGAAAATAAGGAGCCTGCTTTCATTCGGTCCCAGTGTGTTTACAAAAAGTTGTAATAGACCATAGTAAAAATTAGCCTAAAACTTGGATGTAGATGAACTTGGTGAAAGAATGGAGTAACTTATGTCGTTCTGGACCCTTTCTTTTTTCGAGCTATTTTTTATGTTTTTAAAAACGGAGTTTTCTAGATCTTCTGCTCGGCGCGGCACCTCCCCTGCCTGTGTGCCCCCTGAGTCCTTGGGACTCGAATCAAGGAACATCAGCCATGGTCGTCGTAAGCCTCTTTGTTCAAAGACCACCTCCACCTACACGGACATACGTTTCCGAAAAACAAGACCAGGCTGCTTCCATAGATGTAAGAACTTTAGAGTCATGGATGTCTCTTAGGAAGCTTGTGTTTGAAGAAACACCAGTTGGAACTCCTAGTCATAGTTGACGAGATAGTGCGCCGGGAAAGTGCAGCTCGAGCCAAAACCTTCAATGACCAGTCATGTTCGGAAACTGGTCTTACCGTGCACTGAAAGGTTCGTCCTATTGTTTTTGTTTTGTGTTTTCCAATTTGAACATTTTATGTTTTATTGTTATTTTATTTATTTTTAATAATTTTTTTTATCTCCTCTAGTATAAATTTATTGATTGTTTTTGGTATATATGATGCTCATTTTTAACAGTTAGATAGTGATTCATCTGTGATATTTGTTGTAGCCTGATTATGTAGGAAATGCGAAACAAGTTGTCAATGAAACACTTTTAAATAGGAAGATAATCACTGTTAATCACTTTTTAAATTTTTTATATCATTTTTTATATTTATATTACTGCATTATAAGATTGCCCTAGTGATTTAAAAACTGCAGAACTTGCCATTGACTATTTATTGCAAAAATATTTTTCATGTGTATTTCTCTCTTTCTGTTCTGAAAATTAATTGATTATAGTATACTTTTTAATGTTTGGTACATATTTACTTAAGAATTTCCCCTTCTCTTGTGTCTGATATCCCGTTGATGAATTAAAAAAAAAAAAGGTCCTTTGAATATTTTTGAATCTAATTCTTTACTTTGTTCCGCCCTTTAATTTTTTGAGGCTCCTGCTAATAAGTTAGCCTCAAGGTAACTCAAACAATTGAGTTAAGGCTTTGAGAAGATGAAGTTAACAGGTCATTAATTACAATTTAATCTGTTTTGTGTCTTGGGGCATTATCCTTCCCTCCCATCTGTTATCAATCTTACAATTAGTTGCCAGATTTTTGGGCAATATTTGAAGCCTTCCTTACTGAAAATATTTTTATTTAGAAAAAATCACAAAAATCCTATTCTTTTTTTATATCTATTTGTATTTTTTTTTATATATACATGTATGGAGTCATATTTGTGAAGACGGAGTAAGAAAAATTCGTCGGTGAATCTCCGGAGATGTTTTGACTGAAGATCAGTAGATGCCTTATTTATAACTACTCATTTCACATATTAAATTTCATGTCGATACATCCATTTCCGTCGGTAGTTATTAGGATTTTAGAATGAAGTCCCCCCCCCCCCCCCCCCCCCATCTCTCTTTTGGCCAATTTGACTGAAAATCAATATGTGTCGTCCTTATGGGGTTCTGGATACACATACGAGTATATGTGCTAATATGTTCATTCTATCGGGAGTTATCATGTTCACAGATACATACAGAGGCAGACATTTTGTTTTTTTCATTAGTTTTGGACTAAGAGGGGGACCTTATAACCGATGTGAGCCACCTCCCAACACTTCCCTCTCCCCTCCTCTGCCACCGCAGTTATTTTCACTCATGCCTATACTCAATATACTATACCAGAGCTCTCTGGTGGGCATGAGGCTGACTCTACAGTGGGAGTCCTAAATTTTGCCTGCCCACATTTTATATTTTTATACATATTTACAACGACATAAAATTTGCCATTAGTAAGTGTGGTAAGTTGAGCCACTGCTTGGACACTTCAAGTGCGTGGCTGTACTGCTGAGGTACATCATCGAGAAGGAGTGCAGTTTAGTCCTGGAGCAAGTCCCTCTGCCATGTCCACTTGAGGCGTCGTGGTGGATTTGCGGGGATAGTGTTTGTGGATAATTTTTTGGCCACATTTAGGTTTTTTTATTTTTATTTCGGGTGTACCAGACACCTGTGTGGCCTTATACCACCCGTCCGCCGCATAGAGAGGAAATAGGTCTATAAGGTTTTATTGGTCTTGCTACGGCCGGTTGTAGGACCCGCTACTCGCCGGAGCGATCGGTTGGGTCCTCCAACCAACCTTATTGGCGTTTCCCGAAAGAGCTAGGGACCAGGGCATCTATGTTTTTATGGCTGCGTTGCGCCGGGGATGGTCGCAGGTGGGCCATGTTAGAACATCCAGCGTTCATCCCCGTAGCTAGCTTATACTGCCTTCTTTACCCTCCGCCAAGAAGTCACATTTAGGTATGGTTTTTTTTTAACGAGTACCCGGCTCGGGACCACAGCTTAAAGTCCCCTTGGAAGGACAGCGTGCTCAATGTATTTTTTCACCTCCCATATAAAAACCGAAGGACCTCCGCCTGGTTTCGAACCCGATATAGGATAGGGAGCAACATGGAGAAGGCTGTGTGGGATACAGCACTTAATAAAGTTCCTCTATTCACTCTCAACTTAACTACTTTAGCAGTCTTACTTAAGATACCCTTTAGTATTGTTAACTTGTTTTATATCCCAAGTTCTATTATTTATGCTTTAGTTAATATGTCCCAGTGTACAGGTTTATTGTTAAACAACTTTATGATGATGCTAACGCCGTTTATTTGCCCTGGAAATGAAAGTCCGTTCAAACCCTCCACCTCTGATGGCTGTGTGGGTTATGATCTTGTCTTCCTCTACTTAAACTATTTTTTTTTTAAATCATACTATATCGTTCTTAATAATGTTAATCTGTTTAGAGTCCGTGGTTCGAATCCTAATATCTGCAATGATGAAAAGACATAACTTAAATCCCTTCGTATTGGCCTTTGATCGATGTTACATAAAAAGTCTATTTTACAGGGTATCTGTGAGATTCTCGGACAGCTTAACACAGAGTTCGAGGAGGTCAAATGAAGAAAATGTTTATTTAAAAAAGTTATTGTCAATAACCCTCCTTCCAATACCACGTTTTTTTTTTGTTTTGTTTTTAAATATTGGTAAGTAGAACTCCTCTAATCCGGCATCTTGTGATCCGGCACTGGTTTTGGTTGGGATGGGGGAGGTTGGCACTCGGTCTAGCTCGGAAGTTTTCGGTACCACAACGTTGGTTGCACAATTTGACTGTGCTTTGTCTAGTGAACACTGTTGTTTTAAGTGCGTGACTCTCCTTTCAAAGTCATTTTTCGTTTTGTGAAAGAACTGGTGTAATTTTTACGTAGCACAGAAGTCACATAGCCATGGGACCGAAAAGGAAACAAATCAGAAATCCTTGAAAAACTGGAAAATGGGGTGAGCAGGCATTTAATTATGAACGAATATGGTATAGGTTCATCCACCATCTATCATATCAAGAAACAGATAGAAGAAATTACCAAATTTATAAAAGAATCGGAAAAGTTGGAAAATATGAAAAACAGGCAAACTATGAAAAAACCCAAGGCTGATCAGTTAGACTCAGCTTTGTACAAATGGTTCACGGCAAAAATAATTGAAGGGAAACCTGTTACCGGCCCTTTATTAACTGAGAAAGCAAGGCAATTCCAATCTGATTTGAATATTCCCGAGAGTGAACACGTCAAGTTTTCCCAAGGCTGGTTAAGGTATTTTAAATCGAGGCACGCCATACGAAAACTTGATGTTTGCGGTGAACTCAGATCGGTTGATTTTGAAGCATGTGAGCGCTACAAAGAGACATATAAATCCAGTGTTTGTGAACATAACTTGGCAGCCTGTCAGATCTACAATGCTGACGAAATTGGTCTTCTTTGGCGTTGCCTTCCAACAGCTACATTAGGTGGCAGCGATGAAAAAGAGGCTAAAGGTTTCAAGAAGAATAATGATAGACTTACTGTCCTTCTTTGCTCAAATGCCTCAGGTGACCATAACTGAAACATTTCGTGATTGGTAAATCACAGAAGCCAAGAGCTTTCAAGGGCCTCACTAATTTTCCAGTAATTTACGGAGCACAGTCTACATCTCATCTTATCTACAGCTCTAGCCTGGACGAGTGTTTCTCCAAAAATCCTCGCGTAAACTTTGGCTAGATGTGATCCCTGAAACTGAGGCATGTGATGAGGCAACACCAGCAAGTGCACCTGAACTCATGGACATGATCAGAGACTTACCAATAGAAAATCCTGTTAGGAATCTTGCCGATGAAGAAATTGCTGATTGGGTGGAGGTGGATGAAGAAGAGCTAACTGAACAGATTTTAACTGATGAAGCCATTGTTCAGAGCGTTTAAAATCCAACCTTCCAGGAGACTGATTCTGATGAAGATGTTGAGCCGAACACCGTAACCTGGGCACATGCTGCTGAAAGCCTGGATTCGTTTATTTCATTCGCGGAAAAGAGCAGCTCTTACAATATTACAGAGGTGATGCACCTTCATATAATGAGGAACGATTTTCATAGAAAAGAAGAGAGTCACAAACAAGGCAAACAGACATTCGAAACTTCCTGACTTCAACATTTGTACATAAATATTATTTATGTAGTGATAATTTATTATACTTGAGCTCCACACTTTTTTCCATTATACATATGTACATTAAACTATGAGCAAATGTGAACACCAATGTGTTACTGTGTTTTTAATGTTAATAAATTCTATTTGAGACCACATCGTGTTAATTTTATTTAACGTCCTGTAATCCGGCATGGGTCAGGTCCCGAACATGCCCGATTTGAGGAGTTCTACTGTATCTTGAAAATAATTGTTTTTCGGGTAACTAAATCCCCAGGGCTGCGAAAGAAAAAGTGTATATAGGAGCATTCGCGTCTTGTGCATAAGGTACATTAAATAAAGACTGATGAAGGTCATACGTAAATATCACCAGTCGTAAAGTACTCATTTGTCTCCAAGTGAACAATTTGCTTTTTTCTTTTTCCTTCTTTTATTATTTCCTCCTTTATAATGTTGGTATGTAAATGCCGATATCCCCGCCAAAAAAAAAAGGTCGTTGGTTGATCACCGGCTATGTACTTTTCCAGTAAGAATTATAAAACTCAGTATTTGACTTACTTGGTGGCTTCTGAATCCTCATACTAAATTTTGAGTCAATTTATTACATCGGCAGTTATTTGGGTTTTTAAGTCGAGCCCCTCTTCTCTGGTTCCCCCTTCTCTTCGATCCATAAAGCGGAAAATTAATAGGTGCCATCATTATGAAGTTTTGAATTTAAATATAAAATTTCATGTCGATAAATTCATTACATCAGCAGTTATTGGGTTATTTGATTTCAGTCCCCCTATTATCCCTCCCTCTCCTTCGGCTAATTCTGATAAATTGATATGTGTCGTCTATATAGGACTTTGAATATACATATGAAACTTCGTGTCAGTACATTCATTACAATGGCAGTTATTACAGTTTTTGTGTTAAGCCTCCCCCTAATCCCCTCCTTTCCTTTGATCGATTCGAGGTGTCGTTAGAGAGTTCTGGATTCACATATAAAATTTCGTGTCGATACAATAATTCTATCGGGAGTTATGTTCACAGACGAACCCACTGACAGAAAGATTTTTTTTTTCTTCAGGAATTTCTGACCGATTACATAATTTCTACTTATACTTTTCATAGGTGAGGTAGTAAATTAATAATAAAATAACTAAAAATAAAGGAGGATAAAATAGAGGTTTTTGTTTATAAGGGGAGGAATGAAGGGTGCTGATTTAAAAGAGGTCTAGCCTTCTTAAAATTAACCACCAACTTCTCCAACCAACACAGCTTCATCTTTCTAATTGTTCTTTCTCCAACTTACACTCCCTAAATTTTTACCATGCCTAAATGCCTTCTTTTTTTTTTTTTTTTTACTTAGCTATACGAAGTATAAGGAAAGTTATGGAATCAGTAAGAAATCCTTTGTTTAGTTTTCTCTGGAATCTATATATTTGCCTCCTCCCTGATTCTATAAATTGGAAAAAAAAGTCGGTACATCAATGGCAATGTTTATCCTCAGCGTGAAATAATCAATTATGTTTTCGCTCACCCTCTGGAAATAATTTACGGATTTGATTGAAAATCAATAGGTGTCTTAATCAGAAATTTGTGAATCATCATACTTAATTTCGTGTTGAATTCATTCTTAACAGAGCTTTTCGAGTACCATCTTCCTCATTTGGTCCCCCATATAATTGATATCGTCCTTAAGGGGTTTCGGATTTATATATAAAATACCGTATCGATACATTACTTCGGTAGTTATTGAAGTTTTTGAAGTGTTAAAATTTATGTAATCGGTCAAAAATTGCATGTTGAGTTTTCACCGAAAATCATGTTTTTTGATACCCTGATTTCAAAAATTAAAAAAAAAAAAAAATGTTTGTGTATGTCTGTGAACACAATGACTCCATAGAACGAATGCATCTACAAGAAATTTTATACGTAAATTCAAAATTCTATATAATGGACCTATTATTTGTCTGCGAAATCGGCCGAAGAGAAGGAAGGGATCAGAGGAAGGGGATCGATTCAAAAACCGTAATAACTGCCGATGGAATGAATGTTTCGTCACAAAATTTAGTATGAGGATTCAGAAGCCCCTATGTAAGTCAACTATTTTGTAGGTTTTGACAGGAAGACAGGACTCTTAAGGATTAATTTGTTCTGGTGAAGTACATTGCCGGTGATCCACCTTGCAAGAGTGCAACATCAACCTGATATACGTCGAGGGAGGAGCTCGAAGTCAAGGTCCCCATTTCTGTTAATTTTAAATAAAGCTCTATTGTTATTGTGGCTGTGACGGGCTAGGACCTAGGTCTATATGTTCTGCAGTCTTAAACAGTTCGGGTTATTCTCCTTCTTAAAGAAGTCGAACTCACAGTTAACTAGAGACGGACCTGGTTTACTATGAAGTTGAGTGGAGAGTTGGAGACACTCAATGAGTGGTTTTCTTTCTTGAAATTAACTGCCAACTTCCTTCTCCGTTTCTTCTCACTAATTGTTCTCTCTCCTCGTTTTTACCTGGGACTATTTATCGAGCCCCCACCCCGTTTTACCTGGGACAATGTATAAAGCCCCTACCCCTTTTTACCTGGGACAATTTATCGAGCCCCCACCCCTTTTTACCTGGGACAATGTATAAAGCCCCTACCCCTTTTTACCTGGAACTATTTATCGAGCCCCCACCCCTTTTTACCTTGGACAATATATAGAGCCCCCACCCCTTTTTACCTGGAACTATTTATCGAGCGCCCACCTCTTTTTATCTGGGGCAATTTATCGAGTCTCCACCCATTTTATCTGGGACAGTTTATCGAGCCCCCACCCCTTTATACCTGTGACAATTCATCGAGCCCCTACCCCTTTTTACCTGGGACAATTTATCGAGCCCCCACCCCTTTTTACCTTGGACAATATATAGAGCCCCCACCCCTTTTTACCTGGAACTATTTATCGAGCCCCCACCTCTTTTTATCTGGGACAATTTATCGAGTCTCCACCCATTTTTACCTGTGACAATTTATCGAGCCCCTACCCCTTTTTACCTGTGACAATTTATCGAGCCCCCACCCCTTTTTACCTGGGACAATTTATCGAGCCTCCACTCATTTTTATCTGGGACAGTTTATCGAGCCCCCACCCGTTTTTACCTGGGTCAGTTTATCGAGACCCCACTCCTTTTTTTTCCAAAAGATAAAATCCAAACTTTAAATTAGTCATATCTCCCAACTTCTGGTCAACTGTTTCTCTCACATTCACCGCAAGTTAATGTTTGTTTTTGTGGGGCCAGCACCTGACTCAAAAAGTTCAACCTGCCTATGGTTATCCCACTTCCATATTTTCCATAATATGGAAATATATTATATTCCATAATATGGAATTATATATATATATATATTCCATTATATTCCAGGCCATATTCATGAGTATTTTCCCAATTCTACTTTTTAGTACAAAATTACGGAAATCTTATTTTTTTTTCCTTCCCCCTTCTCTATTTCGTAAAGTATGTGCTGAAATAGTTTGAAACAATGTTTTTTTTTTGTATTTTGAAAAATCATACCATGTATGTAGGTAGGAGCCCTTTTTTTTTTTTTTGTAATTAAGAATAGATAATAATATCAAGTGCTAACAGCGGCCTCGCGAACATTTGTTCTTTAAACAGTAATTTGTCTCTGGCTATTGGTAATGACAAAAATATATTTTAGGAAATTTAATAAGGGACATATTTGGTTAAGCACCAATTTTTCGATAGGATTAACCTTTTTCGACGGTTTTTGGCATGTATCTTGCAAAACCGGCCGTCCTTCAAAAAACAAATATATTTCATATAAACTGTGCCTTTTAGCATTCTATACAACTTTTATTTGAAGATATTTTTTATTAAGCTAGTGTAAGCGGTAACTTGTAAAATTTACATAGGCGCCGAAGTAAAGTGGTCTTTTTGTCAATCGTTTTTGAGTTAGAGTGGGTACTCAAAAAGTTCCAACACAAGCAGACAGTATGGTGAAAATTATCAAAACATCTTCAGGGGGCTTTAAGATGTGAAATTCCGTTGGAAACTCAATTTCGGATTTTCGCACGATTTTAATACTTCCTTATAAGAAAGAAAAAATGGGGATGGTGAGGGGGAGGAACTAAATTTATTCTATTACGGAGACTGAAGTAGAAGAAGGGGCTCCTCTTTGCTCAACCTGTCCAATCCAGATTTCAGTCCGTCATATTGAAGTGTGCCCCAAGTATGGAGAATCCTTCAGCTTATCTCCCTCGCGTTAACTCGAGAGCAGAGCTTCTCCAAAGAGATCATCCACTATTTAGATCTATAGAGGAGCATCCATTCGTTCAGTCTGTTGAGCTCTTAAGGAACCAAATTGGCAAAAAATTACCGGTTTATGTTGACGTTGTTTAGTGGTGTGGTCTGAATAAAAGAAAAATGTCATCTGGGGATGCAAAATTTTATATCGCATTTCTTATCTCATGAAAACAAAAGTGGCAAAATCAGTCGGTGAACCATCGGCAATGTACTTTTTCCCATTTAACTAAGTTTTCACTCTCCCTCTGAAACCAATTTAGCGATTTGGGTAATATAATAAAATAGATGTCATCCTCATACTGGATTTCGTTTTGATTCATACGTTATATCGACAATTATTGGGGTCTCTCCTTAACGGATCCCCGCATTCCCTTTAACCAATTTCGTTGATAATAGATGTCCTTACAGTGGCGGATCCAAGGGGGGGGGGGGGGGCGATGGGGCGATCGCCCCCCCCCCCCCCCCCCCCCTGAGAGATTTTTTTTTTTTTAATTTTAAGATATCATTTCTTGTCAAATTACAGATGAATAAATAAAAATTTAATATTTCGTTTCATCGTATAAAAAAATTGATATTTAAATAAAATTAAGTTTTGGCGCCATAACGGGTGACATCTGTTGGATTTTTTACGAAATTTGATAACGATGAAGTTAGTTGTGGGTGGATGAGTCTACAGCTACAGTTAAGAAAAAAATACGCATCGTCGAAAAGTCATCTCTTAAATTTCATTATGTAATTATATAAATTATAAAAAATAACGTAATTATAACCATAATTATGACGAATGTAAGTATAACCACGAATAAAAATAACTTATCAACGTTTCTGCCGTTTTTGTTGTTTTTATAATAATCATCCGCTAATTCTTATTTAATTCACCTTAATCATAAGTTTCAGTAACTTAAAAAAAAAAAAAAAACTCGCCCCCTGAGAGGTTTTCTGGTTCCGCCACTGCATCCTTATGGAGTTTTGAATTTACACATGAAATTTGTCGATATATTCATTACATCGGCAGTTATTGGAGTTTTCGTGGTAACCCCCACCCCCACACTCGTAATCCTTCTGTTCGTCCGATTTGGCTGAAAATCAATAGGTGTCGTCCATACGGGTTTCTGGATAAAATATATAAAATGTCATGTTATATCCATTCTAAGGGGAGTTATTGCGACATACACACAAACAGGAAATGTTTTTTAAATTCCATTCTGATGAAAACTCAACATCGAATTTTTAATCCTCTACCAAACTTTCCCTATACTTCGTATAAGCTAGAGTTAGGGTTGATGGTTGAGCAGGATTCGAACTCCTAACCTTCTTTTATCTAGGCGGCCACTCTACCAATGTGCCAAACTCAAGTCTGAATGATCGGAGATCTCCCTAAAAATAAACTTATAATCTCCTTCCGGGTCTTTTCCCTGACTCAACTTTCATAATGATAAAGTGACTGGTTTAATGTGCTCTTCTCTTTGTGATTTTAGCTTTTATGAAGAATTATGTTCCAGCAACTACTTGGACAGTTTCCTCTTAATGTGCTTATAAATAAAATTTACCCTGACGTTTGTATCAAAAATATCTATTTAACTGAATGGGTGAGTTATTGAATGAAAATCCTCATAAATAATGCTATTGTTTTCTATATTTGCTCTTCATTCTTGTCTTCAGCCAAAGCGTATTATTTGTTTATAGTTAGATAAATATTATTGACTTATTTTAAGTTAGATAAATATTATTAACTTATTTTATCACTCTTTCTCGGAAATTTGATCAGGTGCAGCTATGTTAAGGAGAATGTCGTTACCTTAATTACCCAAGTCCAAAAACTCATATTTTATAGTAGTTACAGGAAACGTTTAAACCAGGTGTGGCCAACCCAAATGATCTTGCGGGCCACTTTGGAAATGCATTATAATCCCGCGGGCCGCATATGAAATTATATATCCCCATATTAGATTTGGACTCACTACAAAAATGTTTTGGAGTGAAAATGTGAAAAACAGAATGAATTATTATTATTCATACATATAAACATAGATAGTATAATAATGATAATAATGAAATGATCGAATAATATTTAATTAGTGAGATTTGTTTCTAGACTCTTTCACTTATCTTTTGCAAGTCGATCTCAATGCGTGTATTTGCAAATGTTTTGTAAAATTGTGATGAATCTCGCGGGCCGTAAAATTATTCAAGGCGGGCCACGGGTTGGGCACTCCTGGTTTAAGCGAATCAAGAGGTCGGAAAACTCGGAAAATTCCGTTGAAAATTTCGTATAGCGGGGACAGTAAAAATATATGTGTTGTTAGGATGGGCAAACTGCATCATTGAAGCTAGTTAGTTATTATGGCTCATGCCCGGACTTTAACTACAAGGTCATATTGCCTACTACCAGAGAGCTCTTTCGGCACTCTGGTGAACATGAGCTTGACTGTACTATGGGTGTCCTGAATTTTGCCTACCCTTAATTTTTATTCACCTCTTTAACGATTACCTGACATCGCCCAGACTCGGGACTCTCCCGTCCCAACCGAAGGACTGCGTGCTCAATATTTTTTCACCTCCATGATAAAAAACCTTGTCCGGATTTCGAACCCGCGATCTTGAGCTGAGTAAGCAAGTACTCATATCATTGAGCTATCGGCGCCGTCTGCATCGTTGAATAATTTAATTATACGTTATTTTGCTTGACATCATTAATGGTCAAGGGTAATCACGCACATGCAAAACCCATGGAAATAATTATTGTCAAATAATTATTGAAGATTAAGGTATGATTAATATATGCGACTCTTGAAAATATCTGTCATTGTGTTGGCCACGCTTGGTGTAGTGTAGAAAGCTGGGGAGGAACTTTACGATAGGGGTTGTGTCACCCCTCCATCTCCCCTCTCTAGAGCCCCCTTAGCTCCTCTCAACGCCAGTCAGTTCTCGCCTTCTTCTTGTCTTCTACTCTAATGTTGTTCCTCTTTTGTCTCATTCTACTAAAGTCTGTCGAGTTTTATCTCTGTTTTACGAGAATATTTGTTTTGTTGTGTGTGTCTGATATGTTCTCAATGATACTGTGACTGAACAAACTCGTTTAACACAATCAGTAAGCCAAGGCCAGGTTTTCTTACAGTAACATTTTCATTTATTTTTTTTTTGGGATAGGCATCATTTGAATAATTGTGGTGTGTTTAATTTTAATAGTGGAGATATTTGTATCAATAGTGAATATGAAGTGGGGAAAGATATTTTCTACTACTTCAAATTTTTACTGAAACTTCTTCGCTTATTCGAGTAAAAAAGTATATACAGATCTGCTGAGCCCAATATTTGGAACGTTTCTAAATATGTAGCCGGGTGTGCACATACAGCTAAATTTATAAAAATTCTATATATCAGTTCGAGTCAGTTTATGAGGCAATAAATAGAAAAAAATTAAGCTTCTTTTAACTTTCTCAGGATTATTGAACAAACAATTTTCTTTGTCGTCATCGCTAAGTTAATGTAAGGATTGCTATCCTAACTGTGTTATTTAGGATTCAGCAATCTTCATAATATTACTTGATTACATTTGCAACGACTCATAATAAAATAAAAAAATAAACATTTAATGGAGTTTGTGTTGACATCGCCTTCAATGAGACCGTGTAGGCATAGCCTGTATTTCAGTAGTGTCATATAAAAGAATCCAACGCCAGTTTTAAGGAGTTACATTCTTCAAGGATCCCAGGGATTGGAAATTTGGTATTATCATAACTATTATTAATAGTTAAGTGAATGACGTATGGATTTATTATATTTCTTTGAGCTGTTTTCTGATTCATGAAAACTGTTGAGTGGCATTTCTTGAAAATATTTCTTTAGTTTTTATAATGAATGTTTTCGTTCGATAGATTTTGGTAGTTTTTATATATTATTATTATTTCTACTTGAGGGCGAAAAATTATTTTGAAAGCGTCAAAAAATGTCCCTTTGTTCCTCTTCTTCTTCCCGTTTTTCGGCGACCTTTTTATGTTTTGTGATTACCTCCTATCATCCCTTCTCTTTGATGGAGTGTCACATCGGGGTGATCTTGGTGAGGAAGCTGTCAAGTGGTCTATCTCTTCCTTTTTCTGATCTCAGTAGATTTGTCCGTTGAACATTTGAGTGACCGATCTTCTCGCTCCCTCGACTTTCTGTCTGTTGCATCGAACCTCACTGTTCCCGGTTGTAAAACTAGTTGCTGATAATACACTCTCTTTACTCTTGTTTTTGTACTTCATTTTTTCTCCAATAGGAGAGTATAGTTAGTTCTTAAAATTTAAACCTGTTTTAACCTTCTTATTATAAATGTACGTATTCATTTTTACTATTTATATCTCTTTTTTTTTTTTTTAATTAAATACTTTCCCTCATTCTCACCAATTTAATTTTTTTTACTCTATACTCATTTCTATTTATTTGACAACTGCTAAAGGACTTATTTTCTTTTTTTATCATTATTTATTTAATTATTCCATGATAAGCTTATATTTATCTTTTGTTTCCTTAGCTATCCTTTCTTCTTACTTGTGTAATATAATTTTAACGTTTTTGTTATTATGTCAACTATCTCAATAAATGTAATCAATAGTAGTTGTTAAAAATATACTACCGTGAAAATTAAGGGTGATCCGTGTCAGTTGGATGTCAGCTCAAGATGGTAGGCCAAAAAAAAAAAAATTGTCTTTATTTTTTATTTAGTGTTTTACAATATTTCTGCAGAAAATATTAAGTATCATGTATTATATTTGTTTGATATATTTTCTGATTCATAAAACTGTTAGAACAATTCTTGAAAATGTTTTTTTAGCTTTTAAAATTAATGTTTTAGTCGGATTGTTTTTGGTCGTTATTGTTTATTATTATTTTCACTTAATCTTTATAAAACATCTACAGGCATAAATTCGATATTGAAAACGTCAAAAAATGGTCTGCCTAATTGATTCTCTGCTCCCCATTCATCCGCGATTTTTTTTATTTTTTATTATTATATATTTTTATTTGCTGTTATTTTGTTAGTCATGAAGTCTAGAATAAATTAGAATTGGGTTTTCTTCTAATTAGGTATTAGAACGCTTCTAATTTTGCTACTTGCATACTTGCTTTGTCTAAAAAATATTTATATCAAGTCTCGAATATTCACATCACACTGAGCTTCATAATTTTCCCTATACATACTTGTATAGCATAATTTTCTTCGAAGAATTCCCTGTTGGGGAAAATATCGAGTATATTAGCTCCTTTCGCCCTCTTTTTTTCTCCCCGTTTCCTCACCTTATTGTATATTTTTATTAGGAAGGGGGACTATTGGGAAGGGGCCGGGAGGGTTGGATTGGGGTGAAGTATGAAATTGTCGGGTAGGAATGATGAAGGGTGAGCCGAACTTAAGGGGAGATGTTTGAAAAAGTCAGTCCTTACACCAGGACTTGGGTCTCCCACTCCCTACCTCCTGGAAGTGTGTCTACAACTGTTAGAACAGAGCCCTTCCGTTATTATCACTTGAGTTTCCTATCAATCTGGTTCAATAAGTTCATATACTTTCCGGTTTTCGTGAGAACGCTGGTAGAAAAAAAAAAAAAAAAACAGTTCACATCATTGATAAATTAGTAAGGTATCGGATGAGAAGTATGAAGGAATTTGTACCACAATTTGTTTTATTTTACAACAATTTTCGAACACTATCACGAGTGGTTCATCATCGGTTTTGTGCGGTATCCTCACTACGCTGTCCTTCGGATGGGAGGTTAAGCGATGGTACCGAGCTCCTACGATGTCAGGTACTCGTTAGAGAACCCTAGGTGAATACACATTTAGGACTCCCATTGTAGAGTCGGGCTTATGTTCCTCAGAGTGGCAAAAAGGGGTTTTGGTAGTAGGCGATATGACTTCTTAGTTAAAGCCCGGGAATGAGTCACAATAACTAACAAGATCTAGCGATGTATTACCTAGTCTGAAAAAGTGCACTTGTTTTTCTTACATTGTATCATATTTTTCAGTTGAAGGTTAATTTACTGTTTCAGAAAAGGTTATAGGAAACCCCCACCCACCCCAAATTCCCCCTCTCCTCCAGTCTAAATTCCTCTTTTTTAGCACTCTTATTTCTATTTTTATTCTTCGAAAATCATAGCAAAAAATAAATAATTTTTGTGCTTTCTTAGTATCTTATATGCATTCGTTTAAAAGAGTATTGTGATCGCGAAAAAATAAAATTGAGATCATGTTTTCATCGAGATTACACTTGTTGAAATCCCCTAATCATTTTGTCTGCATGAGGCCAAAATATGAAACTTGTGAAATCTATAACGATTGATCTGATTTTCATGAATTTTCACATGTAGGATTCTTTGATGTCCGCTTCAAGCATAGACCCTGTGTCATCTGAAATTATTGAAGGGGAGAGGAATGGGGGGAACAAAACGTAAAATAAGTTGCAACATTTTGTAATCTCGAAAAAAAGTCGGAATCGAGTTTTCAACGGAATTACACGTTTTGAAGTTGCCTGTTCATTCCCTCGATGATCTCTGCATAGGGGCAACACGTTTTCATCTCATCATAAAGTTACCAACCGAACAACGCCCGGGTAATCTGCTAGTGAACTAATGAAAATACCATATCTTCTGACGTTGGGCTTTTGATTAATAATTTTAAAGATACCTCTATATAGACAGAGGTTGAAATGAGGGTAGCTTATGAAGAGCAGTACTTTCTCCGATATTAGTTCCCCTGGTCACATATGTTGTCTAGCAAATAAAGATAGGACTGGACTCATCTCGAGTGTCTAATATCAGAAGGGCTCTACGTCTGAACCAAAGGCTTCTTTATAAGGAGAAAGAGATGTACTCTTAATTTGGTTTCTGAGTAAGAATTTTATCGTTTTTACTTTCTTATTATCTATTATATAAGGAAATAATGTAATCGTGCGAAAATCCAGGTTTCATCGGATTTCAAGGTTTCCTGATTAGATTTTGGCCGAAGTCGGACGAAAATTAAGACCACTTTACTTCGTGTTCTAAATAGATTTTACAAGATACCGCTTATGTATATGACATAATCAAAAATGTTTTCAAATAATAGTTGAAGAGAAAACTAAAATACATATTTTATATAGAGTACGATTTTTCGTAGGTCGTCCGGTTTTTATTATATATATGGCGAGAACCCTCCTGAA
Source organism: Aradus depressus (assembly GCA_963662175.1). NCBI lineage: Eukaryota > Metazoa > Arthropoda > Insecta > Hemiptera > Aradidae > Aradus > Aradus depressus. The sequence goes on along the minus strand of OY759214.1, from coordinate 13,767,541 downwards.
ATATAGTGTTAAAATACATATTTTTAGACATTTCCTTATTTACCCGAAAACGGTTGGTTCTATCGAAAATTTGATTTTCATCAAAAATGTTCCTTATTAAATTTCCAATCGCTAATAAGTCCTCAGATTTGAGATAGGATCAATGCGACAAAAGTTATAGCGCCTCAAACAATAAAAAATTAATTTCCGTAAGAAATATTTCGAAATTATGTTAAAATTTTATCTCGTAGCAACGAATTATAAAATATTTTTTTATTATTGTTAGTTTTTAAGAAAAAAAAAAAAAAAAAATTGATGTGGGCATTACAGGACTTTCTTATACCAACCACACTTAAAGATCACTTTATTTCCCCCTACCCTTCTCAAAATCATTTCATACGGACATTACTGATTATAAGAAAAGGAGAGAAAGTGATCTGTAAGCGTGGTTGGTATAAGAAAGTCTTGCAATGGTCACATCATATATTTTGTTGATACATGAATCCCTCATCAGCCAGACTAGACACAATATGTAACAGTGAATATGAGCGATCCTTTGTAAAACGAACACACTTGAATAAGAGCAAGTCTCTGGACTAACTCATGCCAACTGAACTCGTGCAGGATGTACAAGATGTACGAAATTCCAGGTTATTCTAAGTATTAATTAAGTTTGGTAGACACGTAAGTTGTGGCTGATCCTGTATTTTCGGTTGTTAGTTATCCTGAAGACTAGTGGTAAAGACTTCTGTGTTGAAGCAAGTTGTTCTTGTGAAAAGGACAGAAGGGTGGTCAGACTGAAAGAGGGTAATGAAAGATGTGACCAGACTGTACAACAGCCACCTCCCTCATCATTGATCACAGCCCTTTCCTCCTTTGTTACTAACCATTACCCTTAGATATACTGAAAATATTAATCATTCCAAATATATATATATATTTTTCCAATTTAATACCATCATCAGCTTATCAGTTCTTGTGTGTCTTATTTGGTATGAAAATGTTATATTTAAGAAAAAATAATACCAAAAACAAGGGGAAATTGAGTGGATAACGACCTCGTCTATGCTGCACCAATGGTTCAGTGTCTCTGATCGTGGTGATATACCATTGAGGATGGCATTATAGTATACGAAAATCGGTTCTGGTTATGAAAATAGAAGATTGTAAAGACGTCTTATTGTTTCATTTGATACAGTTTGTTTTTACTTCTCGAGCTATCGAAGTATAAGGGTAGTTTTGTAATCGGTCAGAAATTCTATGTTGTGTTTACTCGGAATTTTATGTTTTCCGATCCGCTGGTTCCAAAAATGAAATAGCTGGGGAAGCAAAAACATTTTTTTTGTTTTTGAACACGATAACACTCGATAGAATGAATATATCAACATGAAATTTTATATGTGTATCCAGAACCCTATAAGGACACCTATCGATTCTCAAGTAAATTGGCCAAAGGGAGGGGATGGATGAATTAGTGGGGTATCACACCAAAGCCGGGCCGAACCGAGCCGAGCCGGGCGATGCCGAGCGGTTTTGAGCAGTACTACCTACCGCCAATTCGAGCGTTTTCTGCCAAGCGGTTTCTTCCGTCATTCAGTCTAGTTCGGTGTTTCAGCCCAGTGAGTTACATCATATTAGGCAATATATTGTTTTTTATTGTTTCAAGTGGTTTTTGTTTTTTAAATGTTTTAATATTATAATGAGTGATCTTTATTTATATTGTGAGTCCAGTATCGCCTTCTTTCTGCCACACATTCATCATCAAGTGATGAACTATCCAATAACATCATCATCATCAATATGAAGATGGCTGATGTAGTGAGAAGTGATTATTTCGCAGGATGTCAAAAATAAGGTAGTCTGACCTCTCACAGATTTTTTATTTAAGTAAGCTAGCCGGCTTTCGAGGTTTCCCTCATCATCAGGCAGTCTACAAAAGAACCATCCTTAATATGTAATATAAATAGCAAATAAATAATTAAAAACACAATTTTTGATGTCTCTATTGAGGTTCCCAAATATAAGTTTATACCTATAAAATAGTTGCTGAAAAAATCCAGTCTACTTTAAGAAACCTATCGAAGATCTCTACAGCGAAACTTCAGCAACTATTTTATAGGTATAAACTTATATTTGGAAACCTCAATAGAGACATCAAAAATTGTGTTTTTAATTATTTATTTGCTATTTATATTACATATTAAGGATGGTTCTTTTGTAGACTGCCTGATGATGAGGGAAACCTCGAAAGCCGGCTAGCTTACTTAAATAAAAAATCTGTGAGAGGTCAGACTACCTTATTTTTGACATCCTGCGTCATCATCATCAAAGTTGATGACATTATTTTGCACCACGTTTCAACTGAGACTCAATAGGAAAGAAGCACTTCTCACTACAAGGCTAGAAAACCTACTGAGAGCGAATCGGCTTCGGTGCGAACGCAGGCAGATTCCGCTCGGCTCGGCTTCGCATCGCTTCGTCCGGCCCGGCTCGGCTCTGGTGTGTAAGAAGCCTTAGGGAGAGGGAGGGCTTAATACAAAAACCTTAACTGTCGAATGTAATAACACGAACTTTAGTATCAGGAATCCCTGAGTAAGTCCCCCTACAACATGTTTTCAACCAAATCGGTAGATTGATTTCAAATGGTGCACGAAAACGTGGATGGTTAATTCGCAGCGGGGAAGTACATTTCTGGTGATTTACCGATACATTTTTTGTAGGTTGATACTTTTAAAAGATAAGGCGAGCGAGAACCAATCAGCATCGTTTACCTATCATCTAATCAAATTCATTGCAGTAGTAGCTATTATCCTAGACAGAGATTACAACAGTGGGATCCTATTGGATAAAGCGGGTTAAGTCTGACTGGTATCTTAACTGTGAAATCTTTTCAATTAATTCTCATTCCAGTGGCACAATTTGTATGTCTATAGTTTATGCTCTGAAAAAGCTACTCTTCACAAAATTAAATTTTTAAGCTTGAATTTGGATTTGCTGGGTTCTTATATTATATAATATATCGATATTCTTCAATCTGTTGAGCATTTCTGTGGATCATATATTCGACATCTTTTTTTGTTCTTCTCTGGTGATATTTCAGGGCAATTACTTTTCTCTTTCTTGTGTGTCATTATGCAATTCTGAGAAAGGGACGTATAGTCGAATTAAAAATAAAGAAAACGTATGTTTTTAAAAAATATTGTCTATTTCACAAATAATATATAATATGGGAGTACTTTCGGTATTGCTACCATCTTCAGCCACGACTTAACAAATACTGTATTTGTTAAGTCGTGGCTGAAGATGGTAGCAATACCGAAAGTACTCCCATATTATATATTATTTGTGAAATAGACAATATTTTTTAAAAACATACGTTTTCTTTATTTTTATCAAGTGTTTCACAATATCTCTGCAAAAATGTTAAGTATCATATAGTCGAATTGGTGAAGGCAATCATCTATCAACGGTGGTCATTTTTTTTTTAAGGATCAATAATTCTACTGGATGGGTGTTCTATGGGTTGTCTCCTTTCTTTCTATCGCCGTTGCTATCTTCTTGAAGGAAGCCATTTTTAGGGACAGGACCTCTAAAATGTTATTCCATGTCCTTCAACTCACCAAGATGGGTGAGGTTGATCGGTTTCATCTGATGTTACTTGTTCAGTTTCATATTTTTATGATCCCACATACTTCAAGAACGTATCTCCATCTTTTCTACTTACTAATTCAGGAAATTATAAGATTTTTTAATACTGAACGTTACTAGATCGGATTATATAGTTAACAAAACCTGGCTTTGAGTCTGTATGATAGCTTTCTATTTCTTCCGAAAGGTGTGGGTGGTTCTGTTGCGGTATGGGCTAACCGTGACGGGTGTCCTGAGCCATGTCCCAGCTAGTGATGAGGGCCTCACAGAACTCTGTTCTTCAGGCCATCTGTCCTCCACCTACCTCTCATCAGGAGCTAGCAAGACTCAAGAATGGATTCAGGTCGTCTTGCCCATGTCTTCTTCACAAGGGACTCCTGCAGGTATGTTTTCGCTTCAAAGGGTGTCACCTAGAGTAAAATTTATATTCTCCTATTAAACATTTTTTGACTCAGTATTGGTCATTTCATCAACCCTATTGTGTATTCTCATCAATAATTATTTTCAATATGCGTTATATCATAATACCTTCTATATATAATGAAATAACCACAATAAAAAAACCTTGTTTCATTGCCAAAAACATATTATTTGATACATAGCTTTTTTTTGTTATTTTTTGGGCAGAGTTCCTTCACAGATATCCTCCTTTAAGATCTGTCGAATCTACGTTATGTTTAATCATTAATTTTCATTATTCATATACTAATTTATTTTATTCTCTAGCTATATTTTTTATCTATTTTTATAAGTTATTTTAAATGTTTTATTATTATTATTATTTTTTAGTTTGTATTATTATTTTTTTATTTATTCTTTTACTTATTATTTTTTATATATATTTCTTATTTATTCATTTATTTGTTTAATATATACATTTTTTTATTTGTTATTCTTTATTTTATTTATGTTTGTTATTGTTACATTGTTTTCTTTCTCTTTTCTATATCTCGCACATTGTGACCTGATGAAGGGACGTAAGAACGTCCCGATATATAGTCGTGATGAGACACTTTCGAAAATGTTATAATAAATATTTATCTTAATTTTAAATAAATTAAAAAATTTAACTACTTTATTTATTAATATTATTATTTTTGTACTCATATTATTAAGTATTTATTTATTCATTTCATTTATTTTTTTAATAGTAGGTATTGTTATTATCAGTCACGTGCGTAAAACTCAAATAGTTACAGCTGTTTATAGTATCTATTTTATAAGCTATCTTAATATAAACATTCTTATGACGTATCCTATTACCGTGTTTTGGTTTAACGGAAATAAATATTATTATTATATTTTTTCGACTATGTCCGAACTCAGGCCCACTTTACCAATCCTTAATCTGAAGAAATGCAGGTTATTATAATATACTTTTAAAGGCGATCTGGTGGACTAAATTAGAAACGGGAAATAAGGTAAAATATGGTGGACGTAAAATAAACACTGGAATACATTACAGAAAATGACTGGAGTGGTTTTGATCACTAAAGTAAAGTAGACTTCCTAGTTGGAGTAAGGGGGAGTTGTGGGTGAATAAAGGGAAGAAGGAGGAGAGATAGGACAATTACTCTCCTAGATGGAAGTTTTCCATGAATTACAGAGCAGCTGTTAAGGAAAATCATAATTTTGGAAAAATACGTGAATAAAATAAAATAAATAAAAACAAAGAACTTGTTTAACTTTTATATTGTCTAATTTCACAAAAAAATAAATATATATATCTATATAATGTGTACAGCTAGAAATTATTAGAACTATAAAAAATGGGAATTGTTTGATCGACCAAACTCACTTCAAATTCTCACCCATACAACTACGTTAATATACTATTGTATAATATGCTATACATTGTGTATTTTTATTGTAAAGAAACTACTATAAAACCCGTTTTCAACCTCCGACGCAAAAGGAGTGGGGTTTGAAGCTTTGTCTATGTCTGGAATCGTAGCTCCAAGACGACTCAACCAATTTCAAAGCGTTTTTTTTTTTTGTTTCAAAAGCTGGAATTTGCGAGATGTTTGTTGGAAATCGGGTTTGCCGTTTCCAAGATATTTAGGTTTCATCAGAGCTTGTGTAGGGATCTCCGCCTCTATTACAGCTAGAGACTTGTTTCAACTCAAATGTTTGTAAGGCCAAGCCCTTCAGCTCCCCCCCTCACCCCCCGCCTTTTTAAAGGTTTATTTTTTGTGTCGTTTTTATTTTTAATTTAATATTTTATTTATAAACTATTACATTTTCTTTATTTTTGTATTTTCTTCATTTTATTCAATTCTTGACAACTCAAATATTTGTAAATGTTATGTTAAGGTAGGACTTCCAGGGTCTTCCCCAGGGGTCAGGGATCACTCACTACCTTAGGTTATCTCAGGTAAACTTATAAATACGAGAACCTAGCAAACTTAAATGTCACTTTTGAACTTTGTGCTGATGAGAACCGGTACACCTTACGTATTTATTTTTGTGGAATTAGACAATATAGAAGTTGAACAAGTTCTTTGTTTTTGTTTATTTTATTAGCTTTCTAAAGCTCTTGTCAACTAAAGATCGCAGAAATGTATTCTGACATAAATAAAATAATCCTAACAGGATTTTTTTTTTTTTTTCAAAAAAACAGGATCAATGATAGCATCCGTTTCACAAGTACACACTTTATACACTCGGACCCACAACTGAGATGTAATAATGTATAAAACAGTCCTGGAGCCGGTACTTCTTTTCTATGATATTTCTCACGAGCCTTGTTGACAAGAGCTTTAGAAGAAATAAGAGGACAGCCCTGATGGGAGAAGAAGGACCTACACATAAGTTAAAGGATCTGTATCTAGAGCAGGGGATAGGTGACTTGTTTACTAATGAGGAGACTTGAGTGTTTGGGACATCTGCTCAAGATGGAAGACTACTGAATCACTAAGAAGTCCCGCAGAAGGGTCGATCCATGCAATTTAGTGTCCTAGAATCTGTTGCCCGTCTACGTGTCGTGGTCCAGAGGGGCATTCTAATGAACTATGTAGGTGTAATATTCAAAGTAGAGCTGAGTTTTGAATCCGCGATCTTGAGCTCAGAATGCAAGCACGCTATCTCTGAGCTAATAAATACATTGCCAGGTGAAAAATATAATTTTTTGACATGAGGGAAAAACACGCCGTCCTTCGGGGGGGACTGTCAGGACCGCTACCCTAGGTACAAATTTAGGGTAGGCAAAGTTTAAATTTAGTAAAATTGGCCTCATGTCCACCAGAGGGACGAAAGAGCTTTCTGGTAGTAGGCGATGTGACCTCGTAGTTAAAGCCCGGGCGTGAGTCATAATAACTAACTCTTCAATCAGTGGACATTTTTACACAAGTTGAAGGCCTTTGAAACCGAACTTTTGCAGCAATAAGAACAATACATGTTTATTTCCATTTCATCGACGGTTTGCGGACTTCTAGCTTTCTTCGGGCCTTAGCTGGACGGGAATAGCTGCATTATTGTCTTCTCGAGATGTATCAGAGGTAATCATATGCTGAGTTGATAGAGAGCGCTTCCAGCGAAGCCAGGCATGTTTTTATATAAATCAAAATATTCACAATATACACAAACAGAAAAATAGCAAAACAAAATAATATACTAACAACCGAAATTAAGAAAAATATTTCCTGGCGCAAACACTCAATTTTACAATATTTTGGAACAATACCAAACTCATTCTCCAGATGAATGATCTAAAATTCAAATCACTCCGAAATATTGAAAAAAACTTCATTGAAACTCCAGATCCAAAGATTAATTAAAGTCAAAGAACCGTTGATAACTACATTAGTACATCCACTGATGTGGAGGAATTTAATAAATATCTCAAATTGTTTGTAATGAGAATAATCCGGGCCGAGTTGACTGTAAGTGAAAATCATGGACTGAAAAGAGGATAACAGAGAACAAAGTGAGGCTGGAGCCATTGAAAATCACCGAAGTGGCTTACCCCGGCCTGACTTCTCTCACTTGAAATAACAACTGGAGGATTTAAGGCTGTGTCAGAAGCATCATCCTGGCGGCTTTACTCGGATCAATCCTTGTTACATTTAGTCATCTTCTATGTAAACAACCCCCTACACTCCCAGCCTTTTCATACTTGTACCAACAATGACGAATTCTGTCAGAAAAGTGACTCGAAAGTTTTCATTTTTCGAAAATGTATAAAAAATTATGTTTTGGATAAAAATTAACTTGCTTCGTTTGATAATAAAGAACTCGAGTCATAAACAAATAAAACATGGAACATGTTTAAAATTTATATTGTCTAATTACACAAATTTAGATACATATAGTTTACCGATTCAAAAGTAGCATTTAAGTTGGCTAGGTTGGCATTTTTATACAATTCTGAGTTTACCCGAGGCTGTGATTTTCCGTCTCCAAGGGAAGCCCCTTGGTGTAGGGACTTCCCATTGTCTTAATGGAAAATTATAACTGTGAAAATATTTGTGACAAACTTCAAAAATATAATAGCAAGAAATTCAAATAAACTAAAGAAATAGTATTCATAATAGAGTACATAATATGTATGTATAAATAAATACTATATAATAGAAATATGAAATAATATGGAAGTAATAAGAGGGGAAATAAAATAAGATAAATAAATATGTATAGGTTTAGGTTTGGTTAGGTTTTTATGACTCATGCCCGGGCTTTAACTACGAGATCATATCGCCTACTACCAGAGCGCTCTTTCGTCACTCTGGTGGACATGAGCCCGACTCTACGGTGGGAGTCCTAAATTGTGCCTACCCAAAAATTTTTATTCACCTAGGGTAGGGGTCTTTAACGAGTACCTGACATCGTACAGGCTCGGGACCATCGCTTAACGTCCCATCCGAAGGACGGCATGCTTAAGTTTATTTTACCTCCCAGATAAAATAAACTAAGGGCCTCGGTCGGGTTTCGAACCCACAATCTTGAGCTCAGAAGGCAAGCACGCATACCACTGAGCTACCGGCGCCCTCAAAAATATGTATATAATATGTGAAATAAATAAATACATAATATATTATATCAAGAAAAAAAAAATATAGAAAGGCGTTATCAGAGGTGATAATTTAAAATTAGATTGGTCATTCATAATTACATTTTTCCTAGCTCTAATCATTTCTAGCTGGTCTAGAGGCCAAGCCGTCTACCCTTTTCATCAATATATAGATACTTTATTCCCTTTGCTCCTGTGAACATATGGCCCATATCTTTGATCTGTTTAGCGAATGTAGATTAGATTTTCCCTTATTCTTGGTTGTTTTATATATAACCCAACAAATATAACCTTTCTACAATTGCATATGTGTATTCAGAATTCCATAAAGGCGACTTCTATTGATTTTCAGTCAAATGGGCCAAAGGGAAGAGCGGGGGGACTAAACACAAAACCCCAAATATCTGCCGTTGTAATTAATATAATATCAACGAAATTTTATATAAAAATCCAAAACCCATTGTATTAATTTGATGATATATCGACACGAAATTTATATGTAGACCCAATAAAGACGGTACCTGTCGAAATGGGCCGAAGGAAAGCGGAGGAGGGTTCAACACACGATGTAATGAATCAACATGAACATTAGTATCGGAATTCCCAAATCCCTGAGCAAGAAGACGCATATATATTTATTAGATTGGTTTCAGATGGAGCGCGAATTCGCTCTGGGAAACTGTGATTTACTACAACTTTTCTTGTTTGAGGAGGCCATCTTGCTGGAGCGAGCGCCGGGTTGCCAACCCCTGTCCAGGATCAAGAATATCCCTGTTTCCTTAGCAAATCTAAGATAGACCAAGGTCTAATCTACAAAAATGTTCCTCTACGATCATATCGCTACTCTCTCTCGGGCTTCTACTCAGGAAGCGAGCTGCTTTCTCGTTTTTTTCACATCTCTCTCACTTTGGACAGTCTTTGAGTCCTATAATATGAGGTGTCTATTGAATGGATCGTGGTCCTGTGAGGGCTCCTGTTAGTTGCTGAAGCTCGCTCCTTTTGACGTTCAGGATCCCATCTCACACCTTGGAATCCAGGAACATCTTCGTCTGTCTGCATGTGGTTCTTTCTCTCTATAACCTCTCCAAATAGTCTCGAGTCAGCTCAATTTAAAAAAACAAAAACTATACAATATGTTTCTGACAAGGAAACATGACGAATTCTATCTTTAACTCAAACTGTAGAATTCAATTAGAAAATGAAAAGTAACTCTCTATGAAACTACTAATTATAAAGGTTGTATAAAAAATTTGCACACCACCAAAATCTTCACCGGAAAAAAATAAGTGTTTTTTTTGTATATTTATATACATGCAGGTATAAATGTCGAAGAATTTGAAGGACCACCCAAATCGTGTTCAGGGAAGCATATTTATATTTGATGGAAATATGGCAGTAGTTTCCATAGGTCTTACCACTTGAGTGAGTGCATAAGCTGATTTCTTATAGAAATAGCTGAAAAGCCTACCTGTCATGCAGAACATTCTGGTTGAGTTTACGCACCAAGCCTGCGGAGCTTCTTTTCTTAGAAGAAAAATAAAATAATAATAAAAAGTGAGATTTGGACTTTTTTTAAGATGAAAGCATGTCTGCTGTCCCCTATGAATTGTAGTAATGTTTACTACATTACTGTTAGGTTTTTTGGAGGATGTTTTCGATAGTATACTATTTGTAATTTTTTTTTGAAACGTCATTATAATACTATCTCAGGCGTCAGAACATCTCAAAAGTTCTGAGGTACAGTAGATGTTCCTGCTTGATGCTTCAATTTTGTACCTTAGCTTGATCAGGGAGCGGTTTTATATTTTCAATAAATGTCTGTCCATTTTCTGTGATTTGACCAATTCAATATTGACGTGTAAATATGAAAGTGTTAAAGCCAGAAAACCTAGAATATTGTTGTAATCTCTTTAATGGATTTGCCTTACCTTTCATTTCAATTTGTGAGTTGGTTGTGAATATATATCGAGAAACATCTACCACAAAAAATATATATTAGTGAGATGATTCAAGTAATTAATATTGACTTTTTTTTTTTTTTACTTCCCCATATATGCGAAGTATAGAGGAAGTTATGTAATCGGCCAAAAAATTTCAACAGAATTTCGTGTTTTCCGACCTCCAGTTTCCTAATCTAAGAAAAAAAAAAAACAGTGTCTGAACACGATAATTCCCGATAGAATGAATGTATCGACACGAAATTTCATATCTGAGTTCAAAACTCCATAACGAGACACATAAATTTTCAGCAGAATCGACAGAAGAAAAGGGGGTGATCAGAGAGGGGCTCAACTCAAAAACTCCATTAACTGCAGATTTAAAAAAATGTATCGACATGAAATTTCATATTTGGAATCAAAAGCCAATGATGACATAACCTGTCAAATTTCTGTGATATCGGCCGAAGGAAGGGGGTTCAGGGGAGGAGGCTCAATTCAAAAACCCTAATAAAGTATAAGGATTTAGGAGTCTCTTAGTAAGTCAACTATTGAATATTAGCGCAAACGATTGACTGGTTTTGGAGGAGAAGCGACAAGTTAATTGATTAATTCATTCTGGGGAAATACATTCCTGGTGATTTAACAATTTTATTTATGTTCTTATGGGTTTTAATAGTGTGCAATTGAACACTTCTAGATAGGTATTCATTGACACTAATCAGTCAACCATTGAGGTTTGTCCCTTTTTTAGTTGACCCTAGACAGTCGTGTTTACTAGATCCTTCGTGTCTGAGAGAGCTCTAAGAGACAGAAATCCATTTGGAGCCTGCTGAAGTCTCGTCTCTGGAACGGGGCTAGAGTCCTATCAACAAATTACCAGTTTATCTCCAGGGGGTTGTCTCCACAGTCCTCACTATAGCGTTTTTCTGAAAAATCCATCCTCCAGGATTTTCAAACCGATGATTCTTGTCATTTATAACCATTGTATATATCTGTTCGTCTATCATCATAACCATATTAGTTCTTATACCTACTCTTCTTATTGTTCAGAGAAATACGTCTAATCTGTATTATTTATTGTTTACAGGAGTTTGCCACTCTAACCAAAGAGCTAAATCAGGCGAGAGAACATCTACTGGAGAGGGAAGAAGAGATCCAAGAACTGAAAGCAGAGCGGAACAACACTCGAGTAAGTACCATTATAGAGAGACACATGATACATCATGAATATCGATATGCAAACTATCGATTTGTATACTTTGATAATATCCACTCTTCTGCTAACTAAACTACTCTCGTTTATAGACAGACCAAGAAAAATATAAGACTTTTTTAGGGGTTTCTTAGGTTAAAGATTGTGGTTCGTGTCTTGTATATTTCACCAAGGCCTCTGTTTAAAGTCGGCAATTTTAGCATATCAATCCTCATTTCCATCTTCAACCACAGTCTTATTACCGTTATTGTCGAGATTAGATGATTTGAGCTGTTAAAGTCAGAAAACACAAGCCAAAGAAGGAAGGTTATGTCGACATTAACCGCCAACCACTGCTATTGGAAATTATTATTTATTTTGGAACCACAAATAAACGAAAACATTTTTTTCCCCTATATGACTTCTACATATATAATTTTAGAAAAAAATCAGTATATAAAGTATTTACAAAGTCGTTTTCACTAGTACAAACTCACATAAGTAAATAAACAACACCTTTTTAACCTTCCTCCTTGCTCCACATGTGTTTTCCGACTTACATCAGCTGATAAGACTGTGGTAGAAGATGGAAATGACGATTGAAATGTTAAAATGTCAGACTCTAACCAGAGGCCTTCATTAATGTCGACATTAACAAGCTATTGTCGACGTTAACCGAATTTCCGACTTTAACAGTAAAATATACGTGTAGAAACAGGAAAAGCCCTCACTCTCTGATCTAATTCTGAGGTACTTTCACGTGGGCTTTACCATAGCATCCTATAAAAGATTCATCAGTTGAGAAGCTATAATTGTCTCTTGATATACGATATTTGGTATATACGAGGTCATATCGCCTACTACCAGAGCGCTTTTTTATCACTCTGGTGCAAGGTGTATATAACCAGTTTTAAATTTTGCCTATCTAGGTTTATTCACCTAGGGTAGGGGGGTCTTTAACTAGTACCTGACATCGCACAGGCTTGGGATCATCGCTTAACGTCCCATCCGAAGGACGGCGTACTCAAGGTTTTTTCACATCCCAGATATACAACAAGAGCCTCGACTGGGTTTCGAATCTTTTCTCATTTGTAAAAAGTTATTATTTTTATTATTACCTATAACACCAAATTTACACAGATAATGTACAAATATGTTTTACTTCGAAAAAATATATATATAAAACGCGCACCCGATATGTCCATTGGGTAGGAGGGGGTTCCTTGAGTCATTTATGTTGTTTAAATTCCATTTTTACTATTATAAAATGTATACTATTTTATGGTTTTATAACATTAATATTAAACTAATGGTGTTTAGTTGCTTTTGGAACATTTGGAGTGTCTGGTGTCCCGACACGAGCGGTCCCTCAGGATGACAGTGGTGAAGCGACAAGCTGCCGCCCAGTCCGTCGTATCCTCCGAAGTGGAAGTGCTCAAAGCCCTCAAGAGTCTCTTTGAACATCACAAGGCCCTCGATGAAAAGGTAACCTACTTGTATCCAACTATATATCTCCCAATTTATTTCAAGTTATACACGTTAAACGTTTCGCGACACATCTCCCAACCTCAATATCTACACTTTTTTAAAATATATGTATAAACCAAAAATCAGTATTCGTATATCGTCACCTTAATACTACAACTAGACATCTCGAAATTTAGTTTTGAGAAAACCGTTGTAGAATGATCCAAATTGAACTACTGACATTTTTACATAGTTCTCAACATATTTTCTTAGAGTTGTCTACTTTTAGTACAACAAAGATACCTGCAAAATACAACTAATGGTACAATTATCCCATACATGGCGATTTTTGAGTTATCTAGTTGTAGTATTAAGGTGACGATATATTGTCAAATTAAAATGTAAATTAACAAATGAACCCATACAATACCACAACAAGTTTAAAAAGTCTACGGTGAATAAAATATCCACTGAATTAATATCCATTAATAGGTGTCGCCCTTATAAGGATATGATTTTACATACAAAAAAATACTAAAAAAAAACAATGAACGAAGTACGTCACGTGAGCAATCGCCGATATGGGATCAATCCATCCAGAACCAGCAATGCTAACTAACAACTACATAATTGAGATCTAGTGTTGTAATGGCTGCTAACGATCACCGATAATGTTTTGTTTTTTACAATAAGATAATTACAACTGTGAAAAATACACAATTTGCATATGAGCTGTAGGGAAGATATCTATGAGTTCATGACATGACAGGGTGTATAACAGGAGGGAAAAGCGGGAATTATGAGGGAATTTTTTTATGCAATGAAAAAGCAGGAATTTTTTGAAATTTTAATTTTATCACACTTTACGTGCGAACTTACTTCATTTGAGAAAATGATTTACTTATTCATTAAATTTTCATTTACACATGAAAAAAATTCTACAAACTTTACTAGTGGGTTTTACTTCTTTCGAGGGTGGCAGCAGTGCGAATAGTTAAATCTAACCTAACCTTTGTTAGTATCAGTTTAAGTTCGGATTTGTTTAGATTTGCATCTGATTTTTAAAATTTGTTACACACCCTGCATGAGGGGAGAAAATCACCCAATAGTGACACTCACTAAAACAGAATTACACTTACTCAACAATGTCACTGTTGCTACCTAGAAGGTGACTAGAACATTGGCGTTTAAAGGGTCTTTCAGGATTTTGGGAAAGTGTGGCGGAATGAAGAGCACGCATTAGAGAATTATTGGGAGAACTAAGGAAGGAATTGTATTTCTTATGCATGGATTTAACTATTTCGGTGATAAAATGAATTTTTGAGGTCTGTCTGAAGGGTTTTATTGGAGACGTAATGAAGAGCATTGACTATTTTACAAAGAATTTCAGTCTGAAGCCACTGGATGCCTTGGCATACCATTCAAGTCCGTATATTCATATTGGTTTCAATAGAGTTTTGAGATATAATTTAGACATCTGGTATTTCTTGTCTTTTTACTTCTCCAGTTATTCGAACTATAGGGAAAGTTATCTAATCTGTCAAAAATTCGGTGCGGAGTCTTCAACGGAATTTTTTCAAAATGAAAAAAAAAATTGTATTAACGATAACTCCCGAAAGAACGAATATATCGACACAAAATTTTGTAAAAATACTACCTAAAAAGTGTAAGTCATAAACCTTGGTCAACCCTTGGATTATTTTCTCCTATCTCACCCCCTAGCCACTAAACATCAACCCTTCCTTCCATCTCTCTATCCTACCCTTCCCAATTAACAAGATTGAATTAACTTTTTTTTTTTTCGCCTAGTTTTGACGTGAATAACAAATCTTCAGCCTCCCCCTAATCTTCTCCTTCCCTTAGACTGATTTGGCTGAAAATTAGTAGGTGTCTTTAGAGAGTTCTGGATACAGATATTAAATTTCGGGTCGATACATTCATTCTATCGGGGTTATTATGAAATTCTGTTGAAAACTCTGCATCGAATCTCTGATTTTATAACTTTTCCAATATTTTGTACAGTTGGGTAAGTAAAAAGACTTTGTTATTCACGTTAAAACTAGGAAAAAGGAAAAGGAAGAAAAGTTAATTGAATGTTGTTAATTGGGAAGGGTAGGATAGAGAGATGGAAGGAGGGTTGAAGTGTTGGGTAGGGTGGTTTAGTGGCTAAGGGGTGAGATAGGAGAATATAACCCGAGGGTTGACCAAGGTTTATGACGTACACTTTTTAGGGGATGTAGCTTAGTGAGAAGGAAGATCATCTCCACCCTCTGCTCATTTATCAAACTACTAAATGTATTCTCGTCCAAAATGAGTTTTTTTTTAGTTCACTTCCACCATCGTGTGAGCCAGGGCCTTGCTCTTTCTAAGGGTTGTCCAAAGAGAGCTGGGGTTTCTCAAGGAAGTACCCTGGGTCCCATACAGCTGGCATCCCTGAGACGCAGTTCCACAACTTTGCACCTCAACAATAGTCTCATACCTTCAAAGGACGAAGTCCTCCTAGACAAGTGACTTACCTGCACCCAAACTAAACATCTTCGGTGAATCTATAAAATATTATGTAGTTGCTTTGCTGGTTCTGGATGGATTGTTCTCCTATCGGCGATTGCTTTACGCGTTCCTACCGCTCATGTGACGTATATCATGCATTGTTTTTTAGAAATTAGGAATTACTTGTATCAAAAATTCCTCTTTGTCTGTGCAATCTAATTATGTTATAGCCTTTCTTCTGATTTCAGGCACACCGTGTAGGGTTTTCCATATGTTTGCTTTAAGTATTCAGTAAATTTTTATTAAGGTATCACCATATGACGACTTGAGTTTGAGTGACACTGTAAAACATAAAATAGTCCATTAAATCTTCTATAAAAACGTTATTGAGGTTGTTCCAGGTTTCTTGTGGATATAACCTCCTCACATCCTTCAAAGTATCTACCTCAATAAACTACCCTGAATATACCTACATATTATACTTAACGGCCTTAACTGAAGAGGAAATTTAAAAAGCGGAACAATACTTCATACATAGTTAGTGCAAAATTGATCATAAATTATATTTTGAAATGGTCTAAGGAGAAAGGTCAGTTACTTAATTGTCATGTCGAGACAAGTATAATGGAAGTACATGGCCGTGTCACTGAAACGTCTGTTACGAATTAAAACATTCCTTGAATAGTCTTGATTGTGCTAGCCTACTGGCTCAAGATTGTGGGTTCGAAACCCGGCCGAGGCATTTTTTATCTAGGAGGTGAAAACACCGGGACGTTAAGCGATGGTCCCGAGCCTGTGCGATTTCAGGCACTCGTTAAAGACCTCTACATTAGGTGAATAAACCTAGGTAGGCAAAATTTAGGACTCCAACAGTGGAGTCGGGCTTACGTCCACCAGAGCGATGAAAGATCGCTCTAGTAGTGGGCGATATGACAGGCATCTGATATGTTAGTTTGTTAATATCTTCTTTTCTAGTTTTCTTGTCTTATAAACTCGAACAGTCGTCCTTAGACCTCTTTTAATATCAGACTTTCTATTTTCCATCAGTCTCTCATTGAGAATGGAAAAAACATTAACAAAATCCTGGGTATAAAGCACCCGTTACTTAACTAACGTATGTAGGCTAGTGCACAAGTCAATAAAGTTTTCCTTTTGTTCTGAGAGCATTTTTCACAGAAAGATTTTCTACGTAGAAGATAAGTGTATCTACTCGTAGTAGATCTGGAAATAGTACAACTCTCAGTCTGAATTAATGATTGATTAGTAAAAGTAGTATTTATTATTATGCCACGTGCTACATTTCTATTGGGATATTTAACTTATGGATTTGAGCTAAATACAATAAATAATGATTTTTCCACCATTTTCTTGTTGTATACCTATCTGTGGAGGGTTAAGTTGGTAAAACCTCCGAAAGAGGTAACTGTTGAATTATCTACCTGGTTCTTATTTATTAGGAACATTTAGCAGCAAATGGCTTACCTAAAGAAAATAAATTAATTTATTTCTTTGTTTAATGGGTTGGAAAATTTGTTTAGTTACAGAACGTGGGCACAAGCCACTTCTCTGAGATAGAGAGAGAGAGAGAGAGAGAGAGAGCAGGTTTCCAGAGTTGAAAAAAGTTGTTCTAAGAGAAATGAAGACAGCGCATTCTAAAGTTTTTTTATTTAATCACCCCTTTTGGCAGATTTCAATTAAAATCAATAGGTGTCGTCCTCGTGAGGTTCTGGATACATATATGACTTTTTCCCTTTTGATTCAGGGTGTTGAAAAACATTAAATTACGGTGTGGAGAGGGAAAGCTATTTTTCACAGAATAGCTATTTCTCAAAAAATTGCTCACGAGGCTGCCTTGAGCGAATTTAGTTTCAGAGAAAAACATAGCACAGCTTAATGATACTTTAGGTTTTCTGCAGTGATATTGTGAAACCCTTAAATAAAAATAAAGAATACACTTTTTTTTTAAATATATACCTATATATATTGTCTATTTCACAAAATATATATAATATATGTGAGTACTTTTGGTATTGCACCATCTTCAGTCACGACTTAACGAATACTAAATGGGAGTTTAAAAAGGGCTATAGAAAGGACAATTCGAAATATAATTTTGTTGAAATTGCACTTAGTATTTAAGTCGTGGCTGAAGATGTTAGCAATACCGAAAGTACTCCCATATATTATATATATTTTGTGAAATAGACAATATTTTTAAAAACATATGTTTTTCGTTATTTTTTATACCACAGCTCAGCTTAGTTTTGGGTGGAAACAGATCCATTCAAATGTATTGAAGCTATTTTTATTAAACTTAGTATAGCTGAGAGCTTATATTGTAAATCCCCGGCTCAAGGCAGACAAACACTGCACTGAAAAAGTGTAAGGGGTTCGGTGTGGACTAAAGAAACCCTAAGTAACTAGCTCATTAAAAGAAAAAAAGTGTCAGATTACTTTTACTCTCAAATTACTTTTGAGTTGATTGAGATGGATTGCAGGGATGGGTGTATTGTTGTACCCGTCTTAACAAAATTCTAAAGGTCATTATATTCATGCCTCAAGGCAATTCATTTTTCATGTTTGGGTAATTCCACGCGAACTCAACATGACGTTACACCATCGAATTTTTTTTTTGGAGAACTGATATTTTTTTCAGATTCCTCATTAAAAAATAGGTCTAAATCAAAATTTTTAGATTTTTTTGTTTGACCTAATGCGTCCTAGAAAAAAATACATTTTCGTTTGCAATTCAAATATTCTTCACTCATCTCTTTTCATTCTTTCTTTTAAACTACAGCAGTTATTGTAAAAAATGAGTTTTGCACAATATTCTTATCGGAAATTTTCCTTAGATTTCGAAAATTTTGTCGAAATAATTGCTGCGATTGATACAAACACCGAAAAACTTGATTTTTCGATTTATATGACTTTTTTTTCAAAACTTTTTTCCCAAAATTGATACAACTATTTTATATGTTTTAAGCGCCAAATGTGTTCTTCAGGAGTTGAAATTTGAGAAAAAATGTTGTTTGTTTTGGGGAAGCTATGTTTTATAGGTAACGTCATGTTGAGTTCGCGTGGAATTACCCGTTTTGTATCCTTAACCTTTTTGATTTGGAGACTATTTTACTTATAGTACTCCATAGGGGATATGAGTTACATTCAATATCTTGTACACCGTGCTTTCATGTATCACTTCACTTCTGCAGAACGATATTTTCGGATGTGCGTTATTCTATTATTTATACCGATGCTGACCACGAATTGTTATTCTTTTCATTGTGTAAGTCTTTAATAAGCTCTTTTGTCAGTCAACAGATCAGAGCTCATTAAAGGTTTATTTTATTTTATTTTATTTACTTACATAGTCGTCGTTTGTTTCTTATTTTTTTTTATGTTAACCAACTTTTTTTGTTAAGGTTCGAGAAACTTAAAAATTGCAAAACAGTTCTGCAGGAATGTGCATTCTGAAAAGAAACACATATTGATCTGGAAACCCCAGACTGTTTGTGGTCAGCATCGGTATATAGGTTAGGTTAGGTTTTATGACTCATGCCCGGGCTTTAACAACGAGGTCATATCGCCTACTACCAGAGCGCTCTTTCGTCACTCTGGTGGACATGAGCCCGACTCTACTGTGGGAGTCCTAAATTTTGCCTACCCTGAATTTTTATTAATCTAGGATAGGGGTCTTTAACGAGTACCTGACATCGTACAGGCTCGGGACCATCGCTTAACGTCCCATCCGAAGGACGGCGTGCTTAAGTTTATTTTACCTCCCAGATAAAATAAACTAAGGGTCTCGGTCGGGTTACGAACCCACGACCTTGAGCTCAGAAGTCAAGCACGCATACCACTGAGCTACCGGCGCCCTCGCATCGGTATATATATATATATATATATATATATATATATATAATGATTTTAAATTTAATAAAGAGTTAATAAAAGTAAATAAAAAAAGATTTACGATTAACTAGTTAGTTAACTAGAACTAAAAAAAAACTGGGGATGTCAAACTAAAATTTAAAAGAAAGAAAAAGTTTTTACGTGCATAAAAAGAAAAGTAAAAAAAATTAATTTTATACTCTATAAAAACTAAATTTTGAGAGCTAACCTCCGCCCAGACTTACTCCCCTCTATTGTTTGTTTGTCTGTAACCTCTTGACATTGCCCCTATTTGTTTAGTCCACCTGATGGTTGTTCTAACTCCTCATGTCCCCTCCTCTCCACTTCCGTATTCTATAATAGAACTTCATTTTGGAACAATGTCTTCTTCAACTTTACATTGTTTTTCTGTTCCTTTTATTTTTCTCTTTGCTTTCACGTCCTCATACATTATGTATGTTAATGAATGTTCTCTTGCTTTAATTATGCACCCCTTCTGTCTCCTATAACACAATGGTTGGCAAACTAAAACTCAGTCATTTTTTGACAATATTACTTATTTACAGTTAGGTATGTCTTGTTACTTCTCCAGCTATTCGAAGTATAGGGGAAGTTATGTAATCGGTCAAAAATTTTATCGGCATTTCAGGTTTTTCGAGCTCTAGATTCCAATTATTAAAAAAAAAAAAATATCTGGCTGTGTGTCTACGAACACGATAACTCCCGATAGAATGAACGTATCGACATGACATTTTATATGTGAATCTAGAACCCTCTTACGACGACACCTATTGTTTTTCTGTCAAATCAGGCAAAGGGAATGGGGGGATTAGGGCGGAGGCTTAACATAAAAACTTAAATAACTACCGATAGAATGAATGTACAGACAAACAAAATTTTATATTTGTGACCAAAATAATAAATGTAAGTATTTTTGACCATTCCCAATATGAAGCAGGTATCTTCCCTGGGGAGTTTCTAATGTTTTACAACTAACCCCTTCTTTCCTTAATTGTGAAAAATAGATGTAAAAATTATCCTGCAATTTTTTTTTTTTTTAATTGCACTCTTTTATCTGTTGAGAGTCTTGGATGGTCTATCTGTCTCACATTTAGCATCCATACTTAATTTCGCGAGGCATCTCCGGGATGGAATGTGAAATATGTATTTTCTCCTTCATTGTCTCTCTCCCATTCTTAGTCCAGCTTAATTACATATTAATCTCTTTCAAGATGGGCGTCAACAACTACTGTTAAAATTCTACTGTTTTTATTAAATGTATGTATATTCGGGACCATTTACTAACACATATTACAGCTTCAATAATTAAGCAAACGACGAAACCAACCATTACTTAACTTCATTCAAATCTTCTCTCCACTGACTGGATACCCATAAATGATAATAAAGATCTGTCTTTTTACGTTGCATCAACTCCTGTGATTTCTCTGTAAAAAACGCTATGTTAATGCCCTGAATATTTATTCTACAGCCTATTCTCTCTTTATAGTAACACGAATTAATATAGATTAGTTTGTAATCCTATCTAGGCACTTCACGTATCCTCATTGATATAATCCCCTTTGGAAAGAGGGATACCCTTATATACATATATCTACCGATAATTGATTATTAAGATAGGATATGACAACACGCGATAGAGTGAATATATCGATACATCTTTTCACCCGTGAATTCAAAATCTGCATTATTTTCTTCGGATAGTGGAAACTTACTGTTAAAAAACAATTCAAGCTGTGGACGTACATTGCCAGTGATTCTGGGCCAGTAGACAACTACTTATTTATAAATTTGTACTTGTATTTACTCAAATAGTGAGTTATAGTTAGTTTATATATATATATATATATATATATATATATATATATATATATATATATATATATATATATATATATATATATATATATATATATATATATATATACATATATATATATATATACATATATATATATATATTCTTTTTTGTCTGCTATATATGTATACCCTGCTATATTTTTTCTAATACTATGAATGTTTTTGTTGACAGGTTCGAGAAAGGTTAAGGGTAGCATTAGAAAGAAATACAACGTTAGAAGAAGAATTAGCGAACACCAAAGAAGAAGTAAGTATAAAAAGTAAATAAAATTATTTACAAAATACTGTCAATTCCACAAATATATGTATATGTTTTAAAATAATATTTTCTATACCACAAAATGAATATATTATATAATATTTTTTTAAAACGTTTGTTTTATTTATTTATTTATTTATTACAAGTTTCCACAAATGTGCGGGTTATCTATTTAGAATTTGTAAAAGAAGTATACATATGTGCGTTGAACCATTCATACATTTGTTGAGATACAACAGAAAATCTTTCCTCAGGATGTTAACAACTTTACAAATATAGATGGTTGTCGGGACCGGGGTACCGCCAGTTAAGAGAGAGTATATTTCTTGAGCTTCGCTGGGACGCTCCTATAAGCGTTTAGGTTTTTCTTTTCCGGTGTTTCGTTTACAGGTGTCTTCATCCTGACTGTCGATTCCCATTTGAGTCGATTTCATGTCCTTTCTTCAGGTCATAAACACCAATGGATAAAAACATCAAATGTTCTGAGAAAGCAATTAAGTGCTGAACCAAGCTGAATCGTTTCCAGAAGTCCATGATATTAGTTTATTATGGATAGTTTTCGTCCCAATCGAAACCATATAAAATTAATGGGAAGGTAAAAGAAAAAAAATATATATACATATATATATATATATAAATAAAAGGACCACCGGATAATCTGAAGGGCCGGATGATAGGGAGTCTACAGTGCCCTGCTCACAATATTTCATAAGTTGCGTACACATTAGGCGAATGAGGCTAACGAAAAAATTCGTTCACACACCAAGCAAACAATTTTGATCGCCTAGTGTGTAGTGTTTTACAAGAGCCCCTTACCCCTAAGTACGCCATATATAAATTATATTCAAGAGACTATGGATGATAATTTTTCTTCAACTATCATTACCATGTGCCTAAGTCATTTGCATGATGGCCTAAGACATTGTATAAGGAAGTTTTTTTGTTAATGAATTCAGCTTTTAGGGAGACAAACAATTTAAAATACAAAAACTACAATAGCTTGAGTTATTATAATTCTTTTATATATTAACAAATATTTTGTTGTTTGTAGCTGCAGCAATACAAATTGGGAAATGTGCCATCTAGCGAGCAGACTGAGAACAACAAGCCTAAGGAGAACGGAACGCAGGAGATAGAGAACAAGCAGCTATCCCAACAAGTAATTATTAAAGTAATTGTCAGTATTACAGTTGGACGTTTGTCGTTGTCTGTCTGTTATCTCATATCTGTTAGTTTTCCATTTTCACTAGGAGGAAGATTAACAGGTATGATTTTTTTGAGGTTTTGTACAACCTACTTAGTTTATTTTTGCATACCAATTTCCTGTCTTATGAAGAAAATTATATATATATATAATTAATATTATTCTCTTGTAAACCTGGTATATTTATTACGTTGTAACGATGAAATGTCCGTTTTTATTATTCAAAAGCAAAGACGCCTACTATCAGAACGCTCTTTCGTCGCTATGGTGGACATGAACCCTACTCTCCTGTAGAAGTATATAATTTCAACGAGTACCTGACATCATACAGGCTCGGAGCACGCCGTCCTGAAGGTTTTTTTACCTGTCAGATAGATACCTAAGGGCCTCGGCTGGGTTTCTCGTACCAGCAATATTGATCTAGAAAATAATTTAATCATCAAAATATCATTCGTTATAGGTCAACGTGTATGCGAGTATTTTGTAACTGAGTTTCTTGTGTCAATCCAATTTAAGATGTTATTTCAATGAAGTCTGCTGTTTCGTGACTGCCTTCGAGAAAGTTAGCCAGTCTTCTGAAAATGTCGACCCGCCTAAGGTCCTTTCAACTTTTGTAGTGGAGTCTCAAATGCAAGTTGTGTGAATGGCGATTCAGATGATGGTGTGGGTCTTGAAGTTTGCCCTAACCTGTTCAGCATCCTCTCTGTCTGTCTGACTCAGATTCGTCTTGATTAGAGCCGACTACTCAAGACTTAACTTCCCTGTAGCGACCATAAATAAACAGTATACTGGTCTGCTGTTATGCTAGAAATTCATTGAAGAATTTGAAAAATGTACAGCTTTTTGAAATAAGCCATATTACTCATGTTCGGGCTTTAACTTGGTTGTCATATCGTACCTTTGGTCGGTGTGGTGGTCATGAACCCGACTCCACATTGAAAGTCCTAAATTTTGCCTTCCCAGGTTTAGTTACCTAGGATGGGGATCTTCAACGAGTACAGGCTTGGAGCCATCCGAAGGACGATATGCTCAACGTTCTATTACCTTCCAAATAAAAAAAAAAAACCTAAAGACCTCGGCCGGATTAATTATTTATCGAAGAAGAATGAAACTTGTGTCTAGAACTGTTATTAAACTTAAAGGTTGCCTGCATAAGTCATTGATTGATAAGCCCTCTAGAGTTGGAAACGGACATTTGATATGTTACAACCTAATATATTCACACATCCAGTAATCTAGTAATGTGTGTGTTTTTTCATTATTTACTTCCAACAACTTAAAGAATTTTCTCTCAGTTGCAGAAATTCGCCTAGATCTCTGCGTGTAGCAATGTTGTATGTAAAACACCAAGTTGCGGAGGGTACGGGCTTTTCGAGAGAAATGTTAAGATAGCCTGATTGAAGCATTCAAAGTTAAAAATTAATAAGTTAATACAATAGTTTTAGTAGTAATTCTTGTGGGGGTTATAAGAATTGTTTGAATTCCGTTTTTCTTAAAACCAGAAATTTCGTTACATTTTTCTATAATTTCGGGGCGTAAAGACGCACATGAAGGCATATTCTTCAGTCAATACAATGGTAATAATATTGTTTTTGCCTCTAATTTTTCGTATATTACTATAACTGTGTAAATATTGTTTTGTATCTTGCGCAGCCATTAAATGTTCTCACGGTTATTATGTTGCCAATTTTAGATAAGTCAATTCCTAAATAATTATTGATACTTTTCCTATTATGCGATTACAAGGAGACATTGCTATGCATAATTGATATAATAAATATCATATACGCCAGTTAGAGATCTCATGGCGGACCTCTGCAAGTGTGATACTATTTTTTATTTCATTTTGTTTTCATATTTTATTCAAAATACGTTTTCTTCGTAATCAGAACTTTCATGAAAACCCTTTTTATTGAACGATGTGTAGCTTTCTTTGTACAAACTGAATGAAAACTCCCTTTAGAAAATAGTTTTTTATTTACGTTTTAATAATATGTACTAGAATGAATTTGGCATGATTTCCCTTTTGTGATGTCACTTCTCTGTTAGTCCTTCTTCTGATATTTTTCTTCTTATGTATATTCTTTCACCTCTCTTCTTGTTCTTTTCCATTGTGCATGTTTGAAACTGTTATCAAACTTTTCTATCTATTGTGATGTTTATTTATTTATTTTATTTTTTTCAAAAATGCACAGGAGAAGTGATTAATTGAACAGAAAGTTAGTATTTGTTGATATGTTTTGTATGTGTATGATTTTGTTTTTGAAAACAGCCAATATCGAATGGTTCTATCGGACCGGAGAGTGAAAAGACAGAACCCTCGCCGCCTCCCTTAGAGAAACAGGTAAAACTACTTTGATTTTGTCTCATGTGCGCTGTCTAGGTCTGCCACTAACACACTAATCTATAGCCTAGAAAAACTAACTTTAGACATTTAAATTGACGCAATTCTATTATATGGTCACAATTTATAAGTTGTAACTCAATCTAAAACTAACACAAATTTTGTTATAATATTTTTTTCGTAAGTTCTGGAAAGTTCAGGAAAAGCTTAACCATCGTCCATTAGGATTCATTGCTGCCACAACTGTATACATAATAAATTAATAAAATGTATTTTTTTGATATTATCTATTCCACAATAATTGTTATAAAAATACTACATGTTTCGGCATTAACCATCCTCAGGTATAGTTATAAATTAAGTCAGTTTACTGAGTGCGAACCACTCTTATATAACAGGTAAGGAAAAGGCTTAGAATTTCAATTTAGGAAATATTTCAGATCGAACAAATTCCTAACTGTACAGCCAACGATTCCCAAGTTGAAATTCCTTACCTGATGTATAAGAATGGTTCGCACGCAGCAAACTGACTTAGTTTATAACTGAACTTGAGTATAGTGTAATGCCTAAACCTGTAGTATAGCTACAGAAAAATTGTGGAATAGACAATATTTCAAAATAAGTTCGTTTTATTTATTTATTATAAGTTTCCATAATGTTTCATCGTTTCTCAACTTAAAAGTTGTATATAAACATAAGTGTCAGCAGTTTTTTTTTTTTCTTATATCTTAGTCTTTAGTGAAAACTGTGAAGTCTCAACTCCCTAAAAACTAACTACAGTTTAATTAATCTAATATTCTACATTTCTAATAAGTATTATTTCCTTAAGTTTCCGTATTGCTGTAACGCCTTTAATGAAGTTAACATTTTTGCTGTTTCGCATCAAAAAATTAAGAACCTCAAATTTTTTTTTGCATTAAGGCTTTAGAGGTGTGTTGCCCGTCGTTGATGGCTTGATACCGGTTGCGTGAAATGACATCAAATTTCCCGGAAGTAACGCTGGAGTAGATTACGTTACTTGATGCTGACTAAGAAAAAAACTTCCTCTCCCAGAAAGGAAATGTATTTGTATTTTCTAATTTTTCTTTAATGAATGTATGTCAGGTTTCGTTGCCAGGTAATAAGTTTGCCTTATATTACTTTACCTGAAGCTGATGTCTGGAGAAGGAATACGAAGTGAAATTTCATGCAAATCAGCCTCTAGCACTGATGCTATGTTTTGAAACTCAAGCGAACTCCCCTCCCAGTTTTCAGATCACATGTGGCTTATGTTTGTATGGGGCTTATAAGGATATTAGATGTGATTTTTCTTAAAAATTCAATCAACCGTTAAGGAGCTAGGCTAGCACTCATTTTATGTTTTAGTTGAAAAAAAAAATTATTAACATTTTTGTCTTCAATTAATTTTTTATTTATTGAACTGTCAAGTACCTAGTACTTCCGCTATGTAATGTAAGTATATTGTTGATGCGACCTATTTTTTTTTTCTCATTAGTTTGATCTTCTGTTATTAAAATGTCAAGCATGGAACTTCTTCATTATCTAGAAATCTGTTCATATTTTTAATGTAGACATGTGTAATTAAAAATATATATTTTTTTGATTGGAAAAACGTAAATAAATTAAGATACGATTCTTATTATGGTGTTGTATTATGTATTGTCTATTGTGTTTGTCAGAATTCGGAGGTGCAACGATGGGAGAGGAAGATCGGTGAGCTGACGGGACGAGTCTCCGAACTGGAGGACAATCTTACAAAAGCACAACGGGAATTGAATCGAGCCCAAGATGCCAACTCCAAACTTCAACGGGATCTGAGGGAAAACGTAGCTCAGAAGGAAGATCAGGTTGGTTTTACTTTCCAGGTTATACGAAGTACAGGGAAAGTTATGTAATCGGTCTTAAATTCTATCTTGAGTTTTCATCGCAATTTCGTGTTTTCCGACCCCCTGATTCCAAAAATTAAAAAAAACTATTTCTTTGTTTGTGTCTGTGAACACTATAACTAACGATAGAATGAATGTATCGACATGAAATTTTATATGCGTATCGAGAACCCCGTAAGGACAACTATTATATTTGGCCCGGACATTTTGGTTTTCTTTAATAAAACATATTTCTAAAAATTATTCCCTCACATTTGTTGAAAGCCCAAACTTAACTCTTCATACTATAAACTTGAATGAAATAAAACTAGTTTATTTGTGGCAATTTCACAGAATAGGAGGTCACTGGGTCACCTTCCGGGGTTACGAAGTTTTTTTGGGAGTTTTCCAGTAGATCTGTTTCCAAGGTTCTTCAAGCGTCCAAGTGGTTCCATACACTCGCGTCCCGGCCCAGTTCCACAATAGTTATTCATTTTTTCGTGGGCAGAAAACTATAAAAGATACCAAATGAAATATTGTGTTAAATGTAAGTGTATTCAATAATTGTTTTTTTTTTTTTTTCAGGAGGAAAGAATAGCCACACTCGAAAAAAGATACTTGAATGCACAAAGAGAGTCTACCTCATTACACGATCTAAACGAAAAATTGGAACAAGAACTTCAACATAAAGAAGCCCAAATTAAAGTAACCTTAAATTATAAATATTTCTTTTGTTCATTTTTTATTACTTTATTTATATTTAGTGTTTCTTTCTTCATTTTACCTCTGAAGATTAATTTGAGCATTGACGAAAACATTGGAATGAGGACCTAAGATATGAAGGGTTTTAAGTGCATTCCGAGAAAATAATCCTCTGAATTGAATAACCTAATGATTATGTTGACATAGTCTGCTGGAAAAAGACGATAGCACTTGTGCAAGAAACGCTATTGATATAAAGGAGGAAGGTTTCTAAATCCAACGAATGTAGGAGTAGTTGCATTCCTTTATAAATTAAACAAAACTATTTGTTTTTACCAGATATTTTTGTGATTTGAAAAAAAAGAGGAGCAACCACTGAAGTTATAGGTACTTTTAACGCCAAGAAACCTACATACTTTCGCTTCAGAGTTTTGATTTAACTATTGTTTTTGCTCTCGTTCGGAACAGGGGACCCATTAAAACAATTCTATGAGATGACTTCAACGAAAGTTTATTAACATTTTTAATTAAAAAAAAAAAAAAAAAGCTTTTCTATAAAGAAGTTGACGTTTTTTAATTGATGCATTTTCAAAATTTCTACTACTTATGTTTTTTTTACTTTTGTAGTAACGCCCGGAGGAGCTACCATTTTTTTTTTACTTTTGTAACGCCCGGAGGAGCTACCGCTGGGTGGCCTTCCTCTCTCACGCCAATCAAGACATCCACTTTCAATCAAGTCCTCTTGGTAGCTGGTTGTTGCGTCATGGCAACAGGTTGCGACCAACGTTATTAAAACAAAAAAAAAAGAAGAAAAAACTTGATTTTTTTTTATAGTCAAAATGTTCTTTGACATGTTTTATTTACAAAACAAGCAAAATTATACTTCGAAAAAGCTTAATTAGGTCTTAATATCGCTAGCTTTCAGTAGAGTTGTGACTTTAGTGTAAGAAAGGCTACAATTTAGTCCTTTTAGTGAAGCAGTACATAGAAACATTAAACTGGCATTATTGGGTGTAAAGTCACTCCCACAATTATGTTGTACAAAGATATCAACCGATGCCAACATATTTTTCAACTATTCTTGAATGAAAATTTAATATATTTTTATTATATATAAAAAATAAAATATAAACAATATTTGTTTCAAAAATCAGAACTACTTAATAATTTGTTTATGTTTTCAATTCATTGTGTTATATCGTTCATATGAACAGTTTTGTCTTGAATAGTATTGACGAAAGAGGATGTGTTCTTTGTTATCCACCTTTACTGTGGGTATCCTGTTCCAATATAGATCCATTTTTCCATGAAAACTTCACTTTTCATATACCATCTCAGCTTCTGAAATGAAATTACCTCAATTGAACTATGTTTATGTTTTGTTATGAATTTGTTCATAACATTTATAATTTTTCTTGTATGTTTTTAGTTGCAAGATGACAAGATCCGAGCATTGCAAGAAAAGCTTGAGCTTTGCGAACAAAAATTGGCACAGTATGCCAAATTGCCTGAGATGGAGGAGGAACTACGAGCTCGGATGGCGGCACTCTCCCAGGTACCACCTCACAATAGTCAGCCACGGCGGGACGACAAAAAGGCATTTATTAACTATCATCTCTATAATGACCTTTCTTATCAGTATAGTTTTCTTTAGAACTTACCTTTTTTTTCTCTCTTTTTTTTCCTTATAGATTTATCTTTATCTTTTGTTTCCTTTATTAATATTATTTATTGTAGTTTATTCCTATGTGCACATTATTGTATAACAGGGGTTCTCAATGTAATCGTCACTGACACCCTAGGTTCCGTAAAAAGTGAAAAATAAAAATTGCAAAAACGACAGCTATATTGAGCAAAGAGGCTATCCAATATCGGAAATATAATTTTGAAAAACTCTCCATGCCATACTCTCTCCATACCGGCCTATCCTCAAGTGTCTGTCTGAACATTAATTTACTGAAATAGTAGGCTCCTAGAGGGTCAGTGGGAAACTATTTGAGAAAACCTGTTTTGTCTATGTGTCTTAACTCACTCAGATAGACACTAACTTAATAATTAATAATATAAAGTAACACACGAAGTACCTATTACTAACAGTAATTACTTGCAATCATTAGAAAGTATTTATATTTTTCTTATTGTAGATTCCTATTTAGTTTTATATTCATTTCTGACAACCATCAATCTTTTTAAAAAAAACTATATATCTATAGTTTTATATACATATAATTTATATACTGAATTTGTGACCCGCAAATCTCTTAAATTTCGTAATGAGTTCCATTGAAGAAGGACCTAAAAGATAATATAATGATGTGTAAATAAAAAGGAAACGTGTGTTACCTTCAGCTCATCTAATTTAATCATAAATATTCATTCCAGGAACAGGACCAATAGACCCCAATTTATGACCACATGAAGTTTTATTTTATTTTTTTTAAATTATCTATTATTTTTCGTTTTTGTCAAATATAATCCTCATGGCTCGAGTCATAATCACTATAAACTTACTTTTTAAAAAAATATATAAAATAATAAGTTGGGATCGTACTATCCTCAATAGTTTACACTCCTTCGTGGTTCACCTTTCAAAATTTGATACACATTTTTCTGTTATAAAGCATGTTCAATTTTCATTTTTTTTCATCTTTATGACACAATTTATTTGCATGTCATTATATTTATTATTATTATGTTAAGCCTCAATTCCAAATTATTATTAGGAGCTGTGAACCGATACGAAGGAGTTTCGTCTCTGTCATTTATCACTGAGAGGCAGACATTAGCTGGGACATGGATATATAGTTTTTGATATTCCAAAATTAATAGTAATATTATACAATATCGAGGTCCAAGTGAAGGTTTTGCGACCGACGAAGTAAATTCAACTAACTAAGCATTCGATCGCCAAAAAATCGAAATCCTTTCAAATATACTAAAACTTTTGCTTCTTTCGCGATTTGTACAAAAACACAATACCTTTTTCAAGAATTGAACTTCAAAAATAATAATTTTCTTTTCATTTTTATCTCTATTCTTTTAGTCTATACATATCAGTTTTAATTGTCTTTCCATACTTTTATATTAATAAGTATTTTTACTTACATTTACTACTACGTACCCCGGAAGTAAAGGACACTATGTCCATTTTCTTATGAAATGTAGTTGGCACCATGTTAGAGATGTAGATTTTTCGAACTATATAATGGTAAAAGCACTATGTCCTATTACTATAGATATCGAAAATTTCATAGAGAAATTCTTATTATTAGCGAAGAAACCTGAAAATGAAGTTGAAAAAAATCAAAAACATGTTTTTCTGAAAAATTACATTTTTGTGACCTGGTGCACTTTACCTCCGGGGTACAGATATGTATATATCTTTTCTTAATATTTTTCCTCTACTTTTTTAATTATTTTATATTTTAAAATTTCAATTAGAAAATCGGCCAGATTTTGAACCTCGATTTTGAGCTCAGTAGACTAGCACGCTATCTCTGAGCTACCGGCGCCCTTAACTCTACATCTTGCTTCATAGCTCACTTTTTAAAAAATAAATAAAAACAAAAAAACATGTTTAACTTTTATATTGTCTAATTCAATAAAAGTATGTACATAGAGAGAGGGAGCCAATAGCTCAGAGGTAGTGTGCTTGCTTATTGAACTGAAGAATGCGGAATCGAAAACCCGGCAAAGAGGCCATTAGGTTTTTTATAAGGAAGAACGCCGTCCTTCTCATTGAACGTTATGCGAATACATATCAGGTACTCGTTAAAGACCCCTATTACCCTATGAATAAACGTTTAGGGTAGGCAAAATTAAGGGCTCATGTCCACTAGAGAGACGAAAGAGCGCTCTGGTAGTAGGCGATATCTCATCATAGTTAAAGCCTGGGCATGTGTCATAATAACTAACTTTAGATATAATGTGTCGGTTTCGGTTTACGCCATCGTCAGCACAAATTTCTAAGTGTGCTGATGATGGCGTAACCTGAAATCGGTACATTATATATAAGTATATTTTTTTCTGAAATTAGACATTATTAGCTTTCCACTATATTGACACAAATTGTACTACTTGGACTGGCCATCCTCCTTGAACGGGTTTCGAAATCTGAATACCTGAGCATAATACTTGTATACGTGCAACGTATTAAACAGTGTTTGTCTGTTGGTTAGGCTCAAGAAAGACATGGGACAGCTGAAGACAGGATCCAGAGGTTGGAAGCCCAGGTGGAGGAGAAGAACACGGAGCTGGTCCGACTGAATCAGAGGCTCAAGATGAACGAGGAGCATAACACTCGACTCTCCTCCACTGTAGACAAGCTCCTCTCAGGTTTGTGGCGTAACCCGCTCATAAGAAAGGTTCATCTGGGTGGAGGGAAGTATCTTACTGTGAGAGTAACGAGAGAACCTGGAAATGTTTCTCAAATAATCATGAAAATTACAAAAAATTGTGAAAATCAAGTAATATTATCGAAAGATGTGTCACGATTACCTCGCTCTAGTTCATTTTTTTCTCGCATTCACTAAACAATTATACTCATTATGATTTCACTTGTATTTCCTACTTATTGTTCAAATATGCGCTTCTTGTTTTCAATATTTCACTCCACTGATCTCTGTACTATCTGAATTGACGATACCTAACCCGGGTACTAAGGGATTGTCTTGTGCGAAATATTTGAATACGCGGCGCTACTGAAGATTTGGTTAATAATAATTGTACTTTGAATGGAAATGGTCCAGTATGAGTTTGAGGATGCATATAGGTAGAGTAACGTTGAGCAGGTTATTAATGTTAATTGTTCTGTTTCTAACTTAAGTTAGATAATTTTAGAAACAAGTTGACATTTTTAATGATTTTGAGACCGTAAAAAGACTTGACACTTAACAGCCCAAAGAAAAATTAGAAAAAGTAGATAAAAAATTGTATTGAAAAACGGGTTTCCGTTCAAAATTTAGAAATTTTAGAAGTACCTTCAAACCATGAATTTACGATCAACCGTTAAAGAGTCAATAGTAGTAATTTTATTTAATTATGAAGGAAATCGAAATTCTGTCGTGAAAATAAAAACTCAGTATTTGACCAACGTTTCGGAAACTATTTATTTCCTTCTTCAGGGCCTAACAGAATAAACAAACAAATTTTTTTATCATTAAGAGCAATAAGATAACTAGAAATTTTAGGTTTTATCATTAAGGGCAATAAGATAACTAGAAAAATATCCATTTTGAAAAGAGGTGGAGAAAAAAATAAACATATATATATATATATATATATATATATAATAATAATTTATAATAAATGAAAATTCCTGTATAATAACTCGAGTGGATGGGTATGTGCATGATTACTGTAATTAGTTATTGAAGAAGAAAACAATGTGTATTTTCTATCTTTTTAATTGAAACCATTACTTATAAGGACAACCTTGAGAAATATGCGTTTTAACTTTGTACCCTTAATAACAAATTATTATGTTCATCCTTTTTTTTTCTGTTTCAGAATCAAATGAAAGATTACAAGTTCATTTGAAGGAAAGGATGCACGCTCTTGAAGAAAAAAATGCACTTACTCAAGAACTTGAGAAGACTAGAAAAATTATAGAAGATATGCAAATTGAAAAGGTAATATATAAATTTAAGAACCCTAGAATTGACCATTGGGAAATAGTATTTCTTTGTTTCTATTGTGGTATATTACTGTTTTTAGGCTGAAATAGTAAAAGAACTTAGTAAAGCCCGTCTTGAAGTGGATAGCGTCAAGAGGCAAATGCTACAACAAGAGATCGCATTTAATATCCAACAAACAGATGCATTAACAAGGTATGTATACGAAGTATAGGGGTAGTTATGTAATCGGTCAGAAATTCGAAGTTGAGATTTCACCAGAAATACATTCCTAATTCCAAAATGAGAAAGTCTGTTGAATCCGATAAATGAATGTATCAACATGAAATTTTTTATGTATGTCCAGAACCTATTAAGAACAACACCAATTGATTTCCAGCCGATGGGAAGGGGGAGGCTTAACACAAAAATTCTAATAACTGCCGTTGTAATGAATGTACTGACACAACATTTCATTGGTCAATTCAGAGTCCTATAAAGACGACATCTAAGAATTTTCAGCGAAATAAGACGAACAGGAGGAGGGAATCATAGGGGGGCTCAATCAAATATCCCAATAACTGCCGATGTAATAAATGCATCGACACAAAATTTAATATGAGGATTCAGAAGCCATTATGTAAGTCAAATATTGAGTTTCAGCACAAACGGTCGAGTAGCTTTAGAGGCAGAGCGAAATCGAATTGATTAATTTGTGCTGAGGGTTTCTCAAGAGACTGTCAGATGGACTCAACAATCAAAATGTAATGGAAAACGTATAGTTTTGCTCATTTACCTTCGATTACCTTAAAAGAATGGATATTGCTGAATTTTTTAACTTTAGCTTTGGCTCGGTGTCTTATAGGTGACTTAATTTTCAGAATATTTTGTTAAATTTCTTGAACATGATGAATACAATATGTACTTGATAAATCAACTAATGTTCGTTTTTAATTCTTAATATTAGTACATACGGTCGGTAGATGGCATCAATATGTCGGCTTGGCACACATTACTCTCTGAGCTAAAAATATAGAGCATCTTAGATTGAAACATGGAGTGTCTAGGGGAGAAGTTTTCTGAAAGGAATAGTTGAATCCCTATTGAAGCCTATGGTTTAGTGCCTTGTTCTGTACCTTACTAATTTAGACTATGTTGACCTACAGGAGCCTGTCTCCGACGGGAGGTGATGGAGGTTTTGTCCATAGCACGAGTCATCCTAGCTTCGATAGTCACTCCCTGCCACGAAGGGGCCTTAAATCAAGAATGGTTCTTCAAGACAACTCCGTGCAGGTACCATTTTTGCAACATATACAATTATATTACTATTAAAAGCATAGTCCTTTCTAATCTTAAATTACAATCTGAGGTTTTAAATGGTCGAAAGTTTTTTTTACCTCCTCAACTAAATGAAGTATAGGGGAAATTATGTAATCGGTAAAAAATTCAATGCTGTTTTCAAGGAATTTCAGGTTTGAAAATGTATGTGGTAACTCCCAATATAATGAATGTATCGACACGAAATTTTGTATTTGAATCCAGAACCCTCTAATGACATCTATTTATTTCCAGCCAAATCGACAGAAGGGAAAGGGGAGGCATGATACAAAAACTTTTAATAACTGCCGATAATAGGAATGTATCGACTCGACATTTTATATCTGTGACCAGAATCCTATAAGGACAATATATATATATATATATATATATCGATTTGCAGCGATATCGGCTGAAGAGAAGGGTTCAGGGGAGTAGGATCAATTCAAAAACCCAAATAACTGTCGATGTAATGAATTTATCACACAAATTTTGGTATGAGGATTTAGGAGCCCCCATGTAATTCAACTATTGAATATTAACACAAACGGTCGACTGGTTTTATAAGGGGAGCGAAGCATTAATTGATTACTTCGTTCTGGAGAGGTAAATTACCGGTATTTACCGACGACTTTTTAATAAGTCTAGCGATTCATATATATATGTATTATTTATGCACACGTCTGCTTACATTAATCCTTATCTACGGTTTGTTCTGTTAGGACTGGGATAAGTTGGAGTGTTTAGGAGGGGGCTACGACTGCAGCGACGTGGACGCTGATGACAACGAGAGTTTATTCAGTGGTGCTGAGATCTTGTCTCCCACTGGACACACTGATGCACAGACCCTAGCCCTCATGTTGCAGGAGCAGCTGGATGCCATCAACAACGAGATAAGGTAACTCCACTTCGCTCCTCCAACTATATCTTAGTGCGAGGTGTGCATGTCTAGAAAGGTCTTCCTTCACTTTTTGTGTAACAATTGACCATAACAATATTAATTTTAAGTAGAGAATGATGCTGTGATTAGCCTTCTTACTTTTATTCTCGTCTCTGTCTGAACGGAAAAATAAAGCATTTATTCTAGAATATTTAGTGGATCAGTTGTTTATTGTCACAATATCTTGAAGGTTATTTAATTGGAAAATCTGGATAACTGTAATACAAATATAGTATTAATATATATAGGGCGCCTGTAGCGCCTGTGCGATGTCAGTTATTCGTCTAGGTCCTAAGTTAATAATCCAACGTAGGCAAAATTTAGGATTCCCACAGTAGAGTCAGGCTCATGTCCACCAGAGCGACGAAAGAGCGCTCTGATAGTAGGCTATATGACCTTGTAGTTAAAGCCCAAGTCATTATAACTAACAACAATATTGATATTTATTGGAATGTGGAATCTACTGAAACTTGTTGGACTAAATGGAGTTACTACTAACCTGCAGTGTCGAAACATTAATCTCTTCCATTCTACCAATAAATAACTATAAAATAACACAAAAGATGTTTTAAATAAGATTTAATATATAGTTTTGTGTAATTAATTTTTTTTTTCAATTTAGTTGATTACTCTTATTTATCTAATAGCTGTGTTTGTCCGCAGACTGATCCAAGAAGAGAAGCAGAGCACAGAAGCCCGTGCGGAAGAGCTGGAGTCACGGGTCGGCAGCTTGGAACATATGAACCTGGTGGCACGAGGTAGGGGCGGTCTGGAGAGAGGCTCACCTCCCTTGTCTGGGCGATCCACCCCCAAGTCACCTCACCGTGACTATCTCCACAAGTATCACACGGTAGGTCCACTATCCACTCTACCACTCAACTATACTCCAGACCACGAGCTAGGAGAGTGGAGTGGTGGGGGAGAGTTCGTCTGTTCTTCCCCCTCCTCCTACCTCCACTTATCTAACATCAACTTATAGTTTATAGTCTTGATTTGTGTTAGTTATTAAAGTTGTGTTGTAACCTTTCCATTTTCGTATGTTGAAAGTATAACTTACTTTATCTGTATTTTGTTCAGCTCTTGTATAATTTCATTTTATTTTAGCTCAAATGGGTATAGATTTATAAATATGTAGTGGCGAACATTGGATTAATTGCTAAATGTTATCTAGGAAAACAAAAGTCGTATTGCTTTCATTTATTCGATATTTTGGGTTAGTAACGAACTTTCATATCGTATTTTACTATAAGCTGCTGGTCTTAGCTGCAAACTCTAAATTTCGAAGTTATTATGCTAAAACCTTGACAGTGACAGATGTAAATTCTAATAACAGCTGGGATTAAGTAGTTGTTTATGGTGCAGCCGGGTAATCAGAACAAATAGCGAATAATGCTTTGATATTTCTATACTATGGCCATAAGCTGACGTTTGCTAGTTTGTAAAGGTACGTTTTTACTGAGTTTCTTCATACCTCCTCTTCAAAATAACTCCCAGCATTTTTATTTCCTTATATCGTTAATAGAAGGGAGTATTGTAATCGTGAAAAAAAAAAAAAAAAAAGTTTTTAACGGAATTTCATCGGAAGAGTCAATAAAGATATTTCTTTCACTTTCACGGATGCTTTTTATGTATATATATATATATATATATATATATATATATATATATTTTTTTTTTCAAATTTCTAAAACTAAGTTTTTATTACTTTTGCTAGGCGAGTCCAAATAGTTCCTCATGAAGTTTTAAAGTAAATTTAATCACATTTTTCAACGCGAAGCAGTTTACATCTATCACTGTATAGTAAACGTCACATTTCATGAAGGGACAATTATTCTTTTTTTTTAAATTATTAATTATTTTTGGAGCGTACAATGGTAAAGGGCATTAAAAAAGGACTATTATTATTTTATTTAATGCCCCTTAATTACTTGCCCTTTATAAAAAGCCTTGTCTGGCTACTCGGGTCGCAAACGTATGACCCTTGTTTGTTGATCTCAGGCGCCCGCTTCCATGTCGCCAGCCCATCTTCATCAGTACGCGACTAGTCTCATCTCGCCCAGCCAGCTTTCGGAGTCACTCCCAGCCAGTCAGGTTTGTCGAAAACAACAACAAAAAAATAAAAGAAAAAAACCAACTACAAAACATTGCGTTTTGATTCACACGCTGGGACTTGTTCCCTTTTTAGTGCCTCTTTTTCTTTTAGTACCTATTTCCGGTCCAATTCACCACATATACCTCCCGAATCATGTACCATTTACCTCCTTACCTCTTACAATCCTATCTTCAAAATTAAAAAACAATTGATAACTCGGACCGAAAATACAAGATGACTAAAGCAGTCCAGGGTATTATAACAAAAGAGCAGTATAATATATTATTACAGCATCACTTCTCCCATTTATTTTTTACCTTCTCAAAAAATAGCAATTACAAACATTTCGGGAAGCACTCCCATCATCAGGCGAAATCGAATTTGTCAATGGGATATCAATTATTTTAAGTTACCCTCGTTTATGATATTTAAAACTATTGAACTGCGCCAAACATCCTTTTTAATTCATATTGAATTCCGCAAACTGTATTTTTTGTTTATTATGATTTGTATTATATTTGCTATCTGTTTGGGATTGGGATGAATCTAATTCGCAAAATTCATTTTTTTCGTTCTGACTGTGTTTATATTCTTTTTTATCGACATAAAAAAAAAATAATGCTCAAGACTAGCTTTTTTACTTCCAATTGAAGTATATTTCTTTTGATTTGAACATTAATCCTGCCTGTGGTCATGTGGCACATTATTGGAAACCTCTTGATATAAATAGTAATAATCACACAAAAACGTTCTCCTGAACCGAATTGATAGAAAGGGTATAGTAATAATTTCTATAAAAGTACCTTAAAAATTACACTTTCATTTTGTGTGGGTGGGGCAAAACAAATTTGCAGACGAAAATTATTCAGCTGTCGTGATACCCTCCTTCATGTGTACACATCGATTGAAAGCTAACTTCGGTTATTTTGTTACTTTAGAAGCAGGCGTTTTGTTCGAAATATTTGTCCCAATTTGTCAAAAATATATTTTGATTATATTTCTTTGAGCAAGCCCTTTGCGAACCTATACAAACTCCACTAAGATTAGATACATATCTTATTGGTTCGATTTATCAATACACATATCCCTTCTACCTGTACATATGCTTACCCTCTCTTTGGTCCAAAGTGTGTGGTTAGGTGAATGCGTAGTCGGAACGTGTTTTTTATTTTTTATTTTTATATTATTTTGGGAAGTAGACTCCTTGCATTGTACTAAAATAAAATACATAAATATTTAATCTGTGATAACAGTGACCCTTGCTTCGCTCCTTATTAACCAGGGCTTATATTAAAGTAAATTACTTTTTTTGTATTGCACTTTTTTTTATGTGAATGACATAACACATGAGTAAAATGGTATTGGTTTGGTTATGTTGCTTTTGCAATATAGCTTCATATGTGTTGATAGTTTATTTATTTATATGTACATAATTTGTATATACATATATTTAAAAAAACATATTTTACCGTTAGTGTTATATTTTTCTTATTTTCTCATTATTCAGTCTATTATTAGCTTCTTATTCGTACATACTTTTAAGTTAAATAAAAAAAAAACATAATAAAAATTAAAAAAAAAAAATTTTTTTATTTTTTTTTATTTTTCTGTTAATGCTATTCCTTTAGATTGACACTTTTAGAATATTAAAATTGTGCACAAATAATTTTATAATTTACTATCATGTCAATCGTACACAATTGAAATCCTGCTTTGTGTTAATTTGCTTTTACAAAGCTTTTTGCTTCAAACAAATCTATGCTAACAATGACTCTTTCATTGCATTTTTTAATATTGCAGTTTTTCGAGGTGGTTTTTCGTATCATCATAAAAATGTTGATTCATGTTAAATATTTAGAAAAATCCTGTTCTTTTTAGAAAGTTTCCTTTTGTGTGTTCATTGTTTGTTTTGTGTTTTTTAAATTTATTTTATTTTATTTATCCATATAAATGGATACCATTTTTTGCCTAATTCTTTTTTTTTTTTAATTTAATTTACAAAATGTGTTACGGATAAGATGAGTATAATTAAATAAGCGTACCGGGAAAATTCCCGCGCAGGTCAAATGAGCGTGGACCGTGAGCTACTGTAAAATGACGGGAATCGGGTAACTTCTGTTTCTTTAAACAGGACTACTCATTCATTCTGTAATCATTCGTTTCTCCCATAACCCTCAGTTGCGCAATATGACTTTTTTTTGTCTTCTAATAGTAATTCTTAAACACTTATTATTAAAAAAATAAAATAAATAACTATATAGAAACTAACGTATATGGAGCTGCACCGAGAACAATTTTAAGTTTATTTGACCAAGAGGGGAAAGGATTACCCCAAAACCCTTAAACTCAAGGTAGAATGAATATTTCGACCCGAAATTTTATATATGGACCAAGAAGTGCATAGGTTATCCAGTAGACTAGATATTTCCATTTTTCTGGTAAAGTACATATCATAAATAAAAATTAAGAACTGGTTTAACTTTTATATTGTCTAATTCCACAACATAAAGGGTATCGGTTTCGCTTAAAATAAAGAAAATGTATATAGTATATAGAACAAATAAGGGCTATATTACATAATCAAAGTGCAAGAAGAAACTGTTTATAATAAAAATACATAAGATATTATATTAACAAAGTTGCGTTGATAGGGATGAGATTTGAAGTGAGTTTGATCGTTCAATCAATACCCATTTTTCGGAGGGCGCCGGTAGCTCAGTGGTATGCGTGCTTGTCTTCTGAGCTCAAGAACGTGGGTTCGAAACCCGAGCGAGGTCCTTAGTTTATTATTTTATCTGGGAGGTAAAATAAACTTAAATCACGCCGTCCTTCGGATGGGACGTTAAGCGATGGTCCCGAGCCTGTACGATGTCAGGTATTCGTTTAAGACCCCCCTACCCTAGGTGAATAAAAATTTAGGGTAGGCAAAATTTAGGACTCCCACAGTAGAGTCGGGCTCATTTCTACCAGAGAGACGAAAGAGCGCTCTGGTAGTAGGCGATATGACCTTGTAGTTAAAGCCCGGGCATGTCATAAAACCTAACCTAACCAAAAATGACAATATAAAAGTTAAACAAATTTTTTGTTTTTATTTATTTTATTAGCTTTCCACTATATCGGTGAAATGTGTTCAGACAAAGACACCGTTTTGCTTGTGGGACAATTCTATGCTGGTCTCGCTTATAATATAATATGCTCTAAGCTCAATTAACAATAGAAAGAAAAAAAGTTAGGGTGGGGGAAAACGATTATTCAGCTATTCTTCCAGTTATTTCTTCCTAACCTTTCTGTCTTTCTGCTTGTATTGTAAAATATGCCAACTATTTTGAAATTACATGCTCATATATGTCTTTTTATTTAATTATTTTTGCATTGTTAGATGTAGTTTTATAGAACTGAAGATATATACCGTTACATTAGTCATTAAATATAGAAATAATCATGTATTAAATGTTAAATAAGTTAAAATTATTAGATTGATGTTTTCCATTCAATAGACAATTAGTTTTTTTTATAATTGTAATATGAAATTTAATTTATTTAAAAAAAAATTGAAATTCTGTTCACAATATTTTGGGGAAAGTGAAAAATTAGTAAAATACTCTCTGTGAACCAAAATATTTCTAAAAGGTGCCACTGTTGATAAAAAAACAATTTTATTGCTTATAATAATAGAGCTGGCTCTTAGATCTACCATGAACCATCTGGTTTTGAGTTTCCACTCCTTAATTGTGTGAATACTTCGTCAAAAAAAAAAAAAAAAAAAATGGGATTACATACATACAATATGGAACACTCCATTTTTTTTTTTGTGACAGATATTACTTAAGTGAAGTTAAAAATCACAATTGTATGCTTGTATCACTCAAAATCTCCAATGGAATTTTTAATATCAATTATTGCTAGAGCAAAATTGATGTGGAAGTTAGAACAAAATTGTTCCTTACATAAAAAGTTCTTCATGAAATTGTTGACAAGCAATTATTTTCCTCTGATGTAAGACGTGTGCTAATGAACGGCAGTTTTTCATATTTTTCACGAAGCTTTTTCATTCTTAGCCATGCTATTAGCCATTAGACGTATAGTGTTCAATTTTACGTGAGGTTAAAAATAAAATTGATGTTTGATTT
Source organism: Aradus depressus (assembly GCA_963662175.1). Classification (NCBI taxonomy): domain Eukaryota; kingdom Metazoa; phylum Arthropoda; class Insecta; order Hemiptera; family Aradidae; genus Aradus; species Aradus depressus. Next base: position 13,725,583 of record OY759214.1, on the reverse strand, counting down.
TTTTCTTGACCTACTATAACTGGAAGTATGGGCTATACATGTGGCACAATCACCCGGCTCTCTATTTTTTTCCTCCGTTCTGTAATTCAAGACAGTTTTTGTATATAATTTAAATAATTAACATAAAATAATGTTTATTTTCTACATTGTTTGATTAGTATACAAACTGAATGAGCTGAAGTGTATTTAGGTGTGTATATATTGGATGCTGTGCTAGTTACAGCTGGCGCAGCTGTCGAGCGAGCTGTCTGACGAGCTGCAGTCGCTGGGAGGCGGGGAGAGTAGCGGTCCTGCCAGTCCTCTCACAGCCCGGTCCCTCCGGTTAGAGCGGGTCGCACAGGCTCTGGCACACAGTCAGGAAGAACTTAGGAGGTAACCTGTCAATCATAACTTTAACATCTTAATAAACCCATTAAGAGCTATTTTTACTTTTACATATCTTAGAACGGTGTGTCTTGTACTCCGGTCCTTAGTCTACTCAATAGTGATCTACGAGTATTCAAATGTCATTTTTTACAAGTATTTTTCAACTCTTATGAAAGTCTAGTGTGTACATGAAACCGGCGTTAAACGTTAAACATAATCATATTGCTTAACGTAGCAGAGGTAGCATTCTTGCCTTCTGTGCTCAAGATAGTACACCAACTTTGAGCATGCCGCCCCGGAGGGGTTGTTAAATGGCAATCTTGAGCCTGTGTGACATCATGTACTCACTGAAGACCCTCAACTCTTCTTGAACCTAAGTGGACAACATTTAGGACCCCACAATGGTCGGGCTCATGTTCACCAGAGTGACCGAAGAGCAATGGCAGTAGGCGATGTAAAACCATATTTTAAAGCCCTGACTTGAAGCTCAAAGAAACAAAGTTTAACCCCGTAACTGTGGGACAAATTTTGAGTCTTTCACTTTGACTGAGTTCTTCATCCCCAAGTTGCTTTTAATGGATCTCGAAAATTAATTACAATAAAAAATATAAAGTACATAATTACGTATTTCATTGAATAAAACAAGATATTCTATCAAATATACTTCCATTTATTCTATATGTATTTATTCTTAGGGGACCTCGGTCCCAGAATAATAAAATTTATTTTCATTTCATTTCATTTCATTTCCATTTAAATATATTTATGTATAACGTTTGTATTAACCTGATCATGCAGTTTTAATATGATGGCTTTTTATAACAATGTGTCTAACAACAGTGTCTCTGTAATGGCCGTGTTTTTTTAGAAAAACCGGTATGAACTCATTGCCATCGAGTGCGAGTGGTTATGGTGGACAGGCTGCTTTGAGGTGAGCTTTCTAACACACTGCTAAACATGTATTTTAACAATCCGCATTCTCACAATGATAAGGACTTACACAAAGAGAAATGGTGTTCCGCGTTCGGAATAGTTTTCTCGCCTTCGTTGTATGCACTTGATGCTAGGCTGGTGTCCAACCTGCTAGCTACTGTCTCCTAGCTACCACCCCTCCATCTATACCTGCATCTCCACCGCCAAACCCACCGCGTCCTCCACCTCTACTTCCATCTCCACCGCCACCTTTATTGCCTCCTCGACCTCCATCTTCATCGTCACCTACACTGCCTCCTCCATTTCTACCTGCATCTCCACCGCGTCCTCTACCTCTACTTCCATCTCCACCGCCACCTTTATCGTCTCCTCGACCTCCATCTTCACCGTCACCTACACTGCCTCATCCATTTCTACCTGCATTTCCATCGCCACACCTACCGCATCCTCCACCTCTACTTCCATCTCCACGGTCACCTTTACCGCCTTCTCCACCTCGTCACCGGATAAACCGTTAAATAGCTCTCGTTTTGTGTGTTGTTGGGTCTCTCACAACCCATACTCTCACGTTCAAAATTTTGAGATGCCACTTATTCTAAGATTATACGTTCAGCCATTTTTCCCGTGAACCTCAAACACATAAACATACAGATAAAACAGACATTTTTTATGCATAGATTTATATAAATTAATTTATATTATATCTTCAAATAGGTTTTTGAAATATTGATGTTCTCAACCTGAATCTGAATTTCGTTCTCACTATGCATGTCTTAGAATAATACATGGGCCTCTTTCCTATTGATCTTCTAGAACCCGTTGAGGTAAATGCGATCTAAGCGAGCCGGGTGGGGACTCCCGTCGGGATTGTTGGCTGAAGGGACGGAGCCCTAAGTTTCGTAAAAATAGTTTTCCTAATAAAACTTTAGATCAACAACATTCCATTTAAAATAATATAATAATATGAATTTTGTCTAATTAATTGGATTGTCACTTTAATGAATTTTTGAGGCCTTATCATTCTGAGATAGCGAAATGAATGAGCGTAGAATGACATTTTTAACATTTTCGGCTGGTACAAAAAAAATAAGAAAAAAAAAATCTGATATTAAAAAGTATTAAATGAATAAAACAAACTTATTTTTGAAATATTGTCTATTCCACTAAAGATATATATATATATATATGACTACTGATTTCGGCTTTATACCATCGTCAGGTCTAGTTATGAACTAAGTCAGTTTGCAGAGAGCGACCCTTCTAATACATCTCGGGTGAAAGGGTGCCATTATGACGATGGTATAAAGCCGAAACCGGTAGTCATATATATATATATCTTTAGTGGAATAGACAATATTTCAAAAATAAGTTTGTTTTATTCATTTATTACAAGTTTCCACAATATGTCCGCGTTCCTCAACTTAGAAGTTGTAAAAAGTATTATAGTTAGTTGCTACTTGTTGCGTAATAACATATTTTTTAAATAATAATATTACCTGTATGATAGTTTGCATGAAAATAACTAGCTATAGTTTAATGTCTGTGAAGTCAAAAATCCATTAAGCAACAAGTAACATTTTTGGTCTACTGGCCGGATTTAAAAAAAAAAATGTTATATTGCTAGGTTACCTGTGTGTGGCATTTCGCAGTTTGAATATAGTTCTCTTTAGATTAAACAATGATGTGGTAAATCATTTTTAAGACATTTAATCAACTTTAGTCAACTAAAGTTTGTCCTAATACATAAATAAATTGTTAATATTTCTCATATCTTCTTATAAAAACATTTCTGTGATATCCAGCTCTGCGCCATCCTGTATTCTTGTTGATTACCACTTCATTTTTGTACTGAGGCATTTTGTTTCTATATAAGTTTGTTTTTATGAGACAACTTCTTGGCCACTAGCAACTTGAATAGAAGAGTTATTAGTACATTATTTATTTGATTTTTTTGTTAATATGTAAATACTTCTCACTTTTTAATATGTAAATATTCCTCGCTCCCCCAAATTTTTTATTATTATTTTGTTACGTTACCTTTTTTGTATGACTACTAACTTCCTTTTAAATATTTTTTATTTATTTAACTTATTTTTTTTTCTTTGGTGTAAACGAATTCACAAAAATACTTAAAATTTACAAGTATACAATAGTTTTTCAACGATCTCTAATTTATTGAGACATTTGCATTGACACTTGCTTTACGTTGCATCTGACCAGTGGTGCCTCGTGATTTTCTACTACTAGAGCTTCTGAAATGTTTTTTTTAAATTTATTTACAAATAGGTATTTACAACTATATAAATAATATGTAGAATATAGGATTTAGCTTCCTCAGTGACGAGGGGAATGATGAGGTTAGTTTTTTTTTTTTTTTTTTTTTTTTTTTTTTTTTTTTTTTTTTTTTTTTTTTTTTTGGAGGGCATTTCAACCGCTAAGGGTCATGAGTGCCCGGTACAGCGATATTAATGTCAGGGTTTAGCTCTTCATCAGGAGACCAAGAGGTGCGAGACAGAAAAGCCAGGCAGGGACAAGGGGCCACCCCACGAGCGGCGAGGCCCGCAGCAGGCCCTATAGCAGGCAGTTTGAAGGGAGAACAGCGAGGCCCGATAGAGAGGGCGTGCTCGTTCCCGCAGCCGACCACACCCCCCAAGCCCGGGACTGCCTCAGTCCAGAGAGCCCGGCGGCGCCCCCCCAAATCCCCCAACCGGACCGGCACACGCCCGCCAGGCCACCCCCAGGCCCCACACCGACCCCCCGCCCCACAACACCGGGCCCCCGGCGAAGGCTCAGAAGAACAGAACTACTTTATGAGAAAATATATCGCTTGGTATACGGAAAGAACTGATACAGATTCAAAAGGGCTAAAGCAGGTTTATGACTCCGGTGTGTACGAGAAATTTAAGAAGTTTAGTAAGGGTTTCGGGATAATTTTCCAACAGTAATGGCAAGGAGGAGGGAAGTTTATAAAAGGTTCTCATAGCAGAGTATCGGTGACAATATAATAACATGTGCTGGACCGTGAGTGGCTGGCCACACGCAGAACACAGAGGAGGGGGTTCACGGGCCATCAGATGTTTGTGCGTGAGCCGAGTGTGGCCGATACGGAGGCGACAGATCACCACCTCCTCCCTTCTTCTGTCCCTGTGGCTGCTCTTCCAGGGCCTCACGGTGTCCTTAATCAGTCTCAACTTGTTGTCTGTTTCATTCCTCCAGGACGACTCCCACTGTTCCAATAAGTACTCCCGGATCTTGGGCTTCGTGTCAGTCCATGGTATGGCCACAGCACTTTGTTCATCTCGGGCGGCAAGTTGGGCTGCTTTGTCTGCCATTTCATTTCCCTCTATGCCACAGTGCCCCGGTACCCATAGGAATCTCACGGTGAGGTTTGACCTCCAGAGATTCCAAAGTGTCTGATGAATTGTTTGTACTATTGGATGGGTACTATGTAAGTTCTTCAGTGCGAGAAGGGCACTTGGAGAATCTGTTACTAATAAGATCGTATTCCTCTGATAGGCAACTGTACTAAGAGCACGAGAAATAGCAGTCAGTTCTGCTGTGAAGATGGAAGCTTCTGTCGGAAGAGTTACAGAGTATGTACGGTCGTTAATGGTGAAGGTGGCTCCTACACCGTTGGGTGTTTTGGACCCATCAGTATATATTACTGTTACTCCTGAGTAAGATTGTATCAACTCTTGTGCAGCGGTCTTGTAAAAATATGGAGAGGTTTCAAACTTTAGGAAATTGGTTAGCTTCAGGTTCGTGATGATTGGGGGTACAATCCAGGGAGGAACGGACGGAATAAATGAAGATAGCAGTTTAAAATTACGGACATGAAGCAATTCCAACAGTTCTCGAGTGCGAATGCCAAGAGGCTGGGCCATTTTTGGTTTCGCTTCGTAAACTCTGGAAAGGTCATAGTTCAGCACGTCAAACTTGTTCAGATGTCCAGCTGCCGCTCTAAGTTTTTGAATATAGTTTAAGGCCAGCATTTTTCTTCTATACCCAAGAGGGGGCTCCCCTGTTTCGGCACATAAACTGCTTGTGGGGCTAGGAAGGCTCCAGTCATTAGGCGCAGCCCACGGTGGTGTATGCTGTTGAGCATTGCCAGAGTTTTCTCTGATGCGGAAGAATATACGATGCTTCCATAGTCCAGTTTGGATCTGATGTAGGCCTTGTAGAAATGGGACATCCATCTGCGGTCCGCGCCCCAAGGTTAGTTTGGAGGGGTCTTGTTGGAAACAGGAAGGAGCATTGGCTATTGTACGAGGGATTTTGGATTGAAGGGATTGGATGCGCTGCAGATTGGAAAGATTGAAGTCATTAAGTCCACATCGGTTTCAACACTGCGTTGTATATAAGTCGTTTTATATTCAAAGTTAGTTTAGACAGTCGGATCACAAAATTACAGTCGAGTGCTGCATGTTTCCTTTCATATTTGATCCTTTTCATCATTCAGTTTTTTGGAATAGTTTAAACTATCTTTATGTTCGTACCGCCCCTGGTCAGAGCAGTGTTTGTTTAAGTACCTTAAGTCAATACTAAAACTATTGTATGATTCATTGGCTCATGATTCAGCCAATAAATTTAGCACTTTTCTTCTCGACTGACTTCTCTAAGTTATTTATTCTTATCAGAGTCGTAATTGAAGAAACTAAATTTGTTGTCTTTTAAACCCACTTTGATGGAGAATAAATAAGTTGATTAAGAAACGTGCTAAAACTTAATGATAAAACATAGGCTTATCTTCTCCATGTAGGCACCCAACATCAGGAACATATTTTGGAGGTCGTGGCAGAAATAAACTTCTCATAAACATGGAACCTGGAAGGCTTCCATAAAAATATCACAGCCAATCAGGATTATATTTGAATGTTCATCCAAAACAAATCTGATGGTAGAATTTTGAGTTCATTTAATTGTGAATATACTAAATAATAGCAGAAACGTTAGGCAATTGTGTAGCAGGCGTTTGGTTGTCTCTGTCGATGGAGTCTACCAACCTTACTCTTATCACGAATTTTTGTTTTCAATTTTGCTATTTACAATAAGTTGTAGAACGGAACACAGGAAATGTACAGACTAGAGGCAGGAAGCTGTCTGCAATGACAGAAGTGGAGATGTGCAGATTCTCTTGTTATTTAGCTTTAGCCTGTGACTCCTAAAAACAATTTTGTTCTGCTTCAACTACCCAGTAGAGAATGACCGCTAGACACGATGTAGAAGAGTGTTCAGCGGGCCAAAGAAATCCGTGGCAACGTTCCTTTCTGGTTATCCTTTACATTTCTTTTGCATGAGTTAATAGGACATTAGAGCTATATGCCACGAGCCTCCGCTCGTCTCTAATATAATAAATATCATAATACTACTTTTTGTTTTCATTCAGCAAATTTTAGTTCTGTATCGAGCAAAAACATTTAATTAAACTGTAAAAATTACTTGGTGTAACTTTTTGAAGAGCTGTGTTTATGGGATATTTATTTCATCTTTAGTCCTGCCAAATGTGTTCCTGGAATTGGGCGCATACATCCTCTGCTGCCACTACTAGTGATATGATCTAGTGGTTAGCGTTTCTGCTTGCTAGTAGCTAGTGTACTAGTGTAGTGAGTGTAGCTGTGTGTGTACGTGTGGCGTAGGGCGAGCGGGTTCTCAACCCCTCCTTCTCCACTCTCCTCTCGGCACAGTTCCCAGGACTCCCTCCACAAGCATGGGTTCGGGAGTGCTGCCACCACCCCTCAGACCACCCCCGCCGCCTCCTCCGTCTACACCACCGCAGTTGGAGGACAACAGCACAAGAAGAAGGGCATCAAGTCCTCTCTGGGAAGGTTCTTCAGTAAAAAGGACAAGGTAAACACCATCTCATTATTTAATTCATTGTATTCTTTTATTAGAAGTCAAGAGGTAATTTTTTGTTCTGAACGCAGCCAAAAATTATTTAAAAAAGTCATCAGGCTGATCTTTAAGGACAGGTAATGTTTGTGCTATCTGAGCCAAACTGAATTATGGGGTGTCTTGTAGTGAATGTTTTTGGCAAGACTACTAGAATCCTTAGCCAGGCTTTCTAGGCCGCTTTACAGGCACAACATTGTATATGTGTAATCCATAAGAACGACGCCTTTGGCCAAATAAGTCAAAAGGAAGGAGGGGATTAGGGGGCGGGTGGCCTTAATCAAAACCGATGTAAAGAATGAATCGACAATTTTATGTCGATCCAAAACCCCATAAGGACGATGCCTATTAATTTTCAACCAAATCAGCTAACGGGAAGAAGATAGGTACATTGTCCGAGATTGTCGATAATATACATATAGGGAAAGAACTGTTTTGTCAAGGCTTAGAATCGGACACACGTCATTAACGCACGTCCACATTTTAATACGAAAGAGGCAACCGAAATGTCCTCTCTGCCGGGAACCACTATTTGTCCTGCACATATTGGAAACTTGCATAGCACTCAAGCCCTATAGAGACAGAGAAGGATTGCCTCATGATACTTCAACAGTTTTAAAAATTTCTCCATATACGATCCGTTACTGCAATTCTTGCGGAATATCGATTTATATAATAAAATATAATAGGAGGTGGGTACTCTCCCCCTTCTGCCACTCTTGAAGTGATAGGTAGAGAAGCCCGATGTAACGGAGTACGGAGCGGTTCCATGGACTGCTGCTCCAGTCAGAGCAGTCAGGAGAAATAGCCGCACTGAAGGTGCCCCCACCGAGCGAATTTCCAAGTTTTGCAGGCGCTAATGACCTCAGTTGTCGATGCGCCAAAGTTAAAAAAAAATATATATACTATATAATTACTCAGTAACATAAACTGACGAGTTTTGATTAATATTTGTCTGTTTTGGCTTTAGGTGAAAGGAAAAGAACTAGGAGGTATTGGTCTTGGTGTGGAGAGTGTGTCCATGTCGCTGTCGATGGGAGAGGCAGACTTTGCAGGAGACGGATCTATGTCTGGCAATCTGGGACAGCGGGCAGACCTCGACAGGCGCAAGAAGAAGAAGTATGTAGCTCCTTATTACATACATTAGTTACTCAGTTGCGGAAACTGTTATCTTTGGAAGAAATATACTGAACTTTGTGAATACAGGCAGATAATAACTCCCTTTATTTATCAGATTTCTATATGTTCATGAGCAAAATATATTAAGTATAATTTCTTCAACAAATTGTAAAATTGAAAAAAAGAATTTAATAAACGAGTAGTACTATACTATATAATATAACGTATAGGCATATAGTGGGCTTATACTATATATATTTTTTCTAGTCTTAATCTAAATAATAGAGCTAGAAGAGATATAGTAGTATTGTGGCTGAATAGTGGGTTGGATCTTGGAAGGGGAAAGGTGTTGCGGGTGCGGAACCTCCAGGTACCTCCTCTAACTTATAGTTAGAACTAGAGGTTCAGAAGTAATGTAACTGAGGCCGGACTGGGTCTTGGAGGAGGGCCTCCAGGTTTCTCTTATCACCCCTCTCCCGGCCTCCATTTCGAGGATGTGTTTTGAAAGATCTCGACGTGAGCTACAACCTTGATCTTTCCCAAAACTTTGATATCCTAACCGTTTTTGTGTTTGTGGCTCGTTACAGTTGTGACACTCTGTTTTAATTCAAAGAATTGTAGACCTCGGGTCTTTAATTCCCGTTCATTAATCAAAGCTGACACTTTATTCTAACTTTCTGGTATAGCGGAATACAAATACATTTAAAATAATTTGTGTATTACATAGAAGATAAGACATAGACTTCCGTGGCCTAGGATTTTAAATTTAGTAATGGTCAAATATCGAAAATAGCTTTTTGTTGCTACATATAATCACAACACCGCCGATTTACCAATCAATTTTGTTTAAGATAGGCTAGTAGAAAAACTGTATTCTTAAATCCTTTTTCAGCTGCGTGCGGCAGGAGCTGCTGGCCGAGTCAATGAAGGCGGGAACCCCGTTCGCCTTGTGGAACGGTCCTACTATCGTGGCCTGGTTGGAGCTGTGGGTGGGGATGCCCGCCTGGTACGTGGCCGCGTGCAGGGCTAACGTCAAGTCGGGCGCCATCATGAGCGCACTCTCCGATACAGAGATACAACGAGAAATTGGCATCAGGTATGATATTGTACATATATTATGTAATGTTAATTCTAAATACTAGGTGTTGAAGTGCCGAATGCTGTCCATGATCTAAGTCATCAAATCATCCTCATAGTTGTGTCAATCTAATCGCAGCACATCTGAGACCTTTAATTAAAGATAAACATTTAAGAAATAACAATGGCTAGTTAAAAATAAGATAATTGGTTGCAAGCCATTTTCCTATTTCTGATTCTGTCTATAAAAGTAGTAAGACATTCAGTTTAACGTGTAACATCCTCTACAAAAGTTGTTGCTTTGAACTTTAAAAAATGTTGGGAAATGAATAGAAATGGGCTGATGTGTCTGCTCACATTTGTCTAGAAGTAACATAGTCTGTATTAAACTAAAAATGCCTTCTAATCCTGGAATAGGCAAACAACAACTAACTCTTTGCACTATATGTAGAAAATAGTGCATTACACATTTTAATCCAATGTATGTATGTTGTATTACATATTTATACAAATTTATGTATAATGAATTACACATCTATTTTAGGAGTGGAATAACGAGCAACCATTAGGTCTTCGAAAGAATGTATTGGGTAATTTAGGTTCCTCATTATTTTTTTTATTTTTTGCGTGGGAGGGGGGGGGGGTGCAGGGCTTAACGTGTTATGTATGTTCCGTAGTTACGACAAGAAATAAGGCTTCATGGGGACCTGCAAATGTTCTTGAAGTTATCGCCCTATTCTGATATCTCTTTGAATTCAAACAATTTTAGTTTGGACCCCTGAATAATTCAGAAAATCTTACTAACATTTGTACGAATAGTCAGATAAATGTCTTCCTATTTTTTTAAGGCGGGAATATGAAAGCCTTGAGAAGAAATAGGTAACCGAACTTTTTTAATGGCCAAAAAAAAAAGACCAACAATTGCTATCTGTATCTGTATAATGAATAACTTCATCAGCGAGTTTAAATAACAATGTTGTGAAAAAAGTTATCAACTAAACTTGGATTTTTGTTTTTTTTCTTCTAATTTAATTTTTTCGTTGTCTAGTAACCCCCTTCACCGTCTGAAGCTGCGGCTGGCCATCCAGGAGATGGTCTCCCTCACAAGTCCTTCAGCCCCCAAGACCTCCCGGACCACACTGGCCTTCGGTGATATGAACCACGAGTGGATCGGGAACGTGTGGCTTCCCTCCCTCGGACTGCCCCAGTACCGTACCACCTTCATGGAGAGTCTGGTCGACGCTAGGATGTTGGACCACCTCACCAAGAAGGATCTCAGGGGGCAGCTCAAAATGGTCGACAGTTTTCATAGGTAACATTCATTCATTTATTATTATTTACAAACGCATAGGGCATATTTCGCACGTCGTTTCTTCAAAATTATAAATGAAAATTTTTCAATACTTTCCTTAAAATTTTGTATCCGTTGTAGTTATTATAAATAGTCAATTGTATTATTACATAAAAAAAAGAAAAACTTTAATAATCAGCAAGTAGCCAATATCAACCAAAATGTGAAGAGTCGGTCTTGAGGTTTTATCTTTTATATATATATATATATATATATATATATATATGTATATATATATATATGTCTTATAAATATATCTTGGTATATAAGCAACAAAAGAGCGCTCTGGTAGTAAAACCCGGGCATGACATAATTATTTTTTTAAATTTCATATACAGACTAGTAATACTTCCACGACACCTACCCTTCCCTCACCATTAACAATGTTCTTAATCCCTTCTTCCAATCAGATACGGTACCTCGACCTCTTCATGGACAACAAACTAACGTGGAACTCATAAACACGATTTATTACATGAGGAATTATACCTACTACGAAGAGTATCTGCACCAAAATCTACACTGCTACTGCCAACAAACTGACAGACCATGGTACTCCCAATCTGGAACATATGGTCTCGAATTATGTGATAGTACCAGAGCTATATCCATATCGTAACTGTACCTAATTTTGATGTACATTTCTTATTACGTTATTATGGTTTAAAGTTTTTTTTTTATTGTTTGTTTTTGCCTTATGTACGAAGCATACTAGTTATTTACGATATCCATGGCACCGAGAAGGAGTTCTATCTACGAAATAAAACTCACTCCCGGACGAAATACAAACCTGCAAACCATGGTGAGACCATGCGACCAGAGCCCTACGCTCTAGCCCGCACGGCCACTATGGCCCCCATGGTTTAACGTTAATAATAATAATTATTATTATATCCATGAAATCATGTGTATATGAGTGGAAATTAAATGCTATTTTAAATTTTATTTTTTTTCACCGAAAAGGTCTATTATAATTTTCTCTTTTGACCATATTGTGTTGGATGATTTCCTCCATTTCTTACTGTGTATCCAACCACTCGCGAATTACCGTTCATTACCTATCCTGGCTGCCTACACTCAAAATTTACCAAAACACTCATTTCTAGGTAACTAAGTATATTAGTTTTCGGATTATTACCTCACTCTTGGAGCAAATCCTAATATCACCGAGTGAGATATATTGTTTACTGAGCTGCTAATCTTGTTACAGCAACTTGCACTCTTTAAACTTGTGTTTATTCAATTCACACTTTTTGTTATTTTCTTTTATCATCCTGTTCTTTGTCATTCGTGCTTTGGGTTGATTATGTCTTTCTCATCTTGAATTAAGCTTTCTTTCTTCATTTAAAGAAATGTTCAATCTCTTAGATGTGACAAATAAAATTTGAATAAATTTCTGATAAATAGAATTATTACCAATATCCCAAGAACTGAACGTTAATCAGTAGGTAATTGGTATTAGTTAGTTATTATGAATCACGCCCGGGCTTTAACTACAAGGTCATATCGCCTACTAACAGAGCGCTCTTTCGTCACTCTGGTGGACATGAGTCCGACTCTGTTGCCTACCCTAAATTTTTAATTTACGAAGAATTTTTATTCTTACGAGTCCTGACATCGTACAGGCTCGGGACCATCCCTTAACGTCCCATCCGTAGGACAGCGTGATTAAGTTTATTTTACCTTCCAGATAAAATTAACTAAGGGCCTCGGCCGGGTTTCGAACCCGCGATCTTGGTATTTATTATTGATGAGTTCCACACTATTATTTTAGTTTTTCATCCTCTTAGTACAATATAAATATTAGTTTAGTCATTTTGTTTCATTTTATCATTGTTATCATTTGATTCTCTTTATCAATATGATAACTTTTATTTTTATAAATTATGATTCAGTGTATGATTTCAGGAAAAAAAATCCTTATCTTTCAATAACTAACATGTAATATCTATTTTCTATTTATGTGAATGCTTGCTTGATGCGAATTTGAAATATTAATTGAATTTCAACTATTTATTTATTTTTCTCAAATATCTTTCAATATACTGACAGAAATTGAATATTATTTTTTTTTCCCCCACCGAATTTGAAGTTTGAAATAGTTTTTAACAATTGTTATATTTAGCATTTCATCAGTTTTAGCTATACAAAGGCCTTGTCAGATATGCGCAATGTACAAAACCTCAATTGTACAGTTTAGTGGGATATGTGCAAAGAAATAAGTGTGCTTTTACTCCAATGATTTCGGCACCCTGATTCATGTTCAAAATATGATTATGAGATCTTAAGTTATTGCTTAGTTTGAAAAAAAAAGTTTGTCCCGAACTGCAATTTTAAGTATTATATAATATTTCATAACTTGAAAACGGAATCATGGTCGTTGCTAAATTTCTGGAGTAAGCACACATTGTTATTTTCTCGCCACTAAAACATATAGGCTTGAAAGTTTCTCTCTGGCAATGCTTGATTTCCATTCCAATTTCAGTTTTGTAAATTGTGAATTCCATTTAAATATATTAAGGTTTCAGTCATTACTTAATTCGATGAAATTTTAATTTTTTTTTTTTAAAAGCCCACAGACTGCTAAATTCGTTCAATCCTTCACTGAGAAAAACAAGGGCCAATCTGAAAATTTCCGAAGTTGATAAAATGCCTCTTATTTCTAAATGTTTTATTATTTGCTTTTAAATGGAATATACACAACTGTACTTTATATAATTTAATTATTATTTTGTAATTAGTACAAAAAAATGCCTTTTAATGTCGACTTTTAATTGCACTTTTGCAACTTTAGCAAATAGAATTTTTTATTTGTTTGTTTTCTCTTCAGTCATTACAGTAGTTGGAGGTGAATCAGTAGATTAAATATAAATAAAATAAAACTTAATCTTAGCAACAAACTTTGTTATAATTTATTAACTAATGACCTTTTTTCTGACCAATCTGGTAATATGACTTTTTTATCATTGTTTTCTTGCTAATTCATTCAGTGTTGTGCAAATATGAAAAAAAAACCGTTCCAATCTTCAATATCTTGGCTATGGCTAGCTGCTAAAGCCATAACGGAAAGGAAAAAAAATTAAAAATATCAAATGTTGTAGGTTGGCCAAAGTATCCCAAACATATCGTTTGGTCAAAAGAAAAAAAAAAAAAAAAAAAAAAAAAAAAAAAAGTGAACATCGTTACTAATAATATCATAGTCCTTAAAATCAAGATCTATCATTATCAATGTTTACACAAATAAATGCAATGTTCTGAGACTGTTGGGGTGTCCAAGGCGAGACCCATAAGGGATAACTGGTTACAAAAGATTTATATTACCCTATGTGAGTTATTTTTTCAACCCTTCCAAATTTGAGCTTGATAGTTCAACTTCATTCCCCTTGCACTCTACAGTTTCTTCAAAATCAGAGGTTATTCTAAGTTGTGCGTATGTTGATAACAGAACGAGTCTCCAGTTTGGTATCTCGTGCCTCAAGCGAGTCAACTATGACAGAAAGCAGCTGGAGGACCGGCGAAGGGCCTGTGAGAACGAGCTGGCTGATGTGCTCGTCTGGTCCAACGAGAGGGTCATGAAGTGGGTCTCCTCCATCGGACTCAAGGTAACCAACCTTCATTTATGACTTTAACCACTCATATTTTACTCTATACGGGGTATAACCACACAAAACAATATTATTTCGGGATAGGATTTGAAATTCTCGACAAAAACATTCCTATGAGCTTAGGTTCGCAAATTCTTGCCAAAAAAATATTTTAAAAATCACGATTTTTCAAAAAAAAAACTGTAGCTACTGTGGCCTTGGACTTAGTTCTACAGTATCATCATCCCGCAGCCCATCATATTAAAGGAGCGCTCTAGTAGTAAGCGTAATGACCTCGTAGTCAAAGCCCGGTCATGAGTCATATCATCTAACATAAAAACAATGTTTTCTTTTTTTTCTTACATAGTTACCGAAAAACAATTTGAGGTTAGCTAGCATTTTTGTAAAAAAAGTTTTGAAGTACCTAATTAAGATGTTAGTTTTTATGACTCATGCCCGGGCTTTAACTATGAGGTCATATTGCCTACTATCATCATCTTTCGTCGCTCTGATGGACATGAGCCCAACTCTACTGTGGGAGTTCTAAATTTTACCTAACCAGGTTTAGTAAAAGTCTTCAAAAGTTATGAAGAACATCATACGACGGTTAATGATAATATCGTCGGCGTACAAGGAAAATCAGCTAAGTCCATTTTTGTTAAAATGCATATTTTACCATTACCAAGTCCGAAACTGCTTTCTTCTTCATTTTAAAAACTCTCCAGGTCCAAAATATTCACTGAACAGCTTGAAATGACAGTACGGTTTCATATCAAGTCCTATTTGGAATGTTTGTTGTCTGAGAAAATCCATTAAGTGCAGCTAGAAGTATTTGGACTTAGCTGATTTTTGGTACGTTTAAATATACATAGAATTTACCAATATATATATATATATATATATATATATATATATAGATATATGATTTATCTGAATCTTGCCAATAGATATATTTATATAATTTACAGTATAATAATTTTAATTAAGTTGTAACTGGAACCAATTATTTTTGATTTGTTAATGTTATATTATTCGCCTGCTTTATACCTAGATCTTAGAAGGGGTCACACATTTGAAATATGGGGACCGCCTTGTCATAAAATATCTCACAGCTTGACAATTTAGCTTAGTTAGGAATGTCTGACGTCATGGGGAACACCAGTAGGGAGGGTAATGGGTTCCTCGAGAGGCTGACATTCTGAAAATTAACTTAGTCTTATCTCTTATGCTTTTGGCTGAGGATGGTAGAAATACCGAAAGTACTCCCATGTATATATAGTTAGTGAAATTAGACAACATATTAAATAAACCAGTTTTATTTTATTTTCAAGTCCATTTGAATTATTTCACAATATCTCTGCAATTATGTCAGTTTTCATTGATAATGCGTGTCGGGCAAATAATGCAGTTAAGTTTAAGAGATTAAGTGTTAGGTTCGCAAAAGCTAACAGAAACATTCGTTTTAACAAACAATGCCTAAAAGAAAATGTTATACCTAATTACATCAAAGTGTATACGAAAAATAGAAGTAAAGAAGCGGAAAAAGCAACCAGAAGAGCGGAATTGGAATGGCTACAATTGGAAATTAAACGATGGTATGGGATAAGAGATGAGCTCAGTAAGTCGTTATACCATTTAAGACAGGATTTATGTTCGCAGTACAACCATATAGAAATGGTTTAATAGAGGATGTCATCAGGGAAGAAGTCTGGGAAATAAGTAGAGAAAAAACAAAGAAACAGGAAGACAAACTAAAGAAATTATTAAAGAAAAGAGGAACACCTAACTCACATAGAGACGACCAGAACTTCTTGTTTCACAACAAAATTAAGAACCTATCGGATGTGAATCTAACAGATAAAGAAAACGAAGTTATGGAAAAAGGACTAAAATACAGCATAAAAACACCTGTCACCAAAAAACAAGCGGAAAAACTAGCAGCCACAGTGGACTCAATATTGTATGAAAGGGAACATTTCGACATAAAAACTATTTGCGCCCAGAAAATAAGGAGGAACCAAAACACTAGAAACACCCAAGCCACAACCAAGACAGAAGAAAGAACATTCCGAAATCTGAAGAAGAAATTGGAAGAGAATAAAGTTATCACTGTAAAAGCAGACAAAGGAAATACTCTAGTGTTGTTAAACAATAGTGATTATGTGGACAAAGTGTTGAGTTTTATAGAAACGAACGGTTTTGTTCAAATAAATAAGAATCCAACCATGGCAATACAAAAGAATGTACGTGCAACATTAAATAGATCTAAGTTCATCATAAAAGGTATGTGTGCACAAAGACTTATAGCAATGAACCCCATAACTCCTAGACTAACAGGACTACCCAAAATTCACAAAGAAAATGTCCCAATAAGACCGGTAGTATCATTTATCAACTCGCCTACCCACAAATTATCTAAATTTCTAAATAAAAAACTGAGATCATTCATACAATTTCAACCCTCACATACGGTCATCAATTCTATAGACTTTGTAGAAAAAACCAAATCTATAAATATCACATCGGGGGCGAAACTATTGTCATTGGACGTCACCAATTTATTTACTAATATCCCCGTGGAGGAATGTCTCGACATTGTTAACTCGT
The DNA here is from genome assembly GCA_963662175.1 of Aradus depressus. Classification (NCBI taxonomy): domain Eukaryota; kingdom Metazoa; phylum Arthropoda; class Insecta; order Hemiptera; family Aradidae; genus Aradus; species Aradus depressus. The sequence continues at coordinate 13,708,657 of OY759214.1, read as the reverse complement.
TGATAATTAATACGAAACATTCAATTTTTGAAAAAATAGAAATATATGACCTTTTAAAATTATGCACTAGCCAAAATTATTTCATGTTCAATGAACAAATATATGAACAAAAAGACGGACTAGCCATGGGTTCCTGCTTGTCCCCCCTATTAGCTGACATTTTCATGGACCACTTAGAGAAACTCATCTTACGGGAAACGATACACAATGATAAAATTAATTTCTGGTACCGTTATGTTGATGACATATGTATCTTATTTAATGGTTCTAATAGACAAATTAAGCAACTCTTTGACTTTGTAAATAATATTCATGAAAAAATAAAATTCACCATAGAATTAGGGGGTGACAAATTAAATTTTCTAGACTTAAATTTAAAAATAAATAATAATAAACTTGAATACAACATCTACAGAAAACCGACAACCACAGATTCAATTATACACAATACATCGAACGCTCCTATATCACATAAACATGCGACATTTTACTCATTCTTCCATAGAGCTTACACAATACCACTAAACGTGACAGACAGAAACAAAGAAATAGATATAATCAACAACATAGCCATAAAAAACGGATACAAACAACATACAATAGAAAAAATTAGAAAAAAAAGTAACCAACAAAATCAATTTGAAAGATATCTCCAAACTAGACATAATAAACACAACAGAAACAAAGAAATGGGTAAGCTTACCCTATTACGGGAAAATTTCTGAACAAATAGGCAATATTCTTAAAAAAGAAAACTTCAAAGTTAGTTTCAGAACAAATAGGACACTTTACAAACACCTTAACAATACGAAAGACCGAATAAAAACAGAAGAAAAGAGTGGGGTTTATCAATTAAATTGCAACTCTTGCAACCTAATCTATACAGGACAAACTGGGAGACAATTCAAACAAAGACTCAAAGAACATATATCAGAAATAGATACTAACATGGACACAACACACAACATAACAAAATCAACATTTGCACAACACATCAACCAACACAAACATACGTTTGATAAAGACACAGGCATAAAATACCTTCATTTCTGCGAAAAAAGCACATTGCTCAACTCATTAGAAATATTAGAAATAAACAGAACTTTAAAAAATGGAAATTGTATGAACGACCAAACCAATCTAAAATATTCCCCTTTACTGTCACCAATAATATGACCCTCCAGTCGATGTGCACAGGTACGTTTAAATATACATAGAATTTACCAATATATATATATATATATATATATATGATTTATCTGAATCTTGCCAATAGATATATTTATATAATTTACAGTATAATAATTTTAATTAAGTTGTAACTGGAACCAATTATTTTTGATTTGTTAATGTTATATTATTCGCCTGTTCATTGTTAATGCTTTATACCTAGATCTTAGAAGGGGTCACACATTTGAAATATGGGGACCGCCTTGTCATAAAATATCTCACAGCTTGACAATTTAGCTTAGTTAGGAATGTCTGACGTCATGGGGAACACCAGTAGGGAGGGTAATGGGTTCCTCGAGAGGCTGACATTCTGAAAATTAACTTAGTCTTATCTCTTATGCTTTTGGCTGAGGATGGTAGAAATACCGAAAGTACTCCCATGTATATATAGTTAGTGAAATTAGACAACATATTAAATAAACCAGTTTTATTTTATTTTCAAGTCCATTTGAATTATTTCACAATATCTCTGCAATTATGTCAGTTTTCATTAGCTGATTTTCCTTGTACGCCCAAGATATAACATATTTTTAGATTCTGATGATTGGAGTCACAATAACTATAACTATTGTTGTTTTTAAGAAAAATGTTTATTACATTTCTTCTCTTTTATACTTTATTGAGCATTGTTCTTATTTTATTTGCATCGTTATTTGTTGTTAGGATTATGCCGTCCATTTGACCGAGTCAGGTGTCCATGGCGCCCTGATAGCCCTCGATGAGAGTTTCGACCACAACAGCATGGCCCTCGCTTTACAGATTCCCACCCAGAACACACAGGTAAGTCTGCATTATTTATTGCACCTGGTAGAGAGCTAGACTGCTCAGAACCAGAGCCTGACCATTGCGCTTTGGCAACACAGAAACATTCGTCCGGGATAGCCTCAGTTGTTAATTTCTTGAATTGTTAAGGAATATATGAAATTTACTATTTACATTTTCCGAAATAGTGGTTTTGCTTTTTTTTTTTTTTTTTTTTTTCAATTAATACATTTTAGCAGCTATATTAATATCCCATTTATTTTTTGATCTCAGAACATATTAAATTACATACATTTTGGGGAGGACTCCTCATCAGTATCTAAACATTTTGTTTTTACACATTCAATATATTGAATGTGTAAAAAATGTTTATTACATATATGTAAAACAAATCTAGGTAGATACTGGTGATGGGAATCCTTCCTGAAACGTCTGTAATTTAATATGTTCTGAGATCAAAAAAGTAATAAGGAGAATAATATAGCTGCCGAAATATATTATTGTGAATTCAAAATCTTCTTACACAATTGAGCAATTATAATTACAATTCATTTTTTCTTTTTTTTTTTTTTTATAAAAGAGAGGCTTTTGTGCTTTGTACCCAAAACTAATCCATGAAAATGTATTATTGTTGTAGGTTCGCCAGCTGCTGGAAGTGGAATTCAACAACCTTCTTGGATTAGGAACCGACAGAAGGGCTGAGAACGACATGAAATCTTGATACGGTATATCACCCGCCTAAGCGAATAACTAAAAAAAAAAAGAAAAGTTATAAAAATGAACAATTTTCTCGATCCCTTTTGTATATCTACAAGAAAAAGTGGCCTAAATTATTATTATTTTTTAATTTTTTTCGTTCGTCATTTATTTATTTTGGCAACAGAAAAAAAATTTACAATTAGAGACGCGTCATTCCAAGGGTTTGATTTTTTTCGTTATTTATTTTATTTTTATTTTTTATTTTTTGGTTAACCTTGCTCATTTCTCCATCTTCGTTCAAAATGACTGTAAAGTAGCCAAAGATTATAATTAAATATAATGGAAGAAAAGTCAAAATTAAATTTAAAAGATAGACATTCATCACTTATCTATACCAACTTAAAAAAAAAAGATAAGGGTGAATAATTAGTTTATAAAAAAAAAAAAACATTATTATTATATATTATTATATATTTGGTCGCTTTGGGGTGTCAAGGTTCTGTCTGAATGGTTGTGAGGTTATTGTGAGACATTGAAACTTTACCCAGTAATGTGTACTTTCCCAAAGGAAATTCATGGGAAATTTGGGGGAAAAAAAATTGTTTCATGACTAGGATTTCTGATAAATTTCTGTATAAAGGTACCAGTGTAGTTCCATGGCTCTCCATATCGCTCTACCGGTTTGGAAGATATACAACATTTTATGCTGTAGTAATTTTAGTTTTGAAGTTGCAAGGGCAACAAATTTCGCTGAACTTAAGCGCCTATTTTTTAGTATAAATTGACTTAAAATTTTAATCGCCTACAAATTTTTGGTAAAATGATTTGAAATGACTAATCCTTTCTTACGCATAGAAAGTAGAACTTTTTCCTCTTTAGTCCTTTATTGCAAAAAAAACAAAAATCATCGGTGAGCCACCGACAATGTGTTTAATCGGAGCGTGAATAGATCAGCTGTTTTCGCTCTCCCTCTGAAGCCATTCGTCGATTTTAGTTGAAAATCAATAGGTGTCTTACTCGGGGACTTCTGAATCACAATCGTGTCGATACAATCACCATACATACAATAGTGTCGATATGTTCATTATATCGGCTGTCGTTAAAATTTTTGAGTTGAGTCCCCTTGTCTCTGACCTTCCCTTCACCCCGCAGAAGTGTTGTGAGGTCTATCCGATGTTTGATACAAAGAGAACTTGGTGTGCCACAATTTTCGTGCACAAGCCTAATGATTTGGCCAACAATTCTGCTGTCTATAGAAAGAGGCTTGTTGCGACCAGTATTTTCAAAAACCTCTACTGAAAATGAAGATGGAATCTAGCAGCCCAAAGAGACCAATTGTTAACCTTTCAAATAGGTCCTTGTCTCGTTCAAAATCAAATTTGAAAAATAAAATAAAACAACCTGATAATGTAGGGATGTTAGACTGTACATATGAATTACGAACATCCATGTATGTGATTTGGTTGTTGATTTTTACCAATTTTAACTAGTCCGCAATTTAATACTTATTTTATTTCTACCTCTTCTACTAATAAATATATATATTTTTTTCATTTCATTAAATAATTGTTATCTTTATTAACCAACTCATATTTGTATTTTATTATTATTTAAATAAATAAATAAAACTGTTGTATATAATAAAGTATTGTTAAGAAAAACTTCCAAAGGTAACTCTCCTGCCCCTATTGTAATATTGCCTCTAATTAATATTGTAAAATGTAATATAACAATGACAATACTTGACCTGTTATTTACCTGCTCTCCTAAAAAAATAATACATTTTATTAACAGCTTTATCTTCCAAAAACATTTAATTGCATAGACTTAATAAAAATACTAATTTACTGCTTTGAAAATGACCATTGTAAACGTGTTAAAAAAAAATAAAATAATAATAATTATAAAAATAAATTGTAATGATAGTATTATGTAATAATTTTTTTACATATCGAACATTTATATGCTATGCTTGAAAACATATAAATATATATATAAATGAAGAAAGATGTCTATATTCCATTTTATGGGGGAAAATCGAAAAAATGTATACTCATTATATATGTCTAACGCAAAATTTTATTAGTATTTAGTTTATTATGTACATTTAAATAAAAAGGGCGGAGAAGTGTAGTTTAGTTTTTTTTTTTGTTTTTTTTCACATCAAATATTTTCAAAAAAAATATACTGTTTTGTGATATTGACCCCACATTATGGAAAAGGTTGAGGCAGTTAACACAAAAATTATGTCTAACTATAATGTGTGAGTGAATTGTGTGTATATTAAGTGTATATTCCACGGATGTAACATTCCGCTTTGTTACATAGCATTTAGTTGAAAATATTTATTTAACAAATTATGATTATTGCATATAAAAATTAGTATGCATATAAATATTATAAATAGATTTGTATATGAAATTTAAAAAAGAAAAAATAATGATTTTTAAAAATAGTACTAAAAAGGAGTTTTGTGTTTCGACGCAAATGTTGTTGGTGTTTGTTTATATATATAATAATTAGTATAATTTTCGGCTGTTATTTATTGTTAGGAAATATAAACTTAGTTATTATGAATTTTTAACACACCACCAAACATGTTTTTTTTTTGTTTTACATAATTTTTTCCCGACAGTCAAACAGAAGAGCACTGACATGTAATGGAGTAGTTACGTAAAATTTCGTTTTGTTTTTTTTATATTTGTTTAAAAAGTGATCTACAGGGTGGAGTCACCTAAATTGTCCCTCACTTTTTTTTTTTTTTTTTGGCTGAAAACTTAATGGGTTATGAAGGTGTTTGTTTTATGGTAGTGAAAATTATTTGTATCTATTATTTTAGGTTACGAAAGATTTAGCTGTTATAGAATTAACCAAATGATCAGTACAATAAAAGTGAAATTGAAAGGAAAATGGATTAAAAAAAAAAGTCGGTAAATCACCGGCAATGTACTTTCCCAGCACAAATTGATCGATTACGTTTTCGCTCTCCCTCTAAAGTCATTCGACCGTTTGGGCTAAAAAATCAATAATTGACTAATACAGGGGCTTTCTAAATCATACTAAATTTTGTGTCGATGTATTCATTGCATTGGTAGTTATTAGATGAGCCCAAGCCCTACTGCTGCTCTGATCCCCCTTTCCCCTGGGTCAATTTGGCTTAAAATCTATAGGTGTCCTCATTACTAATTTTTTTATTTTTCATTTCATGTATTAATGATGATGGTTAGTTGCAATATTTTCATAGCGGATAAATAAAAAATAGTAGAACATTTAAAAAATATATAGAATCCGTGGTCTATTTCATTATGTTGACTTTTATCACCTTTTTTGTTATGCGCGAAAAATGAATTTTGCTTTATAGATAATAGTGAAGTAAACAGAAACAAGGATAACACCTCTGTAGCCGACTTTGTTTTCGTCAAAAACGCGAAAGTGGCATGTCTGACCCATCCCGTATGGACGAGTTATGTGTGGTTCTTTTACTAAATATTTTTGTAGTTATGTCATTGTTATATCGGAGTAAGTACACTATCAAAGCAGAAGATATGTGTACATTTAAAAGAAATATATGTAATTGGTCAAACTGTTATACATCATTGAATGGGAAGCTTCATTTTATATGTTTTAACCATTATTATAAATTACTTTTTCATTTAAATCGGACTGTTTATTATTATGACTTGTAGTAAAAATATATTATAACTATTCATCGCTGTGTTCCACGATTTCATAACAAATATTTTCGACCAATCCTCTATTGAACATTATCTCACAATTTGTTTACAGAAATCATAAAAAATGTTGTTAGACCTATTAGAATTATAAAAAAAAACATTTCCCTTTGATTAAATTATTTCATTGAGAATATTTTTCTTATTATGGTATTTAGAGGGGTTATCGTGTATATGGTTTTCGCAGAATACGTAAGACACATATCACCAGAAATAATTTCTGGCGACGAATGGATTCGACGCACGACTCTTGTAGGTTTGTATTTGGTCATACGAACCAGAAGTGCAGGGGCTGGCAACCTTCTTGTACTTGTAGGCCACTTCATGATTCGGTGGTTCGTGCCTCAAATTATACAGTGTACATATAAGCACTAAGTGATGTATTATATAAAAATGGGCGTTTTTCATATATTAAACATGTGTAAACCTACGTAAACAAGAGAAGGAAAATATGTCATCATAGAACAAAATTTGTTTAATTTTTAACAATTGTTCCAGCTATTTTAACCGTTGATGTTGACAATATGCATAGTACGCCAACTTACGCGCTGCTTGGCTACATTTTTCAATTTTTCTGACGCTGTTCTTAAAGTGCCAGTTTCTTCATAAATAGGAGTTTGTAGTGCACAGAATATACCTGTGACTTCAGCTTGAAATACGTAAACAAAAAATATTTTATATTAAAAAATAATTATTTTAATGAGTGTATATTTTAATTTTAATATTTCATTATGAGCAAAAACAAATCGTTATTCTACAATTTTTGAGTTATAAATTATTAAAGAAGCCTGTACTTTCGGGTTGTTTAAGGAGATTCTGAATTTACATATATATAATATAGTTATCACAGCATCACTTCTCTCATTTTTTTTTTTTTGATTAAAAACATAGTAATTATACGTTTTGGGAAGCACTCCAACCAAGTCAAAACTGTGTATGTTTGAATATAGAGGTCGAATCTATATGTTCTATAGAGAGGGCGCCGGTAGCTCAGTGATATGCGTGCTTGCCTTCTGGGCTCAAGGTCGTGGGGTTCGAAACCCGGCCGAGGGGCTTCATTTATTTTATCTGGGAGGTAAAATAAACTTAAGCACGCCGTCCTTCGGATGGGACATTAAGCGATGGTCCCGAGCCTGTACGATGTCAGGTACTCGTTACAAGACCCCTACTACCCTAGGTGAATAAAAAATTTAGGGTAGGCAAAATTTAGGACTCCCATAGTAGAGTCAGGCTCATGTCCACCAGAGTAACGAAAGACGTTCTGGTAGTAGGCGATATGACCTCGTAGTTAAAGCCCGGGCATGAGTCATAATAACTGTTCTATAAAAGGAAGATTCTAATTGACAGAAAAAATGTTAACATTTTATTTATTTTTTGGGGAGTACTTCCCAAATCTTGTGTATAATTGCTATTTTTTTTCTTTAACAAAAAAATAAATGGGAGAAGTGATGCAGTGATAAATATTTTATATATGAAGAATCCTTTTAAAACATTACATTGGCTGTGGTTAGAGGGTAAAGCCGTAAAGAAGGGGAAAAAACCTTAATATTTCCTAAAAACTACAGTCTCTTAGTTAAAACAAAGAACTTTTTTTTATATTGTCCAATTCCACAAAACACATATACATATGTGCCGGTTTCACTATACCATCAGCACCTAGTTCAAAAGTGATTTGGTTAATCTTGAACTTCGAGCTGAAGATGGCGTATCCCGAAACCGGTAAACTATAATTTCTGGAATTAGACAATATAAATGTTAGAACATCTTCTGCAGTGGAATGACCATTTCATAACTGAATTACTCAATAATTGTCAAGTTTGGAATGATTTCGGTAGTGGTTCGAAGGGTGCACATTGCATTAACATCACATATGGCTGCATATTCCTCTGGTTCTATTATTTAGTCGTTTTTAGTTTATTTTTACTGTAATATTTATAATTTTTAGTTACCTTTAAATTATATGTATGTCTTGTAGATAGATATTGTTTAAATTGTTAAAAGGAATTGCAATGAAAAAACAGCCCCATTTGTATTTTATTTTTTAAACAAAATATTAATGAAAACCGTCGTTTTTATTTTTATTATCATTTTTTTTCAATAAAAATGTATAAACTGAAGGGAAGGAATTAAAATTTAATATTCTAAGTACATATATTGTCGCAAACATAAAACAATAATTTCATGTACAGTGTTTTGTATAATTTAAGGAAAAAATACAAACTTGAGGCTGTATTTTTAAAAACATCTCAGTATTTTATAAGTTAACGGTATTAACGGAGAAAAAAAAAATATATATATATACATTTATAAATATATACTACATACTTGTAACATGTAAAAAGTTAGTCATTTTGCTATCTAATCTGCTTAAGAAAATGAAATGTATAAATTTGTTCATTGTTCTATTTAAAAGAAACAAGGAACATCACTTACTTCAAGTACAATGATACTTCCTAAAATTGTTGACAGTATTAAAATTATGTGTTTACAGGAAGATATAAAATATTCGTGTCTTTTTAAAACTGTTCACAATATTTAGAATAAGATTTCAACCGTCTTATTGAAAAAAAAAAGTAATAAGAATATAAATTGTATATTAAAAAAATTATTTTGGATTTTTTTTTTTTTTTTTCAAAATATTTTATTTCTTAGAATACTAATAAATGCAATTGTTATGAATATGTAAATGTGAATTATAAAAAAGAAAAGAAAATGAAAACATACTTCTTGACTTTTTATTTTTAAGCATAATTACCTTAAATTCAGAGATCTTTGAATTTTAAATATATAAACTATGGCGCCACACTTACTTGAAGGTCCTATAAGGCAATGCATTACGAATCCTTGATTCGAGAGTATCCTTGCGCTCGAGCGATGTCTTAAAAAATAGTAAGAATTGATTCATCCTTCTAATTTGCTCTCGAATTCATGATTTAAAAAATATATATATATATGAAGGTAGACCACATTTTCGAAATGCCAAAAAAATGGGAGTTTTTCAGAAATATATATATATGAAAAACTTTTTCACCACTGTGCGGCGTATAAATACGCAATATACACGTCAATTTACCCCGCACAGTGATAAAGAAGACCTTTCGAGTGGCCAGTATTTCTCAACTTGAAAATTGGTCCCTTGAGATAATACATTTTTTTTTCTAAAATTCCTCAATATCGAGAGAACCTTATTAGAAAGACGAATCAATTCTTACTAATATTTTTTTACACCATCACTAGAGTGCACGAATGCTCTCGAACCAAGGATTCGACATGCCTTGCCCTTTAGGACCCTCGAATTCACTTTTTTGATAGTTGTAACCGTTGTGCCGCAACCTTTGTCGAGGTTTTAGGTTATTCTCGTTGCGAAAAGAATACGACATTTTTGTTAATGCCAAGGATTGTTTAATAATTATCATACTTAATGAAAAGAACAACAATTTTAGTTCAAGAAAAAAAAAATGGAAAATCGGAGAAGGAAATTAATAAAAATACTTTTGTATAATAGTTTTTTATTTTAAAAAAATTATCAAACATAAAACAAATACAAGAAAATGTGTCTTAAACAAGATGAAGTAGGATTGAGAAACATAGCGACCATTCTCAGTACTTGAATGCTCCTGCGAAATTGACACAATGTTTCTCTCCTCTTCTAAAAGTCATGATTAATGATGATAGAATTTATTAGCGATTAAGGGTTGATAAACATGACTGTTTATGGATTATTCCGTTTCCCTTCCTAAAAACTCACTTCGATGATGAAATGCCAAAAAGCTTTTGATGCGTTTTTTCTTGATTACTCGAAAATATCAATTATGAATTCCGCATCGTCTAAAAGAACCTTTCAAGTTTAGCAAAAATACATAAATTGTCTTTATGAATTTTAAAAATTTCATTTTTCAACATTAAATAAAATTTAGTATAAAATATTTAACATTTTGGGTAAATTACGATTGAAGTGTCTTACGAGGTCTCGAGAGTCGATTGAAGTCCAGAAAATCAAATTGCTAGGTTTTAAGGATCATCAAACAATCCACACTATAAATCAAATACTTATTCTTTTAAAAATTTTTCACATAAAAAATTGTTGGCATTGTATGTGTACATAAACGTTTTTTTTTTTTGCTAATTAGATATTCTTTTATATTACGCTAATACGTATTGTATGGATTTTTTTTTTTTTTTTTATGGTTACATTACCCTAGTTCATATACATGAGCTGTTTAGCTCCAAAAGCTGTTATCTTAGAAATAAATAAAATATTTCTTAGGAGAGGGAGATATAAAGATAGGGATTGGAAGGTCTCATTATTTCATTTTTTTTCTAAAGCTCTTTGGAATTTATACCATCACAAACTGAAGTTTAATAAAAATTACGAAAATATTCTTGTTTAAAGCCATTTTTTGACATTTGAGAACTCATTTGTGTGTAATCTATTTACAAGGCATCAGCGAATCCAATGGTGTACTTTTCCAAATTGTAGACTGAATAATAACGAGACAGAAAAGCTCCACCGAGGATCCACTGGTACGTTGCTCCAGGTGGATTTATAGAAAACGATGACAAACAGAAAGTAGAAGTTCCATAACTAATCTGAAAATATATTTTCAATACATGAAACAGGTATTTCTAAAAAAAGTTGTCACATGATATGATAAATAGAGGAAGAATGTTTACCTAGGGAGCCATGGAGGCCGTGCGGGCTAGAGCATAGGGTTTTGGTCGCATGGTCTCACCACGGTTTGCGGGTTCGAATCCCGTCCGGGAGTGAGTTTTATTTTGGAGATAGAACTCCCTCCCGGGGCCATGGATGTTGTAAATAATTAGATAACAGTGTCATGGCTAATATACATTGTACATAAGGCCAGAAAAAAAAAAAAAAATTACCTGTTGGATATATTGTGGCCCTTTCAATGTAAAATCTCTTCCTCCTATTTTTATAGTTATTTTAGGCAATTTACTAATTATCCCACAATCAACCTAAAAAATTATAAATAATAGTAAAAACAATTTGCATATATATATGGTTTAGTTATTATGATTCTACCCGAGCTTAACTACAAGGTCATACCGCAGCGACGCTATTCACAGGACCGGGATCCATAGCTTCTCGGAAGAATTAGGTAGCTACAGGAGGATTGGAGGACGGCATACTAGGTACATTAAGCTCCCAGTTATTATGACTCATGCCCGGGCTTTAACTACTAGGTCTATCGCCTACTACTAGAGCGCTCTTTCGTCACTCTGGTGGACATGAGCCCAACTCTCCTGTGGGATTCCTCAATTTTTATTCACCTGGGGTAGGGGTCTTTAACGAGTACCTGACATCGTACAGACTCGGGACCATTAACGCTGAGCTTAACGTTCCATCCAAAAGATCCTGGGAGGTAAAATAAACTAAGGGCCTCGATCGGGTTTCGAACCCATGACCGTGAGCACAGAAGGGAAGCACGCATACCACTGAGCTACCGGCACCCTCCATATATATTATATATGAACTCAATCATTTATTTTTATCAGTTGATTGTTTCATACTTACACTAGAATTATTATTCGAACTAAATAATATAACCCTTGTTTCCGTTAGTTATTATTACTCGTGCCCGGGCTTTTACTAAGAGGTCATATGGCCTACTCCAGAGCACTCTTCCGTCGCTCTGGTGGACATGAGCCCGACTTTACAGATCTATTCACGTAGGGTAACGAGTCTTTAACGAATAGCTGGTAGTTAATTTTTGTAATCAGGCTGTCGGAAGACATGAAGTTCTATTGAAAACTCAGCTGGGAATGTAAAAAAAAAATGCTAATGTGTACTTACAATATATCGATCAAAATGAAACGTTCTTGCTTGAATAATGTCATTTATTGCTTCGATTTCCTGTTGAGGTCCTCTAATTTCATTAGAGCTTGTATCAGCCACTACACGACAACCTCCTTTACAAAAAGTAACGTTTGAGCTCTTAACAGTTATGCTGAAAAAAATATATAAATAAATAAACTGACGACAGAAAATAAGTTTATCAGGAAATATTATTTAAAAATAGTCTGCAATAGGTAGAAGTATCTTAGTCGTCTTCAATTCAGACCTTGAAGAAAATGGCCGAGCTTCATGAAAAAGGATTCGATTCGAGCCAGATTACAAAGATTTCACTGAAGAACATATAAAAAATTTCCTATAAAACTTGATTCACTTATGCCCTTTCATGCGACTCCTAGAAAATCCATAACATTGAGAAAATGCCCTTTGTATAAAAAAAAAAGGAATGCTTATTACAATTTTCTTCCATGCAAGTTCGAATTCAAACCATTCGCTTTTATTGTATTAATTGAATTACTACTGATAAAAAATTTCCAGTTTTAGGAAAATAAGACTCCGTTTTCATGGCACGCCCATTACCCCATGGCCGAGATTTTATCCTTTAAAACTTCCACAACATTGCAAATAGACCCTCCTTGACTCTTCCAAAATAAATAACACTTATAAACGTTGATCGATAAAAAAAAATATTTAGTTTATAATAAATATATTAACGATGAAAAAGCTTGAAATTTCATACTTAGCTTACCATAAAATAGGAAATTTCACCGGGTTCAAATTTTCGTCTTATTGTCGGACCATGCATAATTTTTACTGGAGAATCATTAATGTTTAATGGAATACTTACCTCTGAGCCTCGAATTGCCACAAGCCCGATCTAGGATCCACGGACACGTACGTAAAGTTCCCCCGGTAATGTCTGGTCTCCACCCCTCCGAACAGGAGAGTGCCTCCTTTATCCGTTGAAAGGTCTCTGAAATAGGAAAATATTAGCACTATCTTCATCCTGGATCTTGAGGTTTTATCACATAAAAATTGAAATTTCTATTTCACAGATTATTATGTATTTCATATATTTCCCCGAAATCTATCATCATGTTTAGGTATCGATTGATTTGAACCAGGGATAGCATTTTTAAATTTATTAATGAAGCTAAATGGGACACTAAGTGTGCGAGAGACATACCATTGTGAAATCTATCCCCCCCTCTTTTCAAATCCACAAAAATGATCCTATTTTTGTTTTCAAAGATGGTTTAAGTTTACATTCATAAGCAAATATATGATATTTTATGATGCCTAAAATGTAATCTATTATATTTATCATAAAAGCGAGATATAGCGCAGCTAATAGAAACATTCTGAATACTGTACTCCCAGTCTATTACCAAATAAATTGTAAATGTACAAATAATATAGGAATTTCTGTTTCATGTAGGTAACAAAATGTTCATTTAATCATGAATAAAAAATTCATACAAAATAACAAATAATTAAAAATATTCTTCGAACCTAGAAATATGCACAAAACATTATTATTATTTTTTAATTTGTTTTATTATCATTATTATTACATAATAAATATATTTTATTTATTTTTTATTTTCATTTAACATTCTTTTCTTCTTTTTTATTTTTATTTCATTTTTAAAAAAAATGTATCATTCATCAAATTGGTTTATACTATAGATCAGGTTTGATAGACATTTACATTATATATATATATTTTTTTTGGCCTTATGTACGGTGCATATTAGCCATGTCCAATGTATTATCTAGTTATTTACGACATCCATGGCTCCGGGAGGGACTTCTATCTACGAAATAAAACTCACTCCCAGACGGGATTCGAACCTGCAAACCATGGTGAGACCATGCGATTAAAGCCCTACGCTCTAGCCCGCACGGCCACCATCGCCTCCCACAATATAATATTATTATTATAACAATTACAGGAATAATTAGAAAAAATTAAATTTTCAATAACCTAAACTCTTAAGTTAGTTATTGTGAATCATGCCCGGGCTTTAACTATGAGCTCTTTTCGTCTACTACCAGAGCTTTTTCGTCATATGATCTCGACTCTACTGTATGTGTGGGAGTGCTAAATGTTGTCTACCCAGGGTTAGTTATCTAGGGTAGGGATCTTTAACGAGTACCTGACATCAGCACGGCGTATCGTTAATTCTTCCAGATTCTACATTTTAAAGTTATGGTTCGCAAAAACACAATTATCAACTGATGATTTCAAGGTAAATGAGTGAACTTTGTATATTGTAACGTTCTGAAATTAGGAGTACCAAATTAATTTTAAATATAAAAAATAAAACAATAAATTATAATTATCAATTATTGAGAAGGTTTCAGGTTGAGGGGAGGGGGGAGAGCTTGTCTAGCTCGACGAGGTGTGCATGTTTGTCCTTCCATAAAGTCCGCATCACCAGTTTTTTATTAGTTTATTAGGAGAAGAGGATGCCCGCTCCAGAATGCACATAATGAGCTGTGAACAAGTATATCCCGCTTCATGCCTCCAAGATCATCAAATCGTAAGAAGCTTGCAACAAACCATCAACCAACACTAAGTAAAAGATGTTTCCATATTATATTATGTAAAAAAAATACGGATATAAATTAAAATATCATAAATATGGCCCCGCGATGGGCGCCATTTGTAGAGGTTCTTAATTGGGGTACTTTGAAAATTGATAGTCAAATTTATGTAAGGACAAAACAACCACACTCGGGGACAGACAGCCGTGCACACCTCGCGGAGCTAGACCAGCTCTCTTCCCACCCCTCATGCCGAAGCCTTCTCAATAATTAATAATTACCTATAATTTGTTTTATTTTTTTCATATTTAAAATGTATTAGGTACCCCTAATTACAGACCGTTGCAATATACTAGTTCTACTAATATTTCCAGCTATTTTATAGAAGCTTTATTAAGAAATATAAATCATAAATGAATTTGAAACGCCGGCCGCCTACAACCGAAATCACATACTACAGAAAAATAAGTTTTTGCCTTTATTATTCAAACATTAATATAAATAATAATATAATTAGAATAAGAGTAGTAATTACCTGTTCAAATATATCGAGAATATAGCTCGTGGAATTTGTTTCTGATTAACCATATTATAAAAGAATGGAGTTATACCATCAATGACGAAAGTGTCAAAGGAAAGTCCAAAAACTCCATCAGCTTTAGAAAATAAAAACTCCTTCCAAGGGATTTGATCGACCTCGCCGAATGTTTGGTTTGTGATGTTAATTCCTCCTAACTTTAAACAGAAGAAGGAATCGGTTATGGAAAAGAATAAATTAAATAATAAAAGGTGAATCACTATGAATGTATTTCCCCAGCACGGATGAAATAGTTGTGTTTTCGCTCTCCCTCCAAAACCAATCGACCGGTTGGGATAACAATCTATAGTTCATTTACATAGGGACTTCTGAATCCTCACATTAAATTGTGTACCAATACATATATTCATTACATCGGCAGTTATTAGGGTTTTTCTATCAAGTTTCTCTCTTCCCTTCGGCCGATTTCGCGGGAAATTAATAGGTCGTGTGTTTAAGGGGGGGTTTGAATTCAAATATGAAATTTCATGTCGATACATTCATTACAACGGAAGGTATTGGAATTATTTAGTGGAGCCCTCCTCTTCGGCCGATTTAACTGAAAATTAAAGAGTTATCGTCCTTATTGGGTTTTGAATTTACATATGAAATTTCGTGTCTGTATATACATTACAACGGCAGTTATTAAGCTGCGTTTACACTAGCGAAACTCCCTCGTACGAAATAATCTCGCGAGGGAATAGCGCTAGTGTAGACGTGCCACCACCCCTGAGTAATTGCGGGGTGAGGGCCCTCGCTGCGAGCCGGGGCTCAGTTGGTAATTGTCCGCGCATCAAAGGGTTTCGCACGTCGAGTTTCGGTTACGTGTAAACGTGGTCGCCGTAGTTGCGCGAGGGATGAATCAACAACAGTGCTTGCAGCTCATCGAGCTCAACAAAAATAGAGATTTTATGTGGAATCCAAAAAACAAAAACTATTTGAATCGCAATAAAAGAGAAGATGCGTGGAAGGAAATTAGTTCTGAACTAAACTTTCCATCAAAAATGCCATTGACATGACGGAAAACGCGGCTGCAGCTGCTGGAGGGATAAAACAAGTTGCCATGTTGGCTGCGAAACCAGAACTGCAGACGGCTCGCTCAATTTTTCGCTCTGATTGCGCTGTTTTGGGTAGTGCGAAATTTCACTCGAAGCGAGTAACTTTCGCGAGGGAGTTTTGCTAGTGTAAACGCAGCTTTAGAGTTTTTGTGTTAAGCCCCCCCCCCCCCCCCCCCCCCTAATCTACCCTTCCCTTTGACCGATTTCGCTTAAAATCAATAGATATCGTCGTTAAGGGGTTATGGATACAAATAAAAAATTTCGTGTCGATACATAAATTCTATCGGGAGTTATCATGTTCACAGACAAATATATATATATATATTTTTTTTTTGAAATCAGGGTGTCGTAAAACATATTCCATTGAAAACATTTAATTTCTGACCGATTACATAACTTCCCCAATACTCTGTACAGTTGGAAAAGTAAATACATAGCAGGGTTCAAGATCAAATTGAGTTGTAGGGGCCCGCCTTCCCAGGGGTGAATTTCAAGGGAGCACAGACAAGCCAAAGAAATAAAAATAGACCGCTGTTGTATAGATCGCTTCTAAACTTACCTAACCTTCATCTACATATAGATCCTAACTTTCATTTTGAAGTAGGTACAAAGTCTTTAATTATCTCTAACGACTACAAAATATATCCAAATGTTTGAATTAAATAATTTGATTTCATAAGCCCATCCACCCCTAATTTTGAACAATACAAACATGAATGAATAAAACAAACTTATTTTTTGAAATATTGTCTATTCCACTAAAGATATATATACATATAACTACCGGTTTCGGCTTTATACCATCGTCAGGTCTAGTTATAAACTAAGTTAGTTTGCAGAGAGCGACCCTTCAAATACATCTCAGGTCAAAGGGTGCTATTAAAACTTGGGAGTCCCCCGGCTGTACCGTTAGCTAACTCATGAAATATTTCTTAACAAAACCTAGTTCTAAATTTACATAAAACAATATCACTAGACTAATACGGGGAAAATAACAAATAAATAAGAACAAATACAAGTAAATAATAAAAAATAGAAATAAAATTAATAATAATATTAAGATTTAGATAACTTGAAACATATATATGGAACCAAATATTAATAACAGATAATACAAACATATATGTGGAAACAGAACTGGATCAGGGTGTTAACAAAGGGGAATAGTTGAAATAAATTTGGTCATTCATGCAAATGTTCCTTTTGGTAGCTTTATTTATTTCTAATTGCTCTAAGCTATTAAGTAGCCTGCTTTTTGAGCAATAGTGGAGATATTTGATGCCTGTAGATGGGTCGAAAGTGTGGCTATTGTCAATTATGTGGGTCGCGATTGTAGAACGGTTTCCTCGGTTCTTTATTTCGGCCGTGTGTTCTTTAATTCTTTCCCTAAAACGACGTCCTGTCTGTCCAATGTATAATTGATTGCACGTCGCACACTCTAGACTATAAACTCCGCTTCTATTTTCAATATCTGTTTTGTCCCTACCTCTCTCTAGGCACTGGCTTATGGGATTGATAGTTTTAAACCCGATATTGAAACCTTCTTTTTTCAACTCTTTACCTATGCCATGTTTGTATTATCTGTTATTAATATTTGGTTCCACATATATGTTTCAACTTAGAAAATACAAACATGTACATATTACTCACGTGCAATAGATCCATGGAAATGTCACCACTCAAGTTGTATTTACCAAAATCTACATTGAACTTTTTCCCAGTGGGTACATAAAAATGAGAACGTTTATGGTCATACTTGTTGCGAAGGACTGAAAAAATAACATTAAAATGAATTGATAATATGGAACTGTTAATCTTATAAATATAATTTAATGTCTCTTTGTCCTGGCATCACGCATCACTTGAAAACGGCTGAACACATATTGTCGGAACATACAGGACATTTTAAAATGTCAACCGGGAGTAATATTTGACTGAATTTTCATGAAATTTTATAAG
The DNA here is from genome assembly GCA_963662175.1 of Aradus depressus. Lineage (NCBI taxonomy): Eukaryota > Metazoa > Arthropoda > Insecta > Hemiptera > Aradidae > Aradus > Aradus depressus. The sequence goes on along the minus strand of OY759214.1, from coordinate 13,690,276 downwards.
TAGCCTGGTTCAAACATACATCACGTTGCATCTAAACATTTTGAACAGAATTACACAATTAACATTCCTTATTAGGCCGGTTCAAACATAGACTGAATGTTGTCAGTTGAGTAACTACCTCCCAAATTTCAACTTACCAGCTTATCCGTAAGTCCGTTATTATGGGCACCCAACATTTATATTTATTTAGAGGAGGCGGCTAAAAGACACACTTCTACAGGCACAAAATCAACGTTTCTAGTTATATCTAAAATGGTCTCTTACAGTTTGCAGATTTACTACAAAAAAATCCATCATTCAGTAAAAACACTATAAAATTCTAGTTTCTAAAATAAGTATATAAAGATATATGCGCTAAAATGAATAAGTATAAATCAATTTAATAAGTAAGTAATACACAAGGTGATATAAAAATCTTTAAACATTAAAATGATAAAACCTTTTTAAAAAATAACAATTTAAAAAGTAAATGAATAAAAAAAAATAGTTATGTTTTAAAAAATGTTTTATCAGGTATGTTAATTTTTAAAGCTGTTTTACAACCCTTTATTTTCTTATTTATTGAATTTATCTATATTTATTCATTTTAGCGCATATAGTCAATTTTAGACATTAGAATTTTACATATTTTTTCACTAATTTTTTTTGTAGAACACCTGATGATGAGGGCAACCTCGAAATCTGTGAAATAATCACTTCTCACTACATGAGCCCTGTTCACAATATCTAGTTTCTCTGATCCGGTTGGACATCATTCTATAAGAGTTTTTATGAAACATAATGTTTTCTTGTGGTACAGAAGTAGACTGACTATTCCAATTATTCCGTAACGTCATATAATATCGTACTTACTACATGCAACATTGGTGACAGGACAACGAATTGAGGGCACCCAGAGGTCTGCCCAGGTTGTGTCAAAGACGACCCGAAATTTCTGTCCTGGGTGCCCGATCAACACCTCACCGTAGAATTCAGACTGGAAACAAACAAATAACTATTTTATTTATTTAAACATTTTTCTAAGTGGCACTTTTGTGATGGCATTAACAGTAACACAATTAAATAAACAACAGCTATAACGTTCTTTCAATACACATCCCGCTGAGGGATAGCAAATCAAGTACCTAACTAAATGGTAATAAAAATAAATTATTTATTTTTCGCAGGGGATTTATTTTTTTTGTTATATAGCAGGTCGATTTCAAGTAATGAAAAAAATTGACATCTATAAAATAAAATAAAATAACACATCCATGTATAATTCCATTTTTTTTATCAACCATCATTAGCATAGAATGACTAATCATCGGAGATATGGAAAAATTATGAAATTATTATTATTATTTTTTTTAATAATCTTTACAAAATATACAATGGATAGAAGTGAACAGGATAAAAATATACAATTGATGGGAGAAGCCAGCCAGTGCTGACACTTCCTTAGACAGTCTCGTTATTTATACAAAGAAGATCGAGAGGCCAGCGGCGTTGACGGTTGTCGGGATGGGACTGACAGGACATGCGCTGAGCGATGGGATTGGAATGGGTATTCAACTTGGAATGGAATTTCTTGAAGTGGAGTTGGATTAGGTCTTGGACATAAGGAATGTTGAGGTCTTTGTTGGTGTCATAAAAGGGAGCATTGACAATTTGTCGTAGGACTTTTGACTGAAAAGTTTGTATTCTGTTAATGTTGGAACTCCCATAGTTCTAGTCCGTATGTCCATATTGGTTGTATGGTTGTTTTGTATGAAAAATAAAAACAATTTAATGTGACTTTTAATTCCTCAGCAATACGCAGTATAGGGAAAGTCATGTAATCCGTCAGAAATTCATGTTTTCCGACCCAAAAATGAAAAAAAAAATATATATGTGTCTGTGAACCCGATAAGTCTCAAGAGAATAAATATATTAAATACAATTTTTTTTTTTTTTTTTTAATTCCAAGTATGCGAAGTACAGGAGAAGTTATATATCGGCCAGAAATTCGATATTGAGTTTTCTCAGGAATTTCATGTTTTCCGACCAATATATTTTCTGAGTGTCCATGTATGCGTTTGTGAACACGATAATTCCCGATAAAATAAATATCCAGTATCCTCTAAGGACAACACCTATTAATTTTCAGTCAACTCGGCCAAAGGGAACAGGGGGATTACGGGGAGGCTCAACACAAAAACTGTTAAATACCGTAATAACTGCCGATGATCGGCATAATGATCGGAATATCGATACACTTAGCATGAAGATTCGGAAGCCACTATATAAATCAAATATTGAATTTTAGCCAAAACGGTTCGATTGGCTTTGGAGGGAGGGCGAAAATGTAATTGATCAATTTATGCTGGGGAAGTACATAGCCTGTGATTCACCGACTTTTTTTTATTAACTGAAAAATTATCAATAACCATTTTCCCTCGTGAATAATAATCGTGGTTCAAATTAAATTTAATAAAAATGTTGATCAGTCGTAAGTCATATTTTGTCTCTTGAAAAATAAAAATGAAGACTGGTGAGAACAACGACCTAATGTCAGTAAATGAATCATGTCTTGTGTACGTGAGAATAATAAACTTGTTTGTAAACAAATGACTTATTGGGTTGTGTACCATCACATCAACATGGTGTCACTCTAAGCGAGGTTCCACTGTAAATAAGACTAACTTCTTTTTTTGAAATTTTGTCTATTTCACAAAAACATTTGTACAAATATTACCGCTTTTGGAATTACACCATCGGCAGGTTTAGGTAAGATTAAGTTTACAACTAATCCGATAGGAATAGTCTAATGTCGAAACCGGTTTTATTTGTATTCTATTTTTGTGTTATAGACAATATTTGAAAAAATATGTTAATTTTATTTATTCTGATATGCTTAGATTTTTTTGGAATATTCAGTTTTCATATTTACCCTTGTTAATACATCATTATCATAACAGTATACATCATTAATAACTGTAATAATAAATAAATAATGATAATAAAACGTTCATACGTCTAGAAATTTGAACAGAGGAATAGTTTCATTTGAAGTATTATTCGATACTTTCATTGATTTCAAATGGTCCAATATAGGCTGGTATTCCTTATTTTGGTGATTTGCCATAAGTACTTTTAAAGGACTCTGCATACGTTTGATATCGATGCTGAAAAATATACATAATTAGAAATAGATATGAATTATTATTGTATTAATATTATAAAACATAGCACTTAAATAGATATGTTATTCAAAGACCAATGAGTGAGAATCACAGGCTATGTACTTCCCTAGAATAAATTAAGTCTTCGCTCTCCCTCCAAAAACCAATAGACCGACTAGGCTAAAAAATATATAGTTGACTTATATAGGAGCTTCTTGAATCCTCATACTAAATTTTGTGTCAATAAATTCATTACATCGGCATTTTTAGAGTTTATGAAGCGACCCCCTTTCCACAGATCTTCACTTCGTTCGATTTTGCGAAACATTATTAAAAGCCGTGGATTTGAATTTTAATAAAAAATTTCATGTTGATGCATTCATTACATCAACAGCTATTGTGTTAAGCCTCCCCCATAATCCTCCTCCCCTTTGGCTGACAATGAACAAGTGCATTCCTTATAAGTTTCTGCATAGATACAAATTTCCGTATAGATATATTTATTTTGTAGGGAATTACTGATTACATAACTTCTTATAACTGGAAAATAAAAATTTCTGGAAGAGTGGTAATTAATATGTTTTTCTCTGACCTACGCCTATCAAAACTACACATCTTCGATAACTAATTTGTTTAAAAAGAAAAAAAAGTAGATTATCTTAAATATGCAGATGATAAACAATTTATAAATGTATACCTAAATGGTTTTGGTTGTTTGGAAGCATTTCCATGAATTATAAAGCTGAAAATTATAAAAAAAATAGTTAAACTACTCATGATGCGAGCTGTTAAAACTGGCGACTGCACCAAACAACTGCACTGCAAGGACTAGTCGGAAAACACGATCCAGTGGCGAGAAATAAAGGCTTGTTATCTCTTCCGTCGTCCTGTGAATCACATTTTGGTCTCATGAGGATGAAAATTTTCAAATAAGAATTTACTCCACTCTAGTGTAACTACGACCAACTAACTAGAGTCAATGGTTCTTCAGAACTCCACTAGATCTCGCGTAAGATAGTGATAACATCAGTATAGCCTCCTTTAAATAATTAAGGTGTATATGTTTTTTAAGAAGGTTGATCATTTTGTGATACAATAAATTGATTGTAAAATTTCTTCTTGAAATATGGCGTTAGGTCGAGTAAAGACAAAAGTAGAAAAGGGTGGAGGTAATATGTACTAGATTCTTGTCATGATCGTTAATGTTACTAAATGTTATTATGTACTATATTTTGGATTTTTTTTTTCAGAAATGGTGGCTTATAGTGAAAGTGCCTTGAGGAATAACGCAGCCGTTGTTGAATACTGCAGAACTTCCATGGCTGCTATGTCAGGAGGAACTGCTGGTCTCCTTGGTCTTACAGGATTCTATGGATTTGGATTTTATATTTTTGCAGTTATAGGTCTATGGGTACGGTTTAGTTTAGTACCCTCATGTTCTACTATAATGTTATAGTTTAATAATTTTTTGTGAGTTTAGTTGTGGTACGCCCCTGCACTACGTTCATTGATTATATCTAGGGTTAATTTTTGGGCTGAGTAAAGAGATTCTTAATTTATATATATTATATTATTACATCATCATTTCGTCCATTTAGTTTTTGGACATATTATTGTTAAATTTGTTTTTGAAGATGGTATAAAACTAACAATAAGTATAATTTATGCCCAAAACACAATTGACACTAACCTACAGAAATTAGACAACAATTTTTATAATGAATTTCTAATTAATAACAATAAAACTAATTTCTTTATTAATATAAATATAAATTACTAAAAATAGTAATTAAACTAACATACTGGTTAATATCGAAAATAAAAAATGTACTAAACGATCAGATATCTCTAATGAAACCTAATTTAAGAATTAAAACACAGATTGAAGCTGTTGATGTAATGAATGCATCAACATGACATTTTATATTAAAATTCAAATCCAAGGCTCCTATTAATATATCACAAATACAGAAATACAAAAAAATTAAGTAGATGATATAAATTAAATAATATGACCTAGTTGTATACCGTCTTCATAGAACTAATTTAACAATAATAAGTCAAAAAAATAAATGGGAGAAGTGATGATATTATATATGAACTAAGAATCTTCTAATACAATTCAAAAAGTAATAGTTTTTATTAATTGTTTTAGATTATGTTGATGGTTAAGGCCGGAGCTCAATGGAAGAAATACTTCATCAAGAGGCGAACCATTGTTACAAATGGATTTTTTGGTGGTTTATTTGTATCCTTTTTAGAATGTGTGAATAGTGTATGAAGTATGTAGAACGCTGTGTGACGAAGGTAAAAAAGGTATTTGAAACTTTAATTGTTTTCAAATGGTCCAATATAGGCTGCTATTCCTCATTTTGGTGATTTGTCATAAGTACTTTTTATAGGACATTGCATACGTTTGATATCGATGCTGAAAAAAAAAATATATATATAAATAATTAGAAATAGATATGAATTAAATTATTATTTTATTCATATTATACAATATAGCACCTAAATAGATATAATGTTCAAAGGCCAATAAAAAAAAGTTGTAGGTGAATCACATGCAATGTACTTCCCTAGAATTAATTAATTAAGTTTACGCTCTCCCTCCAAAAACCAATAGACCGACAAGGCTAATATATAGACATATAGGGGCTTCTTGAATCCTACTAAATTTTGTGTCGATACATTCATTACATCGGCAGTTATATGGGATGCACTAGAAGTGAATCGAAATCATAAATCAAACATGTTGAGTTAGATATGTCAATATATGATAGAGAATGTATACTTTTTTTACTGTACTTATGAAGTATAGCCACATTCTTTCTAATAGCGGCAGAATGAACCATTCTTATCAGTGCTCTGTAGATCAGCTATTCCTGTGCAGTCGATTTCGGATCATTGCACTGCATTCATTCCCTTGACCTAACATGTCTTCCTCTCTCTCCTCTTCATTATATTTATTTACTTTCTATATATCTATGAAATACTTCCCCATCCTGAGTTTTTCTTCTATTCTATTGTGGAAGAAGATTCTATTTTTTCATTATGACTTTGACTTTGTTTTCCTTAACATGTATTTTCCAGACCTACATACTTTTCTGGACGTATCCTTTTTATTTGTTTACATTGTCATATTTTTATATTTACAGATTTACTAAAAAAGTTTAACGAATGCTCCCGAATTTTGATGTCAGTTTTGTTCAATTAAGTTTAGTGCGCAAAGCTGCGACAAAACCTCTTAAAAACACTCAACTTTTCTGCAGAGATATTGTGAAACACTAACTAAAAATACAGAAAAAACGTTCGTTTTAAATATTCTTCTTTCTTTTAAAAACAGTTACAACTTTCAATAAACTATTACTTAAAATAAAATAAAACTGTCGTTAGTCTCTCTACTCAACGATTATTAAGTATCCCTGGTGAAGTCTTGTTTGATAGATTCCATCTGTTTTTTTTTTTTTCTCCCTTACGACTGAAATACTTCGTAGTTTATATTCTCGAGGAAATATCCAAAATATCTGAATACATTTATCCCTTATGCATTAAAAATTAATTATTTCTTTTACGGAATTAATAGTTAGTCATCAGCTGAAAAAAAAAAAATAAGAGGGAACGGAATAAAAAATGTGGTTGGTGAGTCAGGCGCAATGTCCTCTCCATCTCATGATATATCTAATCTACCAAGGTTATTTTACACTGCGCAGAGCTGTGTCAAAACCTCTTGAATAACAATTCAACTGATTTTCAATTAACTATTATTCAAAAATTAAAATAAAATGGTCGTTATAACTCTGGTGGTTTATTTCTCGATTGATTTCAAGAATTTATTTTCTCTCATGGTTGAAAATCTGATTGAATTTTAACGAGATTTTTTAAACTTTGTATGGTTGTGTAAGGAGACTTAATTCATTTATAATCAGTTCTCCCATTTATTTTTCACCTTCTCGAAAAAATAACAATATCAGACGTTTCGCGAAGCAATCCCATCATCAGTATTATAATCCAAGTGTGCTTTAGGTTAACTATTCCTTCTGTGGGCGCCGGTAGCTCAGTGGTATGCGTGCTTGCCTTCTGAGCTCAAGATCATGGGTTCGAAACCCGGCCGAGGCTCTTAGTTTATTTTATCTGAGAGGTAAAATAAACTTAAGCACGCCGTCCTTCGGATGGGACGATGAGCAATGGTCTCGAGCCTGCACGACGTTAGGTACTAGGTGAATAAAAATTTAGTGCAGGCAAAATTTAGGACTCCCATAGTAGAGTCGGGCTCATGTCCACCAGAGTGACGAAAGAGCGCTCTGGTAGTAGGCGATATGACCTCATAGTTAAAACCCGGGCATGAGTTATAATAACAATTCCTTCTGTCAATCAGAATCTTCTTTTTGTATAACATTTATATGAACATATAGTTTAAGTAAAAGAGTCGACTCAATAAATGTGTTCTATAAAAGAAAGATTCTGATTGACAGAAGAAATAGTTAACATAAAGAACAGATGTATTATAGATACTGATGATGGGAGTGCTTCTCGAAACGTGTGTATTTCTAAATTTTGAGTAGGCGAAAAATAAATGGGTAAAGTGTTGCTATAAAATAATATATTAGTATTATATTTGTATTTTATTACATATTTTATTAATACTTTTTTGGGCGAAAAGTATATTTTGTTATCGAATGAAAAAAATTAACTTAGGAAACGCATTGAAAATACTATCGTAATCAACAAATGATAGTTTTATTCGCTCTCCGACCGAATCGCTTGAAAATCAACAGGTATATTAATCAGAGACTTTTCATTTCACATATAAAATTTCCTGTTGATATGTTCATTCCATCAGCAGTTACATTGTGAGCAATCTGTGTTGCCCCATGGAAAACATCGGCCGAGTAGAAAAACCGTCCTTCGGTGCGGTCCTAACATGGCTGTCCTCAGCCTGTGCGATGTTAGGTACTTGTTAAAAAACCCCAACCTCGCTGAATTCTCGCAGACAAAGTGTATGGTAATAGACGATACTAAGCCCGGGCGTGAGTCAAAAAATAAATAACTTTCAAAGGACACATATTAAGTTTTTTTTTGTTTTTGACTTCAGGAATCGGGTAACATGGAATTCCGGTAAAAATTCGAATTTTTGACATAACGAAACTTCGCCTATGTACTATCTATAGCTGGGAAAGTAATAAAGTAAAATATCGGTTTATTGTGAAAATCGTAAGAGGAGTGAAAATCAGAAAATGTGCTGTATTTTTCCCTGAATAGTTTTTTATAATAACATCCTCTTGCTGGATCTAAAAACTATACCGGTTCTGTCGGGGGCCCTAATAAACGTGCTTTGACATGTTCGCGCACAGACTGGATACGACAAATATCATGTTCGAAATACACACACATAATCTGTGCATTTTTAATGAATCGACGACACCTGAACCTTTATTTTTGTTTTTCTATTGGCCTTCAGCACGATGCATAATAGCCATGTCTCTCTTATAATGGTGTTATTTAGTTATTTACAACATCCATGGCACCGGACGGGATACGAACCCGCAACTGTGATAAGACCATGCAACCAAAGTCTTACGCTGTAGCTTGCACGGCCACCGTAGCCCAGACCTTTGTTTTTTTACACGTGTAAAAAAAACGTTTTATATTTATATTTTGTACAATTTGTTTTGTTATTTTCTTTGACTTCAGTAATTGTAGATTCATTTATGGAATGGTTCATGTCTACTGAGAACAACCATTCTTTCATACTACATAAGTACATTGAGTATTATTGATACTTGTATTTTATATTTAAATGATTCCCAATGATGTTCGCAAACATTTTTTGTTTCTGGGAATACAATTTTTTTTGTTGAATTATATTATTTGTTGTATATTTATTGATAAATAAAATATGGGACCTATCAATTTATTTTTATTTTTTCTGTACCTACTTAACTTTAAAAATTTTTTTAAATCAATTGTATTTTTGTTTTTACCGCCATCAGTTATCATTGCCATTATGATCGTCACATTTTACACGTACATAGCTTACATAAAAATGTATACATTTTTAACCTTATGATTCATAAATTATTACGTAAAACTGCTGTTAAATTTTTTTTGTTAAATCTACTATTTTTGAATAAATGTACTTATTGATTGAAGAAAAATAGGACAATTAATTGATTTTGAGGGCTTTGACCTTGAGAGTGAAAGGTAGATTTTCTTGTTCGCTTGTCGGCGTTGTCATTATATCAGTAACTACTCTGCTGGTAATTGTTTAACTGTTGTATTCAATATATTTGAAAATGCCTATTCGAGCAGTTTGTGTTCTTAATGGAGAAGTTGTAAGGGGTACAGTTCAATTCGAGCAGGACGTAAGTTAATTGATCTATTCTAAGTTTATTCTAACCGGTATAATTTCTGAATATAATTATGTAAATAAATTCTTAAAATTGTTACATTTATTAATATTATATATGTTATTTAAAAGTAATTTTTATTTCAGAGTCCTACTGCTGAGGTTAAGGTTACCGGTGAAGTTAAAGGACTTACCAAAGGTCTTCATGGATTTCATGTTCATGAATTTGGTGATAACACTAACGGTAAGTTATTCATTTTCGCAGTTAATTTATATATATATATTTTTTTTTTATTCGATATTGTTATTCATTTTCATCATTCTTATATTTATATTGTATTAAATAAAATTTAACCGTATTCATTTAAGAGCTGTGAACACTTAATTATGTAATAAATACTGATAACTTTTATTTTCTATTTATTTTAAACTCACATTGATTAGATAATCAAGCAAGGTAAGTGATTATAGTTATTCTGTTGATAGTTTTTCAGTTGTATAATGGTATAATAATTCAGTGTTTATTGTTATGAATGAAATTTATTGTTATGACCGGATATTAAATGTGTTATGTATACCTTGAGGACGCCGGTAGCTCAGTGGTATGCGTGCTTGCTTACTGAACTCAAGATCGTGGGTTTGAAACTCGACCGAGGCCCTAAAATGATCTTGAGCAACCCGTCCCTCGGTTGGGACGTTAAACGATGGTCCCGAGCCTGTACGATGTCAGGTAATCGTAAAGACCCTTATCCTAGGTGAATAAAAAAATTTAGGGTAGGCAAAATGTAGGACTCCCACAGAAGAGTTGGGCTCATGTCCACCAGAGTGACGAAAGAGCGCTCTGGTAGTAGGCGATATGACCTTGTAGTTAAAGCCCGGGCATGAGTCATAATAACTGACTAACTTATGTATATCTTTTTGTATTGGGGTTTTGAAACCGCGATCTTGAGCTCAGTAAGCAAGCATGCATACCACTCAGCTACCGGCGCCCTCACCCATATATTGTATTTATATATTATTTCGCGAGATAGATAATATTCTAAAATGATCGGAACACAGACTGTTTCGGGGATCCAGCCGCAGTGTGGTACGTGAAACGTCTTGTGCGCGGTGCAGAGGGTGTATGGGCACTAGCGTACAGAAATGACAACCAAATACGCAACTTGTCGAACTCGGGGGAGCCATAGCCGAGCAACCGTCAAATTTCTGCAGCAATATAGCGATATTAGTTATACATATTTTCGTTAGGTGCGGTTATAGGAAGCGACCCCATACTGACCGAAATGAAAGACGTTTCCCGTCAAAACATGATTTTTTTTTTGTTAATTGTGAAATTGATGTATTATATCGTCACTCCAATGCCAAAACCACGAATGTGCAAACGAATTTTGCTCGAACTTTGGACTCGCGAATGTGATCGCTGTTTGAGCATTGTAATCTAGTCAACCAACTCTACCGAAAATTGTAAAATTTGCACATTCGTGGTTTTGGTATTGGAGTGACGATATATTCACCACTACCAAAGGCCCTTATCGGTTACAGGTCAACCGAAAATAACCATGTATATATTTATTTAGTTTCATAATGGAATTCCAGAACATATCTGGTAAAAACATTATTTATTTTTCTTTTCGACCTGAACAGTTTGTTGGTGAAGTTTAGTGTAATCATCCTCCTGTGTGAAGCTCATGTCCATTTGTTGTCCTGTAATCAGGATGTACCAGTGCCGGGGCTCACTTCAACCCGGACAACAAGGACCACGGTGCTCCAACTGACTCTGTCCGCCATGTTGGCGACCTAGGGAACATCTGTGCTGAAGGAGATGGAACTGCCAAGATCAACTTGTGCGACAAGGGCATCTCTTTGTGTGGACCACTTAGCATCATCGGAAGAACTGTCGTGGTATGTATAAACCTTCAGGGTATCTGTACCTTTGTTCCAAATAGGTCTCTTATCTCTCAACCTTTCTTGATTCGCGGCATCCTGAGTTTATCCCTGTTAGAAGTTTTGTAAGCTTTTTTTTTTTTGCATTTAGCAATTGACAGTGTTCCAATCTTTTTATATTTAAAATTTAAGTCTAGGCGATATCAGAACAGGGGGAGGGAAGTTTTGGGGGAAGTTTCCCCGACATCAAGTACTATGGCATGTCCAATTAAGTGCAACATTGAAAACATGACTTTTCTTTCGTTTCTTTAATTTTCATTTTTTGTATTAATATTTTTTCTCAAAATCTCCTTCACACCGGTTGAGAATCCCTTTTAAGTGATATATTGGAGACATTTTGAACTCCGAAATAAAATATGTTTAGCTAGGTCTTTAATTTTCATAAAATTTCTCATATTGTACTTTGCGTATAATATATTACAGAATGAAATGTTAGTAGACGTATAATCAAGTCAGAATCTACTACCGAGAGGGCTGAGTAAATGACTCGCCTCCTCGTAAACCCATCGTCAATTAATAAACCATTCAAATTCGCACTTAGCAAATTTGTCTTATATGGAATAGACAATATTTCAAAAAATAAGTATTTTATTTAGCTCATATTGCAGGCAAATATCTTATAATCTGAGATCCTTAAGTTAAGTATATAAGAAAAGAGGCTCGAGGGGATGGTGGGGCCTTAGGCCCTTAGGCGTTATATTTGGAACCTGTTTATGTCCACCAGAGCGACGAAAGAGCACTCTGGTAGTTCGCGATGTGACATAGTTAAAACCCAAGGCATGAATCATAATAACTAACTATAGTGTTGTTATATTTGTCCAGATATGGTTAAGTGAGTAGTGTGGTTTGTTTCAGGTGCACGCTGACCCGGACGATCTGGGCAAGGGAGGCCACGAGTTGAGCAAGACGACAGGGAATGCCGGGGCTCGAGTCGCCTGCGGAGTCATCGGCATCACCAAATCACACTAGACCAACCCAGACCAACTCTACTATACTCTACTCCACTCATAGACTTACTCCAATTTATTATAATCAAACCTTATTATATTCCATTATTATTATTATTTATAAAAAAATATACAACTAAAAATGAGAAATATATTACACATATAAAGATATTAATAAATATTATAAATGATTTGGCCTTAGGCAGTCTGGAAATAAAAAATAATAGTCTTGTATAATAAAATGTTATTTTTCATTAAGGTTATTTCATTTTATTAACCCTATAAATTATCACAATTTTTTGTAGTTTTAATGTTATTTCTTATTTGCGAATCTACTTTTACTAACATTAACTAACCTCTGAAGCGTGTCACCGACCAGTGTAATTATCTTACAGTATTGAATATCAAAAATAGTTTGCCCAATAATTTTTTTTTTTCTTTCCAAGTTCTTTCAACTCACAGGCTTTAACTTCGAGGTTATATCGCCAACCACCAGAGGCTCTTTCGTCATTCTGACGGACATGAGCCCGACTCTACTGTGGGATTCCTAAATTTTTATTCACCTAGAGTAGGGGTCTTTAACGAGTACCTGACATCGTACAGGTTCGGGACCATGGATTAACGTCCCATCCAAAGGAGGATGTGCCGCGATCTTGAGTTCAGTAAGCAAGCACTAATACCACTAAGTTGCCTCCCTTTCCAAGTTAAATCTATATAATAAATAGACCAGGCGTTTTTTTGTAAGCGTAACTCTTAAACTAGGTACCTGATCTATTTTGTTGATCGAGGTGTCGTTTGTAAGGGTTTGAAGCTTCTAAGGCGTTGATAAACGAAACTCGAATGAGTGTAAGAAAATTTCTTCGAAACACCTTGCTCGAGGTCAAGTGGTCAACGTATCTACCATTAATACCGCTCATACAGGACGAGTTCAGGTACACCGCCGAATTTCCGATAATTAGCGTTGCTTTCCCCCATGACTATAGTGTATTTTTTTACTGGAGAGGAGACAGAATCCTTGGAAGGAATTCTGGCTGAAATAATAGAGAGCGATATCGGGATACACAGCAGTGAGATCCTAGACAAGTGGAAGGAGTGAGAGGGAGGAATGGAGGTGTAGATGGAGCCAAACTACCATCCAGTTCCAGCTGTGAAGCCAGCCTTAATGTTAATAATTAAAAATCAATTCCAAATAAGTCTCAAGCACAATCACTTGGAAAAGTCGGCATATACCTCCCACAACCATTTCTCACAGTCAGCTGTACATGGCAGCAAGTCAGGCACACTCATTCGATGGATTCAAATATTATATCACTCAAACGAACGAATCTTTACCAAGAACATCGTTTATAAGAAACTTTTGTCGATTTTTGTATATATATTATTATTGACTCATGCCCGGACTTTAACTACTAGATAATATCGCCTGCTACCAGAGCGCTCTTTATTCTACTCCACTATTTAACAAAATAAATGAAATAGTAATACAAAAACAACATGGTTTGGTATACAGGTTTCAGCCATTAAACGCTGTTTGGACTTAACGCTTTCCAACGAACAATAAGCCAGAACGGCAAAAATCCGGTTCTACAGGTTGCCGCCCTGGAGTTATACAAAATTTTATATCGGTATACATCATAATATAATAAAAATAACCGCCTCCCTCGAATCGGGCAGTAACATTGTAGAATATAATCAAAAAGAAGAAAGTCATTGTTGAAGTGAAATGAATATTCCGTAAATAATGTGGGAAACAGAATATTTTCATGTGAAACTTAGTGCGGCCTTGACCAAAATACTCTTTCCTAATCGCTATGGGTGACACGGCAGTTTTTTTTTTTTTTCTTCCATAATTACAAAATGGATGAAGTGGTCATTGAAATATTTCAATTTTTTCTTTTATTTTAATTTTACTAAACGTAAAAGTTAATTTAATTATGTCTTGTGAAGCTTTGCAACCACACGAAATTGTATAACTATAATATTAACTCAGAGAATTGATGTTGAAGAAAAATATACACTGGGTATTTTGTATTTTACGCAAGTTTATCCCAGAGCTTGAGGGCCCCACGAGAAATTTAAAAGTAATATAATTTGCTCAGGCTTTCAATTTAATTAAGCCTTCAAAAGGCATTGCAATTACACGAAATTTTATAGCTATCTACTCAATAACTATTCTACTTTATAACTAACTACTTATATAAAATTAGAGAGGATTGACGTGAAAAAAATTAATCTTGATATTATTCTTAGGTATTTCGTGGTTTGAAAGCCCCATGGAGATAAGAATATAATTCTTGGATCGATAGGTTGATTCACTGTAAATCCCCTACCACAGGACCACAACGTTATGCCAACAAATTTTAACTTCTAATTTCATTCTAAGGAATCATTTGTCCTCCATCTTGAATATATTTGAATTGAGTGAAATTTTGAATTTACAATAATATAATATATTTCTCCCAACTAATTTTTTTTTGCTTTTAAAATCTAGCAAATATAGTAATTTCAATTTGTAAATAAATCACAAGGCTATGATGGTTGCTGTGGAAAATGCTCTAGGGAGAATTCTCATCTGTGAAACGGAATATTAAACAAACAGAAAAATAAAAATGAATTGTTTTATATTTGTTAGAATTACTATATAAATGCGGTTCGTTATTATTAAATAATACCAGTAATATCTTAATTGTTCACACAATTTTGTAACATAATTATATTCTATGAATCATTTGTCTTCAAATTGGATGTTTGCTGCCTTCCATCTTAAGTATCATATTTGAGTTGAGGAGATTCTGTATTTACAATAATATATAATTCTCTCATTTTTTTTATTTTCATTTTTACAACCTTTCAAATATAGACATTTCAACTTGTAAATAAACCCCAAGGCTATGGTTGCAGTAGAAACATAATTTTAAGAAGAATTGTGACATGGGAAACGGAATATTAAATTAAGAGAAAAAGAAAATAATGTACTTAACAAATATATGTAGATGTTTTTGGAAGAACTCCCCATCACCAGAACCTAAATTTTCTTTTGATACAAATAACATAGTAATTCAATATAATAATACTTTTTTTTTGGATCGATAGGTTGCAGACTCATTGTCAGTGAAAATCTCCTACCACAGTTCCCCTCTCCCCTAACTTATTCTATATAGAATATTATAAAATGGTTGTAATATATTTGTGATTTAACTATTTTAATAAAATGTTGATTTTTACAACCTAGCAAATATATGCATTGTGTAAATAAACCCCAAGGCTGTGGTTGCACTTGAAACGTAATTTTAAGGTGAATTGTGACCTGTGAAATGGAATATTGAATGAAAAGAGGGAAAAACGAAAAAGAAAAAAAAAAAAAATTGATTTATATTTGTATATATTTACATTAGAATTACTTAAAATTAGTTCAGTAACAATATACAGCTATTATTTAAAAAATTAAGCAGCATGAAAGAAATATAATATTTTCAGATTGCGCATGCAAAGATAAAACTTTCAGCGATCAAAAAAAAAAAAAAAAAAACATATATACATTAATATTAAATTTTTATATATAAAAAAAAACTTATATAAAAGATATTTTTAAAAAATTAAAAAAGTTTTCATAATAAATATATGCTTTATGTTAATGTTCTGTTTTTTAAATAATTGAAGCGGTCATTGTTAAAAGGGGATATGTGACATCAAATGTCAAAACGACTTTTTTATATTTTCATAATCTTGAGGACTGAACACATCTTCTGTGTTGAAATGAGACATGTGCAGTGCGCTCTTTGGTTGTGGTGGAGCTGAGAATATCTGAGTCACTGTTGAAAGGAGGTATGTGACGCAATTCTTTAGGAAGTTTTATTGAGCTTCCCAAAATTTTTATTTTTGTTACATATCCCCTTTCAACAATGACCGCTTCAATTCTAGTTACTTAGTTATAAAACATTTCAGTTAACAAAATAGTACAACTGTGCTTAAAACTGAATTCATTTAAACTTTTTTATCTTTTTCTTTCGTGAATAAATTAATGTTTTAAATAATCCTATGTACAAGACAGACAGACAGATGTGTTGATGTTATATAAATAACTCTATATATTAAAACGTTTTCTCTATAAGATGACCGGTGAGGCTCAAACTGCGAGTCCGTAGACAGAGACAATGCAGTACATCGTTTTGTTCTCCCATCTGACGGTGCAGCTTCCATCCGTTGCATTGTCCCAGTAGCAGGAGCTGGCACTGTGGAGCCCTGCACCGTTCTTCTGCATGATGGTGCATGTAACTGAGCAAGAAAAAACAAAGAATATTTAGTCAAAACTGCAACTCAAGTCACAGGCCGCTGATTAGTTTGATTATAAAAAAAACAGTGGCTGGTGATTCTAGTTTTGAATCCTCATAATAAATATTTTTGAGTTGAACCCTCCCACCCCTTTGGCTGATTTCTCTGAAAATCGATCCCTTATTGGATCCTGGATCCATATACGAAATTTCGTGTCAATATATATATATATATTCATTCTATCGGCAGTTATTGTGTCCACAAACACATACACACCTTTTTTTTTAACGGTGGAGTAGGAAAACATGGAAATTTCGGTGAAAAGCGAATAAATTTTGGGACCGATTACATAACTACCCCTATACTTCGTACGGCTGGGAAAGTAAACAACCCCATCAGGTAAATGTGTTCAAGTAATTTTGCATTGTAAAACGCGAATAAGTCATCTATGCCTTATTTGAATGAACTTTTCGTTTAGGTTAAATGAAATCCTGTGTTGCCATAGCAGAAATATTTTTAAAAAGCGAAATTATTTTGAACAACATGATTTCTAATTTAATTTTCCGACAATTAATAAAAACCGACCCATACTTCTTTATCTGAACGGTGCACCAGTAGAGAAATAGTTTGTAAAGGAGCTTTCTACAAGGCAATACTTTTGAGCCTTCTATAAGCTGAACTAAGGCTCAAAATTCGCAATTATAGATACTTAAATAAATAGAGAACCTGGTTGGTGAATGGCAAGTAACAAAAAAAATCTACATATTGCCATATATTATTTTACAATATTTTATTTCACATCAATGTCACCAAATTAACTTATCTTTATAAGAAGAATTCGAATTTTCAGAACCAAAGTCTGCCAGTGAACTTCGTTTCTTTGTTCTTCACACATTTTTTATAATTTTTTTTTAAAGATTATAACTAGTATTTATGTTATTATTACGATTATTATTAGGCTGTTTAATGTCTCTAGTCATGATAGAGTTCTTCTCTCTATAATTATTTTTATATTTTTTCTCATAGTCTAAATTAACTTAGTAGGTATATTTATATTATTTACAGTATTCATTTTCCAATTATTACTTATCAAAATATTAACCAAATTTTAAAAATTCACCATATTTATAGTAAAATTCATTTTTCTCTTCATTATTATTTCTTATTGGTCTCTTATGTCAACTTTGCAACATTTCATTACATACAAAACTTTATGATATATAGTTTTATTATTCCCTCTTTCTTATTATTACATATATTATTTCCTACAAATGTCATTAAGTTTCTGTAACTATTATTATTTTTTGTCACCCCTATCCTTTTATTTATTTGTATTCTATTATTATTTTTTTATAGTTATTGCCATGAGTACAATTTTTTCAACATTTATCTTCTCTTTATTTATTATTACTACTTGTATATTATCATCTATTTTAAATTTTATATATATATCTTCTCTCATAAAATTCGTATTATTCATTTTCTTTTATTGTACTATATTGTATTCTTAGTATATTAAATTTATGAATATCTGTTGTTTAGAAATCAAATTTTTATTTTCTGTTCTATTTTATTATATTATTATTGTTTCTTGTTTAACTTTGAATTTAAATAAGTATACTCAACAAATTGAGTAAACTATATATATTGAGCTCATTCCTGTCAATAAACATTATTATAATATAAATTGTTGTTTGTATAACAGAAATATATTATTGAACAACGCAGACCCATCTCCATTTTTCACCCGGCCATTTATCCGCTGTTATAATAGGTTAGGTTAGGTTTTATGACTCATGCCCGGGCTTTAACAACGCGGTCATATCGCCTACTACCAGAGCGCTCTTTCACCACTCTGGTGGACATGAGCCCGACTCTACTGTGGGAGTCCTAAATTTTGCCTACCCTAAATTTTTATTCATCTAGGGTAGGGGTCTTTAACGAGTACCTGACATCGTACAGGCTCGGGACCTCGCTTAACGTCCCATCCGAAGGACGGCGTGCTTAAGTTTATTTTACCTCCCAGATAAAATAAACTAAGGGCCTCGGTCGGGTTACGAACCCACGACTGTTACAATAGCGAAGGTCTCGTCGGGCACTGAGCTCAAGATTGAGGGGTCGAAACTCAGCCTTTAACACGCTGTCGAATGGGACGTTAAGAGATGGTCCCGAGCCTCTACGATGTCAGGTATTCTTCATCATAAGTCAATAAACAACATTTAAGACTCCCACAATAAAATCGGGTTCTTGTCCACTAGAGCGACAAAAGAGCGCTCTGGTGGTAGGCGATATGATCTCATAGTTGAAGCCCGGGCAATAACGATAAAAAAATTACCAATAAATAGAGTACCCTTCGAGTAATTTCGAATATTTATAAAATTTGTATTCATAATTTATAAATGTCATATTAAAAATCCGAATGGAGTTACAATTGGCTATGGTTTGAGACATACTTAGTACTTGAAAATATCTTAGATTCAACGCGTGAAGTGGGACATATGAAACAATACAACCAACGCCAGGATATTGGGAGGTTCACGTATATATTATTTCATGCTTTGTTATGTATTTCTTGGTTACTGACGCTTATTAAGGACCTCTGCAGTAATATATCCACGATGTATTATTTTGTTGCTTTCAAATGCAGTGCCCATGAACTACAATTCCTTTCACAATGCGCCAATAATATCTAAATTGCACAATTTAGCTGCAATGTTTAGTCTTAACATTAAAAAAATAGTTAAATCGCTGTTGATGAACAGCTTTTAATATTCTGTTGATCCTTTCGAATAGCCTGCCCTCCAGTTTCTAGACCGAAGACACGACTTGGAATACACACACACGCGACTGGAATAGCAAAAATTGTACCGACATTTTGAGCAGCTCTATCGACACACTAAACAGAAAATCCAGACTTTCTGTTTATAACAAGCGGACTACATACAAGACAAGGCCTATATGGACATAGTGACCTGAACTGTGGGGTTGTGCATCTAACATCAAGAATATCCTCCAAAGTCCTAAGAACAATTTTTAATTGCTTTATTTTATTTCCTGTTACTTATTACCATTTTGTACATATTTCACTTATTTTGAACACATTCCTAACCATTTTATAGATACATTTTTATTTTTATTTATTTATTAGACAACACAGTCAACAAATTTACTTGATTTATTTATACTAATTGTAAAAAAGCCCAAATGGCTAAAAAAAAAAGTTAGAAAAACTTGTGATAAGAGAGACAAATCCATAGAATATCATGAACAACCTACAAGTAGTTTCAATATTTACTTACTCAAAAATTATATTGTTTAACAGAATATTTATTGACATTTAATGTACTTAGTACATCTTCGAAAATATAAATGGAATTTCAGAATTGAGCGCAAAGTTGAACAAAACCTGACACCTCTTCAACGCATGAAAGCAAACATAATTAGTTAAATAAATATAAGTTAAACTTACCAATATATTTAAATGCCTTGTGTAATTTCGTTAAATTCCCTAAACAAGATTCTACCACATTAGTTGTCCACTGGTTAACCTTATTCTGTTGATAAGCATTTCCACCTATTGAAGCTTCAATAGCTTCTTTAATTATATTACTGACTTCATCAACAACGAAAGCAGGCTGCAATAATAAAATATAATCAATAAAAACAAGGAAAAAGTTTAAATGTAACTATACTAAAGTATATATAACAAAATATACCTCTTCACCAATCTCATCAGTCAAACCCATTTTATTTTCAGTTCTTGAATTTTTTTGGTAAATTATTTGATAAACCCACTTGAGATATTGTTAATTTAAACGAAAATACAGGCCTTAATTGTTGACATTAAAAAAAATAAATAATTATAACAATTAAACTATAACAGTGTGAGGAAAGGTTAACCTGACTAGACAACCATTTTGAAAAGACTGCAACTTTCTGAGGATTTCTTTCGTTTGGATTGGCTTTGACCTTGGCGCCTCCCCTTATGCAAATTTGAATATTGATCCGGACTTAAAAGAATGTTTATTCTCTTTTCATACGTTTAACGGAATCCTTAAAATAATGTTTATCAGACACGCACTCACTTAAAGAAAAAAATGAACTAAAACAGTTATTTGGTTTCTTAAGAAAATAGAAACATTCAGGTTAAAATCTCTCTTTTTTTTTTTAACTTAATAAAAATATGCATAAAACTTTAATTATAAGAAATAATTAATTAAAAATAAACAAAAACATACCATGGAAAAAATCAAAGAACATTTCAAAACACATACTCACGGGACAATCTCTTAAGCCTACTTAGTTATTATGACTGATGCCCGGGCTTTATATATATATATATATAGTAAGCTGGTATTTTACACCTAGGGACCTAAGCATCTAATGCTCTTATCCCTTCCCTGGAAGCGCTGAGCTTCCACCTTACTTTGTTACCTGTATGTTTATGTTTATACTAACTAAACCAAGACCTTCATGAAGTACCCAGTCTTCTTAACGAACCTGAGAATGCTCCCCTGGTCCGATCTACTAAAACCCTCCTCTGTGATTACATATTTACTAAAGATGTGGAATCTCATACGCGCGTATCCTGAGCATATACCCAGGAAGTGTGCCGCCGTCTCGTCTTCTTCCCCACATCTGTCACAGGGGGGACTGTCCTTGACTCCTAGAGTGTTTGTGTGAACTGACCATGTCCTGTGAGAACTCCAGTTAGTTGCCGAAGCTCGTTTCTTTTGAGGTTCAGGATCCCATCCTTCAACACCTTGGACTCACACATCTTCGACTGTCTGCATGTTGTTTTTCTCTCCATGACTGCTCCAAAAAATCTCTTTTAATCCGGGTTCGGTATATTATACGCCTCCCGGGATATTCCTAGTACTGGCTCTGGCCCTATGAAGGGCTTACTTGAACCTTCCTTTGTTCTCCTCGTTTCCCTGAATCCCCGAGTGTCCGGGAACCCAGTAGAAAAATGCATTATTTAGAAAAAATTATAATTACCATGAATCTTCATTTTCATTTTTCATTCACTAGTTGAGAGACTTGATCTTTCTAGGGAAGACAATAATTTGATGTAATTGCTAGTCTTTCAACAGCGAAGTATCTCATTATCATGTGAAATAGTAATCGTATTGCGTTACAATGAATTTACTATATTATTTATATTTTAAGTTGAATGCAGGTAAAAAGTTGAAGATTTGGTACCGCAGCCTCTAAAATAATGTACCGTTTCCGCCAGAAGCATGAGCAAAGGGGGAGCAGGCTCGGTACCACTCCTAAACAGATACACATTTAGTTGAATTTAAACAGGTTTTATTTTGAGCCTTAACATCAAGACATTTGCCATGTATATTATTATAAATGAACTTAATTTTAATGAAATAAAACAAAAAATGAAAAACAAGTTTTACATTTAATTTAGTAGGTATTTTAAATATAATCCTGTTCATTAGATTTGTTTTAATAACACTTATATTGGTGGCTGCTGACTGGAGGAGGGCGACTCCCTACCTCTAGAGAGGGGCTGCCCTTTTCTTGGCTTCCTGCTCCTTAGCAGCCTGTTCCTTCAGGTAACGGAGTCCCGCCTCTATTGCCGCCTCCGTCTCTACTACAGACCGTGGCTGAGGCCGCTCTGCTCCCCTCCGGTTTCTCGATCCTCCTGATGGGTTCTGGTAGCTCCACTCCAACGGAGGAGGGATCTCTACTCCACTTCTTCCTTCTTCTGGGGGCTTCTCTGATCGCTCTTCCTTTAATGCCATTGTTGACTGTCTCACGTTGAAAATTTTTCTCTTCTTGATCTGTGGAGGAGGAACTGAAGGGTCGAATTTTGGCTCCGTGTCTTCAAAGTAGGCTGGAGCGAAATCCGTGTTTCTTTCGTCTCTCTGTTTCTCAACCCACTCCTCCTGCGACATAACTGAAAAATATAACAAATAAATAACCATTAGAGAGGAAGCCAGGAAGTGTCTACTCTATCAGGAGGAGCTGGCCAGGAGAGGCATCACCAGAGCACTACCAGCAGCCCTGGGCGACCACCGAGAGCCACTCCAGAGGACTATAGACTTCTTTAGAGATACAAAGCTAATGGACGAGCTATAATGCAAACAAAAATGGAAAAGTATATAATAATACATTGAAAAAAAAAATTAACAGTATATAATAATACATTGAAAAAAAAAATTAACATCTCAAAGTCCTTAGATGCTTATGACCTAGATGTTGAGCATATAAAACCCTAACCCTAATCTTTATCCTATAACCATTAATGTCGCAAGTAATAACCCTAAGGAAATTAACTGTGAACAAAGAAGGATAGAAAATTAAAATAAGAATTAGTAATAAAATATCTACAACCCTTATCTTAATTATAACGAAATCTAGAGTAGAAACCAACTTAGTTACTACCAAAAATCATAAATAAACCAATAATTTAAAGAAACAAAATCTAAATGTTCCAAGAAACCAAAATAGTATTCAAAACTAAAGTAGTGTCGGTTATTGTTGGCTGTCTGTCATATCATGGCGCAGTAATAATATTCCATTACAGCAAGTAAATAATGAAGGATGCTTGTCCTTATATTTATAATGTTTAAGGAAACTTCTAACATTTTTTAAACCACCCCACATTTTTCTTCTAACGTAAAACTATTTTGTATATTACAGTGCTAGCAGCAAAAAAATAAAATAAAAATTGTGATACCTGTTCCGCTTCTGAACTCAACACTGATCTGTCATCAGTCCAGATGCGAAAATATTATCAGTTTATGTTGGTCACAATGAAAATTACATGAACAAGTTATAACTATAAATTTATTTTGTATTTTTTGGCCTTATGTACGATGCATATTAGCCATGACTTTCATAATGGTGTTACCCAGTTATTTACGACATCCATGGCCTCGCGAAAGAGTTCTACGAAATAAAACTCTCTCCTGGACGGGATTCGAACCCGCCATGCGACCAAAGCCCTACGCTCTAGCCAGCCATTGCAATTTATTCATTTACTTTTTCTCCAATATTTTTATCTGGATCTAAGCGCTATTAGAAAACAATTGCAAGAGTTGCAAGCAATGCGCATGCAAGATACAAACACAACAAGCATTTTCAATATCATAATAAACAAAAAAAGAAACAAAAAAAAAGAACTTAAAATACATTTAACTGAGAAAGAAATATTAATTAGAAAAAAAATGTCTTAGATGAAGTAATGTAAATAGTATTTTACAAACAGAACTTAACCCTAAAAAAAAAAGTTTATAAAGTATGTTTTAAATTTTGTAATATAACATTGTACAAAATGCCTAAATAAATATAACAAATTCTTTTTTGAAATAGTGTCTATTTTACAAAAAAACATTATACATAAGTTAGCATTGGCAGGACGGTGTAATGCCGAAACCATGTTTATTAACAATTTTTTTAAAGGGTTGGACAATATCTCAAAAAAAAGTTTGATTTATTAATTTATTACAAGTTTCCACAATATAGCCGCGTTTCTCAACTTAAAGCTCAGAATATACAGGGCAGACAGCTATTAGGCAGGAAGGAAAAAAAAAAAAAATCTCATTTAAACTCCTTCTTGCTTAAAATGACCATCACTAGAAATTATAGACATGTATAATAAAATCTTAGGAGAATTTAAGTTTGGTAAATTGTTTCATGAATGTGACAAGATATTTATAATGGAACCATTGTAAAAAGATAGATACATACCAGGTTCTTTGACTCCGTCCTTGCCGAGGTCCCATGGCCTGACATGTGCTGCTCTCTTCAGACTCTCTTCCAAATCTTCTGGCTCATTCTTCACTAAGCCTTCTTTTTCTTCAGGTTTTTCTTCTTTTATTGTCATTTCTTTAAGAATTTCTGTAATTAAAACAATCTTCATATGATATATGTTTTTATTTAAAATATTGTTTTGATTATTAAACATAAGGCATTAAATATTATTTATATATATTCAAATTATTATTATATTCATTTCTTTGTATACAATAATTATTTTAATTAGTTTTTAAAATGAAATATATAAACCATTTATATCAGTATTTCACTCAGCAGTGAAACAAACAAAAAATGTAATTGTATAAACAACAAAAACATTTTTTTGGGGGTTTAAATTAAAGCTAAAACTATCCTCGCTCCTTATGCTATCTACTGTTTAAATATTTAACTAACCAAGAACTTTCTTTTTAGTCCAATTTTATATTGCTTTTTACATGTTACTTTCCCAGTTGTACGAAAAATAGGGGAAGTTACGTATACTGTCAGAAATTCCATAATGAGTTTTCACTCGAGTTTATGTTTTTGTTATGTTTATTGATTTTCAGCCAAATCGACCAAAGGAAAAGAGGAGGGGGCTTATAATATATTTTATATAAATTGTATATATAAATTCAAAACTCCATTAGGACTTCTCCCCCCTGTGCCAACCTACCTCCACCACAACGAGCGAGATTATCTCCCATTGCGGTAAGCCCTGCCAGGTTATGTTATTCGCACCCCGTCTCCATCACCCATTTTGGTTATACATGTGATAATGAATTCGATATAAAATCTTCGTTTGGAAGAAAGTGCATAATAGGAATTTTTGTTTTCCATCATTTTGTATTCCAACTGACTGTCATATTACTTAAAATATTTTTTTTATTATACTATTTTATTTAATAATTATTTGTTGTCATAAATGATAAATAATAAAAAAATATGTATTTAAGGCACAATAATTTGAGGGAATTGTGCAAATGCAACCCAAAATGGTATGAGTGGTTATAGAGTTATAGTGGAAAACGCTGCATTTTCGCCTTTTACAATGTTCTTACATTAAGATTTTTTTTAGAATTAAATTACAACACTCGATATAGTTTACAAATAATCCCAAATCACAAACAAGTCGTCGATGATTCGGTCTTCCCCAGAACGAATTACTCAAATTACTTTTCACTCCTCCTCCAAAACCAGTCGACTATTTGCACTCAGCTAATATTACATTTACATAGGGGCTCCTAAATCTTCCTACAAAATTTTGTGTCGATACATTCATTCTAACAGCAGTTATTAGAGCTTTTGTGTTAAGCCTCCCCTACATATAAAATTTCGCGTTGAAACACTGATTCTATCGTTAGTTATCATGTCCACAGACACACACATACAGAAATATATTTTTTTTCTTATTTGGAATCTGAGGTCGGAAAACATGGAATTCTGTTGAAAACTCCGAATCAAATTTTTGACCTATTACACAACTTCTCCTATACTTTGTATAGTTAGCAAATAGTGGGTACATTTGTGTTATGAATAATCATAGTAGTGCGCCTGCGCGGCCTGTATCTCGGCCAATACTCACCTTGTGGATCTATAGAAGGAAGGCCAAGTCGAGCTCGCTGCCTCTGTCGGGCCGCTATGAGCCGGGCCTGCTTCTGGGCCTCTCTCCGCTCTCTCAGACCTAGCGTCTCCTTCTGTCGCACCTCCGTCTCCTCACGAACTTTCCGGAGCATCTCTTGCTCTTCCTGGCGTTTCTCCTCGTCCGTCGAGAACTTGAAGTAGCCGACTCCATGAGCTCGAGCCTCTACAATCAGACAAACAAACAAAAACAATGATCAAAAGAATATTTAAGAAAATTTGCATTTAGCAGTTATTTGGGAGAAACCGTACGCAACCTTAATAATAGGTTTTATTTGTCGTGAAGCGGTGACGGACATATAACACGGTAGAGAGGATATATTAGTTGTATTAAAAATTGTATATGGACAATGTATAGATTGTGTCTGTTTTCAACCTGAGTTGGAAGCCAAGTGTGACTACTGTGGCTGGAATATAGGAAGTCAGGGAGGATGCCATGTAGCAAACCAGACGTTTGAAGGGGAGTTAGGATCTACGAACATAATAGGGCATCACTAGAGGCTTACTGAGCTCAAGACCGCGGGTTCGAGGCCCGGCCGAGGCCCTTAGATTTTTTATTTGGGAGATGAAGAACCTTAAGCACGCCGCCCTTCGGATGGGACGTTCAGTGATGGCCTGTACGATTTCAGATACTTGTTAAAGACTCCTTGGTGAATACAAATGTAGGGTAGGGAACATTTATGTCCACCAGAGCGATGGAAGTGCGCTCTGGTAATAGGCGATATGACCTCGTGGTCACAAAAACTAACTAGTAGAGGGTCACATGAAGTACCAACTATTGAATATGTACCGGGATCTTTTATTTGTTTTTGTAACTCATGCCCAGGCTTTAAGCACGAGGTTTAAACAAGAGCGCTCTTTTGTCGCTCTGGTAAACATTGTAATCCTAAATTTCGTTTATTTAACGAGTATCTGACATCGCACATATTTAAAAATATCATCATCCATCCGAAGGACGGCGTGCTCAGGATTTTTTCATCTCCCAGATAAAAAATGTAAGGATTTTGAACCCGCGAACTTGAGCACAGCATGCAATCACGCTACCTGTGAGCTCCTGGGCCCTCCACTGGAATCTCTTGAGCTCGGGTTTAGTTTTATTTTGTAGGTCTGTTTTAATTATTTGAAAAGTTGAAACTGTGAAATTTCCCAATATATTTTCGCAAACTGTATCGATAGAAGAGAAAGCATAAGAATAAATAAAAACAAAGAACTTGTTTAACTTGTATATTGCCCAACACCACAAAAATATGTACACTAAGTTCAACAGTACTTAACATTTAAGGTTACGTTGGAATATTTGTGCAATTCTGCGTTAACCTGAGGCTGTGACACTCCGACCCAGAGGAGGGAAGTCCTACTATTCTAACGGAAAAAATAATATGAATATAAAACAAAAAAATACTTTTCACACTTCTATAACATTATGTTTAAGGCCGAATATTACCCAGTTAGATGTTTCCGATTTGTTCCCTCCTCTGCAGGTTGTCCCCTGGAATTGGAGAGTCACAGCCTCAGGTAATCATAGAATTGTATACCAACCTAGCAAACCTAAATGTTACTGTTGAACTTTGCACTGATGATGGCGTAAACTGAAATAGGTACTTTATGTATATATTTTATTGGGATTAGACAATATTGTATTGGAATTAGACAATATTTTTAGACAAAAAATCACTCTACAAATTCAAGAAGTTCCGAATTCTCAGAGTGATTTTTTCGCATAAAATAGTATTCAAATTTGAAGAATTATAAATTAAAGAAAAAAAAAGTTAATTTTATAACAAAAAATCGGGATCGTAAGTAAATTCATGGAAACTGTGTGGAGGGTCCTCTGTCTTTCCTAGAGTTGCATCTCTGATATTAATTACATTATTAGTTTGTTATTGTGACTTTACCCGGGCTTTAACTACGAGATCATATCGCCTGCTACCAGAGCGCTCTTCCGCCGCTCTGGTGGACATGAGCACGACACTCTGATAGAAGTCCGAAATTTTGCCTACACAATTTTATTTATTCACGTAGAGTAGGGGTAACGAGTACCTGACATCGTACAGGCTCGGAACATTCCCTTAAAATCCCATCCGAAGGACATATGCTCATGTTCTTTGCACCACCCAGATAAAAAAGCCTGAGGATCGGAGCCCTCAATTACATTAGTATGTTTTGCAGTAGTTCCAGGAATCAATCGGAAACCTTTTTGTAGTTGTGGACCTCACCGTAGATTTTCAAGCGCGGGAGGGGGGCATCAAAACAAAATAAATACAGTAAGCTCTAAAACATTCATAAATATCAAATAAATGGCATATAGCGTTGTAACGATTTACGCCTGCTCTACACATTGGCCCAACGCCCTGGTCGTACGTTGCGGAGCAAGTATATGACGTCCACACATTGGGCCGTTCTTCAGTATGCTCCTGTCTGGGCCAATGTAAAGATGTCTAAGAACTAAGTGGTGTTGGTGTCATTGAGGTGGTCAACTGCATCATACTGCATCATCACATGTTGCATTTATCTTATGATGTGGAAAAGTAGGCAGTGAGAAGGATTTAGTTTTGTGGACCAGCGACCAGTCCTCGGTTGGCTCACTTGTTGGAGGGGACAGCCCTATGGTAGCCACCCTGTCTGATAGACCGAGCCGGGGTCGAGGTGGGGGAGCAAACACTCAGCCAGCCCCCTTCCTCAGTACTGATCAGAACCTCGCCGCTCGAGGAGATGCGACTCACCCCCCTTCTCCTATTAATTCCCGGTAACCCATTCAATAAATACTTTTTTTTTCAATTTTAAAAATTAAAAAAATATATATATAATTTTTTGTCCCTGAATATATGTGTGTAAAAAAAATTAAATTTGTTAAATATATTTTTTTAAATTTCATATATTTATATACCACTTTTTGTGATTTTTGTGGATTACAAAACTGTGGAAGCTTCAATAACGTAAGTTTACATTTATTTCAATTTTTTTAATTATATTTTCAACAACAATTAAATAAAAAACGAAAAAAAATACATGAGTAATTCTGGAAAACGCATTCATACATTGCCTATCTGAGAAATTGAGAATGCAATTTACCCGAACCTGGACAAGGAAGTGGACTTGAAAAACATGGAAGACATTTTGATTCAAGAGAAATATGCAATTTGCATCCCGGAAGTGGAGGATCGTATGCCAACGGCGTATTTGTATGCAGCTATGGGGCGCTAAGCGTTGAGGATTTTCGAACCCCCTTCAGTAGATATCAAATTTAAGAATAATAATAATAATAATAATTTACATTTGAAGGGAATACTTTACTTGTCCAGCTATACAAAGTATAGGCTAAGTTACATAATCCATCAAAAATTCAATGTTGAATTTTCACTGGAATTTCATGTTTTCCGACACCCTGTTTCCAAAAATGAAAGAAAAACAACATTAAGGCATAGTCAAGGTCCACGCCGTAGATTTTCCGAGAAAACGTCGGGATAAAATCATTTTTCATTTTCTTTTCAATGCTGTTCCATAGCTCTTGCATTTGCTCAGCACTAGACTTTTTAGGTTTTTAAAATTCCTTTTGATGCGAGCTTTCCTGTGATTTGCTTTTCCTATAATTCCTCGCATATTTACGATTCATATGAGACATCTTCAATTGTTTTTGCAATTTTCAATTCAATACCGATTTTTACATATATTTTTCTGCGAATATTTTCATTGTTTCACTTTGAGTCCTAGTAGTGCTCCTCGAGCTCTTTACAATGACACCCAAATCAACGTCCTATCTAAACGCGTTATCACGCTACACTAATTTCTAATTTTACACAACGCTAATTCGCAACAGTCATCCGCCGCCGCCCACATTAGCCCGATAACGTCACAGGCAAAACAAACACTGCACAACAAACAAGTACGGACATGCTCTATCCATTGTGACCTCAACCGTTGTAATCGCATTATTAGTCTCGTAGTTATTATCGATTGAAATCTGACGGTATTTTGTAAAAACGTTTGACCGGCTATCACTGTGCTTAACTAGCGAATAGACGTTTTCACGTCAAAATGCCGTCTGTGTGTTTGTGAACATGATCACTCCTCGAAGAATGAATGTATAGACACGAAATTTCGTATATAAATTGTAAACCCCATACGGATGATAAATATAAATTTTCAGCCAAATCGGCCAATGGGGGATCAGAGGAGGGGCCCAACATAAAAACGCCAATAAGCTTTGTTGTAAGGAATATATCAACATGATATTTAGTTTGATGATTCAAAAGTCCCTAAGTAAGACACCTATTAATTTTCAACTAAATTGGTTTCGAAAAAAGAGCAAAAACTTAGTTGATAAATTCAAGTGGGGGAAGTACACTGTCGGTAATTCACCGAAGACTTTTTTCTCCTATTACTGAGTAACTCTTCTTTTAGGCCTCATGGACAATGCCTAAGGCGTCTGAAAACACTTTTTTTTTTAAGTTTGCTCGATTTACGCGTAAATTTGTCCTATCGACAAAATTGATACCTAAAAAATAAGATAAATTAAATACCTTATAAAATTTCCAACTACCAAAAGAGCCTCAGATTTGAGATAGATCCAAAGTTATAGAGCTCTAATGAATGTACAGTAAATTGGAAATAGTTCAAAGTAATGTTTAAATGGTAACGCATGGCAACTAATTTTTAAATCAACTCTTATTGTCGTGGGTTCGTAACCCGACCGAGGCCCTTAGTTTATTTTATCTGGGAGGTAAAATAAACTTAAGCACGCCGTCCTTCGGATGGGACGTTAAGCGATGGTCCCGAGCATGTACGATGTCAGGTACTCGTTAAAACCTACCCTCCTAGATGAATAAAAATTTAGGGTAGGCAAAATTTAGGACTCCCACAGTAGAGTCGGGCTCATGTCAACCAGAGAGACGAAAGAGCGCTCTGGTAGTAGGCGATATGACCTCGTAGTTAAAGCCCGGGCATGTCATAAAACCTAACCTAACCTTATTGTTGATAGTTTGAAAAATAATTAGACATACATTTGATAATTATTATTATGGAATAGTTCAATATTTGGAAAGAAAAGTATAGAATCCCCTCCATAAAAATGAAGTGGCTATAAAAAAGTCATTTTATGGTCACATCTGACATTTTTTTTTATTTTTTCATGGAATAGAACTACCGATCCCATGGTAGATTAAGTAAGAGGCGGACCTTGTTAAAAAATAAACGATAAGTTCCGGATCATTTGCTTAACGAGTACATTGCTGGACTTGTGTTATTTTGGAGTAACACTCACCTGGACTTGTGTTATACATTTTTAAATAAATAAAATTATGTATCATATTTCCTGTAGAAATGTTTGCTGGTCTTCTACTAAATTTTGCTTTCTACGTCAGTTTCCGAAAATGGCCCTAGTAAAATATCGAAAGTTCAAGACGTGCAATTTTGAAGAAAGTGCACATATTTTTAAAAAAATTTCAATTAATAATTATTTCATTTAGATTTCTTCTAAAGATAATAATGAGATGCCATCAAATTTTCCTAAATTTGCAAAAATTGTTCAATCTAATTCAAAGGTATTAATTATCTTACTTGGTTGACAGGGAAAATGAATAGTGAACAAATATTGGGTTTATTTATTCCTAACCTACATTATAAATTTAAAGACTAAGATTGGAAAATTAAAATAGAAATTATTTACAAAAATTATACTACTAACTAATTACTAAAACTGCATCAGTCTTTTTTCTGTGCGGTCATCAAAAATGGCCGTATGTATAATTTAATTTAAAAAAAACAGTAGGTACCTTCTCTCTTTCTGTCCACTTCCAATTGTCCTCAAACTTTCCTTATTTCACCATTCATTCTAATATATGTCCATTACTATACTTCTGAATCACTCTAACTCGACTGTTAACACTAGTGCACTGTCTCGGTTCATCTCTCTCACTAGACGCCTTAACCCTAAAAACTCCCCTTAGACTGTAAACACACAACTCTCCTTAGACTGTCTCTCTCTATTCAAACAGATGATCTTTGACTTTTGTTTTTGACTGTCCATTGTTCTCCTTTCATTTGTAATAAAAGCGAATATATGAGTCCCTTCACATTTTTCACTTTTCAATCCATTAGTATCTCAACAGCTGTTTTTTATAAATAAAATAAATATTTCAGCTGTTATAAAAAAAAAAAATCAAAACTTCCGCGATTCTCTTCTTTAAAAAATAATAATTCATTTTGGAATATTTTAATATTACTATGTGTGTATTGTTTACATCAAAACTCACCTGGATTTGTCTTATTTGGGAGTAACGTCTGGATTCTTTATTCCCTCTGACTTTCTCTGATCCCCGGACTCCAACCACTATGGGATCATAGACCAAGTTTCTATCGGCAGAATAAAGTTTGTTTATTCAAGAAGAAGCTATTATTTCTGGGAATGGAAAGCCCGGTGGGAGACGTTTATAAAAGAGGAAGGTAACTACATTGAGGCTGCTAGAAGTCTATCTATAAATGAATTGTGAATGAAGGTGAATTTATATAATTGCCGATAGAATTGCAATCTTTCTTTAATAATCCAAAAAATTTTATGGGAAGAGGGAACACTTTTCTCGTCCCTATAATATGAAAACATGTACTAAAATATTGAATTTTTTCTTAAATTTAAGCCTTAGGGTAGGGATCTTTAACGAGTACCTGACAACGTAGGCTCGCGACCATCGCTTAACGTCCTATCCGAAGGACGCTTAAGTTTATTTCATCTCTCATATAAAATTAACTAAGGGCCTCGGCCGGGTTTCGAACCCACGATATTGAGCTCAAGTAAGCATGCAGTCATACCACTGAGCTACCAGCGTCCTCACAATTGAGCTCCCAGTTGTCGTACTGATAACTTCCTCATTAGCATCCGGTCCCACGGCCTCTGTGCTCCATCCTTCCAGATTGGCAAGCAGGATCCCTACTAGGGGCGTATCTACCGCTGTAGCAGTTGTAGCAATGATACAGGGCCCACTCAGGGCTAGCTACGCCACTGAAAGGCTCTTATCGACAAAGCAGGATTTGCACATTCAAGATATACAAGTTCAAATATGTTTGCATTATTTTATATTAAGTATGATGTGAAAAATGTACAAACATTAAGATTATTAATATATTATAAAATCAATTATTATTATTTGTATAAAAACAGCTGTTAGGAGTGAAGTAACTTAAATAGTGAATAAATATACAAAGATGGACTAGTCGGATTCTGTTTTAAAAAGAAATGTGAACAACCAATGAATGGAGGACAAAATACAACGAACAGCTGTTTAAAATAATGTGAAACAGTCTGTTTAAGTTGTGTTGTGGAAGTGGATAGGCTAGAGAGAGAAGTGTTTTTAGGCTTAAGGTAAAGTGAACCATTTATGAGTGAAAATAACAGTGAAGTAGATGCGCAATTTATTTATTTATATGTTTATATGCCCAAAATAACATTGAATTAAAGAATGACCACAATATTTAAAAAGAAAAGAGACTAAAGTAGATGTGGAAATTAGTTTGTAAGATTTTTATTGTAAGTAATTTGATTTTTTATTTGATATTGATATTTTGATTTTTTTTTATCGTATAATGTAGGTTTAGGTAAATAAACCCAATATTTGTTCTCTTATTCTATGCTATTCATTTCCCTCTGAAGCCAGTAAGATAATTTATACCTTTGGATTAGATTTAACATTTATGAAAAATTTAGAAAAACAATATGGCATCTCATTATTATATTTAGAAGACATCTATGTAAATGAAATAATTATTAATTGAAGTTTTTTAAAATAAGTGCACTTTCTTCAAAATTGCACGTCTTGAACTTTCGTTATTTTTTTCAGGACCCAGCTATAATTTCTACAGGAAATTTGGTAATATTTATTATTTTAATTATTATTAATTTTGTTTATTTAATTATTATTTAAATATCTTTTAATTATCACATAAGACATTATTAAACGTTTTACATTCATTCAACTAAGAAAAATTTCTCTGAGCATTGACTCCGAAACCAACGCTCAACTGTTGATGTGAAGAATGTAGTAGGTACCTACTATTTGCAACTTGACTTACTACACTAGCTAAATCCATAGAACAGCTGACTGACTGATCCTCTCTCTGATCTTAAATGTATACATTTAAAATATCAATTTTAATGAAATGAATGTTGTATGAGTTGTAGAAGGGATAGTTGTGTTATGGTTTATTCATGGTAATCGTTATATTCTGAGTTGATAACGGGGGTTTGCAGTCCCAGTCTGTCGAGAGTTGAGAGCATGAAGGGGCCTCGATGGTCTGGTAAGTAGCTTCCCACAAAGTCCGGGCATTAATATTATATTTTTTCCTGAATACCCATAGATGAACTGGAAGGTAACCTATAGATAGCCCGTTCGTAATATCCACAAGACTTAATATCACCTTTGAGGGCGCCGGTAGCTCAGTGGTATGCGTGCTTGCCTTCTGAGGTCAAGGTCATGGGTTAGAAACCCGGCCGAGGCCCTTAGTTTATTTTGTCTGGGAGGTAAAATAAACTTAAGCACGCCGTCCTTCGGATGGGACGTTAAGCGATGGTCCTGAGCCTGTACGATGTCAAGTACTCGTTAAAGACCCCACCCTAGGTAAATAAAAATTTAGGGTAGGCAAAATTTAGGACTCCCACAGTAGAGTCGGGCTCATGTCCACCAGAGTGACGAAAGAGCGCTCTGGTAGTAGGCGATATGACCTCGTAGTTAACTTTAAAGTCATAATAACTAACAAACTATATAACCTTTTCTTTGTGTGTATTTTTGCTTACTTGTTATTTTAGTATAAGAAAATATTATAATTGTTGCGAAAATCCCAGATTGAGTTTTCAATGATATTACACGTTTCAAGGTCCCTTGAAGACATTTTGATGATTTTCGCGATGTAACTCATAACGACTGTAGCAATGAATTTGAAATTATGATATCTCATGTGCTAACTTTTTTTTGAAGGACGCCCGGTTAAAATGTTGTATTGAAACTATTTTTTTAAACGTTTCCTCGATTAACGCGAAAACATCGGCCTTACCGAAAAATTGATTCTTACCAAAAATGTCCCTATTGGTTTTTCAGGGGCTCAATTCAAAAACCCTAATAACTGCCGATTTAATGAATGTATAGCCATAAAATTTCATATGTAAATTCAAAACTTATTAATATTCAACATAATCGGCCGAAGGGAAGGGGAGTTCAGGAGAGGAGGCTCAACTCAAAATCCTTTAAACTACCTACCCATTTAATGAATCCATCAAAGTGAAATTTTATATTTAAATTCAAAACCATATAAGGATGGCAAATATTAATTTTCAGCGAAATTGGCCGAAAGGGTGAGTGGGATCATAGGAGGGGGCTCGACTTAAATACCCCAATAACTGCCGATGTAATGAATGGATCGATACAACATTTTGTACGAGGATTCAGAAGTTCCTATGTAAGTCAAATATTCATTCTGACGGTCGATTAAATTTTAGGAGAGCGAAAACTTCATTGATTAATTCATGCTGGGGAAGTACATCGCCGGTGATATACCGACGATTTTTTTTTAATGATTCAGACTTTTTATTATTTTCCTTTTTTAATTTAAGAATTTAATTTAAACAATTTTCCCATAAATTTTTCTAAATGATCTTTATTCAACTCAGATGTTTCTCATCATCAATTGGCATCTGTTTCACTATTATTCGTTAGTTATTATCGAATAGGCCACCCATTTCGGTATTTTCTGAATGGCCCTAGTTTCGCGCAGAGCGGATGTAGACAATCAGCCGCTTCGCTCAACTGAGGTTTTCCCAGTGCGTCACTCCTACCTCAGGCAAACACTGTCCAGCAACTATTTTCCGATTTTATTTTAGTTCATCATTTTCTATCATCTTAATTATTTATATTATGTTGTATACAAAGTGGGCCAAAATTACGTTATTACTATTTAAAAAAAAAAAAAAAAATTAGACATTTTCTCTCAAAATGGTCCAGCAGGCACCGAAGATACAGTACAATCTCACTGCACGAAAAATATTCAGGACCTATTTAAATATTACATAGCTAGCTAAACCCGCCATGCAATGACTATTTTTGTAATTGAAAAAAAAAAAATTTTAATTTAAAGTTGTCAAACCACTTTTTAAACCGTTCCAGTGATGTGTCAAACATAACCCATAAGTTTGAGTGCAATAGCTTCGACAGTTTCGCATCCTATAAGCCTCACACCGACGGACATTCAAGTTTATATGTGTATATAAGTGTTGTGAGGGCGCTGGTAGCTTAGTGGTATGCGTGCTTGTCTTCTGAGCTCAAGAACGTGGGTTCGAAACCCGACCCTTTTACCTCCCAGATAAAATAAACTTAAGCACGCCGTCCTTCGGATGGGATGTAAGCGATGGTCCCGAGCCTGCACGATGTCAGGTACTCGTTAAAGACCCCTGCCCTAGGTGAATAAAAATTTAGGGTAGGCAAAATTTAGAACTCCCACAGTAGAGTCAGGCTCATGTCCACCAGAGTGATGAAAGAGCGCTCTGATAGTAGGAGATATGACCTCGTAGTTAAAGCCCGGGCATGAGTCATAAAACCTAACCTAACCTATAAGATTTGTAAATAAAAATTCAATTTTGTTTTTATTTTTTACTTTATTGATAGTAAAAAATATTATTTATACGTATAATGACATTATTCTAATCCTTTTGCATACACAATATTTTTAATGATTATTAGAGTCGACAGTATCTTTCCAATGTAGAAGGAATTCGAGGTTCTGTCTTGTTAATGAAACTCAATGTTTGGCCAACGTTTCGAAAACTATTTATTTATTTCTTCTGGGCTTTATAATGACTTGAGTGAATGTGTGGAGTGATGTCCAGCTGCAGCTCTGTTTTTCCATATAGTTTAAGACCAGCATCTTTGTTCTATAAACAAGGCGGGCCTCCCCTGTTTCGGAACACAAACTGTTTGTCGGGTTAGTACAGAATGCTCCAGTCATTAGGTGAAGCCCAATCTTCAGTATAGTCAGTTGTTTGAATCTTGCTTATAAAATGTACTTAGCTCCCATTGTAAAATGGTCCTAGTTTTCGTCCGATTTCGGCC
This sequence comes from Aradus depressus, assembly GCA_963662175.1. NCBI lineage: Eukaryota > Metazoa > Arthropoda > Insecta > Hemiptera > Aradidae > Aradus > Aradus depressus. The sequence goes on along the minus strand of OY759214.1, from coordinate 13,653,141 downwards.
CAAATCTAATCAGATGTAAGTACATGTGACATCTTTCATTATTATCAAATTTTAAATTCATTGCTACAATAATGACATTACTCCATAATGACTTGGAAATTCCTGTTATATTCCCTCATCAAGTCCTCCGCTTCAAGTTCCACTCTAACCTTTCCTCCCATATCAATCCAGTTGCTTGACTCTTGTCCCATCCAAATAATCCCCCCTCCGAAGACGGAGACCTGCAACTGCAATATAGAAAAAAATATTTAGAGTTCCGGTGGTGACCAGCTTGTCCCCTCATGTAATCCTCTCATCTTCAGCTTTCTTTTCCTTTTTGGTGTGCCTCCACTGCTAGACAGTACACAGGCCAGGCGGGAAGGATGACAGAGAATCAGGGGTATTTCGAGACGAAGGGCTTCTTATGTTTATTTTATTTTGTTCTTTATAATTGTTTCTCTTTATTATTATTATTATTTAAATTTAATATTTTTATTTCACTTTGTTTTGTATATATTATATTGTTTTGTACATAGACCATTATTATTTTTATAATATATTTTATTTATTCATTGTTTTGTACATTGACCATTATGTTATCGATGTATATACTTTTCTTATTCCTTTCTATTAACTATTACCTAAAGAATTTATATTTTACTCTTATTTTTTAAATTGTTTCAAACCAAATTTACTTGTATATAATCGATTGTAAATATTCAAAATAAAGAAATTACAAAAAAAAAAATTGATGTAATCGTTTCTGCGTTAAAGCGCTGAAAGTTCCAATCACATACCCACAGGCAAAACTGGTCGAAACGTATTGAGGGGATCTTGAAACATATAAATCCGTTGAAAACCTGATCTCGGATTTTCGTACGTTTATAGTACTTCCTTATACTGAAGGTATAAGAAAGTAAAAATATTAATAGAGAATACAGAATAAAGGTATTTCTATTGATAAGTGCATTAACGAAAGAATTTTTTTTTTCAATGAAATAATTTGGCTATTGAGTTATGACACCGTTATAAATCTTTTGAAGCTTGGTGCGCTAATTAATTCTCTGCTTGAGTTTACACAACTGCAGAAAACAATGAGTAATGTTAATAATGCAAGAAATGGTGCCAGGTGTGTGGTGCATAAAAGCTAGGAGTGCAATTGTGCGAGTTGCATTCACTGAGGTGAGTGAGAGGTGCAAGCAAGCTGTTAGGGTAGACAGTGGGCTATGGGCTATGAATCTCGACCCAGTTGAATCAATTGTTCCTCCCTTTATTGCATATACCCTCCGACCCTTTTACTGCTCAGAGCCAGACCACAATAAACCCACCCCATTTGATCGGTACGACCCGTTCTGTCCCCAAGGAGTAAGGGCTTTTACAACGTGCATCTAGTGCAATTACACTGCTCCACGTTTGATGTATACCTTGCTGTAATAGTGAAATAAAATTGTTTTATAGAGCAGGAGTAGTGAACTCTTCTTATTTAAAAGGAAGAACAATCCGAATTGTTCGTGCGGCAGAGCCGAGACTGCAGAGCATGTGGTTCTCGAATGTGCACTGTGGGGGGAGTTGATATGCGGGACAGGATCGTACATGGGACTCGCTGGTGACTGAGACCGGCTACCCAGTGTTCACCCGATTTTTGGCCTCCTGGCGGAGAAAGAAGAAAGCACTCTAATTCTGCGCCGCACCGTAGTACAGCCAGCCAGAGCTCAACCTTCATCACGAGCTCTCTTCTTGGTCAAGAGGCGCCGAGAAAGCTCAGGATAAAGGTTGAGCTCTGGCTTCCTGTTCTATACAACCGTTCTATGATAGACCCTCCCAGGTAAAAAGGTGTCTGAGTCTCCCGAACAAACTGGCACAATACTATACAAGATTGGCATAGACAGACGAAAGGATGTTTAGATAGCTTCCTGTTCTATACAACCGTTCTATGATAGACCCTCCCAGGTAAAGAGGTGTCTGAGTCTTCCGAATAAACTGGCACAATACTATACAAGATTGGCATAGACAGACAAAAGGATGTTTAGATAGCTTCCTGTTCTATACAACCGTTCTATGATAGACCCTCTCAGGTAAAGAGGTGTCTGAGTCTCCCGAACAAACTGGCACAATACTATACAAGATTGGCATAGACAGACGAATGGATGTTTAGATAGCTTCCTGTTCTATACAACCGACTATGCTCCCGTTATGACTACTAAATAGATCCGTTTACAGAACACAAACAGATACTCGTATTATACAATTGACCTTCGCAACCTCACCACAACAACGCCTCTTCAATATTTTATCAACAATTACCTTTTATTTTAAAAAATGTAAATTAATATGTTCACAACGTGAACAACTGTAAAAAAATGTCCTGGGTGAATCACCGCAAATGTACTTCCACTGCACGAATTAATCAATTACGTTTTCGCTCTCCCTCCAAAATCAACGGAATGTTTTGGCTAAAAACAGTTGGTTATTTATAATTGATTTACAAAGGAGCTTCTGAATCATACTAAATTTTATTTCGATACTTTCATTACATCGGTAGTTATTAGGGTCTCTTGTCAATATGTTTATTCTATCGGGAGTTATCGTTATCATGGACACACCCACACTAACAGAGAGAAAGTTTTGGATTTTTATCTCGATATAATATATCGAATCGAAATGTTTATTCCATCGAGTTATTGGGGTTTTCGGAGTTAAGCCCCTTCCTTTTTGTGGTGTTTTATGTTACCTTCAGATAAACCAAGAAACGTATTCTTTTAGTTCGAGTGTCTATCTGTCCATTTTCCCATAGCCGAAAACATCCAAGTAGAGGTTTCAAATTCAACAAGCCTCAAGTATATTCAGAAAGTTATGGTGTTGTCGAAATACTCAAAGGAATCTAGGTTTAATTTTTCAAAATTTCCAATATAATCACTTTAAATCCTAATATCGTCGTCTGTTTATTCACAAGACTATTTTAATTAATCCAGAAATTAGAATTAAAATAATATGACATAAATAGGTGTTAGAGACACTAATAAATAATAGTGGGATAGGTCTCTGGGAAGTGGAAATCCGATTAATTATAATCCATAATTAATTGCTCTATAAATTAATAACCTAATGAACTCGCTCATTAATAAACAATATGATTCATACGGAGCGTTCCTTTGTAAATCTGTATTACTTTCCCTTTCACATTTTAATGAGTTCTTGAAGCAAACTGATTATATAAGTGCAAAGTGTATAATATATAACTATATTATGTTAATAAAAGTCGTCAGTGAATGTATCGACATGAAATTGTATATTAAAATTCAAAACTCTATAAGGCCGACACCTATTAATTTTCTGCGAAATCGGTAGAAGGGAAGAGAAATTTAGTATGAGGATTCAGAAGGCTCTATGTAAGTCAAATATTGAGTTTTTGTGCAAACAGTCGATTTACTCTGGAGGGAGAGCGAAACTTAATTACCTTTTCTCTGATACCTCTTTTCCCATCAACCGATTTCGCGGAAAATTAATAGGTGTCCTATAGAGTTTTAAATGTTATCAATACAATTTCATGTCAATACATTGGCAGTTATTAAAGTTTTTTTAACCCATCCCCTAACCCTGCCCTCCCCTTTGGTCGATTTGGCTGAAAATCAGTAGGGATGTCCTTACAGAGTTCTGGACACCCATATAAAATTTCATGTCAATGCATTCGTTACAACGGCACTTTTTTTGTGAAGCCTCCCCTCTAATCTTCGCCTTCCCTTCAGACGATTTGGCTGTAAATCAAGAGGTGAGTTCATATATATTAATATACAGTTTGCTAAACAATTTTGTTGTGAAAGCGAGCAAGCATGAAAGTGTTGTAAACACTGTCTTCAAATGCATATTATGTTAATATTGAAGGACGTTCATATTTTGAGTCTACTTGTTACTTAATAAATAATCGACACTACAATGAGTAACTCTTTATTCACGATTTCCCAGTAAAATGACCCGGTCTAAAGTAAAATTTGACAAACCCAAAACGTGAGGAGAAAACACACAACTGCAGGTTTCTTTTTTTCTGGAATTTCCTTCAATTCTTTCAAATTTTTTGACACCTTCAGGTCCCTTCTTCGGAACACAACCTGTGCTCACTGTGATAAAATTGTATAATCATTTCTATCAGGAGCTATTAAATCCACAGACTCACACATATACAGGATTTTGTTTTTTCATTTTTTGAATCAGGTCATCGGAAAATGTTAAATTTTAGTGAAAACTCGACATTGAATTTCTGACCGATTACATAAGTTCCCCGATACTTCATACAGCCGGGGAAGTAAAGAGTTAGGAAGTTAGAAAGAATTTGTTGTTTGGGAGAGGGAATTGTGGAGCCAACACTCACTTTCCTAGTTAGGAAGTTAGGAAACTGTGCCTTACAAACTTCATACTCTCACCCCTCCTCCTCATCACTCCCACCCCTTCAAAATTTCCATGAAGTCTGATTACCCCTTTAAAAAAAATAAAAATAAATACATTTCCCTTCTGGACTCTTTAAATAAGATTAAATCTATAAAAAAAAGTGTTGATATAAATATTAAAATAAAAAATGTGTGTAACTTAGATAAATTTAAAAGAAAAATCAGTCTAGACTAAGTTAGTTATGGTGTCCCATGCCCGGGCTTTAAATACGAGGTCATATCGCCAACAATCAGACAGCTCTTTCGTCACTGGTGGACATGAGTCCGACTCCACTATGGGAATCCTAAATTTTTCCTACCTAGGTTTATTTACCTAGGATATGGCGTCTTTAACGAGTGTATCTGACACAGGCTCGGGACCATCGCTTAACGTCCCATCCGAAGGACGGTATACTCAAATATTTTTCTCTTCCCAGTTAAAAGATTAAAGGGCGTCGGCCGAGTTTCGCTATCTTGAGTGATACGTTATTTGAAAAAGTGGGCAAAGTGTGTATGACTCCCACAGTAGAATCAGGCTCACGTCCATCAGAGCGACGAAAGAGCGCACGGGTAGTAGATGATATGACCTTTCAGTTGAAGCCCGGGCATGAGTGACAACCCCCAACCCACAAAACTGCCTCTGTCCAAGTCACTCTATCCACTGTTGAGTGGTTTTTGAACTACCAAGGCCCCATTTGATTCTATCTATTCCGCCCGTCTTAGGTAAGTAGCCAATCATGCTAAAGAGTCATCACCATAAATGTCTGTTCCAAAGTCCAATTAAATAACAACCAATAACATTCTCTGAATATTTATTGGGTTCAGATCAATGTTGTCCACACCATGCTCTTTCATCACTGGTGGACATGAGTCCGACTCTACTGTGGGAATCCGTTTTCATCAATGGTGGCTCCAACGTGTAGCAGCAACCCTCTACCAAACCTCCAATATTTTTTCAAATTATTGATATTAATTTATCTGAACAGTTAAAGTCTGAGAACTATTAAAATTGTTAAATATATCCAGCGTGATTTTTGTCGTTTATATTATTTCTAAGAAAGCCAAGAAATGCCTAGGAAACGCAAGAGAGATATTATGGAAACAATTCAAAGTTCCCCGGGCAACGCTGGGTAATACTGCTAGTATAGAATATAGGTGGGCTTTATGGTACCGTTTCCAAATATTTTCTGAAAATCACATTAAGACAGCAATGTTGGTGGATAGCTATTAACCAATAACGATGATAGTAACCGTAATTTAGATAGTCATTTTAACTCATGCCCGGGCTTCAACTACGAGGGACAATGTGCTCAAGGTTTTTTTTTCTTCCCCAGTCCCCAATACCTGTCATTCGACATCATTCAACATCGCCTAAGATCCCATCCGAAGGACGACGTGCTCACGTTTTTTATTTCCTTTTTCAGTTAAAACACTTAAGATCCTCGGCTAGATTTCGAATTCGCGATCTTGAGCTCTTAAGACACTACATGTAAAGATAAAATAAATATTCTGGTTGGATCTAACTAAAATTGACAAGAAAGAAATATTGAACTATATAGAATAAAGGTGGGCTTAGTGGTACCGTTTTCACATATTTTCTTAAAAACACATTAGGGCAGCAATGTTGGTAGATAGGCAGCAACCAGAAACGATGATAGTCAACTATAGACAGATTTAGATATATTGGGAGTGTTGTTGTGTACACCTAGGGACCTAAGCACCGAATGCTCTAATCCCTTCCCGGTTAGTTCTACAGCGGGAGACCGAAATTTGGCTATCCAGGTTTAGTTACATAAGATTCGAGGAATAACGAGTACCTGGCATTCGAAAACGCTCGGGACCACCGCTTTCCCATCCGAAGAACTGCGTGCTCAAGGTTTTTTCCCCTCCCAGATAGAACAGAGCCTCGGTCGGGATTTTAAAGATTTTAAGACAATTTTCGGCATGTAGCACCCAAACCGGGGGCGGCCTTTTGAAAAATGTACATAAAATGGGTCTTTTTGTATTCTTTACTAGTTGAAAAGATTTTTGATTAAGTCGTAAATAAACGTGGTATCTAGTAAATTGTATTTAGGCCCCGAAGTAAAATGGTATCAACAATACAAGATGTAAGAAGTGTTTAGGAGTGAAACAAATGGATAGTGTGTGAGCTGGTTCTCTTCTCTGACCCCTATCTTCGGTGCTCCTGCCGCCCCGACCAAATACACAAGTTCAAAGGAAGTATTAATAGTGGTCTGTCTTTGTGTACTGGCCCTTCACACTTGGTGCCTATCAGTGTCACCCCGCGGGGGTACTGGCAGACCCAAAGAGAAGTGCGGCAACAACACAACTTGGTCGCCAGCTCACCCATTGTATTACCTGGACAATTAGAGTAATGAGTAATAAATCACCGGCTATGTACTGTGATAATAACTTGTTTGCTACCACATTTCCTGTAGAAATTTGATCTCTTTTGTTTATTTAAATTTTGATTTCTACAGTAGTTTGCCGAAAATTGCCCTAAAAAAATATTATCAATAATTTAAGACGTGCAATTTTTAAGAAAGTACACGTATACAACGAAAAAAATTCAATTAAACAAACTTTACACTTGGATTCACAAAGAGATACCAATTTTTAATAATTTTAAATAATATTAATTTCTAATCCAAAGGTTTTTTTTAAATGATACTACTGGGACAACAGGGAAGATGAATAGGATAGAATTTGAAGAGGACAAATAATTGGGTTATTATCTATATTTACATATTTAAATTTTAAAAAAACTTAACATTTGAACAAACAAAACAAAAATTTACAATGGCACAAAAACATTAAATTAATACTTAAAAAACTATTTCTTTTTTTTTTATTTGGGCATATTGAAAAATATATATTATTAATTGTACCTTCTCGACGCCTCTACCACAAAAACCAGACCCCGTCAACTCTTCACCCTTTAATTCCACCCCAGTCAACTTTCATCTAATTGTTCAACTTCATTTTTTTATTTAAAACATATCAAAACCACATGCACCGTTTTAGAGCTAGCTCACGACTTCATTACATTCAACACTATTTCACAGCTGTTTTTTATATGTTTTCTTGTTTTGTTTCTCAAACACCTTGATATATATTATATTATAATAAAAAAAATTACCTCTTTTCATTAAAATATTCATTAAAAAAATGTTCCGTAGTGTACATCACATTTGCCTTTTCCTTCTTTTTAAAAAAAAATGTTTGTTCACAAAATTTTTTTTTTTTTTTTTTTATATAAGTTCTTTCAGATTTAATTTCTTCCTACACACAGGTTGATTAGCTTCTTCCTCGAATCCACATAAGCTTCCTCCTTCAATACACAGATGGATTAACGTCTTCCTCCAATACACAGGTAGATTAGCTTCCTCCTCAAACGCACATGTTGGCTGGCTCCTTGGTGTCTTCAACTCATTGCTCAACGATGTATCGAAGTCTCTCTCTCACTTACACTCACTGATTTATTTTTATTTTTTATATGCCCAATTCGACGCTCTTTTTATACATATATGCCCATTTTTTTTTTTTTTTTTATTACTATTTACAATTATTAAACTTATATATATACGTACTTAATTTCTAATAAACAAAAACAAATATTAATCTAAAAATTTACAATTAATCCTTAACCTAAAGAAAATGTTAACTTAAATTTATAAAAATTGGAACTAATTGAACATAAAAAAAAATATAATACTAAATTTTTACATATTTACAGGATCAGCCATAGTCATGAAATCAAGTTTGGAAATAATCAAGTTGCATATAGATTTAAGAAATTGCCAATGAATTTTACTTTCCGCCTTTACCATCAATATAACATTTGTATGTATTCAAAATAATTATATAAAAAGATTTTATATAAAAAATTTACTTGAAATAAAAATTAAATAAATCCTTTTTTATTTACTTCATCACACTTCCAAAATATTACTTAACAATCAAAATTAGGCCTCACGCCGGGTAATAAGGAATACAAATTTAATTTATTTAATATATATATAGTACTTGTCTTTTGAGGTATTAAATTCTTTGAGACGTCCTTCATACTTCCTAACTAAAAAAAATGTATCTCACATATATTTTTACTTCAACTTCCTTCTCTACTAATAACTCCCTAATAATAATAACTTCATCGTTGACGTAGCAAAAATACGGTTCCTCCTATCTCAGGTAGGCAACCAACACTACATCATAAATCTCCTATATATATCGCTAGTTCTTTCTAGTCGACACAAAAAAAATCATCTCCCACAGATCAAAAAAATATATATCTCTAATTAATCACTAGCTCTTACTAGAATTAAAAATAATATCTCCCAAAACAAATCTATATAATCCCGACGTCTAAAAGAATGTCATCAGCAATTTAATTTCAAATTTCTCTAATTAATATTACCCTTCGTTTGTTCCTATTCCTAAAGTTATATAATGTGCTCCTACAACTCTTCTCATCTACTCTCTCTATTAAACAAATTTACGTAGAAAAACATGTTACTCAGAATAATAAATGAAATTGTCTAAATAATAGAATTTATAATAACAAAAATTTACTAACCTATGCATACATACAATTTATATAATATATTATCCTTTCAAGGCTTCTATACATTTTCGTTCGTCTTTCTAATTTATAATATTATTATGATTTAGTCACGTCCGGTATCCTAGCTGAACAGTTCCGAAACAGAAAATCTGTCCCCTTGACTCGGCCTCAGGAAGTTCGTCATGTCTCCAAAGAGATCTAGGCATCTCTCAGCCTGCTGATTTTATCTTTCTAACATTTGTAATAAAAAATATAATAAAAAAATCTATCTTCTTCCATATTATGTTCGTTAAAAAAAATCAGTTGTATGTATATGTTTTAATTTTCAATAATATCATTATTAACATGTAAGTCTCAAATAAATAATTTGTATATGTTAAATTTGGATGACTAATCCCTAAATATAATCTTAGATTAATTTTTATACTGATCCTAATATCTAATCTAATCCTAAAAAAAAATGTAAATCCTAATTAATTTAAACGCAGAACTATACCAAAATTCATCCATACTCTTCATATACCAAAATTCTCTCATCCAAAAATAAATTTATCATCCATACTATTATATTAGTCCAATGTCACTTCGTCATATTTTAAATTAATCCTAATTCTGTCATGTTAGTCTGTCAGTCATTTCCTCAAACTCATCCGAGTTGCAAAAAAAAATAGGTTCACTATAAAAAGTGGCTAATGCAATTATATTGCAAAGCCCAAATTTAATTTTATCTTTTTCCGGATGCCCCGGCGAATTATGTCTTTAAAAATCCCCTCCCCCTTCTCTAAATATTTGTTCAGTGTTAATTTTGTCCTTAATACCTGTTTGAATGCTTTTACTCTCTTTTTAAAATTGTTCTTATATCTTTTATTAGCCTCCTTTCTATTTCCAGTTTGTCTGTAAGTTTGAACTATATTTTCTTTAAAATTAAAATTTGTCTTTCGTTTGTTGTCCTCAGTCTGTTCGTTTGTTTTGTCTAATAACATCAAAATGTTCCTTTCACTCTGTCCATCCACATCAATATTAATCATATTTTCTTGAATTTCACTTAATTCTAATTTTTCTACATTTTGACTCTCTTCCTCCACATCTTTCTCTAAAATTTGGGTCTGTTCCTCCCCACTGTTATTCTCTGTTCCTTCTACCTCATCAACTTGTGACTGACTGTCAATAATAAGAACCTCTTTTTCTACTTCAGAATTCCCTTCATCCAACTTGTTAATTTTTTGAATAAAGTGCTTTTCTAAGTTTTCTCCTGCTTTATTTATCCTACTTTCAACTCTTTCATTTTCTATTTGAATTTTCTCTAATTGGTTCATCAAATTGTCCACCTTTTTATCTAATCTCGCTTCCAAATTTTTAATGTCGCCTCTTAAATTTGTCTCTAATTTTCCTAATTTGTCCCCCATTTCCCTTTTTAAATTTGTCTCTAAATTTCCTAATTTATTACTTTGCTCTTCCATTTTTTGATTCATATCCCCCATTTCCCTTTTTAAATTTTTCTCTAAATTTCCTAATTTATTACTTTGCTCTTCCATTTTTTGATTCATATCCCCCCTTAAATTTCCCATATCCCCAGTTAACTTTGTCAACACAACACGGAGCCATTCCATATCAGGAGCAGCAATGCCCTCTTTTTCTTTATCTTTATTTACCCCCTCCCCTTGTGACTCCTCACCTGTACCCTGCATGGACTCCATTGCGGCTGGAGTCTCCCTTTCTCTATCTTCCGATAACTCCATATCGGATCTTTCCTCCGAACTTGACCCTTCCTCTCTACTTTCCTCCTCTAATCTCGCTTGTCCTCTGGTAATTGGCATTTTCTTACTTTACTTAATATATAATTACTAAACAAAAACAATGTTATATAAAATAGTAACCTTCTTTTGAAGTTGGCAAAAAAAAATTATTTCTCAAAATTAAATGTAACCCTTATTTGTCTCTATTCTATCCTTTTCATCTTTTTCAACCTGTTTCCCTACTTTAATTAATATAAAAAAATTCTCCCATCAAGGTTTTGCCAAAATATGATGGGGCTTTGTGGCGAAAATCGTCCACACAAGGGATATGCCAAAAATGTGATAACAACTTATTTTGCTACCACATTTCCTGTAGAAATTTGATCTCTTTTGTTTATTTAAATTTTGATTTCTACAGTAGTTTGCCGAAAATTGCCCTAAAAAAATATTATCAATAATTTAAGACGTGCAATTTTTAAGAAAGTACACGTATACAACGAAAAAAATTCAATTAAACAAACTTTACACTTGGATTCACAAAGAGATACCAATTTTTAATAATTTTAAATAATATTAATTTCTAATCCAAAGGTTTTTTTTAAATGATACTACTGGGACAACAGGGAAGATGAATAGGATAGAATTTGAAGAGGACAAATAATTGGGTTATTATCTATATTTACATATTTAAATTTTAAAAATACTTAACATTTGAACAAACAAAACAAAAATTTACAATGGCACAAAAACATTAAATTAATACTTAAAAAACTATTTCTTTTTTTTTTATTTGGGCATATTGAAAAATATATATTATTAATTGTACCTTCTCGACGCCTCTACCACAAAAACCAGACCCCGTCAACTCTTCACACTTTAATTCCACCCCAGTCAACTTTCATCTAATTGTTCAACTTCATTTTTTTATTTAAAACATATCAAAACCACATGCACCGTTTTAGAGCTAGCTCACGACTTCATTACATTCAACACTATTTCACAGCTGTTTTTTATATGTTTTCTTGTTTTGTTTCTCAAACACCTTGATATATATTATATTATAATAAAAAAAAATTACCTCTTTTCATTAAAATATTCATTAAAAAAATGTTCCGTAGTGTACATCACAGTACTTCCCCAGCACAAATTAATCAATTAAGGTTTCGCTCTCCCTCCATAACCAATCGACCGTTAGAAATAAAAATCAATATTTACATAGGGGCCTCTGAATTATCACAATATATTTTACTAGGTGTGTTCAAAAAGTTACAAGAATTTTGTAATTTCGCGGTTTGTATTAGTCAGATTTTTTCGTTGTTGTGTTGGTAAACATGTCTGAAAAGTATGTGTACATTGTAAGCCAAACCGCATGTTTAGTCTGCTGTCAGCGTTCAAAGAGGTTATATGTGTTATGGTACGATCGGCGATTACACAAAATGGATCAGAGAATTTGCATTAAATTTTGCTATAAGAATGGAATAAAGTGCAGCAAAGAAGAAATGTTAAATATTGATTTTGGTGAGTCTGCTACAAGTGCGGTCGAATGTGAAGGTCATGCTCACTGTGTTTTTCGATTTTAACGGCATTGTGCACCATGAGTTCTTGCCACAAGGTCAAACGATCAATAAGGAGTACTACCTACAAGTGCAACGACGTTTGCATGAAGCAATCCGAAAAAAACATCCGGATTTGTGGCGAAACAATTCATGGCTTTTATGTTCATACAGGAACAGACTAGCTGCAGTGCCTAACGTTCCTAGGTATTTACTAGCTGGGTGACTACCGTTGCTCTGCACATAGCACCTAGGTGACCATTGTCGCACGTCAAATATTAGCTGTGGTCACCAGCGCCTCTATCAACTAACTTGGGCGTCCGCCGTTTCAAGCCACATACTAGGTGGGTTGCCAAGCGCGTTGCTCAGCACATACTAGGTGGGCTCCACAGTTGCTTCGCAATTATTAGCCACCGCTGCTCGGCCTTAAATTTGTTTTCATACAAAACCAATAAACATTGCCTTTTTCCGGGATTTCATTATAATATAACTTTGAATTTTTGAATATTTTTCTTACTTTTGAACTCTCATGCGATTCTTATACATTTCTTCGACAGTACATTCATGTAATTTTTAATTATTCACATGGAATTAGACATATTATGTCTAATTCCATGTGAATAATTAAAAATTACATGAATGTACTGTCGAAGAAATGTCTAAGAAGACATGAGAGATATTCAAAAGTAAGAAAAATATTCAAAAATTCAAAGTTCCTCGGGCAACGCCGGGTAATACTACTAGCTTAACAAATAATTAATATATAAAATAATCCCTCTTATTTATCCGACGGACTTAATTTGACGGTATTGGTTGTAGGTCGGAACCTACATTACATGGGATAAAAAATTCGTCAAGTTAAGTCCGTCGGATAAATTCAGCGTTTTTTTTGCCTTATGTACGATGCATATTAGCCATGTCTCTTATAAAGATGTTATCTAGTTATTTACGACATCAATGGTCCCGAGAGGGAGTTCTATCTAAAAAATAAACTCCCGGACGGGATTCGAACCCGCAAACCATGGTAGTCGCAGACCATGGGACCAAAACCCTAAGCTCTGGGTTGGATAAGAGGGATTATTTTATATATTAATTATTTGTTAAACTAGCAGTATTACCCGGCGTTGCCCGAGGAACTTTGAATTTTTGAATATCTCTCTTATCCGGAGATTAGTCAGATAAACGAGATTTGACAGTATTTTTTCTCCCTATTTCATGGTAAGTGGTTTCAATAGGGTTTTTATGCTGGGATGGCGTGTTTAGAAAACCTTTGAGTTCTTCATTGACGCACTGTGAGATCTCATTGGGGTTCCTATAAAGTCGAGGGCTTCGTTCTGTCTTCTATATCAGATAGGAGGAGTGAAAAATCCATTCCCATCAGCTCATTTTCTAAAAGCTTCGTACACCTTAATTTATTTATAATCCTTCTGTTAATAGTTAAATTTTTATTGTTATATTTATTAAAGATTACTGTTTTCATAGAAACCCAATGTTTGTTGTGAAAAGTAACCTTGAGCATGTCGTCCTTCGGACTGGACTATAAGTGATGGAGAAGAACTTGTTAGACGTCAGGTACTCGTCAAATACCCTTAGTCAAGGTAACTGGGAAGGGTAAAAACCTTGAGCACGCTGTCCCTCGTAGTTGAAGCCCGGGCATGAGTCAAAATAACTATCTAAATTACTGTTACTATCATCATTATTGGTTAATAGCTATCCACCAATATTGCTGCCTTAATGTGATTTTCAGAAAATATTTGGAAACGGTACAACAAAGCCCACCTATATTCTATACTAGCAGTATTACCCAGCGTTGCCCAGGGAACATTGAATTTTTCCCATAATATCTCTCTTGCGATTCCGAGACATTTCTTGGCTTTCTCAGAAATAATAATTAGTAGTGACCAACCGAAGATTCGGTTTCGGCCGAAACTGAGACCGAGGCCGAAGATTCGGTTTCGGTTGCGGCTGAAAATCTTGTTTCGGTCGGTCACTAATAATTAGTAAAAAAATATAAACGACAAAAATTACGCTGGATATATTTAACAATTTTAATAGTTCTCAGACTTTAACTGTTCAGATAAATTAATATTAATAATTTGAGAAAATATTGGAGGTTTGGTAGAGGGTTGCTGCTACACGTTGGAGCCACCATTGATAAGGCTAAATTTACAGCAGATAAGATTACAGCAGAAATCATTGCCACTGTTGCACCAAGTTCAAACATTTATACAAGGCAGCCTCGCTGGTATAAGTATACTTCAGTAAAATTTATAAATATAGTTTATTTCACATACATAAAATATAAAGATAAAGTATATGAGCACACCGTCCTTCAGATGGGACGTTAAACAATGGTCCCGAGCATGTATGATGTCATGTACTATCCTAGGTGAATAAAACCAATTAGGCAAAATTTAAGACTCCCACAGTAGAGTTGGGCTCATGTCCACCAGGGCGACGAAAGAGCGCTTTGGTAGTAGGCGATATAACTTATAGTTAAAGCGCAGGCTTGAGTTCCAATAATTAACTATAACATAATAACAAATAGACTTATAAATATGTTAATTTATTAAGGAGATAATATATTATGCAGGATGTGTAGTAAACTTTTGGACTTAACTGGCTAAAACATCTTGCCCGGGCTTCAACTACGAGGTCATATCGTCTAATACCAGAGCGCTCTTTCGTCACTCTGGTGGACATGAGCCCGATTCTACTGTGGGAGTTCTAAATTTTGCCTATCCTAAATTCTTATTCACCTAGGGCAGGGGTTTTTAACGAGTACCTGTTATCGTACAGGCTAGGGACCATCGCTTAGCATTCCATCCGAAGGACGGCGTGCTTAAGTTTATTTTACCTCCCAGATAAAATAAACTAAAGGCGTCGGCGGGGTTTCGAACCCACGATCTTGAGCTCATAAAGCAAGCACGCATACCACTGAGCTACCGGCGCGCCTGTTTAGTATGTATATAAATCCTAATACTTACCTATATACTTCCCCTAATATATAATAATAATAACTCCTGAAAATATAGATCAATAAATAATATATTTGTTGTCATATTGTCACAAAAAATAATATAATGTTTTTATCCATTTCATAATTTCACTTTTAAATAACAAACTTAATCTACAAATGAATATGAATCGAAGCATTTCAACAACAAATTCGAAAACTCCCATCGACGCTGTATTCTCGCGGTATTTAGAGACACTACAATCACAGTTGTATATATCTTATTTTAGCTAACACAAACCTGTAATTTCATGTTTAAAAGAAATTGAAGAACAATAAATTTGAAAGTTTAATTCTTCATACTACTTTTCTTATTGTAACATTATAAAACTTTTAATCAAAATCAGTGCTTGACAGCAAATTTTTGAAACTAAAGCAGATGTTTACCCATCAATTCTCTTGAGTACCGCGACACTCACACATGACTTTCTTATATTTATCCTCAACTCCAGATCCTGAAATTATGTTTTATTCAAGAAAAATAAATCTTAGTTAAAACATATTAGAAGAGAAATATTAACTATTTGTAAGAACTGTTATAAAAATAGACAAAAGTTCGAGAGAGAGAGACCGATATTTATAGGCGCACAACATCTGAGATTATTAGCGCCTTTTCGTAAAATAAAATAGTATTTGTAAAAAAAAAGTAATTTTCTTTATTAAGATTCTGCTATGCATTGTTCAACTATTTATTTTCGTAATCAGCAACCCCCAAAAATATAAGGTGGCTAAATTTCACATTAAATTTCACATTGGACCATTATATGCCCCCGCGATGACAAACCGAATAAATGTGAGATAGTTCTGTTTCGATATCATTCCCTTCAGTTTTCGTCCCAGATAAGATACAATTAGTATGAGCTTCACCCTATCCTCCAGAGAACGACATCCTCCAATAGTTCGGGTTGTTCTTCATCCTGAAGTGTCTTTCCGTAGGATTAAGCGAAAATGTATCCAATGAGTCAAATAAAAATTATTATTCTGTTTTCTCCCTTCTTTATATAATTGATCATTGTCTTCATCATAGCCGACAGCTTCTCAACGATAATTTCTACCCTTCTTCCAGAAGGACGGATAGGACGATCAAAAACAACAAAAGATTTGCAACTCATCGGATAAAGCTAATGAAAGCAGGGGGGTGCTAAAGGAGACAAACAGACCAACTGGTCCTAGGAGGTACTTGCAGAGTTGGTGGCGCCTTTCTCACCAGCCCCCCTTCCTCAGAGAATCACCCCTCCGTCCCCACACCACCACATAAACAACAGAGGGGGGACTTCTCAAAAAGACCAGGGAATGGGATTAAATGTAAAGTGACTCAGTTTGCCAGCCTCCCTGCAGATTAGGGATCCGCGGAAAAACATCTTACTTTAAGGGGGCGTCGGTAGCTCAGAGGTGAGCTCAAGATCGCAGGTTCAAAACTCAGTCTTATCTGGGCGGTAAAAAGACCTTGAGCACGCCGTCCTTTGGGTGGGACTTTAAATGATGGTCCCGAGCTGCTCATGTCCACCAGAGCGATGAAAGAGCGCTCCAGTATCCAATGACCCCATGATTACCAATTATAATTGGTCCAATAATTATTGGAAGGTTATTTATGATTTAGTTCAATACTGTAACATGGATTTTACATTATGAAATAAAATTTAAAAAAATAACAAGTACGTTTATGATTATAAAATAGTAAATCTAATATTTTAAAAATTATTATGGAGTTAGTTATTGTGACTCATGCCCGGGCTTTTAACTTTGAGGTGATATCGCCTACGACCCAAGCGCTGTTTTGTCACTCTGGTGGACATGAGCTCGACTCTACTAAGAGACTCCTAAATGTTGCAAACCCTAAATTTTTATCCTAGGATAGGGTTCTAAGGAGTACCTGACATCATACAAGCTCGAGATCATCGCTTAACGTCCCATCTGAAGGACGGCAGGCTCAAGGTTTTTTCACCTCCTAGATAAAAATCTTAAGGTATTCGGCCGGGTTTCTTACCCGCGATCTTGAGATCAGTAGGCTAGCATTCATACCAGTAAGCTACCAACCCTCGAATTGTCACATATATTTTGCTGTAATATTAATTCTCGAGTTAAATAAAATTTATTATAAAAACATATATACAGAAAAAAAAGACTCCGATTAATCACCAGCTATGTACTTCCCCAGCCCGAATTAATCAATTAAGTTTCCGCTCTCCCTATAAAACCAATCGACCGTTTGGGCTAAAAAAACAACAATATTTGACTTACATAGGTGCTTCCGAATCATTGATTTTGAGTCAATACAATCATTACGTCTGCGGTTATTAGGGTTATTGAGTTTAGCCCTTCCACTGATCCCCACTTCTCTTCAGCCGATTCCACGGATAATTATCTTATATATTAATTATAATTAATAGGAGTAATTTGCATATGAAATGTTATGTCGGCACATTCATTACAAGGATAGTTATTATAATATTTGTGTTAAGCCTCCCCCTAATCCTCTTCTGCCCATAGACCGATTTGGCTGAAAATCAACAGGTGTCGCCCATATGGGATTCAGGGATGCACATATCTGGTCATAGGGAATAAATTGTAAACTCGTAACTTTTCAGGGCAGCACTTTTTTACTTTTACATTAATCGTGCAAATCCAGTTTTTGGAATAAATAAATTAGGTTTGCATCATTATTAATCATATACCTTCTAAATCTATAGGAGTGAATGAAAATGAATATTGTGAATCCTTTCTTGGATTTTCCCTTAGTTACCTAATCGTTCCCCATCACTTACCTAATTATTAACCATACTTTTTGAAATACTCGTGAATGATGCCTCTCTAAAGTTGATTTAACAGAAAACGCCCTCTTCACTTAGAATAGTCTGGCATAGTGAATAAATGGTTAAATGCAGTTATCTCATGAATGATTTCTCAAAGAAGTAGATTAAGTTGTTTTAACCGAGAACATACACAATCCGAGATACCAAGAAACCCACATATTTATGATTCCGAAAGTATTAGAGTCCTGAGCTCCCAACTTCTTCACAGTGCGCAGATGGCTTGGGAGATGATCATAGTACACTTAACTCTTTTTGGCCATTTTACGACTTAACAATTTATTCCATGTGATCATAGATAAACAATTTCGTGTTGATACATTTATTCTATGCGGAGTTGTTCGTGTTGCCGGACACACATTCAAAAAGTACTAATCAATGGCTCGGAAAAACATGAAATTCCGGTGAAAACTTAACTTCATGTTTCTGATTGTTTACATAACTTCCCCTATACTTCGTATTGCTGGGGAAGTAAAAAAAAAAAAAAAAGTAATTGCATCCTCTCTGCATATAAGTGTATATAGGGGCGCCGGTAGCTCAGTGGTATGCGTGCTTGACTTCTGAGCTCAAGGTCGTGGGTTCGTAGCCCGACCGAGGCCCTTAGTTTATTTTATCTGGGAGGTAAAATAAACTTAAGCACGCCGTCCTTCGGATGGGACGTTAAGCGATGGTCCCGAGCCTGTACGATGTCAGGTACTCGTTAAAGACCCCTACCCTAGATGAATAAAAAAATTTAGGGTAGGCAAAATTTAGGACTCCCACAGTAGAGTCGGGCTCATGTCCACCAGAGTGACGAAAGAGCGCTCTGGTAGTAGGCGATATGACCTCGTAGTTAAAGCCCGGGCATGAGTCATAAACCCTAACCCTAACCCTATAAGTGTATAAACCGGTTGCAACGCACCAATTGGAATACCGTGCAATGGGTAATTATTTCTCGTTCAATTTTTCCTACAAAAGGCTTGACTAATTCTTCCTTATGTAATTTTCGACAACTCTGCGAAATAAATATAAATTCACCTCCGCGAATAATTACTAATTTTGGTGATGTAATTGGAAGCGTCCAGTGTGACAAAATGACTAGTTTTGTCACACCACCCAACAATAAATTAAGAAAGTGTTTCAGTCAAATATGTAAGAGGCAAGTCTGTAACAAAATTGATAGCAATTCATAAAAAAATAAATTGATTTTTCTTTCGAAAACTCCCATAAAAACTCATCAATAATATATTTCATAACGATAGAATTGATAAAGTTAAACTTGTTTTCCTGAGATTACATGATACAAACAGCTGACCTAACATCGTTGGGGAAGAAACTGGAATTTGGACGAACGTTATAAATTTCAAAATTAATCACATAGTAACATAATTAATTAACTATACTCAAATTTATTGCCTACTATACCGGTTGAAGTAGCTAGATAACAGAGTCCTACTAATGCTTTAGTATAGATAAGAACAAGAGGTCAAAGTAGCTTTAAAATAAATATTCAGTGGAAAGGTGGTACAAAATGGTGAAATACATAAAGAAAATATATTCAAATAAAATAAGGGTAATAATTTTGCAAAAATCCGATCAATTATAATTGAAAAATGTTGTATTTTGACTACAAACTTTAATTGTTTCGCTGTCCAAGACCTGTGAAATGGTAAACTCCTCAGCTGAGCAAAGTGTAATCGATTATATATATATATTTGAATTCTCCGGACTGTAATCGATTAATGTAATAGATCAAAACTTACCTAAATGTGTTATTTGCTTATACATATATATATATATATATATATATATATATATATAGGTTATATATATATATATATATATATATATAGGTTAGGTTTTATGACTCATGCCCGGGCTTTAACTACAAGGTCATATCAACATCGTACAGGCTCGGGACCATCGCTTAACGTCCCATCCGAAGGTTATATAAATTGCTTAAGTTTATTTTACCTCTAGGATAAAATAAACTAAGGGCCTCGGTCGGGTTTCGAACCCACGTGATGATGAAATATATATGATGTATTTTAGACACTTTAAAATTATAAATATATTAAAAACTCAATCATTATTATTTGTATAAAAACAGCTGTTAGGAGTGAAGTAACTTAATTAGTGAATAAATAAAAAAAATGGATTAGTCGCATTTTGTTTAAAAACGAAATGTGAACAAACAATGAATGAAGAACAAAAGACGACGATCGGCTGTTTTAAATAGTGTGAAACAGTCTAAGGAGAGATGTGGAGGTGGACAGTCTAGAGAGAGAGAGAGTTGTTTTATAGGGTTAAGGTGTAGTGAACCATGTAGGAAGTCGAGAAGATGTAGAAGTGAAGTAGATGCTCAATACATCCAGACCCAAATCGGTCCATATGGTCTATATGGGAACAATTTTACATATATACGAGTATTTATATACATACATATATATATCTGTGGTGGGCTGGTGCTTACACCTAGGGACCTAAGCACTCAGTGCTTTTATCCCTTCTCTATATACATACATAACAAGACAAACATATAATCCCATTTTTTTCTGATCGAGGATTACAAATAGGTTTTTGATGGTTATTATTTTTTGATAGATTTTCTAAATTGACTATAATTAGGATGATCAAAGTAAACATGGATGGAGATAGATAAGAAATTCGAAAGTCAGACGGAGATAATTAATGACGCAGATTTGTTTTTTGGTATTCTGGAAAGAAACTTTTTTTTTTTTTTTTTCTAAATGTCCAACTGTACACTTAAACGGGGTAACGTACTAACCCAGTGGTCGGCAAACCGCGGCTCGAGAGCCACACGCGGCTCTTTGGCCCCTTGAGCGCGCACGTACAGTGCGATTGAAACTTCGTGATGACTGGTTTCCTTATTTCTATTTTTACATACTTAGTTGGTGTTTATGTGTATTTATCTTTAGGCGAGTGCTCTGAAGCGACTTAATGAGAAAACATTTCCAGAAACATCGCGTATCGCAAGTCGTATCTTTGCATCCTGTTCTACAATGTATTATTTCCGAGCGCATGTCCTCTCAGGAAAGACTAGAATTGTAGTTAAAATCCGCACCCCTGCGGTATCAAGCTTTATTCAACGCTATAATTTAAATAAGACTTAAATCTTTAAGTAAAGTTTATTAAGTTAATTTTAGGTAGCGTTGTGGAGTAAAAGAAGATGTAGTGTCGAGGATTGAGAAAAGTATGTTGAGATGGCTTGGACATAGAGAGGATGAACGAAAGGAAATAGCCGAAATAAGTATACAAGACGAGTGTGGATGGCAGAGTTGGAAGGGGTCTACCTCAGCGAACGTACCTCAATCAGATTCAGGACGTTTTTAGCAAAGACCAGCTTAGGAGTACCCTAATTAAGTTAATAACAATGTACCTACCTATATATTTTAAGTTTAAAAAGTTTGGCTCTCAAAAGAAATTTCAATCGTACTGTTGACATTTGGCTCTGTTGACTAATGAGTTTGCCGACCGCTGTGTTAACCTATTGAGCTCAAGATCGCAGCCGAGACCCTTGGGTTTTTTTAAACATTGAGCACGCCATCCTTTGGATGGGACATTAAGCGATGGTCCCGAGTCGAGCTCATGTCCACCAGAGCGATGAAGAGCGCTCTGTTAGTCGGCGATATGAGCTCGTGAATAAAGCCCGGGCATGAGTCACAATAACTAACTGAAGTGTGGAAGTAACTGACTTATTTGATCAAATAAATAAGAAAAGCAGGACACAAAACGTGAAGGGAAACCACAGTTGTAAGCATCTTTCTCTCTGGAGGCCATTAGATACAATCCTGAGCAGCAAATGAGTTATCTTGTTTTATCACTCAATTAATTCGATAAATAAAATAATAATAGTTATAAAAAAATAAGGCAAAAATGTTAACAGGATTCTAGGAAGAGATGTTGTTAAATAAGGGAAAGTTGTTCAACAAGTTGACCAATTAGTTGAACGAGTACCTATCTAATCCAGTTTGGGGGCATGCCTCTCGCATGAGTGTAACTATGATAGGGACTTTACATCTGCACTTAATGAGGGAGCTTAGCTGATAAGGTGAATTGTCTAAATGTCAACTAACCCAAGTCCCTCGTAAGTAGACATATCACTGAGTTACTTCAAAAAGTCACTAAGCACATTATTTTATCTAGGAGCTTAGCTGAGCTTTCTGGTAAATTGAATTGTCTATTGCTGCTGATTATCAGGATCTTGGATTAACTGGATATCCGAGTTTCCATCTCGGGAGCAAAAACAAAATAATTCGGATTCATATATTTCAATCCGGATTTGGTTCATTTAATTATTTTATAGTTTTAAATAGAGGCGGTACAGACAATATTGACTGGCGGATTGGACAAGATTTAGCCCAGGGGTGGCCAACCCAAATGATCTGGAAATGCATTATAATCCCGCGGGCCACATATAAAATTATATATCCCCATATTAGATTTGGACCCACTACAAAAATTTTTTGGAGTGAAAATTTAAAACAGAATGAATTATTATTATTCATGCATGTAAACATAGATAATGATAATAATGAAATGATCGATTAATATTTAATTTATTTAGTTAGTGAGATATTTGTTTCTCAACTATTTCACTTAGCTTTTGCAAGTCGATTTCAATGTGTGTATTTGCACATGTTTTGTGCAAAAACATATTTTGTAAAATTGTGATGAATTTCGCGGGCCTTAAAATGATTCAAGGCGGGCCGCGGGTTGGCCACTCCTGGTTTAGCCTTTAATAATTGAACCCTTTATAACAAACTTTCAATTACATTTATTTATAATCAACAAAAAATATTGTTTTGTTTTAAATATATTAAACCATTTTTGAGGGCGCCATTAGCTCAGAGGTAGCATGCTTGTTAACTGAGCTCAAGATCACGGGTTTGAAGCCCGGCCGAAGCCTTAGTTTTTTAATGCCGTCCTTCCGATAGAAGTTAAGCGATGGTCCCGAGTCTGTACGATGTCAGGTACTCGTTGGTCCCTACCCTAAGTATTTAATCCTGTGTAGGCAACATTTAGAACAAAAGAGCGCTCTGTATGCGATATGACCTCTCGTTAAAACCCGGGCATTAGACACAATAACTAACTGAAACCATTTTGTTCTGTTTCGAGTTCTAAAATTAACAAAACTACCTCCACTTCAAAGTGCCTGCCTATCTTTTATCTGTCTTAAATTTCAAACAGCCGAGTAATTGTTTTGAGGATCAAATGTGATCGTGAAATATTTAGTTCAATTGCATTTTAGTTCCCCAGCCAGCCATACGAAGTTTCAAGGCGCTGTTATAACTGAAATTATTGCATAACTCATATTTGCGTCCTAAAACGAATATACCATGTTCCTTATATTTCGGCTTAGATATTTTGATAAGATTTATGTTCTAAAACTCAAACTATGCCAACATCAATGCTTCCTTTTTTTGAACAAATGATCCAATCAAATAGATTGTTGTCACATCTGAACACCAGATTGACGATTTAACAATGAATCTGACAGTATGAAGAATTTGAATGTCTTGTATCATTCATCCTTCGTTAGGTTCGATCATAATCAGAACTCGTGACCAGCCATCATAGAGACAGTCCACTTAGAATTATGAATGTTCAACGATACAAATGTATTAAATCAGAGGTATATCTCATAGTTAAGTTTGTATTAAATCATCGCCGCAGACAATAAACAATAAGTATCTATTTGTCAGAACTGTCGCCGCAGAGAGACGACTAATAAGTTAGTGCTGGAAAATATGAAAGGAATTGTAAATATGACCAGTCTCTTGCATACAGGAACTTGACCTTGTGTGATGGGAAACTTGGAATTTCTGACCCCACAATGCAAAAATTAAAAACAAACTCGTCGTTGAATCACCGGTACGGTACTCCCCCAGCACGAATTAATCAACTAAGTTTTATCTCTCCCTCTAACATCAATCGACCGTACTACTGAACTTGGTTATAGTAGCAGACAGACAGGAGATTATTTCCACAAGATATATGAAGTATAAGAGAAGTTATGTAAAAATCAGAAATTCAATCTTAAAATTTTACCGGAATTTCGTATTTTCGAAATTATAGTTTAGGGCAGACATACAGATGAATTGGCGAGAATCCTAAAAGGAACCGTGAGGGCTTTGGTAAGATGATCACACCATGGTTGCGGGTTCGCTTCCCGCAATGGATGTTGTGTAATATGACTGGTATAGGTTAGGTTTTATGACTCATGCCCGGGCTTTACTACGAGGTCATATCGCCTACTACCAGAGCGCTCTGGTGGACATAAGCCCGACTCTACTGTGGGAGTCCTAAATTTTACCTACCCTAAATTTTTATTCACCTGGGCAGGGGTCTCTAGGACGACATGCTCAAGTGTATTTTACCTCCCAGATAAAATAAACTAAGGGCCTCGGTCGGGTTACGAACCCACGATCTTGAGCTCAGACGACAAGCACGCATACCACTGAGCTACCGGCGCTCTGGTATATAACCAACCACAAGAGTCACCATCAATGTACTTCCCCATCAAGAATTAATCAATTAAATTTTCGCTCTCCCTCCAAAACCATTTGCTAGAAATCAATAGTTGACTTAAATAGTGGCTTCTGTATCCTCATACTAAATTTTGGGTTGATGCATTCATTACATCGGCATTATTAGGGTGTTGTGTCGAGCCTCCTTCTCTAATCCCCCCTTACCCTTTGGCCGATTTCTCGGAAAATTAATAGGTGTTTTCCATAAAGGGTTTTGAATTTAAATATAAAATTTCATGTTGATACATTCATTAGGTACATCGGCAGTTATAACTCACACACAAGGACACTCAGACAGACAACATATATTGGTCGGAAAATATGAAATTCCGGCGAAAAGTCAACATCGAATTTCTGACAGATTCATAACTTCTCCTATACTTCCTATAGCTGGGGGGAAAAAAAATGTTGTATTTAATACAATAAATAAATAAACAGATAGAGAGAGTTAACTGAAATATTGAGTTTTTCTTCTAAGGACTTACACAACCCGCCCACTCAAGTTCACACCTGCCGTAGACACAAACGTCACAACACAATCCAAGTTACGTCTGTCTGTGAGGTCTTTTTTTAGTAAATACTCAGTCAGAACTGACAGAGAACTTACTCAAGAAGACAAAATTATGAGGTTGGCGGGCCCAGTTGGACAGGATCCAAATCAAGGTCATTATACTTATTTATTTAATTTTAACATATTACAGAATTTAAAAACAAAAAGGAATTAATTTAAAAAATAGCGTATTACTAAAAAAAAGTTTTCGCTCTCCCTCTGAAACTAATTTCGTTTGATATATACATAAATTAGGGTTTTTTAGAGGTTTAATTTAATTGAATGTTCAGTTATCACCAATTCATTAATAAATTGATTCAATTAAAAGATCAGAAAATCACCTGTTGATAAATGAAACTGACTTGAAACCGTGGATTAAGTTTTAGCAGATGAATTAAGCTTATTCCCAATTCTGGACCAGCACTCAGAGGCTTAGGAGCTTGATTGCATTTCGAAATATAATTTAATACAATTATGGTTCAGACTATCCTGAAATATTTAAATAAAATTTAACATACTTAACTTGAGTAAATAAATATTTCGCTATCCTTTCAAAGTCAATTAATAATTAAGTCAATTATTG
The DNA here is from genome assembly GCA_963662175.1 of Aradus depressus. Taxonomy (NCBI): domain Eukaryota; kingdom Metazoa; phylum Arthropoda; class Insecta; order Hemiptera; family Aradidae; genus Aradus; species Aradus depressus. The sequence goes on along the minus strand of OY759214.1, from coordinate 13,627,399 downwards.
ACCGTTTGGGCTAAAACACAATATTTGACTTACATAGTAGCTTCTGAATCCTTATAATAAATTTTAATATAAACAACAAATTCGAAAACTACCACAGTTGTATATATCTTATTTTAGCTATCACAAACCTATAATTTCATGTATAAATGAAATTGAAGAACAATAAATTTGAAAGTCTAATTCCTCATACTACTTTTGTTATTGTATCATTATAAAACAAATTTTAATCAAAATCAGTGCACGACGGCAAGTTTTTGAAACTAAAGCAGATGTTTACACATCAATTCGTGAGTACCGCGACACTCACACATTTGCTTTTTTTTTTCTAGTTCAGCTGATATTGGACAACGAAATCCCGATATATTCGGTATAGATATTGAGCCAGCGTTGCCTGGTTAGTAACAGTTGCCAGGACCTCTTGAACTGTATATGTGGCAACCATTCCCGGGAACTCCCCTCATCCGCCCTGACCATGATATCATCAGTAGCGAGTAGCCAATTGTCTCATGACCTAGCCCAATCATCTGATTCATCATTTCCTTCCATTGCAACCTTATCATCATCTCTTCGTCACTATTTCTATGTTAATTTTGTTCCCTGTTGTTTCCTGATACTTTGTCTGTTATCCTTCTTTGGCATCTTTATTGCAATGTTGTTTTCCATATCTGTATAAAATTTACAGGAATTATTAATAAGAAATAACTATCACGGTAACTTATTTCACTTGCACTTTAAAATACACTAGCGGGTTACCCAGGTTCGTCAAAAATAACTTTAAGCAGGTTAGTAACGTTATCTGCCCGATTAGTAACTTTTAAGTTAGGTACGTGAATGTAAAAATAAATTGAAATTATCAATGTATTTGAAGAAGAAGAGCTTATTATAACAGTCGCATTTGTAGAGGTACAATTATACAATAAGGTTCCTGAACCATTATTACCCTTATACACTAAATACAAATCAAAAATAATCAGTTAATTAAAAACAATGCTACTGCTTAAGAGTGAATTAAAAAAAAACTCTTAAAGAAAAAATAAAAACAAATACAATGTAACTGAAATGAATAGAAAATAAATTAATAAAAATTCAAAAACAGAGATTATAATTTAAAATCTTGAACGGATATTTTTGTGTTTCCCTCCTTGAGTTTTCTTTACCAAAAAGTTTTGATTAGTGTCACACTTAAGTAAAAAGGTTTTACTGAAATTTATTATGTAGTCCAGTAGAAGCTCAACATTTAGGTCTTCATGGATTTGGAGGAAGGAGGTGTCCCTCGAGTAGCTACCAACCAATCTAAGGTATTTGTTTTGGGCCACTTGAAGAGTTCTCAAGTTGGTATTGCTAGCAAGACCGACCCACACTGGGCATGCATACGTTATCACTGGCCGCAACAGGAGTCTATTGGTTAGATTAAGGGCTGCCTTTCTGTGGAGTAACGGGAATAAGGAGAACACAAGTCCTCTCACAGTATTTGCTTTCTGTCTGATATGTTGCCTGAAGGTCAGTCGTCTGTCTAGAAGAACACCAAGCTATTTTACTGTATCGGTCCAGTCCAAATTTTCTACTTTCTGGGGTAATGGCGTCTTTTTGTAACAAGATCGCTTCAGTTTTTTCTTAATTAATTTAAACTTTCAATTTATGGAAAAACCGTTTGATTCGTCTATAAGCGTCCGTTAGTCTATGATTTATTGTGTCTGTCCTCCAGGAGTGTGAAACGATAGCTGTGTCGTCAGCGTAAAGTATGTCCGTGGAACGTCGTTTATGTATAAATTAAATAATGTTGAGTCTAACACCGAGCCTTGAGGGACACCGGCTACTACTTTAAAATTAGGGGAAATTGTCTGTGCTATGTGAACAGAGAAATATCTGTTTAGTAAACACGAACGGAGGTTTCAAGGATATTAGTTTAAACAAAAGCACATATGAATTAAGAATCTTCTTACGCAACCCAAAATTTAATATAAATGCATATCAATAGTTATAAAATATTATAATTACCATAAAAGTTTTTAAATACAATTTTTTATGTACCAAGAGTTTTGCCAAGAGGTGAAGATTGAAGAACCTATCAGGTGCAGTGTAGTTCTTCTTGCAGAACCATGAGGCCCGAACACCGAACAATGTTCTGCAGCTATGGATGAAGGGCTTTAGGCTGAAAGGCAAGGCCGTTACCCACTCACCCACCTCCCTCAGTGCGGTTGTTCTAGTCGTTCTAACGCTGTACTCTCCGTCAGTCTGCCTGTTTGCATAACTAACAGCTCCCCAGATACGGAACACCGTCACACCTCTTCTTCTTACAATGCTACCCTGGTCTCCTGTATTGTGTCCACAGCTACCCATTACACTTCTTTTGTTTACATTCTTTCTCCCATTTATACTCACTCAAATTCTTTTCACACCAAGTCAAAACTACCTTTGAACATTTTGTTCAACAAAATTTACCTGTTTAGATATATTTCTCATTGTTTTCTTTTGGTTTAACTTTCTCAGTAAGGGCTCCTCGTTACACGATAACGCCAAGATGGCTGTTGTACTGAGAAGTGATTATTTCACAGGCTGCAAAAATAGCTTTCCACGTATGAAATTTCTAATAGTCAATTACTCGTTTTTTTTTTTTTTTGTGTTATATATAATTATTTAAGACATCCATGGCCCCGGGAGGGAGTTCTATCTGCGAAATAAAACTCACTTCTGGACGGGATTCGAACCCGCAAACCATGGTGAGACCATGCGACCAAAGCCCTACGCTCTAGCCCGCACGGCCACCATGGCCCCCTCTCTTATACTCATAAAATAACAAAATCTATGAGAGGTTAGACTATAACCTATGTGGTAAGATAACCACCCGTCTTTCTACAGGGTTTCAACAAAAATATGAAATCTGAATCTCATATCGTTCAAATAAATGGAAACAAGAAACCAGATTCCTAATGACCTAGAGGCCAACGGTCAACTCGAAACTAATTAAAAAGATTGAGGCACAAATCCTACAACATTTTTCAAATAAGAAATAATGATGTTCTTTTTTAAAAATGGGAAGGATAATATCAAAATTTCCTTAACCGGGGTTGTTTCGAGGGGTCTCGAGTTGAAGGGCTTTGATGTTGATGTTTATTATTATTTAAATTTAATATTTTCTCTTTGTTTTGTACATATATATTGTTTTACCTATTACATATTTTGTACATAACCATATGCTTTCGATGTATATATTTTTTAATTTTTTTTTTTTAAATTCATTTATTCATTTATTTTTATCTTTTTTTAATTGTTTATTATTATTATCAGTTGAAAACTCAACATCGAATATCTGACTGATTACATAACTTCCCCTATACTTCGTATGTAAAACGAAAGAGCAAAGATGAATCTTTTAATGGAAATTTTATTTGTTATTCTATTTATGCTATTCATCATATATATAAAGCTAAAAATGTCTGTGCGTTGTACCGCTATAACTCACGAACGGCTTGATGGATTTCATTAATTTTTTTTAAAATTTGTTCGTCATCGTCTGTGGAAGGTTATAGGCGTATTAGTACCTAAATATCTGGTCCATCCCAGCATCCACCCACGCAATCTTTGTAACTCAAAAACCACTGCAATGATTAATGAGGAATCTTTTTGAATAGATAAGTTTTATCTACCGGAAGGTTAAGGTCTATTTTTTAATCAACCCCTGGTCCATCCCAGCATCCACTCACGCAATCTTTGTAACTCGAAAACCATTGCAACGATTAATGAGAAATCTTTTTGAATAAATTAGTTTTAGCTCCAAAGCTAGCGTTACTACAGTTGAAGGACTATAAGCCTTATTCCGTATGAATAATTGAAAATTATAACATCATGAATGTACTGTCGAGGAACTGAATAGCCTTATAGGAGATATTGGGAGAAAAGTCAAAGTTCCCCGGGCAACGCCGGGTATTACTGCTAGTTTAATATACAATGATCCCTTACAATATATTGTGTTGAGGAACACATTATTTGTTAATTATTCAGTTTTTATCAATTTAATTTTACTTTTTTTTAATAGTTTTGTTATCACTACTAATCATATGTGTATTAGACTCAAGTAGTTATAAATCTAATTTATAAGCTATCTTAATATATAAATTCATTTGACGTATCCTATTACCATGTATTGGTTTAACGGAAATAAATTTATTATTATTAATGAAATTATAGAAAAGTCATGAATGTGAGAGAGGAAGGCCTCCCAGTGTCATAACTCAAATTTGATCTTTATACAAACAGATATTTACAACAGTATAAGGAATATATACAACAAGCAAGGATATGCTAAAGGAAGAAAAAATGGCAATATCAAGATGTCAAGAGAGGAGAAATCACCCAGTGGTGACACTCCCTAGGCAATGAGTGGCACTCGTTCATGACTAATCACACTGTCACTGCCTGATCTGAGAAAGTCTCTAGGTCGTTTGCGTTTAAGGCGTCGTTCGGGAGAAGGAAGGGTACGGACTAGAGAATTAATGTGGATACTAAAGGAGAAAAATAATTTTTTTTTACCTGGATTCAGCTAATTCGATGACAAATGGAATATCCTGATCAGTGTATGAATGTAATAAGGAGCATTGGCTATTGCACGAAGGATTTTTGATTGCAAGCATTGATATGAATGTGAGACAGGCATAAGGTAATTGGAAGCAATGTCATAACTCATAGTTGATCTTAACAAAATATTTATAAATTCTTTGGGGGCGCTCCACCGATTGAGAACCAAAATAAGTGGGACGATTGTCATTTAATAATTTTATTTATTTTATTTTATTAAATGTTCGACATAATTTTTTAATTATAAGGATTTTTGTTTATTTTGATAGAGTAGATTCTTTCTCTTCATCTTTAGATAGAGTGAATTATCTAGTCACGAAAGATTTCTACAACGATTAATGATCGAATAGACCATATAAACATGTATTTATAAGCTTTTTTTTATGGTAAGTCTGCAATATAATTACCTTATTATGAATTTAAAAAATAAAAAAGTTAAAAACTAAATGATTTTAGATAAATACATAATTATGTGACGGCTGCGAGATATTAATCCGAAAAAGCAAAACACATTGATGAAATAATTATTATTAAATACTACATTATCTTCTAGTGTTTATCTATTGGTAGATATTTATTTAAATAATGAATATATCTGGCGATGAGTGGCCAGTTGATAAACACTTATCCAACTATAATATGCAAAGTAGTTGAGAAACGCGAACATATCGTGGAAACTTGTTATAAATAAATGAAATATTATCTATTTCACAAAAATGTTTATTCATGTATGTACAACCGGTTTCGCAACGACGGATTTAGGCTTAGGCTCGCGAAGCCCGGGCCTAGGGCGCCAAAATTCGAGGAACGATTAAAAATTAAAATCATTTGGTTTCCCTTTTCTCCGGTGACTGTACTGAAAGACCAGTATAGGAAAAATTACTGTGAAATTCACTGTAAAAATTACTGTGTTGCTCGGTGGGACGAGGAGTCACTCATATAATTTTTACACAGAATCAACACCTAATTTTTACAGTATAGGTTAAGAAAATATAACCAATTAATGATATATATATGATAGAAAGATATATTAATGTATTTTATTTAAGTATAAATAAAAACTATATGGTACCTCATTTCGTGAGCATATTTTCCATCGAAGCACAGTTGGTGCGAGAAATTGATTACCTATTATATCATTGATGTTTTCGCACGATCCAAAGCAAGAAGAAAAAATGTTATGTAATTGATTATACAAATATAATTTATTTTTTTATTTGAGTATTTTATTAATAATATTATGTTAAAAAGTTAAAGAATAAAATATCTTTTTTATATTTTTATTATCATACTAGCAGTAATACCCGGCGTTGCCCGGGGAATTTTGACTTTTCTACTAATATCTCCTATAAGTCTTTTAAATTCTTCAACAGTACATTCATGATGTTATAATTTTCAATTATTCATACGGAATAAGGCTTATAGTCCTTCAACGTCAAACACCCCAGCTAGTAAGTTCTTAGGACCCCTGGGCATCACAGCTAGTATGCGTCTTTCAACGGCGGAAACCACAGATAGTGAATACTTAGCATCGCTGGACATCCTAGCCAGTGCGTACTTAAGAACGCTATTGACCGCAGCTAGTACGTAGTTAGAACCACTGGGCATCACAGCTAGTATGTGTTTTGCAACGGCGGACCCCACAGCTAGTACGTAGTTAGAAACGCTGAGCATCACAGCTAGTATGTGTTCTGCAACGGCGGACCCCACATCTAGTACCTAGTTAGAAACGCTGGGCATCACAGCTAGTATGCTTTTGCAGCGACGGACCCCACAGCTAGTACGTTTTTAGGAACGCTGGGCCCTACAGGTAGTAGGTGTCTTGCAACTGCGGACCCCACAGATAGTATGTAGTTAGAACCACAGGGCATCACAGCTAGTATGAGTTTTGCAACGGCGGATCCCACAGCTAGTACCTACGTAGTTAAATACGCTGGGCCACACTGCTAGCGCCTTGCAACAGCAGACCCCACAGCTAGTACGTAATTAGGAACGCTGGGCATCACAGCTAGTAAAAGGCTTGTAGGTGCCTTGCAACAGCGAACCCCACAGCCAGTACATAGTTAGGAACGCTGGGGCTGAGCACTACAGCTAGTAAGTGCCTTGCAACAGCGGACCCCACAGCTAGTACGATATTAGGAACGCTGGACATCACAGCTAGTAAATGTCTTGCAACAGTGAACCCCACAGCGAATACATAGTTACTACTACTACATGTGAAATTCATGACAATACGATCAACAGTTAATGAGCTAACTCTATATTTATACTTAGTCCCCCCCCCCCCCCCTCAACCCCGCCACCCATTCAAAACTTCGGGACGCCACACACCTTATTTTTCTATTTGGCCTTCAGGAATAATATATGCGAAATTTCGTGACAATACGACCAACCGTTAATGAGCTAACTCTATATGTATATTTAGCCCCCCCCCACAACCCCCCCTCCCGTTCAAAACGTTGTGACGCCACACACCTTTTTTTCCTATTTGGCTTTTAAAAATACTACATGTGAAATTTCATGACGATTCGCCCATAGTTAATGAGTTAGCTCTATATTTATACTTAGGTCCCCCCACAACCCCCCCTCCCGTTCAAAACTTATTTAGAGCCGTCACACCGCCTATTTTTTTATTTGGTCTTCAGGAATACTACATGTGAAATTTCGTGACAATCCGACCAACCGTTAAAGAGTTAGCTCTATATTTATACTTAGGCCCCCCCACAACCCCCCCTACCGTTCAAAACTTTGGGACGCCACACACCTTTTTTTCCTATTTGGCTTTTAAAAATACTACATGTGAAATTTCATGACGATTCGCCCATAGTTAATGAGTTAGCTCTATATTTATACTTAGGTCCCCCCACAACCCCCCCTCCCGTTCAAAACTTTGGGACGTCACACACCTTTTTTTCCTGTTTGGCTTTTAAAAAGACTACGTGTGAAATTTCATGACAATTCGACCAACCGTTAAAGAATTAGCTCTATATTTATACTTAGGCCCCCCTTACAACCCCCCCCCCCCCCCCCCCGATCAAAACTTTGGGACGCCACACACCTTTTATTCCTATTTGGCTTTTAAAAATACTACATGTGAAATTTCATGACGATTCGCCCATTAGTTAATGAGTTAGCACTATTTTTATACTTAGGCCCCCCCACAACCCCCCCTCCCTTTCAAAACTTTGGGACGCCACACACCTTTTTTTCTTGTATGGCTTTTAAAAAGATTACGTGTGAAATTTCATGACAATTCGACCATTAGTTAATGTGTTAGCACTATTTATATACTTAGGCCCCCCTTACAACCCCCCCTCCCGATCAAAACTTTAGGACGCCACATACCTTTTTTTCCTGTTTGGATTTTGAAAAGACTACCTGTGAAATTTCATGACAATTCGCCCATTAGTTAATGAGTTAGCACTATTTTTATACTTAGGCCCCCCCACAACCCCCCCTCCCGATCAAAATTTTGGGACGCCACACACCTTTTTTTCCTCTTTGGCTTTTAAAAATACTACGTGAAATTTCATGACGATTCGCCCATTAGTTAATGAGTTAGCTCTATATTTATACTTAGGCCCCCCCACAACCCCCCCTCCCGTTCAAAACTTTGGGACGCCACACACCTTTTTTTCCTATTTGGCTTTTAAAAATACTACATGTGAAATTTCATGACGATTCGCCCATTAGTTAATGAGTTAGCTCTATATTTATACTTAGGTCCCCCCACAACCCCCCCTCCCGTTCAAAACTTTGGGACGCCACACACCTTTTTTTCCTGTTTGGCTTTTAAAAAGACTACGTGTGAAATTTCATGACAATTCGACCAACCGTTAAAGAATTAGCTCTATATTTATACTTAGGCCCCCCTTACAACCCCCCCCTCCCGATCAAAACTTTGGGACGCCACACACCTTTTTTTCCTATTTGGCTTTTAAAAATACTACATGTGAAATTTCATGACGATTCGCCCATTAGTTAATGAGTTAGCACTATTTTTATACTTAGGCCCCCCCACAACCCCCCCTCCCTTTCAAAACTTTGGGACGCCACACACCTTTTTTTCTTGTTTGGCTTTTAAAAAGATTACGTGTGAAATTTCATGACAATTCGACCATTAGTTAATGTGTTAGCACTATTTATATACTTAGGCCCCCCTTACAACCCCCCCTCCCGATCAAAACTTTAGGACGCCACATACCTTTTTTTCCTGTTTGGATTTTAAAAAGACTACCTGTGAAATTTCATGACAATTCGCCCATTAGTTAATGAGTTAGCACTATTTTTATACTTAGGCCCCCCCACAACCCCCCCTCCCGATCAAAATTTTGGGACGCCACACACCTTTTTTTCCTCTTTGGCTTTTAAAAATACTACGTGAAATTTCATGACGATTCGCCCATTAGTTAATGAGTTAGCTCTATATTTATACTTAGGCCCCCCCACAACCCCCCCTCCCGTTCAAAACTTTGGGACGCCACACACCTTATTTTTCTATTTGTCCTTCAGGAATACTCCATGTGAAATTTCGTGACAATCCGACCAACCGTTAAAGAATTAGCTCTATATTTATACTTAGGCCCCCCTTACAACCCCCCCTCCCGTTCAAAACTTTGGGACGCCACACACCTTTTTTTCCTATTTGGCTTTTAAAAATACTACGTGAAATTTCATGACGATTCGCCCATTAGTTAATGAGTTAGCTCTATATTTATACTTAGGTCCCCCCACAACCCCCCCTCCCGTTCAAAACATTGGGACGCCACACACCTTTTTTTCCTGTTTGGCTTTTAAAAAGACTACGTGTGAAATTTCATGACAATTCGACCATTAGTTAATGTGTTAGCACTATTTATATACTTAGGCCCCCCTTACAACCCCCCCTCCCGAACAAAACTTTGTCACGCCACACATCTTTTTTTCTTGTTTGGCTTTTAAAAAGACTACCTGTGAAATTTCATGACAATTCGCCCATTAGTTAATGAGTTAGCACTATTTTTATACTTAGGTCCCCCCACAACCCCCCCTCCCGTTCAAAACTTTGGGACGCCACACACCTTTTTTTCCTGTTTGGCTTTTAAAAAGACTACGTGTGAAATTTCATGACAATTCGACCATTAGTTAATGTGTTAGCACTATTTATATACTTAGGCCCCCCTTACAACCCCCCCTCCCGAACAAAACTTTGGGACGCCACACATCTTTTTTTCTTGTTTGGCTTTTAAAAAGACTACCTGTGAAATTTCATGACAATTCGCCCATTAGTTAATGAGTTAGCACTATTTTTATACTTAGGCCCCCCCACAACCCCCCCTCCCGATCAAAATTTTGGGACGCCACACACCTTTTTTTCCTCTTTGGCTTTTAAAAATACTACGTGAAATTTCATGACGATTCGCCCATTAGTTAATGAGTTAGCTCTATATTTATACTTAGGCCCCCCCACAACCCCCCCTCCCGTTCAAAACTTTGGGACGCCACACACCTTTTTTTCCTATTTGGCTTTTAAAAATACTACATGTGAAATTTCATGACGATTCGCCCATTAGTTAATGAGTTAGCTCTATATTTATACTTAGGTCCCCCCACAACCCCCCCTCCCGTTCAAAACTTTGGGACGCCACACACCTTTTTTTCCTGTTTGGCTTTTAAAAAGACTACGTGTGAAATTTCATGACAATTCGACCAACCGTTAAAGAATTAGCTCTATATTTATACTTAGGCCCCCCTTACAACCCCCCCTCCCGATCAAAACTTTGGGACGCCACACACCTTTTTTTCCTATTTGGCTTTTAAAAATACTACATGTGAAATTTCATGACGATTCGCCCATTAGTTAATGAGTTAGCACTATTTTTATACTTAGGCCCCCCCACAACCCCCCCTCCCTTTCAAAACTTTGGGACGCCACACACCTTTTTTTCTTGTTTGGCTTTTAAAAAGATTACGTGTGAAATTTCATGACAATTCGACCATTAGTTAATGTGTTAGCACTATTTATATACTTAGGCCCCCCTTACAACCCCCCCTCCCGATCAAAACTTTAGGACGCCACATACCTTTTTTTCCTGTTTGGATTTTAAAAAGACTACCTGTGAAATTTCATGACAATTCGCCCATTAGTTAATGAGTTAGTACTATTTTTATACTTAGGCCCCCCCACAACCCCCCCTCCCGATCAAAATTTTGGGACGCCACACACCTTTTTTTCCTCTTTGGCTTTTAAAAATACTACGTGAAATTTCATGACGATTCGCCCATTAGTTAATGAGTTAGCTCTATATTTATACTTAGGCCCCCCCACAACCCCCCCTCCCGTTCAAAACTTTGGGACGCCATACACCTTATTTTTCTATTTGTCATTCAGGAATACTCCATGTGAAATTTCGTGGCAATCCGACCAACCGTTAAGGAATTAGCTCTATATTTATACTTAGGCCCCCCTTACAACCCCCCCTCCCGTTCAAAACTTTGGGATGCCACACCCCTTTTTTTCCTACTTGGCTTTTAAAAATACTACGTGAAATTTCATGACGATTCGCCCATTAGTTAATGAGTTAGCTCTATATTTATACTTAGGCCCCCCCACAACCCCCCCTCCCGTTCAAAACTTTGGGACGCCACACACCTTTTTTTCCTATTTGGCTTTTAAAAATACTACATGTGAAATTTCATGACGATTCGCCCATTAGTTAATGAGTTAGCTCTATATTTATACTTAGGTCCCCCCACAACCCCCCCTCCCGTTCAAAACTTTGGGACGCCACACACCTTTTTTTCCTGTTTGGCTTTTAAAAAGACTACGTGTGAAATTTCATGACAATTCGACCATTAGTTAATGTGTTAGCACTATTTATATACTTAGGCCCCCCTTACAACCCCCCCTCCCGATCAAAACTTTGGGACGCCACACATCTTTTTTTCCTATTTGGCTTTTAAAAATACTACGTGAAATTTCATGACGATTCGCCCATTAGTTAATGAGTTAGCTCTATATTTATACTTAGGTCCCCCCACAACCCCCCCTCCCGTTCAAAACTTTGGGACGCCACACACCTTTTTTTCCTGTTTGGCTTTTAAAAAGACTACGTGTGAAATTTCATGACAATTCGACCATTAGTTAATGTGTTAGCATTATTTATATACTTAGGCCCCCCTTACAACCAACCCTCCCGATCAAAACTTTGGGACGCCACACACCTTTTTTTCCTCTTTGGCTTTTAAAAATACTACGTGAAATTTCATGACGATTCGCCCATTAGTTAATGAGTTAGCTCTATATTTATACTTAGGCCCCCCCACAACCCCCCCTCCCGTTCAAAACTTTGGGACGCCACACACCTTATTTTTCTATTTGTCATTCAGGAATACTCCATGTGAAATTTCGTGGCAATCCGACCAACCGTTAAGGAATTAGCTCTATATTTATACTTAGGCCCCCCTTACAACCCCCCCTCCCGTTCAAAACTTTGGGATGCCACACCCCTTTTTTTCCTACTTGGCTTTTAAAAATACTACGTGAAATTTCATGACGATTCGCCCATTAGTTAATGAGTTAGCTCTATATTTATACTTAGGCCCCCCCACAACCCCCCCTCCCGTTCAAAACTTTGGGACGCCACACACCTTTTTTTCCTATTTGGCTTTTAAAAATACTACGTGAAATTTCATGACGATTCGCCCATTAGTTAATGAGTTAGCTCTATATTTATACTTAGGTCCCCCCACAACCCCCCCTCCCGTTCAAAACTTTGGGACGCCACACACCTTTTTTTCCTGTTTGGCTTTTAAAAAGACTACGTGTGAAATTTCATGACGATTCGCCCATTAGTTAATGAGTTAGCTCTATATTTATACTTAGGCCCCCCCACAACCCCCCCTCCCGTTCAAAACTTTGGGACGCCACACACCTTTTTTTCCTATTTGGCTTTTAAAAATACTACATGTGAAATTTCATGACGATTCGCCCATTAGTTAATGAGTTAGCTCTATATTTATACTTAGGTCCCCCCACAACCCCCCCTCCCGTTCAAAACTTTGGGACGCCACACACCTTTTTTTCCTGTTTGGCTTTTAAAAAGACTACGTGTGAAATTTCATGACAATTCGACCATTAGTTAATGTGTTAGCACTATTTATATACTTAGGCCCCCCTTACAACCCCCCCTCCCGATCAGAACTTTGGGACGCCACACACCTTTTTTTCTTGTTTGGCTTTTAAAAAGACTACGTGTGAAATTTCATGACAATTCGACCATTAGTTAATGTGTTAGCACTATTTATATACTTAGGCCCCCCTTACAACCCCCCCTCCCGATCAAAACTTTGGGACGCCACACATCTTTTTTTCCTGTTTGGATTTTAAAAAGACTACCTGTGAAATTTCATGACAATTCGCCCATTAGTTAATGAGTTAGCACTATTTTTATACTTAGGCCCCCCCACAACCCCCCCTCCCGATCAAAATTTTGGGACGCCACATAGCCTATTATTCAATCGGGCTCAAAAGAATGCTACTTGGGCAGTTTCATAAAAATCCGTCCAGCGGTTTGGGCGTGATGCTGGAACAAACATACATACATACATACAAACAAACAAACAAACAAACAAACAAACCCCGTTTCAGCTTTATTAATATAGATTTTTCATTATAATATGTATACCATCAAAAAACAAGTGGGTCTAGGGCCCAATCTCACTTAAAACCGCCTCTGCGGTTTTGGCATTACACTTTCGTCAGATTTGGTTATAAACTGTAATTTTCTGAGTACGAACCATTCTTATATATTAGGTTAGGAAGATGGTTGGAATTTCAACTTGGAAATCCCAGTGGGTGTACAGTTAGGAATTTTTTTAGTCGGAAATATTTCATTGGCAATTATCAAAAGAAAATTAATAATAATAGAGCAGGAAATAACAAATTTCTCTCTGTACAGCCACAGGGATTTTCTAATTAAAATTCCAACCTTTTCACTTAACTGATATACGACGAGGTGTGTACAAAAAATGACGGGAATTTTCGGTTCTTGAAAAGAATTTTATTTATTCGTCTACATCAATGTTATTCCCTTCAAAATGGTCCTCATTAGATATTATACAATTATGGCAGCGCTTCTTCCAATTTCCGAAACCTTCTGGAACTCGATCTTTGGGATAGCATTTAGCTCTCTCAGTGATGCGCTTTTAATCTCATCTATGCTTGTGAAACGACGGCCTTTTAAGGTTCTCTTTATTGTTGGGAACAGAAAAAAGTCCATGTCTGGCGAATATGGAGGCTGGGGCATAATTACAGTTGTTTTTGGCCAAAAATTCACGAACAAGCAATGAAGTGAGTGCAGGTGCATTATCGTGGTGCAATTGTTTCGCCACAAATCCGGGCGTTTTTTTCGGATTGCTTCACGCAAACAGCGTTGCACTTGCAGTTAGTACTCCTTATTGATCGTTTGACCTTGTGGCAAGAACTCATGGTGCACTATGCCGTTAAAATTGTATAAGAATGGTTCGTACTAAGCTAAATGACTTAGTTTATAACTAAACCTGACGATAGTGTAATACCGAAACCAGTAGTTCATACATGAACATTTTCATGGAATAGACAATATTTCAAAAATAAGTTGGTTTTATTTATTTATTTATTCAAAGACAACAATAAAAGTTTACATTCTGTTTTTGAAATATTTTTTTCTCTTTTTGAAGAAAAGATAAATAATAAGTTCATTAGTTGAAAAATTATAAATGTAAATGATTGCCTTTCATATATCCGTGTTTCATTTTAAAACATTTGACGTTGAAAAAAGTAACATGATTGGAATTTTGATTGGTTGGAGGGCGGTATACATTGTTTTGATGCTGGACAATCTTTTGAACGACAAAAAATTAGTTCACAAAAGTAATTATAAAATAAAAATAAATATCGGTGAATCATCGACCAAAACAAATTGATCGCTAAAAATCAATAGTTGACTTAAATAGGGACTTGCGATTCTCATGTTAAATTTTGTGTCGATACATTCATTATATAGGTTATTAGGGTTTTTAGGTTGAGCCTCCCCCTTCCTTTCGGCCGATTTCGTTGACAACTAATAGGTGTTCTTCTTATGGTGTTTTGAATTTAAATATGAAATTTCATTTTGATACATCCATTACATTGGAAGTTATTACAGTTTTTGTGTTGTGACAGCATGGCGTTGACAGCTTCCTACTGAACCCAATAAATATTCAGAGAATGTTATTGGTTGTTATTTATCGATACTTGGACTTTGGAACAGACGTTTATGGTGATGACTGTTTACCGTGATTGGCTACTTACCTTAGATGGGCTGAATAGTTACAACTGAAATGGGTCCTTGGTGGTTGTTGAGTGGATAGAGTGACTTGGACTGTTGGTTGGGGATTATCACTCATGTCCGGGCTTCAACTGATTTCATATCGCCTATTACCAGTGCGCTCTTTCATCGCTCTGGTGAACATGAGGCCGAGAAATTACCTACTATAAAACGTTCAGTTCGTAACAGTACCCACTATTAGCAATCAGTTTCTCTTTGTCTGTCCTATAGAGAACTTTAACCAGCCTCTGTCTGTTTCGTTTTTTTTTACGTTCCCTCCCTGCTGGTCTTCTTCATGGTACATTACCATAGTGGTTTGAGTAAAAGAACATCTTGAGTAGGAGGAATTGCCTTGGGGATGAAATGGGCCGAGAAGGACAGAAGATGAAGAAGAGGTGTTACGTAGATAGCCGAACTCATCAGTGGAGAGGGGAACGTGACAGATATCCATGACAGAGGGGAGTTGCAAGAGATCGCAGAAAAAATTGCCAACCATTCCAACCAAGGCATATATACTATAAAAATAAAACATGTTGGCACATCGGAGTCTAAGGTCTCTAGAATATACTGTGAGTAAAACTCCACATTGTACGGGTGGGATGTACCACTGATGATGATACAATTGTCTTGAAAATCGGTCGAAAAATAGTATTTCATATTAAATATGCCTCTCAAAAAGTTTTAATCACACAACATAAAGGTATAAGAAAAAAGACAATTAATAAATGACTAAAACAGATGGGTATTAAAAAAAAACAATGAATAAATGATTCAAACAGATGTGAATTTAAAAAAGACAATTAATAAATGACTAAAATAGATGTGTATTTAAAAAAGATAATTAATAAATTACTACAAAAGATGTGTGTTAAAAAAAGATAATTAATAAATCACAAAACTGGAGTATATTTAAAAAAGAGAATTAATAAATGATTAAAACAGGTGTGTATTTAAAAAAGACAATTAATAAATTGCTAAAACTGGTGTGTATTTAAAATAGACAATAAATTACTAAAACATATTTGTATTAAAAAAGACAATTAGTAAATGACTAAAACTGTTGTGTATTCAAAAAAGACAATTAATAAATGACTAAAATTGATATGAATTTAAAAAAGACAATTAATAAATGATTAAAACAGGTGTGTATTTAAAAAAGGCAATTAATAAATGAGTAAAACAGGTGTATATTTAAAAAAGAAGCTAGTTGGAGGGTTGGATGATAGCCTTCTGGCTCACCTCACTGAAATATCTCCCACAGATATATAACTGGCTATTTATAATGTAAAGACGTCTATTTTCTGTTTCTAGCTACTATGGAGGGCTAATCAAGGTGTAAACACATAAGTCAAATTCCTGACACATTTGTCAGAAACTGTTTTCATTCAAAGAGTCAATATTTTAAAATTGACTTCCCACTCTTTCGCGTAACGATTTCCTTGCTCTATTCTCTGGTTCTATTTGCATAGATACATTCACTATAGTATATAATGAATATAATTATATATAACATAAAATTATAATATTCATAGAAATAAGCTTGCTATATTAGAAAAACAAAATAATTATGTTTCTAATTACGGGGAACTCAGAAAAATGTTTGAGAAAAGAAGGATCAACCTGAAGAGTCAGTCCTCAGGGTCAGTAGAACATTAACAGTGGCTTGAAGATGATGTCTTAACATCGAAAGCGCTCGCCCACAGTATTCGACCAGCAGCCAGTGACGACGGTTTCCACCGAAAGGTATGACAATGATAGAGGTAGGGACAAAACTGAAATTCAGAACAAAAGTGGAATATATAGTCTACAGTGCGTGACGATCAACCAATTGTATATTGGACAGATTGTCAACAATAAAACTGACATTATTGCAGAGATATTGTGAAATAATTCAAATGAACTTGAAAGAAATAAAACTTGTTTATTTAATAGTTGGAACTGTACTACTGAGACTGGGGACTGACTCTTCCGGTTGATCCTTCTTTTCTCAAACATTTTGTCTCAGTTCCCCGTAATTAGAAACATAATTATTTTGTTTTTCTAATAGAGCAAGCTTATTTCCAATTCAATAATTGGAACCAATTATTTTTGATTTGTTAATGTTATATTATTCGCCTGTTCATTGTTAATGCTTTATACCTAGATCTTAGAAGGGGTCACACATTTGAAATATGGGGACCGCCTTGTCATAAAATATCTCACAGCTTGACAATTTAGCTTAGTTAGGAATGTCTGACGTCATGGGGAACACCAGGGGGGAGGGTAAGGGGTTCCTCGAGAGGCTGACATTCTGTAATATTAACTTAGTCTTGGTCATGGTGGCCGTGCGGGCTAGAGCGTAGGGCTTTGGTCGCATGGTCTCACCATGGTTTGCGGGTTCGAATCCCGTCCGGGAGTGAGTTTTATTTCGTAGATAGAACTCCCTCCCGGGGCCATGGATGTCTTAAATAATTATATATAACACATTGACATGGCTAATATGCACCGTACATAAAGAAAAAAAAAAAAAAAAAAAAAAAAACCTTAGTCTTATCTCTTATGCTTTTGGCTGAGGATGGTAGAAATACCGAAAGTACTCCCATGTAAATATAGTTGGTGAAATTAGACAATATATTAAATAAACAAGTTTTATTTCTTTCAAGTTCATTGTCAACAATAGTTTTCAACTTTTGACACAACCAAAGGCATCCCAATACCTAAATTTTTGCTCGAAAAGAAGGCTATTTATATATAGTTTAGAACAAATGAAAATAAATAAGACCACTAAACATAATTAATAAAACTTAAACTTTGAAACTACTCTTCTATGGGAGTCCTAATTTTTTCTTACCTTAAATTTTTATTCACCTTTAAGGCGTATCTGACATCGTACAGGCTCGGGACCATCGCTTAATGTCCCATTAGAAGGATGGCGTGTTTAAGTTTATTTTAAATAAACTGAAGGCCTCGGCCGGGTTACGTACCACACAGCCGGAAGAATGAGTGATAAGAGGTGCAAATACATTCCTACGAGATTACATTCCGATGTGGCACTTGACTGGTGATTAAGATATTAATAAATCATATGTGAAGTGCCAACAAAGTACAATTATAATTTGTTTCATAACACTCAAAATTGTGGCCAAGACAGGACTTTCTTATACCAACCATTTTTGTACATATCACTCTTCCCCTTCTCAAAATTACGAAAATCAATAAATTTGAATCTAACAAAAATTTGAGAAAGGAAAAAATAAAATAGAAAGTTTAGTATGACCCTGTTTTTTTAAATTACTTGTTCTTGAGTTCCCTGCCAATTATTTATTCGAATAGGTGCGAATTTTAACAGTTCACTCAAACATTTCCGTACAAGTAACATACCATAGATGAGAGATTAGATACAGAACCAAGTTTTGATAAAAATCATTCTCGCTTGGCTAGCTAAACTGTTTTAAGATTCGGAGCTAAATCCCCCGGCTTAAAAAAGTCTTATCTCAGACATCAGGGGCTTTAGAAACAGGGCTAATGGGCAGCTAATTTGCATAAGACATAACATGTCCAAATGTGCAACACACCTGCGCGGATCTAGGTTTTAGCTCGGGGGCAATGTTTATGAGAGTTACCAATCTTCCAGGAAATTCGTTCTGATTTTGAGATTTGTGTGTGAAACCGAAAATTGGGTAAACATTTAGTTGAATATCCATCATTCTACTTGCATTTGATTAACGCTCTGTTCTACCTTGTAAAATTAATATAATAAAAAATACAGGACATGGTGTATGGAGGGTACAACAATCTAAAACATACATACGAAGTGTATATACTTTAGTATAGTATACAAGTCTCAGTGCAATTTAAGATTGTGAATGAATGAAGTTATTGCATTTAATATTGAATTCCAATCTCCTCCGGCCGGTTTTTGTATATCTAGTGATCACTTCTTCGATGTCAATTGCAATATGTCTATCAGGGCCGGGCCGGTAGGCCCTACCATAGGGCGAACAAAGCGGCCGCTTTAGGCGCCAAGCCCCAGGGGGCGCCTCAGTGGTAAAGAAAAATAAAGAAAAAAAATATTGTTTTCACTTTTCGATATTTTGATTGCGAGCGTGTGGCTAGTATGGTATGTGAATGACCTTATCTGTTGAGACGCGCACGGGTCGAGTGCGCGGGCGGGGCACTAACGGAATAGTGAAGAGTACAGTGCCAACGAGCATGGCTGTTTTCAATCGACAAATCAGACAGAGACTTAAGGTGTCGAGATCTTCTAAGTTCAATGCTTGCACGCACAACTGGTATATATTAGGGGCAAGCAAGGGGGGCGCCATAATAGGATCTCACTCCATCCTAAAACTTGCCTCGGGCCGGCACTGATGTCTATGGATGTACATAAGAGAAGACCGAGGAGGCGAATCTCATGCATGGTTCTTAAATATGTTTTAAGGCGCCGCAATGACGAGAATTCTTGAAAACAGTAAGAAGTTTGGTCGAGGCTCCGGGGGGGGACAATTGCACCCATTGCCCCCCCTTGTATCTGGTGAATATCCGACAAGGTACTTCCCCAGCACGAATTAATCAATTGAGTTTTCGCTCTCTCTCTCCAAATGATTCCTCATACTAAATTATTGTCGATATATTCATTATACAGTTATTTATTAGATTTTTTGGGTAAATATTCGAATCACATCAGCTCGAATTATTTGTAATAAAGTAAGTTTTCGCTCCCCCTCTAAAATCGCCTTCTCCTTTCCCTGATTTGACTTGACGATGAACAAAAAATAATATTCAATAATCTGAGGATAATTCAATTATCAGGTGGTTTGAAAGTATTGGGTCACTATAAGTTAGGGATAGACTGGAAGTACCTAGTTCTCCGACCTTCTGACCTTTCGTTTTGGCGGTCAAACGGTTGAACATTATAAATTATCAATGAAAAAAGTGGATAAGTTTAATCTTTACATATTTTGTTAGAATGATAGAATGGATACGAAATTAAAAATAAATCTGTCCTCAAGTTTCTAAATGCGTTTAAACGAAATTAATAACGTTTGTTAATAACTACTTGGTCATTTTTCCCCTCTCCAAACTTTCCACTTTTAACACATTTGCTTGTTGTTTTTATTATTTATACTGTTGTGAATACCTATTTGTAAATAAAAATACCTTTGTAAATTAACAGTATCAAGAAGGATTAAATGATTTTTGGTGAACTTACAATTATCTGCTCCAACATCAAAGGATCTCATAAACAAACTTTTTGTTGGCTTTTAAAGAATGTTGTCTGATAGCAAAATAATGTTAAAAAGGATTGAGAAATGGCATTCTCAGAGGAAGAGAAAAATGGTATTCAGGAAAGAGAGAGGCGAAGAATGTTTTGAAGAAGACTGGTTAGCGAGAAGCTGGTCGGAGGAGTCAGCATGATAATATTGGGCGAACTGCAGCAAGACAAGCTCTTGAGGAATGTCAACTTGGGCGAAATTGGGAGGCTAGCTGAGAGACAAGGAGGAGGCAAGAAAAACCAAACAACAGAATCGTGGCTGACTAAGAACAGTATCATCAGGTTGACAGACAGCCTGAGGTGAGATAAGGCACTTGAGGAATGTTAACACAGCGTCCACTGTTCTCTGAACTAAAAGAGGCTAGCTGAGAGATAACGGGGAAGCAGGAAAAACCAAACAACAGAATCGTGGCTGACTAAGAACAGTATCATCAGGTTGACAGCCAGTCTCAGGCGGGACACTTGAGGAATGTCAAATTGGGCGAAATTGGGAGGCTAGCTGAGAGACAAGGAGGAGGCAAGAAAAACCAAACAACAGAATCGTGGCTGACTAAGAACAGTATCATCAGGTTGACAGACAGCCTGAGGTGAGATAAGGCACTTGAGGAATGTTAACACAGCGTCCACTGTTCTCTGAACTAAAAGAGGCTAGCTGAGAGATAACGGGGAAGCAGGAAAAACCAAACAACAGAATCGTGGCTGACTAAGAACAGTATCATCAGGTTGACAGCCAGTCTCAGGCGGGACACTTGAGGAATGTCAACACAGCGCCAAAAAGGATCAGCCTGTCTTCCTTGAGGATAACATAAATAACAACTTAATAAACGTATAAGGTAATAGAAAACTGGAGAGAGTCTACCATTCTTCTGATAGTTTTAACCAGGAGAATAAATAAAGTCGTAACTGCGCTAATTGTAGGCTGACAACCAGTCTCAGGCAGTACGATGCTGATGACCTAAGGATTGTAATCGGCAAAATACTGTCCTATCTCGTCTGAGGATATGGACACATAGAGAAGGTATTCTTGAGTACAAAGGAGAGCCTAACCACACTCAAAACGATCATTACTGATCTGCTTTGTTTCCTCATCACGTGAAAGCAACCTATGAGACAAATATGTAACCTATCCTTTAAGAGGAGCATTCATCTCACAGACTGTAAAACCGAACCGTAGAACCCTGTTCGACCATTTCTATCGAAATGACAATAACATCGTTAAAGGCAGCTTCCTTCAATTTTATTTTGTCAACTCCCTCTTTCAACTACTACAATTACTATTTCAGTACGATCAGACCATGTAACTCAGATGTTCGTAGTAACATGTTTTTATCTATTTCTTCTTTTATCGAGAAGTTAGCCCAAAAAGTCTGTAAGTTGATAACCCTGCTATCCGTTGGTTGAAAGCCTACTCCACAGAGGGGAAGCTCTTGAGCTTTTGTCCAATGTCAGCTTTTACAAAACACCGGGTCTATCTTCCGCTTTTGTCAGTTGAGGCAAGGCGCTCTGTCAACAGAAAAGCACGAAGAATATATCAAACATCCACTAAGTTGCTATGACCAAGTTCTAAAAATTGAATTGAAAGGACAGCATCAAATAAATCTGTGTTATTAGAAGTTCAAAAAAATAAAAAATATATATCACGCAAATTAGAAAAAAGTAAATAAATAATTCAACAACCAAATAAGCTTATCTTTCTCTTAGAGCCGATTTTATGCAATCGTGGCTTAAGCTCAATTCAAGCTAAGATCTTAACTATCCTTCATCGAAGTTAGATTATGGCTTAAGCCTAGCTTAGACCCTAAACTTCCCTTAATACCACGAAAATGGTATGCAAGCAAATCTGCTTTTAAAAAGTAGTCCAAAATGTAAATTTGAATTTTTACTTTCTTAAAACTTTAGTATAAGGAAATATAGTAATCGTGTAAAATTCCGAGCTCAAGTTTTCAATGGAACTTCGCGTTTCAAGGTCTCCTGATCACGTTTGGACCATTTTTTTAGTTTGTGCGTGTA
This sequence comes from Aradus depressus, assembly GCA_963662175.1. Lineage (NCBI taxonomy): Eukaryota > Metazoa > Arthropoda > Insecta > Hemiptera > Aradidae > Aradus > Aradus depressus. The sequence goes on along the minus strand of OY759214.1, from coordinate 13,605,232 downwards.
CGTCATTTGGAACTGTGTGAGCGGTCTAACTCAGAAACGATTATAGGATATAATTTAAAATTTGAGAAATGAATGCGGTAACTTAGATCTGATTAGATTATATATAATTAATTATTATATTTATATATTATATATATATATATATATTTTTTTTATTTAGTCAACTCCCTCTTTCAACTACTATAATTTCTCCACCTTCCCAGCGGGGAATAGACCTGATAATATCTCAGTGGTTTTAATAAAGACAATTCGTATTCGTTAATGTGTTTAAGGACGGTTGGGGTGGTACACCTGTCTGGTCGTATCTCATTCTTTTCTCTCCCTGGCAACACTGCAACCATGGATTTAATTATAGGCGAACATGGTTTGATTCATGATATAATAACAGATAGAGCAGCCTTCAACATGAACTATTGGTACTTGTGGAATATAAATGTGGGTCCGAGGTTACCTAAATTTTTATTTGGAGTAGCACCTAATTAAATTGTCTGAAAGACAAGTACCACATAATTTGTTCGTCATTCCAAGCACGTGCTGGTTAGTATTGATTCGTAGAAAAAGCTCAGCTAATAAGATTGATCTGTTATATGAGAATGAAAGAAAAGCATCTACAGCTATGAAGATTGATCTGTTATATGAGAATGAAGGAAAATCACCTATAAATCAGCTAATAAGATTGATCTGTTACATGAGAATGAAAGAAAGAATCTACAGATCAGCTAAGAAGATTGATCTGTTACATGAGAATGAAAGAAATGCATCTACAGCTATGAAGATTGATCTGTTATATGAGAATGAAGGAAAATCACCTATAAATCAGCTAATAAGATTGATCTGTTACATGAGAATGAAAGAAAGCATCTACAGATCAGCTAAGAAGATTGATCTGTGACATGAGAATGAAAGAAAAGCATCTACAACTATGAAGATTGATCTGTTACATGAGAATGAAGGAAAATCACCTATAAATCAGCTAATAAGATTGATCTGTTACATGAGAATGAAAGAAAGCATCTACAGATCAGCTAAGAAGATTGATCTGTTACATGAGAATGAAAGAAAAGCATCTACAGCTATGAAGATTGATCTGTTATATGAGAATGAAGGAAAATCACCTATAAATCAGCTAATAAGATTGATCTGTTACATGAGAATGAAAGAAAGAATCTACAGATCAGCTAAGAAGATTGATCTGTTACATGAGAATGAAAGAAAAGCATCTACAGCTATGAAGATTGATCTGTTATATGAGAATGAAGGAAAATCACCTATAAATCAGCTAATAAGATTGATCTGTTACATGAGAATGAAAGAAAGCATCTACAGATCAGCTAAGAAGATTGATCTGTGACATGAGAATGAAAGAAAAGCATCTACAACTATGAAGATTGATCTGTTACATGAGAATGAAGGAAAATCACCTATAAATCAGCTAATAAGATTGATCTGTTACATGAGAATGAAAGAAAGCATCTACAGATCAGCTAAGAAGATTGATCTGTTACATGAGAATGAAAGAAAAGCATCTACAGCTATGAAGATTGATCTGTTACATGAGAATGAAGGAAAATCACCTATAAATCAGCTAATAAGATTGATCTGTTACATGAGAATGAAAGAAAGCATCTACAGATCAGCTAAGAAGGCTGTTACATGAGAATGAAAGAAAAGCATCTACAGCTATGAAGATTGATCTGTTACATGAGAATGAAGGAAAATCACCTATAAATCAGCTAATAAGATTGATCTGTTACATGAGAATGAAAGAAAGCATCTACAGATCAGCTAAGAAGATTGATCTGTTACATGAGAATGAAAGAAAAGCATCTACAGCTATGAAGATTGATCTGTTACATGAGAATGAAGCTATGTTCAACTATGAATGTAATGTACATCTCTTTTTAAAGAAATAGTAAATAATGTAACTCTTCTACCAAAGGGTTGGGCTGGTAGAGAAGCAGAGGTCATGAAAATTTCAAAAGGTAGTCTCGAATAAAGTTCTGAAAATACTTGACCTAAAAGTAAACAACAGTTTTTCCCCTTCAAGTTAGATGCTGACCTTTCTTCTACTTGACTAGGGCACGTTCTCACATTAATGCGCTTCACTGTATCACACTAGATGCCAATACTGCAATGAAGGCATCAAAATCATCATCACTGTATCACACTAGATGCCAATACTGCAATGAAGGCATCAAAAACCATAACAACATAAAACAGGGGTGCCAAATTTTTAAAAAAGGAAGGGAGAACACAAGATATTTAAGTATCGACATGAAATTTTATATTTAAATTCAAAACCCCATAAATATAGCACCTATTAGGTTTCGGCGAAGTCGGCCGAAGGGAAGAGGGGGACCAGAGAGAAGCCACTGTAAAAGTCAAATAAGGCGTAGTCAAGGTCCACGCCGTAGATTTTCCGTGAAAACGTCGGGATAAAATCATAACAAGTGTTTCGTATTAATATGTAATTTAATTATCAATCTCTTTAATACAATGGTTATACAGAGTAGTTTGGACTGTCGGTGGCCGCTGTACGCCCGATGGGCCACCTAGGTTATTGCCTTGCGCCGTTTTTTCATTTTATTTTCGATGCTGCCGTAGCTTTTGCATTTGCTCGGCATTAGACTTTTTAGGTTTTTCAAATTCCTTTTGATGCGAGCTTTCCTCTGATTTGCGTTTTCTATAATTCCGCGCATATTTACGATTCATATGAGACGACATCTTTAATTTTTTTGCAATTTTCAATTTAATACCGATATTTACATATATTTTTCGGCGAATATTTTCATTGTTTTACTTTGAGTCCTAGTAGTGCTCCTCAAGCTCTTTACAATGACACCCAAATCAACGTCCTATCTAAACGCGTTATCACGCTACACTAATTTCTAATTTTACACAACGCTAATTCGCAACAATCATCCGCCGGCGCCCACACTAGCCCGATAACGTCACAGGCAAAACAAACACTGCACAACAAACACGTACAGACATGCTCTATCCATTGTGACCTCAACCGTTGTTATCGCATTATTAGTCTCGTAGTTATTATCGATTGAAATCTGACGGTATTTTGTAACACAAGAAAGTTTGACTGGCTATCAATGTGCTTAACGAGCGAATAGACGTTTTCACGTCAATATGTATTATGTTTTTAGCCCAAACGGTCGAATGGCTTTGATGGGAGAGTGAAAACTTAATTAATTAGTGGTGGGGAAGTATATAGCGTGTGATTCCTACGATGTTTTTCAATTAGTTGTTGGATATGAATTATCAGTTTGGTTAGTAGTATGGAGCTGTAGTGTGTAGTTTGATGAATGGACGCAGACTGGGCGTGCCTCCTGTAAACACAAGACCCTACATTTAATGTCAGCATCCTCACACGATGTATCTCTTTATTTACATCGTTAATCTTCCCATTTTTACAGCCTTCTCCCTTCAAGGTTCTAACATCCCATCTACACCTTCATTATGTCATTAACTCACATCCATCTTTGGATTAGATATTTACAAACGTGTTTCTCTTGTTATTCATTCAAGTTTATGGGATTTCCGCCAAGAAATTAATCATTGACATTAGGAATTTTACAATTTTTTATATAACTTCCCCAGCTTTACTAAGTTATGTAATCGGTAAAAAACTCATTTTTGAGTTATCATTACTTACTTATACAAGTTTTCACCCTCTAATATATTTTGAGTATAAAATTGAGGGCTTAAAATATACATAACCTGTTATAGAATTTTCATTTTTTCCTCAAATGTTTAGTTTCAGGAACATGATAATTTGAAATGTCTTAGTACTGATCTATGAACCTGTGAACCCTCATAAATGTAGTTGCATTTCAATAATATGAAACGAAAACAGGAAGTTCAGAAGCTAATTTTTAAGAAGCGAACGAAACTTTCAAATGAGTTTTCTCAAAAATCAATAATTCTGATATATCCCACTTCTGAACTTCGTGAATATCGTGTTTTCGATTTCCTGATTAAAAAAAAAAAAAAAAAAATCTGTCTGTGTGTAGGGCAACTCCCGGTAGAATGACTATATTGACACGAAATTTTAATGACATTTTAATAACGATATAAGACTATGTACTGTTTTTCAGCCAAACCACCCCCCAAAAAAGGAAAGGGGAGATTAGGGGGAGGGGTTTAACCCAATAACTCTAATAACTGTCGATGGACTGAATGTATCGACACGAAATTCAGTATGTAAATCCCTATTAAAAAGTAAATTGACCTCATACCTACCAATTTTCAGGCAAATGGGCCTAAGGGAGGGGGATGGGAGGGTCAGAGGAGGGGGCTCAATTAAAGTACTCTGATAACTGCCTATGTAATGAATGTATCGATACAAAATTGAGTATGAGGTTTCAGAAGTCAATTGGTTTTAGAGGGAGAGCGAAAACTTAATTGTTATATTTGTGTTGGGAAGTACATTGCTGGTGATACACAGACAATTTTTTTTTATTGCTAGAGAAATAAAAAGCTGCCTAAAAAGCTTCGGAGGAAAAATTTAGAATTTAATTTTTCGAGGGGCTTATTTTAACATATACTTTTCCATAATTTACCAGTCTATATATTTCAATGTTAGGTACCTAATATTATATACATTCTTACATATAATTACCTAAAAACTAGAAAGAAGGGGCGTCATAGCACTCATTCAACATCTAGACATTGTAATGATGAGTGACAACTGGACACGTTAATAGTACAGGGCCAGTAACTAGACCAACACGCAAAGCGAACAACTCAAGACTGAAGAAACCGTCTTTGTAATCTTACATAACTGTAGATGTATTTCTAGAATATATTTTTCTTAGGAACTTTTTTAATCTAGGGTCGGTAAACAACCCTGTTTTGAAGAATTAAATTCGAAAATAGTTTGTATTTATTTATCTCAAGCCACAACTATGCAAAAAATGCACAACCAGCGGCTGGGCTGACACATACTATACAAACATAATAAAAATAAAATAAAATAATAAAAATAAATATGGCATGAGAGGCTTGAGAGAGGAAAAACAGCCAGTGGTGAACCCTCATGACATCACTTCATACCAGGAGATCTCTATGCCAAACTCTCTTTAATCTTCTTGGGGGATTGTGGGGTAAATTTGTATTTAAGATTTTGCGAACTTCCGGATTGGTGTTTAAGTAAATTTTGGTGTAGAAACGTTGGTATAAATGTTTAATGGTTGTGTCTATGGATGTGACGTTCAAGTCGCGGTGTAAAGTCTTGTTGCTAACGTATGGTGGGCATTGTGTGATCAGTCGGAGAGTCTTGGATTGAAATACCTGTATTCTTTGGATGTACCATATATTTGTAAGCCATAGGTCCAGAGAGGTCGGAGAAGATAGGTAGGTATAACAATTCAGTTTTTGTCGAGTAGATAATTTAGAACGCCTATTCAAAATACTGTACAATAGTCTAAGTCGCCGGTCTAGTGTGAGGGTTACAAGTCAGACTTCTATCGAGGGTTAATCCTAAACATTTTACGAAAGAGGTATGAGGTAACGGCTGGTTTTCAATGAATACTGGGGGGCAGTCACCACGGCGGAGAGCGAATGTTATGTGTTGACATTTTGTGGTGTTAAATTTAATTTTCCAAGATTTACTCCAAACAAAAATAGTTGAATTATGTTTAGAAAAATAAATAAAGATAGATTTTTGGACTTTTCACAGCTTTATAGATTAAAACTAAAGTTCCTCTATATAATATTATTATTATTTTTTTTTTTACTTTTTTATACCTATAATATAAGGAAGTACCTATTGTAATCGTGCGAAAATCCGAGATCGAGGATTCAACGGATGTTCACGTTTCAAGGTCCCCTGAATACGTTTTGACCATTTTCGCAAAGTTGTGAGCGCTCTACCGCAGAGAGGATTGTAGCTATAAACTTAAAATTTGGAATGATGAAGTCACATGTGTTAACTTAGATCTCATTAGATTTGTACCGAAATCGGACGAAAATTAAGACCACTTTACTTCAAGGTCTAAGTACATTTTACAAGATACATCTTATGTTTTCGACCTAATTAAAAATCTTTTCAAGTAATAGTTTTAGAGAAAACTGAAATACATATTTTATATGAAATACAATTTTTTACAGGTCGTCCGGTTTACGAAATACATGCCGAAAACCATTTTGAAATGTAGTTTTGAAACGAATATTTTTAGACTTTTCCTTGATTTATCCGAAAACGGTTAGTCCTATCGACAAATTGATCCTCACCAAAAATGTTTCTTATAAAATTTCCATTTTAATACGACAAAAGTTATAGTGCCTCAAACAATGAAAAATAAATTTCCGTAGGAAATAATTCAAAATAATTTTTAAATTGTATCCCGTAGTACGAAAATATAAAATATTTTTCATTATTGGTACTTTTTATGAAAAATTATGAATGCTAACACTGTCTCTCCCCCTCCCCCTTCTGGCATTATTCGGCATAAGAATCTCACTGTCAGGATAACGCTATACAATTAAACAAAAAAATACCGATGACACCAACTTATTACTTACCTATATCCAGTAATACCAGTATGAAATGATTTTGAGAAGGGGGAGGGAGAGAGAGAGAGAGAGATATATAAGAAAGTATGTAGGTACTGTAATGGCCACATCATGTATTTTTTTCAAATGGATATTGAACTAAGGAACCTTTATCAGCACTATTCTCTGTAAAATGTAAAAAAAATACCATATAATGAAACTCAAAAAGAAAATTTAACAAAGGAAAAAAAATATCAGGCAAATATTGATTGCTAGCTAGAAAGTAATGGCCTTCCCACAATACGTACTCAAGACTGGGTTACCTGCACCGATTAGTAACCAGGACTCCGTGGCGCAACGGTAGCGCGTCTGACTCCAGATCAGAAGGTTGCGTGTTCAAATCACGTCGGGGTCAATCCTAATTTTTTCATTTTTTTTTATAATTTTCTTTTCTTTTTTTTTTCAATTTTAAATAAATATCAAAAATATTAACTTCAAAAAAAATAAAAGGTTAATTTAAAATATTTAATTTTTTATTGAATTAAAGAGACTAACTGCAATGCTTCCCAAAATAATCCTTTTTTATTACTATTTTATTTATTTCTTGTAGTGAGAAAAAAAAATCAATATCAATGTTATTTGAACTCCTTAACGATAATCCAGTCCTAATACATTGTTATACTTCGTCCCGTCTTGAGTTTGTTTTTAGAAACGTTTCTTAACAATTTAAAAATAAAAAATAAAGTGGTCGGAACTAATTTTTCGCTCTACTCCTGAACCTAATTTACCAATTGTTCCAAGTTGAGTTTTACACAGGGAAAATTATTTCTGAATTATCAAACTACATTTCGTGTTGATACATTCGTTTCATCTATGGTTTTTTATAGCCCTCTCCTCAGTTCCTCCACTTCCTTTTGACCGATTTCGCCAAATTATTGATAAATATCGTCCTTATTGAGTTTTGGATTCACAGACGACCATATCATCATGTTAGTTACAAAAGCGGCCACACAACATTTTTAAAGTGATTTTTCTAATATAACCTAACGTGCCAGATTAAAATGCTTTTGGTTATTTTTATATCACATTAAAAAAAAATATATATAAAAAAAAACTTGGGACATAGCTTGTGTTCTTATAGTCACAACAGAAAATCGTGTTTTTCTCGGAATCAATCCTAGTGCAGATGGTCGACTTTGTAACTAGGCTACTCTCCTAATTATTAGGATAATGTTAGTTGGAAAGTAGAGAGAGTAGTGTAGTGAGATGCTTCTACGAACGATCCAACAAGACACCTGTTGTTATAGAAACAGTTAGATGGGGGAAGCTGTGGGGGAGGGGGGGGGGGGGGGGGCGTTAATTTAATATAAAGAGAAATACAAACAGAAAGGCGGGGCGGGGGGGGGGGGGGGGGGGGGGGGGGAATTTAGTGTACAGTGGACCGACAGCTATTTCGGTAGGGGACCATTTAATATTTGTACAGTGAGGACCTACCATGTTTGTCACATACGTGTGTGTCCACTCTACACGTTGTGACATCATCATTTTGTATTTGCTTTCTTCATACTCAATTTAAAATGTATATTGATGGTCCAAATAAAAAATATATCAAATTTTGCATTATGTTCTCGAATTGCACTAGTGTTATATATTACAATTAGAGCCATAAAACGTAATTTAAAAGCCGTGATATGGCGTTTAAATATTTTGGTAGCATGGTCGTATGGTTTGCGGGTTCGAATCCCATCCAGTAGTGAGTTTTATTTCGTACATAGAAAACCCCCTCCCGGGGCCATGGATGTCGTAAATAACTAGGTATCACAGTGACATGGTAAACATGTTAAATTATGGTTTTTTTTTTAGACTGCCTGATGATGAGGGCAACCTCGGAAGCCGGCTATCTTCTTATAATAATATCTATGAGAGGTGAGATTACAATTTTATATTGCAATCTATGAAATAATTAATTCACTCTCACTATTGAGTTGATCGCTATCAAACAAATCCTTCTTATTGTCCACAATAACAAGAGGGAGCGAGTGCCCAGAGATAGCGTGCTTGCCTACTAAGCTCGATAGATTTTTTATCTGGGAGGTTCTTCAGTTGGGACGTTAAGCGATGGTCCCGAGCCTGTGCGGTCAGATACTCATTAGAGACCCCTACCTTAAGTGAATAAACCTGGGTAGGTAACATTTAGGACTTCCACAGTAGAGTCGGGCTCATGTCAACAATTGAGACAATAGACGATATGACCTCATAGTAAAGCCCGGGCATGAGTATAATTACTAACTAGTTCTCTGCGGCAAAAGTTGATGCCAAAATGGAGGAAGTTGGAAGAACAGGATTTGATCTGGAGAGTGATGAGGGTTTTCCTGGGTGAGAGAGGAATGCAAACAGACAAAAGGGATTTTGGACAAACCCCATGCAAACAGAGCTGACAGCCAATATCCCTGCTAGGGCTGAAGGGCTGAAGGAAGGGTGCTTGAGAGAGACCAACTTGACAAACATTCGTTGAAGGGGGCCTTGGGCTAATCCAAAGAGATACCTCAGGAAGCTGCACAACATAGCTTGGCAAACGATTTTTAAAAAAAATGGAATTTTCTTCATATTTCACTTTTCCAGCTATACGAAGTATGGGGGAAGTAATGTAATCGTGAATCATCGGAAATGTACTTCCCCAACACGAATTAATTAATTACGTTTACGCACTCCTTCAAAAGCCATCCTGGGCTAAAAATCAAAGGCTTCTGAATTCTCATACTAAATTTCGTGTCCATACATTCATTACATTCGGCAGTAGTTGGGGTTGTCGAGTTAAGACCCCGTGTCGTTAAACTGATTCTATCGGGAGTTATCATGTTCGCAGACAAACAGATTTTTTTTTTATTTTTGGTATCGGGGATCATTAAATTCACGAGAAAACCGAAAATTGAATTTCTGACAGATTACATAACTTCCCTATACTTGGTTTAGCTGGAAAAGTAAAATATAGTCGGTGAATTATCTACAATGAACTTCCCCAGCACATCAACAATTTTCCAAAATCAATCGATCATTTTGAATAAAAATCAATAGTCGACTTACTTAAAATTTCGTGTCAGGTTAGGTTAGGTTTTATGCCCGGGCTTTAACTACGAGGTCATATCGCCTACTACCAAAGCGCTCTTTCGTCACTCTGGTGGACATGAGCCCGACTCTACTGTGGGAGTCCTTAATTTTGCCTATCCTAAATTTTTATTCACCTAGGGAAGGGGTCTTTAAAGAGTACCTGACATCGTACAGGCTCGGGACCATCGCTTAACGTCCCATTACCTCCCGGATAAAATAAACTAAGGGCCTCGGTCGGGTTTCGAACCCATGATCTTGAACTCAGAAGACAAGTACGCATACCACTGAGCTACCGGCGCCCTCAAAAAAAAAAAAAAAAAAAATCGTGTCGATACGTCATTACGTAGGTAGTTATTAATGTTTTTGATTCTCTGGCCCTCCCCCCTTGTTGGAAATTGTTTTTTTTAGTTTTTGGAATCAGGAGGTCGGTAAACATGAACTTCCAGTCATAACTCAATATGGAAATTCCGACCGATTATGTAACTTAACGTCCAATCCGAAGGACGGCGTGCTCATAGTTTTTTCATCTCCCAGGGCCTCGGCCGGGTTTCAAACCCGCAATCTTGATCTCAGTATGCCAGTACGCTTCTTCTGAGCTACCGGCGCCCATTAGTCCTTAGTGACGTGAGCCGGGCTCATCTCCAGCTTCCTCAGCGAGCGCTCTGCGACGGTGAGGCAGCAATTCACCAGCACTACAGTGAACGTCACTAGAGGGTGTCCCCAGGGCTCGGTCCTCGGACCAACGCTCTGGAACGTACTCTTTGACGGACTGCTTCGTGACCTCGAGACTCGTGGACACAGGGCAATAGCCTATGTTGACGACCTAGTGGTCACGGTGCACGCTGACAGTCGCGCCACTCTAACCGCCCGAGCCCAAGCCGCGATCGAATCTACGGATACTTGGTGCCGACTGAACAAGTTGACCCTCTCTTCCAGCAAGACAGCAGCCATGCTGATGAGAGGAAAAACTGACGCCCGCCACCCCCTGGTTCTTGCAGTACACGGCCGACGCGTTGAATTTCCGGCAGTGATCACGTACCTAGGTGTGGGGATCGGGCCGGGATTCAACGTCACGCCCCACACTGTTGCCATCAAGGTTAGGACAACAGCCATCTTTGGCGCTCTGAGCTCCCTAGCCCGAGCGACATGGGGCCTCGGCTACTCTGCGTGTAAAACTATTTACACCGGAGTTTTCGAGGCTGTGGCAAGGTACGCCGCTGCCGGATGATGGAATCACCTCACCAAACGACAGCGTACGTTGCTATTACAAGCTCAAAGAGCGGCCCTCCTCAGGGTTACCAAGGCCTACCGTACAGTTTCCAGGTGCTGGCGGGGGCTCCACCCATAGACCTAGTCTTGGATGGAGCCGTCGCCTCGTACTTCTGCAGACGCGGCTTACCACTGGAAGCAGACACGGACGTGGCCTTGCGTCAAGCCCTGGAGGAGGAGATGCAAGGACAGGCGAGACCAGAGCGCCTGAGGGGCATTGTCCAGGAATGGATCGTGGAAAAATGGCAACAGCGTTGGGCGCGATCGACAGATGGCCGAACAACCTTCGCCTGTTTCCCGAACGTCCAGGCGCGACTTGACTCTCCATGGATACAACCAGACCATTGGATGTCACAGGTGCTAACAGGTCACGGCGACTTCAACGCCAAGCTCTTCTTCTTTAAGAGGAAGAACAGCCCTGCCTGCTCGTGTGGCGGCGTCGAGACTGCGGAACACGTGGTCCTCGAATGCCCGCTATACGACGGGCCCAGGGCGGCGCTGATCCGCCGGGCAGGTTCGTATCTGGGACTGGACCTGCCGGGACTTATGACGGAGGCTGGTTACCTGGCTTTTGGTCGGTTCGTCTCCTCCTGGCGGAGAATCAAGAAAGCCTTCTAACCCGGCGCCGGGGGCCCCGCCGACCGCCGACAGGCGCTGCGGCGACAGCCCCCGGCTTAGGGAAGCAGGCAGAAAAGAACCCTTGACAAAATCTCGAGCTCACTCGGTGTGAAGCGCCGAAAACTACCAAAGACGACCATGGACCGTAGTCATCGAGCCGGTCCACGACCGTCCGTAAATATTGTATATATAAAGTATTGATACATCTAAATATAAACATAGGAAGATATAGGGTGATGTGACCGACCCCCCCTCAGGGGGTCAGGGGCACCTATAATAAAAAAAAAGGGGAAAAAAAAAAAAAAAAAAAAAAAAAAAAAAAAAAAAAAAAAAAAAAAAAAAAAAAAAAAAAAAAAAAAAAAAAAAGTGGTGAGCCCTATCTATATAAATACTGACTGAGCCAAGCTGAAGATCGCTGAGCTCCTTCCCCTCTCTCAAGTGGCACACAGACCTCTCCATTGATTCTTTCCCTTCAATTCTGGGAAACACTGCTCTGAAAGTTGGAAAAACTCCCCCCTCCTCCACTCATTTCCTTTTCCCTGGAACTGTCTCTCTGGTTTTTCATCTAATGATCCGTTTCCCTCCAAGTTTTCTTCCTCTTCCTTCCCTTTCAACAGTTGAAAATTCCCCCAAATCGTTTATTCAAAGTTGGTTGGACTCACAGATGAGCCCGGTCAAAACCAGCCTGAGACGATTGAAATGAAATGAAATGAAAAATAATCTTTATTCTGGGACATACTTCCCCTAAGAATAATAACATAAAAAATAAACAAGAGTATACAAGTATAAACCAGTTGAAAAGAATAAATATAAAAGAAAATAAAAGAGGTCTCTAGAAGTAAATAGTAAATGTTAAAAACAGGCAAACAGTAGAACAATATAATGAACTAGTGGAACATAATAAAGGGAAATAAAAATATTAAAATTAGAAAAACAAGTATGAAAAATAATGTGAAACATGATAACAATAATGACTTGTATATGAATGAATTGTATAAAACTAAATTGGACTGATGTAACAGAAGAGTGACAATCTGTCCAGTGGAGTGAGAGACTTATAGGAAGACGAGAACTATCTCAAAGGAGCTAGCCTTAGGAATCAGAGGTTTGTTGAGTTAGGAGATAATGGAAAAGTAGGGACTTTAAGGAAAGAAGAGTAGAAGCATAGCGAATCTGGAGAGGGAGAGAATTCCAGAGGGAGTTAGCCTGGATAAGGAAGGAGTTGTGGTAGGTTGTTGTCCTATGGGAAGGGGGATAAAGAACAGAGGGACGGGATCTGGTGGATATGGGATTTAAATTGGAGCATTTGGAAGATGTATAGGAGGGCTTTTGAGAAAGAAGACTACGAAATATTGTCGATGAGAGGATGGGAAGATCCATTTTAGGTCGGTATAGGAACTAGTAATAGAGGAGTGATTGGGGAGCCCGAAAATGAATCTTAGAAAATAATTCATAACTCGCTTTAGTTTCATGTCGAGCTCACCAGAGAGTCCTCCATATGCGAGGCAAGCATAGAGAGAGAAAAATAAAGAAAAATACGAGAGTAGGATTGGAACACGGGAGACGGAGATGTTTATAGAACGGCAGCTAGGCTGATACGATTCAATGAGTACCTCTCCTCGAAGGACCCATTTCACTGAAAATTCATAGGTGTCGTCCTTATTTTGTGTCGATATATTCATTCATTGTTCACAGTCATACCGACACACAGACAGACATTTGGTTTCTTGTCATTTTTGTAATCAGGTGGTTAAAACATGACATTCCGGTGAAAAGTTAACATAAATTGTTTAACCGATTATATAACTTCTCCTATACTTCATATAGATCTGGGGAAGGGATGAGGGAATGATAATGATTGAGCGTGTTAAGGTTAACTCCGGACCTACCTCAATCCAAGGTTGCTTAACCTCGACTCTTTAGACATCTCGAGGCTCATAATCACTATTAGACCAGGAGTGATTACTAGATTTCTCTCTCTATAGTTTCTATACGGGAATTCCCATATAATTAATACTCCATATCAAGGTGTCCAACAAAACATCTTTTAAATTCCCCGATAATTCCCTGGGTTTCCCGCTTGGAGACCGAGCATTCTTCTGAACGGTTCACAAGGACGCAGCTAATGACAGTCTTCCAGGAAAAAAGATTACTGAGTCAATTTTTAATATTCTACTAGTTTTACTAGAGAAAAAACCACGAAACTATTAGCGCCGGAACTGTAAGTCGAACAGGAAGGAGGAGAGATAAGGCTTGTGCTCTTTCGTCACTCTGGTGGACATGAACCCGACTCTACTGTGGGAGTCCTAAATTTTGCCTATCCTAAATTTTTATTCACCTAGAGCAGTGATCTTTAACGAGTACCTGACATTGTATAGGCGCTCGGGACCATCGCTTAACGGCCAATCCAATAACACAAAACCTCTAATAACCAATCTAATAGATGTATCGATCCAAAATTTAGTATGAGAATTCATTAGTCTCTGTAAAAATCAACTATTGATTTTTAGACAAAACGGTGGATTGGTTTTAGAGCGAAAACGTAAAGAGTGGAAAAACATTGCCGGAGATTCACCGAAAACGTTTTGTAGATAATATTAATATTTTAAATGAAAATCTCCTTCATACAGATTCTGTAATATTTTTTACTTCGGATCAATATTTACTGAGAAAACATGAAACAACTTATTCTGTCTTCAAGTAAATCTCGCTTCTATTCAGTGATTCTGAATTCATATGTATCCTAAACCCTATTCCTAAATATAGGCAGACTTAAGATATAGTGTGGTAGAAGGATATTCCTTCTTTTACCCGTAATGATAAAGAGTATGGTCTTTGACCTGAGACAGAGAAAACCTAACAAATTTTTTAAAAAATACTCAATCTTCAGACAGTCTTTTACAGCCCTGGAACAAGAGATACAACAGTCCAGTTCAGAGCGTTTCAAGGACATAGTCCAACATAGTGGGAAAATGACAGCAACGATCATCAAGTTCGGATGGCCGAACGATGTACGCAAACTTTCCGGACGTCCGGCTGCACCATGCCTGACCACTGAATATAATCATATCATCGAGATTTTAACTACAAAACTCTTCTTTAAGAGGAAGGACAACCCAAACTGTCCGTATGGGAACATCGAGACTGCAGAACATGTAGTCCTCGAACGTCCGTTGTTTGACCAGGTCAGGGTGGAGTTGATTCGCCCCAGGAACGGACTTTTTTTTTTTCATTTTATATCTGTTTTATTTTATATTTATATTTATTTATTTCTATAGGCGAAGCCTATTAATACACAAAATAAAATGGTTTACAAATAACCTCATAAAATACATCGTAATAAAACAAAATTATTTAAAATTTACTCTTATTAACAAACACTTAAATATTACAACAATTTGGTTATAAAATTAACACTAGGTATATTAATAATTATGGGTACAATAAAAGAAAAACTGGTAATAGCTGAAAATAATAATAAATCCAGAATGTAAAAAACAAAAAAATCCAGAGTGTAAAAAACAAAACAACATAAATATATGAGTTGAAGACAACTATTGGATAACTTAAAAGGGACTATTATGCTTTATATATCCATTTTTAAACTATGGATTTAATAGTATTAATATTGTCTATGAAAAAGTCAAATTTATGAGAAATACTATTAGCAAGCCTTTGAAATCGATCTATGGGAGAATAGAACCCATAATTAGTATAATGAAAAATAGGTGAGAAGGGGAGAAATGAACGACAAGTACGTGAGGGAATATTAAAGTTTACGAGTGAAAGTTGATCAGGACAGTCAATTTTATTGTTTAATAATTTGAAAAAGAATGATAAATCATTGGCAGCAGAAGAAATCAGTGTGACAAGCTGGGGACGACGGTCGATTGAAACAAATTGACCGACCTTTGGTCGCCCACAACTCGCCCCAGTAGCACTTAAGCCCTACTCTGATCCCGAGCTCTCTCAACATATGACGGTCAGGGGATGTTGCACACATGCAAAGTGCACCCAAAAAAGTTATAAATAAAAGCCACCCCCTTAAAATTTTATTTTGAAGATTTTTTTTTCAGTTCAAAATTTGATCCTCAAAATAGTTTAGGTAATATTAATCATTTAATTATTTCAAATCAAATTTTCCAATCAATAGTTCATTTGAAGGGTCTGATCAGTCTCGGAATCTTGATAGGGCTAAAAGAGCCCCATTAGCCTCCTAGATGAGGGACTAGATCAGGCTGATCTCTCTAATTGCTGGCCTACACAACCGTATACCTTTATTAAGCTCACTCCAGACAGATGAGTTTGATCAGGGCCTTTATTATTAGACTTATTAACGAGAGGGGAAAAAATGGGTTTGGTCATCTGAAATATTTTTATAGAAAAGGTCAATAGGTTGGGAAGTGTTTCAAAAAGATAACAAAACCTCTCGAAAAAGTTTAGAAAATAACAGCACTTTCTTATACCAAACACGTTTTTACAGAACACTCTCCCTCCTCCACCCTCTCAAAATCATTTCATCCTGGCGTTTGAAATGAAAAATAATCTTTATTCTGGGACATACGTCCCCTAAGAATAATAACATGAAGAATAAACAAGAGTATACAAATATCAATCAGGTGGACAGTCTAGAGAGAGAGTTGGTTTTAGGCGTAAGGTAAAATGAACCATGTAGGAGTGAAAATAACAGTGAAGTAGATGCGCAAAGGTACTTTTATTTATCTATATGTTTATATGCCCAAAATAACATTGAATTAAAGAATGGCCACAATATTTAAAAGAAAAGTGACTAAAGTAGATGTAGAAATTAGTTTGTAACATTTTTATTGTAAGTAATTTGATTTTTTATTTGGAATTAATATTTTGATTTTATTTATCGTATAAATCGTTTAGATAAATAAACCCAATATTTGTTCTCTTATTCTATGCTATTCATTTCCCTGTGAACCAAGTAAGACAATTTATACTTTTGGATTAGATATGAACATTTTTGCAAATTTAAGGAAAACAATATGGCAACTCATTATTATATTTAGAAGAAATCCAAATTAAATAATTATTAATTTAATTTTCTTTAAATACGTGCCCTTTCTTCAAAATTGCACGTCTTGGACCCATTTCGCAAATTACTGTAGAAATCAAAATTTAGTAGAAGACCAGCTATAATTTCTACAGGAAATGTGGTAATATTTATTATTAATTTTATTATTTCAATTATCATTTTTATATTCACTTTATTTAACACCACTTTATTCATTATCATAATTTACATAGAACAACAATGATTGACAGACATCTGACTGAAAAAAGCTGTTTGTTTTAATTGTTTTTCACCAAAAACAATAGTGTTCTGTCCTGTTAACTAATTAACATTTATGCAAAATTTGTTGTAAATCTGTAGCGACAGATATCGTGGAACACACAAACAAACTCAAAGCTTACTCAGTCAACAATATCTAAGTATTCCAATCTAAAGTTCTCCATGGCTTTTATGTTATAAGCAACTAACTTTACAAAGAGCTAAATACTGCCACCATAGAGGAACAAATTCAATCCTGACTCCTAACTTTCCACAATAATCTCTCATCTCATCCCAAACCTTTCGTAGCAGCCCTTTCCTTTCAATGTTATCCTAACAAGCATCCTCGCCGTCTGAATAGGAGATGGCCTAGATATCTTATCCCTGAAATAGGTAGTGTCAATGTTGGTTGGCTTCCCCCCAAACAGGAGTCACTTTTCTACTCTCCCAGCTATACGAAGTATAGGAGAAGTTATGTAATCGGTGAAAAATTCAAGAGTTTTCAACGGAATTTCAGGTTTTCGGACCTCCAGATTCCAAGTATGTAAAATAAAAGTCTGTCTGTCTGTGTGTCTATGAACAAGATAACTCCTGATAGAATGAATGTATCAACACGAAATTTCACTTGTGAATCCAGAACCTTCCAACGACGACATCTATTGAATTTCAGTCGAATCGACCAAACGTAAGTGGGATATTAGGAGAGAAGCTTAACACAAAAGCTCTAATAACTGCCGATGCAATGAATGTATCGACATGAAATTTCATATTTGAATTAAAAAAACAATGAGGACATAACCTATCAAATTGCAGCGATATCGGCTGAAGGGAAGGGGGATTCAGGGGATGGGGCTCAATTCAAAAACCCTACTGTAGAGTCCCGCTAATCCGGACACCGATTATCCGGACGGGATTTAAAAAACGAATTAAAATTTAGTAAACTAAAAATTTAATTTAGCGTGTGGTAAGTATGAAAATAATTCAAAGAGAGGGTTTGACTTGACTTAGTCACTTGGCTACCATGAAAAAGTGCCAACAAAGGAGACGGCTCGCACACCGTATTTTCCAGGAAATTACTTTTTTCAGTGAGTATAATCCTGTTCAGAATTTAACGTTTACATATTTCGTCTTTAAAATTCTTAATTTTTACATTATAACATTAATGTATCTTGGTTTGTTTTGTACTGTATTGTACAATAAATAAATTTTGAGTTTTGATCACAAAGATGTATTGTTTTGTTAACCCTATCTCAGTTCGTACGTCAAAAACTTATATCTAGGTACGTATACATTATGTAGTATTGAAAATAAAATTAAGCTTAAGGAAAAGGTGTATTTATGAGAAAAAAAAATAGCTAAAATATTTATCACGTGCATTTTACAGCAAATTCCGTTTAATCCGGACTTTCGGAAATCCGGACGGAGTCCGGTCCCTTCTAGTCCGGATTAGCGGAACTCTACTGTATTATTATTTTTATATTAATGTATATTCAAGGATTTATTTAATCATTTCATTTTATTTTTTACTATTATTTATTAATGTATATATTCTTATGACGTATCTTATTATTACATTATCAGGTTATGGTTTTAACGAAAATAAATATTAATATTATTATAAAAAATGCAAAATAGTTGGGGAGGGGAGGAGAAAAATAGAAAACAAAGTGTAAATTTTAAAATATTTGTCTAGTTTATAGTAAGTAATGTTAAGTCACGAATGCATTAATTACGTCAGATGCAGCTAATTTCTTGGAAGGCTTTTTATACTCGTTCAAAGCCTCTTTAGACAGGTTTATGTTCGTATTACGCAACATCATCCATAATTCATTTTAATAGAAAATAAAATCGTTGGTGAATTACCAACAATGTAGTGCCCAAACATGAATGAATTAAGTAAGTTTTTGCTCTCCCTCGCAAACCAAGTGACGAAGTAATAAATGTATAGACATCAAATTTTATATGTAAATCCAAAATTTCGGACAGTTCGCGCAGACTCTGTACTCAATGATATTGCATTGTCCTGGTTGAAACAGAAGGCGGACCAGTCTAGTTCGCGACGAACAGATGAGTAGTTGTGAATTTACACAAAGTTCGCGACGGACTAGGAAATAATATGACTGAAGAAATGGAAAAATTGATTGACCTAGTGCGAGAATGCGTTTTTTTGTACGATAAGAGCCATCCAGACTACAAAGATGTCGTGGAGAAAGGAGAAGCATGGAGAGAGATTGGGAATAAACTCCATCAAAGTAGCAATTAGAAAGAAATATATATATATAGAGGGTGCCGGTAGCTCAGTGGTATGCGTGCTTGCTTTCTGAGCTCAAGGTCGTGGGTTCGAAACCCAGCCGAGCCCCTTAGTTTATTTTATCTGGAAGGTAAAATACACATAAGCACGCCGTCCTTCAAAAACTCTAATAACTGCTGTTGTAATGAATGTATCGACAAAAAATTTCATATGTGAATTCAAAATCCTACCAGGACGACACTTATCAATTTTCAGCGGAATCCGCAAAAGGAAATAGGGCTCAACTCAAAACCCTCAATAACTGCTGCAGTAATGAATGTATCGAAACAAAATTTAGTATGAGTGTTTGGGAGCCCCTATATAAGTCAATTATTGAATATTAGCGCAAACGGTTGACTGGTTTTGGAGGGGGAGCGAAAAGTAAATTGATTAATTTATTCACCTTCGATTATTCTTTTACCACTTTTGTACAAAAATAAAATTAGAATATAACAACGTTGGTGTTCACGGAGTCATTTGAGGAGGTTAGAAGCAAAGGGACGTAAGTGACAAAAATGTCATTTCGAGATAATTACCTTCAAAGTTATAGTAACATCGTAAATTCAGGTATTACCCAGGTATTTTCCACTAGTAACAGCGTTACTGGTACTAACAATCGTTCTGATCATTAGTCAGTAGTCAGGGTAGGTGTCAAGGAAGATGTTAACACACATATCTCAATTTCAGCCGATTTGTCACTTACATCCCTTTGCTTTTAACCCCTCATTTGTAAATTTGTAAGTGAATCGGTAGTCCAAAAAGTTTGTCGACCCCTTGTCTAGACACGATGTCTCTTACCAGTGATTTACAAATGCACTGAACTGAATCTGCAACCCTGAGACCCACAACTCAAAAATATATACTTGGCTACTCACAATCTTTCACATTCTAATATAAATACTAAAAATTAAGGCCATCGCTCTATTAATATATCTAGATTTGAGGGAGATGTTCTAAGTTGGTCTAAAATAATCTCTCTCTATACGACCCCGTTCCGACCTCTATTAAATACATATAAATCTTAGAATGACTTTATTATAGAATGACTCAAAAATCCAAATGACTTTTGATGTAATTAATGTACTGACAAAAAATTTAGTATGAGAATTCAGAAGTTCCGATAGGCCAAACGGTCGATTGGTTTTGGAGAGAGAGCGAAAACATAATTGATTAATATGTGCTAGGGAAAACGTGAAATTTCCCTGAAAACACAACTTCGAATTTCCGAACGATTGCATAACTGCCCCTATACCTTCCGTATAAAGTTGGAATACCGTGAAGGCCTATAGTGCTGCAGTTCAACATTGTGCCAATGTTCTATAATGACCATGAGTGCAAATCGATCCATCTGTATGTCGCTACATGTTTAATAATGAAACATGCATCAAGTGTGCATAGGACTGTTTGAGTCGGAACAGATCTAATATTAAAACAGAGATCCAGCAAGTTAGTTGAGTCAAGCAACCCCAACATCGAAACAATGATTTCTACAACGTTACGGACACTTCATATATATATGGTAAAATAAATTTAAGCACGCCGTCCTTCGGATGGAACATTAATCGATGGTCTGTACTCGTTAACGTTAAAGCGTTATACACCTAGTGTAGAGGACACTAGGTGTATAAAAATTTAGGACTCCATAGAGGAATCGGGCTCATGACCACCAGAGTGACGAAAGAGCCCTCTGGTAGTAGGCGATATGACCTTGTATATATGAAGATGGCTGTTGTAGTGAGAAGTGATTATTTCACAGGTTGTAAAATAAAATATAGTCCGACCTTTCACAGATTTAATTGATATTTGCTAGCCGGCTTTCGAGGTTGCCCACATCATCAGGTAGACAAAAAAAAAAAAAAATGACTGCCTGATGATGAGGGCAACCTCGAAAACCAGCTAGTAAATATCAATAAAATATGTGAGACTATATTTTATTTTGGTACCTGTGAGATACGACCTTGCAGTTAAAGCCCGGGCATGAGTCATAATGACTAACTATAACTTTATTTACAGTTTTGGTATCAGATTTTCGAAAATATGAAATTCCGGTGAAAACTCAACATCGATTTTCTAATCGACTACATAACTTACCCTATAGGTACTTCATGTAGTTAGGGGTAGTAAACATTTCAAAAAACAGAAGGGTGTTTATTAAACTTCTCTGGGATGTTCCTATGTTGATTTTTCCCAGCATTTTTTTCCAGATTTTTATTTGTTAATTTTGAACACTTTCACGCCCCTTCTTCTGGTCACTATGAATGACTAGATTCAGGAAGTATCCCGAAAAATTGTCAAAAAAAAATTCTGGAAAAAATCAACAAAGTAATCCAATATTCATAAAGATATAAATAAGTTTCTCAATTCTCAACTCTGGGAGGAGTGTGCCAGTAGATAAAGGAAGAAACTTCAGTGGAGTTTTCTCTTTTTGAACTGACTTCAGCAATCAGAAACTAAAATAAAAACTGCTATCCGACCCAGTCGAAGTCCTTGAAAAGACAACCAACAATAAATTTTTAATAGGCACAATAGAAAAAGTACAGACTATGGAGGTCAAGGACGCTGACAGAAGAAGAATAGAAATTTGTAGAATTGACGAAGGATGAAACATGGTGACAAACATAGATCTTCTTGTTAGTCATTCTAAATGAGAACCTATTTAGTCATTCCAAAAAAGAGTTTGAAATGAGATGGAGAGTCACGTCTCTTCTCACAATACTATGTGGCGAATCATTGTCATCAGTATGAGGCGCAAATAAGGACAGCAACAGAGTTAATAATAATAATAATAATATTTATTTCCGTTAAACCGTAACATATAATAAAAATGTATGCATTAAAATAGCTTATAAATTAAATACGAAAACTGATATTAACTCTTAGAGACGGACAAACATTAGTTAATAACTATAATAGTAAAAAAAAAAAATGAAATAATCAGAAAATGAATAAATAAATATAGAAATAATAATACTAATAAATTCAGTTTTTAATTATATTTTAAATTATGATAAATATTTTCCATAATTCTTTCATTGTGTCTTCTTTCACGATGATATTTCGAGACGTTCCTTCGTCAGGACACAATGTGTCAAATATAAACCATATATGATATAAAACCATAACATGATAATAGAAATGTATACAACAAATTAACTGATAAATTAGATACTATAAAAGTTTTTAACTCTCTCACGTGTGATTAGTAATAACTATAATATTAAAAAATAGAAAATAAATAAAAAATTAATAAATATATACTAGAAAATAAATTAGTATAAAAATAGTAATACTAATAAATACAGTTTTTAACAATAATTTAAATCATGATAAATATTTTTTATACACTAAATACAAATCAAAAATAATCATTTAAATTAAAAACAATGCTATTATAAATTTAAAAAAACTCTAAAAGAAAAAAAAAAAAAAAAAAAAAAACGAAGTAACTGAAATGAATAGAAAATAAATTAATAAACATTCAAAAACAGAGATTATAATTGATAATCGTGAACGGATATTTTTGTGGTTCCCTCCTGTTTTCCCTATTTTCTTTACCAAAACGTTTTGATTTGTGTCACACTTAAGTAAAAAGTTTTTACTGAAATTTATTATGTAGTCCAGTAGGAGCTCAACATGGAGGTGTCCCTCGAGTAGCTACCAACCAATCTAAGGTATTTGTTTTAGGCCACTTGAAGAGTTCTCAAGTTGGTATTGCTTGCAAGACCGGCCCAGACTGGGCATGTATACGTTATCACTGGCCGCAACAGAAGCTTGTATATGAGGAGTCTACTGGTTAGACTAAGGGCTGCCTTTCTGTGGAGTAACGGGAATAAGAACACAAGTCCGCTTATAGTATTTGCTTTCTGCCTGATATGTTGCCTGAAGGTCAGTCGTCTGTCTAGAAGAACACCAAGGTGTTTTACTGTATCGGTCCAGTCCAAATTTTCTATTTTCTGCGGTAATGGGGGCGTATTTTTATAAACATATTTATGTATGAAAAATTGTGGTGTTTGTATATGAAACACGATTTTTATGTAAATATTTTTTATTCTTTTTCGTGTTGATACATTCATTCTATTGGGAGTTATCATGTTGGTTATCATGTATGCACACGCACACACCGACAGGACATTGTTGGAAAGGGGACCGGAAAACTGAACATCGACCTTCTGACCGATTGCATAACTTTCTCTATACTTCATATAGCTGAGGAAGCAAAATAAAACTGGTGGCTCGTCATCTGCTAAAATGTTCACATGTCGCAAACATTTGATGGATCATGTGAGGTACAGGAGTGTTATTTATATAACAAAGTTGAATAATAAAATAGGTAACCAGTATACAAAAAAACAAACAAATTATATTGACGCGGGGAAAAAAAAGTGAATTTGTCATAGCCCCGTACTGGGAGACCCATTAAAGCTGTCAATATCCGGGCCACCCGCCTCATCAGTCAACACAGAATCCTCTTCGTTTTCAGAATTGTAGGGAAAAACTGAATCGAATTTCAGATCAACAGACCTCTCTTTTCCATTAATCACTCAACAAATAATTGCGAGGTGGAGTCAGGTCTATAATTTGAAACTGTGGTGAAGACTGGATCCGGCCGACACACGTCTGTCTGTATTATGTGTTCATACTGAGCTCCCACATATAGTCAGACCCTCTACATATTTGTTCCTTTTATTTATAATGACTCATGTCCGGGCTTTAACTAGGAAGTCATATCGCCTACTACCAGAGTGCTCTTTCGTCGCTCTGGTGGGCATGGCCCGAGTCTACAGTACTATTTTGCCTACCCAGGTTTAGTCACCTAGAGTTGGGGTCTATAACCAGTACTTGATATCGCTTGATGACCCACCCGAAGGACGGCGTGCTGAAAGTTTTTTTTACCAGAGTTTCCGATGTTTAAAGAAATTCTTGTCAAAGTTTTAGTACTTACCCAGCTATACGAAGTATAGAGGAAGTTATGTAATCGGTTCAAAATTCGATGCGGAGTTTTCAACAGAATTTTATGTTTTTCGACCTCTAGATTCCAAAAATGAAAAAAGAAAAATGCTGTCTGTCTGTGTGCCTATGGACACGATAACTCCCGATAGAATAGATGTATCGACATGATCTTTTGTATGTGTATTCAGAAGCCTCTAACGACGACACCTATTGTTTTTCAACGAAATCGGTCAAAAGGGTATGGGGGGATTAGGGGAGAAGCTTAACTCAAAAATTCTAATAACTGCCATTATGATGAATGTATCGACACTTAATTTCATATGTAAAAGTCCCATAAGGAAGACACTTATTAATTTTCAGCGGAATCGGCAGAAAAAAAAGGAGATCAGAAGGGGGCTCAACCGATGTAATGAATATATGGACATGAAATTTCATATTTAAAGTCAAAACGCAATTAGGACATAACCTGTCAAATTTCAGCGATATCGGCTGAAGGGAAGGGGGCACGGGTTCAGGAGAGGGGGCCTAATTGAAAACCCTAATAACTGCCCATGTAATAAATTTGTCTACACAAAATTTAGTATGAGAATTTAGAAGCCCCACCTTCAGTATCTATAAATTTAAATCCTATCATCCAGACACCTACAAGAACACCTGATAACCCTTCAGTCCTGGTACAAAAAGTGGAGAGTGAAGGTGAACGACACAAAATCAGTTCACATCGTCTTCACCCTTCGTCGAAAATATGCCTGCCCTCCAGTGTACCTTAACAAAAATCCCATCCCTTTAAAAAACGAAGTCCGCTATCTAGGCCTCATACTCGACAAACGACTAACTTGGAATCCACACACGAGACTGAAAAGACAAGAAATGAACAGACGTTATAAACTTCTACTACGACTGCTAGACAAAAGATCCAAACTAACTTTGACAACAAAACGACTTATATACAACTCAATACTCAAACCTATGTGGACTTACGGACTTGAACTCTGGGGTTCTGCCAAGGCTTCCAATCTCCAGCGCATCCAATCCCTTCAATCCAAAATCCTTCGTACAATAGCCAATGCTCCTTACTACGTCTCCAACAAAACCCTTCACACTGACCTTAATGTACCTTTCATTACTGAAGTCGCTAAATGCAAATACAAAAAATTATTTTCCCTTCTTGGTTCCCACAATAATCCTCTGGTCCGTGGCCTCCATTCTGCCGTACTTCCCCAACGACGGCTTAAGCGTCAATGGCCTAGAGACCTCCTTAGCAGCAGCAGTGACAGTGACAGTGATTAGTTACAAATGAGAGAAAATCAGTGACTAGGAAGTGTCACCACTGGGTGATTTCTCCCCTCATGACATTTTGACATTGCCATTATGTCTGTATTAGCATATTTGCTTGTTGTATATATTTTTATACAGTTGTAAATATCTCTTTGTAAAAAAAAAAAAAAAAAAAAAAAAAAAAAAAAAAAAAAAAAAAAAAAAAAAAATGAACATTATTTTAATAATTGTTTTATGAAATTACGTCTTTATTAACATTATATTTTCACATACTTAACGGTATCATAAGCATGACTAGTATTGTTAAGGGAAAATATTTATATTTTTTGTAAAGAACATTAACGTTTCAAATATAAATAAACAGTACGCGCAATGGCAAGATTGTAAGTCTGTTCTTGAACTAATAATATTAAACTACAAGGTCATATCGCCTACTACCAGAGCGCTCTTTCGTCACTCTAGTAGACATGAGCCCGACTCTGCTCTGGGAGTCCTAAATATTGTCTACACTACATTTGTATTCACCTAGGTTAGGGGTTTTAGGCTCGGGACCATCGCTTAACGTCCCATCCGAAGGACGGCGTGCTTAAAATAAACCTCGGACCGGTTTCGAACCCGCGATTTTGAGCTCTAAAGCTAGAAACTCCCAATATATTAAATCTTAATTAATTATACGATATAATATAAATATGCATAATATAGTGTAATTAATGTTTCCTTTGTTACGATCTTCTAAAGATTACGAAATAAGAAACAAATGGAACTCAGTTTCTTACCTATGACTGATGTTCATAAGTTCATGAGCTGCCATGTTAGTTTCGTAACAATGAGATGACCCAGAAATTGTATATTATCTTTAAATAATACAGAAACGGTATCAACTTCTAATGACAAGTTTTCATTTGAACATTTAGAATACATTTTGAAATTTAAAATGATTCTTTTGAACGCATTTAATTAAATTAGCTCATTGATTAGCAACCATTTGTTTAAGGTTAGGTTTTATGACTCATGGCCGGGCTTTAACTACGAGGTCATATCGCCTACTACCAGAGCGCTCTTACGTCACTCTTATGGACATGAGCCCGACTCTACTGTGGCAGTCCTAAATTTTGCCTACCCTAAATTTTTATTCACCTAGGGTAGGGGTCTTTAACGAGGACCTGATATGGTACAGGCTCGGGACCATCGCTTAACGTCCCGACGGCGTGCTTAAGTTTATTTTACCTCCCAGATAAAATAAACTAAGGGCCTCGGTCGGGTTTCGAACCCACGACCTTGAGCTCAGAAGAAAAGTACGCATACCACTGAGCTACCGGCGCCCTCTATATTTATTTAAAAAATAGTACTTATTTACATTAAAGAGTTGGAAGAAAGTTAAAATGTAAAATCGGGGCCGTTAATAGGAAGGAACATTTTTCTTTCGATGAGCCTTTAACCACAGCTGCAATGCATTGTCTAGATCAGAATGTTGGCTCTTCCGAATTTTCTTTGCAGAAAAAGATTCCTCCTCAAAATTTTTTTGTTTTTCTTTATTGGCCACAAGTTAGAAATTGTTGAGTGGGAAACACCGAATTCTTTTGATATAGTAGAATTTTAAACACCTTTTTCCAGCCGCCAAATGATGTTCGCCTTTTCTTCGATGGTCAGAGATTTTCTTTTACACGTCATGTTGACACTTTTAGAAAACACAAACAACTGAGGGTAATTGAAAATAAAGTTAAAAAACACCACGTCTTTTATGATTCTTTGAACTGAATTCATAGGTCTCCAAACAATTATGTATCCAATTACCTCTAACTTGATGTTCTGTTTACATTCTGTCCATCGTTGTAGACGACTTTTAATTGTTCAAGTTGTCTAAACTAGCGTTACTACAGCTGATGTCGTCGTTATATACACTGTCGTAATAAGGGATATTTTACCTGTAATATGTAATGGCGAACCAAACTTTTTCTCGGGATTTCGTCGTTATACACAACATCGTTATACAAGATTTTGACTATATATATATACCCATATTTTTTGTTTGTCAAATAAATGTGATAATATTACCTACCATTTTATTTTCAAATAAAAATAAATAAATTATTTGAAATACATAATCATTGGATATTTTTTGTTATTAGTTACTCAAATAAAAAGTACAAAAATGCCCATGTCTGTGGATCACTACTAAGAGAAATACCTAATGCGTTAAAACAGACAAACCCACAAAAGTTAAACATGATTTCAGTCTGATGTGGCTTCTGTGCATGCCCGTTATTGAAAAATTACAAAAAAAGAGGACGGGTTCCATCTTCTCAATTTCATATTCAATTTTGCGCAAGCCCAGGTCACTACAGCCGAGGTTGTCGTTATATCCACTGTTGAAATAAGTGATATTTTATCTGAAATTTTGTAATGGCGAACGACTTCGGAGTTAAGACTGATACAAAAATAAATCTTATAGAGCTGAGCCTTGTGCAAATTTTCAAAGAGACCAGATATAAACCTTTATCTTACCTCCACTTCACTCTGAGAATGCATTACTTGAGTAATACTTCTGTCTGAATCCCATTACTTGAGTATTACTGAATAATTTCAAGATTATGTACCTGGTTTCTTCTCCCCGCCTACTTAGATCCCCTCATAAAGTATTCATTAGTTGAGTTCGTCTTGGAACAACTCTTTATAGTAGTACAAAGTAGCTACTACAAATTACTTTTCATATAAGAATGTCCAACAAGTTTTAATAAGAAAACTTTCAAACATCTTTCTACATAATTTTAGTCAAAACATGATAAGCAGCCAGATTGTTTGGATCTGTCAGAAGCTGTTCTATAACAAGTTTTTAAATTATTTAATAACAATTTCCTTTTTTTTTTTTTTTTTTTTTTTTACTATTCCTATTAAATTGAGTGAGTGAATATTACATTAACATATTCAAAATTAGAGATTGATCAGCTGAACGGTAATGACTTTATAAAGAAACTTTTGCACAAAACTATACGATTATCTAAATAAAGTCCAATATTATGACTCATGTCCGGGCTTTAACTATGAGGTCATATCGCCAACTACCAAAGCACTCTTTCTTCGCTCTGTTGGACATGAGCCCGACTCTACTGTGGGAATCCTAAATTTTGCCTATCCTAAATTTTTATTAACCTAGGGTAGAGGTCTTTTACGAGTACCTGACATCGTACCAAACTCGGGACCATCGCTTAACGTCCATCCCAAAGGTCGGCGTGCACAAGGTAAATAAAGAAAATTTAAGGGCCCTCGGCCCATATTAATTCTATCGGGAGTTATCAGGGGTCGGAAAACATGAAATTCTGATGAAAGTTCAACGAATTTCAGCCGATTACAAAACTTCCCTTATACTTTATTTACCTGGGAAAATATTTATGGGTCAAGTGAGTGCAGATTGAGTCGAAAGGGGGGCTTAGTAAATTGAACAGTAAAGCGAACTTACTGAGAAAAGTTAATGAAGTGATTAGGATTAGCTTGGATAAGACGGAGCTTTTTAGCTGTTTCAACACCTTGTAGCAGCTGGGCGTCAGATTACATCGTTAGTTCCGCCTACTTGGAACACTAATAGGTCCTTAGATGTAACTCGATAGGGGAAGACAATGTGTGAGTCGGCGGGGCTAAACTACATGATCCAGAGTCAACCATTAGTGGTCTTATCAACGGATAGCATCAGGTAGGTTCATCACATATATGGACAACAGTTCTACCAACCCTATATAATAACATCATTTTATAATATGTAATTCATTTTTTTTTAAAGTCCTATATCCTCACAGCTGTTGAAGAGGAGTCGTTGATGAACCCTAGCAAGAATTATTCTTAATTAACTAAATTTTCTCTTTCTCTCTGTCTAAACTCTCCTCTTCGACGTACTTGGCTAAAATAGAGATAGATCATAGAATCATATATATATATTTTTTTAACGCATTGGCTGCTGTGGCCATTAGCGTTTCCAAAATAGGATTAGCAGTAACGACGGAAAAATATGGCGAGAAGTGTCGGACACTCTCCACTGGTAGCGTCGAGTCTAGTAAGGAGAGGTCCTTGGATGGTAGGTAAGGTGGCAGATTGGACAACCAGCCAGCCTAGCACCAAGTCAAGGGGGAGTTGTCACAAAGGATAGCAAGCCTCTTGGGGGCCAGAGCGCTTCCCATCGCACCGCCTGTCCTTCAGTAAACCATCACTCAATGAATTGCATCACTCATTTCTAAATATGCATGGATATGTGTATCTCTTTCAGAAATGCAATTACGTTCCGGAATCTAGCTGTTCTCTCGCTAAATATATCTTGGAGTGTTGCGAGCATGCTGTTATTTTCCCGATACTTGGCCAGCTTCTGACAATCTTCAATGACATGTCTCACCGTCAGCAACTCCCTACAGAGGACACACCTTGGAGATCTGTTCCCTACCAGGAGGTGCCCATGAGTTATTAGCTTGTTGGAGTTGAGCCGTCTTTAATACCGCTCCTACAAGATTTTCTTGTCTATATTTCTCACCTAAGGAAGGACGTAAGAACGTCCGACTCATGGGGCTTCAACTATGAGGTCATATCGCCTACTATCAGAGCGGTCTTTCGACATGAGTCCGACGCTACTATGGGAGTCCTAAATGTTACTGAGGTTACTTCACCTACTACCTGACATTGTACAAGCTGGGGATCATCGCTTAACGTCCTATCTGCAGGATGGCGTGCTCGGCGGTTTCCACTCGTCTGAATACTTATCTTTCAAGTAGTATGAAATAGAAGTGTTATCACTTTCCTTGTAGTCCGCCGAGGTCGTCTGTCCTACCAACCCCAGAAGAGTGTGGAGGCTGGAGGGAGAATGTATACAATGATAAAGACGGCGCCAATATAAAACCAGGCATGTCGTCCTTTCCTTCCTATTGATCAACTGCACTCTGTGATAACTTCCAGACGAACGGACATTGATAGACGTAAAGTGCATCCCTGGGCTGCAATGCAAATGATTTTCATTGTTCACTTGGTAATTTCTCAGCTCATCCAGATCGGGTTTTATCTTGGCAACATTTAAATTTTTTTAATTAATTGTAAAGGAACGTGCTTGTGATGCTTAAACATTTGTGGAAAACAAATGTGCGAACCTGTCCCTGAACTGGCATAATTAATAGTTCCTTAGATGTAACTCGATAGGAGAATGTGAGTCGGCGGGGAAACTCCACGATCCAGGGTTCACCATTAGTTGAAAGAAGTCGTTGATGAACCAACTCTACCATGAATTATTTATATTTAACTAAGTTTTCGCTCTCTATCCCTCTCTCTCTCCCTCCCACTCTCTCTTCCTCCCTCACTCTCTCTCCCCCGCTCTCCCTCCCTCCCGCCCTCTCTCTCTCTCTCCCCCTTCCCTCTCTCCCTCCCTCGCTCTCTCTCTCTCTCCCGCCCTCCCTCATTCTCTCTCTCTCTCTCACCCTCTCCAACCACACTCTCTCTCCCCCGCCCTCCCTCATTCTCTCTCTCTCTCACCCTCTCCCTCCCTCACTCTCTCTCTCCCGCTCTCCCTATCCCCTACCCTCTCTCTCTCTCTCCCTCCCTCACACTCTCTCTCCCGCCCTCCCTCATTCTCTCTCTCTCTCCCGCCCTCCCCCATTCTCTCTCTCTCCCTCCCTCACTCTCTCTCACCCGCTCTCCCTCCCACCCGCCCTCTCTCTCTCCCCTTCCCTCTCTCACTCCCTTTCTCTCTCTAATGTCTGAATGTTTATTTGAACACTTTTTTTTACATCGGAAAATACAACATGTATGCTAGTTTTCCACCTCAATGGAAAGTAGGCTATTGTTTCTAAACTTATTGTTAAATATCGTTAAAAATTATGGTGTTTAAACAGTAAGTTAGGAGCTCCATTTTATTTATAACAAGCCCTATGACTTATAAATAACGTTACTTTACTAGCGTGACTCTCCAAGTGAGATTTGCTATATATAAAATGTTACTACTGCACATAATTGTCAACATTAAACTATAGTTTTCTCTTATTAAAATAGTCGTCAGTGAATCACCGGCTATGTACTTCCCTAGCAACAATTAATTAATTACGTTTTCGCTCTCCCGCCCTCTCTGATCCCACTTCCCCTCCGTCAGTTATTAGAGTTTTGTGTTAAGCCTCTCCTCTAACCTCTCCATCTCCTTCCCTTTAGCCGATTTGGCAGAAAATTAACGTGTGTCGTCCTCAAAAGTAACTTTTGAACTTTGAGCTGACAATTGCGCAAGTCGAAACCGGTAGACTTTGTATAAGTATACAAAGATCAAAATATATATATATTTGCGGAATAAGACAATGTAAATGTTAAACAAGTTCTATGTTTTTACTTTCTCAGTTATACGAATTATTGAAGAAGTTATGTAATCGGTCAAAAATTCGATGCGGAGTTTTCAACGGAATTTTATGTTTTCTGACCTCTGAATTCCAAATATAAAAAAAAAAAAAAGGTCTATGTCTGTTTGTGTGTCTGTGAACACGATAACTCCCGATAGAATGAGTGTATCGACAGTTTTGTGTTTTCTTCTCACAACTCACGATTAGCTTTCAACAAGTTTTCTTGAAACTGCCCGGATCATTAAGCAGGTATTTTTGGAAAATACTGAATAAAAACTTACTCACTGTAGTCTGGATATTTTTTTTTTTTGTACGCCTCATGTATGATGCATATTAGCCATGACTCTTATAACGGTGTTATCTAGTTATTTACAACATCCATGGCCCTGGGAGGGAGTTCTATTTACGAAATAAAACTCTCTCCTGGACGGGATTCGAACCTGCAAACCATTGTGAGACCATGAAACCAAAGCCCTACGCTCTAGCCCGCACGGCTACCATGGCTAGCCTGTATTATTTATTGTTACAAGTAGACTTGTGTGACTAATTGGAACTCTGTGACTATATTATTTATTTATTTTTCAAATTGACAGCTGCACGCGAAAAATTTTCTCACGCCCGTTTCTTGGATATAATTTTGTAATTATTAACAATTGTCATATGGAATTAGAAGGACGGCGTGCTTAAGTTTATATTACCTCCCAGATAAAATAAACTAAGGACCTCGGCCGGGCATTCGAATCCGCGATCTTGAGCTAAGTGAGCAAGCACGCATACCCCTGAGCTACCAGCGCCCTCTAACTAGAGTCCTTTTTGAGTGAAATGCTAAAATGATATTATTCATACCCTCCACGTCCAAATCGATCTCTCCATCTGAGTCACATCTTGAGACATTTCAAAACTTTTACTGCTACCTCGGAACACTTAAAATATGATCAGGCCTTCTCCTCTACTCATTTTGATTGCAATATTTTGATGTTACTTTCAAAAAAATATATAATGTATGGTTTGTATGTTGTCAGTGGTGGTGAGCCTGGAACAGGAATGCTACGTGTGCCGATCTGAGGATGAAGAACTGTCACCGGAGCTGAAGAGGCAGTTCCCAGGAGAGAATCTGCCGGTGTGCGGCAGAGATGAGCCCCTCCAGAGGGCCTGTCCGCCCCGTTATAAGGGCTGTCTTACACAGTACAACGGTGAGTATAGATGAAGTAGCCTAAAGAGACAATCTGCCGGTGTGCGGCAGGGATGAGCCCCTCCAGAGGGCCTGTCCGCCCCGCTATAAGGGCTGTCTTACACAGTACAATGGTGAGTATAGATGAGGTAGCCTGAAGAGACAATCTGCCGGTGTGCGGCAGGGATGAGCCCCTCCAGAGGGCCTGTCCGCCCCGTTATAAGGGCTGTCTTACACAGTACAACGGTGAGTATAGATGAAGTAGCCTAAAGAGACAATCTGCCGGTGTGCGGCAGGGATGAGCCCCTCCAGAGGGCCTGTCCGCCCCGCTATAAGGGCTGTCTTACACAGTACAACGGTGAGTATAGATGAGGTAGCCTAAAGAGACAATCTGCCGGTGTGCGGCAGGGATGAGCCCCTCCAGAGGGCCTGTCCGCCCCGCTATAAGGGCTGTCTTACACAGTACAACGGTGAGTATAGATGAGGTAGCCTGAAGAGACAATCTGCCGGTGTGCGGCAGGGATGAGCCCCTCCAGAGGGCCTGTCCGCCCCACTATAAGGGCTGTCTTACATAGTACAACGGTGAGTATAGATGAGGTAGCCTAAAGAGACAATCTGCCGGTGTGCGGCAGGGATGAGCCCCTCCAGAGGGCCTGTCCGCCCCGCTATAAGGGCTGTCTTACACAGTACAACGGTGAGTATAGATGAGGTAGCCTAAAGAGACAATCTGACGGTGTGCGGCAGGGATGAGCCCCTCCAGAGGGCCTGTCCGCCCCGCTATAAGGGCTGTCTTACATAGTACAACGGTGAGTATAGATGAGGTAGCCTAAAGAGACAATCTGCCGGTGTGCGGCAGGGATGAGCCCCTCCAGAGGGCCTCTCCGCCCCGCTATAAGGGCTGTCTTACACAGTACAATGGTGAGTATAGATGAGGTAGCCTAAAGAGACAATCTGCCGGTGTGCGGCAGGGATGAGCCCCTCCAAAGGGCCTGTCCGCCCCGCTATAAGGGCTGTCTTACACAGTACAATGGTGAGTATAGAAGAGGTAGCCTAAAGAGACAATTCCTGCGCAGCTTGAATCTGTCTAAATAAACGAGGATAACTATAGTTTGTAGACTTTTATTCTAAATTACCTTCCACTACCTTCAGCTAGCTAAGGGTAGTTTGACTTATTAGTCCTTTACTTCCCCAGCTAAACGAAGTATAGGGGAAGTTATATAATCGAATGAATTTCATGTCGTCCGACCCCCTGATTCCAAAAATGAAACACGATAACTCCCAATAGATCGTCACGAAATTTTATGAGTGTATGTGGACGACACCCATTGATTTTCAGCCAAATCGTCCAATAGACAGGGGGATTAGGGGAGGGGCTTAAGACAAAAACCCTTATAACTGCTGTTATAATAAATGTCGACACACAATTTAATATGAGGATTTAAAAGCCCCTTTATAAGTAAACTATTGATTTTTTAATCCAAACGGTCGATTAATTTTGAAGGGAGAGCGAAAACATAATTGAATAATTAATGACCAAAAACTTTTTTTATAATAATTTACGATTTACGACGCCATTCAAAAGCCAACTCACTTTTTTGCCTTTACCTTTCCCAGAAAATCTTTCATATCACACGCTCGAACCCTATAAGTCCTATATTTTTTTGTGAAATCTTCGAGAGGTGTCCACTTTTTTCTGGCGATATTTCGGCTCACTTTTACGGCCCTTCTTCA
Source organism: Aradus depressus (assembly GCA_963662175.1). Classification (NCBI taxonomy): domain Eukaryota; kingdom Metazoa; phylum Arthropoda; class Insecta; order Hemiptera; family Aradidae; genus Aradus; species Aradus depressus. The sequence goes on along the minus strand of OY759214.1, from coordinate 13,570,664 downwards.
GGTCACAATGAACAGCTGAACCGTTTTTGACCACGATTTTCTAGGTATGTATAAGGAGGCATTCTTCATCAATATTTATATAAAAAATTTACGAAATTTTTCAGTTCTGTTTTGATCATATTTGAAAAATAACCCCCTTATCAAATAGATTTCAAAATATTTTTTTCTCAAGACGACGGGCGTGAAGTTGTAGCCTTGATCCACTATACGAGGGGTGATCAAAAGGTTCCATGACTTTTTGGGTTGCGCGCCAACGGAGCGTCGGAGAACGTAAGAAGGCCGGATATCGTCAGAAGACAATCCTCGTTCAGGGCGCCCATCAACTTCGACTGACGACGTGAACGTTCTTGTGCAATCAAATCGTCGACTAACCATCCGTGAAATGGCAGAGGAATGCAACATTTCATGTTGAGTAAGAAGAAACCTGAGCTGGGGGGAAGTGGGGAGTGGGTGCCTGTTCATTCTGCGTTGCTCATACGCGATTATTGTACAAAAAACGTCATGGCCGTCATCCACTAGCCCTAAATCGCTTGAGGAGCTGAACAGCATTCCAGAAGATGAGTTCTGGAAACGGCGGTGGGAAAAATGTGTAGCTTCCCAAGGGAGTACTTTGAAGGGGACAATGTCCAATAACTAAGCAACTTTTTTTGATACATTTTTAAAAAATCAGTCCTGGAACTTTTTGATCACCCCTCGTAGATTGAAAATATAAATTTTTTTTAAAGAACTAAATAAAGAAAAGAGGTAATAATAAACTAGAAAATTCAGTTATCTACCATATTGTTCACTTGGAGGAAATGTACTTAGAAGAGTACATGAGAAGTAGAATATATTTCGACAAAGTTAGAAGACAGTCTTGACACTAGAAAGTTCTTCTTTCTGTTTAACATCTTTGTGCTCTGTAACTAGGACAGGAAGAAAGTAGAAGAGATACATATTGATCTGAAGAGAAGTGGATCTTCCATCTCGAACCAACCTCATCTCAGGAGGTTTCATAAGTATTGGAAAAAAATCCTTTAGTAGGTTTCTCGTTTGTAATCTGTTCATCCTCCACTCTGTTTTAGTATCTTGAATTTATTGATTGCATTGAGGCGTTGCAAATCAAAACCATTATTAGGAAAGGAGAGATCAGGCTTGTTGACGAAAAAAAACCAACTCCAAGAAATTCTGCCAAGCTTTCGGCACTGATTGTGCCTTCTTCAGGGCTTCTATCAACATAGTAATGTCCTTATATAAACTAAAATTTAACAATAAAACAAAAAAAAACCTGAGATATAATAACATGGTTAAAATTGCACACTCACTTTATTCTTTCAGGAATTTATTACAGGAATTTTAATTATTAAAAGGTCGCCCCTAGCCCAGAGATAGCGTTCTTGCATACTGAGCTCAAGATCATGGGTTCGAAACTAGGGCGAAGGCCCTTAAATTTTTTTTTTATCAGGGAAATGAAAACCTTGAGAGTTCCGAGGGTGTACGATATCAGGTACTCGTTAAAGACCCCTATCCTATGAGAATAAACCAGAGTAGGGGGGTTAGATCTCCAACCATAGAGTGGGGCTCATGTCAATCAGAGCGACGAAAGAGCGCTCTGGTAGTAGGCGATATGACCTCATATTTGGATATGAGTCACAATAACTAACTAATAATATTATGGCAAGCAACATTCTAACATTTTTTTTACAGAAAAACATTAGAAACTTTTCGTTATACTGGAGAAAAAAAATGTTATATTCTTTTGTAATTATGATTCAGTAGGAAGTTTTTACTGTTATAACTTCTGCAGTTAGAGTTACCCCGGGAAATTGAATTTTCAATGGTCTCTCCTCTTCATCATCTCGCATAATGAGGCAGGAGTAGAGTTTGTAGAGTGAATCAGCAGAGATGAATAATTATCTGCCCTAAATTATTGACAGGCATGCCTGTCGAATTACTACATTAATTTCCATATTTTTGGACTACCCAGGAAAATTACTGACATTACTAACAGTAGAAAATCAAGGATAAAATATGGCGCGAAGAAGATCTCAAGCTATCTCACTTCATAAAGGAATTTGAAAGAATGTAGGAAATACAGCGATGAAACTCAGTGCTTTGAGAAGATCAATAATTGCCAACAAGACCAATAATTGATAGCTTACCTTGCCTTTGGAGTAGATCAAAGAAATAAGTGTTTTCCAAATAGAAGGAAGTGGCAACTAATGGCTGAATATAGCTCAACTCTCTGAAGAGGAAATAATAAATCAAAGAACATGAAAGGAAATAGGAAGAAAAACTGGAGACAATGAAGAGGGAAGTAGACCTAGTGGAAAAATGAAATAAAAAGGTAGTTGAATCAATGTACTACCCCAGCACAAATTAATTAAGTGTTGCTCTCTCCCCAAAACTAATCGACCGTTTGGGATAAAAATGTATAGCTGACTTACATAGTGGCTTCTGCATCCTCGATACTACATTTTGTGTCGATACATTCATTACAACGGCAATTATAAAAGTTTTTATGTTAAGTGCTCCCTAATCCCTTCTTTCCTTTGGCCGATTTGACTGAAAATCAATAGGTGACGTCGATATGGTGTTCTGGGAACAAGTATAAAATTTCAAGTCGATACATTCATTTTATCGTGTTCATAGACTTTTTTTTTAAACTTTTGGAATCAGGGAGTCGAAGCAGTTCAAAATCACTTCTGAATCCTTATTGTGAATTTCATGTTGATATCATTCGTTACATCGACAGTTATTTGGGTTCAATGATGAGCGTTGAAAATCGATGGGTGTCATTTTTATTGGGTTCTGGTTACATATATAAAAGTTTGTGTAGATACATTCATTCTATAAGGAGTTATAGTGATCACAAATACACAGAAATGTTACTTTCCAGGCTTATACGAAGTATACAGCAAGTTATGCAATCGATCAGAAATTCGAAGCTGTTGTCGACGGAATTTCATGTTTTCCAACGCCTCCTAAATCCAAAAATGAATCAATACGAAATTTTGTATATATATCCAGAACCAAATAACGACGACACCAGTTGATTTTCAGTCGAATCAACCATAGGAAAGGTGTGATTAGGGGGGGGGGGGGGGGGGGGCACAAAAACTTCAACAACTGCCTTTGTAATAAATGTATCGACAAGAATTTTCATATTTGAGTTCAAAACCCCATGAGGGCAGCATCTATTATCAAAAATCTAATTTTCCGCAAAATCGGCCGAAGGGACGGGAGGATCAGAGGAGGCAGTCTCGACACAAAATTTAATATGAGGATTCAGAAGACCCTATGTAAACTATATTTTTATACTAAACAGTCGATTGGTTTTTTTATTTCATTTTTTTGAATCAGAGGGTCAGAAAACATGAAATTCCGATGAAAACTCAATATCGAATTTCTGACCGATTACATAACTTCCTCTATACTTCGTTTATCTCAAAATCCCAATACTAACAAGGTTGTCTGATTGGTAACTTGTATCATTCATTGATGGACAGTGAGAACAGATACAAACTGAAAATGATTATGATTAGAACGTCCATCATCTGGTAAAATACGAACGGCAGAGCACATAATTGGCGGGATCCAAGGCCGAGTGTCCAAATTAACCCTGGGGGAAGAAAAAAAAGGGGCCCTCCAACAAAATTATATACTTTCAAGCTTATTTCTTCTATAATATATTTATTTTTGCGAGGGCACCGGTAGCTCATAGGTTGCGTGATTACCTTCAAGATCTCGGGTTCGTAACCTATCTGGGAGATAAAAAAAAAACGAGCGGGGATGTTAACGTGAAACTTCTATGGCAGCGAGTCGTTTTTGACGTATATTTTTAGTGAATAGCATGCCAATGATCCTGCATCGCATCGATTCCACTGATGTTGATATTCATCGGCTCGGAGACGTCTTCGACAGATGTGTGGGTGTCATCTTCACTCGTTATGGCCATCGGTTCGGGTACAGCGACGCTCCCGAAACAGTCTCGCTCGCTTGGAGCCGGACATTCGGGTATCTATGTGAGGCCCATAGCCTCCTCTTTCCAACTATATTCGTGATCTATACTTTCGGCTGGCTCTTGCGCGGGCAGATGCCGACATATATATGAAGTTTCACTGTTTTTTTCACACTTACTTTACGTTTTTACATAGAAATATTGTCCAAAATACACTTATTATTACTTAAATCGATCGATCTCGACAAATTCTATACACTACGCTAACACGTCTGAGTCGTGAGTTACACTGAATGGAAAGGAGCGAGAGCGCTGGTTTTGGCCAATTAGCGCTGGACGCCCTCCTCACCGCCCCGCTCGCCCGCGACGCAAAATCAGGGTAGTATTAGCGAGCTGACCATATATGGTAAAAAACGACACCGCACTTACGTCTCTAATGCTAATAGTTAGGGAGTACTAAGGCAGTACTGGCAGTACAGTATTAAGGCAAGACGATATAGACATTTTCGTTACAGCCCAAATTTCTTTAATTGTACCCGTATGTTTCTGTATGATTTTAAAGACGTTTCACCCAAAAAAAAAAAAAACTTCAGCACGCTGTCCTTCGGATGAGACGTTAAGCGATGTTCTCTAGGTACTCGTTAAAGATCCCTACCTCAGATAACTAAACCTAGATAGACAATATTAAGGACTCCCACGGGGAGTCGGCCTCATATTTACCAGAGCGACGACAGAGCGCTCTGATAGTAGTAGTAGGCGATATAACCTTGTAGTTAAAAGACAAACTAACATATCATATATCCAAAGAAATACAATTCCTCCCGCCGCACAGTGTGAAATTTATTAGTTTTGATTTTCAAAATTTGAGCCCCCGCTCAATTTTTGATAAATTTGGATGAAACTAGGTGCAAAATATTTGTGAAAGCTGGCTTTTTATCAGGTAACTGCGGGTTTCACAATCAAGGTATTATATTCCAATTGACAGCTGCCAAAACCCCGCGAAAATTGTAAAAAAAATTAATTTTTTTTGTCTAAGTTTTTGTTAACGGATTTCTACAACTTAAATGAATGTTTTTTGGGGTCCCGATTACGAATTCAATATTTATTTTAGCCAAAAGTGGTCCTAATGTTGTCATTTTGGCCTAAAGTGGTGCAAATTCAATATATTGGCTATTTTTGCCACTTTTGGTGGTTTTAATGGATTCATTGATTGTGAAACCCGCAGTTATCTGATAAAAAGCCAACTTTCACAAATATTTTGCACCTAGTTTCATTCAAATTGATCAAAAATTGAGCGGGGGCTCGAATTTTGAAAATCAAAACTCATAAATTTCACACTGTGCGCCGGTTTTGGCCAATTAGCGCCGGGCGCCCTCCTCACCGCCCCGTTCGCCCGCGACGCAAACGCAAGGTCGTATCGAGCTGACCATATATGGTAAAAAACGACACCGCACTTACGTCTCTAATGCTAATAGTTAGGGAGTTATTAAGGCAAGGCGATATAGACATTTTCGTTACGGCCCAAATTTCTGTCCTGGTACCCGTATGTTTCTGTATGATTTTAAAGACGTTTCACATTAAAAAAAACCTTCAGCATGCTGTCCTTCGGATGAGACGTTAACAATGTTCTCGAGCCTATGCGATGTCAACTAACTAACATAAAATACAATTCCTCCCGTCGGTCCTTTACGTGAAGCAGTACAGTATCTCCTCAAATATACGAGTATGTTGAATAAAATCAAATACATTAGGTAATAAGGTTGAATGTTCAAATTAAACAGATCGCATGTCCCTGTGGGAAGAAAAAAAGGAGGTCCATCTAAAAAATTATATACTTTCAAAGTTACCCCCAGAGATCAATTTTTTTCTTGAGCAGCTTGGGATTAATAAATTATTTCTTTCTTATGATAATATAGCTTTTTTTTTTCTCAAATCTCATATATAATCCAAAATTATACTTTACTGTGTAGACCCTGACCTTTTGAGTTTGAAATTTGGCAATGACATTATTTTTTATACAAAAATATTTAAATAATGTCAACTTTTATATATATAAAAAAAAAAAGTAATACTACAGAGAATCGTGATTAGACACACATTGAAGGGCTTCATAGATGAATAGATAGAGACAGAGGATTTTGATAGGATGTGATTATGAGACTAGATGCATTCTGTATTAATCAAATATGCTGATATTCTACAAATGAATAAAACAAAGTAATGAGTGCAGCACCGACAATGCACATTACACAGTTCAATTTATTAATAATCAATTAAGTTATCACTCTCCCGCTAAACTATTTTCCTTTTCGACCAATTGATTGTATTACTCAGGGAGTTTGCAATTTTTATATGAAATTTCATATATATATATTTTTTTAAATGTATATATACTCATATAATTGCCAATTTGTCTTATTGCAAATTTTATTTTAATCGAATTTTGATTTGACTCAATTTTTGATCTAATCTTTTGTTTTGCTTCCTCAGCTATATACTCGTAAAATATGTTTTCCGACCTCCAGATACAAAATATGAAAAAAACAATTCTGTCTGCCTATTCAGGTGAGTTCTGTGAACCCGATACCTCCGGATAGAAACATTGTACCAGTTGTGACTCAGATGGGGGACAGGAATAACATATCTGTCCCCATCCATGAAATTTTAAATTGTTAAAGTTTTTAGATGGTTTTATTTATTTATAGTTTATTTTTATTATAAAAACATTTTTATTTTATTTACAAAAATACTTATTTTATCAGGTATGTTTTTTAAATAATTTAATGTATTTATATTTATTTAAATCTTTGTTGCCTTTATATTTTATGATTGTTACCAACAGTTGTTTTTTGTTGCTTAAGGATGGTTTCTTTTGTAGACTGCCTGATGATGAGGGCAACCTCGAAAGCCGGCTAGCTAATACAAATAAAAATCTGTTATAGGTCAGACTACATCTTATTTCACAAACTGTGAAAAGATTATACTCATATCCACATGAAATTATATATGTGAATTCAGAACCACGACACCTATTGGTTTTCAGCCAAATCGCCCTAAAGGAAAGGGGGGGATTAAGGGAGAGGCTAAACACAAACTTTGATATGTGAATTCAAAACCTCATAAGGACGACACATATTATTTTTCAGCGGAATGGGCAGAAGGGGAGGGGGATAAGAGGGGGCTCAACTCAAACACCCCAATAACTGCCGATAAAATGAATGTATCGGCATAAAATTTTATTTGTGAATTCAAAACCTCATAAGAACGACACTTATTAATTTTCAGCGATATCGGCCGAAGGGAAGGGGAGGTTCAAAGGAGGGGGCTCAATTCAAAAGCTTAATAACTGCCGATTAAATGAATGAATCGACACGAAATTTTATATGTGAATTCAAAACCTCATAAGAACGACACATATTATTTTTGAGCGGAATGGGCAGAAGAGCAGGGGGATCAGAGGGGCTCAACTCAAACACCCCAATAACTGCCGATAAAATGAATGAATCAACATGAAATTTTATATGTGAATTCAAAACCTCATAAGGACGACATTTATTAATTTTCAGGGGGCGATTTTCAGCGACGTTCAAAGGAGGGGGCTAAATGTGAATGTATCGACACAAAATTTAGTATGAGGTTATAGGAATATTAGGGTAGATGTTCGACTGTTTTTGGAGAGGGAGCGAAATGTTAATTGATTAATATGTTCTGGGGAAGTACATTGCCAATGATTCATCTAAGACTTCTTCTTTCTCTTAAAACAAAATTTACTGAGGAAGTTGAAGGTCCAAATGTAAGCTTTGAAGCCATTTCTATTTGTGTCTGAGAAGTTTTTAGATTTGCTGACCTTCCAGTTGTGAGATGAACAACCACATGAGATGGATTGTATAAATTGGCTCTGTTGGAAGTTGACAGGTTGTTGCCCCAGGCATGGAACTCCATGTCATGGAGAATTGGTTGAGTAATCCAAGGATTGTCTATGTTTCCATTAAAACAAAACAAAGAGTCACAAATTTGTGCAGTTCCACTCTAAAAAGACACTAAAATCAATTCTTTACAACGGGTGTATGTCAACACAAAACTTGTACCAACTTGTAGAGCTATATCTGCATATGAATATATAGTTTATTTTTTTGGAATGGAGGATTAATATTCCTCAATTTGAGACTAATTTGGACAATATGGTGGTTCACAAAACACAATATTCGGCCAATTGGTCTCTCGAAAGTTTTTTTTATTAAACATATAAATGACGTTTCGCCCATTTCGGGCATTATCCAACTAAAAACATCGTCGGTGAATCACATACAATGAACTTCCCCAGAAGGAATTAATCAATTAACTTTTCACTTCCCCTCCTAAACCAGTCGACACTTTGCGCTAATATTCAATAGTTGACTTACGTAGAGGCACCTAAATCTTCATTAAATTTTGTCAATAAATTCATTACATCGGCAGTTATTGGGATTTTCGAGTTGATTCCCCTCCCCTGAACCCAATCTTCTCTTCCTCCTATTTCGCTATTGCGAACAGATTTTATTTAAAGTGATGTCATCGTTATGGGGTTTAGAATTTACATATGAAATGGAATATACTTTTTTTTAAATTTACATTTAATTTTCATATGAAATGGAATTTACTATTTTTTTTATTTACATTTGAATTTACATACGAAATGAAATTTACTATTTTTTTTATTTACATATGAAATGGAATTTACTATTTTTTTATTTACATATGAAATGGAATTTACTATTTTTTTAATTTACATTTGAATTTACATACGAAATGAAATTTACTATTTTTTTTATTTACATATGAAATGGAATTTACTATTTTTTTAATTTACATATGGAATGGAATTTACTATTTTTTTAATTTACATATGAAATGGAATTTCCTATTTTTCTATTTACATTTGAATTTACGTATGAAATGGAATTTACTATTTTTTAAATTTAAATTTGACTTTACATATGAAATGGATTTTACTATTTTTTTTTATTTACATTTGAATTTACATATGAAATGGAATTTACTATTTTTTTAATTTACATATGAAATAGAATTTACTATTTTTTGAATTTACATGTGGCCCAAACTGTCTATTGGTGTTAGAAGGAGAGCTTAATAACTAACTTAATTGATTAATTCTTCAGTCACGAACTTTTTTTTTTAATGCCCCGCTTTTTATTATTATAGTTTTTACTTTTTTATTCCTTTAGTATAAACAACTAAGTATTGCAATAGTGCAAAAATCCGAGATGGAATTCCGATAAAAACTCCGTATAACCTCTTTACTTGGAAGGGGTAAAGTAAAAGAATATTGCATATATTTGAATTATTTAAATTTAACGCTGAAGGCGCTATCTATTTTTTTAGGGGAAATTTTTTACACTTTCTGGGATATCTTCTGAATGGAACAATATGTAATATGTGAAACGTAGCAGGTGTTGGAATATAATAACAAGTCTTCCTATATACGTCATGTATGTAGGATAAATTGATATTTATCTCAGACCGCTTACATAACCTAAAGAAGCGCGTATTACATTGATGTCAGTCCAAAAATAAAATAAATCAATGCTGAACTTATGACCTTAATCAAGGGCCTGAGAGGCTTTTTATTATATCCTATTTTAAAGTTAAATACGAATTTGGAACGATTTCTACAATTATTTTAAAGAGATAATTAACTATTCCCTATTCAATGTCAAATGACTATTTAAAAGAGAGAGAGAGTTCAATTCAGACAAAATTGAAAAAAAAAAAAGTGAATTGTAACAATGATTAACTTTTTTTTTGTTCCGAGGGCTGGAAGAGAGAATTGAAAAGGGGTGAAATTATAATTTTCTTCAATTTTATCGAATCTGATATGAATGGAAATTGCCCCAGATCCAAAATTTACATATCAGATAGGAAAGAGAGCGAAAGGAGAAAGAGAGAAGAAATACAAAACTAAAGAAAAAGTGGATATAAATTTTATAACAAAGAAAATAGTTCCCAAATATTTTTTAAAAAACTTTTTTTTTTCTATATGATTATCTGGTAAATCAATCGTTTCTTTCTCTCTTTTTATTTACATAGGAAAAAATAAAAACAATTAAACATTTTTTCGCTCAATACAATTTCTGATACAGCTGAAAAAAAAAAAAAAAAAATCTCAACTATATGGACACAGATCGCAGTAATGTATTTGGACATTAATGAAGGTATGCTACGTAAATAATGTTCAGAGTACTTCAGTTGTATAATGACTGAGGGTTTGCTGCATATAATTTGCATTTCGGTACATGGAACATTTGGCATTTGCATTTCGGTACATGGAACATTTGGCATTTGCATTTTTCATCAATTTTAAGGAAAATAAGGAGTTATTTTGAAATACCTCTTTGTAGGTATGTGCTCTGAAGCCAAGTTAATTTTACTGAGAGCATTCCCCCGACTGGCCCCCTCTGCATGTAATCAGTCCAGTTGGGGGTCCTCTAAGAGGTTGTTATCAATAACAACCAGGAGAGAGGGAAACATCCTGTCGGAGTAAGAGGAAGCGATTTAGAGAAGTGATGAGAGGAGAGGGCGGAGGGGCAGGCTGGACCAGGAGGGAGACTGGGTACAATATATTCAACACAGGGGGCGTCTTAACCCCCGCTGTAGAAGCAAAAAAAAAACAAGTATGGACAGCTTAACTGTTTTCATGTTCCTATTTGGCATTCTCATTGGTAGAAGGGAATCTGGGGGCTATGAATTAGTAAACACAGATCCCAAGACAAGTCCATTCGAAAACACCTGTGTTAAGATGCCACCCCGGATCGCAGGGTTTTTCCCTTATGAGAAATTCCCTGCGATCCGTTACCTCTAGATCGTAGTCAGAAAATAAAGTCGTCGGTGAATCAACGACAATTTACATCCTAAGCATCAATCAATCAATTCAGTTTTGGGCCCCCCTCTGAAAATCCTTTATGTGGTTCTGGATACACATATAAAATTTCGTGTCGATACATTCATTCGATCAGGAGTTATCGTGTTCACAGACACATATAGAAAGGATTTTTTTTTTTTTCATTTTTGAAATCAGTGGGTCGGAAAACATGAAATTTTAGTAAAAACTCAACAACCAACATACTTCTAATGCTGGTGAACTATCGAAAAAAAAAGTTTTCACAAATTTGCTAGTAATATAAACAACCATGGAGAAGTGCAAATGGAATAAAATAATAACAACAGTAAAACAAAATGCAGAAAAACAGTCTAAAATACCATAGAAGGAATTTAACATAACCTTTCAAAAGGCTTATCGGGGAATCTTAAAGAAAACCTGATCGATGAATTTTCCTGAAAGTTTGGAGCAAGAATAAATTGTTTAATGAGTTTTGAATGAAAGTCAACGAAGAATAAGGGATTTAAAAACATAAGAAAAAGGGTGACAGTAATCGAGATTTGAACGGATAATCGATTGAGATTCAAGATAAGGGAAGATCATTTAATTTAAAAGTAAATAAACAGTTTTATCAAAGACAAAGGACATAGAAAATTATAATATAATTTATAAAGACAAGAAGAAACAAAAAGAAGAAAGAAAAATTATTTATTAAATTTTCTATTTTTTTTTTTTTTTTAATGGCCGTTAGCGCTAAACTCAATCTTTGACTTACATAATGGCTTCTGAATCCTCTACTAAAATTTATATCGATACACCCATTACATCGGCAGTTATTAGGATATTTGAATCGAGTCCGCCTTCTCCGATATTCCGTCTTCCCTTCGCCCGGTTTCCCGGATAAATAATAAGTGGCGTCCTTATAGGGTTTAGAATTTACATATGAAATTACGTGTCAATATATTCATTACCTACAATTCATTACAATAGCAGTTATAAGAGTTTTCATGTTAAGCCTCCATATTTGAGAAAAGAGCTATATTGGTATTTATAAGTATTAATGTACCGTACATTGACACATACCAATACGAAAATTGTCATTTGTATTGAGTGAAAAGACAGGTTGATAAAATATAATTAGTAATAGTAATTTGATCTGAGTTGCTCAAATGTTTTCCAAAGTAAAAATAAATTTTGGTTCACTTTTGAAAACAAGGGAAGTTGTACAGTTAAAAATAAAATTATAATTATAATTAGTAAACAAAGAATCCAGAATTCCACAGATGAAAAACTTTGAAAGAGGGCGACTAACTGAGATTTTCCAAGGGCTAACTCCCATCTACTTATCTTTTGTATTTATCTTTCGAAACAAAATCTACCCTTCAAAGTGGATTTAATATAACATTCTCAATTAAATTTTCATATTATTTAAAACAGATCGTACAAGAAAAAAAAGGGTCGTCGGCAAATCATCGGCAATGTACTTTTCCAGAACGAATGAAATAATTACCTTTTCGCTTCCTTTACAAAACCAGTAGATCGTTTGCGCTAATATTCAGCAGTTGACTTACTTGGGGGCTCTTAAATGCTCTTAATTTTGTATGGATAAATGCATTACATCGGCCGTTATTGGCACCCCCTCCCCTGAACCCCTTCTTCCCTTCAGCCGATATCGCTGAAATTTGACAAGTTATGCCCTTATTGGATTTTGACTTTAAATAAGGAATGTCTATACATTCATTACTTGCAGTTATTAAATTATTACAGTTTTTGAGTTCGAATCCGCTTCGCCTTTGGCCGATTTGGCTGAAAATTCATGGAAGTTGTCCCCAATAGTCAGGGAATTCAAATATCTTGGGGCTCTGATCACAGGAAATAATGACGTTAGCCACGAAATAAGAGCACGCATTGCTGCAGGGAACAGATGTCTATTTGCTGCCCAAAGAATACTCAAGTTCCGCACATTAACGTGGAGGGCCAAACTAATTGTCTATAAAACCATTGTCCGTCCAATTGTAACTTACACTGGTGAAACTTGGGCGTTGACAAAAGAAAATGAAGAGACTCTGCTACTGTGGGAACGGAAAGTACTTAGAAAGATTTATGGACCTGTTTCCGAGAACGGCAGATGGCGTATCCGAAAGAACAGAGAATTGAGAGACCTCTATGGGGATTCCGACATGGTATCCGTGATCAAGCAGGCGAGATTACATTGGTTGGGCCACGTAGAGAGAATGGAAGGAGGAAGACTCCCTAAACAGGCCCTCTACGGTAGGCCAGGCGGTGCCAGGAGAAGAGGAAGACCGAGACTCCGTTGGCTGGACGACATCGAGGCGGACCTTTGAGTGTTGGGCATCAGAAGACGGAGGGAGAAGGTTTTGGGTCGAGACGAATGGAGGAGGATTGTGACGGAGGCCCTGGTTCTTTCAGGACCGTAGCGCCGCAAGTAGAAGAAAGAAGATGTCCTAATGGGGTTTTGGTCACACATATAAAATTGTATGTCGATACATTCATTCAATTCTAATCCCCCTTTCCCTTTGGTCTATTTGGCTATTTGGAGGGGATTCACAAATAAAATTTAGTGTCGATACATTCATTATTTCGGGAGTTATACGCACAGGCATGACTTTCATTTTTGAAATCTAGAGGTCGGGAAACAAAAAATTCCGTTGAAAAATCCTCATCAAATTTTTGACTGATTGCATAACTTCCCCTATACTTATATAGCTGGGGAAGTAAAAATCTTCTTTAATAAGAACATGAAAACAGCCTAATCAAAAAAAAAAAAATATGTATATATATAAGAATATTTGCAGAGAAGCGAAACTTATAAATAAGATAAGCAAACATCAATCTCTCAAGTTTTCTGATCTTATTCCGGTTGGTTGATGATGAATGATATTCCGCGTATATCTGTTTGCTTGAGACTCTTCTTGTACCAACGCCAGTTGTCGTCTACAGATACATATATACAGGAATACAACAGGGAGCACACTTTCTTACCTTTTACAGTAGTAATTTTGTACAACTTGTAGGGATGTTATTGGTACCGTACTTCTGAAGAGTTATATTTCTAGTACATGAACTAAGTAAGATCAGAAACCGGATCTGTTATGTACTAAAGGTCAATAAGACAAGGCTCCTGTTAATACTTAGAAAGTCTAGTCAACCCACACAAAACAAATAAAACTTAGGAATGTGTTAGACAAACCATGGAAACAAACATAATTGGGCGCGCAAGAAAATGGAGGCATCTAGAAGAAAAGTCATCGTCAGTCCCCCTCATGAATTAATCAATTGAATTTTCGTTCTCACTCCAAAACCAATCGACGCTAAAACTCAATATTTGACATATGTATTGGCTATTGAGTCATACTAAATTTTGTGTCGAAACATTTATTACATTGGCAGTTATTAGGGTATTGACTCCTTCTCTTCATTCATTCATTCACAATGGCGCGACAACCCACTAATGAGTCAAGGCCTCCTCCAACAGTGTCCGCCAGTTATCCCTGTTTTGTGCAGCTGCTCTCCAGTGTCGGACTCCATGCAGGCTCCTCGCATCATTCGCCACACCATCCTTCCACCTCAGCTTCGGCCTCCCGACGCGTCTTGTTCCGTAAAGCCGGTCCGACATCGTCTTCTTCGGGATCTCATGTTCGCCCATCCTGGCCACATGTCCGGCCCACCTGATTGACTCCTTCTCTGATCCCATAAAATTAGTACCCGTCAATTTTTCGTCAAACTTGAGATAGATCCAATGCTAATAATGCATTTATAGAGTTCCAGGAATATCCAGTTTTCAATAGACATTAATAAAACAGCATAGAAGTGAATCATTTTTGTTTTTAGGCGGCGGAGCATAAAAGAAGGGAAAACAAACATCCCCCTCAACTTAGGAACGAATAAACTAATTTTCTTAAAATGTATGGAGAAAAATTGTCAAATCACAGAAAAGTGCAGTGTTTTTTTGGTACTGAAACATTGGGAACTTGAATGAAACATTCAAAAATGAAATAATTTCAACTTCATATTCAAAATAATGTCAACAGCCATTTCCCCAACCCAGATGGGCAGTGCCGGATTAAGACTATTCGATGCCCTAAGCATTCTGAGCTTATGGTGCCCCCCGCCTCACTATTGATATGATTAACATTTTAATTGTGTTGGCAAGTTCAATACTTAAGCTCGACTGAACAAAACGAAGACAAAATTAATTAAGCGAGAAAATAAAAAAATCAATTTTTTCAAAATTAATTTATTAAAACACTAAATTTCTCTTTCGTTCATCAGATACTTCTTCTTCCTCAGTATCATCATCATTGGGATTTGATATTTGGTCTTCCATCCGAAGTTTACGGCAGGGTATGAAAAAATATTCGACCTATAAATGTTTTTATATTTAACATATTAGTTCCGTTTTTGATTTAAAATTAAAGATTTACGAAAAAATAAAAATAAAAATTGAGAAATAATTAACTATTTAAATAAATAACTATTTCAAAAATAGCTTTGTACTCTCATGTGATAACCTAAAAAATTGCTTGGTTTGCTTATAGATTAATCCGACACTGCAGATGGGAATTGAACTTGGGTCGTTCCATACAGCAGCTTTATCAATTTAAATTTTTTCTTATAGGAGAACGAGTGAGTAAGAGCTGCAATGAGCATCCTCTGACGGACTGCTCAAGAGCCAACAACATCAGATACTGTTTCTGCACGGGTCGACTCTGCAATGCTCAGACAGAGGCAGTCTCCGAGTCGGACGATGAGGATCTGACAGAGGGAAGCGGGAGTGAGGCCAGTACAACGCTAGCCACTACACTTCCACCTCCACCCATTTCCAGTACCTTGAGACCTTCTGTCGTCGCTGCAGGGGCCCAACATCAGTCCACACTGTCTATATCTCTGGTGGTACTGGCTCTGCTGTTTCATCTCCCTCAATAGGACAACCCAAAACATTTCGGGAAAAATGCATTTATGAAAAAAAAATTGTCCCTAATTCCAAACGAATGTTAATTTAAAATATTCAATATAGTTTCCTAGGGTCAACGCCTGTTTTTATACATATGATATGTATTTGTATTCTTAAATTCGTCTTAAGACGTCATCATATGTATTTCAATTTTTTTATAGAATACTTTTCTCACTAGTTATTCAAGATGGCTCTGTGGTTGCCTATTGGAATATTCTGTTTTGATGTCACTAAGTATTATGGAAAACTATGAAGATCAAATTTGAAAGAATTTTATATAATTTATATAGTTCCCAATGAGAAGATATATAAATATAATAAAAATATTTCTGTCTTGTACCGTAATATTTCTAAGCTGAGGAAAGCAAAACTTGCAATTATTTTTGAAAAGATTCTAAAATATTGTCAATAAGGAATATAGAATTACTATCGGTCTCAGCTTTTATATCAGAAACTTCTTTCGCCCTGCCTGTTTGTAAATGAATGACGACGGTCTGCAAGCCGAAACCGATTATTATATATTTCTTATGAAATAGAAAATATTTTTTCAAAAATGATTTTATGAGGTTTCGTTTCTGTGTCAGACAAGTTTGTAGTTTGCAATAAGTCTGCACCATTCAAATCTAGATCAAAATGGCAGATTTAACGGGAAATGAATGGGCAGTTGCTCCCCTGTCCCAGGAACCCGGCCACAACCTCAGTTGACAGTCTTAAAAGACAAATTAGTAGTAAACCCACGGCTACCCCCCCTCCATTCATAGTTGAGTTGTCCAGTCTAGAAAAATGTTAGATTAAATGTTAAGTTCAAGAAAACTCCTCTCTGGAGAACCATCTCTCATACTTTCAAGTTTTTTTATTCAAGAATGGTCTACACTATTTTATAATAATATTTGTAAATTACTATCGAAAATGTTTCCTCAATGGAGGCCAAAATTCAATGTGCCAACAACTTATGTATAACTCATTGCCCAACCCAAAAACCTTGATTAGGTTAGAGACAGCGCACAATGCGTCATTAGCGCAAATGTGATACCTTAGTAGTAAGTAGAGGGTCAGTCTAACTAGGTATGTTTATATAAATTAGATATAAGTTTAATAAGTTATTTACTATCTCATATTGTTATCAAGTATATGAGCAAATATTTCAGTCGTTTATTTATTTAATAATTCAGTTGTAATTGCTCTAAAAAAATAAATAAAAAATTAACTTTTACAAAATATACAATTATTATAGGCTACGCTCCTATGGCTTCCTCCCCGATCTTATCATGTGACTTCATTATTTTATCAACACTTTAATGTATGGGAACATTATGTAGTTTTAAATATTAAATAATAATAATAAAATATATTATACAGTTTCTTATAAAAAGTATTAAATTTTGTATATTTTGAAAAATGTTTAATAAACTGAGAAAAAAAAAAGAAAAATAATAAATAAAAAATAGAAGAGAAATTCCATGCAACTTATTAAATAAAAAATTTACAAGAAAAACATTCCAAAATATGCTCCTCATTAAAAAAAAATAATAATGAAATTAAATAGAAAAATATATGTTTCTCTATGGAATGATTATCTTCAGTTTGAGAAAAAAAATTACTTAAGAATTAATTATTTTACTTAACTCGATGTTCATGATTTGTAACTAATTTACCGAACAAAAATCATTAACTTAAAGCATTTTTTATAAAGCAGGAAATGAGTCAAAATATAAAATGGAATTAACATCAAAAATTTCACATCATAATATCAAATAAATCATTTAAATATAAGTGAATGAGCATATTCTTCTACCATTAGTTGTACGAATATTTCCTTTTATGCATAATTTTAATTTTTAGTTTAAATTATAAGATGATTTATAATAGTATAAGGTCATAAAAATCCTAGTCAAAAGTATATTATATAACGACTAAAATCCAATAAATATTTACATGTTAGGGATTACATTTATTTATTGAAATATTTTCTTTATTAAGATTTTTTTAATGTAATTATTTAATTTTAATTAAATATTGAAAGGCAACACTTTAATATTAATTGTTCAGATGAAAAAGATGGTAATGACTATTAATTTTAATAACTTCCCTAGATATTAGCTAAGTATCATTTAAGTATTTTGATGCAATTATTTTTTAAGAAAACCTTTGTAAACATAATAATAAAACCATGGTATTGTCTTTATCGATCCTTCAAACCCTAACTATTTTTTACAGAGAAGTATAGACAAGTATTATAGTGACTCCGAGATAGAAACGACAGATCAACCCAGGATTTGGGGAATCAGGACTAACAAGCACAATTGTCGTATATTATCTTTCAGTGGTAAATGAATAGATTTTAAGAAATTTGCTGTGAGTTTAGTTCATGAAGGTTCTCCATAAAACACTTCCGTATCTTACATTTATTTTCGAAAGAAAAACTAGTAACTTAAAGATTTGCTCATGTAAGAGAGACCTGCATACAAAAGGTACTTGTGCAAACAACAAATATTCTTGTTTTTTTGTCGAAAATAGTCAGGATTATTTGACATTGTCTTTACACAACAAAAATTCAAGAAATCTATTCGCAAAAAAGAAAGAATTTAATAGTTTTCATTTATTAATAGAGCGCAGATATGGCGAGGGTGTAACTTTAAATTTGAGTATCGATTTGGAGTAGACCAAACAGCAATCTTGAGCAATATTCGTTGTTTCATTTGTTCTACTTGTAAAATATTATTATTTTGGAGGCAGTGTCCTTTCACATTGTGCTCAAGATCATGGGTTCGAAGCAGGTTTTTTTTTTAATCACTGAGGCAAACAGAAAAAAATTGAGCCTTCTGAAAGGACTTGATGGAGCGATGATCTCGAGCCTCTGCGATATCGAAAAAACCCTACATTAATAAAGTCGGGCTCATCCCCACCAGAGCGGCCAAAAGCCCTCTGATAGGTAGCGATATGACCTCATAGTTATAAGCCCGGGCATGAGTTCAAAAATACAAAACAAACACAATGTTTTGTTTTTGGTTTAATGTAAGGACAACAAGGGTGTGCCTACCACCGATTTGGAACTTGCAAAATCCTTTTCTAGTTTCGACTTTATTACTATGAACTATGAAAAGAACAAACCGAAGTGAAGTTTAATTTTGAAATAATTCTTTCCGATCTCATCTCATCTTATTAGCAATAAAAATATTAAAATTTCTATTTTGTTAATTTATTTATTTTTTTTCAACTTTGGCACATCGACAACTGAGGTCATTAGCGCCTGCACAACTTGGATATTCGCTCGGTGGGGGCACCTTCAGTGCGGCTATCTCTCCTAACTGCTACTGTCAGAGCACAGAGAGCAGCCAATGCTCCATACTCCGTTACATTGGAGTTCTCTCCCTGTCACTTCAAGAGTGGCTGAAGGGGGAGGAGTACCCACCTTCTATTATATAAATCGATATTCCGCAAGAATTGCAGTAACTGCATCGTATATGGAGAACCAATTTTTAAAACTGCTGAAGAATCATGAGGCAATCCTTCTCTGTCTCTATAGGGCTTTAGTGCTATGCAAGTTTCCAATATGTGCAGAACAGATAGTGGTTTCCGGCAGAGAGGACATTTTGGTTGCCTCTTTCGCAATAAAATGTGGACGTGCATTAACTACGTGTGTCCGATTCTCAGCCTTGACAAAACAGTTCTTTCCCTTCGGGTGAAATTCTCCCTGACGGAGGCTTCAACTCGTGGTTTGAACTTTTTCAGAGCTTTCTTGCTCTCATCCCATTGTTTTTCCAAGTGCATTTAACAGCGGACTTGAGTGCTTCCTTTATGTCTGAGGGAGGGACGGGCATGCTTGCTGTTGGTGCTGCTTCCTTGGCGGCCTTGTCCGCTGCCTCATTTCCATGGATACCTAAGTGTCCTGGTATCCACGCATAGATGATTCGATTCCCACAGTCAATTAGCAATAAATTTCCTAAAATATCTTGGACCATAGGATCAGTGGAATATCTGTCCCGAATGGAGTGCAGTACACTCAAGGAATCTGAGCAAATGAGGAACCTGTTGTACTTCTCAGAAACGCAGTAATCTAGAGACTGGTTTATTTATATTTCCAAGTTATAAAGTATATTTTATAAAGTCTGTTCAGGAATATAAATAATAGTAATATAATCTTTTGTTTTTAAACATCAAATTTTAATTATTAAAATCAAGTTTCCCGGACTGTTCGTTCTGCTTAGGCTTACTTTTCGTCTCCTAACGAACTTTGTTTTTTACTCCAAAATCAATTAATAAATGGAATAATAATGAAGAAAGAAAAATAAATATAATACAATTTATAACTTACATTTATTTTTTAAGTTAAACATTACAAAAATGTGGATCTTTTCTCATCAATTGAATGTACAATATTAGAGTTTCACACATACAAAATATACAATTGTTTTGCAATTGAACTAACATTTGATATTACCATCAAAAATTAATTTTAGCTCCTCTATAATTTCATCCAAATGTTAGTTAACATTTTAAAATGTTTAACAAGAAATACAATATTATATACTTGTTACAATAAAATTACATAATATCACAGCTCATAAGTTGAGAAAGGAAAGAATTTTTTCAAAAATTCCTCCACTTTGGTTGAAGATACCAATCAAAATTTGATTATCGTCAGAGAGTATCAATTTAGAAGTCCACCATTTTATAAATTCGTATACATCGATAAATTTCACCTGCAAGAGAAAAGAGAGAAAAAAAAGAATCAGTTTCCTTTCAAGTAGCCCTTCTCAATAAATATTCAACTCTTTACGAATCATTTATATTATTATTATAAATGTGTTAAAAAACAAAACTGAAATAAAAGTTTGGCACAGACTAGATTCAGAATAAGTAATTCTATAGAGCCAACTAAAAACGCAAAATTGGTAATGTCAGGTGAACCAGCTAATATATATAATTTTTTATAATATATCAAATACAAATATGGAAGATATTAAAGCAATAATATATACGCGAAACTGAAGTAAAACCTAAAAAAATAGGATATTAAATATTAATAGTTGTAAAATCTCTGTCTGACTGGGGCAAGCAACAATGACAAGTTGAAGAAGTGCGAAAATGAGGATAACCGAGTCGAGGTTAGCCATTCGCCGGATTGCGGACCGCTCGCTGCCTTCCATAACCTCAGATAGACTATGTTTAAACAGAGAATAAAGCCAGTTAAATGAGAGCAGTTATCTATTTATGTTAATGTAGCGTTGGTTGTCTGCTGGTACAAATTGATATGTGCCTCCCCCAGCAGAAAGTTCAATTGAAAAAATAATTTATCCATGTGATAAACAAAATTTTTTATATGTGAGATTTTTATTATTATTAGCTAATATAACGGTTATTTTGATCTTTTAGAGAAAAATATATTTTGTTCCATCATACATATATTCATTTTGTTATTATTTAACCAACACATTAGTGACTCAACGATGTGAGAACAACAATAATAACGGATGAAAAGGAAGAAACAAAAAAAAAATTTAACAAAGAGAAGCTCAATTCGCAACAACTAATATAACACCGGAATTAACTAAATTCTATTACAATATTGGTGCTTTTTTATCCGACGTTTACCAATTAATGGTTATTATTAATATTACTAAGTTCAAATAACACTGGGGGTCGCTACATCACATTAATTTTATTAGACAATTTACAAGGGATACGTGCGGAAGCGCAAACATTTACAACTGAGTCAACAACTACTTCACTCAAATTTGAGACCACTGTGGCCCTACCCAATAATCCCCAAGTGGTTTACCACACCTCCCACGTAACATTCAAGACATTTAGTCCACTTGCCCTACGCTAGTTTTCGATTCCATACACAATCAATCTCACCTGGGGTAAACTATTGATTGGGAAAACGAAAATTATTATGGTCCTCTCTGAACGAGGACATCAAGCAGTTGACAATGGCGTGTCAGATATAAATCAGATATTGTTTTGTCGACCAGGATGTCTCAGTTTGAGTACTACACATCTCCACACACTTACGGCACCACATTCAGACTCCCTGTTGTTTATTTTTACGGAAACAATCATCAGGTGACCTACCCAATTTTCTAGCTAAACTTAAAAGTAGTTGAAATAATTGCGGAACATTTTCAAGAGGTTTACTTTCATCCGGCGCTCAATACAAGCATATGATGTGTTCATTCTCCGGTAGGCCATTAGGAAACCGTTACAACCAACAATTATGGCTTGTATCCTACGTAGATAAATATTTTGCGATTTTCACTTCCTACGGAGAACCAGACAATTACCACTGGCAGATTAAAGCCATCATTCACGCTAACGGCCCCAGATAACCAACCACCAACGCTTTCTTGGTCCACGTGGGCGTTGCTATTGACACTTATTCTGAACCAATTCTTTTAGCGTTCAAAATTCAAAAAGAAAATATAAACTTTATATAATTTCCTATTTCAATACAATAGTAGCAATTAGTATTTCTACCGGTTCTCAGTTTAAGAATAACTACACTAAAATATTGTTTTAATAAATGCAACAAAAAACTTACCGTCGAAGAGAACATCTCCATAATGTATATCTTTCTTGCTAAGGAGCTCCTGTTCCTGCAGCTCCCACCTCTTCCTAGCCTCCTCCCTCTCCATGTCGGAGCACATGAGCTCCAGGGGAGGCCCGGGGGCAGGTGAGGAGCCCTGGGACCGCGGGGAGGGACTCCTCTCTCGTCGCACCTCCTTAGCCACCCTCCTGTCCTGCTCCATCATCTGGGGCAGGTCCGAGCGGTGGCACTTCCTCAGTCGGCCAAGACAGTCCGTGTACTCCACCCTTCACACAACAATCCATATTTTCTCAATTCAACTGATTTGCAATATGTATAATACAATGAGAATGATTATAATGTTCCTTTTAGTTGAAAAACTATTCAAGAAATAAAAAGTTCTTCAATTTTATTCCAATTTAAGGTAAAAATAAAAACAAATTTATTTATTCTGGATTTTATTCCTCCTTCCTCAGTAGAACAGTTCATTGTAGCTATTTTTTTAACATTACTTTTTTCTTATGTAGGTATAACGTTGCAAATGCTCTAGTGTGTTACAGAAGGTTCACAAACGTAAATCATATGATTTCCCACCAAACAAAATATGATTTGGTAATTACATCACTTTCTGATTCCAACCAAGTTTTTACAAATTACTCTCATTCCCATTCCCCCCTCTCAAATTTATTCCATACTGTCATTACTGGGTATATGAAAGTAATGTGTTGGCGTCAGCGGTTTTCTATGTTTCATATACAACGTAATTCTTTCTTACGCAGGTATAAAATGAATTTGAGAGAGGGAAATGTATGTTTATTTTTATCCTTTTTGAGATAAGAAACTACCAATAATAAAAAAATATTGTATAATTCTTTGCTATGCGATACAATTCAAACATTACTGACAAATATTAGGTACTACAGAAATGAATTTTTCGATAGGACTAACCGTTTTTGCGTAAATCAGGGAAACATCTAAAAATTTGAGTTTCAAAACATTTTAGGACTGTTTTCGGTATGTATCTCGCAAACCGAGCAACATACAAAAACTCCTTTTTCGTATAAAATGTGAATTTCAGTTGTATCTATAACTTTTATTTGAAAAGAGTTGGATGTTGTAAAATTTTCTTAAGACCAGAAGTAAAATGGTCTCAATTTTCGTCCGATTTGGAACAAAAACTAATCAGATCTAAGTTTCTACTCGTGACTTCATTCCAAATTTCAAGTTCATAGCTACAATCATTTCTGCGTTAGAGCGCGTACGAAGTGCCAATCACATATACATCATCGCGAAAATGGTCGAAACGTATTCAGGGGACCTTAAAACGTGAAAATTCGTTGAAAACTCTATCTCGGATTTTCGTAAGATTACAATACTTCCTTATACTATAGGTGTGAGAAAGAAAAGATTACTTAGAAAAAAGAACGTAAGTATTGTTACCATTCGTCTTCGTCGAGTTCACCATCGCTAGAACTGATGGTGTGATCGCTGTGATCGGGAGTGGCTTCCTTCTGTGTGGACGCTCCTTCATTTGTTGAGCTAGAGGCTTTACTGTCAAAATCAACAAGGTACCGGCTCTTTCCATCTTCTGACACCAAATTACCCTTTTGTAAGTTATCATATAACCTTGATTTAACCTCCAAAACTTCCCTGAAAAAGAAACAACAATCTTAAGCATACAGAACTCTCAAACACCCAGTTGAAGTATACCATGAAATTAAAATAGAGAAACCTAAATAACCTTGATTTTTTCAATAAATCAACTTCTTCAGAGGTTAATTCCAAATCTTGTTTATTTCGTTCTTCAACACCAGGGTTTGTCTTCGGAGTTGGTTTCGGCTTAGAAGGGCACTTTATGTAAGTAACGTCCGATGATTTCACTTTATTAACTTCTTCCTGCTTCCTTGACAGCTCAGCTTTAAGACTAATCAGCTAGAAATTGGACAAACAACCTATTACATGAAGTTGACATTTGAAGATATTATTTGATAAAATATAAAGAACTTACCGATGATTTACTAATTTCAATCGGCTTACCAGACTTCATTATTTAGACGTCAATAAAAGCCCCTTTAACTGTCAAAAGAACTACAACACTCGATTCAAATGTATACAAATACTGAGAAAAACATTTTGAAGTTATAACAGTTCATAAGATTGCACATACAACGATTCAATTATCAATTAAGTTCATATATCGATAATTGTTTTTTCCTAAGGCAATGATTGTTTGTTTCTTTTTACTAATAATAAGGTAAATAGTTGTATTGTAAATTTTCCGTGATATCCTATTACTCTTTCAAGACAAATGAGGAGAATAAAATAAATATTTAATCTTTTAAATACATAAATTTTACTATTTTGTGCAGCGACACTGTTGATCTGTTATCAATGCAGATGAAACTTGTTGATATCAACGTTCTTTTTGAAGCGGTTGTGTTGTTTTGAAATGTGATTAGCTATGTCTAAAGGTAGTATAATATTTTTGCATCCCGATCTTGGACTGGGAGGTGCTGAAAGGTTAGTAGTCGATGCTGCTTTGGCTCTGAAGAGGAAAAATTATGATATTAAATTCGTTACTTCTCATCACAATGAAGATCATTGTTTTGAAGAAACACGAGATGGAACTTTGGACGTTGTCGTTGTTGGTGACTGGATACCGAGACATTTTTATGGGAGATTATTCGCTTTATTTGCATATTTGAGGATGATTTATTGTGCTTTTTATATAATACTTTTTATGGAGGCTGATTGTGTTTTTTGTGATCTAGTATCAGTGTCTATACCTATTCTTCACTTGGCCATTAGCAAAGTTATATTTTACTGCCATTTCCCGGATCAACTCCTATCCAAACCAGAAGGAAAAATGAAAAGGATATACAGAGCACCTTTAAACTGGTTGGAAGAAAAAACTACCAATTGTGCCGATAAAATATATGTCAACAGCCATTTCACAAAAGGTGTTGTAGCAAATACTTTTAGCTTAAGTAAAGAACCTTCTGTACTGTATCCTTCTATGAATACGGCAATTTTTACAAAAGTCTCATTGGGGGATACGAAAATAGCAGTACAAAAAATAATACCTAACAAGAAGGATAATTCTTTTATTTTCCTTTCAATTAATAGATTTGAAAGAAAAAAACATGTAGAACTTGCTATTCAAGCTTTCAAATTACTTTCAGTAAAACTGTCAGCTGATGACTGGAATAGGGTATTATTGATTATTGCTGGAGGTCATGATCCAAGGGTTGCAGAAAATGTTGAATATTCAAAAGAATTACAGCAATTAACTGAACAGCTTAATATTCAGGAGAAAGTACACATAGTGAAGTCACCATCAGATATTGAAAAAACATCTTTACTGAAAATAAGTGATTGTGTACTGTACACTCCTCCAAATGAACATTTCGGCATTGTTCCTCTTGAAGGTATGTTCGCCAAGAAGCCTGTGATAGCCCTTAATAGTGGAGGACCCACAGAGACAGTTGTTCATGAACAAACTGGGTTTTTGTGTCAAATGGATGAGTCGGATTTTTCCAGTCGTATGGCATGGATTGTAAATAATAAAACCGCCAAAGAAATTATGGGTGAGAAAGGTCATCAAAGATTTATTGATAAATTTTCATTTGAAGCATTTTCCAATCAGTTGGACGAAGATGTGACATGCATTTTGGAAGATGTCAAAAGAAAATGAAATTTGAATCTTAAGGAAAATCCAATGTCAGAGAACTATGTTATTAAATTGATATTTGTTATATTTTAATATTTCTTTATTTCATTTGCACATTTATTTTATAAAGCAAAACAATAGAAGCAAACAAAAGGTCGTCAGTGATTCATCGGCAATATACTTCCCCAGAACGAAGTAATCTATGTTTCGCTCCCCCTCCAAGACCAGTCGACCATTTGCGCTAATATTCAATAGTTGACTTACATAGGGGCTTCTAAATCATCATTCTAAATTTTGTGTCAATAAATTCATAACACCGACAGTTTTTGATTAAGCCTCTCCCCCTAATCCTTCCCTTTTCTTTGTCCGATTTGGCAGAAAATCAATAGGCATCGACATCTGGGGTTCAGGTCACTAATATAAAATTTCGTGTCGATACATTCATTCTATCGGGAGTTATCGTGTTCACTGACAGACATGTTTTCTTTCATATTTGGAATCGAGTTCGGAAAAAATATTACGATTACATGACTTCCCCGATACTTCCTATATCTGGGGAAGTAACAAAGAACTTATTTTACATTTATATTGTCTATTTCCACTAAAATATACATCAGCACAAAGTTCATAAGTATATTGTTTGCCAGGTTGGCATATTTATACAACTGTAGATCGCGGGTTCGAAACCCAGCCAAGGCCTTTATTTTTTTTATCTGGCAGGTGAAAAAATCTTGAGCCCGCCGGCCTTATGGTGGGACTTTAAACTATGGTCCCAGAGCTGAAACAGAACTAACTGTTTATACAATTTTGAGCCTGTATCTCCTTTTCCCGAGGAATGCCAGATGGAGGGAGGAAGTATAAACAGAAAATCGTTGCTTCTTCTTCCGAATATATTTTTACGACCTATTTTCTCAATTTTAAAAATGAAAGGAAGGAGAATGCAGAACCATATTCAATAGAACTGGCTCAATACCTTGCCAAATCATGCAGGCAACAAACATCAACCCCTCATATTTTGATAAAACTTATTGAAGATGTTCGGTCTAAGGTCAAACTAAAAAATACAAAACAAAATATTCTGATCATTGTTTCCGGTTTCCAACGTAATTTTTCTTTTTTTTGCACCTTTACATATATAACTCCACTTCTAATTAAGAAAATAAGATGTGATATTGAAGGAATGTTTTGATACAAATCCATGTCGGATTATTCGCGAAAGAAATCGTATTTGTTAATACATTTTTGAAGTTCATATGTTTCGTTGAAATGTCTTCATCGAGCCGTGATTTAAATAAGCGGAGTGGTTGCTGTCGTTTGAGTATGACCAACATTTTTTTATTTGCTGTTCAGGCCTTGAAACAAACATTTTCACAATGTTTCATCAAAATCGAAGACTTCAAATCACATATGTGTTTTGTTAAATTCTTGATATAGCGAGAAAGACTAAAGTATGCAAGCTCCACCTTGCATCGCAGGAATGTACACTAAAATACCGCTTTAACAAGAAAGGGACAAAATTATTTTTGTACCAAATTTATTTTGTTTTCTCTAGTTATGCAGTTAATGGGAACAAAGAGATGAAGAAATCAGCACACATAAAACAGTAGTTTATTTATTTAAAATAATATTTCTTACATGATGCAATTAAAAAATAACAATCAAAGGTACACAAATTAAGGATACCAAAAACATTATCCTGTCTAAAAATGTGCTGAATAATTTCCAATGAATCGATTGTTTAGGAGACAGATCTTGCTCAGAAGAGATCAGTGCAGCATCGTCCTCTCCGATTTCCTATGGAAAACACGTATTTAGTTATATGTATTTAAACAAATAAGTATAAATGTATTTTATTGTGTTGGAAGGAAACGCAGGTTGAACGTTTCTCATATTTCCAACTCACTCATTCAATCTTTCATACTCGGATATATACATATAAAATGGAATTCATAGAATCTTCAAAGCATTTCAGAATGAATGAGCAACGACTTGCTGTGAAATTGTGTGTTAAACTTGAAAAATCTGCGACTGAAACATTTGCTATGCTCAACGCGGCTTACGGTGATGTTTCTATGAAGCGTACGGCATGAACGTTTTAAGGGTGGTCGACAGTCGATATCAGTTGGATCTTGTTACGAGATTTTGACCGAAAAATTGAAGATACATCGTTGCTGCGAAATTCAGCCAATTCACAGCCCTCAGAACTCGTGAGTTTCTCGCCAAACACTCTATCACTGTTCGTTCACCTCCCTTTCCCTACTGAACAAGGGTTAAGACTGGTCTTGTCGATACTTAAAGGATAGGTAATTCATTATTTGTTATAAAAAAAATATTCTTTAATTTAAATGATACTAGAGATAACATGAAAACGTACATTTAGAGGTTTTCAAATATCTCTACTTAGTTTATTATCCCACTGAGGTACAACACGAAAAAAACAATTAAGGTAAAACCCTAGCGGACACTTACAATCAACTAGGCCTGTGCTTTTTCTTTATAACGTCCAGCCTAACTCTCAACCAACATTGTACCAAGACATTCTGTAATATTATTTAGTGAAGAATCTGAACCGTATAAAGTTAATTTTATTATTGTTGAACATTACTTAAAGCTAGAAAATAAAACAAACCTGCGATAGAAGAAATGTCATTTGTATAAACGGATTGGTTACAATCCTGCTGACAATTTTCGGGGGAGCATATTTATAGGAAGCTGTTACACTCATCAACAGACCAGAAAATATTATCTGAACTGAGATGAAAAACGATAAGTTACTGGTGACAGACACTAAAAAAAAACAATAAACTTTTATGAAGGTGGTTTGAAATAAACAACAAAGTGGGCTTCGATCTTCCAAAGATATATTTATATTAACGTTTCGCCTTTAATCAGATATTATCAAAACTTTTGTGACAAAGTAAACCATTTATAACCACTATATTTCATGTGGTAGTCAATATTAAAATCTGATCAATTAAACATCATGTGACCTGGTTAGTTACCGTTAAATTAGACTGGTAACTAAGCAGGTCTCATGGTGTTTCATTGATCAGATTTTTATGATGACTACCATATTTTTCTATTTACAACTGTATAAAGGACATATACAACAAGTAAATGTGCTGAGGAAGAGAAAATGGCAATATCAAAATGTCAAGAGGGAGAAAACACCCAGTGGTGACACTCCCTAGGCACACTGAGTCGCACTCATTTATGGCTAATCACTAGGTAGTTAGTTTTTGAGGCGCCCGTAGCTCAGTGGTATGCGTGCTTGCTTTCTGGATTCGAAACTCGGCCGAGGCCCTTAGTTTATTTTATATGGGAGGTAAAATAAACTTAAGCACGCCGTCCTTCGGAGGGGCCGTAAAGCGACGGTCCCGAGCCTGTACAAAAAAAACCCTGCACTGGATGAATAAAAATTGAGGGTAGGCAAAATGTAGGACTCCCAAAGTAGAGTCGGGCTCATGTCCACCAGAGTGACGAAAGAGCGCTCTGGTAGTAAACGATATGACCTCTCTTTCGTCACTCTGGTGGACATGAGCTGACTACAGTGGGAATCCTAAATTTTGCATATCCTAAATTTTTATTCACCTAGGGTAGGGGGTCATCGTACAGACTCGAGACCATCGCTTAACGTCCCATCTGAAGGACGAAGTGCTTCTCGTGCGTTTGATCGCGGGTTCGAAACCCGGCCGAAGCCCTTAGTTTAGTTTATCTGGGAGGAAATAAACTTAAGCACGCCGTTTAGCGATGGTCCTGAGCCTGTCATTTACTCGTTAAAGACCCCTATCCTAGGTGAAATCAAAATTTAGGACTGCCACAGTAGAGTCGGGCTCATGTCCATCAGAGCGACAAAAGTGCGCTCTGGTAGTAGGCGATATGACCTTGTAGTTAAAGCCCAGGCATGAATTATAATAACTAACTATATACACATTTGGAGAGATTACAACGTTTTATTGACGTCAGATTGATTGTCGTAATTTGGCACCAATTAACAATATATCTTCAGAAAAATCCAAGGAAGTCTCAGTTTGACTTTAAGCGTGTGAGCTTTAATGTAAATAAAAAAAAAAAAAAAAACTTACGCAAATGAGGTGTTGTGGTCGGTAAAGCAGGAAGACATTCTGCGAGTGCAATCAAATTTAATATAAGAATTATTAGAGAAACTGATAGCAGAAATATCCTTTTTGGGCACATCGATGGCAGCCACATCGTTGCAAATGTAACCAATGCTGTTACTAAAATTTAGAGATTCAAATTACATATATGAATATCATCTGACAGCTTCTTACAATAGTAAATATCTGTAATTCATTCAAAAAATATCCATGAATGGCAGTTTGACCGAGGAACAATCTGAGAAAACGCATAACCACCAACTGTGAGAGTGGCTAAAACACATGTTAACTACTTGCCTCTCCTGTATTAGTGCAAAATAATTATATTTATGAAATATATTATGAATCTAAACCTTTCATGAACTCAGTCAAACTTTAAGTTGATACACCTGAGGTGGCGTCTCTTGCCCATAAAGAAAGATTAACCCCAGAAACTTGGTTAAAACATGTCCACATTTTGTTGAGGAGACGCTCACCGAGATGTCCACTGCGCAGGGACTCTCGAGCGGTGCTGAAAGACTCCCCTGACACATCCCAGATGCTACAATTCTTGCGGAACAACAATCTGTACCAAAAAATTGTATTAACTTGATATTAATTGTTCTCCACTCTTATATAGGTACGTTAAGCAAAGTGTTGAGGGGTGGATGAAGATTCAAGTACTCCGCACTCTCAATGCTATAAACAGGATATAGTTTGGATCCTGTCTGGAGCATCTCCGAGTGGGTGCATCTATCCCTAGAAGGGAGCCTCTCCGTTTTCTTCGGGTCACAGAAGGCAGAAAGAGGGCCACACTACTCGAGGACGGAGGTGCGGTCGACAAGTTGCTGTCAATCGGAGCCACCCTGGGAGATAGCCCTAGCCGCAACATGTACATTATAATATAAACTATTATAACTATAAACTATTATAATAGAGGTTGTCTTCACACTGTTTTATTTTTGACCAGAACCGGTTTTCAACGCAACAGCGTCATCAGTAAAGCATAGCTCGCCAGTAGTCCTTTAGACTCTACGCTGTACAGGTGGGATGTGCCACTGATGATGATGCTGCTGCGTTGAAAACCTGTTCTGGTTTAAATAAAACATGGGAAGACAACTTTTTTTTTATTTCTATGAGAAATCTCATCCCAAAACATTTACTATAACATATGGATATTATAATAGATTTGCTGGCGCTAATGACCTATGATCTCGATGCGCCATGTAACAATATAAAAAAAATATCGAACGTTTTTCAAACACTTAACAAGTTAAATAAGAAGAGGCACTATGCAACTTACCTCCCAAAGGTAGAATGAATGAATAAACAAGTGGTGTAGTTTGTCTTTTCAATGTTAACGTTATCAAAAATGTTGTTCGTCTATCGTCATCATCGAATGTTTCACTGTTGACGTGCCAAGGATCGAAAACAATATTTGTTTCGCCAAAAATTTTAGTCACTTTCCATTCAATACTCTTCAAGTCCAAATTTGGCTGAAAAAATTTACAAATTGTTTACTTTTTTCCTAAATTTCTTCCAGAAGTGTCTTCATATTTGTCAATACATCAGAACACTTCCTCATCCCTTTTTCCAGTACAATGTTTATATTATATGATATTGCTGGAAAAAATAACCAACAAATGACCCAGAGAAGCCTAAGAAACACAATATACATGTTTTGAAAAGTAGAATACTTTTACTGCACTTACAAAATACAGATGGTTGCCCAATTTTGAAAATAGTTTAAAACTTTCCCAGATAAATAATTTGTCTGGGACCAATTATGAAAAAGGGTGGAAGTGCCCAAAACAAAGTTCTTTCAGTTTGAGCGAATTTAGAGTGCCCTTGCGATTTGGCACTTTCAAACATTCTCTCTGAAATAATAAGACCAAAAGCATTATAATTAATTTGAGTTTATTAGCATACCGTCCAATACTGCCGAATAGTTAAGTTGATTAGCATATTTGAAACTTCAATATGCTGATGAGTCTTAGATAAATACACAGGCCCAAAAAAGTTTTGCATCACCCTGAATATGTATTCCTTTGCATAATAAAACGAAAAACCTCTGGCTTATAAAAAAAAAACTGTTATTTAGGATCTTGAAACCTTGTTAATATTGAAATGTACCAGTTTCAGTAGTGAGTGTAACCACATCTTGCAGATATGAAAGCCTGCACTCGGAGTGGCATGCGTGGGATGAGATGTTCTATAATTCCTTCATCGCTGCCTGTTTCATCTCTTCTCCACGCTTTGAGACAATAGCCCCCCCCCCCCCCCCCCCCCGGTCCCAGGCATACTCTACTGAGATTCATATCAGGAGAGTACGGTGCGTCTGATCTCTTGTGGAGGTGTAAGTACTCTTGACCTGCTTGCTTGTCATAGAGCGTTATCATCTATCAAAATTAATACCTCTCCAATTCTTTGGGCGATGGGTTCAACATAGACTCGCAAAATGCCATCCAGGTAGCAGCAGCTCCTTAGCCCGATAACAGGCGCCAGAGGTATTCATTATCTTTGTATAATCCCATCTCAGAACATCACGGATCCACTATGTTGCTGCATCCGTCAGGTGGGGTCCTGGGACCCTCCAGGCTTTCATATATAATAGGGTTTTACGTGATGCAAAACTTTTTTTGATATATGAAATTTATAAAAGGTTTTATATAAATAATTCATCTAAGACCTATAAAGTTACAAATATGCTAGAAAAATACTAAAAAAGCTACTACCACATTAAAAAAAACCGCATCCACATCAGTTTAACAACTCTTGAGCTACGCACGAACAAACAATTCTATAAATACTGATTCAAATTTGCAAATACCAATAGAGAAATATTTCAAATTAAATTATCTGAAAACCAGATAATTCAATTGCAGCCCTTATTCGAAGACATTTTAGGAATATAAATTAAAAATTTATTTTATTACCCTAATGTGTTTATTATCGAGGGAAACATAAACAGAGTTGGGATGAGCTGGGAGGCCAAGACTCATGTTACACGACTGTTCATCAAATGGCCAGTTTCGGAGGTCCATGGAGCACCAGGTGACCAGAAGTGCTTTCGGAGACCAACTGACACTCCCATTACTGTAAACAGTCACCATTCCCTTCCCCATAGGTGAAGAGCTCAAATCGTAAGAACTGAAAAAGGTTTTACAATTAAAACATCCAATTATTTATCTAAATTTGTCCATTAAGAGAAGAAAAAAAATCCTACTTAAACAAAACAAAGTCTGGAAGCCATATTTGTCTGTGAATTAAATTGAAGCTGATAATATTTCCATGTTCTTTTGGGGTCCATCTTAATTTAGGATCAATCCAAGTCTGGAAATAAAAATTAGAAATAAATGAATATTGGTTGACAAAAAAATTTTAAGAGAAATTATTAAGAAAAAAAAAACTTACAAACTTGAATTGACCATGAGTTGTCATAATTGATTTTTTAGCATCCTGGGGAAAAAAACAATTTAATGTTAAAAGTATTTTAAAATAATTGTTTAATTTGAAATTACAATAAAATAATTATATGATTTTTTTTTGTATTACCAAATTAACATAAGCCAAATCAATGCCAGCATTAATAGTCAATACGTTGTCATCAGTTGCTGGAATGGCATATGGATCATAGTCATTAAGTAATACGTTCTTTAAAGAGTTCATATTTGTCAATTTGACTGGTGTCGGTTTCAGATCAACCCCTGATCAACAGAACAAGAAAATATAATACCATTTGTTGGGGTGGATAAGGAGATTTTGAATGTATAATAATATATATGGCAGATATTATTTTCCTCTATTATATGATATTTTCCGTCATCAGTTCCTATTGAGACTCAGGACAAAATGTTTCATCAAATATGTCGACTCAAATTACAAGTCTTCGACAAAAATTTTAAATGAACCATCGTTATAAACATTGAAAAGAAAATATCTACTGACTATAAGACAACAAATTAATGAGAAACTGATGATGGGAAAATATACCCGAAACGTCTTAAGCGTATTTTGTATCTCAGAAAAAAAGGGAGTATGGATTACTGCCACATATATTATTATTATTGTTTAAAAAATCAAATAACTACATTAATGTATGTAAATTCTATAATATATTTATAGTAAACCTAATTATTATACATCGGAACATGTTTCCAGACCCCCCAGATGATGAGGAAAATTGCTGTCCGTCTTTGAAATGAAAATTAAAAATAATCTTTATTCTTTATAATCTTTATGTTACTTACGTCCCCTAAGAATAATAACTTAAAGAATAAACAAGAGTATACATGTATTAACCAGTAGTCTGTGTGTCTGTGAACACGATAACTCCCGATAGAATGAATGTATCGGCACGAAAATTTATTTGTGTATCCAGAACCCCATACGGATGACACTTATTAATTTTTCGGCCAAAGGAAAGGGGAAGACCAGAGGAAAGGGACTCAACTAAAAAACCCTAATAACTGCAGAAGTAATTAATATATCGACTCAAAATTTAGTATGAGTATTCAAAAATCACTGCTTAAGTGAACTATTAATTTTTAGCCAAAACAGTGGATTATCTTGTAGGTTACAAAAATTGAATGATTAATTCGTGCTAGGGAAATATATTGCTGGTGATTCTACAACAAACTTTTTCCCTTTTTTATTTTTAATGTTTTTAAAATATTAATATTGTTTTTTTTTTTTTTTAAATGAAAACAAACCTTGACAATCGTAGAGCCAACGAACAGTCACCCCCGTCCAACCGCAAAACGAGACATATCTGACATCAAGAGGCATCGGATCTGTCCAATATAGAAATGTACTTGGTCCAAAATTCAAATTTTTATTTTTATTCACTACTGCAATTATTGATCGATTAACAATTATCTGTAAAAAACATAAAATAAAAATATGTATACATAAATTTATATACGAACAAAATAAATTTCACACTCAACATTAAAGGGGAATTTTACATTGCAACATTGCGCAAAATGTTTGCTTAACACTTTATTAATTTATTTTTCCTTAGCAAAAAAACAGTTGAAACTGTTTTAATCATCGAAGTTTTTGGTTGGGGATGATTAAAGCAAGTTTAAAATCATCAAAGTCGGATTTGACCTCTACAGCCACAAATTTCCACTGCAACTGCACAAATACGACGCCCTCAACTTCTAATAACATTAATTTATAATCAGCGTTATCATAAGTTACTATGAATCGTAGTATATAGTATATATTTTAAATAAATAACCGTGAGCATCATCCTTCGTGTAAACTGCAATCTAATTATGTGTAAACAGTACCGATTAGAAATAACTTGATGAATAACGAGTTTTCACTTCGCCAGCTATACGAAGTATAGGGGAAGTTATATAATCGGTCAGAAATTCGATGTTGAGTTTTTACCGGTACTTCATGTTGCCGTATTCCCAGATTCAAAAAACGGGGAAAAAATCCTTTCACTATGTTTCTATTTTTTTTATTTAATGCCTTTAGATCTTTACAAAATAAAAGATAAACATTACAAGATAAATAGGCTACCTCCTCCCAGAAGACGGAGTCTGAGTGTGGGAGGGGGAGCAGTCAGCTACAATCACTGTTAATAATTAAACATATTATGGAGAGAAGAAAAAGAAAAAAGAAAAAGACAAAAATATATCAATAAAAAGTAGTCTTTTAGTAAAAAATAAATAAATGAGAAAAGAAAAAGTGACTAAAATAAGAAATATTCTCGTAATATAGAAGAAAAGTAAAATTAAATTGATGAATAATGAAGTGTTGATGGAATTAACCTGACAACCCGGAGACCTGGCATTGAATTTTAACCGTGTGAAAGACAAGACAAGTGGACATGAAGTTGGCAGAGTACAACAGCATACATGGGGCGGAACGTGGCAGGGAGAGATGAGAGCAGAACAGACGTCGTGCTAGTCAGAGTGTGTGTCTGAGAACACGATAATTCGCCATAGAATGAATGTATCGTCATGAAATTTTATTTGTGTATCCAGAACTCCATACGGACGAGACATATTAATTTTCCGCGAAATAGGGCGAAGGGAGGGGGAAGACCAGAGGCGTGGCGTTCAAGTAAAAAACCCTAATAACTGTCGATGTAATAAAAGTATCGACATGAAATTTCATATTTGAAGTCAAATCTCAATGAGGTCATAACCTGTCAAATTTAAGCGAGATCGGCAGAAGGAAAGGGGCAGATCAGAGGGGGCTCAACTCAAAAACCCAAAAAACTGCCGATGTAATGAATTAATAGACACAAAATTTAGTGTGAGGATTAAGCAGCCCCGATCTAAGTCAACTGTTGAACAATTGCTTCGCGCTACTAGTTCGACTGGTTTTGGAGGGGAAGCGAAAAGTTAATTGATTAATTCGTTCTGGGGAAGTACATAGTACATTCACCGACGACTTTTTATTATTTAGCTAACTTCATTTTGATATGCGGCCTGCACTTGAATAAGTGCTGATGAAGTTTGACAAAGTATCATCCAAGAGAACAAAATATTCACTCGATTGCAAATCAGGTAGTAATTATTTATAAATATGCAGTTAATTGACTGAAATAATATTATTAATATTTCTTGTAAAGGGTGTTTATATGAATGCCTACTTTGTAATTTAGTTGGGGTCATAACGATTATAATCTGTGACCCTTACAAAAAAAGAAACTTTTTGAGGAAAAGCTTATGTAGAGTAAATTTCAAAATGACCAATACTAAATTATAATTTCTTGTGTTTCTTAAACTTCTTTGGGATGATACAATTTTGATTTTTTTCCCCAGAAAAAATGGAAGTGTCCCGAAATATTGTCGAAAAAAGACAATTCTGGAAAAAAAAAAAAAAAATTAATGGTGAAAATCTACATTATAATTTTTTCTCATTTGATGGGTTCGAGATGGGTACATTTTGAGTTGTATGACTTGTTACTGTTTGTTTCTTTTTGATTGTTGTACATCGGATTCGGACCGAACTCTCTACTAGTTAGTGATATTTCCTGACTACTCGAATGGTAGTTTTTCCTGAATACTCATTTCCCACTGATCAAATATATTGAATTATGTAGGAAAATATACAACATCATTGCGTTATTCGTAAATGTAGAGGTCTCTGCCAGATTCACTTAAGGAGGCATAATATGTTTGTTGAGGGTATTAAATAAAAAAATAACTGGCGACTCCGCGAATCAATCCGGGAAATTCAGCGATCAGGTTAGTCCTAATGGAACATCCTATCAAATGCATTGTTGTAACAGTTGAAGTAACAACAATAAATCCCATAGGATGGTTTAAGCCTAATCCTTGGGTCAAATCCCAACTTAGGAAAAACACAACATAATAAATTTAAATAAATATCAAATTGTAAATTCTTACAGTAAAATTCCTCAATTCCGAGAAAGAAAGTATATTTTTAGTTGAAGAACTAGATCTGGGTGTGAGTCGGTTATTTTCATATTTTCTTATTTCGGAGTAATCGTTTCCACCAGCTCCCAGAACTACTTCATAAGCTGGGTAGGAACTTGGCTTTTCCGAAAGTAATATGTGTCCATTGCTGGGCGCAGACAAGGAAAATTTGAATACAAGAGAACCATCTTTTTGAAATGATTTTTGAGGTAAATTAAAATATAACCTATATCCGTATCCATTTGTAAAATGTTCCTTACAATCCTGACCTGCAATAAATTGATCATACAATTATATTGGAACAAAAACAATAATAAAAAAAAATAAGTGGACTAGTTAATATTTATTTGCATTCTTGACAGAAATTGTACATAATTGTTATGTACTTCGTAAATCGAAAATACAATACGTATGTATTTAAATGATATAATAAGGCCATTCTCCGAAAGAAAAAATGAAGAATTTTAGGCTGTGTGCACTTTTGAATTGGTTTTTGAAATTCACTACTGTACATATAACAATACGTACTACCTGTTGAACTTAACTTATAATAATAATAGCCTTTTTATTTGCTTCCTTAAGGTTCACAATAATAATAGTAATAAATATACATCTATACATATTGGAACTAGGCCCATCTTTGGGCATAGGCCTCTCCCATTTTTTTTCATACACCCCTGACCCAGGCCGACCTGTGCCAGAGACTCCCTGCTAACCTGTCCAGATCGTCCCGCCACCGAACCAGTTGTCTTCCTCTTCTTCTCTTCAGGTAAATAAACTAAACTTAACTTAGAAAGGTTTTAATTTCATTTTAAATGTTATAAAATTACCTAATCATTAAAAAAATATAAACAATATTTTGACTGGAAAAAGGAGAAATTATTCATTACTTCACAATATTCTTTTATCCAATAAATGTAGAGGGCGCCAGTAGCTTAGAGGTGGTTCCCTCAAGATCGCGGGTTCAAAACGGGGTTATTATCTGTAAGATGAAAAAACAAGGAGCACATCGCCCTTCCCTAAGCGATGGTCCCGAGCCTGTACGACGTCGGATATTCGTTGAAGACGAATCCTACTCTACGCAACGAAACCTTGGTTAGGCAAAATGTACTCCCAGAGTAGAGTCGAGCTCATCATGTCCTCCAAAGAAGCGAAAGTTCGAGCTATAATTATAATGCAAATGGTTCAATAAAATTTAGTGAACGATTGAATAAAAAGTTTCTTAAAAATTTATTCAGTAAGAGCGGAGTTGTTAGAGAGGGATTTACAAAGTAAGATGAGATTTAACTGAAAATTAGACATAGTTGAACTGAACTATCGACTATCCTGATTTCTTTGTTTTTTTTTAAACAATTGTCAAATCTTTACAAATAAAACTGTAAGGGGGTGGCTGCACATTTAGTATTTTTGAAAATTATTGGATTTTATCCGTTTCAAAAAAAAAAAAAAAAAAAAAACCGATAGCTGCCACATATATTATTATATATCCAAAATCGTATTACACAAGCCGACAATAAATATTTAATAGTCAATAAAGTTGTAGATTTTACCTGAACTTTGTGATGAGACGAATGTTGTTTTGACCAGGATTATTACAATCAAAACAACATTAAGTTCACTCATAATGTACGGATTAATGGACAGGAACCAGAGGGGAAGGAAACTGGCACTATCAGTGTATAGACATCCTACTGATATCTGAGCAAACATTACAGACCCTATCTCTGGGGAAGTAAGTCAAATTCAAATCTAACATCCAAACAGTACAACCTCTTCAACTAGCAGTTCAAAGCTGCATGCAACGTTCCCATAGGACTTCGAGTAGGCTTGCGCAATGCTCCTAATGTCAGTAAATAACTTTTAGTACAGTGAAAAACTAGTGGGATATAGAATTGAAAAAAAAGATTGTAAAAGTTGTCAACTGGTATAATATATAACGTTAAGAGAAGGTCTTGAGGCTATGCGACGTCAGGTATTCATTAAAGTCCCCTGTTATAGGCGACTAAACCTAGGTAGGCAACATTTGTATCTGGGAGTGCATCTGGACCAGCGACTAACCTGGAACCTGCATATAAATAAGAAACTGACTGAGGCTCATGCCAGATTGGCCATCCTGTTTCCTCGCATCAACAGGTAATCTAAACTAAAGCCTGAATGTACCCGATGTCTCGGAATTAAATCCAAAATTTCACATTAAAAAGCGAGGAATTTACCCGTTGAAATTCAATTGAGTTGTGAATAATATTAAGCTTCACCCGAAGTATATGAATTTTAGCAAAACTTCCAAACTGAAACTGATAATATTCCCTCTACCTCTTCACTCTCTCGTATAATTATAATTACATTTATAACTATATGAGAGAGTGAAGAGGTAGATAAATAAACAAATAAATACAAATAAATATTAATAAAAATATATTTGTATTCCATACATCATCAACAATATCACTATACATCTATTGCACAAAAAAAAAAATGTTCAAGTGATGAGGAAGCTCAAGGACGAGTTGGGTGGGAACTCCTTAGGTTCGGTCCCTCTAAAAAATAATAACAAAAATTAACGTTATTCGCAAAGTTCTTAATCAGAACTATTTATCTATACATGGGTGCTCCAGGTCCATTTTTTTAATGTGAGTATCACAATGGGGGAGCAAAATTCATAACAACATATTTTGGGTATTGATGAAACTATGTCCATAACTTAAACCATTGGCACGAAATTTTAAAAATAATTTCGAAAAATAAAATAAACATAATTTTCCCTTTGGTGAAATATCATAAGTAATTTATAAAAGACAAACACAAAAAAAAAAAAATTATATATATATAATTTGGGCTTTGAAAAAAGAAAAAGAACTCCTCTTGGGCATTGCCAGACTTTGCTCTTTAAAATGAAACCACTCTCATTTCCAGATATTAAATACATCCTGAGAAATAGGCAATTTTGTAATGGGAACAAAAGGATCCAGGAAAATCAACAAATTACAGAATTATTTACAAAGAAGGTCCAAATTTCGTAAAAAAAAACGAATCGCAAGGTATTTCGGTTATACTGAGAATGCTATAGCATAAAACGGGGTGTATAAATACAACTGAAAGTCTTTCTGTACCCGCGGCATCACGCGAAAATGGCTTACCTTATATTCACGAAAATTACAGGTCAACTCTACTACAGCTCAATTTAGAATATAGTTTAAACGAGGTCCTACAATTTAATTTGATAGACGCTGATGGGTGGGTGAGGCCTCATTTTCTATTACAACACTGTGTGGCGGATCGTTTCAAAGGATTAGTCGAGATGAGATCAAAAATCTATGTATTTTTGAAGAAGGGAGGGAAATCGCAGTTAGCAGGTGAAGTAATATAATGAAACACAGTTGTTGTTTTGAACTCGTGGAGTACACATCGGCTCTTGGGGATTAACAACGTTATTGTGAGTCCGTTCCAACTCTACTTTACATTACTTTTAATATTTAATATATTCATTTATCGAACATTTTCTTTTACTTGTCTCCCTTATTTTGTTTTTTGTATCCCCTACTTTGTTAGCAAATTTAGCAAATTGCTCTTGTCTTATTTTATTTATTTATTCACTTTTTTTTTTGTTTTTAATTTTTAATTTTTTTTCCTAAGTATTACTATTATTATTTTTTCATTTTCTGTCTCTTATATTATTTTATATCATCTTATTAAATGGAGGCTGATAATGATCCTCCCCGCCCTCCCAAACCCCCTGCTCCCCCCCCAAAACCCCCCGACCCAAACCTAAAACTAGCCAACCCCCCTCCGAAACCATTAGAATCACTTTCTAAAGCTATCTTTCATTCATCAGGCCAGAGATTTAAAAAATTCCTAATCATGAGATTAATTAATGAGCAAGGACAATATTCAATGTTAAATATCAGCCCCTTCAAGACCTGCAGGTTTATTAAAAGCGTAGCCCCCAAATCGGAAATTAAATTTCTTCGAAATGGTGAGGCTCTAATTGAGGTCAAAAGCACACAAGATTTTGAAAACTTAAACAATATTGCAACCTATGAAAATTTCCCCGTTAAATTCGAACTGCACAAAAATTTAAATTATTGTAAAGGCATTATCTCATGTTATGAGTTACTACATTGCTCAGAAGAAGAAATTCAGGCAGAGCTTTCAAACCAAGGAGTTGTAAACGCAAAGCGTATCTTTAAAACAGTAAATAAAGTTAAAGTTGCCACAGTCTCCCTGATCCTAACTTTTGAGTTAGCTGAGCTCCCGGAGCGACTAAAGTTGGACTTCCTCTCTATCCGAGTGAGGCCCTACATACCAGAGCCGCTACAATGTTACAGATGCTACCAATTTAGGCACCCTGCTACGGGATGTACCAAGGCCCCGGTCTGTGGACGGTGTGGAGAGGCGGTACACGAGGGTCGACCCTGCCAGGACCGGTGCCCCAACTGTACCGAGCCTCACCCGGCCTGGTCCAGACAGTGTTCTGTCTACAGGTACAATAGACAGATAGAAGAGGTAAGGATCCTTCAGCGGGTCTCCTATAGAGAGGCCCAGCGACGGGTCGACACGACCGCCCCACCCACTGCACCCGCAGCCCCCCCTCAGCCTCAACCCTACGCCGCTGTGGCCGCCGCCCCTTCAACCTCAGCTGCTGTCATGTCATCTCTAGAAAGATTTGCAGTTATATTACAGTCCTTCTCTAAAAGGCTGGACTCAATCGAGCGAGCTGTCTCTATGCCGGTTGCTGGTGTAGGCCCTGAGGAGAGCTTGCAACCTCCTCTTACTGCTCCGGCCCCTGAGCCTATGTCTCAGGCCCCTGTTGCTGGTGGTGCGCCTGTGGCTATGGCTGAGCCCACTGGGCTCGTTCTGTCTAGGAGCTCCTCCACTCTATCCTCCAGAGGTCCCCCTTCGCCACTTAAAACTAGACTACAGGCAGCATCTCGCAGCCGCCCCAAGAGTAAAACACGCAAAAAATAGTATTCAAAATAATATAGTTATTACAAATATACCACATACGCATTATTCACATATTAATACATAATTTCTTGGTTTCCAATTATTCATAGATTACATATTATTTATACTTCATCCCCATACATAACTATAATATAATACATTGATTACTACTTTTATTTTTACTCTTAACAACACAATGCATGTTATACAATGGAACATAAACGGTGCCCTTATCCATAAAAAAGAACTACTGCTATTAATGAAAGACTCAGACTGTCAGATAATATGTCTCCAGGAGACACATCTGAAGCCGAGCGACATCTTCACTGTCCCTCGGTTCGCTATCTACCGTAGCGACTATCTGGGAGGTGAGAGGGCCTGTGGAGGGGTGAGCATCCTGGTCCGGGAGGACCTCCCCTCTCTCCTTCACCGCACTGCCCACCACCAGTTCCAGGTGGTCACAGTCCAGATATTAGGGCCATCACTCTTTACAGTGAGCTCCATCTATTTACCGCCCTCAGACAATATTTTAGCTACCGACCTTCAGTATCTTGCCTCCCAAATACCTGCTCCAGTACTATTGTTAGGCGATTTCAACGCACACAATCCCCTATGGGGCTCTTCTGCCCTGGATAGGAGAGGACACCAAATAGAAATATTCCTAGAACAGTCAGAACTTAACATCCTGAACAGACCGACTCCAACTTACATAAGCCCCAGATCCGGTAGTATGTCTAATATAGATTTATCCATTTGTTCCCCTAGGATCTGTCCTGGACTCTCTTGGCAAGTTGATGAAGACACCCATGGTAGTGATCACTTTCCAATTCACATTACGCTCCTGCCCCGGTCCATCCCCGCCAAAAGGCTGAGAAGATGGAAAACAAAAGAAGCTAACTGGCCCCTCTTTCAATCATTGGCCCAACTAACAGACCTAGACGTTGACAACCTTGACATAGACCCTCTGATCGCTAACTTCAACAACA
This sequence comes from Aradus depressus, assembly GCA_963662175.1. Taxonomy (NCBI): domain Eukaryota; kingdom Metazoa; phylum Arthropoda; class Insecta; order Hemiptera; family Aradidae; genus Aradus; species Aradus depressus. The sequence continues at coordinate 13,527,240 of OY759214.1, read as the reverse complement.
TAATAATAACAGCAGCTGAACAGTCCATTCCACAAACGACAGACAGACCCAAGAGAATCCCCGTCCCCTGGTGGTCCCCTGAGTGCGACAAAGCCGTTAAAAACCGGAAGAAAGCACTCAGAAAATTCAAAAACAATCGCACCATAAGAAACTTCGATTTGTTTACATCTGCCAGAATCAATGCCCGACATGTGATACGTAAAAGCAAAAATGACTCTTGGAAAGCTTTTATTTCTTCTATCAGTCACTCCACTACACTATCCACAGTCTGGGATAAAATTAGGACAATAAATGGAAAACAGACTTCTTCAACCATCAACCATATCAAAAACAGTAACACCAACATAACAGGCGACAAGAACATTGCAGACCATCTCGCACAACACTTCTCTGAAACATCAGCCACCTCTAGTTACTCTGCACATTTCACTCAAATTATACAAAACATTGAAACCAGACCGCTAACAATACCAAACGACGGCGCGACCACCACGAATCTCCCCTTCTCATTTTGGGAATTTTCGCTGGCTTTAAGATCACGGAAAGATACCACTCCTGGCCCAGATGGTATTATTATAAGTATGATTAGGAACCTTTCCGATGATAATAAACTGGTCTTACTGAAAATATTCAATAAAACATTTCTAAATAAAATATTTCCCGAAATTTGGAGAATCTCCACCATAATTCCAATCCTCAAAAAAGAGAAATCCCAAAGAGAGGCAGACAGCTACCGCCCTATTTGCCTCACTAGTTCAGTCTGCAAACTCCTAGAAAAAATGGTCTCTAGAAGGCTGACTTGGTATCTAGAGAAGGGTAACTACATTTCTCCCAACCAGAGCGGATTCAGAATGAACAGGTCCACCACCGATAACCTGGTGCTATTTGAGGACGACATTCGAAAGGCCTTCCATAAGAAACAATTTTTGCTAGCCGCCTTCATCGATATACGAAAGGCCTTTGATAGGATCTGGAAACCTCTCATTATTCAAAACCTGATAGAATGGGGTCTGTCGGGGAACCTAGTCCACTTCATTCAAAACTTCTTGAATGACCGTAAATTCAGGGTTAGATGCGGTGTCACTCTCTCTGATACCCACCTACAGGAAAATGGAGTCCCCCAGGGTAGTGTTCTCAGCGCAACCCTCTTCATTATAGGTATTAATAAACTACTCAATGTGTCCTCAGCCCCCGCCAAATCATTAATGTTCGCCGATGACTTAGTTGTTTATATATCGTCCAACTCCTTAGAAAGGGCCCAAAATCATCTCCAATACAACTTGGATAGAATAGGCATCTGGCTCGATGATAACGGTTTTATGCTATCTCCCGCTAAAACTAGAGCTGTCTTATTCACCAAAAGACGAAAATTCACCATGCCGACTCTGCAACTGAATAATCTTCCAATACAACTTTCAGGCCAATACAAATTTTTAGGACTAATATTCGATTCTAAGCTGACCTGGGCGCCTCACCTAAAGTACATCAAAAATAAATGCTCCAAAGCCATGAACGTCCTAAAAACACTCTGCAACACCCAGTGGGGAGCCGACAGAAACACTATGCTTAGGTTATATAAAGCCCTCATTCTCCCCATCCTCGACTATGGCAGCATTGTATATGAATCGGCCAAACCAAATACAATCAATATAATAAATAGTGTACAGAATAGCGGAATTCGCCTCGCAACAGGTGCCTTCCGATCTAGCCCCATCCCTAGTATCCACGCTGAATCAGGACTGCTTCCCCTCTCTCATAGAAGACATCAGCTTTTCTTTTCATATATATCCAGAATAATATCCCACCCATTTAATCCAATTCAAAACCTTCTAGCCCAAACTGTAGAAATAGAAAACGAAGCACCAGACTCCTTCAGATACAGAAACATCCAACTCCTCCAAAAATATCAGCTTCACCTTCCGAATCCAATACCCTGTCTCCCCTCTGTAATAGAACCCTGGATCCTGTCTCCTCCAAAAATTAATCTCAAACTTACCAAATTTCTTAAAAGCGACACACATCCTTACATATACGAAAACGAATACAGAAAAACCATACAACACCTGAAACCATGCTGTCTGGTTTTTACGGACGGATCTAAAACGGAGAGAGGCGTAGGATCCGGGATATACGTCGAAGGCCGCTCTTACAAATTCTCCCTTCCGTTGGTGAGCGGTGTTTGTACTGCTGAGCTATTGGCTATCCACAAAGCTCTGATGGTAGTGATGACGGAACAACCAAAGATCCTAATCTGCACGGACTCCCTCAGCTCTCTTCTATGGCTGCAAGATGCTTTCTCCCCCAATCCAATTGTCAACGAGATCCTCCTGGCGCTCCGAGATCTTAGAGGGAAGGGGAAGGAAGTCATATTCTTATGGATCCCAGGACACTGCGGCATCAAAGGAAATGCAGAAGCTGACAAACTGGCAAGGGCTGCCACTACAGAAGGGCAACCATGTAATGGAATATTAGCCTCGGACCTTCGTGCTTCGTTCAAACAAGCAGTATGGAGCGACTGGGAGCAGCAATGGTTGAAGTTAAGGGACAACAAGTTAAGAACGATAAAGTCCTCAGTCCGAGCTTGGGAAACTTCTTCGAGAACAGCCCGACGAGAGGAAGTTGTTCTGACCAGACTGAGGATTGGACACACCCGTCTGACTCACGGTCACCTCATGAGCCGCAGTCCTCCACTGGACTGTACCACTTGTGGAACCCCGCTCACCGTGCAACATCTGCTCACCGAATGTAGAAGGTACGAGAGGCTAAGAGAGGTACTAGATCTTCCAGTGATGCTTTGTGAATCGCTGGGTGACGACGCCTCAGTTATTCACTTGGTAATCAGGTTCCTACGCCAATCTCGACTCATCACAGAAATATAACAAATACCCGCTCCAACTTTACTACACCCCCCGGTTTCTTTGCATAATGTCCCACTAATCTATAGCACCCAGTAATTCATAGTTTCTCTCCAAATTGCCTGTCCCACTCTATAGATCAATGACCGAAGAATAGCTGATAACGCAGTTCCCTTACGTCTGTGATCCCTCTGGGGACGGGGGGGTGGCGGGGGCGGGGCCTTGTGTGGGGCCCCTGGGGTGTCTCGGTGTGCGGGCGGTGGCTGGGCTGGGGGACTTGGTCGGCTCCACTGGGATCTCTGGACTGATATAGTCCCGGGCTTGGAGGGTGTGGTCGGTGCCACATACAAGCACACCCTCTCTAACAGGCCTAGCTACACCGGGGCCTAAGCCCAATGCCTAAAGAGAGACGCCCGGTTGTGCCGTTGCTTGTCCCCTGGCCTGGTTGGGACGCTCACTGGGTGCCCCGGGGTCCTGTGCGGGGTCCCCCCTCCGTTCGCCCCCCAGTTTCTCTGTGGGATCTCCTACTTATTTGAACAGCCAGGCATCAATGACCCTCGTGGTTGATATGCCATAAAAAAAAAAAAAAAAAAAAAAATATAATGAAAAGTTACTTTCGGGCATCGCATGTAGTCAGCTTCAGGTAAAATAATATATAATGCAATGCTGCTAGTATTGAAAGTAAATAAAGAGTTAGGTACCTTACGAAGAGCCTGGCACTGTGTAAACCTTTCAAAATCACAGACTCGTTCTCCACTAACAGAAGACTTCCTTCACGTAGTCCGACCACAGGCGGAGTGTCCGGGATCTCGTGGTACTCGTTAATACGCTTCTCTCGGGTCTCCTAAATAAGTATAAAATATAAATATACAGCAGAATATGGAACCATGATCGGGAGGTCAAAATGACAAAAACCCTCCAAAAAGATGGCTTATTAAAAAAATATATATGTACCCAACATTTACTCTATAATACATCGTATGAAAGGACTTGACAAGGGCAGATCAAAAATATATTTTTAAATTGAAAAAATATTCTAAAAAAACAGGGAGGGGAGAAGGGTCAAAATAAAATGATTTCTGATTGATTACGTAGTTCGGAATAATAAAAGAACTTTGGCAGAGTAGGCTGCATTTATATGTCGGATACAAGCAGTTGTACACGATGTCTCCCGAGAAAATCACTCATATCTACGAAGTTTTAAAATTGTAAACGAAGGGGGAGAGGCTTCGTTGATTTGCGACGGTAATAAGCGGCCATAATAAAGTATATTTTTGTATAGTTTAAATAATTAACTGAACAGACTGATCCTGTATCCGAACAGAGTATCTTAAGAATGGCAGACTAGCGTTCACCCACAGAGCTAGAATACTTGTCCTTTCCCCCAGCGCAACATAAAGCCTCTTCAGTGTCGGTTCAATTCGCAAAGAGTCTAGGAAAAAGCCGAAATTTAATTATCGCAAAGACCAAAAGGATCGATTACTGCTTTTAGTATTAAGCTGTTTTAATATACATAAACTGAGGATATAAAAAGAACAAAACATATATCGTATATCCGAAAGAATAAGGTTGACCCTCCAGGTCCTTTTAGTGAAGCAGTACCTGCAGGTTCTCCTGGACCATATCTATGGTCACAGGGAATAAGTTGTTGAGTCGTAAAATGGCCAAAATGAGTTAAGTGTACTGTGATGATCTCCCAAGCCATCTGCGCACTGTGAAGAAGTTGGGAGCTCAGGAATTTAATATCTTCGGAATTATAAAGATGCTGGTTTCTTGGTATCTCGTACAATTGTGTATGTTCTCGGTTAAATCAACTTAATATACTTCTTTGAGGATTCATTCACGAGATAACTGCATTTAACCATTTATTCAACTATTCCAAGTGAAGAGGGTGTTTTCGATTAAACTTAACTTGCTCAACTTTAGAAGCATCATTCACGAGTATTTCAAAAAGTATGGTTAATAATTAGGTAAGTGTGTTCAATAATTAGGTAAGTGATGGGAAATGATTAGGTATCTAAGGGAAAATCCAAGAAAGGATTAACAATATTCATTTTCATTCACTCCTAATAGATTTAGAAGGTATATGATTAATAATGATGCAAACATAATTTAATTATTCCAAAAACTGGATTTACACGATTAATGCAAAAGTAAAAAAGTGCTGCCCTGAAAAGTTACGAACTTAGAATTACCAATTTATTCCCTGTGACCACAGATATATTGTACTTATACTTGTATTTGTAAACCCATTTTGTACTGTTTCCCTAGTTACTAATTTTTCCTGAAAACAGGTCAGGATGCTTCGTTAGTACTGATTCTAACTATTCACAACGAGAATTAACTCAACATTTTTTGGGAAATACTGGTACTATGAATACCTTTTTTGGTTACTTCTAGAATCGACTCGTTAAAAGTAAGACCTCTTATCGGGTATTGATTGTAGCATTATAAAATACACAAAACAATACTAAAAATAGAACTAAATCTCAACTCCTTCAAGCAACCATGAAATGTCTAAATAGATTTTTGCGATTTGTATCGATATATTGGAAAACTAATGAAAACAAAAAACTCCTTTGAAATGATATTGTCTAATTCCACAAAAATATACAGAGTAGGCACCAGTTCTGGCTAATGCCATCGTCACAGAGGAGGGAAGTCCTAACGGTTAAATCTAACTGAAAATATTTTCATATATTCTCATACGAATTTCAAAAAATAATAAGAATGTGAAACAAAACCTTAATAATATGAGACTATTTTTACAGTTAGATCTTTCCGTTAGGACACTAGGATTTCCCTCCTCATTGGGGTTGGAAAGTCACGATGGCGAGACGGTAGCGTAAGCCGAAGCCGGGAATTAGCTAATATAAATTCTAAACAAGTTCTTTGTTTTTATTTGTTTCAACCATTAATTGTTGTTTTCATTTAGTACTTCACAACTTACCCCCATATGTTCAGAATTTTCCTGAGGATCAATATAATGTGGATTAATATTGAACGGCACCAGATTGAGAGCATTAAAAGATGGAGGAAAAACAATTGGCATATCGTTGGTAGTACAGATATTAACAGTTGCCATATTAGTTCCAGCACTCGCTCCAATGTACAATTTACCATCCTGAGGGGAAAAAACAATTAATAATAAAGAAATATATTCAAAACTATATATTGTTTGTCAAAAGTATTAATGTTTCCTGTCTTACCGATAATACTCGCTTTCGGATGGCTTCTAACAAGTTGAGTTGGTACAATGTGTTGAGGAGTCGAAATGTATTTCCTCCACCAATAAATATGGCTTCACACTGAGACACAGCCAGGACAGGGTCTCTCTCATGATGGATTCCATAAACTTCGACATCTAGACAAAAACGGAGTTAGCCATTAGCAGTTAGTTATGAATAGTTTCTTCAACTGTTGTTTTTACTAACTTTATACTAAACAATTAAGGCAGCTTTCACACTAGCGCGAGTTTCACACCTTCATTACTCCATGTGAACAGTAGTTGCGATGTCCTCTTCCGAAAATGATATTTTAAATATGTACTGGACACATTCATACCTCAATCATCACTGAAAAAGAATGTTTGCGTCCACAAAAAAGATAGATGGTAGATACATGATTATGTAAAATTGAAATATATATATACTAAGGGACAGTGTAGATCAAAGAAAGGATGTTAAAGAAAATATACACACATATTTATAATCAAAACTAAAATGATCATGCTTGCGCGACCGGAAAGTCGAGTCATATACAATTTCTTATTTTAAGCCACAACTATACAAATAATGCACAACCAAAAAAAAAAAAAAAAACATTAAAGGCTTCAGAAAAAACAGCCAGCGGTAAATCCTCATGGCATCACTTCATAACAGGAGATCTCTGTGCCAAAGTCTCTTCAACCTTCTTGGGGGATTTTGGGATTGTATTTCATTTTGAAATAAGACTTGCTAGTGTGAAAGCTGCCTGAGAGGCCAGTCTCGGTTTGACTGCAACATCCAATCAAATTCGTTGATTTAACATGGCTAACATACTAAACGTTACAACGAATATGATTATGGATTACCTGGGTTAAAATTAAGGGAATAAGTTAAGAGTATGCTGGCGTCTCACAAAACAGATTCGTTAATAGTAAATTACAGTGAAACCCGTGAATTAAGGTTTTGTACGATAAACAAGTGAATAAAAGTGCACAAAATGTCGAAACGAAAGTGTAATTCATTAACAGCCACTGATAAATTAAAGCTATTATTGGATTATGATAGTGGAAACTGAACCTGAAGGCTTACAAGAGGAGGAAGAGAACTGTGTAACACTTGCAGAATGGAACCAGATTACTACCACTTGTAGTAGCAACGGAAATGACCAGCAGCCGACTTTTTCATCTCTATAAATGAGAACCGATACATTTCGACCTCTCTTAACGGGACCCTCTATAAATAAAACAACTGTCATTTCAAACTTGCGAATCACAACTAATAAAGTTATACTAACCAAATAAACCTTTGAATGCTAAGTTGACCTTTTCAGTGTATTTTTCATGATCATTCAATGCATAAGGTACAAATAAAAGCTTTTTCACAGCAAATCTGAAAAAAAAAAAAAATAGCAATAAATAAAATGAACAGAAATAAGTTATTTTGTTATAGAAATTTATAGCTTACTTTTGTAGGAGGGGCTTGACATATTCAGCTGCCCATTGAAAATAATCTGACCCATAAAGAGTGGAGTTGGACAACAAAATGAGATTTCTCATTTTTGAAAAATCCTTTGGATGTCAATCAGAAGTTCTATTATTTCAAACCATGAAAATAAAGCTTCCTAATTGTTAACAAACAATAATTGTCCAAACTAATTATATAGGTACATTAAAAACTAGATAACAATGTTATCTTTGACAGTGATAAATGAATGCACCTATACGTTGATAAATACCTATCCATTTATTATAGAAGAACCGGCTTGTTGAGATAAAAATTCATAAACGGCATGGAAAAAAGCTTTGAATTCCTGCTTGTAAAAGTTTATTAGCCAAATGTGATTAACAAATTTGGCATTTAAAATATATCTACATATATTATTAATTAATAATTTGTAAAATGTAACCAATGTTATTCAGTATTCAATTCAATTATTGATGTGCAAAATCGACCAAAAAATATTCTAGCCACGTTCATAGAGGGATCCGATTTGAAACTAATGGTTAACAAGTTGGATTGATATAGGAAAGCGATTGCTCCCTTGGTGGTTTCCATCCCTATTATTTTGGTTGGATTTTGACTGACCTAACAGTTTCATAAATCAGTCAGTTCTAAACACAGCTATTCGTTTTCTAAACTGGATCTCTCCCAAACGCCACAATGAACAATTCTTGATATTGGATTTAATTAAAAGAGATCAATTGTTGGTAAGGTTATGCATTCCAAGTAAATTAATTAATTTACTGATATTTCGAATTAGTTTGAGGTAGTGTGCACTATTCCGACTTAGTCTTCAATTAGTCATGGTTTTAGAAGGTTTTTTTTTTCAGTTGGTTCATCTATGTACATATTTGAAATTTTACATTGCGGGTTTGGCAAAGAATCCCGTGATCATTTCAAATGTTTTATTTTTCTTAAATTCAAAATCAAAGCACAATTTTTTACTCACTCATACTTTATGTTTAATGGAAAAAAAAGAAAAGAAATGTAGTTTTTTAACTGTAAGTAGGGCGTAGGGCTTTGGTCGCATGGTCTCACCATGGTTTGCGGGTTCGAATCCCGTCCGGGAGTGAGTTTTATTTCGTAGATAGAACTCCCTCCCGGGGCCATGGATGTCTTAAATAATTATACATAACACATTGACATGGCTAATATGCACCGTTCATAAAGCCAAAAGAAAAAAAAAAAAAAAACTGTAAGTAGTTTAAAATATTGATTTATGCCCCAAAGATTTCCTATAATATCATGGTTTAGTTAGAGGAGAAACGAGAAATGGTTGCTATCATTTTAAGATTACAGTTTTTGCCATCCTGGATCTTACGTTCTGAAGCTATTGAATCTGAAGCACTTCTCGGACTGACCTCGTGTAACCTTAATCTGAGGTAACCTTTACAAATTTATGGTGTATTCTTTGGCGGTATTTGTCAAGATTTTTGTCCAATATTACATTCGTTTTGATATATGATAAATATATTATTTTTCTTTTTATTGTAGAGTCACATTAGTCATCTGCCCTAACAGTTATAAGGTTTGGTTCAAGTATGTCCATTCCTTTATTTCCTACATTAACTCCACGAATAGTGGATCCTTTGTGGTTTGTTTCGGACAGACCGTACAATGATGAAACAGAGTTACTTCAGTTGGAACATGAGCATAGACAATGGGTATGTAGCATTTCTTCGTTTTTATTCAAATAATCACTTTTTGACATAACTGTTCCAATTGAACTCTTTCACAGCCTTGATTTAGATGTATATACAGTGTTATTGCTACAATAAATGATCTATTAAAATCCTTAACGATCTGAAGAACTTATTTTTGCAGAGCAGAACCTAAATAAACATTGAATGAACTGGATCAGCGTCCAAATTCCTACCTTTTTCGAAAATGGTATGGAACTTCTTATATAATTGTCCTGCCTACAGAGCCGCAAACAAATTGTGTGCTTTAAACTATTGAATAATGTGAAGAACTCAATTATTTTTTGGTATACGTTTCCATGACTAGGCACTAAGGACCATAAATTACTGTTCGACGTAGAACAATCTTTCATTTTTCAACTTTAGAACTTTTGTTCCTCTCTATATTTTTAAGTACTGAAAAAATAAACTCCGTGCTAAAAGATAGTTAGGTTTTATATTCAATTTTTAATTAAATTCAATAAACATATCTATTAACATTAAAGTGAAATATGTATGTATTACATACAGAAGGTACACGTACTACTACAGTAGATACATGTATCTACTACAAGAGGTATCTACTAATATTATAAGTAACCCATTTAAACAAAACTTGATTATTCAACGTTTTTTTACAGAAATAGCCTACTATGCATTTGTGTACTTCGGGTGGTCGAATGAAAACAATTATGTTTGCTTTTTTTTTTTATGGTATATATATTCATCTATCACAGTAGCACTTCTCCCAATTATTTTATTTAATTTTTTTAAACCTAACAATTACAGAGGTTTCGGGAAGCACACATCAGTATCTATAATTTATTTGTTCTTATATTAACTAACACCTTTTTCATGTCAATCTAAATCTTCTTTTTACAGTACATATTTATCGAATTTAATAGATGTATAAATTCAGAATCTTACACAACCCAAGAATTTATTATTATTTTTTATTTGCTAGGTTTAGGGAATAGCTCATTTTTTCATTTATAGTTATTCCTCTTTCTTGCCTTAATCTTTGTTTTTTTTTTTTAGTTAACTAAAATTGCTCAGAAGGATTCCGATCTTATACCAATTGGGAAAACAGCGACTGAGGTACGTATAAACCTTGAAATTATGTACATATGCTTTTTAGGATTATATAAACCTATAATATATTATATGTTGCATAGTAAATTGTAATAATATAATTGTATACTTGTTTTTTTTTTTCCGCCCCAGAGAGAAGATGAGGAAGAAGAAGAAGAGGAGGATGATGACACGAACGATGATGAGGAGAGTGAGACCCAGGATGAGGAGGATGACGAGATGGAGGTGGATGTATCATATGACAGGGCTGACCCTCCTCAGAGGTATCATATCATACATTATTATGTTAAATGTATTATAGAGAAGTCTGATTAGGTTACACCTTGAAGCGTATTCTAGCAGAATAATGCATAAATGAAAGCATTTATTAGTATATCAATGCATTTCTTATCTATGCAATCCTATATATTTATATAAAAAATCTGATCTAGGAAAGAGTTCTATAGATGAATGATGCCTGAGATATTTAGCTAAAAAATAATACATTTTATTTGTACTTCAAAGGCATTATTGAAGGCACTGGTAGCTCAGTGGTAGTGTGCTAGCTTACTGAACTCAAGATCGCATGTTCGAAACCCGGCAGAGACCCTTAGATTTTTTTATCTTGGTGGAAAAACCTCGAGCACGCCATCAGTCGGATGGTACATTAAGCGATGGTCTCGATCCTGTACAATGTCAGAAACTCGTAAAGGCTGCCTAGCTTAATTGAATAACCCTGGGTAGGCAAGATTTAAGACTCCCGCAGTCTAGTCGGACTCAAGTCCACCAGAGCGAAGAAAGAGCGCTCTGGTAGTAGGCGATATGACCTCACAGAGTGACCGATTGCTTAACTAGCTTCAGAGTTTATATGAATCATGCCCGGGCTTTAACTACGAGGTCATATCGCCTATTACCAGAGCGCTCTTTCGTCACTCTGGTGTGATGTGTGGGCATGAGCCCGACTCTACTGTGGGAGTCCTAAATTTTGCCTACCCTAAATTTTTATTCATCTAGGGCAGGGGTCTTTAATGAGTACTTGACATCGTACAAGCTCGGGACCATCGCTTAACGTCCTATCCGAAGGACGGCGTGCTTAAGTTTATTTTACCTCCCAGATAAAATAAATTAAGGCCCTCGGTCGGGTTACGAGCTTCAGTGTTGCACGCTGTTTCCACACCAATTTTATAATGAGTAGGTTGTGGTAAGTGTGTCTTCCTACATCGCTAACCTCTTTTCGCGCAATGTCCTGTATGAGCGGTTTGTGCCCGGTCACTATATATAATTGACACTAGAAATAAATATATAATAAAACCAATATAAATTAATAATATAAGTTTATTTATTCGTTTTTAATTTTTCTGTTACAGTACTGATTGAATAGACACCATCGACAACTTAACTTCTAATTTAAGATGGTTCAGCGTCAAACTAAAGATTTTTTTTGATTTATTGTTTGTTTTCAAATAAGTTATTTATGTAATTTGTTGACGAATTTTTTACTATTTTCTTGTATATAATATATGTTCTTAAAATATTATTTATCTTGTTCATTTAAACCCATTTTCTATCGGTGAAGACATTCTAATCGACGTCTTTGTCTATATTATTACTCGTTATATCACTTTCTCTTAGACCAAACCGCTGTTCCTGAAGAATGAAGACCTGCAAAATTTGGGTTATATGCGTCACTAGTTTCAGAAATACCGAATCATACCCTACTAGAGCAATGAAGTACTTGTAGTAAGTTTTTTAAAGTGTGTCATTCTTCCCGAACGATATTATATCATTGGTAGGGAGTTGTGCTTGGAATTATGAGTTTGGAAATATTGAACCTTCTGTCGTATTTTTTTAAAGATATATATATAACTAAGAGTGCATTCAAATTGCTGCAATTATCTGAACACAATTCCAACGCTCACCAAAAAACTGAGTAGCACTGTGAAAACACTCATACGTCTCATACCAAAGTGTTGCCCCAAGAAACGTTTCTTCTACGTTCTGTTCTGTTAACATTCTTGACTTTCAAGTTGAGGAACGCGGACATATTGTGGAACTTGTAATAAATAAATAAAACAAACTTATTTTTGACTTACTCAGAATTGGACGATCGTTTGATGACTTGATGTTTATGTTGTTTTCTAGATATGAGCCCCTATCATATTTGACGAAATTAAATTGGCTCATTATTTAATATAATGCCGAATGTGCGTTATTTCATTTTTATATACCTCGTATTAATTCGGTTTTGTGACGTAAACTCTGTCGATCCTTTATTCAATCACTTCTAACACATATAGAAGGCTGAAACTTGTTACATTTGTCTCATTCCGGTGACAATGCATTATATCAAAATTTCAGCCAGATAAGTCGAGCAGTTCACAGAACAAGGTTGATTCTATAAACTCGTCTATTACAAAGAATATTCAAGAATATGAATATTCTAACAGTTATTGTCAAATTTGATGTAGGACCAACGACTAAATAGTTATTGCGTCTCAAAAATTGCTTACTCTAAATAAAACAAAATATAGATATTATTAATCAAGAGCTGCTAACAAAACTATGATACTTTTTTTTTTATAGATAACTAAAAAGTAAGAAAATATAAAATAACAAGTTTTTCAAAAATAAACCTTATATTTCAATTATAGCACACTGAAAAGTAGAAAATAATATTTCCGGGCGTTGGGTGAGAATATGAATAACAATAAAAAAGAAAAAAATCAGATATAATATAAGGTGTTGAGTTTATGATCTTGTCTCTGCGACATTTATGAATTATGTCGAAATTTATTTTTTTAATGTATATTAATCATGTTCCCATCCAACTTCTACCAATAATGGAATTTGTATATGTATGCTCAGATAGCCAAGCAGCCATAGCGAGGGGCTGCTATATGGGTCTTCAGGTTTTGAATAACATGGGTACAAATCCACCTCCTTGCGATCAATTCTTCTACTTTTCAGTATGTTGTAATTGAAATATAAGGTATATTTTAAAAAAAAAAAAAAAGATTTTTCGTTGAACTTAGTGAACATTATAAGGAAAAACTGTGTAAACTCATTGTTGCAGAACATCATCCAAAATTCAATCTATATGACTAACCGTTTTAGAGTAAATCAAGGAAACTCTAAAAATACGTGTTTTTGAAGATTTCTACCTTCCAGATAAAAAAATAATAATTATTAATGTGTAAATGATTTATTTTTTTACCGTAACTCGGTCTTGAACAATGATGTTCAACCCATCACAACTTTTGGGTATACTATTTATTTCATTTATATAAGTCTGATCAATTTCATAATTTACAATGTGTTGCATTCTTTTAAAATCAGCGGTTTATCTTTGAAAATATACTAGTACATATTAACATATTTGTTATGTCTGTATCCTCTATTTCTACCAAGGAATCTAAAATGTATCAATATCTTTTTCAAATATGAGGTATATAGGATCTCGAACTCTACTTCCTTATATCAAATGGGATTACATATTCTTGATGAATTCTACATTCAGAATTCGTCAAGAAAACTGTGTGATCCCAGTTATATATTAAGAATTAGAGATCCCATATGCCTCATATTTCAAATAATTGTAGAGGGTAAATTCTAATTCCTTGCAAAAAATAGAAACATTCAATACAAATATTTTTTGTAACTCAGAGAAAAACGATGACCTATAGAATGCGACACATTTTACAGTTGCGATACTCACCTGAAGTCTTAGCAACAAGAGTAAACCTCATTGCCAAGTATAAGTTGAAGTAGGCAAAATTTAGGACTTGGGACTGTAGAGTCGGGCTTCATGTCCATCGTAGTAGGCGATATGACCTCGTAGTTAAAGCTTAGGCATGAGTCACAATAATTAAAAACTGATGAATTAAGTTTTCCAGGATAGTGAAAAAACATGGCTGACTTGAACCAGAATACCATGGGAGATTTTGAATCTATTAAACACAATAACAATAAAAAAAAAATACTGACGTTACTTGTTACTTTCTTACACAGCTATGTAAGTATTGCAATCGTGCATATATTTCTGACGGATTTCAGAGATATATTTTGAGGTCCCGAAACACAATTTATATTATAGAAAACAGAATGTACACAAGATATTTGCAGAGGGTGACCCTGTTTATTTTAATTACAAAATAGAATTATGGACTGAAGAATCAACCACCATATTGGCAGCCTTTTTAAACATACATATATCTTGCGTTCGAAGTAAAAATTTAAGTCAAAACTTAGAATATTTGAACGTAATTTGTAATTATGTAACTGTTTCTCGTACTACACTTGCATAATTACAAATTACGTTCAAATATCCTAAGTTTTGACTTTTTTTACTTCGAACGCGAGATGTATGTTTAAAAAGGCTGCCAATATGGTGGTTGATTTGCCAGTCCATAATTCTATTTTGAAATTAAAATAAACAGGGTCACCCTCTACAAATATCTTGTGTACATTTTACAATATAAATTGTGTTTCGGGACCTCAAAATATATCTAACTCCGTCTGAAATGTATGCACGATTACAATACTTCCTTACATAGCAGTGTAAGTAAAAAAAAAACTTTTCTGTTTTTGTTATTTAATTTCATGTATTTCTGAATATTACATGAATCCAGATACTTTTATGTATTCAATATTGTTGGAAGTTACAAAATAATTGAACTAAAAAAAAGATGATTGAACAATTGAATTGATCAAAAAATAAATAAAAATAAGGGATCAGAATAATTTCAAAATGACTAAGTTATTAATATTATAATCAAGATAAATATAATCGGAGGTACATGATACGAAAAACTGAAATGTATTTTTGTCAACTAATTCCTTCAGAACATTTTAGTAATCACCCAAAACTTAATAATTACTATTAAAAAAATATTTTTCAAAATTATTGGACTATAATTACAATATAAACATCAGAAAATATATAATTGACCTCCAAACGATCCTAACCTCTACAACCCACATGGGACACCAGATTATTTTTATTCCAACTTTTATCCATTTGAAAACAATTGTTAAATCTAATAAAATTTTAAATTGTTCAAACATTTTTTAAGAAGGCGTTTCATCCTCATTCCCCAAAAAGCAAT
The DNA here is from genome assembly GCA_963662175.1 of Aradus depressus. Classification (NCBI taxonomy): domain Eukaryota; kingdom Metazoa; phylum Arthropoda; class Insecta; order Hemiptera; family Aradidae; genus Aradus; species Aradus depressus. The sequence continues at coordinate 13,511,824 of OY759214.1, read as the reverse complement.
ATAAAATAGATTAACATATGGACACATTCCAGTCTCGAACAACTAAATGTTACGAATATGCAATCAATTTTGTTTTTAAATAATTGAAATGAGCATATAGGAAAGAAGAGTAAAATCTTAACTTGAAGGTAAAAGAAGGAAATCGCATATAAAAAACACAATTTTTAATAAGTCAAAAGCACATTTTATTAACAAAACTTGTAATAGATGTGCTTTTAATTTAAAAAAACAAAAAATATATAAAAATTTAATACAATCTCTGTGGTGGTCCCATAGTTGATTTCACATGTAAAGATCTCACGTTCTGCCAGTGCTTTTTCAGAAGTGACACCAAAAAATTGACCGCAAGATGAACATTTTGGACAAGTTCATCACAGGTCATTCCAACATGTCCAACCGCTACAGACAAACACAGTACTTTCTTCATCTGGAACTTGATGGTTGCCTTAACTTCGTCTATTTTCTGCATCATAGATTCTTGATGCGACAACAACCCAGGAAATTTACCGGCTTTGTTAAGACCCGGACCCAACAGCCTGGGAATTTGTTTAATAAGGGCTTCGCTGGCAAGAAATGCATCGTACTTCTTAGCGAGCTTTTTAACAAGCTTCTTGTTCTTGTTTAATTTTTTTAGTGCTTCCACATCCATGTAAGGCACATTGTTCGCTTTGGCTTCATCACAATGCTGTTGATCTCCAAGGATGCACACTTGCATTTTGGGCCGGGGAATATGCTTCAATTTAACAGTACCTGAGAAACGCTTGTCCTTTTGGGGGTCATAATTCTTCAATCCGATTTGAATTTCTACTGTTTCCACGAAATTCCTCTTCTTCTCTTGAGAACCCGTCAAAACGGCGTTAACACACTCATAAAGAGTGTCTCGAGACACTTTAGATGTCATTTCTAAATCTAAATGTAGATTTACAAACAACTAACTTTCACAAACACTACAACGTGCACCAAGTTAAGGATTCCAACCTAAAAGACTCACCGCCATCTTAATTAGGTTAAAAAATATCAATGTCTACGTATTGCTACCAATATTTTTTAAAATCTCTGTAATGAATAGAAAAATATACATCATTAGAGTATATAGATAATATTGAACTTCTTAATATATTTATTGTAAAAAGAATTTCAATATTTAATACTGTGAAATGCAAGGATATGTTCAGCCTGCAACAGTACCTTGCGGTCATGTGGCGAACTACAATTTACATAAAAATATCTCCTTTATAAAAATTAGCCTATTACTTTATTTTTAATATTCATTAATTTTTTAATACATTTGTCCGGTTCGGGACAAGTCAAAATAAGTTAAATTACTCTATTTATTTTTGTTTAAAAGTTCATCTTGGCAACCCTTTGACTATGTAGTAATGACATCTCTGGATCTCACAATTAATATTAATGTATGTTCTGTTCTTGTAAAATCTGCATTAAAACACAAATATATATATATTTGTGTTTTAATGCAGATTTTATATATATAAATATATATATAAATTGATAAAAAAAAAAAAAAAAAAAAAAAAAAAAGAATATAGTAAATACATACATACAATATATAGTGTTCATGCTTCGTCATCCCAAGAAAACCATGTGATTTTCAAAACAGACATAATTTACAAAAATCGCACTAGTTTGCTCAGAACTTCGAAACCCGCACGAGGCCCTTAGTTTATTTTATGTGGGAGGTATAATAATATTAAGCACTCCGTCCTTCGGATGAAATGTTAAGCGATGGTACCGAGCCTGTGAGATATCAGATTCTCGTTAAAAACCCCTACTAAAAAAATTTAGGTCTCCCATAGTAGGGTCTTGTCCACCAAAGTAATTAATGAGGGCTCTGGTAGTAGGCGATATGACCTCGTAGTTAAACCCCGGGCATGAGTCATAATAACTAAAACGATCTTATATAAAGTATTGTTGCTATTTTTGAATCAATTGAATCCAAAATAATTTGTGTTCTGTTTGTATTGTTATACGCTGTTCAGTGAAAATTCCTTTGTGAAAATAATTTTGTCAACAAAGAAACATTGAGAAAGATCAACGGTAAAATAGAGAACATACTTTCTAAAAAATAGCTACCTGGTAACCCTAAATTAATGTCCGAATACATTTCTGAAAAACTAATCTTCTATATTAATAAAGCTGAAACGGGGTTTGTTTGTTTGTATGTATGTTTGTTCCAGCATCACGCCCAAACCGCTGGACGGATTTTTATGAAACTGCCCTTGTAGCATTCTTTTGAGCCCGATTGAATAATAGGCTATGTGGCGTCCCAAAATTTTGATCGGGAGGGGGGGTTGTAAGGGTGGCCTAAGTATAAAAATAGTGCTAACTCATTAACTAATGGTCAAATTGTCATGAAATTTCACACGTAGTCTTTTTAAAAGCCAAACAGGAAAAAAGGTGTGTGGCGTCCCAAAGTTTTGAACGGGAGGGGGGGTTGTGGGGGGGCCTAAGTATAAATATAGAGCTAACTCATTAACTAATGGGCGAATCGTCATGAAATTTCACATGTAGTATTTTTAAAAGCCAAATAGGAAAAAAAGGTGTGTGGCGTCCCAAAGTTTTGAACGGGAGGGGGGGTTGTGAGGGGGCCTAAGTATAAATATAGAGCTAACTCTTTAACAGTTGGTCGCATTGTCACGAAGTTTCACATGCAGTATTCCTGAAGACCAAATAAAAAAATAGGCGGTGTCACGGCTCAAACTTTTTTACGGGAGGGGGGGTAGTGGGGGGGCCTAAGTATAAATATAGAGCTAACTCATTAACTAATGGTCAAATTGTCATGAAATTTCACACGTAGTCTTTTTAAAAGCCAAACAGGAAAAAAGGTGTGTGCCGTCCCAAAGTTTTGAACGGGAGGGGGGGTTGTGGGGGGGCCTAAGTATAAATATAGAACTAACTCTTTAACAGTTGGTCGCATTGTCACGAAGTTTCACATGCAGTATTCCTGAAGACCAAATAAAAAAATAGGCGGTGTGACGGCTCAAACTTTTTTACGGGAGGGGGGGGGTAGTTGGGGGGCCTAAGTATAAATATTGAGCTAACTCATTAACTAATGGGCGAATCGTCATGAAATTTCACATGTAGTATTTTTAAAAGCCAAATAGGAATAAGGTGTGTGGCGTCCCAAAGTTTTGAACGGGAGGGGGGGTTGTGGGGGGGCCTAAGTATAAATATAGAGCTAACTCATTAACTAATGGGCGAATCGTCATGAAATTTCACATGTAGTATTTTTAAAAGCCAAATAGGAAAAAAAGGTGTGTGGCGTACCAAAGTTTTGAACGGGAGGGGGGGTTGTGGGGGGGCCTAAGTATAAATATAGAGCTAACTCTTTAACAGTTGGTCGCATTGTCACGAAGTTTCACATGTAGTATTCCTGAAGACCAAATAAAAAAATAGGCGGTGTGACGGCTCAAATTTTTTACGGGAGGGGGGGTAGTGGGGGGGCCTAAGTATAAATATAGAGCTAACTCATTAACTAATGGGCGAATCGTCATGAAATTTCACATGGAGTATTCCTGAAGGCCAAATAGAAAAATAAGGTGTGTGGCGTTCCAAAGTTTTGATCGGGAGGGGGGTTTGTAAGGGGGGCCTACGTATATAAATAGTGCTAACTCATTAACTAATGGTCGAATTGTCATGAAATTTCACATGTAGTATTCCTAAAGGTCAAATAGAAATATTAGGTGTGTGACGGCCCAAAATTTTGAACAGGAAGGAGGGTTGTGGGGGGGGCTAAATATACATATAGAGTTAGCTCATTAACGGTTGGTCGTATTGTCACGAAATTTCGCATATATTATTCCTGAAGGCCAAATAGAAAAATAAGGAGTGTGGCGTCCCGAAGTTTTGAACGGGTGGCGGGGTTGAGGGGGGGGGGACTAAGTATAAATATAGAGCTAGCTCATTAACGGTTGATCGTATTGTCATGAATCGGATTGTCATGAATTTCACATGTAGTAGTAGTAACTATGTATTCGCTGTGGGGTTCACTGTTGCAAGACATTTACTAGCTGTGATGTCCAGCGTTCCTAATATCGTACTAGCTGTGGGGTCCGCTGTTGCAAGGTACTTACTAGCTGTAGTGCTCAGCCCCAGCGTTCCTAACTATGTACTGGCTGTGGGGTTCGCTGTTGCAAGGCACCTATAAGACATTTACTAGCTGTAATGCCCAGCGTTTCTAATTACGTACTAGCTGTGGGGTCTGCTGTTGCAAGGCGCTAGCAGTGTGGCCCAGCGTATTTCACTCGTAGGTACTAGCTGTGGGGTCCGCCGTTGCAAAACTCATACTAGCTGTGATGCCCTGTGGTTCTAACTACATACTATCTGTGGGGTTTGCAGTTGCAAGGCACCTACTACCTGTAGGGCCCAGCGTTCCTAAAAACGTACTAGCTGTGGGGTCCGTCGTTGCAAAAGCATACTAGCTGTGATGCCCAGGGTTCCTAATATCGTACTAGCTGTGGGGTCCGTTGTTGCAAGGCATTTACTAGCCGTAGTGCCCAGCGTTCCTAACTTCGTACTAGCTGTGGGGTCCGTTGTTGCAAGGCATTTACTAGCTGTAGTGCCCAGCGTTCCTAACTATGTACTAGCTGTGAAGTTCGCTGTTGCAAAGCACTTACTAACTGTAATGCCCAGCGTATTTAACTACATACTAGCTGTGGGGTCCGCTTTTGCAAGGCACTTAATAGCTGTGATGCCCAGCGTTCTTAACTTCGTACTAGCTGTGGGGTCCGCTGTTGCGAGGCACATACTAGCTGTGGTGACCAGCGTTCCTAACTACGTACTAGCTGTTGGGTCCGCCGTCGCAAGGCACATACTAGCTATGATGCCCAGCATTCCCAACTACGTACTAGCTGTGGTGCTCAGCGTTGCAAGCCACATACTAGCTGTGGTCACAAACGTTCTTAAGTACGCACTGACTATGACGTCCAGCGATGCTAAGTATTCACTAGGTGTGGCTTCCGCCGTTGAAAGGCTCATACTAGCTGTGGTGCCCAGGGGTCCTAAAAACTTACTAGCGTTAGAACAGCTGAAGGACTATAAGCCTTATTCCGTATGAATAATTGAAAATTATAACATCATGAATGTACTGTCGAGGAACTGAATAGCGTTATAGAAGATATTGGGAGAAAAATCAAAGTTCCCCGGGCAACTGCTATAGATTTAATATTTGTTAAAACTGATAGAGAACGACCGGATTATCTGAATCCTACACAAAAATCAAAATCAAAATGTTTTTCAAAAAATTTGCGCTATTTAACGGTTTATAGGCTTAATAATTGTTAAAACTGATACGAGAGATTCAGATTTATCAGGAAAGTCCCATCCGAAGGACGACGTGCTCAAGGCTATTTTCAACCTAAGTGATATTTCACCTACCCAGGTTTATTTACATAACATACGTCTCATTATCGAGTACCTCACATTCGAAAAAGCCCTGGATCATCGCTTAAAGTCCCATCCGAAGGACGACGTGCTCAAAGTGTTTTATAACTTCCCCATTGAAACATCTGACCTAAGTGCCTCAGCTAGATTTCTAAGTGGCGATCCTGAGCTCGGTAGACTCCATTCTTGAAATTTCTCGCTTTTTAACGGTTTATAGATTTAATATTTGTTAGAACTGATAGAGAACGACCGGATTATCTGAATCCTACACAAAAATCAAAATAAAAATGTTTTTCGAAAAATTCACGCTATTTAACGGTTTATAGGCTTAATAATTGTAAAAACTGATACGACAGAATCAGATATATCCGAAAAGTCCCATCCGACGGACGACGTGCTCAAGGCTATTTTCAACCTAAGTGAAATTTCACCTACCCAGGTTTATTTACATAACATACGTCTCATTATCGAGTACCTCACATTCGAAAAAGCCCTGGATCATCGCTTAAAGTCCCATCCGAAGGACGACGTGCTCAAAGTGTTTTTTAACTTCCCGATTGAAACATCTGACCTAAGTGCCTCAGCTAGATTTCTAAGTGGCGATCCTGAGCTCGGTAGACTCCATTCTTCAAATTTCTCGCTTTTTAACGGTTTATAGATTTAATATTTGTTAAAACTGATAGAGAACGACCGGATTATCTGAATCCTACACAAAAATCAAAATAAAAATGTTTTTCAAAAAATGTGCGCTATTTAACGGTTTATAGGCTTAATAATTGTTAAAACTGATACGAGAGATGCAGATTTATCCGGAAAGTCCCATCCGAAGGACGACGTGCTCAAGGCTATTTTCAACCTAAGTGATATTTCACCTACCCAGGTTTATTTACATAACATACGTCTCATTATCGAGGACCTCACATTCGAAAAAGCCCTGGATCATCGCTTAAAGTCCCATCCGAAGGACGACGTGCTCAAAGTGTTTTTTAACTTCCCGATTGAAACATCTGACCTAAGTGCCTCAACTAGATTTCTAAGTGGCGATCCTGAGCTCGGTAGACTCCATTCTTGAAATTTCTCGCTTTTTAACGGTTTATAGATTTAATATTTGTTAAAACTGATAGAGAACGACCGGATTATCTGAATCCTACACAAAAATCAAAATCAAAATGTTTTTCAAAAAATTTGCGCTATTTAACGGTTTATAGGCTTAATAATTGTTAAAACTGATACGAGAGATTCAGATTTATCAGGAAAGTCCCATCCGAAGGACGACGTGCTCAAGGCTATTTTCAACCTAAGTGATATTTCACCTACCCAGGTTTATTTACATAACATACGTCTCATTATCGAGTACCTCACATTCGAAAAAGCCCTGGATCGTCGCTTAAAGTCCCATCCGAAGGACGACGTGCTCAAAGTGTTTTATAACTTCCCCATTGAAACATCTGACCTAAGTGCCTCAGCTAGATTTCTGTGGCGATCCTGAGCTCGGTAGACTCCATTCTTGAAATTTCTCGCTTTTTAACGGTTTATAGATTTAATATTTGTTAGAACTGATAGAGAACGACCGGATTATCTGAATCCTACACAAAAATCAAAATAAAAATGTTTTTCGAAAAATTCACGCTATTTAACGGTTTATAGGCTTAATAATTGTAAAAACTGATACGACAGAATCAGATATATCCGAAAAGTCCCATCCGACGGACGACGTGCTCAAGGCTATTTTCAACCTAAGTGAAATTTCACCTACCCAGGTTTATTTACATAACATACGTCTCATTATCGAGTACCTCACATTCGAAAAAGCCCTGGATCATCGCTTAAAGTCCCATCCGAAGGACGACGTGCTCAAAGTGTTTTTTAACTTCCCGATTGAAACATCTGACCTAAGTGCCTCAGCTAGATTTCTAAGTGGCGATCCTGAGCTCGGTAGACTCCATTCTTCAAATTTCTCGCTTTTTAACGGTTTATAGATTTAATATTTGTTAAAACTGATAGAGAACGACCGGATTATCTGAATCCTACACAAAAATCAAAATAAAAATGTTTTTCAAAAAATGTGCGCTATTTAACGGTTTATAGGCTTAATAATTGTTAAAACTGATACGAGAGATGCAGATTTATCCGGAAAGTCCCATCCGAAGGACGACGTGCTCAAGGCTATTTTCAACCTAAGTGATATTTCACCTACCCAGGTTTATTTACATAACATACGTCTCATTATCGAGGACCTCACATTCGAAAAAGCCCTGGATCATCGCTTAAAGTCCCATCCGAAGGACGACGTGCTCAAAGTGTTTTTTAACTTCCCGATTGAAACATCTGACCTAAGTGCCTCAACTAGATTTCTAAGTGGCGATCCTGAGCTCGGTAGACTCCATTCTTGAAATTTCTCGCTTTTTAACGGTTTATAGATTTAATATTTGTTAAAACTGATAGAGAACGACCGGATTATCTGAATCCTACACAAAAATCAAAATAAAAATGTTTTTCAAAAAATTTGCGCTATTTAACGGTTTATAGGCTTAATAATTGTTAAAACTGATACGAGAGATGCAGATTTATCCGGAAAGTCCCATCCGAAGGACGACGTGCTCAAGGCTATTTTCAACCTAAGTGATATTTCACCTACCCAGGTTTATTTACATAACATACGTCTCATTATCGAGGACCTCACATTCGAAAAAGCCCTGGATCATCGCTTAAAGTCCCATCCGAAGGACGACGTGCTCAAAGTGTTTTTTAACTTCCCGATTGAAACATCTGACCTAAGTGCCTCAACTAGATTTCTAAGTGGCGATCCTGAGCTCGGTAGACTCCATTCTTGAAATTTCTCGCTTTTTAACGGTTTATAGATTTAATATTTGTTAAAACTGATAGAGAACGACCGGATTATCTGAATCCTACACAAAAATCAAAATAAAAATGTTTTTCAAAACATTTGCGCTATTTAACGGTTTATAGGCTTAATAATTGTTAAAACTGATACGACAGATTCAGATTTATCCGGAAAGTCCCATCCGAAGGACGACGTGCTCAAGGCTATTTTCAACCTAAGTGAAATTTCACCTACCCAGGTTTATTTACATAACATACGTCTCATTATCGAGTACCTCACATTCGAAAAAGTCCTGGAACATCGCTTAAAGTCCCATCCGAAGGACGACGTGCTCAAAGTTATTTTTCACTTCCCGATTAAAACATCTGACCTAAGTGCCTCAACTAGATTTCTAAGTGGCGATCCTGAGCTCGGTAGACTCCATTCTTGAAATTTCTCGCTTTTTAACGGTTTATAGATTTAATATTTGTTAAAACTGATAGAGAACGACCGGATTATCTGAATCCTACACAAAAATCAAAATAAAAATGTTTTTCAAAAAATTCACGCTATTTAACGGTTTATAGGCTTAATAATTGTTAAAACTGATACGACAGAATCAGATATATCCGAAAAGTCCCATCCGACGGACGACGTGCTCAAGGCTATTTTCAACCTAAGTGAAATTTCACCTAACCAGGTTTATTTACATAACATACGTCTCATTATCGAGTACCTCACATTCGAAAAAGTCCTGGAACATCGCTTAAAGTCCCATCCGAAGGACGACGTGCTCATAGTTATTTTTCACTTCCCGATTAAAACATCTGACCTAAGTGCCTCAACTAGATTTCTAAGTGGCGATCCTGAGCTCGGTAGACTCCATTCTTGAAATTTCTCGCTTTTTAACGGTTTATAGATTTAATATTTGTTAAAACTGATAGAGAACGACCGGATTATCTGAATCCTACACAAAAATCAAAATAAAAATGTTTTTCAAAAAATTCACGCTATTTAACGGTTTATAGGCTTAATAATTGTTAAAACTGATACGACAGAATCAGATATATCCGAAAAGTCCCATCCGACGGACGACGTGCTCAAGGCTATTTTCAACCTAAGTGAAATTTCACCTAACCAGGTTTATTTACATAACATACGTCTCATTATCGAGTACCTCACATTCGAAAAAGTCCTGGAACATCGCTTAAAGTCCCATCCGAAGGACGACGTGCTCATAGTTATTTCTCACTTCCCGATTAAAACATCTGACCTAAGTGCCTCAACTAGATTTCTAAGTGGCGATCCTGAGCTCGGTAGACTCCATTCTTGAAATTTCTCGCTTTTTAACGGTTTATAGATTTAATATTTGTTAAAACTGATAGAGAACGACCGGATTATCTGAATCCTACACAAAAATCAAAATAAAAATGTTTTTCAAAAAATTCACGCTATTTAACGGTTTATAGGCTTAATAATTGTTAAAACTGATACGACAGAATCAGATATATCCGAAAAGTCCCATCCGACGGACGACGTGCTCAAGGCTATTTTCAACCTAAGTGAAATTTCACCTAACCAGGTTTATTTACATAACATACGTCTCATTATCGAGTACCTCACATTCGAAAAAGTCCTGGAACATCGCTTAAAGTCCCATCCGAAGGACGACGTGCTCAAAGTAATTTTTAGCTTCCCGATTAAAACATCTGACCTAAGTGCCTCAACTAAATTTCTAAGTGGCGATCCTGAGCTCGGTAGACTCCATTCTTGAAATTTCTCGCTTTTTAACGGTTTATAGATTTAATATTTGTTAAAACTGATAGAGAACGACCGGATTATCTGAATCCTACACAAAAATCAAAATAAAAATGTTTTTCAAAACATTTGCGCTATTTAACGGTTTATAGGCTTAATAATTGTTAAAACTGATACGAGAGATTCAGATTTATCCGGAAAGTCCCATCCGAAGGACGACGTGCTCAAGGCTATTTTCAACCTAAGTGATATTTCACCTACCCAGGTTTATTTACATAACATACGTCTCATTATCGAGTACCTCACATTCGAAAAAGCCCTGGATCATCGCTTAAAGTCCCATCCGAAGGACGACGTGCTCAAAGTGTTTTTTAACTTCCCGATTGAAACATCTGACCTAAGTGCCTCAACTAGATTTCTAAGTGGCGATCCTGAGCTCGGTAGACTCCATTCTTGAAATTTCTCGCTTTTTAACGGTTTATAGATTTAATATTTGTTAAAACTGATAGAGAACGACCGGATTATCTGAATCCTACACAAAAATAAAAATAAAAATGTTTTTCAAAAAATTTGCGCTATTTAACGGTTTATAGGCTTAATAATTGTTAAAACTGATACGACAGATTCAGATTTATCCGGAAAGTCCCATCCGAAGGACGACGTGCTCAAGGCTATTTTCAACCTAAGTGAAATTTCACCTACCCAGGTTTATTTACATAACATACGTCTCATTATCGAGTACCTCACATTCGAAAAAGTCCTGGAACATCGCTTAAAGTCCCATCCGAAGGACGACGTGCTCATAGTTATTTTTCACTTCCCGATTGAAACATCTGACCTAAGTGCCTCAACTAGATTTCTAAGTGGCGATCCTGAGCTCGGTAGACTCCATTCTTGAAATTTCTCGCTTTTTAACGGTTTATAGATTTAATATTTGTTAAAGCTGATAGAGAACGACCGGATTATCTGAATCCTACACAAAAATCAAAATAAAAATGTTTTTTAAAAAATTTGCGCTATTTAACGGTTTATAGGCTTAATAATTGTTAAAACTGATACGACAGATTCAGATTTATCCGGAAAGTCCCATCCGAAGGACGACGTGCTCAAGGCTATTTTCAACCTAAGTGAAATTTCACCTACCCAGGTTTATTTACATAACATACGTCTCATTATCGAGTACCTCACATTCGAAAAAGTCCTGGAACATCGCTTAAAGTCCCATCCGAAGGACGACGTGCTCATAGTTATTTTTCACTTCCCGATTAAAACATCTGACCTAAGTGCCTCAGCTAGATTTCTAAGTGGCGATCCTGAGCTCGGTCGACTCCATTCTTCAAATTTCTCGCTTTTTAACGGTTTATAGATTAAATATTTGTTAAAACTGATAGAGAACGACCGGATTATCTGAATGCTACACAAAAATCAAAATAAAAATGTTTTTCAAAAAATTCACGATATTTAACGGTTTATAGGCTTAATAATTGTTAAAACTGATACGACAGAATCAGATATATCCGAAAAGTCCCATCCGACGGACGACGTGCTCAAGGCTATTTTCAACCTAAGTGAAATTTCACCTAACCAGGTTTATTTACATAACATACGTCTCATTATCGAGTACCTCACATTCGAAAAAGCCCTGGATCATCGCTTAAAGTCCCATCCGAAGGACGACGTGCTCAAAGTGTTTTTTAACTTCCCGATTGAAACATCTGACCTAAGTGCCTCAGCTAGATTTCTAAGTGGCGATCCTGAGCTCGGTAGACTCCATTCTTCAAATTTCTCGCTTTTTAACGGTTTATAGATTTAATATTTGTTAAAACTGATAGAGAACGACCGGATTATCTGAATCCTACACAAAAATCAAAATAAAAATGTTTTTCAAAAAATGTGCGCTATTTAACGGTTTATAGGCTTAATAATTGTTAAAACTGATACGAGAGATGCAGATTTATCCGGAAAGTCCCATCCGAAGGACGACGTGCTCAAGGCTATTTTCAACCTAAGTGATATTTCACCTACACAGGTTTATTTACATAACATACGTCTCATTATCGAGTACCTCACATTCGAAAAAGCCCTGGATCATCGCTTAAAGTCCCATCCGAAGGACGACGTGATCAAAGTGTTTTTTAACTTCCCGATTGAAACATCTGACCTAAGTGCCTCAACTAGATTTCTAAGTGGCGATCCTGAGCTCGGTAGACTCCATTCTTCAAATTTCTCGCTTTTTAACGGTTTATAGATTTAATATTTGTTAAAACTGATAGAGAACGACCGGATTATCTGAATCCTACACAAAAATCAAAATAAAAATGTTTTTCAAAAAATTTGCGCTATTTAACGGTTTATAGGCTCAATAATTGTTAAAACTGATACGACAGATTCAGATTTATCCGGAAAGTCCCATCCGAAGGACGACGTGCTCAAGGCTTTCAACCTAAGTAGAAATTGACCTACCCAGGTTTATTTACATAACATACGTCTCATTATCGAGTACCTCACATTCGAAAAAGCCCTGGATCATTGCTTAATGTCCCATCCGAAGGACGACGTGCTCAAAGTTATTTTTAGCTTCCCGATTAAAACATCTGACCTAAGTGCCTCAACTAGATTTCTAAGTGGCGATCCTGAGCTCGGTAGACTCCATTCTTCAAATTTCTCGCTTTTTAACGGTTTATAGATTTAATATTTGTTAAAGCTGATAGAGAACGACCGGATTATCTGAATCCTACACAAAAATCAAAATAAAAATGTTTTTTAAAAAATTTGCGCTATTTAACGGTTTATACGCTTAATAATTGTTAAAACTGATACGACAGATTCAGATTTATCCGGAAAGTCCCATCCGAAGGACGACGTGCTCAAGGCTATTTTCAACCTAAGTGATATTTCACCTACCCAGGTTTATTTACATAACATACGTCTCATTATCGAGTACCTCACATTCGAAAAAGCCCTGGATCATCGCTTAAAGTCCCATCCGAAGGACGACGTGCTCAAAGTGTTTTTTAACTTCCCGATTGAAACATCTGACCTAAGTGCCTCAACTAGATTTCTAAGTGGCGATCCTGAGCTCGGTAGACTCCATTCTTGAAATTTCTCGCTTTTTAATGGTTTATAGATTTAATATTTGTTAAAGCTGATAGAGAACGACCGGATTATCTGAATCCTACACAAAAATCAAAATAAAAATGTTTTTTAAAAAATTTGCGCTATTTAACGGTTTATAGGCTTAATAATTGTTAAAACTGATACGACAGATTCAGATTTATCCGGAAAGTCCCATCCGAAGGACGACGTGCTCAAGGCTATTTTCAACCTAAGTGAAATTTCACCTACCCAGGTTTATTTACATAACATACGTCTCATTATCGAGTACCTCACATTCGAAAAAGTCCTGGAACATCGCTTAAAGTCCCATCCGAAGGACGACGTGCTCATAGTTATTTTTCACTTCCCGATTGAAACATCTGACCTAAGTGCCTCAGCTAGATTTCTAAGTGGCGATCCTGAGCTCGGTCGACTCCATTCTTCAAATTTCTCGCTTTTTAACGGTTTATAGATTAAATATTTGTTAAAACTGATAGAGAACGACCGGATTATCTGAATCCTACACAAAAATCAAAATAAAAATATTTTTCAAAAAATTTGCGCTATTTAACGGTTTATAGGCTTAATAATTGTTAAAACTGATACGACAGATTCAGATTTATCCGGAAAGTCCCATCCGAAGGACGACGTGCTCAAGGCTTTCAACCTAAGTAGAAATTGACCTACCCAGGTTTATTTACATAACATACGTCTCATTATCGAGTACCTCACATTCGAAAAAGCCCTGGATCATTGCTTAATGTCCCATCCGAAGGACGACGTGCTCAAAGTTATTTTTAGCTTCCCGATTAAAACATCTGACCTAAGTGCCTCAACTAGATTTCTAAGTGGCGATCCTGAACTCGGTAGACTCCATTCTTGAAATTTCTCGCTTTTTAACGGTTTATAGATTTAATATTTGTTAGAACTGATAGAGAACGACCGGATTATCTGAATCCTACACAAAAATCAAAATAAAAATGTTTTTCAAAAAATTCACGCTATTTAACGGTTTATAGGCTTAATAATTGTAAAAACTGATACGACAGAATCAGATATATCCGAAAAGTCCCATCCGACGGACGACGTGCTCAAGGCTATTTTCAACCTAAGTGAAATTTCACCTAACCAGGTTTATTTACATAACATACGTCTCATTATCGAGTACCTCACATTCGAAAAAGCCCTGGATCATCGCTTAAAGTCCCATCCGAAGGACGACGTGCTCAAAGTGTTTTTTAACTTCCCGATTGAAACATCTGACCTAAGTGCCTCAGCTAGATTTCTAAGTGGCGATCCTGAGCTCGGTAGACTCCATTCTTCAAATTTCTCGCTTTTTAACGGTTTATAGATTTAATATTTGTTAAAACTGATAGAGAACGACCGGATTATCTGAATCCTACACAAAAATCAAAATAAAAATGTTTTTCAAAAAATTCACGCTATTTAACGGTTTATAGGCTTAATAATTGTTAAAACTGATACGAGAGATGCAGATTTATCCGGAAAGTCCCATCCGAAGGACGACGTGCTCAAGGCTATTTTCAACCTAAGTGATATTTCACCTACCCAGGTTTATTTACATAACATACGTCTCATTATCGAGTACCTCACATTCGAAAAAGCCCTGGATCATCGCTTAAAGTCCCATCCGAAGGACGACGTGCTCAAAGTGTTTTTTAACTTCCCGATTAAAACATCTGACCTAAGTGCCTCAACTGGATTTCTAAGTGGCGATCCTGAGCTCGGTAGACTCCATTCTTGAAATTTCTCGCTTTTTAACGGTTTATAGATTTAATATTTGTTAAAACTGATAGAGAACGACCGGATTATCTGAATCCTACACAAAAATCAAAATAAAAATGTTTTTCAAAAAATGTGCGCTATTTAACGGTTTATAGGCTTAATAATTGTTAAAACTGATACGAGAGATGCAGATTTATCCGGAAAGTCCCATCCGAAGGACGACGTGCTCAAGGCTATTTTCAACCTAAGTGATATTTCACCTACCCAGGTTTATTTACATAACATACGTCTCATTATCGAGTACCTCACATTCGAAAAAGCCCTGGATCATCGCTTAAAGTCCCATCCGAAGGACGACGTGCTCAAAGTGTTTTTTAACTTCCCGATTAAAACATCTGACCTAAGTGCCTCAACTGGATTTCTAAGTGGCGATCCTGAGCTCGGTAGACTCCATTCTTGAAATTTCTCGCTTTTTAACGGTTTATAGATTTAATATTTGTTAAAACTGATAGAGAACGACCGGATTATCTGAATGCTACACAAAAATCAAAATAAAAATGTTTTTCAAAAAATTCACGATATTTAACGGTTTATAGGCTTAATAATTGTTAAAACTGATACGACAGAATCAGATATATCCGAAAAGTCCCATCCGACGGACGACGTGCTCAAGGCTATTTTCAACCTAAGTGAAATTTCACCTAACCAGGTTTATTTACATAACATACGTCTCATTATCGAGTACCTCACATTCGAAAAAGCCCTGGATCATCGCTTAAAGTCCCATCCGAAGGACGACGTGCTCAAAGTGTTTTTTAACTTCCCGATTGAAACATCTGACCTAAGTGCCTCAGCTAGATTTCTAAGTGGCGATCCTGAGCTCGGTAGACTCCATTCTTCAAATTTCTCGCTTTTTAACGGTTTATAGATTTAATATTTGTTAAAACTGATAGAGAACGACCGGATTATCTGAATCCTACACAAAAATCAAAATAAAAATGTTTTTCAAAAAATGTGCGCTATTTAACGGTTTATAGGCTTAATAATTGTTAAAACTGATACGAGAGATGCAGATTTATCCGGAAAGTCCCATCCGAAGGACGACGTGCTCAAGGCTATTTTCAACCTAAGTGATATTTCACCTACACAGGTTTATTTACATAACATACGTCTCATTATCGAGTACCTCACATTCGAAAAAGCCCTGGATCATCGCTTAAAGTCCCATCCGAAGGACGACGTGATCAAAGTGTTTTTTAACTTCCCGATTGAAACATCTGACCTAAGTGCCTCAACTAGATTTCTAAGTGGCGATCCTGAGCTCGGTAGACTCCATTCTTCAAATTTCTCGCTTTTTAACGGTTTATAGATTTAATATTTGTTAAAACTGATAGAGAACGACCGGATTATCTGAATCCTACACAAAAATCAAAATAAAAATGTTTTTCAAAAAATTTGCGCTATTTAACGGTTTATAGGCTCAATAATTGTTAAAACTGATACGACAGATTCAGATTTATCCGGAAAGTCCCATCCGAAGGACGACGTGCTCAAGGCTTTCAACCTAAGTAGAAATTGACCTACCCAGGTTTATTTACATAACATACGTCTCATTATCGAGTACCTCACATTCGAAAAAGCCCTGGATCATTGCTTAATGTCCCATCCGAAGGACGACGTGCTCAAAGTTATTTTTAGCTTCCCGATTAAAACATCTGACCTAAGTGCCTCAACAAGATTTCTAAGTGGCGATCCTGAGCTCGGTAGACTCCATTCTTCAAATTTCTCGCTTTTTAACGGTTTATAGATTTAATATTTGTTAAAACTGATAGAGAACGACCGGATTATCTGAATCCTACACAAAAATCAAAATAAAAATGTTTTTCAAAAAATGTGCGCTATTTAACGGTTTATAGGCTTAATAATTGTTAAAACTGATACGAGAGATGCAGATTTATCCGGAAAGTCCCATCCGAAGGACGACGTGCTCAAGGCTATTTTCAACCTAAGTGATATTTCACCTACACAGGTTTATTTACATAACATACGTCTCATTATCGAGTACCTCACATTCGAAAAAGCCCTGGACCATCGCTTAAAGTCCCATCCGAAGGACGACGTGATCAAAGTGTTTTTTAACTTCCCGATTGAAACATCTGACCTAAGTGCCTCAACTAGATTTCTAAGTGGCGATCCTGAGCTCGGTAGACTCCATTCTTCAAATTTCTCGCTTTTTAACGGTTTATAGATTTAATATTTGTTAAAACTGATAGAGAACGACCGGATTATCTGAATCCTACACAAAAATCAAAATAAAAATGTTTTTCAAAAAATTTGCGCTATTTAACGGTTTATAGGCTCAATAATTGTTAAAACTGATACGACAGATTCAGATTTATCCGGAAAGTCCCATCCGAAGGACGACGTGCTCAAGGCTTTCAACCTAAGTAGAAATTGACCTACCCAGGTTTATTTACATAACATACGTCTCATTATCGAGTACCTCACATTCGAAAAAGCCCTGGATCATTGCTTAATGTCCCATCCGAAGGACGACGTGCTCAAAGTTATTTTTAGCTTCCCGATTAAAACATCTGACCTAAGTGCCTCAACTAGATTTCTAAGTGGCGATCCTGAGCTCGGTAGACTCCATTCTTCAAATTTCTCGCTTTTTAACGGTTTATAGATTTAATATTTGTTAAAACTGATAGAGAACGACCGGATTATCTGAATCCTACACAAAAATCAAAATAAAAATGTTTTTCAAAAAATGTGCGCTATTTAACGGTTTATTGGCTTAATAATTGTTAAAACTGATACGAGAGATTCAGATTTATCCGGAAAGTCCCATCCGAAGGACGACGTGCTCAAGGCTATTTTCAACCTAAGTGATATTTCACCTACCCAGGTTTATTTACATAACATACGTCTCATTATCGAGTACCTCACATTCGAAAAAGCCCTGGATCATCGCTTAATGTCCCATCCGAAGGACGACGTGCTCAAAGTGTTTTTTAACTTCCCGATTGAAACATCTGACCTAAGTGCCTCAGCTAGATTTCTAAGTGGCGATCCTGAGCTCGGTAGACTCCATTCTTCAAATTTCTCGCTTTTTAACGGTTTATAGATTTAATATTTGTTAAAACTGATAGAGAACGACCGGATTATCTGAATCCTACACAAAAATCAAAATAAAAATGTTTTTCAAAAAATTTGCGCTATTTAACGGTTTATAGGCTCAATAATTGTTAAAACTGATACGACAGATTCAGATTTATCCGGAAAGTCCCATCCGAAGGACGACGTGCTCAAGGCTTTCAACCTAAGTAGAAATTGACCTACCCAGGTTTATTTACATAACATACGTCTCATTATCGAGTACCTCACATTCGAAAAAGCCCTGGATCATTGCTTAATGTCCCATCCGAAGGACGACGTGCTCAAAGTTATTTTTAGCTTCCCGATTAAAACATCTGACCTAAGTGCCTCAACTAGATTTCTAAGTGGCGATCCTGAACTCGGTAGACTCCATTCTTGAAATTTCTCGCTTTTTAACGGTTTATAGATTTAATATTTGTTAGAACTGATAGAGAACGACCGGATTATCTGAATCCTACACAAAAATCAAAATAAAAATGTTTTTCAAAAAATTCACGCTATTTAACGGTTTATAGGCTTAATAATTGTAAAAACTGATACGACAGAATCAGATATATCCGAAAAGTCCCATCCGACGGACGACGTGCTCAAGGCTATTTTCAACCTAAGTGAAATTTCACCTAACCAGGTTTATTTACATAACATACGTCTCATTATCGAGTACCTCACATTCGAAAAAGCCCTGGATCATCGCTTAAAGTCCCATCCGAAGGACGACGTGCTCAAAGTGTTTTTTAACTTCCCGATTGAAACATCTGACCTAAGTGCCTCAGCTAGATTTCTAAGTGGCGATCCTGAGCTCGGTAGACTCCATTCTTCAAATTTCTCGCTTTTTAACGGTTTATAGATTTAATATTTGTTAAAACTGATAGAGAACGACCGGATTATCTGAATCCTACACAAAAATCAAAATAAAAATGTTTTTCAAAAAATTCACGCTATTTAACGGTTTATAGGCTTAATAATTGTTAAAACTGATACGAGAGATGCAGATTTATCCGGAAAGTCCCATCCGAAGGACGACGTGCTCAAGGCTATTTTCAACCTAAGTGATATTTCACCTACCCAGGTTTATTTACATAACATACGTCTCATTATCGAGTACCTCACATTCGAAAAAGCCCTGGATCATCGCTTAAAGTCCCATCCGAAGGACGACGTGCTCAAAGTGTTTTTTAACTTCCCGATTAAAACATCTGACCTAAGTGCCTCAACTGGATTTCTAAGTGGCGATCCTGAGCTCGGTAGACTCCATTCTTGAAATTTCTCGCTTTTTAACGGTTTATAGATTTAATATTTGTTAAAACTGATAGAGAACGACCGGATTATCTGAATCCTACACAAAAATCAAAATAAAAATGTTTTTCAAAAAATGTGCGCTATTTAACGGTTTATAGGCTTAATAATTGTTAAAACTGATACGAGAGATGCAGATTTATCCGGAAAGTCCCATCCGAAGGACGACGTGCTCAAGGCTATTTTCAACCTAAGTGATATTTCACCTACCCAGGTTTATTTACATAACATACGTCTCATTATCGAGTACCTCACATTCGAAAAAGCCCTGGATCATCGCTTAAAGTCCCATCCGAAGGACGACGTGCTCAAAGTGTTTTTTAACTTCCCGATTAAAACATCTGACCTAAGTGCCTCAACTGGATTTCTAAGTGGCGATCCTGAGCTCGGTAGACTCCATTCTTGAAATTTCTCGCTTTTTAACGGTTTATAGATTTAATATTTGTTAAAACTGATAGAGAACGACCGGATTATCTGAATGCTACACAAAAATCAAAATAAAAATGTTTTTCAAAAAATTCACGATATTTAACGGTTTATAGGCTTAATAATTGTTAAAACTGATACGACAGAATCAGATATATCCGAAAAGTCCCATCCGACGGACGACGTGCTCAAGGCTATTTTCAACCTAAGTGAAATTTCACCTAACCAGGTTTATTTACATAACATACGTCTCATTATCGAGTACCTCACATTCGAAAAAGCCCTGGATCATCGCTTAAAGTCCCATCCGAAGGACGACGTGCTCAAAGTGTTTTTTAACTTCCCGATTGAAACATCTGACCTAAGTGCCTCAGCTAGATTTCTAAGTGGCGATCCTGAGCTCGGTAGACTCCATTCTTCAAATTTCTCGCTTTTTAACGGTTTATAGATTTAATATTTGTTAAAACTGATAGAGAACGACCGGATTATCTGAATCCTACACAAAAATCAAAATAAAAATGTTTTTCAAAAAATGTGCGCTATTTAACGGTTTATAGGCTTAATAATTGTTAAAACTGATACGAGAGATGCAGATTTATCCGGAAAGTCCCATCCGAAGGACGACGTGCTCAAGGCTATTTTCAACCTAAGTGATATTTCACCTACACAGGTTTATTTACATAACATACGTCTCATTATCGAGTACCTCACATTCGAAAAAGCCCTGGATCATCGCTTAAAGTCCCATCCGAAGGACGACGTGATCAAAGTGTTTTTTAACTTCCCGATTGAAACATCTGACCTAAGTGCCTCAACTAGATTTCTAAGTGGCGATCCTGAGCTCGGTAGACTCCATTCTTCAAATTTCTCGCTTTTTAACGGTTTATAGATTTAATATTTGTTAAAACTGATAGAGAACGACCGGATTATCTGAATCCTACACAAAAATCAAAATAAAAATGTTTTTCAAAAAATTTGCGCTATTTAACGGTTTATAGGCTCAATAATTGTTAAAACTGATACGACAGATTCAGATTTATCCGGAAAGTCCCATCCGAAGGACGACGTGCTCAAGGCTTTCAACCTAAGTAGAAATTGACCTACCCAGGTTTATTTACATAACATACGTCTCATTATCGAGTACCTCACATTCGAAAAAGCCCTGGATCATTGCTTAATGTCCCATCCGAAGGACGACGTGCTCAAAGTTATTTTTAGCTTCCCGATTAAAACATCTGACCTAAGTGCCTCAACAAGATTTCTAAGTGGCGATCCTGAGCTCGGTAGACTCCATTCTTCAAATTTCTCGCTTTTTAACGGTTTATAGATTTAATATTTGTTAAAACTGATAGAGAACGACCGGATTATCTGAATCCTACACAAAAATCAAAATAAAAATGTTTTTCAAAAAATGTGCGCTATTTAACGGTTTATAGGCTTAATAATTGTTAAAACTGATACGAGAGATGCAGATTTATCCGGAAAGTCCCATCCGAAGGACGACGTGCTCAAGGCTATTTTCAACCTAAGTGATATTTCACCTACACAGGTTTATTTACATAACATACGTCTCATTATCGAGTACCTCACATTCGAAAAAGCCCTGGACCATCGCTTAAAGTCCCATCCGAAGGACGACGTGATCAAAGTGTTTTTTAACTTCCCGATTGAAACATCTGACCTAAGTGCCTCAACTAGATTTCTAAGTGGCGATCCTGAGCTCGGTAGACTCCATTCTTCAAATTTCTCGCTTTTTAACGGTTTATAGATTTAATATTTGTTAAAACTGATAGAGAACGACCGGATTATCTGAATCCTACACAAAAATCAAAATAAAAATGTTTTTCAAAAAATTTGCGCTATTTAACGGTTTATAGGCTCAATAATTGTTAAAACTGATACGACAGATTCAGATTTATCCGGAAAGTCCCATCCGAAGGACGACGTGCTCAAGGCTTTCAACCTAAGTAGAAATTGACCTACCCAGGTTTATTTACATAACATACGTCTCATTATCGAGTACCTCACATTCGAAAAAGCCCTGGATCATTGCTTAATGTCCCATCCGAAGGACGACGTGCTCAAAGTTATTTTTAGCTTCCCGATTAAAACATCTGACCTAAGTGCCTCAACTAGATTTCTAAGTGGCGATCCTGAGCTCGGTAGACTCCATTCTTCAAATTTCTCGCTTTTTAACGGTTTATAGATTTAATATTTGTTAAAACTGATAGAGAACGACCGGATTATCTGAATCCTACACAAAAATCAAAATAAAAATGTTTTTCAAAAAATGTGCGCTATTTAACGGTTTATTGGCTTAATAATTGTTAAAACTGATACGAGAGATTCAGATTTATCCGGAAAGTCCCATCCGAAGGACGACGTGCTCAAGGCTATTTTCAACCTAAGTGATATTTCACCTACCCAGGTTTATTTACATAACATACGTCTCATTATCGAGTACCTCACATTCGAAAAAGCCCTGGATCATCGCTTAATGTCCCATCCGAAGGACGACGTGCTCAAAGTGTTTTTTAACTTCCCGATTGAAACATCTGACCTAAGTGCCTCAGCTAGATTTCTAAGTGGCGATCCTGAGCTCGGTAGACTCCATTCTTCAAATTTCTCGCTTTTTAACGGTTTATAGATTTAATATTTGTTAAAACTGATAGAGAACGACCGGATTATCTGAATCCTACACAAAAATCAAAATAAAAATGTTTTTCAAAACATTTGCGCTATTTAACGGTTTATAGGCTTAATAATTGTTAAAACTGATACGACAGATTCAGATTTATCCGGAAAGTCCCATCCGAAGGACGACGTGCTCAAGGCTATTTTCAACCTAAGTGATATTTCACCTACCCAGGTTTATTTACATAACATACGTCTCATTATCGAGTACCTCACATTCGAAAAAGCCCTGGATCATCGCTTAATGTCCCATCCGAAGGACGACGTGCTCAAAGTGTTTTTTAACTTCCCGATTGAAACATCTGACCTAAGTGCCTCAGCTAGATTTCTAAGTGGCGATCCTGAGCTCGGTAGACTCCATTCTTCAAATTTCTCGCTTTTTAACGGTTTATAGATTTAATATTTGTTAAAACTGATAGAGAACGACCGGATTATCTGAATCCTACACAAAAATCAAAATAAAAATGTTTTTCAAAACATTTGCGCTATTTAACGGTTTATAGGCTTAATAATTGTTAAAACTGATACGACAGATTCAGATTTATCCGGAAAGTCCCATCCGAAGGACGACGTGCTCAAGGCTTTCAACCTAAGTAGAAATTGACCTACCCAGGTTTATTTACATAACATACGTCTCATTATCGAGTACCTCACATTCGAAAAAGCCCTGGATCATTGCTTAATGTCCCATCCGAAGGACGACGTGCTCAAAGTTATTTTTAGCTTCCCGATTAAAACATCTGACCTAAGTGCCTCAACTAGATTTCTAAGTGGCGATCCTGAGCTCGGTAGACTCCATTCTTCAAATTTCTCGCTTTTTAACGGTTTATAGATTTAATATTTGTTAAAACTGATAGAGAACGACCGGATTATCTGAATCCTACACAAAAATCAAAATAAAAATGTTTTTCAAAAAATGTGCGCTATTTAACGGTTTATTGGCTTAATAATTGTTAAAACTGATACGAGAGATTCAGATTTATCCGGAAAGTCCCATCCGAAGGACGACGTGCTCAAGGCTATTTTCAACCTAAGTGATATTTCACCTACCCAGGTTTATTTACATAACATACGTCTCATTATCGAGTACCTCACATTCGAAAAAGCCCTGGATCATCGCTTAAAGTCCCATCCGAAGGACGACGTGCTCAAAGTGTTTTTTAACTTCCCGATTAAAACATCTGACCTAAGTGCCTCAACTAGATTTCTAAGTGGCGATCCTGAGCTCGGTAGACTCCATTCTTCAAATTTCTCGCTTTTTAACGGTTTATAGATTTAATATTTGTTAAAACTGATAGAGAACGACCGGATTATCTGAATCCTACACAAAAATCAAAATAAAAATGTTTTTCAAAAAATTTGCGCTATTTAACGGTTTATAGGCTTAATAATTGTTAAAACTGATACGACAGATTCAGATTTATCCGGAAAGTCCCATCCGAAGGACGACGTGCTCAAGGCTATTTTCAACCTAAGTGAAATTTCACCTACCCAGGTTTATTTACATAACATACGTCTCATTATCGAGTACCTCACATTCGAAAAAGCCCTGGATCATCGCTTAATGTCCCATCCGAAGGACGAAGTGCTCAAAGTTATTTTTAACTTCCCGATTAAAACATCTGACCTAAGTGCCTCAGCTAGATTTCTAAGTGGCGATCCTGAGCTCGGTAGACTCCATTCTTCAAATTTCTTGCTTTTTAACGGTTTATAAATTTAATATTTGTTAACTGACAGAGCCATAGAGTGTGCTGGTTTCGGATTATGCCAACGTCAGCACAACGTTCAGACTGACTTTAAATATGGTGACACCGATCCACTATGGAAGAAAAATGCCAAAAAAAAAAGATGTATGTATAGATATGAACACAAATTAAAACTTGTGTACATTGTGATATAATCTATATTAATAAAGCTGAAACGGGGCATTCTTTTGAGCCCGATTGAATAATAGGCTATGTGGCGTCCCAGAATTTTGAACGGTAGGGAGGGTTGTAAGGGGGGCCTAAGTATATAAATAGTGCTAACTCATTAACTAATGGTCAAATTGTCATGAAATTTCACACGTAGTCTTTTTAAAAGCCAAACAAGAAAAAAAGGTGTGTGGCGTCCCAAAGTTTTGAACGGGAGGGGGGGTTGTGGGGGGCCTAAGTATATAAATAGTGCTAACTCATTAACTAATGGGCGAATCGTCATGAAATTTCACATGTAGTATTTTTAAAAGCCAAATAGGAAAAAAAGGTGTGTGGCGTCCCAAAATTTTGATCGGGAGGGGGGGTTGTGGGGGGGCCTAAGTATAAAAATAGTGCTAACTCATTAACTAATGGGCGAATTGTCATGAAATTTTACAGGTAGTCTTTGTAAAAGCCAAACAAGAAAAAAAGGTGTGTGGCGTCCCAAAGTTTTCAACGGGAGGGGGGGTTGTGGGGGGGCCTAAGTATAAATATAGAGCTAACTCATTAACTAATGGGCGAATCGTCACGAAATTTCATGGAGTATTCCTGAAGGCCATATAGAAAAATAAGGTGTGTGGCGTCCCAAAGTTTTGATCGGGAGGGGGGGTTGTAAGGGGGGCCTAAGTATAAATATATATAAATATATTTCGATTGTCCCCTGTACGACAGGTCTAGGGTGGAGTTGATCCGCGCGACAGGATCGTACCTGGGATTGACCCTGCCGGAGTTGATAACGGAGTCGAACTATCCGGCGTTCGGCCGGTTTATCGCCTCCTGGCGGGAACAGAAAAAGGCCCTTTGACCCGGCGCCGGGGGCGATTGACGGGCCGGGCCCGAGTCCTACCCCCGGCGACCGCGATGTAGAAGCAGCCCCACTCCACCGATCTCGAGCTCTCTCGGCGCCACCAGGCAGCCGCATCTTAAGGGGGCCCGGGAGCGCCAGTCTGTCCCGTAAGGGACCAAAGGCTGTCGCCCCCGGACACCCACAGCAACAGTAAATAAAACTATACTATATATATATATATGTACTTCCTCCTTCCCCGACGATAAGCGGGCCGGGTGATTTACCGGAGCACCCGAAAAAAAAAAGTATAAATATAGAGCTAACTCATTAACTAATGGGCGAATCGTCATGAAATTTCACGTAGTATTTTTAAAAGCCAAATAGGAAAAAAAGGTGTGTGGCGTCCCAAAGTTTTGAACGGGAGGGGGGGTTGTGGGGGGGCCTAAGTATAAATATAGAGCTAACTCTTTAACGGTTGGTCGGATTGTTACGAAAGTTCACATGGAGTATTCCTGAAGGCCAAATAGAAAAATAAGGTGTGTGGCGTCCCAAAGTTTTGAACGGGAGGGGGGGTTGTAAGGGGGGCCTAAGTATAAATATAGAGCTAATTCTTTAACGGTTGGTCGGATTGTTACGAAAGTTCACATGGAGTATTCCTGAAGGCCAAATAGAAAAATAAGGTGTGTGGCGTCCCAAAGTTTTGAACGGGAGGGGGGTTGTGGGGGGCCTAAGTATAAATATAGAGCTAACTCATTAACTAATGGGCGAATCGTCATGAAATTTCACGTAGTATTTTTAAAAGCCAAATAGGAAAAAAAGGTGTGTGGCGTCCCAAAGTTTTGAACGGGAGGGGGGGTTGTAAGGGGGGCCTAAGTATAAATATAGAGCTAATTCTTTAACGGTTGGTCGGATTGTTACGAAAGTTCACATGGAGTATTCCTGAAGGCCAAATAGAAAAATAAGGTGTGTGGCGTCCCAATGTTTTGAACGGGAGGGGGGGATGTGGGGGGGCCTAAGTATAAATATAGTGCTAACTCATTAACTAATGGGCGAATCGTCATGAAATTTCACATGTAGTATTTTTAAAAGCCAAATAGCAAAAAAAGGTGTGTGGCGTCCCAAAGTTTCGAACGGGAGGGGGGTTGTGGGGGGGCCTAAGTATAAATATAGAGCTAACTCTTTAACAGTTGGTCGGATTGTCACGAAGTTTCACATGTAGTATTCCTGAAGACCAAATAAAAAAACAGGCGGTGTGACGGCTCAAATGTTTTTACGTGAGGGGGGGTAGTGGGGGGGCCTAAGTATAAATATAGAGCTAACTCATTAACTAATGGGCGAATCGTCATGAAATTTCACATGTAATATTCCTAAAGGTCAAATGGAAATATTAGGTGTGTGACGGCCCAAAATTTTGAACAGGAAGGAGGGTTGTGGGGGGGGGGGCTAAATATACATATAGAGTTAGCTCATTAACGGTTGGTCGTATTGTCACGAAATTTCGCATATATTATTCCTGAAGGCCAAATAGAAAAATAAGGTGTGTGGCGTCCCGAAGTTTCGAACGGGTGGCGGGGTTGAGGGGGGGGGGGGACTAAGTATAAATATAGAGCTAGCTCATTAACGGTTGATCGTATTGTCATGAATCGGATTGTCATGAATTTCACATGTAGTAGTAGTAGTAACTATGTATTCGCTGTGGGGTTCACTGTTGCAAGACATTTACTAGCTGTGATGTCCAGCGTTCCTAATATCGTACTAGCTATGGGGTCCGCTTTTGCAAGGCACTTACTAGCTGTAGTGCTCAGCCCCAGCGTTCCTAACTATGTACTGGCTGTGGGGTTCGCTGTTGCAAGGCACCTACAAGACATTTACTAGCTGTGATGCCCAGCGTTCCTAATTACGTACTAGCTGTGGGGTCTGCTGTTGCAAGGCGCTAGCAGTGTGGCCCAGCGTATTTAACTACGTAGGTACTAGCTGTGGGGTCCACCGTTGCAAAACTCATACTAGCTGTGATGCCCTGTGGTTCTAACTACATACTATCTGTGGGGTCCGCAGTTGCAAGGCACCTACTACCTGTAGAGCCCAGCGTTCCTAAAAACGTACTAACTGTGGGGTCCGTCGTTGCAAAAGCATACTAGCTGTGATGCCCAGGGTTCCTAATATCGTACCAGCTGTGGGGTCCGTTGTTGCAAGGCATTTACTAGCTGTAGTGCCCAGCGTTCCTAACTATGTACTAGCTGTGAAGTTCGCTGTTGCAAAGCACTTACTAACTGTAATGGCCAGCGTATTTAACTACGTACTAGCAGTGGGGTCCGCTGTTGCAAGGCACTTAATAGCTGTGATGCCCAGCGTTCCTAACTTCGTACTAGCTGTGGGGTCCGCTGTTGCGAGGCACATACTAGCTGTGGTGACCAGCGTTCCTAACTACGTACTAGCTGTGGGGTTCGTTGTTGCAAGGCATTTACTAGCTGTAGTGCCCAGCGTATTTAACTACATACTAGCTGTGGGGTCCGCTGTTGCAAGGCGCTAGCAGTGTGGCCCAGCGTATTTAACTACGTAGGTACTAGCTGTGGGGTCCACCGTTGCAAAACTCATACTAGCTGTGATGCCCTGTGGTTCTAACTACATACTATCTGTGGGGTCCGCAGTTGCAAGGCACCTACTACCTGTAGGGCCCAGCGTTCCTAAAAACGTACTAGCTGTGGGGTCCGTCGTTGCAAAAGCATACTAGCTGTGATGCCCAGGGTTCCTAATATCGTACTAGCTGTGGGGTCCGTTGTTGCAAGGCATTTACTAGCTGTAGTGCCCAGCGTTCCTAACTATGTACTAGCTGTGAAGTTCGCTGTTGCAAAGCACTTACTAACTGTAATGCCCAGCGTATTTAACTACGTACTAGCTGTGGGGTCCGCTGTTGCAAGGCACTTAATAGCTGTGATGCCCAGCGTTCCCAACTACGTACTAGCTGTGGTGCTCAGCGTTGCAAGCCACATACTAGCTGTGGTCACAAACGTTCTTAAGTACGCACTGACTATGACGTCCAGCGATGCTAAGTATTCACTAGGTGTGGCTTCCGCCGTTGAAAGGCGCATACTAGCTGTGGTGCCCAGGAGTCCTAAAAACTTACTAGCGTTACAACAGCTGAATGACTATAAGCCTTATTCCGTATGAATAATTGAAAATTATAACATCATGAATGTACTGTCGAGGAACTGAATAGCGTTATAGAAGATATTGGGACAAAAATCAAAGTTCCCCGGGCAACGCCGGGTATAACTGCTAGTAAAATAAATAATAACAAAAAACATGTTTAACTTTTATGTTGCCTAATTCCATAAAAATATATACATATAGTGTATATTTTTATGGAATTAGACAATATAATAGTTAAACAAGTTCTTTTTTTTTATCTAACTCTGAATTAAATCAAACCTGTGTGTCTCATCAATGCTGTCCAGACCTGGTCCCTAAATTTATACTACACATAATATTCAAAATGAAGAACTTGAATTAATGTAGATATAATTATTTATCATTATTTTTATTTAAAGGCTTAAGAAGAACGGAGCTCCTTATCATTTTCCCGATAACCGGACGTTAACTCGACATTTTTACCTGATACTGTTGTTCCTATTATCTGGTCGATGTCCTCGTGTTTCCATCAGTTGTATGTTTTTCAGATTTGACAACTCTTCCGAACTAATTTTAGCTACAAGGGCAACAACCTCAGAACATTTCCCATGTCGTCAATGTTTTAAGATAACTTAATGTAAAATTACAATTTGTTTTGAAATAATACAAAAATGTATATCTGTGAAGGAGGGTCAGTGAACTAAAATTGAACAGTTTGTCTTAGTGGCATAACAAGGATGTGTGCGAGTGTGCAAATATCTTATACCGCATCGATAAGGTTAATAATTGATTTTTTAAAGTAGATACAAATCAACTGAGTGCGTGGTAGCCTGCTTCCTTACTGAGCTCAAAATCGAGGGTTTGAAACAATGTCCTTAAAGACGCCTGCCCTATAAAAATTTAGGGTAGTGAAAAATTTAGAATTCACATAGTAGAGTCGGGCTCATGTAGGTGACATGACCTCTTTAAGGCCTGAGAATGAGTCACAATAACATCAAAATAGGAAAATAGAATCATAATTAGAGAATTGATCTATTTATGAATTTTATTCTTATTTAAGACACAAAATTGACTGATTTTCATTAATTATCATTCACTGTCGATTCCAGGCACCTGCCAGTTCGATAACATAACATTAAACGTTTCTTATTATTATGTTTAGCTTTGTATTTTTAAACTTAAATGCTACAATTTCAGACAACAGCTGGAAGGTTTAGCTGTAAAAAAGGTTAGGTTAGGTTTTATGACTCATGCCCGGGCTTTAACTACGAGGTCGTATCGCCTACTACCAGAGCGCTCTTTCGTCACTCTGGTGAACATGAGCCCGACTCTACTATGGGAGTCCTAAATTTTGCCTACCCTAAATTTTTATTCACCTAGGGTAGGGGTCTTTAACGAGTACCTGACATCGTACAGGCTCGGGACCATCGCTTAACGTCCCATCCGAAGGACGGCGTGCTTAAGTTTATTTTACCTCCCAGATAAAATAAACTAAGGGCCTCGGTTGGGTTACGAACCTACGTTCTTGAGCTCAGAAGTCAAGCACGCATACCACTGAGCTACCGGCGCCCTCAGCTGTAAAAAAACAATAACCCTACGGTTACTATGGATGCGAGTTCTGACGAATTCGTCCGAACAAACAAACGCCTGTTTTTCAATGAGAGTGTTTACACTGGCAGCGACGAACACGTCAGAACATGCAAGACGTCGTCAGAACCAGTTGAGTGTCCAAACAAGTTTCGTGCGATCTGTGTCTGTTTTGGGTGTTATCGTGCCGTTTTGCCGAAATACATTCACGAAAATTGGTGAACTTTTTTATGCTTTCTTCTATCTCCTTCAGTATGTATTTAAATGTTGCTGGTCTCATCCTGAAATACTCGAAAAACTTTTCCGGTTGGTCTCACAATTCTCGAAATAACATTTTAAACTCTCCTTTGTCGTCTCTACTAAAAAATTCCAGTTTTCCACCAATTAACAACAATAACTTCATTAACGGACTTTCAAGAAAATAAAATTCATCAAGTTCGTCCATCTTTGCTGGGCGGCAGAAACGTACTGACTATCAGAATATCAGAAAACGCGCACAGTGTAACCTCCTTGTTCTGACGAGGATTTCGGACGTACTCGTCCGAACACATTTTCGTCCGAATTCGCATGCACAGTAACCGTAGCCTTATGTAGATATTCTGACGTTTTCTAAGTTGCGAATTACCGGCTGTGTACTTTCCCAGCACGAATTAATAAACTACGTTTTCGCTCTCCATTCAAAGTCAATTCACCGTTTGGGATAAAACTCAATATTTTTCTTAAAATGGTGGCTTCTGAATCCTCATACTAAATTGTGTATCGATACATTCATTACATTGATCCCCCTTCCCTTCGACCGATTTCGCGAAAAATTAATAGGTGTCATCCTAATGGGGTTTTGATTTAAAATATATATATATATATATATATATAATTTCCCGTCAATACATTGAATACAACGGCAGTTATTAGAGTTTTTGTATCAAGCCTTCCCCTAATCCCACTCTCTCCTCTTTGGCCGATTTGGCTGAAATTCAATGGAGGATTCTGGTAACACATATACAATTTCGTGTCGAAATTGTATTTCTGGGGTTATCGAAATGTTTTTTTCTTCATTTTTGGAATCAGGAGCCCGTGACATACAAAACATGAAATTTCGTTGAAAAAGCAACATCGAATTTCTGACCGATTACATAACTTCGTCTATACTTGATGTAGCTCTGGGGAAGTAAACTTTACAGATAAACTGTAGTAAACATTTAGAAGTGGGAGGTATGAAGAGTGGAGGAAAGATGTCATCGACCTCATCTGACTGCACTCTCATCTTTATCAGAGACGCCTCCCTTATCTGTGTATCAGGGATCTCTTCCATCTTCCATTGTCAACCTCTCACAAATGTTTCCTCACACTCTCACTCAGTCATTCCCATTTAAATAAATTACAAAACTATATTTGAATAAATAAAAATATAAGATTTAAAAAAAAGTCGTTAGTCTCTCATCGGCCATATTCCGCAGCACGAATCAACCAATTAAAGTTTTGCTAACTCTTCCAAAACCCATCGACCGTTTGTGCTAAAAATTGAAAGTTGACTTACATAGGGGCTTCTGAATCTTCATAGTAAATTGTTTATCGATACATTCATTACATCAATTATTGGTGTTTTGAAGACGAGTCCTTCCTCTGATCTCGCACTTCCCTTCGACCAATTCCGCGGAAAAATACTATGTGTTGTCCTTATGTGGTTGTGAATCTACATATGAAATTTTGTGTCGATATTTTCATTACAACAGTAATTATTGGTGTTTTGAAGTCGAGTCCTCCCTCTGATCCCACACTTCCCTTCGACCGATTCCGCGGAAAAATACTATGTGTTGTCCTTATGTGGTTGTGAATCTACATATGAAATTTTGTGTCGATACTTTCATTACAACAGCAATTATTGGGGTTTTAAAGACGAGTCCTCCCTCTGATCCCACACTTCCCTTCGACCCATTCCGCGGAAAAATACTATGTGTTGTCCTTATGTGGTTGTGAATCTACATATGAAATTTCGTGTCGATATTTTCATTACAAGGCCAGTTATTAGAGTTTGTGTGTTAAGCTTCTTCCTTAGTCTCCCCGTTTCCATTCGCCGATTTGGCTGGAAATCATTAAATCATTACGATGTTCTCGATACACATATCAATCGGGAGTTATCGTCTTCAGAGACACACGTAAACATTGCTTTTTCATTTTTGAAATGAGATAAAACAAGAAATTGCGAGGAAAACGCAACATCTAATTTCTGACCGATAACATTATTTCCCCCATACTTTGTATAGCTGGGGAAATAAAAATGAGTTTTTCAAAAATATACCTATAATTAGTTTTTGTGAAAATCTACAGTTGTGTCCTCCTGTGAGTAAAACTATTGCAAACATCATTTTAATTGAAACAAGGAGACAGTTACTTACTGATCTTGATAAATGGTTGGCTCAATTGTGGCGCTTTTTATATAAAAGTTAACGTCATTACGATTATAACTAATTTTACTTTCACAACTGTGCAAAGTATATTACGTTGTCGATTTTTCCACACATAAATTTCATTTTTTCCAACCTCCTGATTCAAAAATGTCCTGTTTGTTTGTGTGTGTGTGTGTGTGTGAACACTATAAACTCCCAATACAATGATCAAAATATATATTATAGACACGAAATTTTATATGTGCATTCAGAATCCCATATGGACGACAACAATGAATTTTCAGCGGAATTGGCCGAAGGGAATGGGGAATCAGAAGGGAATACAACAAAAAAAAAACTCTATAAAACCGATGAAATTAATGTATCGATATTTATGTAGTATAAGGACTCCCAAGTTTTGGACAGAAAGCGGTAACCCGACCGTCAACAACCCTCTCCTACGTAAACTACATTTTGTCGTCATGAAAGGCACTTATGTAAACACGGGAGTTTGCCATCTGGTAACCACTTATGCCCACGTCTGAAACTCGTGAATGATGAAGATACAGTAATTAGCATGAAAATATTATTTAAATTTTAATTTAAAGTTATATTTTTATTATTATTTTATTTTACTAGTTCAGCATATTACAAGCTATGCTAGTAGGTATAAATAAATAACGCAAACCACTGAGCTACCGGTGCTCTTAACAGTTACTGTTGATCCTACATGAATAAGTTAATAATAGAATCAATATGAAAGATACTTTTATTCCAAACATATTTTTTATTTAATGCATGATGAAGATACAGTCATGTAATCGATCAGAAATTTGATGTTGAGTTATCACCGAAATTTCTTGTTTGTCCTGTTCAAAAAAAACAAAAATAGAATCGTCTATATGTCTGTGAACTCGATAACTGCTGATAGAGTGAATGTATCGAAACACAATTTTATATATGTAGCCAAAACCCCCTTAAAGACGACAACTATTGATATTCAGGGGTTTAACACAAAAACCCTAATAACTGCCGATGTAATGAAATGAACGACAAAAAATTTAGTATGAGGGTTCAAAAGCCTCGATTTTTAGGCCGAACAGTCGATACATTTTGGAGGGAGGGCGAAGACATGCTGGGGAAGTACATTGCCGGTGATTCAGCGACCAATTTTTTAAAATATATTTTTGCAATGAGAGAAAAATTTGAACAATAAAAAGTTCCTTTTTTTCCCAATGGAACAGAAAATAAGGAGACGGTAAGTCACTATTGATTTTTAGGTTAAGCTTTCGATTGATTTTTGTGGGAGAGCGAAAACTTAATTGAATAATTTGTACTGGAGAAGTAAATTGTCTGTGATTCACTTTTTTTTTTTTTTTTTTTTAATTAACGATTTAATGTTTAAACCGAGTAGGTAACACCGAAAAAAAAAAAAAAAAAATTGTTTAAATTTTCTCTAGGCACGATGTATGATATTGGGCATGGCCCCTACGTGGGAGGACACCCTCCCAAGTTATTTTCAGAGGTCTATGAAACCCCGAGAGATGACTGACGGTGACGCTCCTTTGATGACTGAAGGCGAGGGAGGGGGGGTCATTGCTCCTCTATGGGGCCTCACAACTGTCCACTTCATTCATCGGGTTTACGTTAAAATAAGTCGTGGGTGAATCTTCGACAATGTACTTCACCAGAAAGTCATTTAAGTTTTCTCTCTCGCTCTGAAACCAATTTACCATTTTGGTTGTAAATCAAAAGGTCTCTTACTCCGGGACTTTGAATCTTCATACTAAATTCCATGTATATATATATATTCCATATATATATATTTACTGGAGGAACTAACCCCTTAGATTATATACCAACTATGACACATCTTGAAAGAATTTAACAGGGACCGGTTTTACATGTAAAAAAATTGTTGGTGAGTCCACACTACTATGAACTCTTATTACGAAACTAAATTTGAATAAATAAAAATATATAATATTAGAAGGCGTTAATTATTGGGGGCGCCAGTAGCTCAGTGGTATGCGTGCTTGTCTTCTGAGTTCAAGAGCGTGAGTTTGAAACCCAACCGAGGCCCTTAGTTTATTTTATCTGGGAGGTAAAATAAACTTAAGCACGCCGTACTTCGGATGGGACGTTAAGCGATGGTCCCGAGCCTGTACGATGTCAGGTACTCGTTAAAGACCCCTGCCCTAGGTGAATAAAAATTTAGGGTAGGCAAAATTTAGGACTCCCATAGTAGAGTCGGGCTCATGTCCACCAGAGTGACAAAAGAGCGCTCTGGTAGTAGGCGATATGACCTCGTAGTTAAAGCCCGGGCATGAGTCATAAAACCTAACCTAACCTATAATATTTTTTTATAAATCGTCAGTGAATCACCTGTTACATTGTCCAGCACAAATTAATCAATTACGTTTTCGCTCTCACTCCAAAGTTAATCTACCGATTGGGGTAGGTAATACTCAATACTTGACATATATAATGTCTTCTGAATCCTCATACTAAATTGTGTATCGATACATTCATTACATCGGTAGTTATTAGGCTAATTGAGTCGTCTCCGACACTCTTGGGGCTGTGGTGGCTGTGTGGGCTAGAGCGTAGAGCTTTGGTTACATGGACTCACCACGGGTGCGGGTTCGAATCCCGTCCGGGGGAGAGTTTTATTCTTAGATAAAACTTCTCTTCCGGGGGGCCATGGATGTTTGTAAATAACCCCGGTAATGCAGCCCCTGTGGTGCCAAAATAATAATGGGCTACACTCCTCCGACATCTAACAGCCGAAAGGAAAAAATATCCGTAAAGGTGGGCGATATAAAAGAAAAAAATTGAATCGTCTTCCTTCTCTGCCCTCTCTTCCCTTCGACCAATTTCGTAGAAAATTGATAGGTGCCATTCTTATGGGGTTTTGAATTTAAATATAAAATATCACGTCGATATATTTATTACATCGGCAGTTATTCGTTTCATAATTTGAGCTCGCCTCTGATCCTGCTCTTCCTTTCGGCCGATTCCACGGAAAAAGGCTATGTGTTGTCCTTATGTGGTTGTAAATCTACATATGAAAACATTGATTACAGCGGCAGTTATTAGAGTTTTTGTGTTAAGACTCCGCCTTAAACCCTCTCTTTATTTCCTTTGCCCGATTTGGCTGAAAATATATAGATGTTGTCCTTAGAGCATTCTCGATAAACATATAAAATTTCAGGTTAAAACATTAATTTTATCCGGAGTTATCGTGTTCACAGACACATACACTGACAGATAGAACTTTTTTAAAAATGGAATCAGGAGCTCAAGAAACATGAAAATCCGTTGAAAACTTCGTATCGAATATTTCATATAGCTGGAAAAATTGCGGTTGTTTTTTAAGAGAGCCGATGAGAAAAATATTAGATTTGAGGCTTTGAACTTGTATTGAAGCTGAAAATTGTGTCCTTGTTAAATGTTTTTGAATCCTCCATTGCCTCTAATGATCTGCTCAATGAACAGAAGCAATCAACCCCGGAGTGACTCCTGGACTGAGGCCACTCCCAAGGCCTCTCACCCTTATTGTACTTTTAATTAATAATTATTAACCTTCAATACAAAATTAAGTATAGGTAGACTTAAGTAATCAACTATGAGTCTATATTACTAGCTGTGTAACCCCTCGCGTTGACAGGAAGATGTCGATAGTTTGAAAATATGTTAATATTAAATACTTTCAGTAAATATAAAGGAGAAAAATAGTAGACAGTGAGAGAGAATAAGGTTAGGGTGATCAGGTGAGCGAAAATACCATCTCTTTCCTTCTCACCTTGCCTCCATGATTATTTTATTTATTTTAGTTAATTCTAGCTTTAGTAAAAAATAAAAAAATGTTTAATATGAAATTGTTTTATTTTTCAGGCCTGATGGTCTTCGTGAAGCAGAGACGGCAGCGATGGCTGGGACATTTTCAAAGAATGGAGTCAGACAAATTGCCGGAGGGACACCCGGAAGGAAGGAGAAGAAGTAGACCCCACTCATGTTGGCAGGAGAACGACCTCAGAAGGATGGGTGTGAGAAGATGGAGACGGCAGGTCGAAGATAGAGAAGAATGGCTGAAGATCGTTGCGGAGGCCCAGGTTCTACAGGACCTTAGCGCCAGGAAAAGTAAGTTTATTTTTCATTTAGATTTTTTCAAAATTATTTTGGGAGAAAAATCTAGTGAATTTAGTTGTTAAATAATTAAAAAGAGGTATCAGTCCAACAATATATTTTATTTATAATAACTAGTTTCGGCAACCAACAACCATCGTTGTGAATCTAAACATACATAAACCAATAAAGTTAAAATACATTTTAAAAAGTATCACTAAAATGTATGTTATAATTCATCTAATTATAATAAAAAGTAATAAAATGTTTATTATTATTTAAAAGAACAACGAGAATATGTAAAAATTATAAAAACCTTAACATAGAGTTAGTTATTATGACTCATGCCCGGGCTTTACCTATAAGATCATATCGTATACTATCAGAGCGCTCTTTCTTCCCTCTGGTGGACATGAGCCCGACTGTAATATGGGAGTTCTAATAAATTTTGCTTATTCTAAATTTTTATTCACTTAGAGTAAGGGTCTATAAGTAGTGATTACGTGACATCATACAGGCTCGGGATGTTCGCTTAACGTCCCATCCGAAGGGCGGCGTGCTTAAGTTTTTTTTACCTTCCAGATAAAATAAACTAAAAGCCTCGGCCGAGTTTCGAACACCCCTAAATGTTTATAATTTATTTTTACTTATTTATTGTGAAATGTTGACTTGAACTGCAAAAACAATTCTAGTGGTTCTTCCTCAATTTCATGTTTGATTTATTTATATTTAGGTACACCACATGATGGCATATAAATGCAGAAACTAGTTGTGGAGTGAATAAAAAATATATTGTTGAACTGATACCTCACTAAGTATCAACTAATCTAAGAAAACTGTTTCTATTTTCAAGTAATTCCCCTCCCTCCTTTATTTTGAAATCATATATATCCTAAAACCTATTTCTAAATAGACAGAGCCAAAATATAAAGTTTGGTTTAAATATGTTAAGATGTTGGAAGAAACAATACAATACCATAAATACCATACACTTGCATATTTGTTTAATCTGAAACGAATAAATTTCAAATAATTTACAAAAACTTCCATTTCTTACAGGTTTATTTATATAGATGATAGTAATACCAATATCAGAAATAATATTAACCTCATTGATATTTGGAATTAATTTTCACAACCACTTGATTGAGTTGTGGGTGAAAAATATCATCGTTCAACATAACTTATCAAATCGCTATTCTCTGCTGTCGTGTTCATAGGGTTGGGCGATAGTCGATAGTTGGCACTATCGATAGTCCGATAATATCGGTTAAAAACTATCGAATACTATCGATAGTTTTCCGATAGCAATTCATTTTTGTCGGGATCTATTTAATAAAGAATTTCAAGAAATGTATTATAATTAAATTCAATTACCTACCTACCTATTGCAAACTTGCAGGATTATAAATTATAAGATAAGGGATAATTATAAAGATAAATGAAAAACGAATTTATTTGAATTTTCAAAAAGTGTGTGTAGATAATAAAAATTAATCCCATTTTTATACCGCGAGAGCGCAAAGGTTTTAATTAAGTTTTTAATTTATTTTGAAGTTGCCCGTCTCGCCCGCCACAAAGGCCGCCACTGCAAAGGCCTACTGATTACTCAGCCATCTCAATTTTCATTGTTGTAAGCTGTCTAACAGCGATAATCATTCATCTAGGTACATAAATTCCTAGAACAAACATAAATAGAAATATTACAAAATTTGGATAATTAAAATCAGCTTTGTGCTCTCGCCGGCCAACGGCTTTGTTTGAAGTTCTGTGATAAAGAATTAATTAATTTGCCAATTTGCGCTCTCGTCGTATAGTCACCCTCATAATAAAAATCAGCTTTGCGCTCTCGCCGGCCAACCCCAAAAAAATTTCTAAGAATTGTAGAATAAGATTCCCAATTAAAGAGGAAGTTAGGATTTTAAATACTTAGAAGAGCCAAAGCCTAATACCGTGAATTTAATTTGTTTGCACAAGTGCGTGACTACGTCATCAACTTCAAAACTTGTGAGTAAAAATTAAAAAAATATCAATAGTCAAAACTATCGTTATTGGTTACCGATAGGCGTGGCCTATCGATATTGGGTACCGATAGGCGTGATCTATCGATATATCGATAGTAACTATCGACTATCGCCCAACCCTACGTGTTCACAACTCATATTTTATCCCACTGAAAACTATATCGATATAGACTTGAAAAAATAAAATAAAACTTGTTTATTTAAGATATTGTCTAATTTCACTAACTATAAATATAGTTTATTTTATTTTTTCAAGTCCATTTGAATTATTTCACAATATCTCTGCAATAATGTCAGTTTATATCGATATATATAGCCTGATTATATATTTTCCTTTATTCTTCGTATAACTGGTGAAGTAAACATTATTATGAATGTATGTTTTTTTTTTATACCTGTGAACATTTTATAACTGAATGAGAAGCATAAATGTTTGCCAAAAGTTCGCCCCTGACGGAATTTGGCTCAACGACTTGTTCAAGTCGGGACTCAGGTCATTTATAATTAGGTGGGAGAATTGTCTTCAGAATAAAATTAGTTGAAGAATAAAATCCAGTATTCTTATGATTTGACCGATTAAATCCATACTGTACATTATGTAAACTTGAAAGCAATAAACTTATTAGTATTATTATAATTTATTGTAACATTATGTCAGTCCGTTTCTATTTACAAAATAAATATGTATGTGCTAGCACAGTAGAATATTGGAAAAACGATTAATGATATACCTTAATTAAAATAATATAATGGTTTATTCAAATTCAGAAACAAAATAATATGTGATGATGAAGCTATATCTGTTAATAGCAAATTGAAAAGATAGCTATACAATTGTTTTAAATATTTATGCATTTATATTTAATATTGAATTTATATTCAATGATTATTATCATTTGTTCAATCAATTTCTTCGATTGGTAAAGAGTAATTAATTTTCTATTTGAGTTGAGTACTAACTCATGGAGTACACGGCAGGTGTCGCTAGTTGTTTTAGATTGTTCAGGGAGCAGCCACCAGGGTAAGTTTGCGTAATGGCACCCGCTTTTTTTAAAAAAAAACTTCTTCCTAAAGTTCAATTTTTGTTTAAACAATCTTTTAGCGTCAAAGTCTTAAAGTGAATGTTGCTATCGAACTTAATATTACTAAGACTTCATTTGGGCTCCAAGTCCGCTTCTGTATATATTTAGGCTTATAATTTCATCAGTTTTTTACTGACGAACATATGTACATCGATATTGTACCTTAAAAATTAGTTAAAATTGTGTGAAGGAGCCGTCCATATATTACGTAACACAATTATCGAAAACTTTTGATCCCTTCTCTCACTCTCATTACGTACATTCTCCCAGAAAGTTTGAACCCCACCCTAGATCATTTATGGTCGGTCCTATAATGAGCAAATATAATAAACCTGCATGTACTTATTATTTGATAGTACAAGGTAATTGGGAAGGTTATTTTATGCTCACTTTATACAACCAAATTAAAAAGTGAATTTTTAGCACTTAAAGCTTTCTCTATTTATGTTTTTAGTGTGTACTATTATACTACGTTTGCTTTCATTATTCAAAATTATCACGCAGATATAGATACAAAAGTAAGCTAAACACAAGGTTTCTATTTACGTCCAATGTTTTTACCCTTTTCAATAAATTAATTAAACAAATTGCGTTTTGGAAATATACTTATTACTTCCCCAGCTATACAAAATGTAGAAGTTATGTAACCGGTCAGATATTCCATGTTCCGTTTTCACTGGAATTTAATGTTTCCCGACATAGGGTTCAATCGATACCACAAAGTATCGATACTTTACTTGTATCGATATATCCATATCCCGACTAAAAATATAATGCCTATGCGTTTGTCTGAACACGATGATGACCGATAGAATGAATGTATCGATACCCCATTTTATATGAGTGTCCAGAACTCCATAAGGACTAAACCTATTGTTTTTCACCCCGATCAGCCAAAAGGAAGAGCGACAACGTAATTGATTAATACGTGCTGAGTACATTGCGGGTGATTCCCCGACTACATTTGTTACTTCAGATAATCAACTTTTTAGTGCACCAGAAACTATAAATGTTTTTTTTTTTTAAAGGAGAAAGTGACAAGAAGTGTATTTGGAGGAAAAAGGGAGTATTGAGGTTTGCTATTCGTACTTTTTGTTTTATTATATATTATATTTGTTTATTTTATTGTATACAATATTATATTTGTTTTATTATATATTATATTTGTTTGTTTTATTATATATTATATTTGTTTGTTTTATTATATATTATATTTGTTTGTTTTATTATATATTATATTTGTTTGTTTTATTATATGTTATATTTGTTTGTTTTATTATATGTTATATTTGTTTGTTTTATTATATATCATATTTGTTTGTTTTATTATATATTATATTTGTTTGTTTTATTATATGTTATATTTGTTTGTTTTATTATATATTATATTTGTTTGTTTTATTATATATTATATTTGTTTGTTTTATTATATATTATATCTGTTTGTTTTCTTATACTATATTAGAAGTACATTGTCGATGATTCACCGACCACATTTGTTACTTCAATTTATCAACTTTTTAATGCATCAGGAAATACACATTTTTTTATTTTTCAGGAGAAAAGTGACAGAAGAACTGAATCTGGGGGAAGAAAGAAGAGTGACACTCATACCTGGAGACAACAATTTTCTGGAAATTATTAGAGAAAAAGGTATTTAAAAGGGTCGAGAAGATCTGCTATTTTATTTTTTATCATTATTATTTATAATGTATCGACATGAAATTTTATATCTAAATTCCAAACCTAATAAGTACATAGCCAGTGATTCAACAGCAACTTTTTATTAATTATTTTATTTATTTTTTTTGTATTTCTTCTCTTCATTAGTTTTCTATATTCTTAGAGATTCTTCTATCTTAATATGTACTTGATTAATTTATCAAGTTACTGTCGTGTCCACTCGTATTATTATTCTCATTATTATTTCTGATTTTATCTAAGTGTTTATATATTTGCTTTTTCTTCTTATTGATATTTGTCAAAGAGAGAATGAATATGTTTAATTGAGTGGTTGACGCGAAAAAGGTTCTAAGCGCCACTTTAGTCGAAAATGAGATTTCTGTGGAATAAGGTTCTATAGGTCTCTAGGGACTGTGTAGGGAAGTTTTTTTTGCCGTTACAGCAGCAGTTGGTAGTATTGAGCCCACGTCAGCGTTGAGCCTCATGGAAGAAGGTTCTAACAGCCACCAGTAGTTCTCAACATGGCAGAGGAAGGAAGTGTAATTTTGGCGTTTAGAACCTTTTTCGCGTCAACCACTCAATTATTAACAGTGATTGTACAGTCCTAGCTGACTGCTCATTTGTGGGAGACATTTGTCTTATTTTGTAATGATTTAAAGGTATTGAAAAAAAAAAAAAAAAAGTGTTTTTATCAATATCAATTACAAATTTTGATCTACTTGGGGGGGAGGGGGGGGGGGGGGGGGGGGGCGCAAGTAGTTCGAAACTTGTAAGTTGGACACTTACTGTAACTCTTCATGTCTACAGTCATTTGTTATATTTTTCTTTTACGAGAAAGTAGGTACATTGTTTTTCAAAGGTTTCCAATTTCTTTTGTTTTTAAAGGTTTATTGTCTTAAAAAAAAATTACCTTCACAAAAATGATCAGCTCTGAACTGCCTCATTGATTTACAAAAAAAACAAAACAAAAGAAACCTCCCCCCCCCCCCCCCCGCCCCCAGAAAAAAAAAAACCTGACCCGTGATAATGTTATACATTTTAGACTGACCTAATTGTAAATTTAGCCAATGAAAACAAGAGAGGCAAAAACAAGAGTTCTAATTTTGTGTATAAATTTATCTTTCGACTTGTCTGATAAGGGGGTCTGTTGAACTGTG
Source organism: Aradus depressus (assembly GCA_963662175.1). NCBI lineage: Eukaryota > Metazoa > Arthropoda > Insecta > Hemiptera > Aradidae > Aradus > Aradus depressus. Next base: position 13,469,509 of record OY759214.1, on the reverse strand, counting down.
TTGAGTGGCCTCAGACTGGCGTGTGTTTGGCCGAATGACCTGGCACAATATTCCATCTGTCGTCTTCAACAGTTCGTTTCAACAGAAAGTGATGGCGAATTGAGTGAAAATATATCTTTTTACTTTTTTATACCTACAGTTATAGTAGTTTTTATACCTACAGTTATAGTAGTTTTTTATACCTACAGTTATAGTAGTTTTTTATACCTACAGTTATAGTAGTTTTCATACCTACCCGAGATCGAGTTTTGAACGGATTTTCACGTTTCATGGTCTCTTGAATACTTACTTATTTTCTGAACATATTATATTGTCATTGTTTATATATATTCCATCTTGTACATCTGCCAAAATCAAATACATCTGCGGATGTTCTTCGTAGCCTATGGAATCCCAGTCTGCTATTATTAAATCCAGCCACAAAAAATGTATGTTATCTAGTTGAGAAGAGTTTTCTGGAAAGTTTTTATAATTTTTTTTGAGTTAATGAGTTGCAGTATGGATAGAGTGTTTCGCGAGAGACTAAAGCCGTGAATAATATGTTAAAAATTTTCATATTTTTTTGCAATGCAACAAAAAAAAAAAAAAAATATCTGATGCGAGCATAACAAAACTTTTTATACCAACTACATTTTTACGGATCACTCCGTAAACAGGGTGGCCCAGATAAGCGGGCCACAAGTGAAATAACTCCTAAATGGTTAGAGATATCAAAATTGTGCATAGGATTAAAGGTGTAGCACTCGCCGATAGCTATAGTATGGCGACCTCGAAAAGACAAAAATGACCCTTTTAATGGCTCAAATAGCCCTTCGAAGGGCGGGGTTACCTTTTGACCCTTAAGTTTCATTACATTTTATTAAAGTACTAAAAAAACAAGGAATAACTGTGCAAACAGATTTTTGATATGTCAAGTAGTTCTCGGAAAAAAAACGTTTAAAGTTGCACATTTTTCTTATTCTGAAGTTATTAAATTCCAACTAACTTCAGAATAAGATAAACGTGCAACTTTAAACGTTTTTGTTCCGAGAACTACTTGAAGTATCAAAAATCTGTTTGCACAGTTATTCCTTGTTTCTTTAGTACTTTAATAAAATGTAATGAAACTTAAGGGTCAAAAGGTAACCCCGCCCTTCGAAGGGCTATTTGAGCCATTAAAAGGGTCTTTCTTGTCTTTTCAAGGACGCCATACTATAGCTCTCGGCGAGTGCTACAACTTTAGCCCTATGCACAATTTTGATATCTCTAACCGTTAGGAGTTATTTCACTTGTGGCCCGCTTATCTGGGCCACCCTGTATATGAAAGTCGATGTTATAGTCATATTTTCATTTTATGGGTATATTTGACAAGAGAGTATTCGTTTACATCTTTTATACTTGTGTCCTAAATATGGAGCTCAAAAACCCTAATAACTGCAGTTGCAATAGAATGTATCGACATGAAATTTTATAATTGAATACAAAACCCAATATATTATTTTTTAACCAAATCAGCTAAATGGAAGGGGATTTAGATAATTGACTGCACTGTACCTCTACATACTACGCTCTGGTAGTAGGCGATATGACCTCATAATTAAAGCCCGGGCATGAGCCATAATACCTAACCTACCTACTACGTATGTTTTACTTCCCCAACTAATCCAAGTACAAGGGAAGTTATGTAATCGTTCAAAAATTTAATGTTGAGTTTTGACCGGATTCAAATACCTTAATAACTGACTATGTAATGAATGTATCGACACAAAATTTAGTATGATTCAGAAGTCCCTATGTAAGTCAACTATTGATTTTTAGATACAACAATAAATTAGTTTTTGGAGGAAGAGCGAAAATGTAATTGATTAATTAATCCTTGCAATGCAAAAACCTTCGTACAATAGCCAATGCTTCTTTTTAAATATCAAAAAAAGCTATTCACACTGATCTCGATATTCCATTTGTTACCGAATTAGCTAAATCCAGATACAAAAAATTATTTTTCTTTAGTATCCTATTATGTATAAAAAAAAATAAACACATTAAAATGATTAAATTATTAATATTAAAAAAATAATTATATTTATTTTTCTATAAAAAGCAAATTTCTTTTAAAACAAATGAGTAAAAAAACAAAACACGGCCATCAGCTGTTTTTTAGTGTGTGTAGAGACGAGTCGGGGCCTGGGTTAAATGGCGACGGTCTGAGTGTGTGGAGAGTAGTGTTTAGGCTTAAGTTGTCATGAACTAAATAGAAGTGAATTGACGGTGAAATTGATCCGCAAAGAAGGTAGTGTTGTTTGTTTATATATACAGGATATATACCCAGAAATATATAATTTAAATTTAAAGAATGGCCAAAATTATAAAAGAAAAAAAAGTTTGAATTAGTTTTAAGCATTTAGTTTTTAAGATTTTTCTTTTGATTTTTGTTTCAATGTTGAGTTTTTTAATTTTATAATGTAGATGATTTAAAAAAATAAACCCAAACAATTTGTTCTCGTAAATTCTATTCTATTCATTTTCCCTGTTGGCCCTGTAAGCTAATTTGATAAACTTTGGATTACATTTATATTTTTTCGAAATTTAGAAAACAAGTTGGCATCTTTTTAGAAATCCAAATGAAAAGTTTGTTAATTGAAATTTTTTAAAAAATTACGTGCACTTTTTTCAAAATTGCACGTCTTGAACTATTGATATTTATTTAGGGCCTTTTCGGAAATTACTGTAGAAATTAAAAAAATTTAAAAATTAAAAATTTTATTTTATTATTTATTATTTTTGTTTTAATTATGATTTCATTATTATTAAATCAATTATTAATTTTACTTATATTTTTATTTATTTATCATTTATTTAAGATTAACACTTAAAATTTTTACCACAATCCACATTAATAATCTGGTACCTCCTCTAGTACCTTCTCCTTTCTCATTTCCCGAACGATGTCTTAAGCGCCAATGGCCTAGAGGCCTTCTCAGATCAGGCAGTGACAATGATTAGCCGTAAGTGAGTGCAACTCAGTGCCTAGGGAGTGTCACCACTGTGACACTTCTATACTCTTGACATTTTTTCTCCCTTAGCACGTTTGTTTGTTGTATATATTCCTTATATAGTTGTAAATATCTGTTTACAAATAAACTGTCTTTTTTTTTCTTCAGATTTATATTCCAGTTTAGATCCACGTCAGAGCAACTTAATTGAATTGGTAAACTGAAAACAATTTATTCTAGAACCGAAATAAAATAAGTCATTACAGTCAACTAACAATAGAACTGCTTATATTCCCTATTGTTTAATAAATATGGGGTTGAAAATAGTACATATGTCTAGTTGTGAGTGGGGAGAGGGCGGCCGTGAGACGGTGACCGAATTGTTGAAAGTGGCTCGACGTGCCGCGACACAAACTGGGTTAAGTTCAGGGTAGTCTTCGTATCTGTCTCCTACCCTTGCCTTGGTCCGAGATAATTACTGTATATAGACCCACATTCAATCAATGGCAATGATACATCAATCATGGACATTCTTATATCATAGTTATTATAACTCATGCCCGGGCTTTTACTATCAGAGCGCTCTCTCGTCACACTGGTGGACATGAGCCCATTTCATTATATGAGTTATAGAATTAAATGAAGCAACTGCGTCATCATCAGTGGCACATCCCTACAGAATTGAGTATAAAGAACTTACTGGCTCTTAGACTGCATACTGTTCAGGTGTGATGTTCCACTGATGATGACGCAGTTGTATTTAAAATCTGTTTTGTTCGCAAATAAAACAGTTCAAATTAACGTATATTATTTCTATGAGATATCTCGTCCCAAATTTTACTATTACATGTGGAATTTTATATCCGTACCCAGAGCCCCAAGGTATATAAACAAATATTTTAAATCTGGAAAAGACCTAATATACCTAATTCAAAATAAAATTGAAAAATAAGTTTTGCTTCTGCAAAAAAAAATATGATAGAAATAATGTTGCTTTTAAGTAACTTTAGGTAAAAATGCAAAAAATTAGGTAGTGTAGTTGGTACACCTGCTTTTATGTGATTTTTAGAGGTGTGTTTCTTTTTCAGGAATATTCCTGAACGATTGGGACAGGACTCTTATGAAGGTTACTGAGGAAGGAACGTGCAACCATCCCGAAATGTCGTCCAAGAAGAATGACACGTGTCATCGGTGAATCATCAGCTTTGTGCTTCCCCAGCTCGGACTTTTCCTCTTTGTTCAATTTGTGTCAACATCAATAGAGATATTATTCAAGGATTTTCTATACCTTATATGAAATTTTGCATCGATAGAGTTATTAGAATTGCCCTCTGATCGTCTAAAAAAAGGATTGGATCGCAAAACGGGATTATTCAGTTTAGCGTCTGAGTTTAATCTTTTAAGTTAATGGAGTTCACAGAAATAATCATTACAATTTGTGTCAACATCAATAGAGGTATTATTCAAGGATTTTCTATACCTTATATGAAATTTTGCATCGATAGAGTTATTAGAATTGCCCTCTGATCGTCTAAAAAAAGGATTGGATCGCAAAACGGGATTATTCAGTTTAGCGTCTGAGTTTAATCTTTTAAGTTAATGGAGTTCACAGAAATAATCATTACCGGACTAAGTTTTATCTTTTTTTTGTTTTTTTGCCCTACCTTAATCAGTTTTGAATTTGAAAGTCACAAATTTTGTTTCTTCATATTGACTTAATTATGAGTGGGTGCGATTGAATGAATATTGAAGTGATGGAGATAGTTACGTGAGAGGACAAGTGTGTCAGTGTCATGGCGGTCCATGGGGCCGACCTTAGTGGCCTATCTGTAGGTTACATGGCACAACTCCCCTTCACATAGATCATAAGACTAGTCGGTGAATCAGCGGAAATATACTTCCCCAGCGAGAATTAATCAACTAAGTTATCGCTCTCCCTCTGAAATTAATTTACCGATTTGGCTGAAAATAGGTGCTTTACTCAAGGACTTCTGAATGCTCGTAGTAAATTCCGTATTGATACATTCATTACATCAAAAGTTATTGTGATTTTAAAATTAAGCTTCATCTCTGATTCTCCATTTTCCTTTGGTAGATTGGGCTGAAAATCAATAGGTATCGTCCTAATGAGGTTTTCAATTTATATATGAAATGTTATATCGATACATTGACTACAACGGCAGTTATTAGAGTTTTTGTGTTAAGCCTCCCCCTAATACCCTTTTTCTCTTCGGCCGATTTATCAGAACATCAATAGGAGGCATTCTTATGGGCTTCTGGATAGATACAGTAGACTCTCCCTTATCCGGCGTTGCTGGGACCGATGTGACGCCGGATAACAGAAAACGCCGGATAACGGAAATAATCAATTAATGAGAAAAAATATATCAATTAAAGCATAAAAAAAGTGTTTTTAGGTGAGCTAAGGAATAAAACACGTATGTTTTTTGTTGATAACATTTATTAAATTGACAAATATGTACATACTGAACATTGATTTATTTATCCAAGCGTTAACAAGATATTTTGAAATCTGCGTTTAATTACATAGGTACATATTTAAAACAAAATCTAAAATTCTAAAAATATTATTTGTTAAAAATATTATTTGTTAAAAAAATCGTAATCGGTAAGAAATCGGCGTTCTCTTCATTATAAATACAATGTAGGCCTACATATGTATGTACAATAAAAATACATAAAAGATTCGTGAGTTACAGAATTATTATGTGCTCGTAAATACACGTGGCTCATATAATTAATAATCTAATAATTGAATGTTAATTTTAGTTAAACAAATTTTATATTATTTTGCGAGCGCCGGATAAGGGAGAGTCTACTGTATAACTAACAATAATTGTTAGTTATATCAAATTTGTTTAACTAAAATTAACATTCAATTATTAGATTATTAATTATATGAGCCACGTGTATTTACGAGCACATAATAATTCCGTAACTCACGAATCTTTTATGTATTTTTATTGTACATACATATGTACATTGTATTTATAATGAAGGGAACGCCGGTTTCTTACCGATTACGATTTTTTAATAATTATTATATAACTGGGAAAGTAAAATGAGGGTCCATAGACGGTGGACGTTAAGTATCCTTATCTGTTACACCTTTCTAGAAGAAAAGTGCAGAGTATGATCCGAATCCGATCACCATCCACTTAGTTATTATGGTTCATACCCGGGCTTTAACTACGAGCTCATATCGCCTACTACCAGAGAAATGTAGTTCTTTCGTCGCTTTGGTGGACTTAAGCCCGTCTCTACTGTGGGCCTAAATTTTGCCTACTCAGGTTTTGTTATCTAGGATAGAGATAAATCTTTAACGAGTACCTGACATCGCACAAACTCTATCGCTTATGGTTAAATGTGCCGGTTTTAGTTCTCAGCACGGCCACTACGTTGCGCTCTAAATTTAATGAAAAGTATTAAAGGTATTTTCGCTAAACGGCTTAACTTTTAAAACAATTTTTTTTCTTTTGTACTCCAAATTAATGTAGTTTGATATGACACTCGGTTTTTTTTTTGAAAAATGTTTATTTTTTTTTTACATGTTATCTTTTTCTTTTTTTGAAAATTACAGGTACGGCGACGAAAGTAGACGGTTCAAAGAGTTCAAATCTTTTTTCAGAATCAAAATTGGATGAGCAGATGAAACAGAAACAGAAAAATACGAAATATGTACTGGGGGTCCGGGCGCGGGGCGGATTGAACACAACATTTTACCGGTATTTCAAGGTCGATCTCCCCAACCCCACTGCATTGTTTACTTGAAAACTCCGAAATAATAAACATAGAAGAAACACTCACAAGTCTATCTTTCTACATTTTGTTTTGGTAATTAAAACTCAGTTGTAATTCAGAACTCAAAATGAAAAAACTACTTAATTTCCTAGTTTTTTTTTTTGAACTTGAAATATTTTATTGACAAATAGTATAAGTTTAAAATACAAATTTTTACAATATTAAAATAAAATAATTTCAGATTTATTTTTTATCATCCATCAACCGAAGGACGGATAAGATAACTGAAGAATTGTATGTTGTAACCAGCTCACAGTTTGAAAATGTCTTTTCTCAATGGATCGTACTGGTAAAATGAATCAATCTACGAACTTGCCTATATAGAGTATCCTGTCTGAATTGCGTCAGAGGACGAGGATGAAAGAAGTGTGTCAGTGTCATAGCGGTGTTTAGAACCGACCTTAGTTATCTATCTGTGGTACAATTCTCCTCTTTCTACATCAGAAGGCAAGTCCGTAAAGAAGTCTGGATCCCCTATGTGTCTTTGATTTGTGCTCCAGTAGCAGTTCCGGATTAGCCCATAAGCAAATTAAGCAATTGCTTAGGGCATCACGTCTCGGGGGGCACCATAAACATCATCGAAAAAATATTTGCTAGCACATGAAAGGCAAGGCTGTTTGAAAACCCGCGCGTTTAAATTGACTAGAGCAATGACCCGACTAGAAATTTAGGTTCGTTTTTCATAAAGTTTTAATTAGGACAACCGAGTTCTGAACTCAGTCCTAATAAGGTCTGAATGTGATAACCCTATAAGATCCTAGTTAGAAAGGTAACGCACATTCAACTTCGTTCCTTACGAGAACAGCCTAATTTATGGAACTAATAGGGACTTACTCGAAGTAAATCAGGACCTATAGGTTGTAAAAAAAAAAGGAGTTTTAATTATTTATATTATATATATGAATAAATTTCACTTTTTTTATTATTAATTTATTTTTTTTTAAATTGAATTCAACTATGAATTTGAAATAAATTTTTGAGGAGATTCGAACCTACGACCGTTAGCGCGTACACAACTTAAACCTCCGCCTTAACCCGCTCGGCTATTCTATTATTTGAGTTCTAGATAAAAATATGGGTCTACATACAGTTGACTCGCGATAGTCCGACACTTTACAGTCCGACACGCTCGGTAGTCTGACGCCGCGCCATATGAGTCATCGGTCTAGTTTGTATTGTGATTCACAGGATCGTCGTATCTTACGTATCGCCGTTAGTTCCTCGCTGTGTTCAGTAGCAATAACATGAGTGTGCAGTTGCTCTATTTGAGATATTATTACAGTCAACCCTACGTTTTTTATCATTAAGTGTGATGGCAAGTACAAGTGGAAGCAATAAACGTAAGCATAAAACATTAACTCTTCCTGAAAAATGGGAAATTATTAAGAGGCATGACCGCATGACGAAACATATCAAGTCACAAACAATGTTGTGGAGGATACACTGACACTGCGATGATATAAATATTCCACAAGAATCATCGGAAGAATTAAGAAGATGGGTCTTAGACGACAACCTGGGCGCTGACTTAACGGATGAAGAGATAGTGCAAGAAGTAACATCTGATACACAAGACGACATAATCGAGGAGGCCGTGGAGACGAAATATACAGTCACTTGTGATGAAGCTATGTCGGCTGCTAACACTTTAATACGCTGGTGCGAGGAACGTGAGCTTGACGTGAACAATGTGTTCATTTTAAAAGACATTCAAGAAAAGGCTATGACTCATTGTATGCGTAAAAAGAAACAGAAGACCATCACAGATTTTTTTAAATCAATTTTCCAAACTTATACTCTGCAAATTCAATTAAATAGAGCCAACCTTTGGTAATCCGACATTTTTGGTAATCCGACAACCCCGCGGTCCCGTAGTGTCGGACTATCGCGAGTCAACTGTATGTATATATTTTTATTACATCTATAAATATCATCAAGAGTAGAAGTAATTGTGTTATTAATAAATGCATAGAAAGATAACTTGCAAAAAAATAATAGATTATTAATATTCGTGTGATGTATGTATGTTATGTAGATGGCATTGGAAAAAGGTTACAGGTGACAAGTAAAATATTAGAAAATATATTAACAGTTGAGTTGAAAATAATATTGGTTGTGTTTATTTCTATTTCTGTGAACTAATAAGAATCGGTCTTTCATTGATTCAAAACATGGTGTCAGGTGTGGGGTATTAAGATGGGTGATTTTAAACCACCTCGAGAATTGAGTTTTTCCGGAAATTTGGAGCAAAATTGGTCAAAATGGTACAATAAATTGACAAATTATTTAATAGCCACGGAAAAAACTTCCAAAAGCTCCAAGGTAAAAGCGGCTATTTTTTAAAATTTAATCGGTGATGAAGGCGAGGAGATTTATAATACGTTCAAATTTTCCACTACAGAGGACAAAAATAATTTTGACGACATTGTTCGAAAATTTGAGGCTTATTGCAAGGTAAGGAAAAATATCATTTATGAAAGGCACAAATTTTTTAAGTGCACCAGGCTTGAGGGGCAATCGTTAGAAAATTATGTCACCCAACTGAAGACATTAGCGTCAAACTGTGAATTCGGTGATCAAGAAGAAAACCTAATTCGTGATCAACTTGTACTTCACTTACAAGCAGAGGACCTACAAGAAAGAATATTACGACAATCGGACATCGACTTAAACAAAGTGATAGATTTTATTAAAGCAGCTGAAATAAGTAGGCAACAAGTAAAGAATATGCAAGGTCAGATTCAAATAGATGAAATTAAACAAGGTAAGGCCGAATTTAGTAACTATAAAAATAACAAAGGTCGTTTTCCTTATAAAAATCCAGGTGGAAGGGATTCTCATAATATTAACGAAAATGATACTACTATTTATTTGTGCAAAAAGTGCAACAGAAGGCATAAAGTGAGGAGTTGCCCAGCTTATGGCAAGGTGTGTGCAAAATGTGGCAAGAGGAATCATTTCGCTGTGGGATGTACCGTTAAGGAAATTAAAACTATAAGTACAGACCACTATAGTGATAACGATGATGATGTCCTACATATCGATGCTGTTGGTAGTAATTTGGATAAGTGTAAAGAATGGAGTAAAGATTTAATCATTAATTCATGTTACAGAGTCAAATTTAAACTGGATTGCGGGTCTGACGTCAATGTTCTACCTTCAAATCTCTTGCAACTTCTAAAAATTAATAGAATCCACAAGACTGATGTGATTTTGGAAGTTTTTGGCGGCAGGCAAATCGTCCCAATTGGAGAAATTACACTACAATGTAAGATTAACCATACTCATGATCCTCAGCACTTCAGGTTTGTAATTTGTGACTCGAATAGCAGGAAATTTAAACCTATCTTAGGCCTCGATGCTTGTAGGTCGTTAGGATTAATAAGACGAATCGATGCGCTCTGTGAAGCTGAGACGAAAAATGACCTAATAAAGAAATATGGTGATTTGTTTACAGGTCAGGGCCTACTAAAAGACTACGTATGTCATCTTAAAATTAGAAAGGAGGTTGTTCCAGTAATAAAGCCACCCCGACGGGTCCCTCTTTCAGTGAAGAGTAGACTTCTAGACAAACTCAATGAGCTCGAGAAGCAGGGTATTATCACCAAGGCGAAGGGGGAGGCTTCTTGGATCAGTAATCTCGTGATAGTAGAGAAAAAGGACGGCTCGTTGAGGTTATGTATCGACCCTCGAGAACTTAACGAAGCAATAGTTAGAGTCCCAGCGCTATTGCCGTCCGTGTCTGAAGTTACAGCTCAGTTAAGTGGTAAGTCGATTTTCAATGTGTTGGATCTGAGAGATGGATTTTATAATATTAAACTCGATGAAGAATCGTCCAACGCCTGTGGGTTCGCCACCCCTTTTGGTGTGTATAAGTTCCTGAGGCTTCCTTTTGGTGTCTCCAGTGCACCCGAGGAGTTTCACAGGGTTAACTCGAATAATTTTGGTGACATTCCTGGGGTGGTAGTATACATGGATGATTTGTTAATATCAGCGCATTCAGAGAGAGAACACGATGACATTGTTAATAAGGTACTGGAGAGAGCCAGGAAACTTAACGTTAAATTTAATAGTGGTAAAGTACAATATAAGAAAAATGAAGTACGGTTTTTGGGTATCATATTTAATAAGGAGGGTCTGCGGGTGGACCCCCAAAGAGTCGAGGCAATTAAAGAATTAAATGATCCAAAGAATGTTAAAGAATTACAGCAAATATTAGGTGTTTTAAACTACCTGCGATCGTTCATAAAAGATTTTGCTGAGTTAACTGCACCATTTAGAGAGTTACTAAAAAAGGATGTTTGTTGGGGGTGGAGCAGAGAGCACACTCTGGTTTTCGAAAAAAATTAAAAATATAATTGCGAGAGCGCCAGTACTAAGAAATTTTGATAACAGTCAGGAAATAACAATAGAATGCGACGCGTCTCAATCCGCTATAGGATGCTGTCTAATGCAAAACAATCAGCCCGTCAGTTATGCGTCCAGGGCATTGACAGACGCTGAAACCCGTTATGGGCAGATCGAAAAAGAACTGTTAGCCTTGGTGTTTGCCACGGAAAAATTTCACATTTTTATATACGGTAGAGAAATAAATGTCAAGACTGATCACTTACCTCTAGTATCACTACTAAAGAAAAATATTGCGAAGATTGGGTCGAATTGATTGCAACGCATGGCGTTAAAATTAGTCAAATATAAATTAAGGCTATGTCACGTAGCAGGGAAAGAAATGTATATTTCTGACACTTTGTCCAGAAATTTTAATACAGACAACAAAGAATCGTCCCCTCTGAGCGAACAGGTGCTACTCGAAAACGTCCACTCGATAACGAGCACGGACTTGCTGGATTTTACGCCTAATGATTTGTATTTACAGATAAGTGAGGTAAGGAAGAAGCAATTTAGAGAACAAACTATGCAAGACAAGGTTCTGAAAGAAGTGGTGAAGTATTTCTACGAAGGATGGCCAGTGTCGAAACAGGTGTCGGATGCGGCTAAGTGGTATTATAAAATGAAAAATGATATACATGTGTCCAATGGACTAGTCTTTCTAAATGAGAAGTTGATCGTGCCAACAGGATTAAGACAAGAAATGCTTATTAAACTTCACCAAGGGCATTTCGGCATTTCTAAAACTAAAGCCAGGGCGAGACAAATATTTTATTGGCCCAATATGTGCACTGACATTGAAAATCACATTATTCGCTGCCGCATATGTGAAAAATTCGCTTATAAAAAAGTGAAGGAACCGCTTCTGCCGCATGTCATACCAGATTTACCGTACGAAAAGGTAGGTACCGATATATTTGAGTTTGGTGGAAATTCCTACTTAGTAGTGGTTGATTATTTATCTACATGGATAGATGTAGCAAAGCTGAAAGGGAAAACGGCCAGTGAAGTAGTTAGGGCCTTAAGAGCAATAGAGGGCGCCGGTAGCTCAGTGGTAAGCGTGCTTGACTTCTGAGCTCAAGGTCGTGGGTTCGTAGCCCGACCGAGGCCCTTAGTTTATTTTATCTGGGAGGTAAAATAAACTTAAGCACGCCGTCCTTCGGATGGGACGTTAAGCGATGGTCCCGAGCCTGTACGATGTCAGGTACTCGTTAAAGACCCCTACCCTAGATGAATAAAAATTTAGGGTAGGCAAAATTTAGGACTCCCACAGTAGAGTCGGGCTCATGTCCACCAGAGTGACGAAAGAGCGCTCTGGTAGTAGGCGATATGACCTCGTAGTTAAAGCCCGGGCATGAGTCATAAAACCAAACCAAACCAAACCTTAAGAGCAATATTTTGTACTCACGGAATACCTAAGGTATTAATATCAGATAATATGCCTTTCTCTTCGGTAGAATGTATGAAGTTTGCTTCTGCATGGGAGATAGAAGTAAAAACATCTAGCCCTAGATACCCGAAGTCAAACGGTTTGCCGAAAAGGCAGTAGGAATTGCTAAGAAACTTATGGCTAAAAGTTATGAGTCTGGCACGCCATTTGAACTGGCCTTGCTGGAACATCACAATACACCAGTGGCAGGGATGTCAGCTAGTCCAGCGGAAATACTGATGAGTAGAAAATTAAGGTCGTTATTACCGGTGTCAAAAATGAATCTTTATCCTACTTTCTTGCCAAAATCCTTCTCAGAAGAGAAACGGAGGAGGCAAAATATGTCAAAGTATCACTATGACAAGAGTGCGAAAGAAGGAGATGTATTTACGGAAGGAGACAATGTGGTGGTGTTTAATAAAACGTGGGAGCCGGCTAAAGTGATCGGAAAATATGAAACACCAAGATCCTTCTTAATTAAGACTGAAAATGGTGCAGTTTTCCGACGAAACAGTAGTCAGTTAAAACAATCTAAAGTTGTTAGTAAGGGCGGCGAAAATGACGTAACTGGACAAGATGGGCAGGAAGAAAGCAACCCCAGGGATATAAGAACTAGGAGTGGAAGAAGAGTGCAGCCACCGCAGAAGTTGGATTTGTGAAAGTCATAGTGTTTTAAGTGTTCTTTTGTTATTAGGGAACTCGTTTGTTTCAGGTGCATTATTAACTGAAGGGGAAGATGTGATGTATGTATGTTATGTAGATGGCATTGGAAAAAGGTTACAGGTGACAAGTAAAATATTAGAAAATATATTAACAGTTGAGTTGAAAATAATATTGGTTGTGTTTATTTCTATTTCTGTGAACTAACAAGAATCGGTCTTTCATTGATTCAAAACAATTCGATAACATAAGGCTCGATGCTTTATCAATATTATATATAGAGGCAGATATGCTAAAAACGTTGAACTTAAAAACTATTTTCGAGATCAGCTGTTCGGGCTTCAAACAAAAACATAACCAAAATTCATGCTCTTAAAAATATTCATTTTAAAGTAATTTTAAATACTTTTTAACAGTTTTTTCATGACTCAAAATGTAAAACTAAAGCCGTCCTTACGAACAAGAATGAAAACCACGATGGAGAAGGACAGAGGAAGCCCACAATCATTAAACTCAATTCCAGCTATCCTGAAACAATCTTGGGCGGACGAATGTGCATCCCTTTGTGGAGAGGAGACCGAAGGTGAGCCCTTTACAATAGTAGTACCCAAATCAGGAAGAGTGCCGAGCCTGGCCTCGATGGAGACCGACATCCACACACATGGCACAGCCACTATACGCAACACAACACCTACTACAGCCACAGCCGCTCTCCACAACAGATACAGACTAACCACCAACCCCATAACCACTCAAAACCGTTACGCACCCTTGGACACTCTCCCTGCCGACAATAACCAACTAAACTTAAATCCTGCACCCAAAATCAAAATACCTCCAATTTTCCTCTGCGACGCGGAAAACTACCAGCAGATAATTAAAGATATACAGGAAGTCGCTACTTCAACATTCACCACTCAACAATGCCGACAGAAAGTTAAAATCCAACTTACTAACATAGACGACTACAGAAAATTAACAAAATTCTATGACACGACAAACGTAAAATATTTCACTTTTTTAAACCCAGACGAAAAAAAGCTCTCCGTAGTTATTAGAGGCGTCCCCTACTCACTCACTGTCGAAGAAATCCTGACAGAACTCACACCTAACTTTCCCGTTCTCAAAGTGACTAGGCTGCTTACCAGAGAGAAAAATCCAACCCCACTTTGTGCAGTCGAATTAGATAACACCCCATCAGGAAAAAATATTTTTAAATTAACCAACCTCCACTATAGCATTGTTTCAGTAGAACCGAGGAGAAAGTCTCAAAGGATCCCCCAATGTCACAATTGTCAGCTCTATGGGCATACTAAAAATTTTTGCCACCTCGACCCTAAATGTTTGAAATGCGCAGGAGGACATAAGACAGTCAATTGCCCTGAGGCTGTATCGGCTGCTGCAAAATGTGCCAACTGCAGTGAGAACCATACCGCCAACTATAGCCAATGTCGCTATTTGGCAAAAATCCAAGACTCTAAACGTACAACGCAGTTTCACAATAAACCCGTGAAAAACTACCAGGGACAGCCCCCTGTCTCTTATGCCGAGGTTCTTACCAGCTCCAGAGGCGACCTTCCATCCCAGCCCCTACCTCGCCGAGCCCCGCCACCCAGCGCAGCCTCACAACAGGACCCCCTCTCTTCGCTCACCTCCATTCTATCTGAAATCATCCCTAAAATTATTGCACCTTTTATCTCACACATCAAGAACTTTATCACACAATTTTTCACAAAATTCCTCAACAATTCCTATGACCAACCCTAGATACACAAACATCCACGAATTCACCCTGCTAAATTGGAATGCAAATGGACTCAAACAGAAAAGAAATACACTCTTGGACTTCGTAACTCGACATAATATTGACATAGTATGCATCACTGAGACTCACCTAGCACCGACTGACAAATTCTCACTAACAGGCTATACAACGTACAGAACTGACCGACAAGCTCGAGTGGCATCTGGGGGAGTAGCTATATGCATAAAAAAAAGCACAAAACATAATGAAATATTGTCCCCCACTCTCACAAACCTTGAAGCCATCGGCATTGAAGTGTTTTTAAAAAATCACCCCAGCGTATTCATATTTTCTGCATATCAGCGTCCCAGTTGTAGACTAATACATACGGATTTACAAAATATTTTTACAGGACATCCCACAATTCTCCTTGGCGACTTAAACAGCAAACATCCTTTCTGGGGTTGCAGAGTGTCAAACAACAACGGACAGCGACTATTGGATTCCAGCAATAACTTAGGACTTCTTATATCTGCCCCCAACGAACCCACATTTTTTCCCACACAGACCAGGTACCTCCCGGACATTCTGGACATTGCAATTCTCCACAATGTAGCAACCCCTTTCTTGCAAAAGGCTGTCGCAGAACTCGACTCAGATCACAATCCCATTATTTGTAAATTCTTTTCTGAACCGACTGTAACAGAACCACTTCCCCGCCTGATAAAAGGTAAGGTAGACTGGGATCTCTTCAGAGAATATTTTGATTCAGCCACACATATCCCCCCGTACTACAAGACTCGTGAAGACATAAATATTGCCGTTAGTCACCTCACACACACTATACACACTGCAATTCAAAACTCCACTTCTGACAACACAACACATAACACTGCACGCCACCTGAACAACATTGCTCCTAATTACATTTTAAATTTAATCAACGAAAAAAATATTCTACGGAAACATTGGCAACGCACTAGGGACCCACGTACAAAGAACGAATGCAACCGGCTAGCTCGAAGGATTAAGTGGGAACTGGACTCTCACAGAATTTCAAATTACAGATCCTACATGAATGACTTGACTCCCGGTGACCCCAATCTTTGGAAACAAACAAAACGTATTCTCAAACAGAAAGAACAAATCCCATACCTTACAGACGGACAAACAACAGCAATCACGGACGATGATAAATCTACACTCATTGCCAATCACTTACAGAATAAATTTCAACTGACTGCCCCCAACGACATACCGACGAACAGCATAATCGAAGACGACCTTTCCCGACCATTCCAAACCGCAGACAAACCAATCAAATTCGCAAGCCCATCTGAAATTCGGACCATCATAAGACGACTACCTAACCGAAAAAGCCCTGGAGATGACTTAATCCCGAACATAGTTTTAAAAAATCTCCCCCGAAAAGGAATATCTTTCTTAACTAGCATATTTAATGCTTGCCTCAGATTAGGATACTTTCCCGACCAGTGGAAAAATGCAATAGTAACAGTCTTTCACAAACCCCGACGCCCTAAGCATAATCTTGCCAGCTATAGACCTATATGCCTTTTGACAACAATTTCTAAAGTATTTGAAAAAATAATTCACTCACGACTGACAGACTACTTATCAGAGACACACGTCATTCCAACACACCAATTCGGGTTCAAGCCACAACACTCCTCAGTACACCAACTACAAAGGGTGTCGGAACTTATCGTGACCGGGTTCGAGCAGAAGAAGTACACCGCTGCTACTTTCCTGGACGTTGCCGCAGCGTTTGACACGGTCTGGCACAAAGGACTACTGTACAAATTGCGTCGAACATGGTCTCCATCCTACCTCTTCAAAATTATTGAGTCCTTTCTCAACAATAGAACATTCCAAGTGCGAATAAATTCTACAGTGAGTTCGAGACGACAACTTAAATCCGGCGTTCCTCAGGGAGCTATTCTCAGCCCACTACTGTTTAATTTATATTGCAACGATCTGCCAGTGCCGCCGTCCTCAACACTTGCAACATACGCAGACGATACAATGATTGCTACCCAGGAGAGTAGCCTGAACGAAGCCATAGAGTCCCTCCAGACCTCACTAGATGTCTTGGCTGAATGGTTCAGAAAGTGGAACCTCTCCCTGAACCCTGAAAAAACGGAAGCCAAGATATTTTCCTTGCGTAGGTTTCAGCTGGAAGGATTGAGAACAGTAGCTCTTGGTGACATCTCTATCCCATGGAATCCTAAGGACCAGGGAGTAAAGTATCTAGGGGTAACCTTGGATACGAGGGCCACCTGGAAACTACACATTAACACCAAACTACAACAAGCACACAGTAGACTCAACCAACTCTACCCTCTCATTAACAGAAAAACACCACTTAAACACAAAGCCACGATACTCCTGTACAAATCACTCATTAGACCCATATTAACATACGCCTCCCCCGTTTGGATGACAGCTAGCAAAACACTTTTAACAAAAATACAGACATTTCAGAACAAAGTTGCGCGGGTGGCCCTCAATGCACCCTGGTTAGTTAGGAACTCTCAAATTCATGAAGAGCTGGGTCTGCCACCCATCAGGGAGCATCTCGAGCAACTGAAGGAACTCCACCACTCCAGACTCCAGTTCACCTCCGGGGCTGCTGTCTACGGCCTTGGGCAAATAACTGAAGGGAGAAGACTGAAGGCTCGCCTTTATCAAGACTTATAATTTTTTTTTTTTTTTTTTTAATTATTATTTTGTACAACGTTTCATTTAAATCTCTTTGTGTAAGGCACTTGGTGTGCCGGCCCAAATAAATAAATAAATTTGTTTGTAGGTTTAAAAACTATTTTCCGCGAATTCAATAAATAAAAAAATTTATGCTTTGGTTTTTATTGTAATACCTGCTCCACGTATCTCTTTCGTCTTTCGTACATATTCTAAGGTACGTAATGATCTATCTCGTTGTAATAAATACGTTAAAAAAATTTTAAAGACAGAAACTTGTTTACTAGGCGTGGATTGCTCAGGGCATCATGTAGTCTTAATCCGGCACTGTCCAGTAGCTATGCAACAAATACGGAAGTAAACAAACCCAACATAGTATATAATCCTAGTGGGGTGTTGTATAATATATCAATAATAATATTTTATAACTTGATAATATTTTTAGCTTATAATTTAAGAATAACCTTCCGCAATGGTTAGAAGATCCTACTGCCACCAATCCCAATCTCTTTATGAACTTGTCTTCATCACCTTGTCCCTTGTAGTAGGGCCTTCAAAAGACTGTAGATCCGCCACTGGTTACAGGACGGAGCCATGTTCCCTGGAGGCTCACCTACATCCTGTCACTATATTGTTCACCGCTATCACAATACTCTGTCTACGCCCACAGTCATTCTTTCAAGGACAAATTTACTTTCATTATTCTCATTAACACGTCTTTTAATTTAATCAAAAAATGATATATATATATATGGGGGGCTTATATTTTAGTAGCGTTTCTTTCGATGACATGAAGATGGCAGCATGAGTGTGACTGTCTGCCTGCCTTCGTCCTTATGATTATTCTTCTTCAGTCGTATGAATTATAAGGGAAGTTATTTAATTGGTCAGAATTTGACCTCCTGATTCCAAAAAAAAAAATGCCTATCTGTGTGTATGTTTCTGTGTGTGTCACGATAACTCACTATGAAATGAATATATCGACACGAAATTGTATATGTGCGTCCAGAACCCCATAAGGACGACACATATTGATTTTCAGACAAATCTGCTGAAGGAAAAGAGGGGATTAAGCGGGGCTCAACTCAAAAACTACAAACTGCTGATGTGATGAATATATCGACATGAAATTTCTTATTTAAATTCAAAATAAAATGAGGAGAACAACTAATAATTTTCCACGGAATCCACCAAAGAGATAAGAGGGATCAGAGGGGGGCTTAACTCAAAAACCCGTATAAGGCTTCTTACACACCAAAGCCGAGCCGAGCCGGGTCGGGCGAAGCGATGCGAAGCCGAGCCGAGCGGAATCTGCCTGGGTTCTCACCGAAGCCGATTCTCTCTCAGTAGGTTTTCTAGCCTTGTAGCGAGAACTGGGCTGAAACACCGAACTAGACTGAATGACGGAAGAAACCGCTTGGCAGAAAACGCTCGAATTGGCGGTAGGTAGTACTGCTCAAAACCGCTCGGCCTTGGTTTGAATACTCCCATGTAAACCCTGCGTATTTAGCGCTCAAGCGTTTTCCGCCCGGCTCGGCTCGGCTTTGGTGTGAAACCCCACTAACTGTCAATGTTATGAATGTATCCTCACAATATTTAATATGAGGATTCAGAAGCCCCTATATACGCCAATTATTGGCCTATTAGGTTTAGAGGGAGAGCAAAAACTTAATTGATTTATTGATTCACAGACGAATTTTTTTTTTTTTTTTTGGGGGGGGGGGTATTGAAAATTCTGGTAAAGTTGAAAGATGTTTGTACGAACGCTTGAATCCCTTTCAGAACAGTCTAATGGCGCAGTAAACGGACAAAAGAATAAGATAAGTAACTATAACAAAGAGAAAAAGAATCTTTAAACCTTGCCTCGGGAGCAGATATCCCTGATGTCCGTTCTGGGTGACTGCTTCAGTTAAATCTGTGTCCATGGTTTGATATATTTACCGACCGTCTACTGTGATTTTATGTTTTACTGAATAGCTGTGATTACTAAATATGTTACTGTTTGCCTGTTATGACAGTTACTAATATTTAATATAGATATTAAATGCTTCTATGAACCAGTGATTCCAAAAATGTTGATATTCTAAATGCGAAAATAAATAAATATATATATAGAAGAGTTGCACTCATAAAAGTTATTGAATTTTACGCCCAATTTAAATATTTATCTCTTCTTATAATTGCTGTAGACAGTGGCGGATTTAGCAGGTCAGCCATTAAGCACCCCCTCAGCAATTGCCCCATGGGCCCCTCCACCAAATGATACTTCAAACGTTTTAGACTATTTAAACTCAATCGCTGAGTATTTTTTACTCTGTATTTCAAGAAACGTTTTTTATTCAAATGTTTTCAAACTCAAAAATACCACAATTGAATTATTTGCTAAGCGAAAAAGAAGAAGAGGATTGAAAATTTCTTAAAGATTCTCATTGCTATTTTGTAGACAAGTTAACTTTGTTTTTTAAATCAATTAAATAAATGTATTTTACATATATTTTTTTCCTTATCATGTATAAAGACTGATAAAACAAATTCAAATTTTACGTCCTTTGGAATAAGCACGGGTCCCCGGAGAGCTATTGCTGACCGGGCCTTTTTCCTTAAATCCGCCTCTGGCTGTAGATAAGTTTTTTTTTCCATCTACTCGAAGTATGAGGGAAGTTGTGTAATCATCTAGAAATTAGAAGTTGAGTTTCCGCAGGAATTACATGTTTTCCGACATCTTGATTCCAAAAACAAAATGTCAGTGTCTGTCTGTGAACACGATAACTCCCGATAGAATGAATATATCAGCGCGAAATTTTATACGTAAATTCAAAACAACATTAAATATATTTTCAGCAGAATCAGCCGTAGGCCAGGGGGGAGGGAATAGAGGGGACCTAACTCAAAAACCTCAATAACTGCCGACGTAAAGAATGTATCGTTATGAATAGATATTTAAATTCAAAATCCCATAAGGATAATTTTCCGCGAAAGCGGCCGAAGAGAAAAGGGGGTTCAGGAGAGGAGGCTGAAAACAAAAACCCTAATAACTATCGATTAAATGAATCTATCGACAAGAAATCGAGTATGAGGATTCAGAAGCCCCTAATTAAGTCAACTATTTTTTTTTTAGCCCAAACGGTCGACTGCTTTAGGAGAGAGAGCGAAACGTTAATTGATTAATTCGTTCTGTGGAAGTACATAGCCGGTGATTCACCGAACACTTTTTTTTACTGTCGTTACTGTTTTTTTTAAAAAATTTTATACGATACCTTTTTAAGTAAGCATTTATGGACACAGCCAGAATTTTGAGGGGGGGGGGGGGGGGCAAAGTTTAGGCTATGAGGGTGGGGGGTATAGACTCCCAGGGGCACAGCCCGCAGTTTCCGTGGTTAGCGTAGTAGACTTTTTGTTATTAATTTGGGAGACTCGGACCCCTAGAAGCTCCCCCTGAGGTAACCACTGACTGTAATATTTAAGTTGACTTTACATGAGAAGCAAAAATGCAAAGCGCAGCAGCAGCAAATGCACGCTGTGGTTTCTGTGCTTTTAGAATTAAATGACTCACATCCAATAGCGTGCATTTACTGCTGCTGCGCTTTTCATTTTTACTGCGCATGTAAAATCAGCTTTAAGAGTATAAAGTATAACATAAATGACGATTTTGAGCGAGGAAATGAAATGATCGAATTCATATATATTTAAATAAATGTAATATGACTTGTTTTGTACATGTACATTTATGTAACAGCTGATTGCTGATTTAGGAATCAGACGCACGGGAAATTTGAAGATCCTATTGGTAACTTGCAAGCAATCCATTTTTAATAAAAACTATTTATTTAATTTTTATCTTTGTATTTTGCTCTGGGCAGGGGGGGGGGGGGGGGCACGTCCGAAATTCCTATAAATTCCCCAAGTATGTGTATTATGTTCTTATGAATATTTTATTTTTCTAGGGAAGGCGCTTTTTTGTGAAGCGCTCCAGATGCTAATATACCACACTTTTATGTAATTTCTGAAAAAAAAAAAAAGTCATCGCTTACGAGTAATTGAATATGAGGGGCAGAGAACGAAGGTACGTGCTTACAGTTCGATATTGTGGGCGCAAAGCTTGGAATAGATCAGCTGGACATGCAGTTGACATGGAAATAGCACAACTACGAAGAACGTGGTTCAAACTCCATACTAACAATATGGCCTATTTGTCAAACATATTTGAGGTGAGTTTTTTTTTTTTTTTTTTTTTTTTTTTTCTTTCTTAGAATAGTCGTGTCCTGACAATAAGGAACCAATCTTGTTTATTCTCTTTAGAACAAGAGGAGAAACACGTCATGTTATCGTCTTCTCGAGTCCGATACACAGCCCATTTATACCTAGTTGGAGAGGACGTTCACATCAGGGGTGACTGGCCCTTTCACTTCCCCAGCCAGCTACATGATGTACAGGGCAAGTCATGTAATTCGTGTGTATTTCATGTTTTCACGCAATTTCATGTTATCAGATCTCCTAATTTCAAAATAAAAAAAAAATAAAAAAAAAAAAGTTGTCCGGGAATGTACTTTTAATTAATCAATTAAGTTTTCGCTCTCCCGTCAAAGCCAATCGACCGTTTGGGCTAAAACTCAATATTCCCTTCTTCCCTTTGGCTGATTACGCTGAAAACCTGTAGTCGTCCTTCTAGGGCTTTGAATTCATGTCAATACATTCATTACAACGGCAGTTATTAGAGTTTTTGCACAAAGCCACCCCCTAATTTTCCTTTGGTCGATTTGGCTGAAATTCAATAGGTGTCGTCTTTAGAGGATTCTGGATAATTATATTTATTTTTCAATAAAAAGCAATTTTCTTTTAAGACAAATGAGTTTTAAAAAAAAACACGCCCATCAGCTGTTTTTTATGTGTATAGAGACGAGTCCGAGGCCAGGGTTCAATGGGGACGGTCTGAGTGAAGATGGAAAGTTGTATTTAGGCTTAAGATGTAATGAACTAAATAGAAGTGCATTGACGTTGAAATTGATCCGCAAAGAAGATACTGTTGTTTGTTTATATGTACAGGATATATGCCCAGAAATATATAACATACATTTAAAAAATGGCCAAAATACAAAACAAAAAAAGGTTAAATTAGTTTTAAGAATTTAGTTTTTAAGATTTATCTTTTGATTTTTGTTAGTTTCAATATTTAAAGTTTTTTTATAAATTTTATAATGTAGAAAAAAATAAAATAAACCCAAACTATTTGTTCTCGTAAATTCTATTCTATTAATTTTACCTGTTGGCCCAGTAAGATAATTTGAAAACCTTTGGATTAGATTTAATATTATTGAATAAAAAATAAAAAATGGCATCTCTTTAGAAATCCAAATGAAAAGTTTTATTGAATATAAAAAAAAAAAAATACGTGCACTTTATTATTATAATTTAATTATTTTAATTTTATTTATATTTATTAGTTTTATTTAACAACACAATTCTTTCTTTACCACAATTTATCCTATTGGTGGTTATCGTCTTCACAGATGCGGATAGATAGCACTTTGTTTTTTTAGTTTTTGGAATCAAGAGGTCGGAAAATATGAAATTCCGTTAAAAACCCCGAGTCGAATTTCTGACTACTATGATATATATATCATATAGATAGTTGATGGGAAGCAAGCAGGCTGCAAAGAAAAATTAATTTAAAAAATCCTGTTACTTTAATATATATTATACTGTTTTTAACATTAGAACTACATTTTGTATCTGTATTAATAATCTGAGTATGTCAAAAAGTCATGTCAGACAATAATGTTCTTTTTCTAATTTTTTTATTATTATTTAACTTCTATTAAGTTTTTTCAAAGTTGCAAGTCACGAATAGCGCTTAAGGACGAATCATGTTAATGTTGACCTTACAATCACCTCTGATGTACGTATATATCCGTGTTTCTTATAAATAGTCATTTGTAATTATGGTATTGTGTTTGGTACTTTTGAAAACTTCAAAGAACAGTCTTTATATCGTTCCTAGATTTTAAAATTGCTGCCTTGAAGTTGCCATAACAAATTTAAAAACCCAGCCACTCTGAATAGTACCTGATTTCCAGACCTGGAAAAGTACAAACTGCTCAGCAAAATTTAGAAACAACTTCGTTTTTTCATTAAAAATGTTTTCTAGCAGTCTTGTGCGCAAACTCTAGAATTATAGAATTCCTTACTTGTTGCTGCATAAAGTAATCAGAAAATAATATGTCTACCTTGCTGGGCAGTGCTAAGCAGAGTAAGATGGTGTCGGAAATCTTTATTTTACTTTATTATTTTGTATATATTTATTATTATCCTATTTATATTTATTTTTTCAAATTTGGGTTGTGTAAGGAGATTCTTAATTCATTTATGTATAATATATTATTACACGATCACTTCTCCAATTTCTTTTTAGTGTTCTCAAAAAATAGCAATAACAGACGTTTCGGGAAGCTTCTTTTTATAGAATATATTAATTGAATTAAATTCTATATTTATATAAAAAGAAGATTCTAAATAAAGAAGATATAAGGAATAGTCAACATAAAGAACAGATGAACTATAGTTACTGATGATGGGAGTGCTTCCCGAAACGTTTGTAATTGCTATTTTTTGAGAAGGTAAAAAACTGGAGAATTGATGCTGTAATAATACATTATATAATATATTTTGAGGTGGTATGCATGCTTGCTCACTGAGCTCAACATCGTAGGTTCAAAACCCGGCCGAGGCCCTTACTTTATTTTATTTGGGAGGTAAAAAAAAAAAACTTAAGCATTCCGTTCTTCGAATGGGACGTTAAGCGATGGTCCAGGGCCTATACGATGTCAGGTATTCATTAAACCCCCCTACCCTAGATGAAAAAACATTTAAGTTAGGCAAAATATAGGAATTAGTACTTATGCCAACCAGAGCAACGAAAGAGTGCTCTGGTAGTTGCCAATTATTTACTTTATTCCTACGTGCTGTTATCATTTTTAAAATTGTAATTAAATTTAAATGGTGTATACCGATCGTAGAGTTTGTAACTATAACAAGTAGGTACAAGGGCTTTTCTGTGGCAAATACTAGTGACATTTTTCATAATACAATTATTTTATGAACATGGAACTCATGTATAGGTTCTCAATACAATTTTTTAAATATTATATTTATATACGATACCCCCATATTTATTTACCCCCCCCCCCCCCCTCCCCTCCCCTCCCCGTGAATTTCATTAGTTCTGAGGCAATCCTGATGATAAATAAATAAATTTAGTGAACCCTTTCTAGTCAATAGAGAAAAACAATTTATTATTATTAGGACCTTCCTGCTCCCCCTCTCTTTGTTTACAAGAACCCTGACTAATGGCGCCATAACAATGAATATGGAAACAATAAAAAAATTAAAATAACGCTAATAAAAATAAATTAAAGTAAAAGTGAACAATAATATGCATAACGAGTAATGGGAGTGAATATGAGGAAGTGTGTAGAGTTGACAGGAAGTGTTTATCTGTATGTTTTATTATTTATTTTTAAGTGCAATGAATCTATGGAGTGGAACTAATGTGTATTGAGTTTTCACTTTTCAAATCAGTTAGTAAACTTGAAAGTGAAGCACAGAAAAGAATAAATGGTGTAACAATAGAGATCTCTTTGAATCAACCAGTCACATCTTCTTTAGATCAATTGATAGTAATCCACTTTCACTTTCTATATTTAAATAAATTGTTTTACCTCATCAGCTAAACGAAGTATAGGGGAAGTTATGTAATATGTCAGAAATTTGATGTCGAGTGTTCAACGGAGTTTCATGTTGTCCGACCTCTAGATACCAAAAATGAAAAAAAAACAATAGTCTGTGTGTGTGACTATGAACAAGATAACTACCGATAGAATAAATGTATCGACACGACATTTTATATGTGTATATAGAACCCTCTAAGGACTACACATACAGATTTTTAGCCAAATCGACCGAAGGGAAGAGAGGGTTTAGGGGAAGGGTTGATACAAAAACTCTAATAACTGCGGTTATAATGAATACGTCTCACGAAATATCATATGTAAATTCAAAGTTTTTAAAGACGACACTCATTAATTTTTAGCGGAATCATCAGAAGAGGAGGAGAGATCAGAAGATAGTGACCATACATGTGTTCTCAAAAGTCACTATCTATTGAGTTTTAGCCCAAATGGTCCATTGGCTTTGGAGGGAGAGAGAAAACGTAATTGATTAATTCGTGCTGGGGAAGTTCATAACTAGTGATTCATCGACGACTTTTTCAACAATAGTTTTTTATTTTCTTGTACTTGGAAGAATACTTGGAAGTATTCTGCAAAAATCCGATATCGAATTTTCAAAGATATTTAACGTTTCAAGGTCGTCTGAATATTTTTTTTTTAGCATTTTCGCGATGGTGTCTGTTTGTAGGCGTTTAAATATGGAAGTCGACTAAATAAATATGTTCTGTAAAAAGAAGATTTTAGGTTAGGTTAGGTTTTATGACTCATGCCAGGGCTTTAGCTACGAGGTCCTTTCGCCTACTACCAGAGCGCTCTTTCGTCACTCTGGTGGACATGAGCCCGAGTCTACTGTAAGAGTCCTAAATTTTGCCTACCCTAAATTTTTATTCACCTAGGACAGGGGTCTTTAACGAGTACCTGACATCGTACAGGCTCGAGACCATCGCTTAACGTCCCATCCGAAGGACGGCGTGCTTTAGTTTATTTTACCTCCCAGATAAAATAAACTAAGGGCCTCGGTCGGGTTACGAACCCACTTTCTTGAGCTCAGAAGACAAGCACGCATACCACTGAGCTACCGGCGCCCTCAAAAGAAGATTCTGATTGACAGAAGAATGAACAGTGAACATAAATAACAAATGTACCTATATTATAGGTAATGATGATGGTAGAACTTCCCGAAAAGTTTGTTAATGTTATTTTTTTGAGAAGGCAGAAAAGTTAATCAGATAAGTGATGTTGTAGTAATTTATTAAATTTGAATTAACAATCTCCCCATACAACCCAAAAAGTAACTTAAATTGATTGCCTATAGGCACATATAATATAGGTATGTAATATAATATAATATTATTATTATTTTGTAACTATGTGATTGGAACTTTGTTAGAGCTCGTAACTAAAAAAACGTTTCTAGCAATGAACTTGAAATCTGTGAAGGGTTTCTTGTACTCCTTCTTTATATTAATAATATTTATATTTATATTATAGGAATAGATAATTAAAATGCACAATTTCTTTGTCAAACTTCACTATATATTCTCAAATACTCAACTAGTTTCGCCGTGTTAAGGCATTATCAAGAGTCACTTACAAACTGACAGAATTGGTTGACAGGGTAGAGGGTACAGTTAAGGAGGGGGTTTTTAGGTAATGACGGGGAATCCCTTGTTTTTGTTACTCTATACATTCCAATAAACAGATATTTACAAGATAATAATAAATATAAAATAAAAAGAAGAAAGAAAATGATATATATATAAAATCTAATAAAGCGAATCTAACAGAAAAGTGTTGGTATTTATATAGGTATGACTCATGAATTATATAAATGTAACATATAATAAATATTAAAGTGAATAAAAACAAATACAAAGAATTTAAAGGCAAATTAAAACATCAAATGAAAATTATAGTATTCTCTGAATGTCAGTTGGCAAAACATTTCCACAATCATCAGACTCTTAGCTACTTGATATTTAAATTAAGAAGGGGGGAATGGTTCAGTTCTATTTGTTCATTTAGCATTATAATATCGTTATTTTTGTTCAGTTTATTTATTTCTACCGCTTCCAGTAAATTCAAAAGTGGACCTTTTTGGCAGATATGTATTATATTTGGTTTGTGTTGTGTGTCTATGGTATGTCCTGTTTCTGTGAGATGTTGGTGAAATGAGGAAGTGTTGGAGTTTGTATTTCTTGTGTGTTCCCTGTATCTAATCTTAAAGGATCTCCCTGTCTGTCCCGCGTATTTGGCATTACATTCTGGACATTCCAATTGATACACTCCACATTTATCCATTAAATCTATTTTTTCTTTTGAATTAAATAATATTCTACCCAGATTGGGGTTGGATTTGAAGGCTGGATTCAAGTTATGCTTACTTAATTTCTTTTTTATTATTTGGGATAATCTACCAGTGTAAGGGATAGAGTAATAATTACATTTTTCTGTTTGTGGTTTAGGGTAGATATTATGATAAGTTATCTGTTTTAATTTACTAGATATTAGAACTTACTATATTACTAGATTGTGGAAATGTTTTGCCAACTGACATTCAGAGAATACTATAATTTTCATTTGATGTTTTAATTTGCCTTTAAATTCTTTGTATTTGTTTTTATTCACTTTAATATTTATTATATGTTACATTTATATAATTCATGAGTCATACCTACAAAATACCAACACTTTTCTGTTAGATTCGCTTTATTAGATTTTATATATATATATATCATTTTCTTTCTTCTTTTTATTTTATATTTATTATTATCTTGTAAATATCTGTTTATTGGAATGTATAGAGTAACAAAAACAAGGGATTCCCCGTCATTACCTAAAAACCCCCTCCTTAACTGTACCCTCTACCCTGTCAACCAATTCTGTCAGTTTGTAAGTGACTCTTGATAATGCCTTAACACGGCGAAACTAGTTGAGTATTTGAGAATATATAGTGAAGTTTGACAAAGAAATTGTGCATTTTAATTATCTATTCCTAGAATGGAGCTTCACAAAGTAAATCTGGAAACCATAAATTATTTATATTATATTTTTATTTTCTTATTACGTTTTGTAAAATTCAATTTTCAATCCTAGGTATACAAATGGAGATATAAGAACCAGAACATCCTGACTTTTGGGAATGCGGAGTCAGATTGCTAGAGAAAGTCAAGGCGGGGATGAGGACGAAAGAAGTAACAGAAGAGCCCGGAGACAGTTAGCCGATGTGGACAAGGATTCAACAGATAGGAGATTATGGTGAATGATTTAGTAACCTGTTATTATTCAACTATTATTTTTTTCAACAGTAGCAATCTCCTAATTTATTTTAAAAAATCAATTCAATATCGCAGGCTCGGAAGCCCGAAGGACTTCTTTAGGTTTTTTTATATGGCAGGAAAAAAGTTCTTGAGCATACAGTACTTTGGAGAAATTTAGGACTCTTAAGAAGGCCCTACACTATCAATCCGCTTGATCAAAACAGCGCGTCAAGCGTGATTGATAATCTAGGAACCCGTTTGACGCTTGAGTCAAGCCTTGACGGTGATTGATGGAAAGTTTGAATGACTTAAGCGGCTGGGCGGAGCGCTTGATAGTCTAGAGCAATTTCGATCAAGCATTGTGTCAGTCCCTTGCTTGACACCAACGATAGAGGGTCGTCCGCTCGTTTGCGAAGGTTCGGACATCGTAGATAATAATGCCGGTCGAGAATTTATTAGCCTCTTCATTGATTTATATCGTGATTGTCCGGACTTGTGGAAAGTTAAAAGTAAACCTCAATTTATACCACTCCTTCGACCAACCTCGTTTCCTCTGGATCTTTTTCTCCGCTTGAGAATCCTGATTCGAAACCATGGTATTTACACAACACCGATTCATTACAGTCCAGGAGGAGCAGTTCACTACTCGAAAACTCCGCTACAAATGAGTGTTGAAAAGATTAATGGGTTGCTTGATGCGCCCCAAGGCTGCTTGAAGCGCGTGTCAATGAGCTGGACGCGCTGTTTTGATCAAGCGGATTGATAGTGTAGGGCCTGCTTTACTGTAGAGTCGGGCTCATACTTACCAGAGAGACGAAAGTGCGCTCTTGTAGTTGTCGAAAAGACCTCGTCGTTAAAGCCCAAGTTGTGCTATCAAAGTGTATACTAACTTTGTTGATATAACCTGTTATTCTCCGTTCCTGTTAGTCACTGCGCTGCTATCTGCAGTGTTGTTACCAAGGCCAACCGAACTGTTATTCTGCTACTTGCTATTGTTACTCTGCTTTGCGTAGTGAATACTAACTTTGTTTATATAACCTGTTATTCTCTGTTCCTGTTATTCATGGCGCTGCTATCTGCAGTGTTATTGTCAAGGCCAACCGAACTATTATTCTGCTACTTGCTATTGTTACTCTACTTTGCGTAGTGAATATTAAGTGAAGAACAACCTGCTTCCAAAGTCCATATGAATTAGTTTGTATTTTCTTGTTTCTTCCCTCTTTACATATATTATAGAAAAAATTGCTGAAAATGGACTATCTTTCTCTAGTTTGTATCTTTGTTTTTGTGACTTATACCAGGGCTTTAACTACGCCTCTTACCCTAGGACCTTTCGCTGTTCTTGTGGAAATGAGCCCGACTCCGCAGCGGGAGTCCTAAATCTTGCTTTCCAAGGTATAATTAGGGTAGCGGTCTTAAACGAACATCAGATTACGAACATCAGATTTCGAACAGACTTGGAACCATCGCTTAACCTCCCATTTGAAAGAAGCCATTTTAAATGTTTTTTTTCCTCCCAGGTCAATAGGTGTCGTCCTAATGAGATTCTGGAAACCGATATAAAATTTCGTGTCGATACATTTACTCTATCAGGAGTTATCATGTGGAGTTATCGTGTTCACAAGTAGGTACACACATAGCCTTTTGACGTGAAAGCGTCTATCCGCTGTTAAGCACAGCCGGTCAAACTTTCTTGTGTTACAAAATACCGTCAGATTTCAATCGATAATAACTACGAGACTAATAATGCGATAACAACGGTTGAGGTCACAATGGATAGAGCATGTCTGTACGTGTTTGTTGTGCAGTGTTTGTTTTGCCTGTGACGTTATCGGGCTAGTGTGGGCGCCGGCGGATGATTGTTGCGAATTAGCGTTGCGTAAAATTAGAAATTAGTGTAGCGTGATAACGCGTTTAGATAGGACGTTGATACGGGTGTCATTGTAAAGAGCTTGAGGAGCACTACTAGGACTCAAAGTGAAACAATAAAAATATTCGCCGAAATATATGTAAAAATCGGTATTAATTTGAAAATTGCAAAAAATTAAAGATGTCGTCTCCTATGAATCGTAAATATGCGCGGAATTATAGAAAACGCAAATCAGAGGAAAGCTCGCATCAAAAGGAATTTAAAAAACCTAAAAAGTATAGTACCGAGCAAATGTAAGAGCTACGGCAGCATCGAAATGAAAATGAAAAATAATTTTATCCCGACGTTTTCAAGGAAAATCTATGGCGTGGACCTTGACTACGCCTTAATGTTTTTTTTTTTTTTTCATTTTTGAAAACAAGGGGTTGAAAAAAATGAAATTTTGGTGATACCTCTTCATCGAATTTCTGGCCGATTACATATCCCCCAATACATTTTGCATATCTGGGTAAGTAAAAAGTTTTGGAACCGCTGGTTTAGGTGAAACAAGTTATTCTCATTTCCAAAAATCCCTCTCCAAAGAGACTGGACTCATTTTGTTGTGTACTTCCTGATTTCCTCAGAAATGTCCTGACATATTCATTGTCAGGTCTTCGACCTGGGACAAACTTAAAGGGTGTTGAAATAGTTGTGGATAGTAACCAGGAGATCTAGACAAAGGATGAGAAAGGTGTATAGGTAGGGGAGCTTGGTAACCTTGCAGCGAGGTCGGAGCACGTTGCAATCGGCCCTCACAGACACTTCCTGCACCCAGCACTGCACACCGTGTAGCCACTGCTGCACTCTGCATCCAGATCAGCCCCTATAATATTCACCTATTTGGCTGCCTCAACATTTAATAACATACGATAAATACATTTTATCTTTGTTATTTATTTGTGTATTAAATATAATCAATGGTAATACAATTGATAAATACCAGGAATTAGATATTTTTTCTTAAATTGCTTATCACTTTTTTAAAACCATTTCAAACTAATTAGATGGAGGTTGTAACATTAGGTAGGAGTCGATATTATTGAACTAAAGATATCGGTATTTGTACATCGTCTGCATATTTTAAAAGTATCGATATCATCTACCCATGTCTAGCCGGTACAATATACTTTTAGATTTGTAATGATTCCGAATAAGATTGGTTAGTTATTATTGACTCATGCCCGGGCTTTAACTACGAGGTCATATGGCCTACTATCAGAGCGCTCTTTCGTCACTCTGGTGTACATGAGCCCGACTCTACTGTGGGAGTCCGAAATTTTTCCTACCCTAAATTTTTATTCACCTAGGGCAGGGGATCTTTAACGAGTACCTGACATCGTACAGGTTCAGAACCATCGCTTAACGTCCCATCCGAAGGACGACGTGCTTAAGTTTATTTTACCTCCCAGATAAAATAAACTTAGGACTTCAGCCGGGTTTCGAACCCACGAGTTGTAGACACTTAAAATTACGGTGAAAACTCAACATAGAATTTCTGATCGATTATATAACATCCTCTAAACTTCGGACAGCTGCGGATCATCAAAGAATGACATTTTGAGTTTGGACTGAAATTTCATTTTTTCCGGCATTAGATTCAACAATTTTCATGGGTTGAAAGTTACGCAACTTTTCTTAAAATATATATGAAAATTTCGATGAACTTTTTTTTTTTTTTTTTATAGTTTTTTTTATAAATAAAATTCAAAGTAAAAGTTTTAAAATAACTTTCTTCAAAACTTATCCCCTTTATAAAAACAAATTTATATCGATAGTTACTTGGACTATCTATAGTACTATCGACTATCGCCCATCCCTACCTAATAATTGTCGAAACAGCGAATATATCAACGCGAAATGTAGTATGGGATTCAGAATTATCTGAATAAGATACCAGTTGATTAATTCGCGCTGCGAATATTGCCGGTGAATCTCCGGCCACTTTTTTATTATTTTTTTAATAATCTCGTCAATTATTTTCATCTTTTTTGGAAGGTTTTTCGTTTTGTTTTTTAAGTTGAAATTTTATCATTTTCCCTCCGACTTCCCTCAGATTCAATGCAGACTTTAAGCTCTGCAAATAGAAGCGATTATTTTAAAAAAAATTCAAAAATATAATTTTTTATTTTTACTATTTTTTAAAATTAAATTAACATAATATTCTGTTTGAATGGGTCATTTAACTCTTGTTTTAATGAAAACAAATTAAAATTGATAAGGAATAGTTTTTCTGGAGGAAGTACTTTGTAGAAATAAAGGTGAAATTGGATAGATTGAGACGGCAGATAGCAGATAGGAGACGGGTTAGATTGTTACGTGACTGGGAGAGCTGGTGCAGCTTATCTGTAATGCAGCTAGATAGTCTAGTTGCATTTGCACTGAGTATGCACTTAAAAAAAATATGACTGACTTTGTCAACCAGACCATTTGGCCATGGTAGGATTTGTCGGAGTGAAGAATAGCGAGGTTGTGTGAGCTCAATCGTGCGTGCCCCAAAACTTACGCATTGTTTTACTTTCCCAGCTATACGAAGTATAGGAGAAGTTATGTAATCGGTCCAAAATTTTCAACGAAATTTCATTTTTAGAAGTCCAAACTCAATGAGGACACTGGATTCAAATCAGTACCTAACTAAATACACAGATAATCCTATGGGAAAGTTCCATACGGCTCCCTCCAGTGATAAGAGATCCGTTTGCTTTAAGCCCCAGGATACTCCTTCATACTGAAGATGGAGGATCCTGCCTCCTGTTGTGCTATCCTTGCTCCCTCTTTCACTGGACGCATGTGGGCTGTCTCCTTGAAACTTTCTCACTTATCTCAGATAAAGTTGCCATTTCCTTTCCTATTATTTATATCACTTGCTCCCCAGCCCCCTCTTCGACCTTCGCTCTCCTCACTCACATTACATTCAAATGAGAATATATATAAAAGATTTTTTTACGAAGAAAATGGATATTTGATGAGTTCAAAAAATCATGTTCGAGATAAGGTCAGAATTCTGATTACTCCATCCTCAAAAAAAAAAGTAGCTTTCCCGTATGTGTGTATATTTCTCACCGATTTGACTGTTTTACTTCCCCAGCTCATTTCATATATTTTCCCATAAAAAAAAAACATCAATTCAGCATTATAGGTAGATGAATATCAACCAGATACCATGATAGTCAACCATAAATAAAGATGAGAATTGGTTCTTGTGGCAGCGATTCATATATTTTCTGAAAAAACCCCATTAATTCAGCAATATTGGTGTTCGGATGGGACGTTAAGCGGTGGTCCCGAGCCTGTGCGATGTCTAGTACTCGTTAAGGACCCTTTACCCTAAGTGAATAAACCTGGGTAGGCAAAATTTATAACACCCAGAGTAGAATAGAGCTCGTGACCACCAGAGCGATGAAAGGGCTCTCTGGTAGTAGGCGATATGACCTCGTAGTTAAATCCCGGGCTAACTAACTCCCATCAGCAGCATTAAGTTTTTTTTCCTTTCTTATACCTATCCGAGATTGAGTTTTCAACGGATTCTCACGTTTCAAGGTCTCCTGAATAGGTTTTGACCATTTTTGCGATGATGTCTGTCTGTGTGTGTTTATGTCTGTTTGTGTGTGTCTTTGTGATTGGAAAGTTGTGAGCTCTCTATCGCAAAAACAATTGAAATTTAACGAATGAAAGGGTCACATGTGGTATCTTAGATCTGATTAATAAAAATATAAAGCAGTCGATTTACGATACTCTGGAGCCCAAGTACAATCTCCAAGATACTGCTTATGTTTATGACCTAATCAAAAATCTTTTCAAGTAATATTTGTAGGGAACATTGAAATACATACATTTTATATGAAATAAGATTTTTTGCAAGTTGTCCGAAATTTGAGATACGTGCCGAAAATCGTCTTGAAATGTACGTTTAAAACACATATTTTTAGACGTTTCCTTGATTTACCCGAAAACAGTTAGTCCTATCGAAAAATTGATTCTTACCAAAAATGTTCCTTATAAAATTTCCAATTGCTAATACGTCCTAAGATATGACACAAATTAAGAAAAAAAATAAATATATGTGATCTCTGGGTCTCTCTCACCCTTCCTCTCAAGATTATTTCATACTGGCAATACTGGGTAAAAGAATGTCTAATCTCAGGTTTATGATGTACAAAGAGACAAAATGAAATGATTTTGAGAAGGGGAGGGGGAGAGTGATCTGTAACTGTGGATGGTATAAGAAAGTCCTGTAATGGCACATCATTTAAATAATATAAACAATAATCTGTATTCGTATACATTTGTCATAATTAAAATATAAACTAATGAACATACGCAAAACGTCAAGTTTAAACATTATTTAATAAATAATTAGGATGAGGGCAACTTCGAAAGTCGGCTAGCGTAAATTTATGAAACCTGTGAACTAAATTTTTTTTTTGTAACGTGTATACTATTTTTATTATTATTCCACTAGTCGCACTTACCATGTTTTCTGAATCTCAATCTTCTCTATGGATAAACATAATGACAATTTTACTTTTTTATAATAAAAATGACGGGAATCTAACCCGGAACTTTTGAAATTGTAATTCTGGTCTATCCTATTTGAATGGAAGTAACACTTCTTTAGTTTCTATTAAAGAATATGACTTTATAATTAATAGTTGTAATTGATGAAAGAAAGTTGTTATCTGGATGGTGTGCCTTTCTACTCATACATACAACATGGGGCTGCAACTAACTCACGAGAACAGTTTGTCATCAC
The DNA here is from genome assembly GCA_963662175.1 of Aradus depressus. Taxonomy (NCBI): domain Eukaryota; kingdom Metazoa; phylum Arthropoda; class Insecta; order Hemiptera; family Aradidae; genus Aradus; species Aradus depressus. Next base: position 13,434,132 of record OY759214.1, on the reverse strand, counting down.
CTGGGAAAGGAGTTTATTTATATTCATCTCTATGTGAAATATATAGAGGAATGAACGTAGCCAGGCGTTGAAATTGAAATAATATACCGTTGAAAACACCGCTTCGAATTTTTGATCGATCCTACGTTGAAATTTGAGGACACAGCAATTGGAATTTTACTAAAGAACATTTATGGTGGAAACTTATTTTTCTATAGTATATAATAACAGTTTTCTCGTAAATCAAGCAAACGTCTAAACAAATGGGTTTTAAAATGACATTTTAGGAGAGTTTTCGGCATTTATAACGCAAACCGGGCATCCGAAAAATTGTATTACGTATAAAAGGTACCTACTAGCTTTTAGTATTCTCTACAACTCGGAAAACATGAAATGCCTGATGAAATACCTATGTAACATCGAATTTCTGATCGATTATATAATTTCCCGGAGGGCGCCGGTAGCTCAGTGGTATGTGTGCTTGCCTTCTGAGCTCAAGATCGTGGGTTCGAAACCTTGTTTGGGAGGTAAAATAAACTTAAGCACGCCGTCCTTCGGATGGGTCGTTAAGCGATGGTCCCGAGCCTGTACGATCTCAGGTACTCGTTAAAGTACTACGTACCTGCCCTAGGTAAATAAAAACTTTAGGGTAGGCAAAATTAAGGACTCCCACAGTAGAGTTGGTCTTATGTCCACCAGAGTGACGAAAGAGCGCTCTGATAGTAGGCGATATGACATCGTAGTTAAAGCCCGGGCATGAGTCATAGACCTAAACCTAACCTATAACTTCCCATGGAATTCGAATAGCTGATTTTAAAAATGTTTTAGAGGAAAATGTCTCTGGATAAAAAAACTTTTATACTATGTATCTTAAAAATTATATTTTTTTTTTTGCGTATAAGAGGTACCCAAAATCATATAGAGGAGCCCCGTATTTTAGTTGTCTCTTACTGCCAGACTTTTCTCTGGGGTTTTAACCTATATTATAGTCGCCTATGTGATCTGAGTGCCGAATATCTGTTGTCTCTTACCGCCAGACTTCTCTGTGATGTCTTAACCTATATTATAGTCGCTTATATGATCTGAGGCCCGAATATCTGTTGTCTCTTACCGCCAGACTTCTCTGTGATGTCTTAACCTATATTATAGTCGCTTATATGATCTGAGGCCCGAATATCTGTTGTCTCTTACCGCCAGACTTCTCTGTGATGTCTTAACCTATATTATAGTCACTTATATGATCTGAGGCCCGAATATCTGTTGTCTCTTACCGCCAGACTTCTCTGTGATGTCAACCTATATTATAGTCGCTTATATGATCTGAGGCCCGAATATCTGTTGTCTCTTATCGCCAGACTTCTCTGTGGTGTCTTAACCTATATTATAGTCGCTTATATGATCTGAGGCCCGAATATCTGTTGTCTCTTACCGCCAGACTTCTCTGTGATGTCTTAACCTATATTATAGTCGCTTATATGATCTGAGGCCCGAATATCTGTTGTCTCTTATCGCCAGACTTCTCTGTGGTGTCTTAACCTATATTATAGTCGCTTATGTGATTTGCATAGTAGAACTTTACACTCTGCTAATAAGTAATGTATTTTTTTTTTCCGCAGGGCGATGAGAATACTCACAACGAAGGGATGCACGTGCATTCCCAACAGTGTGGTTTGCCTCGGCATGGCTTTCCACTAAAACCACCCCCCTGCGCTCTTGGGTGCTTTCAGCCCTGGTGTGGGACCATAACACCCTCTTCGTCCCTGCGGAGGAGCCATAGCTGTTGTTTCTGGAGTGCGTTGAATCTCGGAAAGTTCATGCCGGGTTAGGACCGCCAGGTGTTATTGTCACCGGGGGTCCGCCATGGCTCGAGGTTAGGAGGCGTTTTTTCGCCTCCTCCACTCCGCTACAAATTGGGTGAATGCCGGGTAACTTGACTCGGCCACCTGTTGCTGCAGTGTCAGTCCCCTGGTCAAGCGTATCAAAGCCTCCCTAAGGCCCGTCGTATAGTGGACATTCGATAACTACGTGTTCCGCAGTCTCGACGCCACCGCACGCGCAGTTTGAGTAATGTAATCCATACGGAACCCAACCCTCCGGCGCCTACGTATCTCTAGTGTGATGATAGGTAGAATGACTATGGGGCATTGTCCTGAAGGTACGTCAGACCTCTCGGCTGGCTAGGATGGGAGCTGGAGACAGTTTACCCTGACTAATTCTCTCTTCTAGAATAATAACAACAAGCTCTGGTAGAGGGGGGTAAAGCCGTCTTTACTGAGATGAAACCAAGTCCCATCCTCGGCCATCCACCTTTTTTTAATTACTTTTAATCTCCTCCAGTAATAGCCATCAGCGAAAATTGTTCTTCTCTCTTTGTTGACTCTCCCCCTCTTTCCATATTTGTCCGTATGTTTCTCTTCCTTCATTCATAACTGTTCATTCATACCTATAGTCTTTCACACCGGAAAAAATTACATTAAAAATTGAGTTGTTTTTTACTTACTCAGCTATACGAAGTGTAGAGGAATTTATACAATCGGTCAAAAATTCGATGCCGAGTTTTCAACAGAATTTCATGTTTCTTGATTCCAAATATGAAAAAAAAATGTCTGTCTGTCTTTGATCACGATAACTCCCGATAGATTGAATGTATCGACACAAAATTTTATATGAGAATCCAGATCCCTCTGACGACGACACCTATTGTTTTTCAGCCAAAACGACCGAGGAAAAGGGAGGATTAACATAAAAACTCTAATAACTGCCAATAGAATGAATTTATCGACACGAAATTATATATAGCCCTAATACCTGCCTATCTAGTGATTGTATGAAGAGTAGGAGCCCCTATGTAAATTAATTATTGAATATTAGCTCAAACGGTCGACTCGTTTTGGAGGGGGAACGAAAAATTAATTAATTGATTCGTTTTGGGGAAGTACATTGCCGGAAATTCACAGCTAATTTTTTTTACTTCCTAAATCTCATAGTTTGGCCATTAATTTTTGAAATAGGACCAATGTTATATCGCCTCGAAGAATGGTTTTTTTTTTGTCTTTATAATGTTGGTCGCAACTTTTACCATGACGCAACAACCAGCTACCAAGAGGACTTCATTGAATGTCGATGACTTGATTGGCGTTAGAGAGGAAGGCCACCCAGCGGTAGCTCCTCAGGGCGAAATTTAAAACAATGAATATTATGGTTATTATCAATGAATAGCGATATTATGATTTTGTTTCAAGCAGTGGGGGGTTGTAATTTCGGATTATATTAAGTCACGGTTCCACCTCCTCTTCAATCTCCTGGGAGGATTGTGTGGCAAGTGTGGTGAAGAAAGTGAGTGGATGTATGGATTTGGGTGTGAGTGCAATTTGCTGTGGAAACGTCTGTAAAGGTCCTGAATTGTGTCGTGTACTGTGTTTATCATGAGGTCATTGTGAAGTGTTCTGTTACCTACGTATGGTGGGCATTGTGTAATGAGTCTGAGTGTCTTTGACTGGAAAACCTGGATACGTTTCAGGTTAGATATTTTAGCCGAACCGTAGATTTGTGAGCCATACATCCAGAGTGGCTTTAGTAGAAAGGTGTAGCAGTTACGCTTTTGTGTTAAGGGTAATTTTGAATGTCTGTGCAGAAGAGAATAAAGCATTTTAAATCGTTTGTTTAGTGTATTACCTATGAGGCTTGTATGTGGGTTCCATGTCAGTCGTCTGTCCAGAGTAAGTCACAAATATCTTACTGTGTTAGTCTGAGGGAGGGGCTTGTTGTAGATAAAAACGGCGGGACATGTATCTCGTCTTAATGTAAATGTTATATGTTGTGATTTGTTCGTGTTGAGTTTAATTTTCCAAATGTTGCACCAGTTTTCAATTTGAGTAACATGGTGTTGTAATGTGAACGAGGCATGTATGGAAGATTCAGCAGCAGCTAAGATGGCAGTGTCATCGGCGTATGTAGCTGTCAAGGTATGTAGCTGTCAAGTGACGTGGGCATGTCTGAGGTGTAAAGTGTATATAACAAAGGAGATAAAATAGACCCTTGAGGCACGCCTGCCAAGATGGGCTGCAACGAAGAGACAGCAGAGCCCTGTCAGACGACAAAGTATCTGTGTGCTAAATATGATTGTAGGATGAGGTAGTATGTGTGTGGAAGTAAAGGCCTCAATTTGTAAAGAAGTCCCGGGTGCCATACTCGGTCAAAAGCCTGACTTACATCAAGAAAGGCCCCTGCTGCATACAACTTTCTCTCTAAGGCAGAAGCTATGAAATCTACAACCCTGTGTAACTGATATGTTGTTGAATGTTGTGAACGAAAGGAGAACTGATGATCTGGGAGTACTTGCTGGGATGTTATGATAGTTATGAGTCTTTTATAGAGTAATTTTTCAAAAAGTTTTGAGCAAAGAGGAAGAAGACTGATAGGGCGATATGACGAAGGGCAGTGTGATGGTTTGTTTGGTTTTAAGATCATGATAATATGTGAGTGTTTCCATTGTATGGGGAAAAATGTTGTGCGAAGTATGCAGTTATACAGGGTTGTGAGAAAAACCATAGCCTTTCGGGGCAATTCTTTGAGAATTTCAGCCGTAATGAGGTCGTATCCCGGGGACTTCTTTCTGGGCAGTTGTTGAATTTCGTAGGTCACTTCGGCCGGGGTGAATGATTTAGGAGGGAGTGAAAGTGGGAGTGGAATGTGTAATGCATTTAACACAGTGTCGTCATGTGGAGTGTGGGGTGAGTCTTGATGTAGAGTGAAAGTATGTGCGAGATATCTACCGAAGAGCTCTGCCTTTTCATCATCCGTTATTACCCATGCGTCATCATCATTACGAAGCGGTGATGACACTACTGGTTGACGCAGAACTCGACGAGTTTTTCGCCAGAGACTGCCATTTTCAGCATCTAGGTTAGAGAAGTAGTCATCTTGTTTGTCCTGTCTGAATAATTTAATTTCTGTCTTAAGTTTATTATTTAGCTGGTTGTAGGTTCATTTGTCAAATTGAAGTCTAGAGGTTTGCCATCTCTGTCGTGCTCTCCGTTTCTCCCTGATCAGTCTCCGGATGTACTCCGGGTACGATGGTTGATCTTGTTTACGGCCAATTATTTTTGGAGTTGTAGAGGTCCATGTAGCTTCTTGGACGCTTCGTATGAAGTGTTCCACAGAATTTTCAAGCTCCTCCTGCGTTTTTAAAGCATAAGGAATGGAGAGCTTAGAGCTTAATGTTGACTGGAATAATTGCCAGTCTGTGATTACTGGGGTTAGCGTTGGTTTCTTCTATTTCTCACACGGTTCTGCCCAGAGGTTTAGAATCACGGACGAGTGATCAGAAGAGAGGTCGGGTGGGCAACTGACAGTATAAGGCAAACCTCGTAGTCCCTTATGGATGAAAAAGTCCAATAAGTCAGGTAATTTCCGTCTTGAAGTTGGCCAGTAAGTCGGTGAGTTAGGCGAAATTATTTGTAAATGGTCCCTATTAAGTGTGGTGTTAAGACTCCTTCCCCTCGGAGTACAGAGTCGCGAGCCCCATTGCTGGTGTTTCGCGTTGTAGTCACCTCCAGCAAGGAAGCAAGGACCCCATTTCCGAAAAAATGCTGAAAATGTACCAGGTGCTATGGCGAACCTCGGAGGACAGTAAACGGCCACAAGAGCTATTTTTTTTGTGTTTTGTGTGTAGTGATACAGCTGCTGCCTGTATATGAGGTGTTGTTTCATTGGGAAGTGGGTAGTGTTTGAGTGAAGACTTGATGAGAACAGCGGCCCCGCCGTGACTGGTGTCGTCAGGATGGTCAGCTCTGTGTATTGTATAGTCACGTATGTAAAGTCTGGATTTAGATGTCAAGTGAGTCTCAGAGATCAGTGCTACGTCTATCCGTCTGTCATGTAAAAATATGTCCAGTTCGTTTCTGTGTTGTAGAAGTCCATTAGCGTTCCACAGAAGAACGGACAAAGAACCAGCGATGAGTAAGTTAGTTGACATTTTGTGTGAAAAGTTGTGTCATTTGTGAAAGATGTGTGAGGAGAGTGACGAGGGGTTGGATAATGTTTTGAAGGCTTGAAATGAAATTTGAAAAGTTGGGAGGGATACCTTGACTCGGAGGAGACCACTGGGGCCCTTCCACCCCCACGCCAGTCGGAGGGCTGTATGCTGGGTATTGGTTGGACGTCCCAGGTGAGCCTCTCTGAAGACCTGCTGCCTCTGCGTAGTTGGAGAAGTTCCTTCTTGGCTGCGGTATGGTTGAGAGTGTAGCAGCGGGAGGTCCGTTTACTTCCTGAGCTGGGTGTGCGGATCTTGCTGCCGTTGGAGCGTAATGCATCTGTGCACCATGCATTTGCGCCTTGTCTCCTCTGCTTTCGGTAGTCCTTCCCTTTTGAATGCGCAATTGTTGATACGTGGCGCACCCTCTGTAGTTCGCAGGATGTGAACCATTGCAGTTTGCACATGTAGCGGGGCTAGTACTAGGCTTCTGGCATGTTCCAGAAACATGTTCCTGGCCACAGCGCACGCATTTGTGCATTAATCTGCAATATGAATGCGTGTGCCCGTAACCTTGACAACGTTTACACTGGACGATAGAGTGCCTTCTGTAGGGTTCTTCAATGGTTACTTTTGAGTAAAGTAAACTCCGGATATCGAAGATTTTTTCGTTGTAGTGTTTTGGGTCCACGTCAACAAAAAAGATAGGCCGAGGTACTTTAACAGGCCCTGAATGTGTAGCACTGGGTTTCTGAACCCATGTTTTTTTGAATACGTTCATTACAGCTCGAGCCGGATATCCCTTCTCCTGAAGAGCTTTTTTCAGATCTGCATGATCTGTGGATGGATGGAGGCCGCGGATCACTACCCTCGGTACTCTGTCAGACTTGAGTTGGTACGTGTGGAACATGACCTTCTCTTTGTCTAATAAATGTACAAATGATCTGTAATGGGCCGGTGTGGTAGGGTAGAGTGTGATTCCATTAGCTGTAGATTTTAAAATAAATGAATTTTGATCACAAGTATTTTCTAATAAAAATAAAAAGTTTTTATAACTACTAATGTTTTCTTTGATGAAAATGGGAGGTGGTTTTTCATTTACTATTTGTTGACTATTTGATGATGACTCCATTGCTTCATCTTGCGACAATGGTGTATAGTGGTTATTAAGGGGTACCTGCTGAATGTTGCTGTTCAGCCGCGCAGCCTTTCTGGGGTCTCTGGTGTCTGCAGCTGGTCTCTTCCGGTCCCTGACAAACACTTCCTGCCAAACAGAAGGGGAGGGAGTAGCCTCAGGAGTCGTGGTTTCTGCTTTTTTACCTTCGTCACCCATGACTGATTGTAAGTTAAAACTTACTCATCAGAAAAGTAAAAAAGAAAAAAAGGAAAACACACGAAACAATAACATCAAATTAAAACATAAAACGAACAGAAGAAAGTAAAGATAAAATAAAGTAAAAGGAATAAACTGAGTTAAATTGAAATATTTTAAGTAAGGTTATTTTTTCAAGTTTCTAATGAACACATAAAGTTTCAAGTTTCGAATGAACACATAACATAAAATTCAAACAGAAATTAACCACAGTTCTCTTTAAAAAAAAAAAAAAAAGAATCGAAAATATTTTAAACAATAAGTTTAAATAGCCTTCAAAGAAAACGAATATTGAGGAGCACAAAAACGTGTTGTTCACCATACGGTAGTTGGCCACGTCATCCGTCACGATAACTAACTTCTAAATGCAATTAAATCTCCATCACTATGTTTAGAATTAGGACAAACAGCACTTTAACAGTAATTAATTTATTTTTTTTAAAGGAAAAATAAAAAAATATAATTTGTAATAAAAATAAATATACTATTTGGACAGTTTGTAATTTTAATATTACTATTGCAAACAAACTTTTTACAAAATGGTCAAGAAGCTATAAGAATGTAAAATAAATTTATGTAGCTATATATTTCAAAGTAATGTTTGGGTGCACCTGTAGCTCAGAAGTAGCGTCCATGCTTAGTGTGCTCAAGATCGCAGGTTCAACTCAAATGAATCCATGGAATTTATTTACCAATTTTTGGTCCAGTTTATGGAGCTGGAATAAAAGACTGGACACCAACTAATATTAACATTAGTATTGAGTGAGTTTGTGATGAACTGATAGGAATTGTGAATGAGTTGTGAGGGCTGAATGGAGGTCAGTTCCTCCGACCTTCTACCTAGATTAGTGTGGAAGGAGGACACGTGGTACCCCACGTGTCATGGGACCACTGCCAGTATACACAAGTCACAGGAGTCTCTTCTGACAAGACCTGCGTACTAGACTAAATTAGCGTAGTTTTACAGTCCTCTCTAGTGGGCCCTCTAAATAGAATCCTTAAATCTTCCTGAAACCAGGGGAATCCCAGAGACGATACTCCTTTGTAGCTTTAATGTGCAAATTTAAATAGGAGATTTCTTGAACAAGGTAGGTAAATAGCTGGACAGTTTAGAGTTATACTGGCGCCATTTTCACCATGATGTTAACTCAATTTTTATTTTGACAACTAGTGTCATTTTTGCTATGAGTCCTAGTGTCCGACGTGTATGAGTTAGTTATACCCGGTCATATTCCATACCACCATCGATCTGGTGGACATGAGCCTAACTCTACTGTGGGTGTCCTAAATTTTGCCTATCCTGGTTTAGTTAAGTCTTTAACGAGATTCGGACCTCCGAAGGACGATCTACTGCCCTAGCATACTCCGCCAACACGAATATTCACTGTTGGACTAGCCCGGGAGGGTAGAAACCCTTCCGTGTCCCTCCATACTAAATAACGACACCCCCTCAAGGAGGTAATAAAATAGTGAACTTGGATGTTAAACAGAACTTAAGTATTTCAGTAACCAAGAGTCGGTCCAACTATATATTTTATTCACACCACAACTAGTTTCGGCAATCAATACTTGTATACTAATTTTATTTCTCTTGGTATATTCTCTATTATTTCCTTTTGAAAATTATTATTTTCTATTTATATCTCATTCTTAGTTAGTTATTATGACTCATGTCCGGTCTTTAACTACGAAGTCATATCGCATTCTACTAGAGCGCTCTTTCATCACTCTGGTGGACATGAGCCCGACTGTACCATGGGAGTCCTAAGTTTTGCCTACCCTACATTATCATTCACCTAGGGTAGGGATATCTAACGAGTACCTGACATCGTACCAGGCTCGGGACTATCGCCTATCGTCCCATCCGAAGGACGGCGTGCTTAAGTTTATTTTACCTCCCAGATAAAATAAACTAAGGGTCTCCGGGCCGGGTTACGAACCCGCTATCTTTAGCTCAGTAAGCAAGCATGCATACCACTGAGCTACCAGCGCCCTTCCCCCCCCCCCCCCCCCCCCCCCCCTCTTTTTCTCATTCTTATTATTACTTTTATGTAAATTTATTTTTCTATTATTTTATTTATGTTTGTTATTGTTACAATGTCTTCTATCTCTTTTCTATATTTCGTACATACGGACCTGTGTCAGACTCACTGTTTATGTATCTAATTTATAAGTTATCTTAATGTATACATTCTTATGATGTAACCTATAACCATGTTATGGTTTAACGGAAATAAATAATATTATTACTATTATTATTATAATTATTAATGTTCACCATCATGTGGTGATTCTGAATATACATAATCCGTAAAAATTAAATATCGTTAGAATTCTCAATCTGTCTCAACGTTTTTTCACAGAAAGTAGGTAAAAATAAAAAAAAATTATAACATGTAAAGTATTATTATTGCAAAATACTCTGCGTATGTATAAAAATTGTTAAAATGTATAATAATTATTATTTTTTTTTTCTTAGTTTTTATTTAACGTCGCATCGACTGCAGGGCCATTAGCGACGACTATTGCTTCTATATGTCTTCGTAGAATTTTGTGTCTTGAAGGAACTGGATGAGTCCGTTGTATTCGTCGGTGGGTGTTTGAAGTAGTTTTTTCATGTCAGTCGGTAGTTTGTATTTGTTTCTTAATGCGGTGTAGTTTGTGAAGTTAGTCAGTATATGTTGTACTGTGAGCTCTGTGTAGTCTTGGTTGCAGGAGCATGTCTGGTGTTCAAGTCCAAGAAGTAAGTAGGAATGTGTCAGTTTCGTATGTCCAAGTCTTAGTCTTGTGATGACTACCGTGTCTCGTCTGTTCATGGTGCTTGGAGGTTTCCATGGCTTGTTTTCGTCTTTTATTTTTCTGAGTTTGTTGTCTGCCGTCTGAGTCCATTGATTGTTCCAGTGTTGTTCAATTTTTTTTTTGAAGTAGGTTGAAAGGTCTTGTGCTGTGTTAACTGTTTGTTGCGGCAGTAAGGAGGAGAATGCAGCGTCTTTTGCAGCAATGTCTGCTTTTTCGTTCCCAGAAATGCCAACATGGGACGGGATCCAAAATAGTTTTAATTTTTTTTTGTTTTTTAATTAATTTTGAATGCCATGAGTGAATTTCTTGAATGCTTTTGTCAACCGACCATAGATTTTGAATCGCCAGAATCGAGCTAAGAGAATCTGTGAAAATAAGAAATTTGGAATTTTGTGATTGGGATGTGAATATAAAAGCGTCAATATAATTATTATTGTTTTTAATTTTAACAATTTATATATAGTGTTTATTGTAATAATAATTGCTAGACTGTAACAAACAAAAAATAAATATTAGAATTACGAAGCTATTGAAACATATATAATTTAAAAATAGTGAATAAAGAGTTACTCTCTGTCGTGTGGATTATTTATTTATTTATTATCACAATTTGACGAATGATGAAGTCTGACAATATCTTATTTGAGAAGTTGTTGTATTCACATAATACATAATTTCATGTTAATTTTGTCAAGATTTCTGCACAAATAGATCTTTTGAAGTTTTTATTATATTCAGGGAATTGGTAATCTTCAATTTTTTTTTGAGAAATCATAAAATTTTTTACATATTATACAAGTTCTCTTATACTAGGCCTACGCCTACCATCTATCTGCGGAAGTAACAGAGGAGGAAATAAATATAACTAGCTTACAGTGTGACGACGTGTGGATACGCTATAATAAGAAAATAATAAGTACTTTATTGTATGGGTAATAAAATGGTGAAAGTAGTCATAAATAATTGAAAAGATGAAGCTGTAAACTTTTTCTTGTTGACTTTTTTAAAGATCATTAGTCAACTTATATAACACCTTTTTATAGAGTACTGAGGAATGTAAGGTCAATGTAATCATTGTTTTATTGTAATAAATAGTATTATTAGATTTTTACTTTCCTTTACTCTTGTGCCAAAATTTCAAAATTTTTAATAGAATTTCACTTTTCTATGGACTGTTTACTCATAAAACTGTGAAAACTAAAAAAAAAAGTTGTACTTTTAAGAAGGTTTCGGTTCCAAATCGGGCGTCTTTTGAAAACAATTATCGAATATAAAATATGCCTTCGAGTTTTCTTTACTACATCGTAAAATCACAAACGCTCCATTCTACGTCTCTAATGCTATCCTTCACAATGACCTACAGATTCCTTTTGTAAGGGATGTAATTAAATCCCTCTACAGAAAATTCCATTCTACCCTTTCCTTTCACCCTAATCCTTTAGTCCGCAGACTTGCCACAAGAACCCTTCCTAATGTTCATGTTCGGAGACTGAGGTGACAATGGCCTCGAGACCTACTAGTGGATTGAAGAGTAATCATCTGCAAACGTTTTATATTTCTTTTTCATCTATTTTTTTTTTTTTTTAATATTTCTCTTTCTCATCCGTAATTACAAGATAATGGAGTATCATTATTGAATGATTTCACTTTCAACATCCAAGACATTTATTTATTATGTATCACATTTGCTTGTATATATAATTACAATATATTATTATATATAATCACAAATATTATATATTGTATATTTAATTTAAAATTATTAATATAATTTCACGTTTCAACATCCTCTTAGGTACATGATTTGACCATATTCACGATGAGTTGTTTATATCTAACTGGATTTTTGTAAGAAGTCTGACTCAGAATTTGAAATTTGAGATAAGGAAAGTCATATGTTCTAACTTAGATCTGTTTAGATTTTGCCCGGATGAACATTGAGACCAGTTTACTTCCAGGCCTAACTAAGTACTTTTTGTGGTATTACTATTATGTTATTGATTTAGACTTTATTCTTTTAAATACATTTTTTTTTTTTAATTCTGTATTTACAACTATACATATATATACAATATATAACAAGCAAATGTGATACATAATAAATAAATGTCTTCAAAAAAAATAGATGAAAAAGAAACATAAAACATTTGTAGATGATTAGTCTTCAATCCACTAGTAGGTCTCGAGGCCATTGCCGCCTCAGTTTGAACATTAGGAAGGATTCTTGTGGCAAGTCTGCGGACTAAAGGATTAGGGTAAAAGGAAAGGGTAGAATGGAATTTTCTGTAGCGGGATTTAATTACATCCCTTACAAAGGGAATCTGCAGGTCATTGTGAAGGATAGCATTAGAGACGTAGAATGGAGCGTTTGTGATTTTACGATGTAGTAAAGAAAACTCAAAGGCACATTTTATATTCGATAATTTTTTTCAAAAGACGCCCGGTTTGCAAGTTACATTCATAAAATTACAATTTTTTTTTTTAGGTTTCATCTCATGACATTTTCAATTTCAGTACGTCCTCAGATTTGAAATAGGACTGATACGATCAAAACTATAGGAAATAGTTCAAAAGAATGTTTCTCCCATTGCCCAGCAATACTAGTTAATTCTCTGGTCACAGGGAATACATTGGTAAGTCTAAATTCGTAACTTTTCAGGGCAGCACTTCTTTACTTTTGAATTAATCGTGTAAATCCAGTTTTTGGAATAAATAAATGATGTTTGCATCATTACTAATCATATACCCTCTAAATCTATACGAGTGAATGAAAATGAATATTGTTAATCCTTTTTTCGATTTTCCCCTAGTTACGAGTACCTAATCATTCCCCATCACTTACCGAATTATTTACCATACTTTTTGACATACTCGTGAATGTGCCTCTCTAAAGTTGATTTGACCGAAAATTTGACCCTCTTCACTTGGAAAAGGTCTGCCGTGGTGAATAAATGGTTAAATGCAGTTATCTCATGGATGATTCCTTCAAAGAAGTAAATTAAGTTGATTTAACCGAGAACATAAACAATTTTACGAGATACCAAGAATCCCACCTCTTTATAATTCCGAAAATATTAGAATCCTGAGCTCCCAACTTTTTCACAGTGCGCAGATGGCTTGGATGATCACAATACACTTAACTCATTTTGGCCATTTTACGACTTAACAACATATTCCCTGTGACCATAGAGGTATTGTGATTAATGCCCGGGCTTTAAATATGAGGTCATATCGCCAACTACTAGAGCGCTCCTTCGTCTCTTCTGAGCCTGACTTTACAGCTGAAGCCCTAAATTTTGCCTACCCAGGTTTAGTTACAGGCTCGGGACCATCCCAAGGACGGCGTGCTCAAGGTTTTTTTTACCTCCCAGATAAAAAACTTAAAGGCCTCGACCGGGTTTTGAACCCCCTCAAGCGATGTTGAGCTCAGTATGCTAGGACGCTACCTATGAGATATCGGCGCTTTAAGCCCAGCACATATTTGCTGCTCATACAATAAGCTGAAAAAACTCAGTTGTTTGAATTGCTATATTGAAAAACTGTCCATATGAAATGTCCAATCGTCTATGAGTCCACAGAATATAGATAGCACCAATGCTGGTTAAAATAGGTTCAGAGGTCTATTATTGAAAAGGAACATTCTCTTCGCAAAAAAAAAAACACAAATTTAAGGAAATTGACTGGGTATAAGAAAGTCCTGTGTTCGCCACAACCTACATTTTTTCATTTTTTATTTATTTATTGCGGTATTGAGCTTCTTATTTTGCGGTTTTGATTATTTAAGAAAAAAAGATGAAGAAGGGACTTTTTGGATTCGATGAACTTGTTCCTTGTTGTACATGAACGAATTACTTTCCATTCGCTTAATATTATGAGTTAGATACTGTTTTTGTTGAGAGGGGGTAGCAATACTATAGGGGATGTGATGTGTAGTCAGTTTGTTGTATTTTGGTTTTCTTTGTCCAATTTTAAAGAATAGAAGAAATGATACGAACAAGAAGAGAAGAGAACTTGTCTAATTGTTGTGAAGACGATAAGATTGTTTTGCAAAGAGTGAAAGTGAGTCGGGAGAAAGGTCTGCCCTAGAAAGTCACCCACGCTTTCCAAACCTGGATTATCTCCCACTCTTCTTCTTTCCCCCTCTCACTCTTCCTTCTCCCCCTCCTATCTTTCTCTTTCACTCTCTGTCCCCCTCCCCCTATCTCTTCACTTGCCATTTCTTCCATCTTCTGCAACCCCCCTCCCATCCCCTTAGTGCCAAAGAATCCTGGGAAAGTGTACCTTTATACTATTACTAAAGAAATACTATCTCGTTAGAAAAAACATTTTTAAACACGTTTCTTGACAGTCACTAAAAGGTTTAACAATTTTTTTTTTAAATTTACGAATAGGTATTTATTTACACAAATGTGTGTTAAGAGGGGAGAAATCACGGGGGGGAGAAAAATCCTAGGCCCTGAGCACTCATTTATAACTAGTTACTGTCACTGCTGCAACTAAGGAGGTCTCTAGGCCATTGGAGCTTGAGGCGTCTTTGAGCAATTGTGGCAGAATGAAGGGCACGGACTAGAGGATTACTGTGGGAACTAAGGGAAGAAAATAATTAAATTTAGCTCCTTCGATGCTGAGTCAGTATTGAGTATCTTGTTGGAAATATAGTAAGGAGCATTGGCTATTGAACGAAAGATTTTGTATTGAAGGGATTGTATACGCTGAAGATTAGAAGCCTTGGCAGAACCCCAGAGTTCAAGTTCATAAGTCCAAATAACTTTCAGCTCTATATAAGTCGTTTTATTTTCAAAGTTAATTTAGATCTTTTATCTAGTAGTCTTAGTAACAGTTTATATCGTCTGTTCATTTCTTGTCTTTTCAGTACCGTCTGAGGGCTCCATGTTAGCCGTCTGTCAAGTAGGAGGTCTATATATCGTCTATTGTAGGAATGTGATTATTGTTAATAATAATAATAATTTTATTTCCGTTAAACCATAACATTTTAATAGGATACGTCATAAAAATATTTACATTAAGATAGCTTATAATTTAGATACTTGAACAGATATAAACTCTTATGGTGGGTTGCACCAACCAGGATCAACTTGCGAGATTACTTAATCTTGGATCAGTTTGATCTTGGATCAAATATTTTATTTCGTTTCACCAACCATTATAGACGAGTGTTAATCCCGGATCAACTGATCTAGGATAGTGATCCGAAACGCATAGAGGTAGGAAGAAATAATCGATACTTCGATGGAAAGGTTAGGAAATCATAACATCAAGTAACCTTTGTCTTGCATTTTACGTTAGTTTCTTTTAACGTTAGTTTCTTTTAACAATGACGAAAAGGTCAGCAAATTTTTCCCTGCGGAAAAAAGATTTCCTTCTGGAGCTTTGTACTGAGGAATTATCTCAACAAATAATTGAATGCAAGGAAACGGATAAGGTTTTCTTAAAACAAAAAAACCAAGAATGGGAAAAGGTTCGGGAGAAATTCAATCATGAATTTCCCCTGTCCGCGAAGAGAAGTGTGGAACAGCTGAAGCTATTATATAAAAATACAAAAGCTCGAGCTAGCAAGGATAGCTGAAAGTAAGGTAAGTCAAACTTAATTTATTTTCAGTTGCTTTTTTTATTCTTGAACTAATTTGAATGAAAATTATCCATGTTAAAGAAGAGAGTACAAATATCTGCAAAATTTCCAAAAAAAAACTTATTTTTGCTATTACAATTTTAATTTTGTTACTATTGCTTGTACAAGAAAACTAAAAATACCGGAAAACCTAGTTTTTTGTAAAGAATCTGAAAATCCTAATTAAAAATTTGTAAAAATTAAATTTTTTTACGATTTAATTTTACTGAGGTGTGTGTTGTGTCAATGTTTAAGCCTAATTCTGAAACGTTCTTTTACCCTATTTTTAAATTTTCTCCCAGTTTGACATACATAAACAAAATTACAAAAACTACATTTTAGATAGTAAACCCCACTTTTTTCTTCTTTTTTTCTTTAGTGCTCTTGAGATGGTTTTATAATGTATTATTTGTTCTGGAACCTACCCAACAGTCCTCTTTTTTAAGTACATCGTCTCTGATTGTTAGCAGTACCGAAAGTACTCCCATATTATATACAGCCAGTAACAAAAATGTTCGGACGGTTTGATTTTTCAATAAAAAATTATAATAATTAAATGCAAAAGTAATAAAAAATAATTAAAGCCATTTTTCAATCAAGAATAAGAATTCAAAAGTGGGTTAAGATAAAGGAAAAACAGCTTTGATTAGAACAAATAAATATTTTAATTTAATAAATTTTATAACAAGTAATGTAGGTAACAAAAATTTTCGGACAAAAATGTAAACAACTATAAATAAATTCAATGTTTTTTTTACGATTTCACAAATTCAAAAATCATAATGTTAATTAATATTTGGTTGGGTACCCTTTTTGTGTAATAACATCTTTCATTCGATTCGGCATTGATGATGAAACTAATTTTTTGGTGAAATTTGGAGATATTTTACCCCACTCTTCTAATAACTTTTGTTTCAATTCGTTTTTTGAAGCAATGGGTGTTAATCGAATTTTCCTGTCGAGCTCACCCCATACGTGTTCAATTGGGTTGCGATTGGGGGGGGGGGGGGGGGGGGGGGGGGGTTCATAACTTTAGGGCAGTTATACAAAAGCCAAGTACGTACCAATTCACAGGTGTGTTTCGGATCGTTGTCTTGGTAAAAATGAAAAGTCCGTAAAATCCCAAGTTTTTCAGCACTCTTTTTCAAATTGCTCCTTAGTAATTCGGCATAAACTTTTCCAGTCATGGTGGTTTCAATGAAAACCAGTTCACCAATTCCACTAGACACCATACACCCCCACACCATCACTGAGCCACCCCCATGTTTTACTATTGGTTTTAAATTTTGTGGATTCAGCTCCTCATTACGCTTTCTCCAAATTTTGTCGGGACTAAATATATTAAACTTACATTCAAAAGTATTTGCTTGCAATAGAACAAACCGCAATAATAAAATATTCTTGTATCTTGTAACTCTTCACAACATAAAAAGAAATCTCAGGTCATGTAATGTCAGAAAACTAGATTTTTGTGATATGACGTTGGAAGAGAGCGACAGCAGCGCTGACCCTCGGCAGAAACCGTCCCTTCCCCCTACTCTATCCCCTCCACCTACCCTCTAAAGAAACTAAGTACCTAATTTTTCTAATTTAAACGTTTTTTCTCCGATATTTCGACAAATAAATGTTTCCAGATCATGTCCGTTTACTTCCGTATAATATATGTATACATATACTATTACTTTACTTTTGTTTACTTCCCTATACATATAATATATGTATACATAATAATATGTACTAAAAATTTTGTAATCGTGTAAACATCAGAGATCAATTGCATGTGTGTGTTTATGTGAGAGCTCAAACGCTTTGACCTGACATCGTACAGGCTCATGACCATCGCTTAACATCCCATCCGAAGGACGGAGTGCTTAAGTTTATTTTACCTCGCAGATGAATGACATTACTCCAAAAAATTTCTGAATGATTCTGGAACTCTTTTGCGAAGCTCAATCTTTTCTTTATATTTTTTTCACTCACAAAAGGTTTTTGGTACTCTCCCATTATATCCTGCTTCTTTTAGAATTCTTCGAACATTTTGTGGGTGAACTTTCTTTCCCGTTTCTCTGTATACCTCGGCGACGATCTGAGGTGCACTCCTCGAGGGCTTGTTTTTAATTTTCCGGACAACGCTACACCTTTCTCGGTCGTTTAATACTCTTGGACGGCCAGAGGAAGATTTCAAATCTATCCGATCCTCGTGCTTATACCTTCGAATTACATCGGCTACGGTGCTTTTACTTCGGCCTACCATACCACCGATTTTGCGGACACTTAATCCTTTTTCATAATTAAAAATTATTATCTGTTGAACTTCAAAAGATGTTCGACCCATCTTCACAGCAGGAAATACAAATAACTACTGAATGCAGTAATAGAAGGATATAAACACATTTCATTTGTTCGGTATTAGCGGTTGGTTGAGAAGGGATTAAAGATCATGATCAGAGTCGCATTTGTTTACAAAACAAACAACAGGTGTCCAGAAAATTTTGTTACGTGAATTTCTTGTCTTCAATTATTGATGCAAAATTTCCTATTAGCTGTAAATGTTTAATTAATTGTTTTACGGCGTTTTGAAATGATTGATGATCTCGAAATTTAAAACTTTGCTTGAATTAAATATTTTGCCATATAACTATGTGTAACTGCAAAAGAAAAACAAAATTATAAATTGTCCGAAAATTTTTGTTACTGATTGTAGATATATTTTGTGAAATAGACAAGATTTTTTTTGAAAAAAAAAAACACGTTTTTCTTCATTTTTTATTAAGTGTTCCAAAATATCTCGGCTAAATAGTATAACTGGGGAAGTCTTCTTTAATGCACTGCAAAAATATTTTTTCAATTTGATTTTCGGTTCCATTTTAGGTTTTATTCCTATTAATTGACTTTTGTAGTATCACCTTTTTTTAACATAATAATGTGTTTCTCAGGTGCAGAGACATAAAACAGGTGGTGGACCGCCAGATGTCTCCGAATTGACGGAGAGTGAAGAAAAATTGGTGCTGTCTCTGAAAGACCAATTTCAGCCTTTGCCGTCCTTTTATGATGATGACTTTGGTCATCACAACATGGATGGAGACTTCATGGAAAGTAAGTTACTTTTTTATTAGAACATATTTAAACGTCAACTAATTGTAAGCTGTGAAGAAAGCCAATTGTTTAATTATTATTATTATTTATTTTTTTTTTCAGTACAAATAGTGGATAACGAGGGATTTTCATTAGAGGGAGAAGAAGCTGTAGACATTGGAAACACCCAACCCACTCAATCAAAGGCTGACAAGGAGTCAATTTCATTGACTCCTTGTGCTTCGACCTCTTCGTATGCAGCTCCACCAGACCAGCAGGATTCCAGAGGAGCGAAGAAAAAGAAACCTAGAGAACCAGGCGCTAATGACCTTTATAATCTGAAGAGTAAATTATTGTTAGAGGAGCACGAATTAAAAAAAAAATATTGGGAAAAAATTTTGGAAAAAAAATTGGAGGTGGAGGAAGCAAAGCTTCAAAACATTTTAGAAGAGCGGGAGCACAACAAACTGTTGTTTGAAGCTCAAATGTCGAAGAAGTTTGAACATTGAAATTATTTTTGTATAAAATAATAGAAGCTATACTATTTTTTTTAAACTTTTACATGTACTGTAAAAGTTTACAAAAATTAGTATAGCTTCTAAAGATTAATAAATTGTCAAGATTTCAAATGTATATTATTTTTTCATATTCCATACATTCTCATAATAATATAATTAAATTTTTATAAATTCTTTAACTACAAAGTTTTGTTTTTATAAAGGTCCACTTTTTGAGTTAAATGATTTTTGCCAAATTTTTGTTTCTTGCAACTGCCACTATTACCTTTGGAACACATTCAGTATGAGAGATCTTCGTAAGGCTCGAGATGCTTGAGCTTGGCTTCCTTCAAAAACAGCAACTGGCTGCTCATAATAATGTGGAGTTTCATCATCTTGTTGCGGAGGCGAAGTGTCTCCTGCTTCACAGCAGATATTGTGGAGAACTGATGTAGCGACTATTACAGCCAATGTTGTTTTTAGATTGAGGCGAATAGGACTAGCAAGACAAGGAAAGCGTTTTTTCCAAACACCGAAACATCTTTCAATCGTGTTCCTTGTTTTGGTGTGTGCATTATTATATGCTTGCTCTGCAGCAGTACTAGGATTAGAAACTGGTGTCAGAGTATGTCGAGTACATTCATATCCTGCATCTGCCAATAAGTAACCATCATACACATTATTTTCGAACCGTGCACGTATAGCAGAGTGGTTAAATATAGTGCTATCGTGGGTTGAGCCAGGCCAGCGTGCCACAATGTTCATAAATTTCAATTGTGAGTCACAAATACACTGTACATTCAACGAAAAATAACCCTTACGATTGCGGTAAAGTTCAGCATTTCGCCCTGGAGGCCTTAAAATGGGGATATGGGTGCAATCAAGAGCCCCAATCACACCTGGTAACCTGGAGATGAGAAAAAACTTTTGTTTTATTTCTCTCAATTCCTGTTAATTTTCAGGCATGGTCACAAAAGTCCTTCTTAAACAAGCTATTAGGTGTGTAACATGCTTAATTATCCTACTCACTGTGGATTTATGAATCCAAGCTATGTCAGATATTGTCATCTGAAAGCTTCCCGTAGCATAGTATCTCAGCGTAATTAGTAGCCTGTTCATGGGAGAAATAGGCTTATTTCTTGCATCTGTCCCCCTTGTATAGATGTAAACAATGTTAAAACATGTGTCCTGGACAGTCTATACCTCTGTCTAAATTTTCCGTCATCAAATTCAGAAAATAAATCTCGAATCACACGAGGAACGAAATGTAATGTATCCTCGTCAATTTCTTCAACACTATTTAACCATTCCTCAAGATTCTCTATTGACTCAACATCAGACATAATTGAAAACTTGAAAAATTTTTTAAAATTGGAATGACTTTAGCAACAACTAATTAATCCTGGTATTTGATCTTACCTAACTGGGGTATCAAATTTGATCCAGGATCACAGACCCTTTTCTTCGGATTAATTGCTTGATCTAGGATGGTGCAACAAAAATTGTTGGTTAATCCAGGAAGATCAAGATCCAGGATCAAAGTCTGATGTTGATCCTGGATCAGTAATGGTGAGACAGAAAAGGTGGATCAAAGCAGTTGATCCAGGATCAAACCTTCGTTTGATCCTGGTTGGTGCAACCCACCATTAGAGTCTGACACACATGGATTAGAATTAACTATACTACTAAAAAGTAAAAAGAAATTAATAAATACTACTTGAAAATATGAGTACAAAAATAATAATTTTATACAGTAAATAAAGTATGTAATAAATACAATAGATACATTTTTTTTTTAATTAAAGTAAAATTATGATAATATTTTTTGATAACTTTTCCGGAAGTGCCTTTTCACGACGACATTTCGGAACGTTCCCACGTCATATCCTCAGGCAACAATGTGCGAAATATATAAAAATAAAAATAAAAAATAACAGTAACAATTATAATATATTAAAAATATATAAATACAATTATGTATATATATACATATGGAATAAATAAAATGCTAATAAAAATACATAGAAGAGAATACAAGAAAAATAAGTTAAAATATAAATAATAAAAAATATTGATTAAAACGTAGATTCGACAGACCTTAAAGGGGGATATCTATAGAGGAAATCGAAATCGAATTTTCTCGAAAACCGTTGGTCTTACGAAAAAAAGTAATAATATGTTTTTTGTAGGTAATTTCTTAAGCTACAAATTTAATAATACTATTCTTTCGATAAAAGTCACCATTAACGAGATTTTTGCGAAAAAACGTTTTTTGTGACCTTTGCCTCCGCGTAACATTTTTAGCGGCACATGTATCGGTGGGGACTTTTGGGATATTGTTTAGAACCACAAAAGGAAGGTTCATACGAAAATCCATCTTTCCGGGAATTTTTCCGAAGTTCCTACCTGCCAAAAAAATAAAAATAAAAGCTATGTATCAATGTTTTTGAATATAAAACACGATTATTTTTCTTTCACTATTTTTGAACAATTAGAAAAAAATACTTTTCCGAATAGGTTTACTCTTACATAAACGTTTTTAGTTGACGTTTAAATTTTCTTATTGTTTCAACTGTCTTCAAGAAGTAGGGAAGTGCATTAAAGGTTAAGTATAATGGAGAATAGGTTTAATATTGAGGGGGTCTGTCTCACTAGAGAACAATAATATAACGTAAATAATAGTTTTTTTTTTAACCATACAGTAATCAAATAGGTACTATATAAATTTTAATGAATGCTAATGAACACTGAAAAAGGACTTTAATGGGCTGAATTGAAGGTTTCTGTAAATCGGTGACTCAAAGTTTCACCTTGTTGCCTGCATGAAAAGAATAACAATTATTTTGTATTATTGAAATGAACCGTATTGTGAAATATAGTTAAGACATTTTACTTCTTCAGCTATACGAAGTATAGGGGAAGTTATGTAAACTGTTGGAAATTCGATGTTGAATT
This sequence comes from Aradus depressus, assembly GCA_963662175.1. Taxonomy (NCBI): domain Eukaryota; kingdom Metazoa; phylum Arthropoda; class Insecta; order Hemiptera; family Aradidae; genus Aradus; species Aradus depressus. The sequence continues at coordinate 13,411,852 of OY759214.1, read as the reverse complement.
TTCACAGGAATTTCATATTTTCCGACTTCTAGCCAAATCAGTAGATTGGTTTCAGAGGAAGAGTGGAAAATTAGTTGATTAATTCGTCTTACTGGCATTAGTAATGAAAGAAATGTGTTGACGTCAGCGGTTTTCTTTGTTTGTAGTTCTGAGACCAGTTGTGCCAGTGTGTAATTAATTTGAGAGGTGGGAGGGAAAAGTGATTTGTACAAAGTGGTTGGTATAAGTTAGTTATTATGACACATGCCCGGGCTTTAACTACGAGGTCATATCGCCTACTACCAGAGCGCTCTTTCGTCACTCTGGTGGACATGAGCCCGACTCTACTGTGTAAGTCTTAAATTTTGCCTACCCTAAATTTTTATTTACCTAGGGTAGGGGTCTTTAACGAGTACCTGACATCGTACAGGCTCGGGACCATCGCTTAACGTTCCATCCGAAGGACGGCGTGCTTCAGTTTATTTTACCTTCCAGAAATAATAAACTAAGTGCCTTGGTCGGGTTTCGAACCCACGACCTTGAGCTCAGAAGGCAAGCACGCATTTTTTTTGAATTCGTTACTATGCGTCTAAAAATATGGTTTCAAAATACATTTTTGGACGGTTTTCGGTAAGTATCACATTCCGAATCAATTTCGAAAAAAAGTATTTCATATAGTTTTCTCTTTTTTTGAAGTCATTTCTGATTCGTTCATAAATATATGCAGATCTTGTAAAATGGTCTCAATTTTCGTCCAACCAGGGAACCTTGAAACTCGATCTCGGATTTCCACATGATTTTAATACTTCCTTATACTAAAGATATAGGAATGTAAAAATACATGAATAAACTTCCTATCAAGAAATCTTATCTATCAATATTGGACTGATAGGATTTCTAATACAGAAGTGTGAGACGGTTAAGCGCTAACTCTGAGAGCGTCCAGTAGCTCAGAGGTAACGTGCTTGCCTACTTAGCTCAAGATCGCGGGTTCGAACCCTGGCCAAGGTTTTTTTATCCGGGAAGAGAAAAAAAACCTCAGCACCATAGATGAATAAATCTGTATAGGGAAAATTTTAGACTCCCAGAGTAGCTCATGGACAGAAGTGCGACGTAAGAGCGATGTGGTAGTAGGCGATACGACTCTGACAGGTTATGTCTCTCCCTGTAGTTTGTGTAGTACTGTGTGACGTTAATAAGAAACTAATTAGCGGTTAGAGGTCAGACATAAGACAATGCTTTTGTTATCTATCGATATAATGCTCTTACCCGCCTAACGTTAACATCGCTACTTTGTCTCATACCTACCGGTAGTCCACACATTGGGGAGCTTGCGTTAAAGTAACTACAAGGTCATATCGCCTACTACCTACCTGAGCGCTCTGGACATGAGCCCCACTCTATTGTGGGAGCCCTAAATTTTTATTTTCCTAGGGGTCTTTAACAAAAACCTGACATCGTACAGGCTCGGCACCATCGCTTAATGTCCCATCCGAAGGACGACGTGCTTAAGTTTATTTTACTTCTCAGATAATAAGAATTGTGGAATTACACAATTACAAAATTTGGACACTGGAAATAGTTGTTCACACATTCCATAGCTTTCAGTCATAAATATCTCAGGAGAAATTGACTAAAAACGTGCTGACATCAGAGCTTATAGTGTTATTACTGTTATTTTTTCAATCGTATAAATAAACTAACTGAATAAATCTTTTTGTATTTCTATGGACCAGGAGAGCTGTGTTGACTTGTCAACCTTGGTACTGTGATATGTTCTCTTGTAGTCTCAAATACCATATGATGTTAAAGGAGGTTGGAACAAGAGACAACGTTGTGCCGTAAATATGCACCCCAGCTTATAACAAAGATATATATGCACATGCAGTAGATGCAACTCCCGTAGAGAGCCTGACTCAGGACTATCATATATTTGTCGAAATTCCCAACTTTATTAATACTTGTACTGCGTTTTTTTCTTTTTTTTTTCACTTCTATTCCAATGTCACATTCCTTTCAATTCTATTCTCCTTCATGAAATATGATCTTTCTCTGTCTTCTTCACTTCAGGATGTTTTATTGAAATTTATATTCCAACATTTGTCTTTTCCTGGAGTTGTATACACATGTTCTCATTTTGATGTGTAATATCACAAAGACAGAAATACCTAACTTGTATCGAGTTTTCAAAGGAATTTTACGTTTCAAGGTCTCTTGAACACGTTTTGACCATTATTGCGATTATGTGACTGGAATATTGTGGGCGTTCTACATCAGAAAGGATTGTAGGAATGTATTTGAAATTTGAGATGGTCCCAAGCTTGTACGATGTCAGGTGTTCATTAAAGACCCACAACCCTAGGTAAGTAAACCTGTGTAGGCAACATTTATGACTCCTATAGTAGTCAGGTTTATATCCACTTGAAGATTGAAGGGCGCTCAGGTAGTAGGCGATATGGAGTTGAAGCTCGAGCATAAATCACAATTGCTAAGAATTGTTCATTTTTTTTGTTCAAGTGAAAATTGTAAATGAATAGGACATTTGCTGGTGAATCAATTATGTTTGTCAGTATATATTCATTGTTGACGTAGAATAATTCAAACGCCAACGTTTCGATATATTTTATATTTTTATATCATCATCAGGGCCTACAAACATGGGGGGGGGGGGGGGGGGGGGGAATCAAGGTTAGAATCACAATTTAAAAAAATGAGTGTGTTGATAAACATTACTGAACGTTATTAAAATTGACATTTTAACGAGTTAAAAATTGAACCTGACTTACTATGATTACATTAATCAACATTAAATTTAAATGTAGATACATTGAGGAGTTTGGAGCCAGAGCGGACCAACTGGTTGAAACTGAACAGGAAGAAAATGGCAATTGAAAATTGAGTACATTTTGTTTATCTCCATAAATGGGCCCCAAATATTTATTTATATTTGAAATTTTAGAATAGTATTGGATGAGTGATCCCTTTTTGTGTTCTATAAAGTTTTTGAAGGCCGTATGATCCATTGTGACTTTGAAAATATATGCACAAAATATTTGTGGACTAAACTTAAAGTGCTGCTATCTATCACTGAAGTGAAGAAACTAAGTGATCCACACTGGTTTTGAAAAAAGGGAACCTATACCAACATCAGGATAGGGTTGGGCGATAGTCGATAGTTACTATCGATATATCGATAGATCACGCCTATCGGTACCCAATATCGATAGGCCACGCCTATCGGTAACCAATAACGATAGTTTTGACTATTGATATTTTTTTAATTTTTACTCACAAGTTTTGAAGTTGATGACGTAGTCACGCACTTGTGCAAACAAATTAAATTCACGGTATTGGGCTTTGGCTCTTCTAAGTATTTATAATCCTAACTTCCTCTTTAATTGGGAATCTTATTCTACAATTCTTAGAAATTTTTTTGGGGTTGGCCGGCGAGAGCGCAAAGCTGATTTTTATTATGAGGGTGACTATACGACGAGAGCGCAAATTGGCAAATTAATTAATTCTTTATCACAGAACTTCAAACAAAGCCGTTGGCCGGCGAGAGCACAAAGCTGATTTTAATTATCCAAATTTTGTAATATTTCTATTTATGTTTGTTCTAGGAATTTATGTACCTAGATGAATGATCATCGCTGTTAGACAGCTTACAACAATGAAAATTGAGATGGCTGAGTAATCAGTAGGCCTTTGCAGTGGCGGCCTTTGTGGCGGGCGAGACGGGCAACTTCAAAATAAATTAAAAACTTAATTAAAACCTTTGCGCTCTCGCCGTATAAAAATGGGATTAATTTTTATTATCTACACACACTTTTTGAAAATTCAAATAAATTCGTTTTTCATTTATCTTTATAATTATCCCTTATCTTATAATTTATAATCCTGCAAGTTTGCAATAGGTAGGTAGGTAATTGAATTTAATTATAATAAATTTCTTGAAATTCTTTATTAAATAGATCTGGACAAAAATGAATTGCTATCGGAAAACTATCGATAGTATTCGATAGTTTTTAACCGATATTATCGGACTATCGATAGTGCCAACTATCGACTATCGCCCAACCCTACATCAGGATGGTAATAACTCATTTTCCGAAAAATTGTGGGTTGGTCCGCTCTGGCTCCAAACTCCTCAATTGTTAACCATAAACATGAACATACACTAATACAAATTAAAATTAAGTATGAATACATTACGAAACATAAACATTGGAAATAGACAAATAGGTTCATTTTTCATTTATCATTTTTCTATTTATAATAGATTTTTCTTCCCCATCTATACGAAGTAGGTAGGGACAGGGGAAGTTATGTAATCGGTCAGAAATCGATGCGGAGTTTTCAACGGAATTTCATGTTTTCCAACCTCTAGATTCCAAAAATGAAAAAAAAAAAATGTCTATCTGTCTGTGTGTCTGTGAATACGATAACTCCCGAGAATGAACATATCGTCACGAAATTTTACACGTGTGACCGAAACCTATCAATTTTCAGCCAAATTGGTCAAAGGGGAGGGGGGGATTAGGGGAGTGGCTTAACACAAAAACTCTAATAACTGCTGTTGTAATAAATGTATCGACACGAAATTTCATATGAGAATTAAAAACCCCATAATGGCAACTATTGAGTTTTGATTCAAATCTGTTTGATTTTATTCAAATACTCTGTTTTGGTCGTTTTGGGTTTAAAATTAGTTTCTTTATAATTATAAGTGTTGTTATTGAACTAATGATTGTTTCAGATCAAGTAATCACTTGTAGATCTTCCAGACAGTTCGAGTTCCGTTAAAATTTATAGATCAATAGGGATTCACAGAATGTTCTTGGCTTTACAAATTATATATACAATCGGATAACAGAGATTAAGAGATACCAGTTTTATGTATTGTGTTTAGGTGTAAATAGTTTAGTTTTTTAGTAAATAGTTTTCTAGTATTTGATTGTTAATTGACTTTTTGAAATGTAAATAATTTTATATTGACGGGGTTAGAATCAAAATGGTCTAAGTGACATTTTTTAAACTTTGAAGAAACTGTGCATTAAGTTCTTAACTGATTAAAAAATCTATAATTTATCGAAACCGGAAATATTTTGTCTTCTGCTTTTATGGTGAAAGTTGCTGTTTCATAACAACAAACCATAAAATTGAATAAAAATCTTAATTTCAAGGTCACTATTGATATGTTTAAGGTACCTAACTTGTTCAAGTCACCAAAATGGAATAAGTGATTTGCCACTTGATCTCAGCATAGGCTAGGATTTCACTTGTAGAACTTTTTTCCTGAACAGAACATCATTTTTGTACCGGATTATCCACTTAACAAAAAACTTTCAAAAATGTCACTTGGACCATTTTGATTCTAACCCCGTCAATTATGTATTTTCTCCTTTAAATTTTTAGTTTCTCACTTCCTTTGGAGCTATATAGTAAATAGTGAGTTACCCCACTATAGTGTGTGATATATAAGTCACAAGTAGACTCAGAAGAAGGAAGTCTGTCACAATATGTAACATAGCGACAGATAGAAATACCATTTACCTAATTGTAAAAATGAAATATAGTGTAACAGATATATTATATACATATTTTCACTTGGAGAAGATATCAGAGGAGGTTTATATAACCAGTTATTTAATTCAGATTTCTAATGGCTCTAAACGGCACCTGCTATGTGAAACTTGCACATTCACTTGTAATACATTAAAGCGAAAATTGAATAATCTACTAGAAGTTTATTTCATACCATAAATCTTATCTGCTTTCTCTATGACATAAAATCTTTAAATTTTGTACTTATTTCGTTTTTACTTCCTCGACTACACAAAGTACAGGAAAATTTATATATTCGGTCATAAATTCAATGCGGAATTTTAGACTGAATTTCATTTTTTCCGATTTCTAGATTCCAAATATGGGGACAAAATGCTGTCTGACTGTGAACACGACAACTCCCGATAGAATGATCGTATCGATACGAAAGTTTATATGTAAATCCAGAAACCTATAATGACAACACCTATCGATTTTCAGCCAAATCTGCCAAAGGGAAAGGAGTGATTAGGGGAGAGGTTTAACTGAAAAACTCAAATAAAACGGCACTTATTTGTAATGAATGTATCGACACAAAATTTCATATGTGAATTCAAAACCCAATAAGAAGACATTAATTTGCGGAATCAGCGGAAGGGAAGAGGGTTCATTGAATGAGGCTCAATTAAAAACACCTAAATTACTTTTTCGACGTAAATTTAGTACGAAAAATTAGCACCTCCTAAGGAAGTCAACTGTTGAATAATAGCGCAAACGGTCGAATGGTTTTGGAGGGGGAGCGAAAAGTTAAATGATTAATTCATATGTGATAGCAAGATGTTGTGGGACGAGATTTCTCATAGAAATAAAAGAGGTTGTCTTCCCACTGTTTTATTTTAGACCAGAACCGGTTTTCGACGCAAAAGTGTCATCAACAGTGGTTCATCTATCATAGAATAACAAAATATACAAATAATGAAAAGTATAAATAACTCTTAAAGCATCAGAGTACAAAGTAAGAAGATAAAAATTATAAAAATTAACTTACCCCACCCACAGTTAATTTTATACTGATGATGACGCTGTCGCGTCGAAAACCGATTCTGGTCTAAAATAAAACAGTGGGAAGACAACATCCTTTATTTCTATGAGAAATGATTAATTCGTTCTGGAGAAGTAGGTGCGTTGCCGGTAATTCACCGACAGTAGAAACAACAGTTTAAAATTAAAAATTAATTCACGCAATTCTCATTAGTAATTAAACGTTTATTTTATGGATAGTATAAAGTTTTGGATAATGTTGACCACTTTTTAGGGTTTTGTAGGTCAAATACAGAAAAATAAAAAACACAAAAAAAAAAAACAAGTTTTCTGTAATGTGTCTGTCTACCTGAGGGCAGCCTCTAGTTCCCACACAAAAAATAGTAGAAAATACAAAGTGTCAAAGAGGCTAAATTTCATCAGGTACAGATAGCAAAGGGACGAGCTAACGAAAGGCGGACAAACGAATGAATTTCTAAACAAGGTTTTTACTTCGCAGATAAAGAACCTAAGGCGCCCTCGGATATTCAGTCTAGTGAATATCCTATTTGCCATTTCCTCCTCATATATCATCTAATATCCATGAATTTGTCCACTTGGAGGTCGTATCGCCTACTACCAGAGCGCTCTTTTGTCGCTTTGGTGGACATGAACCTGACTCTACTATGGGAGTCCTTTTTATTCACTTAGGTTAGGGGTCTTTAATGAGTACCTCACATCGTACAGGATCCCTGTGAGATAGGACCTCGGCCGGGTTCGGAACTCGCAATCTGAGTTACCGGCGCCCTTTCCATTACATAGATAATTGTTCCTTCAAGACCTATTCAATAATTGTTCAATTTATTCTCTATTCTATTATGAAACATCTCAATCCATTTATTAACAGCACCTTTTCACTTTCACCCAACCCATTAATTCTTTTTTCTAGTCTGTTTTTATTCATAATAATTTAATTTGCATAAAGTAAATAGTCTAATTATTGTTAGTTATCTTTTTGTATGTTAATTTTTATGTATTTTTTTGTCCCCTTACTTTTTATAAGTGAAAGTGAATGAAAGTGTTCATTATAAAGATATGGAAGACCATTTATTCCTTATGTTACTTTTGTAGAAGCATGATGTGGCCATTTGCACTGCGCACCTCTTCAACAGTTTTTGTCTCAAGGTCGTGGGTTCGAAACCCGGCCGAGGCCCTTAGTTTATTTTATCTGGGAGGTAAAATAAACTTAAGCACGCCGTCCTTCGGATGGGACGTAAAGTAATGGTCCCGAGCCTGTGCGATGTCAGGTACTCGTTAAAGACCTACCATAGGTGAATAAAAATTAAGGGTAGGCAAAATTTAGGGCTCCCACAATAGAGTCGTGCTCCTGTCCACCAGAGTGACGAAAGAGCGCTCTGGTAGTAGGCGATATGACCTCGTAGTTAAAGCCCGGGCATGAGTCATAAAACCTAACCTATAGGGTTTTTGAATACAACTGCTCTCCTTTGGTCCCCACACCCCTCCCCTTCAGCTGATTTGACTAAAACGATACCACCCTATTTGTGTATACCTATACAATGCGTATATACCCACTATGCGTATACTTTTTTTTTTGGGGGGGGGGGGGGGGGGGGGGAATTACCTGAACTAAAAGGGTAACAACTTTTGTTACCTGACTGCACCTAACTCCGATTCCATCTTGCGTACGGAAAAAAAAACTTGCCATCATGCAGATATACATCATTTATGCATATTTGGGTAGTATACATCAGGAGACCAACATTGTTCTAGTAGTATTTGCACTTTTGCCAAACAAGTTAACTAGTAACTTACGAGAGGATGTTCCGCCTGATTAAAGCTCAGGTGCCTGATTGGAGCCCTGAAAAAGTGAATATTGACTTCGAACCGGCTCAATATCGGCTCTGAAAAAAATCGTCCCTACTGCTCACATTCATGGGTGTTACGCCATTTCGCCCAAGCTGTTTGGCGAAAAGTACAAGAATATGGTCTGGTATTATCACCAGGATACTGAGCTTCGTCAAATCATCAGGACGTGTATTGCTTTGGCATTCCCAAGAGTTGAGGAAGTCGAAGATGGTTATTTACAAATCATGGATGATGCTCTGGAATTAGCAGATGATGAAGAAGTTCTGGGTATACGCAAATAGGGAGATACCGGCTAAAACTTGTTGAGTGTCGTCATTATGGGGTTATGAATTTTGATATAAAATTCATGTCGATATACTCATTAGAAAAACATAAGACGTTGTCTTTCCACAGTTTTATTTGCAATCAGAGCCGATTTTCGACGCAACAGTCTCATCATCTGTGGCACATCCCACCCGTATTGTGTACTCCTTTAGAATCTACACTATACGAATGGGATGTGCCACAGATAAAACAGTGGGAAGACGTCTTTTGTTTCTATGAGAAATCTCGTCCCTTAATATCTTACTATCACTTATAATACATTCATTACTTCGGCAGTTATTGGGAAAACAAATTCATTAGGTGTCGTTGTTATGGGGTTCTAGAACCAAGTATAAAATTTCGTATCGATATATTCATTCTGTCGGGATTTTCATGAAATTCAGATAACATGAACACTGAACATCGAATTTCAGACCGATTATACCCGATTATATAGCTGGTAAAGTAAAAATGAAAGTTTTCTGAAATTTTCAGACTGTGGTTGCACCTGGAAACTTAAGTCATTTTCGGAGGTACTTTCAAAAACTTTCCTAGCTCGTTATCTAGGTTCCCAACATAGCTAAATATTTAAACCTAATTGCTGAATGTTCGCATCTAAAAGTGTGGAGAACATACCATTACAACATTGTGTACCATTTTTATTTGTATTTTTTATATGTTTTGATTCTCTTTTCAATTTTATTCCCCCATCTATAGGAAGTATACGGGAATATATGTTATTGGTCAGTAATTCGATGTTGATTTTTGACCTGAATTTCATGTTTTTGGAGGGGGGGGGGGGGGGGGGGGGCAACTTATCAAACCCAATAATTGCCGATGTTATTAACCTTTCGACATGAATTGTTATATTTATTTAACAAATAACTATCGATGTGGGGTCTAAAAAACCGAGGACACTCGGTGGCCTGCTTCCGACTACTGACCGGGCACGAGTTTCTTCAGGGGCATCTTCATCGGATCGGAGTAGCGGACAACCCCTACTGCATCCTCTGCGGGACAGAGCAGCACATGACAGCGCAGCATCTTGACGTGTGCCCCGCTCTCCAGGACGTCAGAACTGCTAATAGAGGAAACTGCACTACGACAAAAATATCTGCAGAGTCAGCTAAATATCTGCCCAGTGGCTGCTTGGAGACAAATGGCGGAAATTGCAAGCGTACCGGCATAGGGGAAAAAAAAAAAAAAGTTTTATCATTATTTTAAACATAATCAATCTATGATTGTAATTTATTAAAATCCTCAAAAAGAAATTTATCTCATATAATTTTTATGTGAATTAATGTTTCCTCCCCTATAAGTTATTTTTAGCTTTAAAATTAATTTCAAGTTGTGAAATAAGTTGTTTGCTTTAAGCGAAAAACAAAGCTGGGGTCCGCGCAGTAGTGTATAAATTTTTCCCTTCGATAGGGATAAAGGTTAAATTCAAAACCCTATAAGGACGTCCCTTATAAATTTTTCCGGAAAATCGATACAAAATTTAGTATGAGGATTGAGAAGCCCCTTTCTAGTCCAAACGTTAGATTGGTTTTGGAGGGAGAGCGAATACTTAATTATTACATGAATATTAATTCATGCTGGGGACGTATATCGCCTGTGATTCACGGCCTTCCTTTTTTTTGGCATTCAGATGCTCACTTTCAGAACTGAAAACATCAATCAAATGATTCTCAATAAAATTAGAAATACGAGGTCTTAGTAATTAAGATTCATTATATTATGTCTGTTATAATTTGTACATAAGAAAAAAAACATGTGTAGGTAAACATAAGTATGTCAGTGTGTCAAGGGTGCTCGAGTGAACTTGGTACCACTCTCTGGGGACCTTCCTACCTCTTGCCAATCTGTAATGTTATGTATTGTGTGTAAATATACCTACCCACATTGTATCTGTCTGTGTGAAAATGTCAACTGGGAGACTCGCTCTTTCGTCACTCTAGAAGTCGTGAGATTTCTTTAAATGGTGATCCTATTGAGCGATGTTAACTGGTAGACGGTATCCTCGGACTAGGCGAGTATACAGCCTAATTTCTCGAGGGGGGTCATTCGGAAAAAACTAAACACAATGGTTTGTGTTTAATTTTTAGTTTATAATACAGTGAGTTACAAATTAATAACAGACCTGTTTTTGCTTTCTTATATCGCAGGCCCTCTACTCAGCTCAAAATCAAGGGTTCGCGTTTCTTATCTGGGTGGTGAACAAATCTCGATTATATTATATTATAATCAATTGACTATTTGTGACATCAAATCGCGTTTTTCACATAAATACGAGAATGCATTGTCTGAACTAAGAGAGTTATATCGAAACAATTTATAAAAGAAATTTAGGTTTTTATTAGTTCTACATAAAATTCGCCGATAGTAACGCTTATAGTATACTGCCTCCATAAGGAGAAGTGCAGTATCTACCGATCGAGTAGTTTTGAGTTCAAAGGCTAAGCATAAGTAATTGATATTTCATATTATCGATAGTCATGTAGAATCTATATTCTTAATTTTTCTTTTACAAATAAATAGGGAATTCAATATCGAACTTATTAGTTCAAAAAATTCGATTCGATGTTCAAAATTAATTTTATTAAAAATAGTATGTCAATTTTCATTTCGTTTTCATTTGTTAAGCACCTATATAAAACTTTTATTCAAATGATTTTGTAGTTGAAAATGTATTAATAGATTTCTGAACTTAGCCAATTTTCATCTGACTACTTTAAATAACTAAGTTTCAAATTTCCCGAAGTTGTATGTGTGCATGTGATTGGAACTTCGTGAGCGCTCGAATCTAAGAACGATTGTAGCTATGAACTTGGAGTGAGTGATGTCAGCTGTGCTAACTTAGATATGATTAGATTTTAGGTGGATATCGGAGGAAATATTTTACAATATACCGCTTATATTTAGTTAGTTAATATTACTCATGCCCGGTCTTATCGAAGATGATATCGCCTACTACCAGATCGACGAAAGAGCGCTCTTTCGTCGCTCTGGTAGACATGAGCCCAACTCTTCTTTGGTAGTCCTAAATTTTGCCTACCCCTAATGTATACCTAAATGTCGCTTTGATACTTATCTTGTTTGTGGCTAATGTGTCCTCAGATTTGAAATAGACATAACGACATTGGTTATAGAGTCCCAACGGATCTGTAAAAATATAGTGGGTATACAAATAAAACATTAAGGCGTAGTCATGGTCCACGCCGTAGATTTTCCGTGAAAACATTTTTTAATTTTCTTTTCGATGCTGCCGTAGCTCTTGCATTTGCTCGGCACTAGACATTTTAGGTTTTTTAAAATTCCTTTTGATGCGAACTTTCCTCTGATTTGCGTTTTCTATAAGTCCGCGCATATTTACGATTCATATGAGACGACATCTTTTATTTTTTTGCAATATTCAATTTAATACCAATTTTTACATATATTTGGGCGAATATTTTTATTGTTTCACTTTGAGTCCTAGTAGTGCTTCTCAAGCTCTTTACAATGACACCCGTATCAACGTCCCATCTAAACGCATTATCACGCTACACTAATTTCTAATTTTACATAACGCTAATTCGCAACAATCATCCGCCGGCGCCCACACTAGCCCGATAACGTCACAGGCAAAACAAACACTGCACAACAAACACGTACAGACATGCTGTATCCATTGTGATATCGCATTATTAGTCTCGTAGTCATTAGCGATTGAAATCTGACGGTATTTTGTAGCACAAGAAAATTTGACCGGCTATCACTGTGCTTAACGAATGAATAGTCAAAATGTGTCAGATGACGTATTTTTATGACGTATTCTCAAAACGAATTCCTTGTGTCTCTTTAATTCTTTATCTCCCTTCTTCTTATATAGCTCCGAATCATATTAATTTCTGATAAAAATTAGGTCCCCTAAAGTTAGTTTTTTGTACAATACCTAAAAAAAATGGTTCCTAATTATTTTCAAAAATTTGACTTTGACAGGTAAGTATATTCGCCTTGACTGGGAAGCCAAACTGTGTCAAGGGACCCCCGTGAACTTGGTTCTACATCGTAGACCTCGCAACCTCCCACGAGGTTCCACAAGAACTCCGTCTGGTCTTAGGAACCTCGGGTTTTTGGCACTTCGCAATGCATCGCTCGCTCGCTCGCTGAATAATATAGAATCGGTATGATGCCTAACCTGAGAACCAATTTTATAAATTCAATTACAATATACTTACAATCATCAGTCGCCATTCTTTTAAGTCCTCTAAAGTCTATCTTTTTCTTGTGTACTTCGTTAAAGTCTCTTTTAAGAAAGGACACTGTTGACACAGTTGAAAAGGCAGCGAAATATTATTCTTTATATATTTATTTTACTATTTTCCATTTTTCAATTAATTATTTTCATGTCTGTTACCAGGGCGCATGGATATCATTCATTACAGTATAATAAAATATATATTATATTTTTAAGGTTCTGAAGAGCGAAGATGGGAACCCTTACAGGAAGCTGTGCGTGCTGTGTGCAAGCCTTCAGGCCGAACCATTTGAACATGATAGCTGCGTTCTTTTCTCAAATTAACGGACATAATTGGGTGGAGGAAAGGACAAGTAGAATAGTAATATATTTGTATTTAATATTTTTTGAACTTTTTTTGGTTTGACATCGTATAAGCTCGGGACCATCGTCTAAAGTTCATTCCGAAAGACGGCATGCTCATGTTTCTTTTACCTTCTAGATAAAAAAAAAACTAAGGACCTCCACCGGAGTTCAAACTTGGGGTCTTGAGGGCAGTAGTTATGAACACTTTCTCTGAGCTACCGGTAAAGTTCAGATTTATATAGTATTTTCTAAAACATTACCTATATTAAAACCTCAATTAAGAAACTAACAATAAGCCCTCTACAGGTATATTTTCTAGTAAATTTCATTAAAGTCTCTATTGAGAAACTAACACCTCCAAAGTTCAAGTATACATTCCATATTTTCAAGTTAATTTCATTATAGTCTCAGATGAGAAACTAACACCTCCAAAGTTCAAGTATACATTCCATATTTTCAAGTTAATTTCATTATAGTCTCAGATGAAAAACTAACACCTCTAAAGTTCAAGTATACATTCCATATTTTCAAGTTAATTTCATTATAGTCTCAGATGAGAAACTAACACCTCCAAAGTTCAAGTATACATTCCATATTTTCAAGTTAATTTCATTATAGTCTCAGATGAAAAACTAACACCTCTAAAGTTCAAGTATACATTCCATATTTTCAAGTTAATTTCATTATAGTCTCAGATGAAAAACTAACACCTCTAAAGTTCAAGTATACGACTCCATCATTGCTAGTAAATTTTATTAGTCTGAGTTGAGGAGCCACCTCCAACATTCAAGCATACAATTCTATATTTTCAAGTAAATTTCATTTAAGTCTGAGAAACTAACACCTCCAAAGTTCAAGTACACAACTCCATCATTTCTAGTAAATTTTATTAGTCTGAGTTGAGGAACTACCTCCAACATTCAAGTATACAATTCCATATTTTCTAGTAAATTTCATTAAAGTCTTTTTTGAGGAGCTAACACTTCCAAAGTTCAAGTATGTGATTCCATCTTTTCTAGAATTATTCCGTTGAAATCTCTTTTTGAAGCCAGATTCCCATGAGGGTCTTTCCCTCCGTGTGAATGGATCCGTGTTTTCTAGTAGATGATCAATAGATGACACGAGGGCGTTTAGGGCACTAGCCTAAGAAGTACGCAGTGGAGACGGGACACAAAGTAGATTTATAGTCCCAACTAAAATGTTTACGTTTTTGGGTAAATTGGGCGCAGGTGTAGGATCTGATTTTCAAAATGTATTTACGAAGTCCATATGAGGTAGCTACTGGTGCTAGTGTTCCTCACCTTGAGAGGGGAGGGGGTCCTGAAGGCTGCCCCCTAGAAAGGCGAGTCTGCCTCCCGGGATCTGTGTCAAGGGTCCTTCTTCTCTGAACTTGGCTCTACATTGTGTGCGCCTTCCCACCAGCTCTCTCCACCTCCACTTGTCCTGGGACGACTGTTGCAATCCCTCCTGGGGCCCTTCTACCCATCCCTCCCGTCTAGATCTAGGTCAAAGAACAAAATCCAAATCCTTGTAGCAAGAACTGGTCTAGAAACTCTAGTTCCTACTCTCTGGCACTACTGTTCTCTGTAGAACCTGGACACCTTCAATAATCTTCTCCCACACCAGTCTGTAGCCCTCTCAGTTTCGCTCGGTCGGTACGCCACACTATAGGCAAAAAGTCCGACAAAATTAACTTTTTTTTTTATGATCGTATATAACGAGGGTTTTCTAGTTCACTGAACAAGAATATGATCACGGATTAAAAAAAGTCAAAACAGATTCAGTATGGCAGCTAAAAAATTTAAATATTGTTCGATTGCCTATAAAATTGATATTGTAACTTCTTTCTGAATCTACCGAAACTATTACCGAAGGCATATCGTATGTTTGTTCTTTTGGCTTTGGTCCTCACCGTTTCGGGTTCTTACCGCATTTTCCTTTGCGCTTCGCTTCTATCTCTTTCTGAGAACTTGGAGAAATTTCACTTTCATCCTCTGATTTTATAGAAAAAATTGCCTTTACTTGCTTTATTTTCTTTGGATACAATTCATACGAATTTTTTTTAACGTTTGCTATTGAGGTGAGACGCCCAAAAGTGTTGATCTGTGGCACAGATTTCCACTTAACACATATTTAGGCTGGTTTGGCACGAATACGGATTTTACTTCACTGTTCAAAAAAAAAAAAAATAACCATATATAAATATATAAGAGCTTTAATTTTTGCATTAATTTTTATTTTCTGTGCAGAGCTCCTCCATCAATATTCTATAATTTCTATCGTAATTACTTTTATTCATTGTTACTATTATCATAAATGTTTTTTAGTTATATATATTTACGTTACTGTTATTTGTTAATATGTTTATAATAAAAAATGAGAGCCATGGTGGCCGTGCGAGCTAGAGCGTAGGGCTTTGGTCGCACTGTCTCACCCGGGAATCCCGTCCGGGAGTAAGTTTTATTTCGTAGATAGAACTTCCTCCCTGGTCCATGGATGTCGTAAATAACTAGGTAACACCGTTATAAGAGTCATGGCTAATATGCATCGAACTTAAGGCCAAAAAAAAAATTTGTTAATTTATATATATTTTTTTATTTATTTGTCTATATTTCACTCTTTGTGAACTGAGGAAGGAAACATCGCTTTGAAAGAAGATTTATCAATATTATAAAATATTTAAAATTGAAAATATAAATAGTATCTCTTCTATTAGGAATTTGATATTCATGTATCATCTATTATTTATTTGAAAATATAAAAAAAATAGTATGTTTCTATTTCACAAAATATATAAAATCTATGGGAGTACTTTCGGTATTGCTATTATCTTCAGCCACTGAAGATGGAAGCAACACGAAAAGTACTCCCATATATTTTGTGAAATAGACAATATTTTTAAAAAACATACGTTTTTCTTTATATTTTTTATTATTTTATTTATTACTACATTGAAGCCTATTAAGGTTTATTGTAGAGAGTTGGAGTACAATTTGAATATACATCCGATATAATAATAGAGTAAGAATATTACAGCTTAATAAATATCTATATATTATAATAAATGCGCACATTTACTTGTATACATACATCCAAGGGAAATACAAAAAAAAATATATATATGTATATACTTTAATATGCATACATACCTACTCATATACATATTATAATGACTCTAAATAAAACCAAAGTAATAAACATTAAGTCAAACCACTTTGTACTTGAACTGTAAATAATTTATTTTACATTTAATTATTTTATAATTTATTTTATTTTACAGTATTTTACAAAAACTTAATATGAAAATCTCAACTTTAATTCATATATTTTTTATTAAGTGTTTCATAATATCTCTGCGAAAAATGTTATCATATTATTTATTTATTAGAAAAAATTAATATATTATTATTTATCTCATATGTGTTTGTTTTCTATGGTTTAATATAGGTTGATGTAAATATTTTATAGGCTATTTATGTATCTATAATTTTAAGATGTATGCAATTACTATATTATGGTTTAACGGAAATAAAATATTATTGTTACCTATGAAATGCATGCTAGGGGAATGAATGAGGTGTTTGGAGCATCCAGGCAAGTTACAAGTCTTATCACATTTCATTCATATGTTGATAACACATTGCGTGCGTGTTCACAGGAAATTTTATTATTCGCTAATTGGATGGAAAAGAAGTTTTTTTATATCTCATCTGATAGTCATCTTGAGAAAAAAGAGAAAGGTAGTTCAATTTTCTCCTTAAGTGGAGGATTTCAATATTATAGAATAAAACAAACGAAAATAATTGAACATGAAGCTCAGAATTCATAAAGAATACCTGTGTCAAGAAGTACCTGAACTCAAAATCGCTATCAATTATATTTGTCTTCAAAATTATTGTAATTTGTGTTGGATATGAAGGCTGCCAAAGGATTTCTTGTTCCGAGCCCCGATATTTCTCTGGGTGACCCTGAAAAACCCTACGCCCCTGACTTGTGTATAAAAAAAAATTTATCTGGAAAAAAATGTTGTATGATCAAAAATTGACCTTCCCTTGAGTCGGTTCTGTAATCGTTTGCCATGGAAGCTTGATACTTCTTAAACAAAACAAAAAAAAAATTGAAAAACAGTTTAATTCGCACAATTGTGCATATTTACAGACCATTAAAAATAAATTTAAAATAAATAAATAAGGATAATTTCACAAGGTAAATTAATATTTCTTAATATTATATATGTAAATAGTCAGAAGTTCAAATATTGATACCATGCAAGCACGGAAGCTGCATAATGTTTGTAGATTATCATATGGTAGGTATGCAGAATTGTCTTGTCGGCGGTCTGATTATTCTGGAAATATGTATGCAATTTAATGCCGATGCATCCATTCTATTGGGAGTTATCGTGACACTCACAAGCAGTCAGAATTTTTTTTTTCATTTTTGTAACCAGGGGGTCAGAAAACTTGAATTTCCCTTGAAAATCAACATAGATTTTTTTCTATTTTATATAGAATACTTAATTTTGAAGATCGCTAGGTTTAAGGAGACATGCTGAAAACTGTTTTAAAATGACCCCCTCCCCCCATCTTTTCCCTCCTTCGCTTCAGCAGATCTCCCGGAAAGTTAAAAGGTAACGTCCTTAAGGGGTTCTGAATTTAAATATAAAATTTCATGTCGATACATTCAGTATATCGGGAGTTATCGTGTAGATAGGCACTTACACACATTTATTTTTCTTTCATATTTTGAGATCAAGAAGTCGAAAAACTTGAAATTCCATTGAAAATTAAAACGACCCGTCGCTTCAAAATTTCCCTTATTTTTTTTTTTCAAATTAATTTTTTGGGTAGGTAGTTTTTGCAAATGACAGTCACGTTCTGAAATTCGTCCTTAAGCTTTAACAGTCTGTAAAAAAAAGATGTATAGAAAAGATAGGAAATCTTCAGGGTTGAGTTCCTCTAAAGCATACCAATTACCAAATCAAGGGAAAACCTAACATTTTTTTCAGGAGCGCCGAAAAATCGAAATAGGCAGTTATTATGTTTGTTTTTTGTTATTTCGGCATTGATGAGGGAATATAAGAAATAGACGATCAAAATACAGGTTTTGACGGCGTCGGTAGCTTAGAGGTAGCGTGCTAGCCTACTGAACTCAAGATCGCGGGTTCGAAACCCGGCCGAGGCCTTTAGATTATTTATCTGGGAGGTAAAAGAAAACTTGAGCACGCCGTCCTTTGCATGAGAAGTTAAATGATGGTCTCGAGCCTGTGCGATGTCACTAAACGAGCCCTCTAATATATAAATTTTTATATATAATATAAGTCCCTTATCCGGATTATTCTCATATCCGGATAAGAGAGAAAATAATTCCACGTTCCCTTTGGGAATTGTAGCCATGGCTTCTACATTACAAACCAGTCATATCGTCAAGAAGTCAGAGCTACTGTTACTATCTGTGTCATGTATGAGTCAACATAAACGGCCATTTAAAAAGAAAAAAAATACATTTACATAAAATGAAAAGAACTGTATAGTGTATGTACAACACGAGTGAGTACAGCAGAAAAAAAAAAGTACCATATTCAGCACAATACTAAAAAAGATATGAGATCGTGACTGAAATGTCTAAAAAAAAACAAGGTACACAGCTGAGTTGCCAGTTGCACGGATCATTTTGGCGGTGAAAGTGGCAGGCTGTCCTCCGTCGGTTCCTCCCGGGAAAACCAACATCCACTTTTACTTTCGTCCCACTTTTCTCTCCTCTACGTATATCCCTCTTTCTTATGCTCCCCCTAACAGATGTTTTTAATATTATTTTATTTTTCTTATGCCTATAAGTATAAAGAAGTATTGTAATCGTGCGAATATCCGAGATCAATGTTTCTACGGATTTTCACGTTTCAAGGTCCCCTGAGTACATTTGCCAATTTTTGCGATGATGTCTGTCCTGTGTGTGAAATCATTTCGAGTAATAGAGTATATATACATATTTGGTGGGCTGGTGTTTTACACCTAGGGACCTAAGCATCCAGTGCTCTTATCTGTTCCCTGGAAGCGCTAGGCTTCCCCTTTATTTTATTACCTGTATGATCCCCTTTCCACCAAAGATAATTCCCTGTGGTTTGCAACCCGAAAAATTCTAAAATATAGTCCTTTATCCTATCCCATCAAGCAAAATGGCTCCTGGGTCAGATCCGACGAGGAGAAGGCTCAGCTCTTTGCCTCTCACCTCAAAAATACGTTCACACCCCATCCTGATTATAACGCCCTTCATACTTCAGAAGTTGAAGAGTTCCTTACCAGTCCTTTGCCTCTCTCTCCTCCGCCAAAGGCCTTTCATCCCTCTGATGTACAACACATTCTAAATAAAATTCCAATCCGTAAGTCTCCTGGATTTGACCTGATCACAGGGAAAATCCTACAAAACCTTCCCCGCAAAGCTGTCCTTTTCCTCACCCTTATATACAACTCAGTCCTCAGAACTACCTACTTTCCTGTCCAATGGAAGTATTCCATCCTTACTGTTATTTCCAAACCAAACAAACCTCTCTCTGATGTCTCTTCCTACCGTTCTATTAGCTTGCTCTCAATCTTCTCTAAAATCAGGTTAATGCCTGAAATATCTGTTCCAAAATATTAGGTATTTTGTAACAGATTTATACATGTAGCTACAGGTTAATGCCTGAAATATCTGTTCCAAAATATTAGTTATTTTATAACGGATTTATACATATAGCTATAGCTCCTTGTCTGAAATGGTAGGTAATAATTTCAGTTTAGTTTCTGGAGATATCTTGCGACCTTCATCAAGTGAACAAGCCCATTTAAATAATCCTCTCAATGTCTCACTGGCTACTGGAGATGGCAATCACAGTGTATCTTGTTCTCTTCTAAATTCATGGCTTATTAAATTAAATTATGTTAATAAATAAAAAAGTTAAGTGCTGCAAAAAATATTTAAACAATCTAAATGTTTTATCTTGGCAACATTAGGAACGTGCTTATCAATAAAATGTACTAACCATTTCAAGTATCCTGGGTTCAAAATCCATAGGCGAGGCCTGTAGTATCTGTATTAGGTTGAGCGGAAACGCGAAACAAGGCGAAAAGTCACCGACAATATACTTCCCCAGCATAAAATATATAACATATATATTAATTATATATAATATAATTAATTTTTTCTCTCAACCTACAAAACCAATCGACCGTTTGGGCTAAACATCATGCATCCTCATAATCAATTCATTAAATCGGCAATTATTGGGGTTTTTGAGTTGAGCCCCCCTCTGATCCCCCCCCCCCTTCCCTTCGGCCGATTCTGCGAAACATTAATAGGTGTCGTTATTAAGGGATTCTAGATATACATTCGTGTGGATATATTCGTTCTGCCAGGAGTTTTTGTATTCACAGATACACACATAAACGTTTCCGCGGAAAATGTGTTGTCCTTGTGGCGTTTTAAATTAATCTATAAAATTTTGTGTCGATACATTTATATCAATGGCAGTTATTAGAGTCGGATTTGGCTAAAAATCAATAGGTGTCGTCTTTAAGGGATTCTGGGTATATATATAATATTTCATGTGGATACATTAGTTCTATCGGCAGATATTGTATTCACCGATAAACACACACAGTGTGAATTTTTTTTTTTTTTCATATTTAGAATAAGGATATCGGAAAACATGAAGTTCTATTGAACAATCAACATCGAATTTCTGAACGATTACAAACTTCGTAAAGCTGGGAAAGTAAAAAAAAAATAGTTGAGTGGTTCTTCAGCTTTGCGAGTGACAAGAAAAGAGGAGACAGCCAGACAGACACGGAACAAAAAGTGTTTGTTTTGACCTAAAACGCAAAATTGTGAAGGAAATTTAAAAATCTAGATAGATAGATTTATTGCACAAAAGATTACAACCTCTATGGTAATGATTGGTTTTTTTTTTTTTTTTTTTTTTTTACAAAATAAATAGGCTTATAGTTAAGTATATAAAATAAAATAAAAGAAAAAATATCTATATAAAGAATTGTACATAATAAGCAATATAACAACTAAATGAAAAGATATCAATAATAATGAAATAGTAAAAATGGACATGCTCTTTAATATGAATAGTGCAAGCAACCAGGATAAAAGAAACAATTCAAAAATTATATAAAACAAGATATGATATGAACATGAATAGATAAAAAAAATAATAATAATATATATATATATATATATATCCATCTTGCATGCAACAAATTAAATTATGTTATTCTTTATTTTCAAGGCAGCAGTAAAAAATAAAAAAAATTGTTAATTTTTCTGACTTCTAAATTATTTAAAATATGCACAAATGTTTCTGAGTAATATTCTGGTCTATTGGTGAGATAATTGTGGAGAAATGCTTGCCTGTGGAAGAGGGACTATAGATCAAAAAGTGTATGAGGTCGTCCTTTTCGTCTAAGGTACAGAGCCTGCAGACACTTTCAGGGCAAAACTCATACCTAAACCCTCCAAATAATATTCTAAAATTTCTATTGCTATTGTGTAGACGGATCTGAGCTAGAAGTCGGAGTTTTTCAATATGACAGTTTAATGAGAAATTTTAAAATCTATGACCAACTAATTGCCAGATAGGTAGCGCTAGTTAGGCAGGCGTCCAGAGGAGATATGTTCTGTTACTTATGAATTGTATTGCCTCTCACAAACCATGATCCATTGAGACTATATCGATACAAATCGCAGAAATTTAATCGGACAAAACATTTGTTTGTTTAAAAATTTTCTTTGGTTGACCACCATGGTATGTACATTTATTCAAGGTCGACATTGAAGGAGATGGAAGATGACTGAAGTAGCTACTATGCAGATTGGCATTGTTCACTGACCTACGATTATCCGATCTAGCCTGTCTAATCGCTCCATCTCTTCCTGATTCCGCCTCCAGCCTGGAGTATCATTCTTCGACCTTGCTCAAGTTCCGACTTGTCACAAAAAATAGAAAAATAATTCTATTGATTCTCTCTCTGTCTCTTCTAGAGGCGAACCGTGTCTTCGGCCAGTGAAGATTCTGCCCAAGGCTTCCACCTGTCCTTACTTCCCCAGCTATACAAAGTATAGGGCAAGTTATGTATTCGAATCAAAAATTGCGCAGTTTTCAACTTGAATTTTATGTTTTGCAAACCCCAGATTCCAAATATGAAAAATGCGTCTATCTATCTGTGTGTGTGTCTTTGAACACGATAATAATAATAATAAGTTTATTTTCGTTAAACATGGTAATAGGATACGTCATACATGGTAATAGGATACGTCAAAAGAATTTATACATTAAGAAGCTTATAAATTAGATTTATAACTACTTGAGTCTAACACACCTATGATTAGTAGTGATAACAAAACTATTAAAAAAAGTAAAATTAAATTGATAAAAACTGAACAAATAAATACTTAAAAATATATGAGTACATAAACAAAATTAATACATGATACGTTTATAATAAGTTGACACATTTTTCAATTTAATAAAAGTTATGATAACTATTTTTCAAGAAAAACTCTTCAGATGTGTTTTTATTCCAACGATGTTTCGGGACGTTCTTACGTCCCATCATCAGGTCCCAATGTGCGAGATATAGAAAACAAAGAGAACAATGTAACTATAACAATATATGAAAAATAATATATATATATATTAATCAATTATAAATGAATGTATAAAAAAGTCTAAATAAATAACTCTAAAAGTCTAAATAAATAAATAGCTCCTGATAAAATTAATGTACCGACACGAAATTTTATATGTGAATTCAGAACTCTGACCATGACACCTATTCATTTTCAGCCAAATCAACCAAAGGAAAAGGGGGATTAGGGAGGAGGCTTAACACAAAAACTCTAATAAGTGCTGATAAAATGAATATATCGACACGAAATTGTGTATGTGTGATCTGAACCTTATAAGAACAACATCTATTGATTTTCAGTCAAATTGGCCAAAGGGAAGGGGTGTTTAGGGGAGAGGCTTAAATCAAGAACTTAAATAACTGCCGTTGTAAGAAATGTATCGACAAGAAACTTCATACTTGAATTTAAAACCCCATAAGGACGACAAATTAATTTTTAGCGGAATCGGGAAAAGAGAGTGTGGGGATAAACTCAAAAACCTCAATAACTGCCGATGTACTTAATGTGTAGACATGAAATTTCATATTTAAAGTTAAAACCCAATGTGGACATAACCTGTCAAATTTCGGCGATATCGGTCCGAAGTGAAGGGGGGATTCAGGGGAGGGGGCTCAATTCAAAAACCCTAATAACTGCCAATGTAATGAATTTATCGACACACAATTTAGTACGAGGATTTCAGGAGCCCTTATAAGCGCAAACGGTCGACTGGTATGGTGGGGGGGGAGCGGAAAGTTAATTGATTAATTCGTTTTGGGGAAGTACATTGCCGGTGATTTACCGACGACTTTTTTTTTACTTGGCTAGCATTATGTCTAAAATTTATTATGTCTATTTTTTCTCATTATTGAAAGGTGCATACTAAATGTATCGGTAAAAGGTCTAATTAAACTAGAAGAATTAATCTAAAAAATTGAAGAATTGTTTTTATTATTTTTTACGTCATTGTCATTTCGTTCATTTTGAGTTGAAGTGTTTTCAGGTAAAACTCCTAAAAATGAAACAATAAAAAATGTTTAATTAATATAAATATTATAACGGGTATAAAATGAACAGCTGATTATATTATTAGAGGTGGGTTATTGTGCGTAACGTCCGTTGCACATTCGTCACGATCCAATTTACAGATCGGGCTTCGTGAAGCACAAAGATTTGAAAAAAGTTCCATTAAAAAAAATAATAATAAAATATCTGCCTGCCGACCTAGTTGGCTTCTACAGTCGCACCGACCATGTCCCTTCCAATAAACGTAGATATGTGTAACTAGACTGATCTACAATTAGGTTTAGGATGGCGAGTGGAGGGGAGAGTTGGGAGAGCCAAGGTGGGGACCCTGGCATTTGTGGACCTTGAGGCTCTTCAAGGGGACCTCAACCATTAGTCTCTCTCAAGAACAAAGAGAGGTCGACATCAACACCTCCCTCCGGGGGGTGTCCGCAGTACACAGCTAACAAATAATTGGCGTTTCTGACAGAACCACAACTCACAGTCAATCTCCTCTTGTAAACAAATTTCTAGAGACCTCGCATATTTTCTACGTTCTCATACCTATATTATAAGAAAGTATTGTAATGGTGCAAAAATCCGAGATAGTATTTTGGAATGAAGAAGTCACATGTGCTAACTTATCTGGTTAGATTTTGACCGAAATCGGACGAAAAGTGACAACACTTTACTTGAAGGGGCTAAGTAAAATAAAATAAAATAAAATAGCTTTATTGACATTCTTTTAGAACAAAAGCCTCTCCTTTTGGAGGTTTTGAGTCTACTGCTCTTTCAACAGAAGAGATCAGAAAAGAAATTAACGAATGTTCCAAAATTAAATTAAATTATTTTTTAAATATAACTGTTACTTCTTGATTAAAAAAAAATAAAAATAAAACAAAACAAAAGCAAAAAGTAAAATGAGGGTTATTTCTTAAATAGTGATGTTACACATTTGTTCCATCTTTCTCTATTCCTGGCCACTGTGCACCATCCATCCCCTATTCTCTCCACTATCTCGTCCCTCCACCGCAGTCCTGGTCTTCCTTTTCCTCTTCTTCTGTCTCTAGGAATCCACTCCGTGCAGACTTTAGCCCATCGTCCAGGATCCATCCTTGTAACATGCCCGGCCCATCTCCACTTCATCAAGTGTGCTTCCTTCTGGAGGCTTCTTAGCCTCACCTTCCGTAGAACCTCGCTGTTTCTTATCCTGTCACTTATCTTTACTCCAAGCATGCTCCTCATCATCCTAAATTGGTTTCCTTCCAGACGACGATCCAGATTTTGTGTCAGCGACCAGGTCTGTGCACCATATAGGATGGACGGATAGACGCAGCTCATCAGGATTTTGGCTTTCAGGTCCACTGCAATTTCTCCCTTAAGTATTTTTTTCAGAGACCAGTATTTTCTCCATCCTGCTCTAATTCTGCAGTTCACCTCTTTCTCTGTTCGTGCTTGGAAAGTCAATGTTTGCCCCAGGTACCGGTATTCGTGTGGACGAATACCAGGGTCTAAGTACCTTTTACAAAATACCGCTTATACCTATGACCTAATCAAAAATCTTCTCAAGGAAGCGTTATATAGAAAACACATATAAGATTTTTTGCAGGTCGTCCGGTTATCTAGAGAAATGCCAAAAACCTTCCTGAAATGGAGTTGTCTTGATTTACACGAAAACTGTTAATCCTAACAAAAAATTGGCTTTACCAGAAATAGTTATAGCGCCATATTTTTTAATTATTGATAGTTTTTATGAAACATGATAAAAATAAATAAAAACTTTTTTATACCAACCACGCTTCACTATCACTCTCTGAGTAGGTGGAAAGGGACCTGCTCAAAATAATTTCATTCTGGCATTACTCGGTATAAGAAAGTCACTTTGAGAACTATGCAACACATGAAACAAAAAATTTTGTAGGCTGATGCCAACTCATTATTTTCATTCACCCAGTAATGCCAGTATGAAAGGAGGGGGAGAGAGCGTAGTTGGTATAAAAAAAATCATCCCTCTTTAGTAAGTCAGTAGTATTCCTCTAGCAAACGAGAAAACATGGGTCCGGGCGAAAATCATAGTTAACGCAAGAAAATACTAAAATAGTGCAACACTTTTGTAACCAAATTTTCGAACAGTTGCTTTCGAAAATTTTCATTTTATGTAGTGAACCATAAACTACGAAAAGGAAGGGAAACATTTTGGTAAAACTCATTCGGCGGGCATCAAAACAAAAAAAATTCAAGATCGTTTGCGGCATCTCGAAGTAGTTTTAAATTGTATCTTCTGTTGCTATTAGAACACAAAATTTAATTATATGTATTTTTAATCGAATTTTTGGCACATATGCCTTGCACTCCTTTGAACAGAAGCACTGTTAGACAGTTGCCTGGGCTTTAACTACGAGGTCATATCGCCTACTACCAGAGCGCTCTTTTGTCGCCTGGGAGTCTCCTGTAGGGGTCCTAAATTTTGCTTTCCTAGGTTTAGTCACCTAGAATCGAGGTCAGGCTAGCACGCTCTTTCTCAGCTACCGACGTCCCAATCTGAGTGTTCATCGATTAAATACAAAATAATGAATTAATTAAGCATTTTATATAAATTAGTATTAATTGAAAAATAAAGAAAATGCACTTTATTTATTATTCAATTCCATGATTAATGAATTATCTCAATTTTTCCTATAATTCATTTATTCAAGCCTTCACACTGGGATTATGTTGTTTTTGGTCGTTTGAAACAAATGCATCTCTTAGATACAAAAAATAATAAATAAATAGAGAAAAAAAAAACCTTATTCATAGATTTATTCTTACCCACCACTTTGGAGAATAGAACTTAGTGGTTATTTTTATAGAGAAAGTCTGATTATATTGTAAACAGGAAAAGTAAAAAAATTCATCTCGTTTATTTTTGTTTTAATTAATTATTCTAATATAATTTTATTATATCTAATAAAATCAATTCACAATTCAAAGAATAATTTCTGTAATAATTTATAGCTGACTCTCACCTCCTAGCGTGTTTTAGTCTCTGTCAGACGATAACTTATGTCTGAAGGGTCAGTTGAACTATTTGCCCGAAATTCGACTGAAGAAAGGAACCCCGAACGATGGGTCAAGTTCGTGAGCTGCCGAAGTAGGCCAGAAGAGAGAACCCCAAAAGGTAGAGGGCCAACTAGTTTTTGCCTTGATTTTCATTCGCTGAACACTGTTTCAACTATAGCTCTATTTTTTAAAATCTAACTAACTTAAAAAATCTATGTTGCCTGTTTATTTTTTACTTTCTTATACATTTATAATAAGTATATGTGGTTGGAACTTACTGAGCGTCTGAATTAGAAATGATTATAGCAATGAATATCATGTGATATCAAGATGTCACTGTTGTATGGGGCAGAAGAAATAATAATACTAGAATGAGATGGGGAAGAGAGGTTAGATGATAAACCCCGAACGCTACATCTACATATGTATATGTTCACAGCTCCCTTGATTCTACATCGATTATTCATAAACTAGGTTCAATACTTCAAACACATTTTTTTTTCTTTTTAGAATTTGAAAAGTTTTGAGGAAATATTGAACAAAAATAATGCAAAATAAACAATTTTTGAAAAAGAAATAATTTTTTTTTTAACTTTTTTTTCTTTATCTTTGGTCTGCTTCTGCCTCCCCTGGCTGTTCCTCGGCATCATCTAACACTTGGTATGGTGAAAACGCGCTTTTTACACCAATGAAGTCGAGCTCAGAGCTTGGAGTTATACCAGCCTTTACAATATTAGATCTGCAATAGATTTGAGGCCTGGTTGCCAAATCTCTCCATTCAGTCCTTCTCTTGAATTCTCCGAATGTATCTAAGAATGCTAGCCGGCAACATATGGTTCCTATTGTGTTTGACATCCACGTAATTTCGTGGCGACTTTTTTAATGATATTCCTACTTTACAAACATCCACAAAATCCGAAATATATATATTTTAAAATTTTAATTTCATTTAATTCTCTTCCCAACGAAATTTGCTCTTCTCACTAACTTTATGATTTCTCACTGCGTCACATGCATTAATAAAACGAATTACTTCAATTAGCCGTTAATGTCATCATTCAATAATGAGCAGTTTTTACTATTGTAACTGACAGTAGATATTGGTTTTGGGGTATGGAGGGTGGGGGGTGGGGGGGGGGAGATGTAAAACCGACTTAAGTCCTAATGTCGTGTGATGTGTTGATAGTCCTGGTCTGACCCAGTTAGAGTGCATTCACCCTAAGTCCAACCAACCCCTGCCAATCACGGCACCACCCCATCCCACCCCCCTCACCCCCAAAAGGTCATCCACCCCTTGACGAAAAACCTTCCTTCTTAGAACTGGCGTCTTTTACTTTCAGCATAAAGTATCAGCTAATTATAGAAAATGAATCCTTATATCCTCACAGATTCACAACTAAGGAATGTATTTAGGGGATCTACTACTTGTAAACAAAATCCCCCACATGCCGGTAAGGAATTTAGGATTTCTACTGCTTATAAATAAAATCCAGAAGTGCCGGTAAAGAACCTATTTAGATATCTACTACTTGTGTATAAAATCCCCCATAAGCCGTTAAGGAATTTAGGATTTCTACTGCTTATAAATAAAATCCTGATTTGTCGGTAAAGAACCTATTCAGGATACCTACTACTTGTATATAAAATCCCCCATAAGCCGGTAAGGAATTTAGGATTTCTACTGCTTATAAATAAAATCCAGATGTGCCGGTAAAGAACCTATTTAGGATATCTACTACTTGTATATAAAATCCCCCATATGCCGGTAAGGAATTAAAAATGTTTACTGCTTGTAAATAAAATCCACACGTGCCGGTAACTATTTCAAAAGAGTTATCGCCTGTAATTATTTTTCTTATTGTGTTTATATGAATTTACCCCAAGTAGTTAAATACAAGTTTTTAATGGATACTTCAAAATATTAATAAATATCATATACATATTTCTTACATGATCAGCTCATGAGGTCATCTGCCTTTTACGTCCTTCTTCCAGCTATGACGCCAACAAACCTTCTTTTTATGTCCTTCTTCCAGCTATGACGCCAACAAACCTTCTTTTTATGTCCTTCTTCCAGCTATGACGCCAACAAACCTTCTTTTTATGTCCTTCTTCCAGCTATGGCGCCAACAAACCTTCTTTTTACGTCCTTCTTCCAGCTATGACGCCAACAAACCTTCTTTTTACGTCCTTCTTCCAGCTATGACGCCAACAAAGCTTCCTTTTCTTACTTGAATTTTTACACCTATTTTTCAAAATATATATATATAATAATAATATTTCCTTTTTAACGTATATGTATATTTAAAAAAAAATCTGACATTACAGGACTTTCTTTTACCCACTACGCTTTTACAGATCCCTGTCTGTCTCCCCCTCCCTCTTCTCAAAATCATTTCATACTGGCATTATTGGGTATATGAAAGTAATGAGTTGGCATCAGCAGTATTCGTTTGTTTCATTGTACAAAGTAATTCTGACAGTGACTTTCTTATTTATATCCAGTAATGCCAGTTTGAATGATTTTGTGGAGGGGAAGGGGGGGGAGGGGAGAGACATATGTAAAAGCGTAGTTGGTATAAGAAAATCCTGTAATGACCACATCATATATATTTTATTTTTTATAATTTTTCACAAAAACTAACAATAATAAAAGCATTTTTTATAACTCTACGCGATACAATTTAAACATTATTTTGAAATATTTCCTACGTAAATTTATTTTTAATTATTTGAGACGCTCTAACTTTAGTTTTATTAATTCTACCTGAAATCTGAGGCTCATTAGCAATTGAAAATTCAATAAGGAACATTTTTGGTAAGAAGATATTTTTCGATAGCACTAACCATTTTTGAGTAAATCAAGGAAACGTCTAAAAATATGTGTTTCAAAACTAATTTTAGGACAGTTTTCGGCATGTATCTAAAAAACCAAACCACCTGCAAAAAATTGTATTCTACATAAAGTATGTATTATAGTTTCATCTATAACTTTTACTTTAAAAGATTTTTGATTTGGTTATAAACATAAGCGGTATCTTGTAAAATGTATTTAAAGCCCCGAAGTAAAGTGGTCTCAATTTTCCTCCGATTTCAGTCAAAATCTAATCAGATCTAAGTAAGTACATGTGACTACTACATTCCAAATTTTGAGTTCATAGGTACAATAGTTTCTGCGGTAGAGCGTTCACAACTTTCCAATTAAATCACACACTCACTGACATCATTGCGAGTCAGGAAACCTTGAAACTTGAAAATCAGTTGAAACCTCGAACTCAAATTTTCGCACGATTACAATACTTCCTTATACTCTAGGCATAAAAAAGTAAAATTCAATATCCAAATACTTAAACACATATAGTTTAATTGACCGACGAATGATTTGAATTAGGATCTGAGGTTATTTAATAAAGTGCGCAGCAATAGAGTTGCTTTATTTTGAGTTTGAAGAGTAGTAACATGTTTTTGTTCACTCATTTTTACAAAATTATTATTTAATAATCTCAACTTCAATAAACAAAAAAGAACGGTTAACAACACAAACAATCACAAAACACAGATTTAAAACCCACTTATATTTCAATAGTTTTTTAAACTATCAGGAGTAATTCAAAAGGAAAGCTTATTACATACTCATTTAATACCTAATGAATAAATACAATTTTAAAATATTTTAACAAAACTATTGTACATTAGTGGTAAATATATATTGTAGCATGTCTACCCTATAGATAATGCTCAGAACTGGCGATGTCTATGAGAGGATCGCGATCGCTAGGAGCAAAGTATGGGTTGTGTGGTGTTGAATAAACGAGAATTGCATTTGGAAGAGAATGCTCGGAACCAATGATGCCTGCGAGAGAATCGCGATCGCTGGGAGCGAAAATAAAGAATAATAGAGACACAATGGAAAGGAAGCCAAGATAATTGTCTACATCCGGTGTATAAGGAATAAGCAGTAAAGGTTTTTTTTCTTACTCCAGGTTTTCACACAACTAGAGGCAGATGTTAATTGGTAACATGCGATTGGCTGGAAATAAAATGGGCGGAGTCCGACGACCAATCAAGTCTCGAGAACTGTCCCCTACCACGGTCAGATATCGGAAGCCACTCCCCGTTTTACTCATTCTTCGTTCATGTCTTGGGTGATCACCACGTATCTTTTCTATAAGTAATATCAGTTAGAATATGTGAAATTAACTTTCTTTGCTCATGTCTTGGTGATCACCACGTATCTTTTCTATAAGTAATATCAGTTAGAA
This sequence comes from Aradus depressus, assembly GCA_963662175.1. NCBI lineage: Eukaryota > Metazoa > Arthropoda > Insecta > Hemiptera > Aradidae > Aradus > Aradus depressus. The sequence continues at coordinate 13,380,571 of OY759214.1, read as the reverse complement.
TATGTGAAATTAACTTTCTTCGTTCATGTCTTGGTGGATCACCACGTTACTTTCTTTTGTAAAGTTTAGTTTGAATATGTGAATTAGTCGTAGAGACACACTTTGATTTTGGATGGTGCAAAGTCAGTGGGGGTGTAACTTCTGGTGTGCCCTCGAAACTACGCAGATCTTCAGGGACTATGTGAATAGACGATTTCTACGGGAAGTCCAGAAAGGGTGATCACGCCGTCATTCGCCATGGATATCGTATCGAGGTACCTCGTAATTAAGTTATAATTCAGTCCTTCAGACACACGGCCAAATTATATATATATTCAATTGTTGTTTTGTAAATATGTTCTCATAAAATAAATATGTTAAAGTTATAGGTTTGATTCATTTCATTCCCCCCCCCACTCATGCTTCTTCTGGTTGACAACAGTAATTAATTATTGTTAATTACTGATGTCAACTAACCGTTAGGATCTTGTAACCGTTCTTCCCGTGGGAGTGCTTTCAGCTATTCAGGCATTGTTTAATTAAAGTCGCGATTTAAATAATTTTCAAATTTAATAATTTTTCGATCTCAATTTTATTTATTTTATTAATTACGTGATTTGCACTCACACAGGGAGGGAAATGGTTATAATTGGCGCCCGAACAGGGACTTGATTTGTTTATTAATTATGCCAATTAGTATAATTAATGAACCCCACTAATCGGTCCCTTATTAATTAATTAATTTTTTTAATTTAAAAAAAAAAAATTTTTTTTTTGCTTTTTAACGTAGATTCCAGCCTATTAGGCCACAATGTTATATTTTCACTTAAAGTCGGTATTTAGAATCAAAACTGAAGAAGGATGGGTGAGGGTAGGGACAATGAATGACATCATTTATTGAAATAATTTTATTTTTTTTGTTTTTGATTTTTTTTTTTTTTGTAGATTTAGTAGGCATTTATTTTACATATTATAACTATTGTTGTATTGTGATGCCATCTGACAGGTCACCATAGAAATTAGGTTAGCACCAGACCTCCCGTATAATTCATTTAATTGTTTTGATATATATTTCTTATCAGAATGGAAGGGAAAGAGAAGTCGGACTTAGAGCCGATACAGACACGGTCTAGGAAAACCATTCGCACTCCCCCGGAGTCCCCGGTAGAAAATCCTAAATTTGACCTAGAGGCGACGTTTAAGGCCATGCAGGAACAGATGGGAAACTTGGGAAAGGATTTAAAAGCGGACATGCAGGAACAGATAGGACAGCAGGGAAAGGCCATGCAGGAACAGATTTCGGGACTAGGACAACAGGGAAAGGCCATGCAGGAACAGATAGGACAGCAGACTTCGGAGATAAAGGAACAAATTTCGGCAATGGCAAATAATATCGAATCCATTAATCGCGATATGGGCACTCTACGATCTGAGTCCGGAGAATTGAGAACTAGACAGGATAATTTAGAAGGGAAATATGACAAACATGTTTCTGAAGTTAGGGACATGGTAGATGTCTGTCATCATGAAATGACAGGTAGGATCATGTCAGAAACACAACGTTTAGATAAGAAGGTCGAGGAAATAAATTCGAACCAAAATCTTTTTCGTACCGATTGTGAGAAGAGATTCGCCAATATCTCGAAGAGAATAGATACTGTTTCGGGTCAAAATCAGGTCTCAACCCCAAAACATAATGACCAAGTGACGTTCCCCATCCCTGAAGAACATAAGGATTGGTATACAGGTCAGACCTTTGCTCGCGAACAACCTAGTAACGTCACTTTCCAAAATACGTATATAAAAAATTACGAACGTAACAAGGTAACGTTCCGTAACAATATGTTGGATTTACCCAACCATTTCATATCAAATTTAGAAATTGCATATAGTCACATTGGAGAATTTTATAATCTGAACGAATTTATAAAGTCACATTTAAAGGGCGAGGGTCTGGATTGGTTCCTTGTAAAGTCAGGAAGTATCCGCTCTTTTGATGAATTCGTCAATGCGTTCAAAGATAGGTTCTGCGGGGAGAAATATGACGTTATAGTCCGTAGGGAACTTGATACCCAAGGCTATGCCGATCATATGGATAAAACACCCAGCGAACATTTTTCAAAATTAGTGTCACGACTCCAGGATAGTACATATAAAATTCCGGAAGGCTACGTATGTGAACTATTAAGCAAACATTATGGAGAGACGGTCGAAAATTCAGTTAGGATCCAGGGAATAATCTCTATTGAGAGACTACATGAGCAAATAATTAGGATAGGTACTAACATAATTAGACGTGATTGTAAATTAAAGGATAGTTCTTGGAAAGGCGGGGAAAGACAGTACCGACCAGATAGTCTTCCGAAAAACAATAACTTTCCCAAACAAGACCTACCTCGTTACAATTCTGGGAATGCACGGGGAACCTCTCACTACAATCAAGAGAGAGGGAATCAATTTAGCCGAGGCCCTTACCGCGAGTCAAATCCAAATTACGATCGCCCACGTAATTACTATGACTCAAATCAGAATTATAATCGACCACCTAATTATAGGGATAACCAGTCAAAACCTAACGTAAGAAACATGGAGGTAGTGACCGACAACAATGTCAATACAGACATGAAAGAAATAAAGCAATCCCTTGGAGAGTTGGCTAACAACCTGAAACCAATTGTTGACCACTTGATAAAAAACTAAGTAGCAGGAGTGGGATGAACAAACTTAAAACTATGGGGGGAGGTAAATTTAAATTCAAGGGGGACATACGCAGTTTGCTTGGTACAGAGATGATGACGAGATTGACAGGGGACATTGACCTACATACTAACGTTGACAATAGATGTCCCACTCCTGTAAAGGTAAAGACAGACAGTAACAACGGACTGACATTGATGAAGCTTCAAGGGTACCAAGAAGGTAGCGGTTTAGGAAGACACGGTAATGGACGTTTGGAACCAGTTTTTATCAGCACGAGAAGACCACTTCAAGGATTAGGTTACGAGTACAAATTTTTTGATATCAGATCACCAGTTAACGTAGAATCAATAGCAAAGACATCCTTACCAATCACTGCTAAGCAGGAAGAGCCCATCGACAAACAAACATACCCCGACAATACTATGACTGCCCCAGATCACGTAAATTCATCAAGTATAAAAGAGGACGAAATCACAGACAGACTGACAGGGAATGAAGAAAACATAACTTTCCCAGACGACGTCAGAATATCATCTCTGATGCAGGAGTTTTCTGTCCTACTTAGAAACGAGGACGAAGTAACAGACATATCGACAGACAATGACCACATAATCCGCTACCCGACTAATGGCAACCCCACTTGTGAAGAACATCCGCAGGTGAACTTCATCAAAGACAATAGGATAACTGACATTTCGGGACTACAACAACAGACTTACAAATTTACAGAAAAACAGGCCGAAAGACAGAAACAAAACTTTGAGGTACGACACCAACAGACTACGTTAGAAATTGGCGATCAGGTGTTAGTACAATCTCTGCGGATATCCACCGGTAAGAGGGAAATATTACTATTACTATTCTGGGAAGGACCTTATCAGATTTTAGACAAGGAAAGTCCTCAAATTTTTATTTTAGGACATCTCGGCAGCGACATAGCGGAAGGAGGAATCTTTTATACGATCTTACAGAAGCCGTGTATTAGCGGATAAATTTACAAGCAGGCTAGAGAAGCGCTAGGGCTCTCTTTGAGATTAACGATCTTACTTCAGCCGAGTTAGGGGGGCGATTATTGCAGACGAGATCGCGGCCCTAGAGTCAGGGAAGAGATTTGTGACGTCTCTATGGGTGTCCATCCCCAGCTATCCCAGGAACAGTTAGACAAAGTCACACACACATAAAACAGACACTATTCTTTATTATTTGGGAATTATTTATTATTTTACACTAACGGCCAACACCTCATTATACAACAACACACAAAGAATCACACATACACATTTATTGGGGACACGGGATTTATTATTTAGTTATTTTTTTTTGTAAATAGGATAAGGCAGACGGGGACATTCTGGCACTCCCCTGGGGCTTAACATCGAGCATACCCCCCTTAGTCGAGCTCAAAGATTCCAAAGTGAATCGCCAGGTTGTAAATAGTAATTTTAGATAATAAGTTAGGGTTAGTTTTTTTTTTAATTCTAGATATTAAATTAGGATAATTTTTTGTTTATATTTAGTAATAGGATATTTTTTTTAAATAGTATTAGTAAGTCTTTTTCTTTTTATATTGATAGTTGGGATAATTTAGTTTAGATAGGTTTGTGGCTTCATTTGAAATTGACATAATTGTAGGACGGGGCAGACGGTATATGGATTGGCCATCCATGGGAATATACCTACGTATTTAAATTTGATTAGGAGACGCGGATCTGAGTAGGCTGACAGCGAGGCGATGGCACACACATTTGTAGGTAGTCACGTATGGTAAATGTACTTTCAATTGTATTTGTCTGTTTTGTTTTGTATTTTAAAATAATATTTGTATTAGTATCCGACCGTGTGTATCTATTGAAAATGTCAGATTGACCCATATTTTATCTAGTGACCATGATGGGCTATGTTAACCCAATGAGAGCCTTGTAAATATATTTGTAACATATATTCAGGTATGGACCTTACTTATTATGATGCAGTGTCGACCACGGTAGGTCAAATGTCAATTTTGTTATTTTATTTAAGAAATCCTAGGGCAAGGTGCCGAAGCATACATGACTAAAGGGGGAGATATATTATAAACTGGAGGGGATACCCAGAATTGAATATTTAATTATCGTACACACGGAGAAGGGGCCACTCCATTGATGCTTGTAGAATCCATTTAAAGGGGCGGGAGTTTGTTTAATTATTTTTTTATGCCATGAACTGACGGTTTGAACTGAAGAAAGGGTTTCGCTACTTGATTAATGCGGATGCCGGAATTTACATATATTTATGAAACTGAGATGGGATTTGAGTGGGCTTATTTTTCTATTTTATATTTCGTCGTCGTTCCGGCAGAAGGTAAATACCTGTCGAAGGCCTAAGGAGGCATATGGTTAGGGTTTGGTCAACCCAAATTTTTGTTGAAGCGGATTAGGTATATGGGAATTCAGTTGAAACATTGTCGAGGCGTGGGGCCTTTTTGGATGTTTTAACTAGTCAGTGAATGTATGCTAGAAATAGAATCATCGTTATTTGCCAATGGAGAGGGTTAACTCCAAGAAGTACAGCGTAAAGTAAAATCATGCTTTGGTCACGCATGCATAGGCAAGCCATGCCGATTCGAAAGGAAATTTAAAATCATGTTTTGGTCACGCATGATAATGAGGTCGATACCTGAGTATTTGGTTAAGTGTATATGCTCAGTGAACGAGCAAGTGTTAAGTGAAACTAATAAAATATGTGACTTCCAATGGTCATTTAGCCGACATATTTTATTTTAACGGGAACGGGGGATATTGTAGCATGTCTACCCTATAGATAATGCTCAGAACTGGCGATGTCTATGAGAGGATCGCGATCGCTAGGAGCAAAGTATGGGTTGTGTGGTGTTGAATAAACGAGAATTGCATTTGGAAGAGAATGCTCGGAACCAATGATGCCTGCGAGAGAATCGCGATCGCTGGGAGCGAAAATAAAGAATAATAGAGACACAATGGAAAGGAAGCCAAGATAATTGTCTACATCCGGTGTATAAGGAATAAGCAGTAAAGGTTTTTTTTCTTACTCCAGGTTTTCACACAACTAGAGGCAGATGTTAATTGGTAACATGCGATTGGCTGGAAATAAAATGGGCGGAGTCCGACGACCAATCAAGTCTCGAGAACTGTCCCCTACCACGGTCAGATATCGGAAGCCACTCCCCGTTTTACTCATTCTTCGTTCATGTCTTGGGTGATCACCACGTATCTTTTCTATAAGTAATATCAGTTAGAATATGTGAAATTAACTTTCTTTGCTCATGTCTTGGTGATCACCACGTATCTTTTCTATAAGTAATATCAGTTAGAATATGTGAAATTAACTTTCTTCGTTCATGTCTTGGTGGATCACCACGTTACTTTCTTTTGTAAAGTTTAGTTTGAATATGTGAATTAGTCGTAGAGACACACTTTGATTTTGGATGGTGCAAAGTCAGTGGGGGTGTAACTTCTGGTGTGCCCTCGAAACTACGCAGATCTTCAGGGACTATGTGAATAGACGATTTCTACGGGAAGTCCAGAAAGGGTGATCACGCCGTCATTCGCCATGGATATCGTATCGAGGTACCTCGTAATTAAGTTATAATTCAGTCCTTCAGACACACGGCCAAATTATATATATATTCAATTGTTGTTTTGTAAATATGTTCTCATAAAATAAATATGTTAAAGTTATAGGTTTGATTCATTTCATTCCCCCCCCCACTCATGCTTCTTCTGGTTGACAACAGTAATTAATTATTGTTAATTACTGATGTCAACTAACCGTTAGGATCTTGTAACCGTTCTTCCCGTGGGAGTGCTTTCAGCTATTCAGGCATTGTTTAATTAAAGTCGCGATTTAAATAATTTTCAAATTTAATAATTTTTCGATCTCAATTTTATTTATTTTATTAATTACGTGATTTGCACTCACACAGGGAGGGAAATGGTTATAATATATATATTTTAATAATAATTAACTATTGACCGAAGGATGAGCATATGGAAAGTTGTAATTTTGAGCCAATACTTTAGGTGAATAAGGGTGAAATAAATGATTTTCAAAACAGAGATAGAGTGATTCTGACGCTATATTTAGTGTCGAATTATATCAACCTAATAAGCTATACCTACATTATAATTTTATTTATATTTTTAGAGCCCCCTATAGGTCTTAGGTCAAATTATAGGCGGTCACTAATTCCTGTATATATATATATATATATATATATTTATATATTATATAAATATATATATATATACAGAAATAAAAATATAGTAATCGATTAGATCTACAAAAAGGAATAAATGCAGAAAATAATTGTACAGATATATTATAATAATGAAGTATATATAGTAATATGGAGTGGCTGGTTGCCTACTGATATCAAAAACGCGGGTTCGAAACTCCTCAGGTTTTTTATCTGGGAAATGAAGAAAACCTTGAGCATGTCATCCTTTGGATGGTACGTTAAGAGATGGTCCTGAGCCTGTACGCCGTCAGGTACTCGTCAAAGACCCACCGTCTGGGTAAACAAAATTTAGGTCTCCCACAATAGAGTCGGGCTCATGTCCTCCAGAGGGACGAAAGAGCGCTCTGGTAGTAGGCGATATGACCTCGTAGTTAAAGCCCGGGCATGAGTCATAATAACTAACTATCTATAATAGTATAAACAAATTAAATAAGGCTAATGAAAAAAATAGTTGAATAAATAAAAATGATTCAAATGAAAAATAAGGAAACATAAAAATAAATTAAAAATAATAAATTAAATTAGAAATTATCAAACAAACAGGCTGGACCACCCAGAGCATGGAACTATTAATAACAATTATGCATTTTACAAAAAATAAAAAAATAAAAAAGGGAATGAATAACTTATGTACTTAAATAAGATTACTAATTGCATATCTCATTATTCACATTTAGTGAGTGACATATGCTTCTGACGCTATTGAAATGGAAATCAATTTCAATTTTGTCGGCAAAGCCATAGCTTACATTCATAATTCTGTTAATGGAGATATTGAAACTGAAGTTAGTTCTGCGTAAGTAAGAACTTTATACTTGTGATAACTCTTCTATCGTGCATGTTATGACAGTCCAGTGTCTACGTCATGTTTAGGGCATGATACGTTTCAAGACGTCATTTTAGGACAGTTATCTTCCAATAATAAATAGTATATCATATAAAATCGGAGAGATTTGTGATTGAGGCATAAATATAAGCGGCTTCTTGTTTCTTGTAAAATGTACTTAGGCTTTTCCTAATTCTAAATTGTTTTCTTTTGTATTTTATAGAAAACTTCCTGTTTTAAATGAAATTTTCCTTTTGGGAATTGATTTATATTTTGTTTTCGTGTGAGTAACCGTTTTTGATAAAAATAAATGAAGGAGTTAACGCAAATAGTTCTGTTTCAATTTCTTCACAAGTAGACTTAACCAACTCTTCCCACTCATTAACAGAAAAATAGTAGTTTATCACGAAGCCTCAATACTTGTGTAGAAATCACTCATTTAACCTCTATTAACATACGTCTTCCATAACAGATAGCAAAAACTTAAGACGAAAATACAGACTTTTCAGAACAGGTGGTCCTCAATGGATACTGGTTCGTCAGGAACTCCAAGAGCTGGGTCTGCAGGGAGTTCCTCCAGCAGCTGACGGATCTCCAACCCTCCAGACCCCAGTTCAGCTCTGGGGCGGATATCTATCGTCTTGGACAAATAACACACAGAAGAAGACTCAAGTCTCGCCTATATCAAGCAAGATTTATATAAATATATATTTTTTTGTATAATGTTACTTTCATGATTTTTATGTATAACGCTATGTAACACGCTTGATTTGGTTGTGACCAGAAGAAGTGACATGGAAGTGTCCTGAAATATTGTCATACCAATTTGAAGACATCTCTGGGAGAAATACCGGAAAAAGTAACCAACAACCATCCCAGAGAAGCTTAAGATATACAGATATTTCATTATTTGTTTTACTTTTTAGATCATTTTTATATTTTTTAAAGAAGCACAGGGTTTTATCCCTTATCGTACTTCTCCGAAAGGTCGATCTTTCTGGTTGGTCGATATTTCGTAAAATATGAGGCTCTAGGTGGCTTCTCGAAAATGAAAGAAAACTAGCTTACCAACCGTATAGTGTGGTGTCTGAAGGAGCACTGGCTAATAGCTCAAAGGGCAGGGAATAAAAGATTTATTCGCTCTACAAACAAGCAAATAAATACAAAATTTATTCGAAAATAATATGATAAATATTTATTCGCATATATATATAGAGGGAATGAATGAACCTCGTATGCCCTCCCATGTGAGCTATTAGCCAGTGTTCCTTTAAACACCATACTATTCGGGTAAGCTAGTTTTATTTTATTATCTTTTTTATATTTTCTCTGATGCTTTAGGGTTTTTGCTAGTTCCATGTTATATTTCATGTGTATACATACATGTGCCACTGATGATGACGCAGTTGTGCTGAAATCCGATTCTGATTGGAAATAAAACAGTGGGAAGACAACCTTTTTTCGTCCCATCCCCGGTGTTGGTTCGTTCCATTCTCGAGTACAATGTCAACATAATATGTTGTCTGAACATAATATTATTTATTATGTTCAGAATCGGATTTCAGCACAACTGCGTCATCATCAGTGGCACATGTATGTATACACATGAATTATAACATGGAACTAGCAAAAACCCTAAAGCATCAGAGTACGGAGTAAGATAATAAAATAAAATAGCTAGCTTACACGAATAGTATGTTGTTTAAAGGAACACTGGCTTATAGCTCACATGGGAGGGCATACGAGGTTTATTCACTCACTCTATATATATGCGAATAAATATTTGTCATATTATTTTCGAATGAATGTTTTAAGAATTTTTATTTGCATGTTTATAGAGCGAATAAACCTCTTATTCCCTGCCCTTTGAGCTATTAGCCAGTGCTCCTTCAGACACCACACTATACGGTTGGTGCGCTAGTTTTCTTTCATTTTGTTACTCTGTATTCTGATCCTTTAATGTTTTTGTTCGTTTCTTCTCCATATTATATTTAATATGTATTCATAAATGAGCCACTGATGATGACACAGTTGCGTTGAAAGTCGGTTCTGGTCGGAAATAAAACAATGGTAAGACAAGGTCTTTTACTTTTATGTGAAATCTCGTCCCACAACATCTCAGTATCACATATGTATCCAAGTGTTCTCAGGTAAATATTTTTGCTGTCAGTACCAGACAACATGAAATAGTCAATTCAAAATATAAATTATTTCCCTTGACCCAGGCACATTGATAAGTCGATGTTGTTTAGCCGAATTCTATTTAAACATTGCCAAAAATAAAAGGTAAAAAAAAATCAAATACACAAATAAAGTCCACATAACTATTTCGCAGACCGTCGAGGCTGCGAATTAGTCAATTTGTGGAACAAATCCAAAAAATTATTTTAATGTAGGTCAGATCGATAAAACATTATCACATTCAAGGATATGGAAATAATATGCTATTATTTATAACTAGCAGGGTACCCAGCGTTGTCTGGGACTTATATTACTTAACTGAAGTTGAGTACGTGCGATGCTCGAGTAAAGAATAAAAAAAAGTCATCAGGGAATCACCGGAAATGTAGTACAAAATAATCAATATTTCGCTCTCTCTCTCTTAAATCAATTGAACGTTTTGGCTAAAAATCAATAGTTACTTACACAGAGAGGTACTGAATTTCCTGTCGATACATTCATTACATCGACAGTCATTACATCGACATTCATTACATCGACAGTCATTAGGACACTTGGAGTGAACCTCGTTCCCACAACATATATTTGGCCTATTTGGCTGAAAATGAATAGGTTACCCCTTTATGGGGTTATTAGAGTTTTTTTGGTTAAGCCCCCCAATAAAAAACAATAAGTGTTATCCTTATGGGGTTCTTGGATTTACACATAAAATTTGGTGTCGAAACATTCATTCTATCAGTATTGTGATCACAGAAACACACACACCTTTGGATTAGATTGAAATTTTTTTTGAAAATTTAGGAAAACAATATGGCATCTGTTATTCTATTTAGAAGAAATCCAAACTAAATAATTATTAATTGAATTTTTTTTAAATTGCACGTCTTGAACGTTCGATATTTTTTTTAGAGCCCTTTTCTGAAATTACTGTAGAAATCAAAATTTAGTTGGAGACCAGCTATAATTTCTACAGGAAATGTAATATTATTTGTTTAATTATTATTAATTTTATTATTTCAATTATCATTTTTATATTTATATTTTATTTAACATTTATTGGTATTAATTATCACAATGCATTCTATCAGTATTGTGATCACAGAAACACATACACCGAGGTAATCATGATTTTTTTTTTATAATTTTTGGAAAATAAGAATTTTGGGTGAAAACTCAATATCGATTTTCTGATCGATTACACAACTTCCCCTATACTTTTATAAATAATTGAATACATTTTCTTTAATGGAATGAAGAAGGATGGAGATTGTAAATACGTAGTAGCAAATATTACATACCTCGAGGGTAGACCTGGCATGAATGAAGCTTTGGTCAGTTGTGGAAGAATGAAGCTGATGTTATGAATGGGATGGGAGTGACCTGCGCAACGTAGATATAAGTGTGACAAGCAGCCCAGTCTCAAGTCTGTGTACCTTGGTAAGCAATTCAATCAAGGAGGCCATCACAGCTAGAAATTACAATTATTTCATTTCAGAGGGACACATAGTCAATCACTGGGAGTGAACTTCCCCAACGCGATTTTATCAGCTAAATTTTTGCTTTCCGATTTAGTTATTTAGAGAGAAAAGACCACATGCAGGCAGTCGAAGATGTTCCTGGGAGGGGAGTCCAGGGTTCTGAAAGACGGGATCCTGAACCTCAAAAGGAACGAGCTTAGGCAATTGACTGGAGTTCTCATCGGACATGGTCCGTTCAATAGACACCTACACACTGTGGGAGTCGAGGACAGTCCTACCTGCGATAGATGTGGGGAAGAAGACGAGACGGCGGCACACTTCCTGGGCATCTGCTCGGGATATGCGCAAACGAGATCCGCATCTTTAGTGGAGATGTAATCGCAGAGGAGGACTTTAGAAGATTGGACTATGAGAGCATTCTCAGGTTCATTAAGGAAACTGGGAGACTGAGCACTTCATGAAGGGCTTGGTTTAGGTAGTATAAGCATCAACCTACAGTTAATATAATAAGGGGGAAGCCCAGCGCTTCCAGGGAAGGGATAAGAGCACTGGATGCTTAGGTCCCTAGGTGTAAAACACCAGCCCACCATATATCCCTCCTCTGATCCTCTTCTTTTCTTCGACCGATTTTCTTGAAAATCGACAGGTGTCTTCCTTGTTGGGTCCTGAACCCACATATTGATTAGATTAGATTTATTCAAATCAACCTACATAGGCTATATGAACTATCATAATTGAACTTAAAACTAAACAACAAACCACCCACCTATAATACATAAATAAGATTATAATTTAAAAATCATTACAGTTAAAAAAAATCTCTAATGCCATAAAATAATTTTTTTTTTTTTAAATAATAAGGACACTGCTTAAATGTTCCTTTTTGTTCAGTCTTCTGATCTCTTTGGGTAAATGATTATATATTTTTAATGGCATAATTATATGACTTGGCTCAGTCCTACTCAGCCGATGATGTGGAATCTTGATATTGTTGCCATCCCTAAGACCATATTCATGAGTTGGTTGTGGTTCTTCACTTCTGTCCGGACTGGTAAGTCATGATGTACTGGCATGGAACCCCAAGTATGTCCAACTGCCGGAAAAAGGAGCATTGTAAGTTGCCGAAGCAATAATTCTCATTGCTCTTCTCATGTGGATATATTCATTACTTCGGCAGTTATTATGTTAAGCCCCCCCCTCTCAATTCATCCTATTCCTTTGGCTGATTTGACGAAAAATCAATAGGTGTCGCCTTATATCCATTCATTCTATCGGGAGTTACCGTGTTCACACTCTCTCACGCACACAATTTTTTTTCTTTCTTTTTTGAAATCAGAGGGATTGGAAAACATGAAACTCAAAATCAAGTCTGACCGATTACATATCTTCACTTGTACTTCGTAACGCTGGAAAAGTAAGAAAAGATACACTGGCAATGTATGCCTCTGGCCGATTTGACTGAAAATCAATAGGTGTTATGAGGGTTCTGGATACACATATGAAATTTTGTGTCGATATATTTTTTCTATCAGGAGTTATCGTGTTAATGACATAGACAATTTTTTATTTCATTTTTGGAATCACAGGAAAACATTAAATTCTACGGAAACTCAAAATGTCTTGAATATATTGAAAAATGTCTTGAAATATAAGGGCTCAACTTATAAAACAATATAAAAAAATTGGAAACAGAAAAATAAAAAAAATTATGCCTTATTCAGCCTCGAAATATAATAACTCATAAAAAGTTAGTAGGTCTTATCGAAGAAGGTCACGGAGAACAATAAAAAAGGATCAGATTTTATTACCTTTAAAAGTGAACTTGGAAATATAATATTGCTTGATTTAGGTCAAATCGATGAAGTTAATAAACTAACATAATCACTAGTGTTGTAATGAAACTATAGTCTGTAATCAGAGAAAATCTATTTTTATGTATTTGTGTGTGATATTAGAACTTAATGACATTGTCAGATTAGTGCAGGAAGGCCGGGCAATATGGTAACCACCCTAGTTTGCAAGGGGCGGCTCTACTGTATCATTGTTTTTAGTTTTCGACAACAATAACAAATATGTAAGAATCTACTCGAAGCGATACAAATGGAAAGCTGGTAGAATTGCTAGAAATGAGTTTTAATATATGTTAAAAAAAAAACAACAAGATGGATTGTCATGTATAGTAAGGATGGCAAAGGTAGAGTGGCTTGTTTGCCTATTGATACTGAGCTCAAGATCGCGGGTTCGAAACCAGGGAGAAGCCCACAGGTTTTACTTCCCTAGCTACGAAGTATAAAGAAAGTTACGTTATCGGTCAGAAATTCGTTTCGTTTTCAGCGGAATTTCTTGTTCTCCGACCCCTGATTCCAAAAATGAAAAAAAAAAGTCTGAGGATGAGTTTGTAAACAGGACAACTTCCGTGAGATTGAGGATATCTTCTGAGAGACTCAAAAACCCTAATTGCTACCTACTGTAATGAATGTAACGACACAACATTTCATATGTAAGTAAATTCAAAGCCCTAAAAGGACGACACCGATTATCCGCGGAATCGGCTCAACTCAAAAAACCAGTTAACAACCGATGTAATAAATATGATGTCGGTTAGTTTTGGAAAGAGAGCGAAAGCATAATTGACTGATTCGTTCTGGGGAAGTACATTGCCGGAGATTCAATTACGACTTTTTTTTTCTGGGAGGAAAAAAACTTTGAGAACGTCATCCTTCGGTTGGGACGTTGAGCTTATATGATAACTTTAAAGGCTCTCTACCCTAGGACTAAACCAGAGTAGAGTCGGGCCCATGTCTACTAGAGCGTCAAAAGAGACTTGACCTCGTAGTTGGAGCCCGGGCATGGGTCATAATAACTGACCATATTATAATGACCAAATTAAACTGTGGACCCTTCAACTTGCATACATTTATTCATGGTTAGCTGTTTGATATCATACTTTCTCTTTGGAATTTTTTTCTCATCCTAAATTATAATTATAATTATCGGAGCAGGTATCAGGAACATGTGTTGACTTACTTTTAATAGTATCGAATGAATTATATACTAAATGTAGGCCTATTATAACATCCCAACTGAATTGGGACAGAAGTCAGTCGCCCATTCACTGGGGATCAAATCAATATTTCGAGCGGTATAGGAATGACAGAGCTTATGATGGTCATTTGTTGTAATCGGTCTCGTCCTCGGTGTCTAGCCTGGCTCACATTGTCAGTTCGGTCCGCAAGCAACATCGTGCCATTCCTCTGGCTCGCAAGCATTACGATACCTCCTGGTCTGACCTAGCCTGGCTCACATTGTCAGTTCTGTCCGCAAGCAACATCGTCCCATTCCTCTGGCTCGCAAGCATTACGATACCTCCTGGTCTGACCTAGCCTGGCTCACATTGTCAGTTCGGTCCGTAAGCAACATCGTGCCATTCCTCTGGCTCGCAAGCATTACGATACCTCCTGGTCTGACCTAGCCTGGCTCACATTGTCAGTTCGGTCCGTAAGCAACATCGTGCCATTCCTCTGGCTCGCAAGCATTACGATACCTCCTGGTCTGACCTAGCCTGGCTCACATTGTCAGTTCGGTCCGCAAGCAACATCGTGCCATTCCTCTGGCTCGCAAGCATTACGATACCTCCTGGTCTGACATAGCCTGGCTCACATTGTCAGTTCGGTCCGCAAGCAACATCGTACCATTCCTCTGGCTCGCAAGCATTACGATACCTCCTGGTCTGACCTAGCCTGGCTCACATTGTCAGTTCTGTCCGCAAGCAACATCGTGCCATTCCTCTGGCTCGCAAGCATTACGATACCTCCTGGTCTGACCTAGCCTGGCTCACATTGTCAGTTCGGTCCGCAAGCAACATCGTGCCATTCCTCTGGCTCGCAAGCATTACGATACCTCCTGGTCTGACCTAGCCTGGCTCACATTGTCAGTTCTGTCCGCAAGCAACATCGTCCCAATCCTCTGGCTCGCAAGCATTACGATACCTCCTGGTCTGACCTAGCCTGGCTCACATTGTCAGTTCGGTCCGTAAGCAACATCGTGCCATTCCTCTGGCTCGCAAGCATTACGATACCTCCTGGTCTGACCTAGCCTGGCTCACATTGTCAGTTCGGTCCGTAAGCAACATCGTGCCATTCCTCTGGCTCGCAAGCATTACGATACCTCCTGGTCTGACCTAGCCTGGCTCACATTGTCAGTTCGGTCCGCAAGCAACATCGTGCCATTCCTCTGGCTCGCAAGCATTACGATACCTCCTGGTCTGACCTAGCCTGGCTCACATTGTCAGTTCGGTCCGCAAGCAACATCGTCCCATTCCTCTGACTCGCAAGCATTACGATACCTCCTGGTCTGACCTAGCCTGGCTCACATTGTCAGTTAGGTCCGTAAGCAACATCGTGCCATTCCTCTGGCTCGCAAGCATTACGATACCTCCTGGTCTGACCTAGCCTGGCTCACATTGTCAGTTCGGTCCGCAAGCAACATCGTGTCATTCCTCTGGCTCGCAAGCATTACGATACCTCCTGGTCTGACCTAGCCTGACTCACATTGTCAGTTCGGTCCGCAAGCAACATCGTGCCATTCCTCCGACTCTCAAGCATTACGATGCCTCTCATGCGGCCCGCTGTAATGGATTGGTTCCCACTGCCTAAATGACATAAGTCTATGTTAATTATCCCTTCTATATCCGGTTTAAGGTTATGGATTTGAAGGATGTCTTGTCCTCGGTGTCTGACGTAGCCTGATATAAGACGCCTTTCACATAAGTTTTGTTCATTATGTCAAAAATGTAAGCTCTCCAAAATTAAAGACTTCTTATTTCTCATATACTTGGCGGACGTGCTCAAGCATATTCCAAATACCAAATATCGGAATTCCAAAGGATGTAATAAGGATACATCTCAAGGGTAGTACATAAGTTATATTAATTTTCGGAGATTGCTCGATGTAACTTATAGTGTGTCATTGATTTTATTCGCTGCAGCCAGAGCTCCTTTAAAACATATTAACTTAATGACCCTCACGAATCATCCCCAGGATGTCTATACGAAGAACAATTGTTTTAAATCAGAGATTCTCATAATTTTAGCCCATGGAGTCGATACAAGTCCAAAAAATAAACAATCGCCATTGTCACACTTATGACTGGAAAGGAACCCAGGCTTTAATTACGAGATCATATCGCCCACTACCAACGCGCTCATTCGTCGCTCTGGTGGACATGTGCCCGACTCCACAACAGGAGCCTACCCTAAATTTGTATTCACCTAGGGTAGTGATCATTAACGAGAACCTGACATCGTGCAGACTCGGACCCTTAGCTTAATGGCGTGCTTAATATTTTTTCACCTTGCAGATAAAAAACCTAAGTGCTTCTTAGAAAGTATATAATCTGTTAATCTGTTTCTGACCGAAAATAATAAAATTTGAGAGGAACAAGATGAAGATTAAAAGAAGAAAAACTCTCTTTGAAACTCTGCCTTCAGGTGGTCGACGACCTTCGTTTTCACAAGCATTTTTTTTTCCTTTGCCAAATTTTGAAAAAAAAAACAGAATACTTCATAAATAAAGAATCAGAGGGCGCCGGTAGCGTCCTCGCTTACTGACGCCTACCCTAGGTGAAACTTTAGCATCTATAGGCAAAATTTGGGACATCCATAGTAGAGTCGGGCTCATATCCACCAAACTGACAGAGTTCTCTGGTAATGGACAATATGACCTCGTAGTTAAAGCCCGGGCATGAGTCACAATAACTAACTAACCTTGATATTAAAAGTAATGGAATAAATGGAATTAATTATACACAGAACCCACACACATTTTACATTTCACAATCCTATTGAAATAATTGTTGGATAGATAATAATTTGAATTAGGTAAATATACTAAATAATAAAATATATCTAAATGTTATTTGGTTTATGGTTGGCTCTTTACATTACCCTTTTAATAAGTACAAAATTATAGTAATGTAGTTAGTTATTAAGTTTTTAAAGGATCATTTAAGTTAATTTTGTAAATTACTGCATTTGTATTTGAATTATTTTATTTGTATTTTGTCACTTTTATGTATGTGTATCATCGAGTAGAAATTGAAGAGATAACCCCTCAGACGGTCAATTTGACCATGAGTATTGTCTGTCAATAGTTGGTTATTATGTCCGGGTATGTATGTTAGTATTTTTTAGTATTAGTATATTTTAGTATTAGTATATATGGGTTAGTATGTCCGGGCTTTAACTACGAGCCTACTTACCAGAGCGCTCTTAAGTCGCTCAACTGGACATGAGCCCAACTCATGAGTCCTTAAATTTTGTCGGAGAACAATAAAAAATGATCAGATTTTATTACCTTTAAAAATGAACTTGGAAATATTGCTTGATTTAGGTCAAATCGATGAAGTTAATAAACTAACATAATCACTAGTGTTGTAATGAAACTATAGTCTGTAATCAGAGAAAATCTATTTTTATGTATTTGTGTGTGGTATTAGAACTTAATGACATTGTCAGATTAGTTTTTTATTAGATTAGAAAGGCCGGGCAATATGGAAACCACCCTACTTTGCAAGGGGCGCCTCTACTTAGTTTTCATCGGAATTTCATGTTCCACGACCTAGGCTAAAGATCTTCGACAAGTAACTGACATCGCACAGACTGGGGACCATGGCATAACTTTACATCCGAAGGACGGCGTGCTCAAGGTTTTTTTCACCTCTCGGATAAAAAACATAAAGGCCTCAGTCGGGTTTCAAACCCGCGATCTTCAGCTTTATAAGCAAGCACACATACCTACATATTGACGTCACGCACTCGTTAACATGGTTCTGTATATGGTCTTCGACGTACAGAAATCTAAAAATGTCGAGTCCATCTGTCTCGTTTTCTATTTTCTATGTCTTGTCCACCCTTTGACAATTAGATCTTTGTCGACCTCTTTTCAGAACCAGTCGACCGCCAGAGGGTCTACTTTGAGAATTCCTGTTCTACAGGATATGGCAATCCAAAAAAGTCATCGGAGAATCAATGATAATACACTTCCCCATGAATTAATCAACTACGTTTTCGCTCTTCCTCTGAAATCAATTTACTGATTTGGCTGACAATAATAGGTTATTTATTTGGAGACTTAATAACAAATAATAAATAAAAATATACAAATAATATCAAAATAGATATGAATATGCACTTTAATAGAACGAAACTGTGTAAACAAATCTGTAAAAATGCAATAAACGTTTATCTATCTATCTATATAATATAAATACAATAAAATGTCTATAACAGAACGAATTTGTACAAGTAATTGGAATGTGTTTCTTAAACTTCTCTGGCATGATACTATATTGTTTTTTTTCGGCATGTTTTTCAGAGAAGAATTATTTTTTCTTTTTTTGACAATATCTTGGAACACTTTCATGTCCCTTCTTCTGATCACTATGAACTACAGTGGTTTTGAACCAGAAGAAGGGACGTGAAAGTGTCCCGAAATATTGTCAAAAAAGAAGACACCTCTGAAAAAAATGCCGGAAAAAATCAACAGAAACAATTTTAAAATTATATAAAACAAAACAAGACTTTTGTATTAACCTAATTAAAATATTTTAGTAAGTAAAATTTAAAATTTTTTATAATAAAATTAAACTATAAATAAATAAAACCGTCTAAAAACTTTAACAATTTACAACTACGTTCTCCCAGTTGTCACTCAGATGATGGACAGGAATAACTTATCTGTCTCCATCCATAAAATTTTTATGTTTTTAGATGGTTTTATTTATTGTTTAATTTTATTATAAAAAATTTTAAATGTTATTTCTTAAAATATTTTATATTAGGTTATTTCCAAAAAATCTTTATTTATCAGACTGCCTGATGATGAGGGCAACCTCGAAAGCCGGCTAGCTAATACAAATAAAAAATCTATGAGAGGTCAGACTACATTTTGTTTGACAACCTGTGAAATAATCACTTCTCACTACATCAGCCATCTTCATATTATTCTAATAACTGCCGTTGTAATGAATTTATTGAAAATTTATTGAATTCGTCTGAGGACAACACCTATTGGTTTTCAGTCAAATCGGCCATGGGAAGAGGGGATTAGGGGGAGACCAAATCGACACAAAATTTGGTATGTAATTCAGAAGTCAAATACAGTAGAGTCCCGCTAATCGAAATGACTTTTTTCAGTGAATCTCAAAATATTATTCTTGTGTTCATTACGTACTGTACATTGTTTTATTTTATAGTCCTGTTCAGAATTTAACGTTTACATAATTCGTTTTTAAAATTCTTAATTTTTACATTACAACATTAATGTACTTTGGTTTGTTTTTGTACAGTAGTACTGTACAATAAATAAATTTTGAGTTTTAATCACAAATATGTTTTGTTTTGTTAACCCTATCTCAGTTCGTAGGTCAAAAACATAGATCAACGTATACATTATATATTATTGAAAATACAATTAAGCTGAAGCAAAAGGTGTATTTATGAGAAAAAAAATCGCTAAAATATTTATTATGTGAATTTTACAGCAAATTCCGTTTAAATAGAATTTGTTTCCGACGGAGTCCGGTCCCATCTAGTCCGGATTAGCGGGACTCTACTGTATTGAGTTTTAGCCCAAACGGCCTTGTAATTCATCTAAATTTTTTTTTTCGCATTCGGAATCAAGGGATCGAAAAATATGAAATCCCGGTGAAAAATCAACATCAAACTTCTAATCTTTTCCACCATTAGAAAAGAAATGTAATATTTTATTTGTTGTCTATTTATGCCCGAGGACTTTAAATTAGAAACTATAATTTTCATGTTATTAATGCCGTCTATTATGACAAGGCATATTGCCAAATGTTAATTGATCCTTAACATAATGAGATGAAGTGATGTGATGTATAGAGGCTGTGAGGACCCAGCCGAAGGTCGGTGCTCAGCTCTGCCTGCCAGCTAGTTGAGGAACCTTGGAGGAAGGTTAGGCCAACATTGACCTAGATAGACAGGACAACAAGTAGGTCACTACCGAAATTCGGCGTTAGTCAACCATCCCAGGACACACCACGTGCCGACTTTCACTTACCCTCTTTCAGACTATCAACCTAATACACCTCATACCATAGTAGCTTAGACTTGTTTTCCATGAGATAGTCGCCAAATACTATTTTTCATCCCTACAAATGTATCCATTTCTTTGAGAATTTTTCTTAGGGACTTTTGAATCCTCACACCAAATTTCGTGTCAAAGTTATTAGCATTTATGTGGTTCTGGATACACGAATAAAAAGTCGTCGATATAATAATAATTTTTTGTCGATAAATTCAATATAGTTATTAGGGTTTTTGAATTGAGCCCCCTCCCCTGAACCCCTCGTTCTATTCGGCCGATATTGCTGAAATTTGACAGGTTATGTCCTCATTGGGTTTTGACTTAAAATATGAAATTTCATGTCGATGCATTCATTACATCGGCAGTTATTGGCGTTCTTGAGTTGAGCCCTCCTCTGAACCCCTCGTTCTATTCGGCCGATATCGCTGAAATTTGACAGGTTATGTCCTCATTGGGTTTTGACTTACAATATGAAATTTCATGTCGATACATTTATTACATCGGTAGTTATTGGCGTTTTTGAGTTGAGCCCTTCTCTGATCATATAGGTATATAAATGTTGAGCTGATTTATTCAAACGGCAAGATATGAACCAGAGGAGGAAAGGACGATCTCAAGAAACCCATATAATTGCCTATTGACTGTATTGACAAGAAATCTAGTATGATAATTCAGAAATCCCTAAGCGAGGTTTTATATATTTTCAACCAATTAGGTAAATTGGTATTAAAGGAAGAATGAAAACTTGATTGATTAATTCTCAAATATATAACCTTTTTTTTTTTTTTTTAAACTTTTTTTGTTTCCGTCATTCCTACTCACAGAAATTTTTTTTTTAAATTTTATATAGAATTTAATTTAATTACAAAAAGCGATACCCTGAAACTTATGCATACACGATTTAGGAGAAAGCGCCGTTGAACAGCTGTAAGTGAGAAATGTCTGAGAGATACAACGATACATCGAATCTTACAGATGGTCTGAATTAATATTATAATTAATAACCCGGTCGAGGTCCTTAGTTTATTTTATTTGGGAGGTAAAATAAACTGAAGCACGCCGTCCTTCGGATGGGACGTGAAGCGATGGTTCCCGAGTCTGTACAATTTCAGGTACTCGTTAAAGACCCCTACCCTAGGTGAATAAAAATTTAGAGTCGGGCATTTGCCCATTAGAGTGACGAAAGAGCGCTCTGGTAGTAGGCGATATGACCTCGTAGTTAAAGCCCGGACATGTCATACTAACTAAGTGGAAGGGTTCACAGATTTGACTAATGTTTTTAGTTGCCAGTACTACACCAACCTTCGGGCGACTATGACCTCCTTTGCTAACCATATCTAGGTCACAGCACACAAATATACCCAACAATCTTTCTAATCACTATATTCGCTTTAGTCCGCACTCGTACCCGAAGGGGGCCCAAAATGTCCAAGCTCATATTATTTATCTATCCCACGTCTTGTTTAATGAAAATTTGATAAATAATCCTCCCTCCCCTTTGATTAAATGTTTACTTCATTATATCGGAAGTTATAGTGAAGTATTGAAATCGCACGAAAAACCGAAATCGATTTTTCAACAGAATTTCTTGTTTCAAGGTCTCCTGAACACGTTTTGACCATTTTCGCAATGATTCTGTCTGTGTTCAGGTGTGAACTTTATGAGCTCAGAAACATGTACTAACAGATCTTATTAGATTTTGGACTTTGAGGACTAAGTACATTTTGCCGAATAACGCTCTAAAACAACTTTTTGAGACATTTGCTTGATTTATGAGAAAACGGTTAGTCCTATAGAAAAGATGACTTCTCAAAAATGTTCCTTATTAATTTCTAATTTACAAAATACCCTCAGATTTGAAATAGGGTCAATAGGAACAATGGTCGAACGCTCCAAAGAATGTACAAAATAGAACTAAGTAATGTTTTGGGCCAACAAATGGAGAATACAAATTAATTGGGACAAATCCCTGCAAACCACATTCACTCTCAGACACCACACTTCTTTACATTATAGTTTACATTAACAACCAGCCCATTTCTGCATCCGACACAGTCCGATATCTAGGACTTAATTTAGACAGACGTTTAACCTGGACAACCCACATCAGACTGAAACGCACAGACCTCAAAAGAAGATTTAGACAACTGAAATCAATCATCGGACGACGAACGACATTATCGCTTGAAAACAAAATTCACATATACAACACTATATTAAAACCCATCTGGACTTACGGCATCGAGATATGGGGATCAGCCAAAATTCACATTACATAATGACCTCAACATCCCATTGATTTCACTGAAAATTAATAGCTGTTATCCTATAGGGTCATTAAATTCACATATGAGAGGGCGCCGGTAGCTCAGTCGTATTTGACTTCTTGGTGTTTGACTTCTGAGCTCAAGAACGTGGGTTCAAAACCCGACCAAGGCCCTTAGTTTATTTTATCTGGGAGGTAAAATAAACTGAAGCATGGTCCCGAGCCTGTACAATGTCAGGTACTCATTAAACACCCCTTCCCTAGATTATATATATATAATTTAGGACTCCCACAGTAGAGTCGGGCTCATGTCCACCAGAGTGACGAAAGAGCACTCTGGTAGTAGGCGATATGACCTCGAAGTTAAAGAACGGGCATGAGTCATAAAACCTAACCTAATTCACATATGAAATGTGTCAATACATTCATTACAAATGCAGTTACTGAGGTATTTGTTTTAAGCCTCCCCCCTAATCCCCCCTTCCATTTTGCCAGTTTGGCTGAAAATAAATTGGTGTGGCCCTCAGTGAGTTCTGGATACACATATAAAATTTTGTGTCGATACATTCATACTATCGTGGAGTTATCGTGTTTACAAACACAAACACAGACAGAGTTTTTTTAATTTTTGAAATTAGGAGTTCAGAAAACATAAAATTCCGTTGAAAATTCCGCATGGAATTTCTAACCGATTACATAACTTCCCCTATACATCGTATAGCTGAGGAAGTGAAACAACCTGAACCTTGTTAAAACCCTTTGGAGTATGTCTTATAACCTGCCTTCTGAGTACCTACCTATTTATGGGTAGAAAATATTTATTTTCTAGAATATACACACAGATTGCACCATCCTTCTAAGAAAAATTTGTCGTATTTTGTGTTCTCAAATTGTGCAATCCGTTAGCCACAAAAAAACATTATAATCAAATGTTACCAAATAGAGAGAACCTTCTGAAATTAGGTCAAGTTTCTAACAAGAATTAACATTTAAATATTATAGATAAGAATTCAAAACTATTTATAGTAATCAATTTATCATCATTTCAAGCAGGTTATCCGGCGTTACCTGGGAATAACTTGGCGTTATATGACTTTACCTCAAGTTGATTACATGCGATATCCGGACAAAAGATATACAGGAATTACTATCTCCCTCTCCACCTGCATCAAATCACTCCCCTCCATCCCCACCTCTTCGCTGCTTGAAGATCTTATTTATCTCCGTTATTTATTATAAAAATACAAATATTTAAAGTGAAAATGTCTTATGTAATTTTTTTACGTAGGGCCAACAATAACAGAAAAATAAAATAACTGTCTCTGTCAAGTTTTAATATTTTTTTAACGCATATTTACGATTGGCTACAAATAACCATAGGCAAATTTGATGACTATTTAACTACAATATAAAGTATATACATAAAACAATAATGGAATAAAGTTATGTACAAAATAATAAATATATGCAAAATAATAAATATATGCAAAATAATAAATGATGGTAAAACTAAATAATGCATAATGAAAACATACATTAAAATATGATACCGTCGTCATTCCTACAACTAAATGATGGACGTAGAGACGTGGTACCCCGTACCCCCCGGATTTGTCTAGTCTCTAGCAGTCTAGCAGTGGAGGCAGACCGAGAGGGACAGGAGAGCTGAAGAGAGGAGAGAATGAGGGAAGAGGCTGATCACTATAGCACTCCCAAGGCACTTGCTATATTATCATTGCAGGTCTCTCGGCCAGCAACGCCTCAGTCTTCGGGGAGGATCGTCAGGTTGGAGATATGGTGTCCAAGGATCTAGCAAAAGGGGTTCGTTATGGAAAGAAGATTGGAGCTCTTTAACGGTAATATTTAATCAGATTTTCATAACATTTTAGAAATAGCATCCTTATAAGCTCATTTCCATTTGGCATCACCAAATTTTGAACGAGAAAGTAGTTGGAGAGGAGGGGGGAAGATCGAAGCGTATAATAGAGGGTCGACTCTTCGAGGTTAATGTATAAAACCAAAAATATAACAAATCAAAATTTCAACCTTTGATCATATTTATATTCCATGTATCTACTATATATTGGAGGGAGGAGGGGAAGCCGCTGAACTGAACATTGTGTAGAACATCGTTTCAAATGTCTTACGTAGACTATGGTACATCAGAAATTTTCATTTACGCTGAGGGGTAGAGAGGGCGCAGGTAATTCATCGGCCTCAAAATCATTGAAAATGTTAATTTATTTCTAAAATCATGTAACTTGAAGTTACTAACCGGGCAGATAACGTTACTAATCTGTTCAAAGTTACTTCGGGCAAAGTCGGGTAACCTGCTATCTTTAATTAAAATTATACCAGTGACTCGTTCCTCTGTCGCTACCAAAAATCGCAACACTGAAAAGGTTGCTCTTGCCTGATCTACTTCTTCACAAATACCTTATGTATGAGTATAACATTGACAAAATCTCATGCTCAACTCCAATTACCTGATTTCGTGCCATATATGAATAGCGACGATATTAAACGCAATAAAATAGTTACATTTTATTACTGTAATAAAGAGAAAATAATAATCAGCAAGGAGATGGAATGAAAAACACATTATATTTCGTTTTTGAAACGAATAAACACTTTTGTCAGTATATTTTTCCACGATGGTAGTTACTCGTAATTCTAAGAAACCGTTTTACCGTGCTTATCGTAACAATTAACACAGTTTGTGTCTGTTGGTTAAATCAAATATTATTACTGTATGTCACGAACAATTGAGATTGTTGTCATTGGTCATATTAATTATATTTATTATTCATAAATACAATCATTAGCTGTACAATCGCACGGATGAACTAAATATTGTAACCCATTTTTCAAATGAATGTATCATAATGTGCTCTTGAATGAAAAAGAGGAATGTTAAATTATGTATATCTGCTTTGTTTAAATGCTAAAATACATGCAGAAGGGATGAATAAATAATCTATGAGGCGGTGAATCGCGGTTATTGTACTTCTCCAGATCGAATTAATTAAGTTTTTGCTCACACTCAAAAACGTTGTATTTAGGTTAAAAATCAATAGTTGACTTTTATGGGGGCTCTGAATCCTCATAATACATTTTGTGTCGATATATACATTAAATTATATATATTTTATTTGGACTGGTATGTACACCTAGGAACCTACGCATCCAATGCTCTTATCCCTTCCCTGTTAACTCGACTGTGTGTTACTTAAGAGACTCGGGACCATCACTTAACGACCCATCCGAAGAACGGCGTGCTCACGTTTTTTTTCTTTTTTACTTCCAAGATAAAATGGCCGGGTTTCGAATCCGCATCCTTGAGTAAGCAATCACGCATACCACTGAGCTACCGGCACCCTCCTCCCTCCTTATTTATTCAGCTAAAGGAAGTATTGGAGCAATTATTAAATCATTCAGAAATTCGATCTTGAGTTTTCACCGGAATATTATGTTTTCTGACCATCTGATTCCAAATATAAAAAAAGAAAATTCTTGTGTGTATAAATAATATACAGGGCCGGATTTAGGCTTGATAAGGCCCTAAGCTTTTTGAGATATGGGGCCCTTTATAAGTCCAGATATTATATGTCAGTGCCAAATATGATTTTCTGATACCTAGAGGGTTAAACTGAAATACAATTAAGAAGTATATAGATAGTGAAATAATAAAACTTTAACTTAAAATCATTTTTATTCAAAACAAACTTAAAAATGCAAACTCTGGTAAAAAGAAACAAAAGTTCTTTTAAAAGGCATTTACAAAGGCGTATTATCTAATCTCTTGAAACATGTTATAAGGATTAAGGAATTACATATATTAAACTAAAATATTTTCTTTCTTGCCTTTGCCACAGCAAAGTCAATGATGACATCATCAAATGATAAACTGCATAGTTTGTCACTTTCTATGCACAAGAGACTGAGGGAACATAATTTATCTTGAGACATTATTGTTGAAAACCCTAGGCACAGTAGTGCTTTGTTCTTCGAAAAGACGCGCTAAAAAAATTGGGTGAAGAGTATGGGACGTTCCGGACGTGCGGCATTGGGACAAATAATACTGCAGTATATTTAAGTATATATGACAATTGCTCACTCAGACAATTTTTTTTGGGGGCCCTAAGCTATAGCTTGTGAAGCTTATACATAAATCCTGCACTGTATATATACACTTTAACTTCCAATAAAATTAACGTATGGACACGGAATTTTATCTGTGTTTCCACAACCTTATAAGGACGCCACATATTTAATTATAGCCAAATCGGGCAAAGAGAAGGGACGAATTAGGGGAAGAAGGGGGCTTAATACAAAAACTGTAACAACTGCTGTGTAAGTTGATTTTTTGGCAAAACGGTTGATTAATTTTAGAGGGAGAGCGAAAACTTATTTGACTAATTTGTGCTGGGGAAGTCCATTGCCGGTGATTCCCCGACAATTTTTTCTTATTAATAATCTTCAAGTTTTTCCAGACACTCTATTAAGGACGATTAAAAAAAAAATTCTCTTTCTAAGAAAAAAGCTACTAAAAAAAAGCAGAGTTGATTGAGCTTTTTACTACTTAAAAAAAAAAACAAGAAAGAAAGGTTGTTTCTTTGTAGGTTGGAAAAGCCGGTTCTGGGTAATGAGGGTTGGCTAGGGCGGCTCTGATGTATCGACTGAAGGGACGGGGGTTCGACGACCCCCAAATAACCCGCCACCCGCCCTCCCGCCACCCTTTACAACAATTTTCACACCCCCGCCTAACAGCACTCTCTAAGTCCTTTGTCACACCAAATAATGAATTACAGACAACACCAAAGTACAAATCGACACCAGTTTTAGGAACCATTTCCTTTTTTTTTTTACCATTAAATGTACTCTTACATATATATACATAGATCTTCATACTTAGAAATCAAATAAAAATATTTAACTAATATGAATTGACTATTTATTTCTTCAAAGACAGAATTAATCTAGATATATGTATTTACAACAAATAAGTGACTTAAATTGGAAAAGTAAAACATTTATTTTGAATTAATATTGAAATTATAAAAATAA
The DNA here is from genome assembly GCA_963662175.1 of Aradus depressus. Lineage (NCBI taxonomy): Eukaryota > Metazoa > Arthropoda > Insecta > Hemiptera > Aradidae > Aradus > Aradus depressus. Next base: position 13,352,708 of record OY759214.1, on the reverse strand, counting down.
ACACGACGCGGTGGCAGTGGCGGATACAAGCGATGGGTGGGGGGGGAATCAGCAGAATCACCCCCCCTCCCTGCGCAGAGGCTCATGGCTCATACATAAGTCAGTATTGTTAATGATAAAGCAATAAGCACGTTAAATTCGGAAAGACGTCCTAGTGTTGCGCGAAGGACCTCTTGCGGTCTTGCGCACAGACTTTAATGACGTCATTTGTTTTACAGACTCAGGCTGTTACTGAACCTGTCAACGAAATCATGGAAGTCAATATTTTCCTGTTCGCAGAAATTCAGGAGGACATGAACTGCTTCCATTGCTTGACTTGTCTGAATGTTTTCTTCTTTAGCACCAAAACTGTCATCATTGTCACTCCACATTGTCTCTAGGAACCTATACTTACTGCTTACTCACCACGGTTAGTCACCAACACGGTTAATCGAGGTTCTACTGTATAGTCACAATTAGAAAATCCACAATAATTTTGGAAATAATAAATTTAATTGCAGCTCACTTATTACTTAAAATGTTGACAATAATTGAGAATGGATTTTCATAGCCCTTGCTAGAACAGCTTATAACCTCGTGTGGCATCTGAAATGAAACACGACTACGAAGTAAAGACGCCGTCAAAGCTAAAGCCAGTCACAATCACTCGGGTGTAGGAGCTAAGATGTTTACATCAAAATGTTCGCTTCTCCTTCACAGTTTCATGAAATTACAACAGTACTACGTTAAGTTGTTTACACAGCAAAAAAAATCCTTGTTCTAAAAGATTCGTGATCTTTGTTGAAGATTTGAATGATCTGGATGTATTAATTATTTATAGATGACCATCAGATGAGGTCATTAAGTATAATATGTAAATATGATAATAGGATGCCTTGAGATCGGCGTGGAGTGGAGCGGAGACAGAGGTACGTGACTGGACCTTGCCTTCTTGGAGATGCCTTGACGAGTCTGATGAAGGACCTTTGAACACGTCTGAAAGGTTGCAGAGAGGACAAGACAAGACTTGGAGGGCACTCACAAGGACCTATATCATATAGTAGCCATCATTTTTTTTTTTAATTTAGAAAGGAAATTTTAAATTTGACCGATCTATTGTAATTATCCACTTTTAGACTACCTAATCAGGGCCGGTCATAGGGCGAACGGAGCGGCCCTATCATAGGGCGAACGGAACGGCCGCTAAAAGGGGTAAAGAAAACGAAAATTTTGTTTTATTAGTCAGTAAAATAATACAAATGAATGATCTCTTTATAAAAGTAATTTTTTTGATAAATAAATGTACCTTAATTTCTACATATTTTGTTTGTCATTCTACATCAACTGTTCGTATAGGTACTGTGAAGAGTACAGTGCCAACGAGTATGGCTGTTTTTAGAGCTGGTATATATTAGGGGCAAGCAAGGGGGGCGCCATAATTGGATCTCGCTCCATCTTAAAACTTGCCTCGGGCCGGCACTGTACCTATTAAATGTAGAAAATAAATTTAGTAATTTCCCACTATGTCATAAGTTTTTACTTATTCTATATTCTTCAAGGTGCCAATACCTGGAGGGTCCTGTTCAAATTGGACTTGGCCGCAGTTCTTTGGACTGCCAAGCGGTACCTCCATGTCAACGTGTGGATTGTTGACTCTTGGTTCTAGATGTGACTAATGCACAGCTGATCCTCGTCAAAGTACCTCAAGTGACATTTCACGGTGCGGTGAGTTGCCATTCCTGGAGGGTTCTGTTCAAAAGGAGATATAATCGACCATGAGCTGGAGAAAGTTTTTCGAGCCACTCACCAATTAAACATTTTCACTTTCTTACCTGGTTCAGCACAAAACCTGTAACTTGGAGCACTCCCTGCAAGTTCCTGGACCACCTTCAGAATACCTGCTACCCAAAGTTTTTTTAAAATAATGTTTATTATTTAACTAATCACTAACTAGCACATGATAACAGTCATCAAATATGCAATTATTGCATATTTGATGACTGTTATCATTCACTTATTTTACGCAAGTCGCTCAGAGGTAGCGTGCTTCCCTATTGAGCTTAAGATCGCATGTTCGAAATCATTATCTGAGAAGTGTGAAACCTTGAGCACACCATCCTTCGGATGAAACGATGTCAGGTACTCGTTACAAATCCCTATCCTGGGTAAATGAACATGTCTAGGGAAAATTTAGAGCCAAAATATACCTCATAGGTGCCGATTAGGTAATATATGAAATTCGGCAATGTACTTCCCCAGCACGAATTGATCAACTAAGTTTACGCTCTCCCTATAATCAAACAACTGACTCGGATGAAAAGTTCATAAGTGTCTTACTCAGTGACTTCTCAATCTCAATACAAACCCTCGTCTAATCAGCAATTAATACAATAAAAACATTTAAAATTAATTTAAAAGGGTTTTTGTTATAGAAAATCAGAGTCTCTGAACAATAATAAAAAAATAACTATAATTTAAAAATCATGTTTCATATATAAAAGGTTTAATTCATATTTTGCTTTCATTTTTATTTCTTCCACCAGCGTTTAATATTTGCATTATTATCATTAATTTTTATTAGTTATTTCCTATCTATTTGAGGTCGCCGGTAGCTCAGTGATATGCGTGATTGCCTTCTGAGCTCAAGATCTTGGGTTCGAAACCCGGCCGAGGCCCTTAGTTTATTTTATCTGGGAGGTAAAATAAACTTAAGCACGTCGTCCTCCGGATGGGACGTTAAGCGATGGTCCTGAGCCTGTGCGATGTCAGATACTCGTTAAAGACCCCTGCCCTAGGTGAATAAAAATTTAGGGTAGGCAAAATTTAGGACTCCCACAGTAGAGTTGGGCTCATGTCCACCAGAGTGACGAAAGAGCGTCTGGTAGTAGGCGATATGACCTCGTAGTTAAAGCCCGGGCATGAGTCACAATAACTATCTATTTAATTGAAATTTCTTAATTTATGTCTAACTCTCTCTCTCTCTCTCTGTATATATATATATTTATTTATATATTTTTATTTATTTATTTTTTTATATTCTGAATATCTAATATATTGTATGTTATTTTATTAACCCCCGACGCAAAAGGGGAGGTGATATAAGTTTGAAGTCTTTGTCTGTGTGCATGGCATCGTAGCTCCAAGACGACTCAACCGATTTCAAAGCGGTTTTTTTGTTTCAAAAGCTGGTATTTGCGAGATGATTCTTACCTATGTTTGGTAGAAATCGGGTATGCCGTTTCCATGATCTTCAGGTTTCATGAGAGCCTGTGTAGGGATCTCGGCCTCTATTACAGCTAGAGACTTGGAGTTTGAGCTCAAATGTTTATAAAGCCAAGCACCCCCCCCCCCCCCCCCCACCCCAAGCCCTTCAAGCCTCCCCTCCCACCTTTTAAAAATTTATTTTTTGTGTCGGTTTTTTGAAAAAATTTTAATTTAATATTTTCTTCATTATTATTTTATACTTATATATTAATATACAGTTAAATACATAAGGAAACAGGTGATTAAGAAAACAGGTTATGAAGTAGTTACCGAATGACTAAGTTTGTTTTGGAGTAACCATCTGTTAAATATATATTTCCTGGTGGGGCTGATCTAGTGAACAGAGGACACCGGCTCTGTGAAGAGTGAACACCCGATCTTCACATGTTCACCGTCCTTAGACTCCGAGGCCACCCAACCCAACCCGCTTCTCTATCATCAGATCAACCATGAAGTTCGCATTGGCCAAAATCCTTCCAGAGGTCACACTCCCGCCTGGGATATAAACACTGCCGTGGCTGTAGACTCAATGTCAGACTATTATTAATTTATTTAATTGAAAATTGTTTTAATTCCCCATATTAAAAAAAATATATATAGGGGAGGTTATGTAATCGCTCAGAAATTCTATGTTGAGTTTTAAGGGAATTTCATCTTTATAAGGGTAAGCAAAATTTAGGACTCCCATCGTAGAGTCGGGCTCGTGTCCACCAGAGTGACGAAGGAGCGCTCTGGTAGTGGGCGATGTGACCTCGTAGTTGGAGCCCGGGCATGAGTCATAAAACCTAACCTATTTATTTTATTTTTTTAATATATATTGTTATAGTTACATTGTTTTCTTTTTCTTTTCTATATCTCGCACATTGGGACCTGATGAAGGGACGTAAGAACGTCCCAAAGCATCATTGGGATAGACACTTTCGAATAGTTTTTTGAAAAATAGATATCTTAATTGCTATTAAATTTAAAAAAAGTAAAATGAATTTAATAAAAACTGAATAAATAAATACATAAAAATATATGAGTATAAAAAAAATTAATACATAGATACATTTATAATAAGCAGACACATTTTTCAATTCATACGTGTGTTAGACTCAAGTAGTTATAAATCTAATTTATAAGCTATCTTAATGTATAAATTCTTTTGAAGTATCCTATTACGAGTATTTACAGTAGTATTTGGTTTAACGGAAATACATTTATTATTATCATTATTATTATCGTGTTCAAAGGCACACAGATATTCTTTTTTTTTCATTTTTGGATTCAGGAAAAAACTCCGTATCGAGTTTTTGACCGATTACCCATTTCCCCTTTACTTCGAATATCTGGAAAAAAAAAAATAAATAATAATAAGTGGTAGATAAATTCTGGAAAAGTACCGGATATATAAAGCCATAGGTACCAGAAAATCTTCTCTGTAAACATATTTTGTATTTTTTAATCTATTTATTTAAACAGTATTCCCTGGCTATACAAGAGGGATACACACGGCTATACCAGCTGGCTTCCCCATCTAAATATACACCAACTTCCCCGGGTTGCCTTGACGACCAGCTTCCCTATTTTACTAGGTTTATTTTGTATTACAGCGTATTTTTTCTGCGTTTTTTTTATTTATTTTTTTTCGTAAATAATGGGTCTCTGAAAATAACTTGTAATAAAGATACTTCGCGTAAATATACCAAAAATATATCCTAAAAAAAAAATAGCGTGTGACCGACACATCTTTGTCTCGATCAGAACAACAGTTACCAAATGCGTACACATCCGAGTAGTCGATAGTTCACTAAAGAAGTTCAGTGGAGTCATGATCACATACTTAAGAGTTGTATATTATAACATAAATATCTACAGAAGTATATAAAGAGAGAAATTTTGTTTGTGTGTTTGGTTTTTGAGGTAAAAGAGAAACGAACACGTCGGAGAAGAAACGGCCGTATGGACGTCATTTATTGCATACGCTGCCTAAACAGTTGAAGATATATCAAAATGATGTACGGAGAAAGTTTTGGCAATAAAAAGTTCTATAAAAAAATCCGCGTCAGCGAATATCTATAACAGATAGCCTTCAATATGTGTATTTATCTGCTATATATAAATCTGAAGTTTTATTTGTCCTTCTGTTTGTAACAAGTTGGTATAAAAACTACTGAACCGACTTTCATGAAATTTCATAAATAGCATCCTTATAAACCCGATTGAATCATATGCTATATGGCGTCCCCTATATATCAACAGGAATGGGGAGGGGGGGGGGCGAGTTGATATTTTACGAATATACGTTGTCAGATATTCGTTAAAGACCCCTACCCAAGGTGAATAAAAATTTAGAATAGGCAAATTTAGGACTCCAACAGTAAAGTCGGGAGAAATAGTGCTCTGTTAGTAGGCGATATGACCTTAGTCGTTAAAGCCCGGGCATGAGTCATAACTAACCAAAAAATATAGGAAATCAAATTTCCAGTTTTTGATCATATGGATAGGATATTTGATATATCCATATATTATACGGATATGGAAGAAAAATTGAATAGATCATCGTTTTAAAGGTCTTACGTAGGCCGTGAGGCGTCAGAAATGCTGAGGGGGGATCACAAACCTACGGCAAATTCAACTTATTATCTGCCTGGTTTGTAACTTAACGTAACAAACCGGACAGATAAAGTTACTAACCTGCTTAACGTGATAAACCAAAGTTAGTCCGGGCAAAAGGTGCTATTATTCGATAATTCTTAAAAATTATTTCTGCCCTAAACCCTGAAAATTTGACTATTCCAGTATTTTGAATTCCTAACACCGTCACAGCTACATCTAGTTTTTCCCTCAGTATTTCGTTTCACTCAACTATTTGTTGTACAATGGATTTTTCGCCTCGGAAGGGAGTTCTATCTACGAAATAAAACTTATTGCCGGACGGAATTCGAACCCGCAACCAGGATAGGGATTTTTTTTCCCCCTCTTTTTTTCTAATCTTGAGGGTTGATGGACAGACTGGCTCTCATTAATAGGGTTTCGTAGTTGGAGTTCGACTAACGGAACCATAAAAACTTACACTTCAAGGGCTTCAATGACCATGAGGTAGATATGCCCATTCAGGAGAGGGGGGGATCAATGTGTTAGTTATTGTGACCCATGCCCGGGCTTTAACTAAGGAGTTTCTTGGATATGAGCTCGACTCTATTGAGAGTCCTAAATTTTGCCTACCCTGGTTTAAGGATAAAGGAAATTTATCGAGTACCAGACACAGTACAAGATCGGAACTATCGCTTAACGTCCCATCCGAAAGACGGCGTACTGGGAAATAATAATAAATTGGATTTTGTTTAGGAACGTTTGATCATGAGTATCATTGTGGTGTACTATGAAATAGGTTCCATTTACACGAAAAATGGCTTCATAGATGCCTCTCCCCAAAAAAAGCTAAAAAATTGCGTCCAAGTGTATTAAGAATATGGGCGTAGCCAGGATGGAGTGCCATCCTCTACATTTTAGAAAAGGGAACAAATAAAATTATGAAAATCTTAGAAGTGTATCAATGAAAGGTATCTGATAGAATCTACAAATAATATTTATTGGTAGTAGGTTGAAGGCACTACTTCCCCAGCAGGAATTATTCCACTAAGTTTTCGCTCTCCCGCACAAACTAACCGACCGTGTGAGGTGTTCCAACAATCAGAGCGCTAACTACTCATCCAACAGAAGAGCTGGGACATGCGTGAGATGGGAGAGGGGTGGGGAAGTGCAGTTAGAGAGAACGGAAATGCAGCTCCCAAGTGTATGCAGCGGCCTTGGCCTGAATCCAGACAGGTATTTTATTTTGATCGAGGTGGGAGTATTCATTCACCTCTCTCGGTGTAATATCTGTCTCACTAATTGTTGACACACCCCAGGCTAAATATTGACAGAGGGCACTCCAAAACCATCTCTCAGCGGAAATACGAATGTATGTATTGATTTGAAATTTGAAATGAAGATGTCACGTTTGCTAACTTAGATCTGATTAGATTATGGCCGAAATCGGACGAAAATTAATGCAACTTTACAACAAGACAACTTTATTTATGGCCTAATCAAAAATGTCTGCAAACATTAGTTGTAGAAAAAACTGAAAGCCACATTTTACATGCAATAGTATTTTTCGCAGGTCGCCTGGTTTGCGAGTTAGATGACAAAAACCGTCTTGAAATGCCATTTGTGTAGACGTTTTCATGTTTTACGAGAAAACAATAAATCGTGGATCGTGGCCATGTTGAGTTTCTCGTGTTATAGTTTTCGTGTAGGTATATAGTATTTGGTGACGTACTATATTGGAATAATAATTAAATATTTGTTTTTTTACTTTATTAAATGTCTTAGTTCTTTTTTTTTTTTAAACATTGATATTTTTCTTACATTACTGATTTGAAAAATATAATTTTTTATATACATTTAATTTCTGTTATTTTTTGGCTATCATTTTTTTTATACATTAAATTTTTATTTTTTGGACTATTTTTTTACATTAGTGATTTTTTTTTGTTCTAATCCAATTTAACTACATAAGACATTTTTTTCAAAAAAAATTTAATGTTTATATTATTTTCATACACTTCGGTAAGTGCAATAAAGTGCGTAACTTATCTACCGTACGCAAGATGGAATCGGAGTAAGGTGTAGTCAGCTAACAAAAGTTGTCGAACCCCTTTAGTTCAGGTAATTGCCCCCCCTCAAAAAAAAAGTATACGCATAGTGGGTATACGCAAATAGGGTGGTATCATCTATCCTATATAACAGTTTCTATGAATTCTCAACTATCTTTGATGTATGACTGGAGCTAGGAATGAATACCAGAAATAGGACAGTTGACGGCATAGAAAAGGAACCGACAGAGGTAACAATAAATGTCATATGTCTCAATTTTTTTTTTTGGTTCGATAATAAATGAGTTATAAATCACATGAAATGTACAGGAAGAAAACAAAACACTTATAGATGAGATGGTGTAACATCAGACGATTCGGTGCGGAACTCCTCAATCGCTCTTCACAAGGTGTTGTAGTACAGGTAAAACCATAAGTGTTCCACTTTTACTGTTCGGTTCATTTCAAAAAATGTTGTCAGTGAATTAAACTACCGTTAAGACGAAAGGTGACGACAATCAGAAAAGTGCCAAAATCGTAGAATCCATTTAATGGCTACCTAGATTTTTGGTTTTTAATTCTAAAAAATGCATTGGATCAAGAGCTTGCCTTCTGAGCTCAAGATCGTGGGTTCGAAACCCCTGCCGAGGCCCTTAGTTTATTTTATCTCTGAGGTAAAATAAACTTAAGTACGCCGTCCTTCGGATTGGACGTTAAGCGATGGTCCCGAGTCTGTACGATGTCAGATACTCGTTAAAGGCCTCTGCCCCTAGGTAAATAAAAATTTAGGGTAGGCAAAATTTAGGACTCCCAGAGTAGAGTCGGGCTCATGTCCACCAGAGTGACGAAAGAGCGCTCTGGCAGTAGGCGATATGACCTCGTAGTTAAAGCCCGGGCATGAGTCAATATTAATAATTTTCCCCATTTTTTTAATGCAGTAAACTCGACAGTAGGTCGTTCAGACAGTTTTCCTCATTATTTGTATATTTTTTCAACTTCGAAATTACTCCATCTAGGATTGCAGAACAGACAAATTGTTCATGTTCTCACACACTACAAATATAGCTGTGACGTAGTTAAAACTTAACGTAGTTTCTCCTTCTGTGCTTGCATTACAATACATTTTGTTGTCATCTCTTAAAATACATGGGATACGGACATGGCTAATCCAGGCTCTTTTGCACTAAGGCACATATCAATAAATTGTATCGTTTTCTGTTATTGCAAAAAAAAAGTTTCAGCTCTATGTATAGCGCCCTTGAAGCATACGAGTATATTATCCGACGCCATGCAGAAGAGTTTTAAATTTCAAATGATGCTGTAACGAAATGAATTTCATTCTTATTTAGATAAATTCTGTTTGATCCATGTGCCCATTGTTTTGCAATAACCTTTAAAGGAATCTGCTATGGTGTGCAATGTTCATTGAACTGAAGAGAGTTGAAGTGGGAATGAGTAATTTCCGAAGCCATCCCCCCCCCCCCCCCCTCCCCCGGTCTGCATTTCTGGTATCCCGAGTTGTATAAGGATTTATGCCCTTTGTTGGTGCATCATGGAAATGGTTAAAGGCACTAACTGACAGTTATACCAGATTGGTTACCGATAATTGTATGGTCCACATTTACAAAGCTTTAAAAACAAAAAATAGTATGTGCTTGGAACACTTACTTTTTTTTTTATCCATATATACTATTTTTATGTTGTCTGGGATTTCTCAATAAACTTAATATTTTAGATGCAAACTGTTTTATTTATTGGCTTGATTTATTTTTATTCATTTGTTAAATCAACATTATTTTCGTTGCTAGGAACATCAAAACTCCAATATATTTGATTCGAAAGTAGAGACAATAGGCCTATGGTAAGAGGAATAAGAAATGTAGGTTTTTGAACGCGAGAGAATTGAGAAAGAAAAAGAGACGCTGTTTATGACGGTAACGCTAAGCAGACGTACACTTACCTTTGTGATTCATTATCAGAAGATTGGGTATTAATATGAAAATGTTGTTCCTCCGAACATGATGTAACACTTTCTGAACTTAATTTCCTTTTTTTGGACTACGGTCCTGGACCATTATTCTCATATTCAGAGTCTGTACACTGCCTGTCATGATTTTAGGGTTCACCAACGGGGTGAGTGACGTGAGGAGAGAGGCGAGGTGGGGAGCGCTCCCCTCTATTAGCCCGCCCAACGACCCCCGCCGCTCAAAATTAAAAAAAAAATGAAATGCTTTCACTCATCGTGAATTTCGTCCAAATTCGGAATGTAGGGTCTTTAATCGGTGCCCTCACAGATTATACACTTTAAACCAATTTTTTTGGAGTATGAACTAAAACATTGGTGCGGACCGGGTCTGGAAGGTGTTCAGCTCGTCACATAATTTCGTAACTCATTTACCAGCTTAGACCCCAAGTTGCCCAGTGCGCGTAAAGAAGTTTCACTTTACAAATAAATAAAACTGACAATTTCTCTTTGATCACTGGGGACGAATTTCGCGACACAATGTCGAATGAAGATTTACCATAACTATGTATAACAGATGAAGGAGCTTAGCTCAGGTAAAAATTCTGGGTTTGCCATGGTTAGCCGCTTGGAAACAGCCAAATGATGAAGAAATTGGACCAGTTAAATGAACTTGTAATGTTTTTGTTGATTTGAGACCCTTGTTGTCTACTGGCAACGAGCTGGTGAGAGCTCGGGTTGAGGAAGGATGACTAAGTGTGACCTCTCTCTACAATAATAGCACGACCCTGGCTCCTAGCGACATTCTGTTCGCCGCGCGCCGTTCTGATCACACTGGAACCTCAACACACAAAGCTTAGTTTAATCACCCGAATTGTGACGGGCTAAGTGGCAATGAGTGGACCAGCTCATAACAAAATTGTCCAATGAGTGGACCAGCTCATAACAAAATTGTCCAATGAGTGGACCAGCTCATAACAAAATTGTCCAATGAGTGGACCAGCTCATAACAAAATTAATATTCATTAATGAATCACGATAATTAAAAAAATTGGTAAGTAATCGGCATGTAAGTCCTCAGCGAGAATTAATCAACTATCTCCCTCACAAAAAAATTTTCCGATTAGGTTTAAAAGGCCATTTGCAATGCCGGATTATTTGATAGGGGAAATTATTTACTTACTAAAATTTTATTTCCTTTGCTTTTGCAAATAATATTAACATAACGAAACTACTATAATTATTTATACAGGGAGGCATGTGGATTCTTTGATGGTAAAATAACTTAGTGAAAAGTGGAAACATAAAAAGACGAAAAACACATATAGCCTTAACAATTCACATTTATTTTGTTACATAAATATTTTTTTTTTATAATAACGATAATAAATAGCCAGAACACACAACTGTTATAGGTTAGGTTAGGTTTTATGACTCATGCCCGGGCTTTAACTACGAGGTCATATCGCCTACTTCCAGAGCGCTCTTTCGTCACTCTGGTGGACATGAGCCCTTACACTACTGTAGGAGTCCTAAATTTTTCTTACCCTAAATTTTTATTCATCTAGGGTAGGGGACTTTAACGAGTACCTGACGTCGTACAGGCTCGGGACCATCGCTTAATGTCCCATCCGAAGGACAGCGTGCTTAAGTTTATTTTACCTCCCAGATAAAATATACTAAGGGGCTCGGTCGGGTTTGGAACCTATGTTCTTGAGCTCAGAAGGCAAGCACTCATACCACTGAGCTACCGGCGCCCTTCACAATTGTTATATTTTTACTTTAAAAATATATAAAATTACCAAAATTCTTATTGTACTTTTATCTACCCCTTATGATTCTTTTTTGATATCTACTTATTATTTGATTATTAGATTTTTTTTATCGACAGTTATAAAGGGTGACCACCCCCTCCCTACTTCTCTGATCCCCCTCTTTCATTCAGCCGATTTCATTGAAAATCGACAGGTGCCTTCCCCAGAGAGTCATAGATACACATATAAAATTTCATGTTAATACAGTCATTGTATCCTCACATATTGGAGTTTTTTTCAGTTACAATCTACTTGCCATCGAGTTTACAAGCGGGCGAATCGGCGTGTGCGATAGTGATGATGACACACAAAACTTTCCACTCGCTCAGTAGCCAACTAGCTAGCGAGTTAAAACCACGTGTTGTTTTTTTTTACGCATCGGCTGCTGTGGCCATTAGCGTTTCCAGAATAGGATTAGCGGTAACAATGGAAAGTATGGTGAGAAGTGACGGCCACTCTCCAGAGATATCGTCGAGTCTAGGAAGGAGAGGTCCTCTTGGATGGTAAGTAAAGGTGGAGGGTTGGACAACCAGCCAGCCTAGCACCAAGTCTAGGGGGAGTTGTCACAAAGGATAGCATGCCTCTCTTAGGGGCCAGAGAGCTTCCCATCGCACCGCCTGTCCTTCAGTAAACCATCACTCAATGAATTTCAAGAATTGTTTCTAAATATGCATGAATATATGTATCTCTTTCAGAAATTCAATTAAGTTCCGGAATCTAGGTGTTCTCTCGTTAAATATTTCTTGGAGGGTTGCAGGCATGCTGTTATTTTCCCGATACTTGGCCAGCTTCTGACAATCTTCAATGACATGTCTCACCGTCAGCAACTCCCCACAGAGGACACACCTTGGAGATCTGTTCCCCACCAGGAGGTGCCCTTGAGTCACTCTCGTATGGCCAATGGCCACTCTTCTTAACACTATTTTTTCTCGTCGGGAGAGTTCAACGGAAAAGTTTATCGGTCTTAGGTTTGGCTTTAGATGTTTCAGTTGTGTGTCTTGCTCTGACCATTAATTTCCCCAACGTTCTAGGGCAGCCATCTTGATTTCATCAGATTGTTTTTCTTGTTCTAATCTAATCTAATTCTAAACTTTTTCTGGGTGTTCTAGCGAAAAAATGAAGTGGAATGTAAATCATATTGTGGAATTTCTTAACGTCTATCAGCAGAACCCTGTGTTATGGAATATAAAAGACAAAGACTATTGCAACGCATATCTTTCTATCCAGGATTTTACCCACATTTTTCTGTGCCGTTTTGCTTTCCTTTTTAACTCCTTTTTGGTAGCATGAGCTAAAATAACGACTCCTGCGCGAACTAATTCCGTCTACATTTTGTAGATAAATGAGATATTCGCAGCTATCTCACTAGCAACTATAATGAAACACGGTTAGTTTACTAGCTAGCAAGCCCACACGCCAGCGAGTAGCGAGCAAAGTAGGCTGGCTTTCAACTTTTCTCGGTAGATTGTTTACAATCTGCTAGTAAATAGTGAATATGATTACACTGGGCGAGTTTACTAGCAGATAGTGAATTCCCAATGTCCCATCCAAAGGAAGGCGTGCTTAAGTTTCTTCTACCTCCCAGATAAAATAAACTAAAGGCTGGGTTTCGAACCCACGACCTTGAGCTTAGAAGGTAAGCACGCATACCACTGAGCTACCGGCGCGCCGCGGCGCCCTCTGACTTTTTTATATATTCAATCCCTAAACATCATTATGATGTGCGTCATTAATTCAATATATACCTCAAATATTAGTGAGAATAATATAGCGACCAAAAATATATTATTGAGATTTATTTCAGAAAATTTTAAAATTGAATATTTTTTCCCCACCTGTTAAAATAAACGGTTTATACGTCTGGTTAAATTACGTTGTACAATTTACTTCCTTGTGAAGTGACTTTCTCCCAGCGCTCTTTACAACCAACTAACTTTCCCAAACACATTTTTATTTTATTTTTTTATTTTTTACAATCAATTTAGTTTATATTTTCATTTATTTTGTTTTAACCTTTAAATAACAACTGTTGTAATGAATCTCATCGAGTTCAAATTAGACTTGGGTAAAGTACCAGCCACTGAACAATAAAATTCAAATGGTAAAGAAAAACATGAAGAAAGTAAAAGTAATTTCTTCGGTTATTTGTTTGTAGCAGAAAAATAAAAAAAAAAATGCCATAACTAATTTATTGAATCGTATATAATTGATTTTTTAAACAAAAAGTGAAACTTTCTTTAATATATAAAATAAATACCAATGATTTTACAATTATTATAATAATTGAAATTGTTTTCATTCAATTAGTTGCTTAGTTATTGTTGCTCCTGAGGTTAACTACGCCTACTACCAGAGCGTTCCTTCGTTGCTCTGGTCGACATGAGCTGACTCTACTGTGGGAGTCCTCAATTTCGCCTACCTAGGTTTATTCACCTAGGTTAGAGGTCATTAGCGAGTACCTGACATTCCACAGGCCATCCTTAACGTCCCATCTGAAGGACTAAATTTTACCTTGACAGGTTTAGTACGAAGGGTCGTGATCTTTAACGAGTACCTGACATTGTAGATGCCGAAAACCATCTTGAAATGTAGTTTTGAAACACATATTTTTAGACGTTTCCTTGATTTACCCAAAAACGGTTAGTCCTATCGGAAAATTGATTCTTACCAAAATTGTTCCTTATAAAATGTCCAATCGCTATAAACCCACAAATTTGACATAGGATCAATTCGACAAAAGTTATAGTGCCCCGAAGAATGTAAACTAAATGTCTATAAGGAATAGAGAGAGAGAGATTGTGGTTTTAGAGCTAAAAACTGACATGGTTATTATCGCCCAAACTAAAAACTAATTAATTTCAAAGGAAAAAAAAAAAAAATACATAAAACAACATATAGGTACTCATTAGGGCTGGGTATCGATAGGCAAAACATCGATGTTTTGAAACATCGATGATTTCTCAAACGACTAAAAATTAATGAAAAAACATTTCGGACATTATAAGGGATAAGGTCGGGTTTACGGTGGACTGTGAGCGTAAGAATCTCGAAATCTGATTGGTTATTAGGTTTTATGACTCATGCCCGGGCTTTAACTACGAGGTCATATCGCCTACTACCAGAGCGCTCTTTCGTCACTCTGGTGGACATGAGCCCGACTCTACTGTGGGAGTCCTAAATTTTGCCTACCCTAAATTTTTATTCATCTAGGGTAGGGGTCTTTAACGAGTACCTGACATCGTACAGGCTCGGGACCATCGCTTAACGTCCCATCCGAAGGACGGCGTGCTTAAGTTTATTTTACCTCCCAGATAAAATAAACTAAGGGCCTCGGTCGGGCTACGAACCCACGACCTTGAGCTCAGAAGTCAAGCACGCATACCACTGAGCTACCGGCGCCCTCAAAAAATCTGATTGGGCAACCGCTCTTCTCATATAGATTTTTTTTCCGGCGGGAAAAGTAGGTACCTATGTCACTAGCAAAAATTGATAAAATTCATTTTTTTTAGTGACTTTTATCATTTGATTTAAAAAAAAAAGAAAAGTTATTTCATTTCTCTTAAATTCATTGGTAACAATGTATAATGCGAATGTAAAGTCGAAAGTGAAAGCCAGTTATTTTTAATGTATTTAGCCTGTATTACCTAATTAAAAGTAATCTGTAATTTTTCATTCATTATTACACAAAAACAACTGGAAGAAAAACAAGGTGATGAGGTACAAAACATTCTTTATTAAAAAGAAATAAATTTTACAAAGAAAGTTGTATTAATATAATAACAAAAACAATAAGAACAATTAATAATAAAAAGATTAAAATATTTAAATAAATTTATTTTTCGTATTAAATTTCCCAAAATTTGTCTTCTATCTCATGTAAAAATAGAGGTTACGAAGCCATATCTTCTGAGAGGCGATACTTAATGAATTCAAAATCAGACCTGCTTGAGAGAATAGCCTCTCAGATGGAACCTGAAGGGGCGATTACAGGCACATATTTGAATACTACATCAAAAATTGTCGGATAAGTGTCTTTCATCATCTTCCAAAAAGCAAGAGGGCTCTGCTGAATCTTCTCGTTTGGTGAATTTAAGTACAGCGAGAGTTCTTCGGGCATCGACTTATCTATTGACTCCTTCTTTTTTTTCCAAGCGCTCTGAATTTTCTTGTTATGATTCCGGAATAAGGAACGGCTTTCTGTGAAAAGAAAAAAAAGAAAGATAAGCCAGTATAGGTAGTTTGGCTAAGAAAAAATGAAATAGATTGGATAAGAAGACTATCAGAATATTTACCTCTGTCCGAATCAGTTGACGATGGAGACTCGTATCCAGTCGGCGATCCGGATTGTTGCAACACAGCTTCCATCGATTTACATAAAGCCGTAACACCTTTTGCGCTATCCGAAAACATTGATGTTTAATTAAAACCATCGATAACTGCAAAACATCGAAAGAAAATAATCGAGTGAAAAACATCGATGTTTTATTGAAAACATCGATGTTTCGATAACGTGAACTATCGATACTCATCCCTAGTACTCATACACAAGATATAAGACAAAATAAACAATAAAGGTATCCAGATGAAGAACAAGATGAGAAAATGAAGGAAAACAACGAAGTAAAGTGAAAGGTAAAGGACACTTTCCAGACAGAATTAAAGACATCTCCATGAACTACAGCTTATGGAATAGATGAGATGCCTGGAGGAAGGCGACCAGCCGATCTATGGCAGCACCGCATATATAAGGAATATATTTTATTGTAATTTTTAAATCGTAACTCATAACAACGAACCTTAAAATATGGTTTTTGTATGTTTTTTTGAAAAATTATAAGAATTATGAAAAATATATATGACGTGATCATTACAGGATTTTCTTATACCAACGACGCTTACAGATCGCTCTCCCCTTCTCAAAATCATTTCAATTTGTCTTTTAGTAAAGCGTTATATTGAGACTAGACATTCTTATACCCAGTAACGCCAGTACGAAATGATTTTGAGAAGGGGGAAAGAGAGTGATCTGTAAGCGTGGTTGCTATATGAATGTCCTGTAATGGCCACATAATATTTTTTCTGCTAATATCATAGCGTATCATATAAATTTCCGGTGAAAACTCAATGTCGAATATACCTCGTACAGGTAACACGTAACATTTCAAATGAGCCAGGTAATCTATGATACAAACTGTTATACACTCGGGTATAACATCCCGAGAAGTGTATCCTAGGTTGAAAATAGTCTCTAGAAATAGCGGAAGGGAGCTGAGTGGGCAGTTGTCTCAATGCAATTTATCTATATGCGTTCAATGTCATCTCTCAGGCTGCACTCTCGAGACACTAAGCCAAGCTGGGTCCCGCTTCAAAGGAACCCAGTCAACATAATGCAGGCCAAGAAGGGGAAAATCATTTATCCCAACCATAAATTGTTTATGATTTTTTTTTTTTTTTTTCACAAGGTTGAAGGGGACTATGTATCACCGAGATTTATTTAGATATTTTGAAAACTTGATGATACTGCTTTTCCAGACCACTGTTGTGTGATAATAAAAGAAGAGAGTTTAAAATGTTAATCTTAAATAAATGATAAATAAATATAAATAATAATTATTAATTAAATTAATAATAATGAAATAATAATTAAAACAAAACAATAAATTACCACATTTCCTGTAGAAATTTTATAACTGGTCTTCTATTTAGTTTTGATTTCTACAGTAGTTTTTCCCTAAAAATATCAAAAGGTCAAGCAATTTTGAAGAAAGTGCACGTATTTTTAAAAAAAATTAAATTAACCAACTTTTTATTTGGATTTCTAAACAGATGCCATTTTTAATAATTTTAAATAATATTAAATCTAATCCAAAGGTTTTCTAAATTATCTTTACAGGGCCAACCGGGAAAATGAATAGAATATAAATTACTACAACAAATAGTTTGGGTTTATTTTTTAAATCAACTACATTATAAAATAAAGAAAACTAAACATTGAAAGAAACAAAAAATCAAAGGAAAAAATCTTAAAAACTGAATTCTTAAAACCTCGTTAAAGACCCCTGCCCTAGATGAATAAAAAATTTAGGGTAGGCAAAATTTAGGACTCCCATAATAGAATCGGGCTCATGTCCACCAGAGTGACGAAAGAGCGCTCTGGTAGTAGGCGATATGACTTCGTAGTTAAAGCCCGGGCATGAGTCATAAAACCTAACCTATCCTAAATTCTTAAAACTAATTCTTTTTTTTGTTGTTTTATATTTTGGCCATTTTAAAAATTTAAGTTATATTTTTCTGGGCATATATCCTGTACATATAAACAAACAACAGTTCTTTTCGGATCAATTTCACCGTCAATTCACTTATATTTAGTTCATTGCATCTTAAGCCTAAATGAAGTTAGTTTTCCGTTTCCCTTTGTACCCAAATTTAACGATTCGCTTGAAAATTAATAGATGTTTACTCATCACATTTCATGTTGAACCATTCATTACAACGGCAGTTATTAGAGTTTTTGTCATAAGCTATAATCCCTATTTCTCCTTCTGCAGATTTGGCCGAAAATCAATGAGGATTTCTTGATACACAAATAAAATTACATATCGATACATTCATTCTGTACGGAGTTACAGTTCATTCCGGGAAAAAACTCAACTTCGAAATTCTGATCAATTTTATAAGTTTCTTTACACTTATAACAGAAGTGCTTAAGACGGGAATCCAAAATGTCACTAAAATCATCAGTAAAGCCAAACTTGGAGCCACCGTGTGTCCACTGATGATGACGCAGTCTTTTATTTCTTTGAGGAATCTCGTCCCACATCTTACTCTCACTAATCAGTGATTTTATATTTCCTGTAGCAATGAAAGGTATGAAAAAATGTTTCGGTCAAAATTTTCTTCTTTTCAAAATACCTTTAAAATTAGGTTTAACTTAACCTTTCAATGAGAGATTTCGTAGTTAGTGTGCGTGCAGCGCCTCTGATGGAGGACTGAGTCAATACTATGACCACCCATATTGCCCCTCGGTCCGCTGAAGATCGCACTCTGCCCGATCCGCACTCTATACAATCGCAGAAATCTAAATTTATAGAAGATTGTCACTTTGTTCCAAAACATCCTGTATATAAGATTGATAATCAGAGGTCCTTAGATTTTTTATCTGGCAGGTAAAAAACATTGACACGCAATCCTTCTGATTGGGACGTTAAGGGATGGTTTTTATACTCTACGATGTTATGTACCCAGTTAAAGACCTGGGTAGGCGAAAGTTAGAGCTCCCAATGTAGAGTCGGGCTCATGTCCACCAAAGCGATAAGATTGAGTTCTGGTAGTAGGCGATATGGCCTCTTTGTTAAAGCTCGGTCATGAGTCACAAAAATGGATAATGGTAAACTGAAAACTGTACCATAAGAAACTGAAAATATTTTATAATTTTACCCTCCCGCCGGTAGCTCAGAGGTAATGTGATACCTAATGAGCTCAAAACGGCGGCTTCGAAACCCGGCCGAAGCCCATAGGTTTTTTATCTAGGAAGTCAAAAACCTTGAGTACGCGGTCCTTTAGATGGGACGTTATGGATGGTCCCGAGGCTGCGCAATGTCAGGTACTCGTTAAAGACCCCTAACCTAGGTGAATAACTTAGATAGGCGAAATTTAAGATTCCCATAGTAGAGTCAGGCTCATGTCCACCAGAGTGACGAAAGAGCGCTGTGGTAGTAGGCGATATGACCTTGTAGTTAAAGCCCGGACATGAATCATAACTAACTCATAACTTCACCATATTCTCTATTTCTGTACATCAAAAGATGTTTATATACTAAGAAATATAGCGGTATGTACATTGACAAACTAGGGGCGAGGTTTTGTATATTTCTTTCTAGTTCCTTAAATATTCAAAGTCACCGGGTCTGGAACTCATCCAATAAAGAAAGGAAAATTTAAAATTCACTCATGTCTAATAATGTACCGGTGCATCATAGAAATTTTAACTTTATTCATTTTCATCTACTGTTTAGGAAATTATCTGCATTTAAAATAGTCGTTGATGAATCACTCGCGATGCAATTTTGTGGAATTAATCATCTCAGTGTTATGAAGACGTTATCCTTAACTAAGGAATAAGCAACACAACATAGTTGGAAGTCAAACACTAACTGAACTATATTTTCCTGAGCACAACGATAACAATGTACTGTAAACAATATGTAACACTATGCTTTCACTCTCCCTCTGAGTAAAATAATTTATCGATTTCGTTCAAAATCAATGGATAGTCTTACTCAGGGACATCTGAATCATCGTACCCAATTTCGAGTCGATATACTTCATCTATCATCGGTGTTCACAGTAAACCCGCAGACATACATTTTTTTTTTTCATTTTTGGAATTAGCGGATCGGAAAACTCAATTTCTGACCGATTAAGTAATTTTTTATGTTACTAAATGAAAATTCATATAGAAATCTAAAGTTTTCATTGCAATCTGAGCATAAACATTGCATGCCAACGGGGAAAGAGGTCTTTTTTATTATTGAGGTACCTTCCAAAGGGGAAAAAAAGAAATAGAAATTCCAGAAATTTAATATTAAATATTTGCATATAAGGCTACGCGATAGGAGATTTTCTTATATCTCCTATATGGAGGCCATTGGTCTTAAGGTTCTATAGAAAAAATATTAGTTTAATTTTCTTTTATTCTTAAGACAGTTTTAGGGCGGTATTCGGTAACACCAGTAATTCGAGAGAGGGAGATCTGTAAACGAGTGGTTTCTATAAAAAAGCCCTACACCAACCACCTTTTTACATATCACTCTCTGCCCCTCCAACACATTACTTTCTTATACCAACCACCTTTTTACATACCACTCTCTGCCCTTCCAACACATTACTTTCGAATACCAACCACCTTTTTACATACCACTCTCTGCCCTTCCAACACATTACTTTCTTATACCAACCACCTTTTTACATACTACTCTCTGCCCTTCCAACACATTACTTTCTTATACCAACCACCTTTTTACATACTACTCTCTGCCCTTCCAACACATTACTTTCTTATACCAACCACCTTTTTACATACTACTCTCTGCCCCTCCAACACATTACTTTCTTATACCAACCACCTTTTTACATACCACTCTCTGCCCTTCCAACACATCACTTTCTTATACCAACCACCTTTTTACATACTACTCTCGGCCCCTCCAACACATTACTTTCTTATACCAACCACCTTTTTACATACCACTCTCTGCCCTTCCAACACATTACTTTCTTATACCAACCACCTTTTTACATACTACTCTCTGCCCCTCCAACACATTACTTTCTTATACCAACCACTTTTTTACATACTACTCTCTGCCCCTCCATCACATTACTTTCTTATCCAGTAATTCGAGAGGGGGGAAAGAAGTGATCTGTAAAGAGTGGCTTGTATAAGAAAGTCCTATCACATCTCATTAATTTCCACAAAAAATAACCCCTGAAAAGTTTGCTAATGTAAATTATTGAAATCTTTAACAACACATGGAAATATAATTAATTAAAAAAAAAAATAGGTACATATAATTTTACAATTTTAGACAGTTAAAATTTATTTTTTCTTTATCAGTTATCTTATTAAAAGTGTCATTAAAGGACATTAATTTGACAAAACAAGATAAGGGACGTTATGAGAGGAATGAACTCGACTTGATGCTCGGTTCATCGTGCTTTTAATGATAAACAATGAAAAACATTTTATAAAAAGTAATATTTGGGATTATGAAAGACGACGAATGGAAAAATGCACATTATATGCAGTTAGTTCGCATGCTATATATGTGTAACGATATTGCGAGTAATAGAAATGTAACTATTTGAAACTAAAATAATACCCAACAATGCCTGAAGGGTAAGATAATCTTCTTAATGAGGTATCCTAGTATCAAGAGTATCCATTCCTTCCAATCCTAGATTCTAAGAATGGTCCTTGAACCCTGCCATGTTTCTAATCTTACCTCCATAATGACCTTAAAATTCCTTTTGTCAACGACCTCAACAAGTCCCGTTTCCATTCAGAACTTCCCTCCAATGAAAATCCAACTGCCCAATATATGTCATACCATTCCCATCCCGATAATTCTTACCGAAGATTGAGTAGGTACTGGCCAAGAGTACCTGTTAGGCCGGATCCACACCTACAAATATTTACGGTGCATTCTAGGTAGTGTGGACGTGTTCGGCTCACGGAAAGGAACCAAGAATTTTTGTCACATTAAACGCACACGATCAGTAGCTTGTCGGTTTTTTGACGAACATCAAAGAGATTTGCGCCGCATGCTGTTTCTAGTGTGGACGCTTCCCAGACATTTCAAAATTCATTTAGTAACCTGCACCCCAACTTTGCTATATTTTGATGTTTATTTTTTGCATTTGAGTTGTTTATCATGTCTGAGTTAATTATGAAGAAAAAGAGTGCTGCTTTTATTGTTTTGTACCCTTTGTTTAAAAAGAAGGAAGACAAAAAAGGAAGACGCTACTCGATAAAAGATTTGTATAAACACTATAAATATATATAATAAAGTTTGATTTTCATATAACTGAATCAACATAAGTGCAGCTTCTTTGTCCATATCCATAGATTATATTATTTTTAATATAATAATAAACGACTCGGGAAACAAACTTTCACATGTTTTCACGTATGGCTTGAGCGGGGAGACGTAAAAATTTTCGTGAATAATTATTTATGTGATAAATTAAATTTGCGGCCTTACACGAAAGTAGCTACTATTCAATGAACTTGAAAGAAATAAAACTTGTTTATTTATGGTATTGTCTAATTTCACCAACTATATTTACATGGGAGTACTTTCGGTATTTCTACCATCCTCAGCCAAAAGCATAAGAGATAAGACTCAGCATAAGAGATCAGTCTTATCTCTTATGCTTTTCGCTGAGGATAGTAGAAATACCGAAAGTACTCCCATGTAAATATAGTTGGTGAAATTAGACAATACCATAAATAAACAAGTTTTATTCCTTTCAAGTTCATTTGAATTATTTCACAATATCTCTGCAATGTCAGTTTTCATACTATTCAATGGTCAGTTTTTCCTCTCATGTATTCACTTACATTCTGTTCCTAGTGTTCGTCTCGGTCTGCCACCTCTGCTGGGGGTTTTTGTTTGGGTTTATTTGTCTCTGGGTTCAGAGAAAGTTCAGGAACTCCTCAGAAAAAAAAAATGAGTTCTAGGCAGTTGAACTTGATATTCAGACTATCTTAAACGAGTTTTATATTATATTTCAGCAAATAGTGGCAAGATGCATGGTTCCCAGAGCATATGGAGTTCATAAGGTAAAACTGAGGCGTGAGGGCATTTAGTGAAAGTTATTATTGCGTCGACCATCTGGTAAAAGAACTTTGTCCTAGCCAAATATGAAATGTGTTCAGAGTAATTATGGTAGTACTTCATTAACTGATCCAAAATGATCGCATAATTTGCAAAACCATCACGAAATGTTCAAGTCATGAGCTTGTAAACTTTCGTTGTCGGTCCATAAGTTAAGTACCTAATGACTTTCAAGCCAACTCAAGAGAGGAGGGGCTTAGAAGGGGAGCGGAAACATAATAAAATCTAATTAAGACCACACTAATTCGGGACATAAGTCCTTTTTACAAGATACCGCTTATATATATGCCCTAATGAAAAATCTATTCGGATAAAAGTTGTATAGAATACTGTCACAATTTATATGAAATATATTTTTTTTGCAGGTCGCCCGATACGCGAGATACATGCCAAAAAAACTGTAAAAATTACATCTTGAAACCCATTTTATTTTATACATTTGCTCGATTTACGTGAAAACTGTTAATCCTATCGAAATTTGAACCAAAATTGTTCCGAATTAAGTTTCCAAGCAGAATTGAATTTAGCTTGATATAACGCTAAAAAAGAAAATGTACAATATATACTGTAGGAAATAGTTCAAAGCAATAACCATTAAATTGTAACGCATGACGAATTTTACATTAGGTTTTTTTTGGTTTATTGTTTTATTAAAAAGGATTAAAATTAGGTAGCTCAGTGGTACGCGTGTTTCCCTTCTCGATCATCACATATATTTTTTACTTCATAACTAATTCCTGAGTCACCTCATATACAGGCTGTGTTGGTTTTCATAGAAGGTTTCCATCGCCATCATGAATCAGGGATCCGGATCAGTTTCCGAACTGGCCTGAGAAGTGATGGTCTGTTATCAATGGAGCAAGGTCACCAATCCGTGATAACCCACTAACCCAGTTAGGACAGGGGTTCATCTATCTGAGCCACTGTCCATGCCCAGATGGGAGGTGTTCATGTCACCGTAGTCAGCCTCATTATACGGTGCTATCGGAGGGGTGACAGCTGTTGGAGCGGGCGGTGACCTCGAGCCGCAGATAGCATTACAGACTGTAAGATCACAACTAGCTACATGTCGCGGAACTAGTAGCGTACAGCCACTTCCATGATCGGATGTCTTCGGATCGGTTTTGAATTATTCTGTACGCCCTTCGGACAGTTCCCAGATCGGAACAACCAGAATCTCCTATGATAGGCGACGCTACCTGCAATGCAATAGCTTGTTGATTACAGAACAATCATATTCTGTTCTCTTGGGCGATCAGTTTTAATATTCCTGGTCGTTGTGATATCAGTTACTCTGGCATTTGTCCGATCGGAGTTACGAAAAAGCAGAAACGCACTGTGCTCGAGGTCTTATCGCCTACTACCAGAGCGCTCTATCATGGTGGACATGACTAAATTTTTATTCACCTTGGTTAGTGGTCCGAAGGACGGCGTGCTCATGTTTTTTTCACTTTTAGGGTTTTGTAAGCTCAATATAATTAGGAGCATTACTCAAACTTTCCAAAGTTCATAAACAACTCTATGGGAAAGTTCTGTGCAGCTCCGACCTGCGCATTATTTTATATAGTTCAAAACGTTAAACGTTCAATTATTAACAAACATGTAATAAATCATTAAACTCAATTGCTTCTCGATAATGTCTTGGTACTGGTTACACAATTTTTTTTCAGTTTAAAAAAATTACTCCTTATTGTTTATATCTTCATAAATCATATAATTAAACATAAATAATAACTTATTATCTTTTGCAAAAGAATGAATTCATTATATTATTTATCTTATTCTAGTTGACTATTAATAACCTCTTACCATTAAATTGTTCATTTCCAGGAATGTTTTAGTTTAAAAAAAAATATTTTTTCAGTCTTCCTTCTTTATCTGAAAGTTCGTCTCTATACTCGGGCGGTATTCTTTAGTCTGTTTCCAAAACATCGGTTTCTTCCTTATTATATCCAGCCTGGGTCTTGTATTGCTTCTCAAAGAGATCGTTCCAAAAGAAACATTAACCACTCTAAATAATACAGATCTATCAATCCAACATATTTTATTTTTTAGGTGGTGAATCTGAACATACATAAACCAAATTAGACTGGAATTTACGAGCATTCACAGCTCATGTTAATTATTAATAATAAATAAATTAAAAACAACACAGTTATTTTTTAAACAGGCAAAAATTAGATTATGAATTCGAGGTTCTGTCGTGTAAATGAAAACTCAATTTTTGGCCAACGTTTCGGAAACTATTTATTTCCTTCTTCAGGGCCTTATAATGACTTGAGTGGACGTGTTTGGTGAAGGTGAAGAGTTTGTGTGAACCTTCACCACACACATCCACTCAAGTCATTATAAGGTCTTGAAGAAGGAAATAAATAGTTTTCGAAACGTTGGGCCAAATATTGAGTTTTCATTTACACGACAGAACCTCGAATTCCTTCAACACAGCAGAGAAATATTTAAACAACTTAAAATCCTGCCTTTGCCATCGCTGTTTATATTTGAAACATTAATGGTTATTACGAAAAATATGAATATTTTCTCTCTCAACAATTCTAGTCATGATTACGATACCAGAAAGACTCTCTTGCTCATCTCTTTTTGAAAAAATTATAACAAATAATAGAATTAATTTCTTTAATGGCCTTCCCCACTTCTTGAAGTCAATAGATACAAAAAAAAATCTAAACTACTACTAATCACATGTATCTGAGACTCTACGAGTTAATATCTGTTTATGTATCTAATTTATAAGCTATCTTCATGTATACACTCTTATGACTTATCTTACCTAGTTATACTTTAACGGAAACAAATATTATTATAATAAATATTATTTCGGTACACTCAGATTTAGTGATGTGTAAATTTCAAAAAATTGAATAATTGTGGAATTTTAGGAAAAATTAGTCAAACAATTCCTGAGATTATAAGCAAGAAAAACCATAAACAAAAAACCATCAGTTAACAACCAGTGAATGAGGGCAATGTACTTCTCCAATGAATTAATCAAATAAGTTAACGTTTTATATCTCCCTATAACATTAATCGATCCTTTTAATCAATAGTTGGCTTACACAGAAACTTCTGAATCGTTATACCAAATTTCATGTCAACCCTAAATTTATTATTCACCTAGGGGTCTTGTACCTGACAACACATCTGTCTTGAAGTACCTGACATCACAGATTCAGGTCCATCTCATAAAACTTAAGTCTCGGCCGGATTTTGAACCGGCACTCTTCAACTCAGTAAGTAGGCACGCTACTTCTGAGCCACCGACGCCATCTGGTAATAGGCTACATCATAAAAATGTATTCATTTGGATTGCTTATAAATTAGATACTTAAACAGTTATAAACCCTTTGTTAGCACCCATTTGGCTGAAAATCAATAGGGGTCGACCTTACGAAGTTCTAGATATACATGTTAAATTTATGAGGAGTTATTGTGTTCACAAACACATACACACACACACAGGAACTTTTATTTTGTGGCAAGGGGTTGAAAAATGTGAAATTTCGGTGAAAAATCAGCAATGAATTACTACTTCCCCCTCCAAAAGAAAAAAAAAAAAACTGTTCACGACAAAGTTGATTTCAGTCAAATCGGTCAAATATAATGGGAAATAGGTGGAAAGTAAGGTCAGACATGTTAGCTGAGGGGGTCAACAATGGCTTACTAATATCTGGTTCGAATCCAGGGGCCGTCTGTCCATTATTTATTAAATAATAAGAAAATACATTTTATGATTGTGGATACGCCATGAGCAATTTTTTGAGAACCTTCTTCACAATTCAAGATACTTGGAAATATTTTCCAAAAAGTGAAAACAAAAAAATATTTTAGCTATTTTTTTTTTTTTTTTCTAAAAGTGAGATTATTTTAGCCGAAGATCACTGAACTCTAGTTTATTTTGACTCGTTCGTTTCAGAGAACCACCCAAATATATCGTTGACCCCCCAAGTAGACGAACTTTTAAAAATAAATAAAAAATACGAAAGAGAGGGAATCATATTTTGAATACTCAATTGATACTAATCATATCATAGTAATAAAAACATGTTGACTTCCTTCTTGTATATATTATCAATGACATTTTACAACAAATTTAGGAAATTATTTGTAAAAAGTTGTTTTGGCGTAACTTTCATATAGGGTTTTTAAATGTCATCATAAATATCAAAATGTTCATAACTTCTAACAACTTCTAAGTTGAGGAACGCGGACATATTGTGGTAACTTGTAATAAATGAATAAAACAAACTTATTTTTGAAATATCGTCTATTCCACTAAAGAAACATCTTTAGTGGAATAACTTCTAAGTTGAGAAACGCGGACATATTGTGGAAACTTGTAATAAATAAATAAATAAGTTTGTTTTATTTATTTAGTGGAATAGACAATATTTCAAAAATAAGTTTGTTTTATTCATTCATAACTTCTAAATTGAGGAACGCGGACATATTGTGGAATTTGTAATAAATAAATAAAACAAACTTATATTTTTAAATATTGTCTATTCCACTAAAGATATTTATAAAAATAAAACTACCGGTTTCGGCCTTACACCATCGTCAGGTCTAGTTATGAACTAAGTTAGTTTGCAGTTCTAAATCTTAATATTATTATTAATTGTATTTCTATTTTTAATATTTATTTGTATTTTTACTTATTTATTTGTTATTTTTCCACGTATTAGTCTAATGATATTGTTTTATGTAAATTTAGAACTAAGTTTTGTTAGGAAATATTTCATGAGATAGCTAACGGTACAGCCGGGGGACTCCCAAGTTTTAATAGCACCCTTGCACCTGAGATGTATTTGAAGGGTCGCTCTCTGCAAACTAACTTAGTTCATAACTAGACCTGACGATGGTGTAAGGCCGAAACCGGTAGTTTTATTTTTATAAATATCTTTAGTGGAATAGACAATATTAAAAAAATAAGTTTGTTTCATTTATTCAATATGTTCATACAGATGATAGCCTGGCACAGTATTTTCCCTTGAGCCAGGAAATTAAGTTGAATAGAACCAATTTACCGTTTTTCCTCCACAGTCGAACGAAGTATAGGGGAAGTTATGTAATCGGCCAGAAATTTGATGTTGAGTGTTCATCGAAATTTTATGTTTCCAATCTCCTGATTCCAAAAATGAAAAAAAAAAAGTTGTCTATATACGAGGTGTGTTCAAAAAATGACGGGAATTTTCGTTTTTTGAAAAGTATTTCATTTATTCGTCTACATCAATGGTATCCCCTTCAAAATAGTCCCCATTAGATATACACTTACGCCAGCACTTCTTCCAATCCCCGAAACACTTATGGAACTTGATCTTTGTGATAGCATTTAACTCTCTCAGCTATGCGTTTTTAATCTCATCTATACTTGTGAAACGACGGCCCTTTAAGGTTCTCTTTTTGTTGGAAACAGAAAAAAGTCACATGGAGCCCCATTTCTGGCGAATATGGAGGTTGGGTTCACGAACAAGCAATGAAGTGTGAGCAGGTGCATTATCGTGGTGCAAAAGCCATGAATTGTTTCGCCATGCTCATTGTTTTCGATTTTAACGGCATAGTGCACCATGAGTTCTTGTCACAAGGTCAAACGATCAATAAGGAGGTCTATTTACAAGTGCAACGCCGTTAGCGTGAAGCAATCCGAAAAAAACGCCCGGATTTGTGGCCTAAATTTTCATTCACCTAGAGCAGCTGACATCGTACAGGTTCGGGACCATCGCCTTTCGTCCCATCCGAAGGACGGCGTGCTTAAGTTTATTTTACTTCCCAGATAAAATAAACTAAGGGCCTCGGTCGGGTTTCGAACCCATGTTCTTGAGCTCAGAAGGCAAGCACGCATACCACTGAGTTACCGGCGACTTAATATATTTATTCACTAATTAAGTTACTTCACTCCTAACAGCTGTTTTTATACAAAAAATAATAACTGATTTTATAATATATAAATAATCTTAATGTGTGTAATTTTTTTACATCACAATCCTCCTTATCCTTCACAATTGTGCTACTATTTTTACGAATGACGAAGCGGTCTATAAAAAGCCGGTATACATCTAGAAAGTGTCCTACCGATGACATGTTTACTGTGCTATTTGATAATGTTCATAAATTTATCCAAGGTCTGTTATAGATAAGACGAGTTCTTGGTTGTTAATTATCAAAATGATATCTATTCTATAATCTTTGTTTACATCCTTGGACTGGAGGTCTCCGATTCTCTCCAATCGCTCCTCGAGTGCTCCGTCTTTTTGTTGAAGGATAAATTGTTATGATTTTTTTTTTATATAGTTTAAATAAATGTTATGTAGTGATAACTAATTGACTTTTTGTCACATTTTATCTATATCGATACCAAAAGCAAATTTAATTAAACCAATCTGAACATTTTTGCTTCTTACTATCACGACATCAAAATTCAAGCTAAACGTATGGCAACTTTGAATTAGTAATTCATCGTAGTAACTTTTGAGGGAAATATATACTGGGAATATGAGTGAGTAACCGGTAAAATACTGCACAATACTCATAGGTACTAAATTTTGTGTTGATACTTTAACATTTATACGACCGAGGCCCTTAGTTTATTTTATCTGGGAGGTAAAATAAACTTAAGCACGCCGTCCTTCAGATGGGACGTTAAGCGATGGTCCCGAGCCTGTACGATGTCAGGTACTCTCTACCCTAGGGCAGTGGTCGGCAAACTCATTAGTCAACAGAGTATTGTATTACAAACTCATATATCAACAGTTCTATAATTGAAATTTCTTTTGAGAGCCAAATTTTTTAAACTTAAACTATATAGATAGGTACATTGTTATTAACTTAATTAAGATACTCCTAAGCTGGCCTTTGCTAAAAACGTCTTTAATCTGATGGAGATACGTTCACTGAGATCGACCCCTTCCAACTCTGCCATCCACACTCGTTTTGTATACTTTTTTAGTCTATCTACTTTCGTTCATCCTGTCTATATGTCCAAACCATAACATACTTTTCTCAATCCTCGACACTACATCTTCTTTCCCTCCACAACGCTCCCTAAAATTAACTTAATAAACTTTACTTAATGTTTTAAGTCTTATTTAAACTATAAATGCGTTGAATAAATCTTGATATCATACTTGATAACGATATTATTTATTGATAAAATTAAATTGTAAGGTATCCATATAATTGAATTATGACAATGACTGACAAACACTATGGTATGTAAACTAGGTATGTAAAAATATAAATAAGAAAACCTTTCATCACGAAGTTTCAATCGCACTGTACTAGCGCGCCCCCGCAAGTGGTATTTTGTGGAAAAGCCACACTCTAAGGGCCAAAGAGCCGCAAGTGGCTCGCGAGCCGCGGTTTGCCGACCACTGCCCTAGGGGAATAAAAATTTAGGGTAGGCTAAATTTAGGACTCCCACAGTAGCGTCGGGCTCATGTCCATCAGAGTGACGAAAGAGCGCTCTGGTAGTAGGCGATTTGACCTCGTAGTTAAAGGGGCATGAGTCATAAAGCCTAACCTATGCTCCATATAGCTGAGGAAGTAACAAGAATGAAAAATGTATATTGCAGAAATGAATCCTTTACATCGTCTTGACTGATATGTTTATTAGAGGCAGGCTATATGATGACCACTTGAATTTCTACAAGCTATTAGCTTATTCTATGCTGAGCCTTCATTCTTCGGACTTTTTTTTTCGGTAAAAGCTTAAACCAAAGAAACTATCATAGATAAAAATATGAATCAAGTTAACTTATTGTTAACGTTGATTTTTTCCTAACATATATGTAGTTCATAGTGAACAGAAGAAGGGACAAGGAAATGTCCTCAAATATTGTCAAAAAAAAAAGAAGACACATCTTCGTCGCAGACAAACAGATAACAACAACTAAAATACCATGGACTGGAAATAATGGCAATATATCTGCACTGAAAAAGGCTTTAACAAACCACAATTTTATTTGCATTTACTATTTATTTATTTGTTTAAGTTGTATTAATTCTTATTGTCATCTTATAACATTTATTATACCGAACCAAAAGATTATGATTATTTTGATTTAAATTTTAAAGGCCAAAGATCTATATTGACAAGATCCTTTCTAGTTCGTAGATAAAATTTATTATGTACTTAGGCAAAGGTATAATTTGATTTTTAAACAAGTTGAAATTGTATTGTTGTTCTATACTTGAACGCTAAGTGATAGATGAACTTAATTTATTCTTCATTTGTAAATTATGACGACTGCACTCTGACGGTCATTTGACCAAGAGGTCATTCATTCACCTGGAGCAGGGGTCTTTAACGAATACCTGACATCGTACAGATTCGGGACCATCGCTTAACGTCCCATCCGAAGGGCGGCGTGCTTAAGTTTATTTTACCTCCCAGATAAAATAAACTTAGGGCCTCGGTCGGGTTTCGAACCTACGTTCTTGAGGTCAGAAGACAAGCACGCATACCACTGAGCTACCGGCGCCCTCATATATGTGTAATATATTTATAAATTAATAAAGACTTAATAATAACACATCTTTGCAAAAAAAAAATCTCCGGAAAATATCTACATAGTAACATGCCAGAGAACAGAGAAGTATTGTTAACGTTCCAATCACGTCTCCTTCTTGAAGGTTAGTATATTTTATTACTTGTATTAATATCTTCCAGTTATTGGTAACAGTCATAAGTTATAACAGGTAATAGGGAATGGTGTATGTATCATTTGCCGTGACACCTATAGGTTAGTCTTGTTCCTTTTGGTGTACCCATTTCATGTTATTACTCCTGAAGAAGTGTCACTATATTGGTAACCCACGTCAAAAGACATAAGGAAATAGAGAAGTGATTCTCTACCCTTGTGACGCAGTGCATTAATGTGCCTAATAAATGCTTAATATATACAAATAAATTATTTTATAGGTTAGGTTTTATGACTCATGCCCGGGCTTTAACTACGAGGTCATATCGCCTACTATCAGAGTGCTCTTTCGTCACTCTGGTGGACATGAGCCCGACTCTACTGTGGTAGTCCTAAATTTTGCCTGCCCTAAATTTTTATTCACCTAGGGCAGGGGTCTTTAACGAGTACCTGTCATCGTATAGGCTTGGGACCATCGCTTAATGTCCCATCCGAAGGACGGCGTGCTTAAGTTTATTTTACCTCCCAGATAAAATAAGCTAAGGGCCTCGGTCGGGTTTCGAACCCCCGTTCTTGAGCTCAGAAGGCAAACACGCCTACCACTGAGCTACCGGCGCCCTTAATTATTTTATGTATAATAAAAGTATATAATAATAGCTGCTTATAAAAAATGATAATTGAAAAAATAATTAAAAATTGAATGAAAATAATTGCGTGAAGGAAAGTCTACTATAATAAGTCTACTCATTACTCTTTCATATTCACAGTTTGAAATACATTTGAAAGAGGGAAGAGAAAGAAAGAGGGATCTGTAAAATAATGGTTGGTATCAGAAAGTCTTGTTTAGACCACTTCACATATATATACTTTTTTTTTCTTAATTTTAATAAAAAAAATCGGTCAAGTGCAAACTATACTAGCACAATTAGTGTTCCGTACCATCAGCCCCCCATTCATAAGGAAATAAACAATTAAATTGTTTATAACAATATAATTTTTCAATCTTAATAACTAGTCTTGTGTAAATATCTTTTATGGTTGCTACAATTTTGGTCTCAGGACGGTATACAGAGAATGCATGAAAGACAGGCGTTATATTTACATTTTGTATGCAGAAAATGTATTATATATTTTACAAAATGCCAATTAGGCGTTATAGTGAGCAGAGGCAGCTAAGAATATATATGAGAGTGGCAACTATAATAGTGAGATAGGCCTGAGAGCTATTGATAGTCGGCCTGCCCAAGGCTTCCGCAACTCGGCTAGGCTTCCATTTATCTCCGTCTGTCTCCTCTAACTGTTGTTCACTTCAATCTTACATATCTAACACTGATTGAGAAAATTTTTTGCAGTGTCTGGATAATGCACTGTCTTGTTTTTGCATTTTCTGTGTATCATTTGTGGCACACAATAGGCCTACTCTAGCCGCGGTGTCACAAATCAGCCATCGGTAAAAAAAAAAAAAAAATCATTTGTGATTATCCAAAAAAAAAAGTTTTCGATGAATCACTGACAATGCACTTCCCCAGCACAAATTAATCCCCCTGAAATCAGCCTATCGATTTACTTGAAAATCAATGGTTCTCTTAATCATGGACATCTGAATCCTCGTACGAAATTTCATGCCGATACGTTCATTACAACAGCAGTTATAAGTGGATTTGAGTTGAGCCTTCTTCTTTTTGAACGTTTTGGCAGAAAATCAATAGGTGTCGTCCTAATGGGATACATTTGAAACATTTCTTGCCGATAAATTCATACTATCGAGAAACAGTTGGTAAACATTAAATTCTTAAAAATATCAACATTAATTATATTTTTGTTTGTGTGAAGATGTTTTTTTTTACTTTCCCAAACCTATATCACAAATAAATAGGTATTCTAATCGTTCGAAAATCCGAGATTCGAAAATTACGCTGCACAATGAACTTTGTATACACAGTAACACAAATATAGTAGGAATAGATAATTAAAATACACAATTTCTTTGTCAAACTTCACTATATATTCTCAAATACTCAACTAATTTCTCCGTGTTAAGGCATTATCAAGAGTCACTTACAAACTCAGACTCTTGATAATGCCTTAACACGGCGAAACTAATTGAGTATTTGAGAATATATAGTGAAGTTTGACAAAGAAATTGTGTATTTTAATTATCTATTCCTAGAATGGAGCTTCACAGAGTAAATCTGGAAACCATAAATTATACCAATATAGTACTTGAGAGAAGGGGAGGGGAGATAAAGTAATCTGTACAAAAGTAGTTGGTATAAGAAAGTCCTGTAATGATCCCACTTTCTCAGTATGTGAAAATTTCTAAATATAAAATCTTAAAAATTGATAATCCTATCAGTAAAAAATTTAATTTCTCTAGTCCAAAGGATAGGTTTCTTAAGAAGATGAGAATCTATTTCCAGGTTCCTCCTATCACTCAGATTGTTTGACTTCCGGATCATATCAGTCTATTTGACGATTAGTGTCGAACTTACAAAATCATCATTACTTTTTATTTTATTTTTCTCCGGTAATTTTTCTCAGCTTTCATTAGCCTTTCATTCCCCCTCCCTTTGAATTTTCCTACATTTCAATATCACATTTTATTTATTTTCTCTATATTTATTTTATTAATTTATTAATTATATTCAATTATTACATCAGTTTTCTTAAATAAATATTATTTCACACAGTCTCGGCAACCTCTTTTTTCTTATATTTTTAATTTATCTCCTTTTCGTCTGTATTTTTATAGATAATTTATGTTTTTTTATTTTCATTTTAATTATTTATTTATATAGTTAGTAACCTGCCCTCCAGTGTACCTTGCCAACAAACCCATCTCTTCAAAAAATGAAGTCCGCTATCTAGGCCTCATACTCGACAAACGATTAACTTGGAATCTTAACATAGACTGAATAGACAAGAAATGAACAGACGATATAAACTGTTACTATTATATATACGTCTCTATCCCCAACGGAAGCCAACTGATAGTCTGCAGTGACTCCCTGTCGGCTCTATTGGCCATGGGGAATCTATATTCAGAACATCTCCTTGTCCAAAATATACTGATGGCTCTATGGTCATTAGAGAAGAAACCAGACTTCAGTTACCTTCCTCTGGATCCCAGTTTATTGCGGCATTGCAGGTAATGAGTCAGCAGATAAGAATGCCAGGCGCGCCATACTAGAAGGACTACCCACATCCGAAGTCCCTGTAAGTGACTTCGTTGCCTACATCAAGGAAAGAGTTTGGATCAAATGGCAGATTCGGTGGCTCGGTATGACCGATAATAAGCTAAGGACCATCAGAAGCTCCACTCGAGTCTGGAACACCTCAATAAGAGAAAAAAGGAAAGAAGAAGTAATTTTAACTCGGTTACGTACAGGGCAGAGCAGGCTGACCCATGGATATCTGATGGCTCGGGAACCCCTCCTCTGTGGGGTCGGACTGTCTGTCAGACACATTCTAACTGAATGCATGGCATATAGTCCCCAGCGTGAAAATTGTAACCTTGCGGTGGATATTTCCGAAATTCTATCCAATAATAGCTTCCAAATTACCCAACTATTTCACCTCTCTATTCCGTACACAGCAATCCCCTTTATTATTACTAATCTGCACCTATCCAAATTAACCCGCTAGAATCCCCAGAGACCTGCATCCATCAGGCATCCATGACCCTCGTGGTCGACATGCCTTAAAGAAGAAAAAAAAACTGTTACTGATTGTAAGACGAAAGATCCTTATATACAACGCAGTACTCAAACCTATGTGGACTTACGAACTTGAACTCGGAATCCTTTCAATTCAAAATCCTTCGTACAATAACCAATGCTCCTTACTAAGTCTCCAACAAAACTCTTCACACGTTAAGGTCTACGTACCTTTTGTCACCGAAGTTGCTAAATCCAAGTATAAAAAATTATTTCTGTCTCTTAGTTTTTATAATAATCTTCTAGTCGGTGCCCTCCATTCTGCCACACTTCCCCAACGACGGCTTAAGCATCAATTGCCTAGAGACCTTCTTAGCAGCAGCAGTGACAGTGATTAGTTACAAATGAGAGTAACTCAGTGACAAGGGAGTGTCAACACTGGATGATTTCTCCCCTGGAATAGACAATATTCCAAAAAACTACAAAGTTTGTTTTATTTATTTAAATTAATAATGATTTAATAAAATCTTTTAATTATAAAAAAGTATTATTTGATCTATAATTTTTTTTTTGGCCACTATCACTGAAGATATTTCAAACGTCAACAACCTTTCTGGAATTCTTGTTTTATTATTTATTTTTTTAAATACATAGGTATTTATAAACATTATAAATGTATTTGCTTATATTTATAAGTGCCTAATGTACACTTTTATAATTATTTTATATATAATAAAATAATATAATGATAGCTGCTTATAAAAAATAATAATTGAAAAAATAATTAAAAATCGAATGAAAATAATTGCTTGTAGGAAAGTCTACATAACACAGCTTACTTCAAACTTATTAGAAAAATAAAAATATGTGAGTTGACCATAACACGACTTTCTTATACCAACCACATTTTACAGATCACCTACACATTACTTTTTCATATTCACAGTTTGAAAAAAGTTTGAAAGAGGGAAGAGGGAGAAAGAGTGATCTGTAAAAGAATGGTTGGTATCAGAAAGTCTTGTTAAGACCACTTCACATATATATACTTTTTTAAAAAAATTTAATTAAAAAATCGGTTAAGTGCAAACTATACTAGCACAATTAGTGTTCCGTGTCATTAGCAAATGTGCTAATAGAGAGATAATGGCAATGTCAAGAGGGGAGAATTCATCCAGTGGTGACTCTCCCTAGTCACTGATTTCCTCTCATTTGTAACTAATCACTGTCACTGTCACTGCTGCTGCTCAGGAGGTCTCTAAGCCATTGACGCTTAAGCCGTCGTTGGGGAAATGTGGCAGAATGGAAGGGCACGGTCTGGAAGATTATTGTGGGAACTAAGAGAAGAAAATAATTTTTTATACTTGGATTTAGCGACTTCGGTGAGAAAAGATACGTTAAGGTCACTGTGAAGAGTTTTGTTGGAGACGTAGTAAGGAGCAACGAAGGATTTTAGATTGAAAGGATTGGATGCGCTGAAGATTGGAAGCCTTGGCAGAACCCTAGAGTTCAAGTCCGTAAGTTCACATAGGTTTGAGTACTGCGTTGTATATAAGTCGTTTTGTTTTCAAAATTAATTTGGATCCTTTGTCTAGTAGTCTTAGTAAAAGTTCATAACGTCTGTTCATTTCTTGTCTTTTGTGTCTCATGTGAGGATTCCAAGTCGAGTATGAGGCCTAGATAGCGGACTTCGTTTTTTGAAGGGATGGGATTTTTGTTAAGGTACACTGGAGGGCAGGTATATTTTCGACGACGGGTGAAGACGATGTGAACTGACTTCTTTAGGAAACTTTAAGAGCATTCATTGACCAATATCTGTATCAAACACAAAAAGTGGCAA
Organism: Aradus depressus; assembly: GCA_963662175.1. Classification (NCBI taxonomy): domain Eukaryota; kingdom Metazoa; phylum Arthropoda; class Insecta; order Hemiptera; family Aradidae; genus Aradus; species Aradus depressus. The sequence continues at coordinate 13,315,517 of OY759214.1, read as the reverse complement.
ATATTGTAGAAATATGCAAAACCCAAGCTGCGGTTGTTTTTCAGTTCCGCTTGGATTGCTGTCGGACAACGAACTTGCTCGGATCTTCAACTGAACATAGAATAATGTTCTTTGAAATTTAATCAAAAACTGAAAATTTATTCTTTACCCGTATTCTCGCTTAATGCAGTAGAATAAATTTATGTTCTTGAAAAGGATAAAACAAAATCAAAACCAAATCTTCAAATGAATTTATTTTTGTCTACTTTATAGTTTTGAGTCATTTTGCCCGTATACTGCAAGGATAATTATACTGAAACATATGTAAACAGAGAAAGTTTATGTATTTGAGGAATTTTTGAAATATACTTAACCAATTTGGATAATGATTTCACCGTGGAGAAAATTATTTCTTCCAGGTGGACATAACCAATAGATCTTCAAGCTACCTGTATGAGTGAATCCAACTAAACCCTCACACCCTTTAAAAAGTCCATACAATTTAGAAGTACCAAGAAAGTTGTAAATCCTCATATTAAATTTTGTGTCGATACATCTGCAGTTATTGGGTTTCTTGAGTTGAGCCCCTCCCCTGAGTTCTCCATTTCTTTCGACCGATTTAGCTGAAAATTAAAAGGTGTCATCTATATGAGGTTTAGAAATTACATATGAAATTTCATGTCAATGTATTCATTACAATGACAATTTGTGGTAAGCCCCCCTAATCCCCTCTTTCCTTTGACCGATTTAGCTGAAAATCAATAGGTGTTGTCGTTATGGGGTTATATATACATATATAAAATGTGTTGGTACATGTATTCTATCAGGAGTTATCATGTTAACAGACAGACTTTTTTTTTTTCATTTTTGTTATCAGGGGGTCGGAAAAAATGAAATTCCATTGAAAAAAGCATAAAATTTATGATTTCATATAGCTGGGGGTGTAAGAATTAAATAATGATAACTGCAATGTCTATGATAATATTAAACAGATAATTAGTACAGATCAAAAACAAAATTTTGAGAGCAATGATAGCTCAGAGGTCCGTGCTTGCCTACTGACTTCAAAATCGAGAAAAAAAGGTAAACTACAGTAACTTAAAATTGTAATTTATGGTGTTGAGTATTTTATTTGGTATGACGCAGATAAGTTCTTTATGACAAATAAGAGTTGTGACTCAGATGGTGGACAGGAATAACTCGTCTGTCCCCCATCCATGATATTTTAAATTGTTACAGATTTTAGATTGTTTTATTTATTTATTTTTATTATAAAATTAATTAATTTTATTCAAAATTTTTTTAAATATTTTATCAGACTGCCTGATGATGAGGAAAACCTCGAAAGCCGGCTAGCTACTTCCAATAAAATCTGTGAGAGGTCATACTATATTTTATTTGATAACCTGTGATATATATTTCATTTTTACCGCAACTAGTTTCGGCAATCCATAGTGCCGTCTTCAGGTGGTGAAACTGAACATACATAAACCAAAAATTAGACTAGAATTTACAAGCTTTTACAGTTCGTGATTGCCGAAACTAGTTGTAGTAAAAATAAAATATATAGTTGGATTGAGGAGCGCCGGTAGCTCAGTGGTATGCGTGCTTGGCTTCTGAGCTCAAGAACATGGGTTCGAAACCCGACCGAGGCCCTTAGTTTATTTTATCTGGGAGGTAAAATAAACTTAAGCACGCCGTCCTTCGGATGGGACGTTAAGCGATGGTCCCGAGCCTGTACAATGTCAGGTACTCGTTAAAAACACCTGCCCTAGGTGAATAAAAATTTAGGGTAGACAACATTTAGGACTCCCACAGTAGAGTCGGGCTCATGTCCACCAGAGTGACAAAAGAGCGCTCTGATAGTAGGCGGTATGACCTCGTAGTTAAAGCTCGGGCATGAGTCATAAAACCTAACCTAACCTATAGTTGGATTGATAAATCTGTATTACTTATTTAATAAGTAAGTCGACTACATCCACCTACCACCAAGGAATATATTCTTTATGACAAGTTGATCTTCTTCAGATCACGGATCAGGTTGTTAAAGTGGTGCAGATAATGTTTTAATAATGTATGAATATCTCATTTAAAGTGTATTCATCTTGGAGGCCAAGTGACCCACGATCTACTCATACTGGTCATGACATACCCTCCACAGTTAAGGTCGTACAGAACATGCCTTGGGTTAGCAGATCTCTAGCAGCTAGCTGCGGTACCCGGAAATGCTAATAACCTTCAGACAATTTGGAAGCAATTACCAGCGAAAAGCGGTATATGAGTAATAAAATGAAATAGTCAGTGTTGGTTAATAGGTAGTCAATGTGCTCTTCATGGGGCCAGAGCCAGTACTTGGAATATCCAGAGAAGTGGAGAAGTTATGGAGATACATAACGAAGTCGGAGATGCTCCTGGATGAGGCTTCCAAAGTGTTGAGAGATGGGATTCTGAACCTCAAAAGGATCGAGCTTCGGCAACTACCAGGAGTTCTCATAGGACAAGGTCCATTCAATAGAGACCTACACAGGCCCGTATTTACGCTCAGGCTATCTAGGCTGCAGCCTGTAGGTCTGCACCACAAACAAAAGCTTTTTAAAAATTTTAATGCTAAATTTGAATTGAAATACTGATTTTTGCATATAGACATAAATCTCAACTTAGTTCTTAAAGGTCTTTATATCAGTTCACTGTATGATCAGTCAGTTCTAACAATTAAAGTATACAGTAAAGCCAAAAAAAAAAAAAAAAATATATACGTTTACACAGACTGCACACGTCTTTACAAAACATTAATCCATAAAGAAAAACATTTAAAACAATATTTTTTGTGATACGTAACCTTAAATGAACAATTTATAATATTTTAGTCTATGAGACTTACGTTGTTTGTAGTTATTAACAGAAGGGATAACTCAAATATTAGACTAGTTGTTCATAGCTTACTTTAATGATTTTCTGTTCTTTCCATTTTTATTATCTCATCAATTCATTATCTTCTAAATACTATATAGTGAACAATTGTCTAAAATTTAATAATAAACTTCAAATATGTCTTCTCAGGGGTATTTTGTTAATTTCTTTAAAATGCTATTTTCGCAGGATAATTTTCAAAAAAATCTCTCCCGCCTAGGGTCTACATATTATAGGAGTCAATTACAGTCCCACCTGTGACAGATTTACTCGGTCAAGATTCCATATTTTCGATATGATTATGGAAGAAGATTTTAGAAGATAGGTTTGTTTTATAAAAACTCCAATATTATTTCTTAAAAATGATTTGTCCAGTTCTTGGGCATTCCACATCTCTAGAACGTCAGGACGAGCTACTCGATGCTCTGATTTTCTCATCACATGGACAAGACACTCCTTCTCAACTTCGCTTGCTTCTAGAAGAACTCCAACTTCTCATGTCCTCGTTTCTCATGTGATCGAGTAATGGTCCACAGAGCGGAGGATGCGCATTTCTACTGCAAATTATCATAACATTTTAATTAACAAAATTAAATTTTATAGTAGTAAAAATGAGGGAGCCGGTAGCTCAGTGGTATGCGTGCTTGACTTCTGAGCTCAAGGTAGTGGGTTCGTAGCCCGACCGAGGCCCGAGGATGGGACGTTAAGCGATGGTCCCGAGCCTGTACGATGTCAGGTACTCGTTAAAGATCCCTACCCTAGATGAATAAAAAATTTAGGGTAGGCAAAATTTAGGACTCCCACAGTAGAGTCGGGCTCATGTCCACCAGAGTGACAAAAAAAAAGCGCTCTGGTAGTAGGCGATATGACCTCGTAGTTAAAGCCCGGGCATGAGTCATAAAACCTAGTAGTAAAAATAAGTTTTTTAAATTGCAGTTCACTACAAGTGGTTGGTGAATCACCAGCAACGTACTTCCCCAGCGCGATTTAACCAACTAAGTTTTTGCTCTCCCCCTGAAAGTAATCTATCAATTTGCTTGAAAATCAATGGGTCTTTTATTTAGGGACTTCTGAATTCTCGTACAAAATTTCATACTAATACATACATCTCAGCAATTATTAGGGGTTTGACTAGAGCCCGCTTCTCGGATCTTTACCTCCCTTCCCACAGGACAACACAACTCCTTCCTTATCCAGGCTAACTCCCTCTGGAACTCTCTCCCTCTCCAGATTCGCCAAGCTCCTACTCGTCTTTCATTTAAGTCTCTACTTTTCCATTATCTCCTAACTCAACAAACCTCTGATTCCTAAGGCGGGCTCCTATGTGATAGTTCTCGTCTTCCTATAAGTATCTCACTCCACTGGACAGATTGTCACTCTTCTGTTTCATCTGTCCAGTTTTAGCGATTAAATTCATATATAACTCACTATTGTTATTATGTTTCACATTATTATTCATGCCTTGTTTTTTCTTATTTTTATTTTATTAATTTATTTTATTATTATTTATTTTTTTTTTTCTCATTAATTTTCACCAGTTTATTTTATTGTTTTAATCTTTAACATTTAATATTTATTACTAGAGACCTCTTTTCTTTTCTTCTTATTCTGTCTCAATTGGTCGATACTTGTACTCTTTTGACTATTTCTTATGTTATTATTCTTAGGGGACGAAAGTCCCAGAATAAAGATTATTTTTCATTTCATTTCATTGAGCCCGCTTCTCGGATCTCCCCTTCCCTTTGACCGACTCGGCTGAAAATTAATGGACGTCATCTTTTTGGTATACATATAAAATTTCGTGTCGATACATTCATCACACCGGCACTGATTCACCGAATACTTGAAATTCGGGGTGGAAACTCATCCATATTTCTGATATACTATCTGATATCCTATACTTCATATAGCTCTGGGGAAGTGAAAATCGATTTCTACCACTATAAAATTAGCATATTCAGTTAGTTTTCAAGGTGTCAATCTTTACTATCTAATTAATATCTAATGGATAATCAGGAAGTAGTTAATACGTGTTTGAAAAAAATGAAAAACCAGTCAAGATTTTTTGTCCTATATTTTGTCCTCCAAAATGTTTTTCAGTAGAAAAAATTTAAAAAATGATAATGCAATTAAAATTATTAACTAAAAATGGAGTTTTTCAGGTCATTTCTATCAATATAGAGGTCAGGGTGAAGAATGTTTTCTGGAGTTCCGCAATTTTGATACCTCGTATTTAGGTCGGGGATTACAACAATTTGTATCAAGGCAACTTGTTTTCAATGTAAAGACATGTAGAGACTTATTATATTTTCTTATGAGCATATAAGTACAGACTTTAGAAAAAATATATGTGATATGACTATTAAAGGAGTTTCTTATATCAACAACGCCTACAGATCACTATCTCTCCCCTTCCTCTTCTCAAAATCATTTTCTTTTGTCTGTGAATCTTGAGAGTAGACATTCTTATACCCATTAATGCCATTTTGAGGAGGGGGAGGGAGAGAGAGTGATCTATAAACGTAGTTGGTCATCAATTTTTCAAGAAAGCTACCAATAATAAAAAATATGGTACCGGTCTGCTAACCCCACGCACTTGCTAGTTATCGATTTTGCAATATCGATATTTAAATATGTCCATATTTTGACGGATGTCGATATTTTTACATTTTTCGGAAGGTTACATTTTAAGTAAAACATAATATTTTCTATTGAATAATATTTTCTATTTGATAATTTTTTTACATATATTTAACATGTATTTTCACTAATATACTGATAAAATGACTTAATATCTTTTAATATTAAAAAAAAGGTATTTTTCACCAACCCATTGATTTAATTTATCAAATTAAAAAAGTAAAAGGATAATTATCCATTGGTTATTATTAATGGTAATGATAAAATTTTAAACACGTGATGACAACAACAAAGCAAAAATAACCTTCTAAAGTGTACATAACCTTCCAAAGTAGGTTTAGGTTTAGGTTTTATGACTCATGCCCGAGCTTTAACTACGAGGTCATACCGCCTACGGAGGGCGCCGGTAGCTCAGTGGTATGCGTGCTTGACTTCTGAGCTCAAGGTCGTGGGTTCGAAACCCGACCGAGGCCCTTAGTTTATTTTATCTGGGAGGTAAAATAAACTTAAGCACGCCGTCCTTCGGATGGGACGTTAAGCGATGGTCCCGAGCCTGTACGATGTCAGGTAATCGTTAAAGACCCCCACTCTAGGTGAATAAAAATTTAGAGTAGGCAAAATTTAGGACTCCCACAGTAGAGTCGGGCTCATGTCCACCAGAGTGACGACAGAGCGCTCTGGTAGTAGGCGATATGACCTCGTAGTTAAAGCCCGGGCATGAGTCATAAAACCTAACCTAACCTATACCGCCTACTACCAGAGCGCTCTTTCGTCACTCTGGTGGACATGAGCCCGACTCTACTGTGGGAGTCCTAAATTTTGCCTACCCTAAATTTTTATTCACCTAGGGCAGGGGTTTTCAACGAGTACCTGACATTGTACAGGCTCGGGACCATCGCTTAACGTCCCATCCGAAGGACGGCGTGCTTAAGTTTATTTTACCTCCCAGATAAAATAAACTAAGGGCCTCGGTCGGGTTTCGAACCCATGTTCTTGAGCTCAGAAGTCAAGCACGCATACCACTGAGCTACCGGCGCCCTCACCTTCCAAAGTAAAAATATGGACATATTTAAAAATCGATATTGAAACATCGATAATGAGGTACTGAAAATGAATGCGTGGGGTTAGCAGACCAGTACCAACAATATTTTATAATTCTTTGCTACGCGATACAATTTAAACGTTTTTTACAGAAATTTATTTTTCATTGTTTGAGGCGCTATAACGACATCTATTAATTTTCTACGGATCCGCAGAAGGGAAGGGGGATAAAAAAAGGGGGGGAAAAATGAAAATGAATATGCACAATCTGTTTAAAAACAAAATGAAAATATTGGATTATTTTTGATTTTTTTTTTTTAATTTTGACTAATTTATCACGAGATGATGGACTTAGGGGTGATATGACCACGAAAGACAAATGCAAACTGGTTAGTTTAGTGAGGAGGGAATTTCGCGGGATTACAAATTTAATTTATAATGTTTTTTCGAATTGTTGAGAAGGTTAGTCAACTCATTTTGTCGTAACTAATTTGAAGGAATGCGATATTATATCTTGTATATAACAGTCGTTAAGAGAAGTTTGACTGCACTATATATATCGTATATGTAGTACTGGCCTGATGATGCATTATGAGTGGGTTAAGTGACTTCCTAAAACAACAAACTGAGGAACCTGCATGATTCATATAGTGAATATGACCCTGACCCCAATATGAGGTAGCCATTAATACGGCAAAGCAAAAAAGGAAGTGAAACAAGAAAATAAGAAGAAAAGTTAGCGTGGAGAAACAGAGAGTTGGCGGGGGGGGGAAGAGGTGGAAGAAAAATAAAAAAATGTAAAACAAAAACGAGAAATTCAGCGAGAAAAACAAAAAACGGGGACGGTCCTAGGGCGTCCTTGCCTCCCCAAACTTGACCCGGAGAAAGTGTATCGGTAAGAGTGGAGGGGGGGCGGTGCTCCCCCCACCTGAACCTGCCAGTCCGCTTCAGGGCATCCTACTAGTTGGATCGTTCCGTCTCTCTATCCTCTTGTGTCGAGTCAGTTCGCGTACCGCGCCTTCTTCCTAAATATACATTTTTGATTTTGTGCTGTTTTTCTTTTTTTTTCTTATTGTATTTTTAGATTTTTTTTTTTTTTTTTAATTTTTCTTCAAATTTTGTGTGAAGAAAAAGTGTTAATTTTGGGATTCTATCGGCGCCCCAACTTTGACAAGTGTGTGTGGAGGTCAGTGACACAATCTGTTGGATTTTTTTTACACTGCTGAAATTTTACGCCACTTATACTACCGGATAAGTAGGTAAGTCATCTTGAAAAATTTATCAATATATATATATATATTAAATAATTATAACAGTCACTTATAGTATATATATCTATACTTATAGTATAGTATACATTAAAATTATCGTTTAAACAATTCTTTGATGTCCATTGGTACATGCAACAAACACTATCAAATATTTACAAGAATATACATTTTATTTATTTCGTATTTATCAATAAAAATATTTATAATAATAAAAATAATTTGAAAATTTAACCGTTAGGATAAATAAATTATTTTCCACTGTTGAAAATAAAAATCATTGAAAGGTCAACGTCCTTTTTGGTCCGCCTTCTGTCCGTATCTTCACTCTCTCGGGTTGATAACACTTTCAAATTTTCATTATTTTTTTTCTTAGTTTATCTTCAATTTTTTTTTCTTTACTTTTATCTTCTTTTTTTTTTTTTTTTATTAATAGACAAATTAATAGAATTAAATTGTCAAAATAAAACCAAGAAATTAGTCTTCATTACAAAATAAATATTTTGGCAACATTTTCTTCCCAACATAAATTAATTAGGTGACACTTCAAAATTTATTTATTTTCTCTTTAAATTATGTAGATGACAAACTTCATTCATACTTCCTTGTTTGCCGTTTTTAGTATTCTTGCTTAAAATAAGAGAACCATAATTCAAGTCCGGGATGTATTTTGGAGGGAAGGGATATTTTTTAGAAAGTGAATTTTCAAAATGTTTTGCCTGTCCTATAATAATATAACCTATAATTTTTCATTGTTTAATAATGAAACTTTAAACAAAAGAAATACATTTGTAAAACTTCTATTCTATATTTATTTTGACTTTCTTATAGTATAATGAAGTATTTTGATCGTGCGAGTTTTCAAGAGATATTTACGTTTCCCCTGAATATATTTTGACCATTTTCGCGATCTGTGCGTGCGTGTGTATGTGATTGAAATTTTGTGAGCGTTCTACCTAAAAAACGATCTTAGTTATGATCTTAAAATTTGGAATGAATAAGTCACGTGTGCTAACTTAGATGTAATCAGATCTTGGCTGAAATTGTGCGAAAATTTAGACAACTTTCTTTCGGGGCTTAAGTACATTTTACATGATACCGCTTATATTTATGACCTAATCAAAAATTTTTTCAAATAAAAGTTATAGAGAAAACTGAAATTCACATTTTATGTTCATTACTTTTTTTTGTAGGTCGCTCCGTTTGGGAGATACATGCCAAAAACCGTCTCAAAATGTCATTTTAAAACCCTTTTTTTTAAATGAGTTTACGTGATTTACTCGAAAAGGGTTTGTCCTACCCCAAAATTGGTTCTTACCAAAAATGTTCCTTATTAAATTTCCAGTCAAAAATGTGTTTTTAGATTTGAGATAGAACTAATAAAGAACTAAGTCAAGTAAATAAATGTTCAAATATACATAACATTGAAATTCAATGTTGAGGAAATGGCAGATAATATGATAAATTTCCAATTCATTGTTTCGTTTTAAATGTGAGATATAGTGACATTTTAATGAGGAGTTTAAAAAAAATAAAATAAAAACTTGTATGCTATTTAACTAGAGCGTTTATGAGAAAAATATGATGTATTATGGATACATGGAGAAACTTTGCTATCGTAGATTTGTTATTTATTTTTTCTGTTTAAAGTGGGATATCATTAAAGACTAGAATTATAAGTTAATTGTGTGAAAAATAAATTAAATAGTAACGTGACAAGACAGAAGATCACTATTGACTTTGGCGAGTCTCGAGGCCAGTGCCCCCTGTCAGTTGCCGGAAGTTTGCAGACAGGTTTCCCTGTTATGACCACAAGTGCACTCATTTTGTATTTATTAATATTTTACTTAATCTCTTATACCTTTAGTGCAAGGAAGTGTTGTAATCGTGCAAGAATTATAGGTCGAGTTTTCAACGTAATTTCACGATTTAAGATCATGTTCTGACTATTTTTGCGACGATGTATGTGTCTATTTGACTATCTAACTCAAAAACGATTGTAGCTATGAACCTGAAATTTGATATGCAGATGTCACATATGCTAACACCTGATTAGGTTAAGACCACTTTACTTCTGGGCCTAAGTACATTTTACAAGATACCACTTGTACTTGAGACATCTCAAAACTATTTTTTTAGACGTTTGCTTGCTTTGTGCAAAAACTATTAATCCTATCGATAAATAGGTTCTAACCAAAAATGTTTATTATAAAATATTACAAATGTTACGACGCCCCAAAAATGTTCAATAAATTTCCAGGAAATATTCGTATTTTTTTCCCCCCTCTCGGCCTTATGGTTGGTGCATATAAGCCTATGCTTAATGTATAAAATGTTGTAATGTTTAAATTTTAGAGCATAGCAACGAATTTTAAAATATCATTTTATTATTATTTTTTTAATTAAAAGTGAAGAAAAACCCTCTCCTCGCAAATGAAATTCATTACTGCGTATATGAAAGTAAATTGAAATATACTGAAGTATTACGCAGTACAACAAAACAAAGAAAACGACTGACACTTTACACATTACTTTCGTATGTACAGTAACACCAGTATGAAATGAGTAGGAGAGAAAGTGATCTGTAAAAAAGTGGTAGTTATAATAAAGTCCAGTAATGGCCACATTATAATGAACAGATAATACTTCAATAGTGACTGTACTTTTTGAACGCTTTCCTCTTTCACTTACGTAAACTAAATTCTTGGAAAGTACCTACTTGATTAGCAACGGATAAATAATCAGAAATTTTAAAATCTTGGAAAATAAAAGTTGAATATCGCTTTTCTTCTTGGAATTTGTGTTCAATAATGGGTCTTCGTTATTTTTATGTTTTTATCAACAGGCTTTATACTGGTTGCCACCTTAATTCAAACATGAATAATGGTAAACAAAATTGAATGCATCAACATTCGCTTTGATGCATTCTTGACATCGGTAATTATGAGAGTTTTTATGTTATTTTTGAGGTAGGTCATCTACAATATTACCTGTCACAAATGAATATCCTACAATCTGACAACAATTTGAAAACTTGAATTCTATTGAAATTTCGATCTCAAACTTTCGATTGCTTAACTTCCTTAGGTACCTACGAATGAGAGAGAAAAAGTAAAAACATTCTTTGTTATAAACAGTTAAAAAATATAAATGAACAAATTAATTTTTACATTAGTACAAAACAAACATTATTTAAGCCGTTCAGAACTAACTGTTTTCTCCTTTATCTGAACTTTTTTCTACGAATTGTTTATTGTTTATTATATTTAATAGTTTCATTTAATTTCCTCGTCTACTCGCAACTCGGGCAGAATGGACGACCTCTCTACTTATTGCTGTATTTTTGTATCCATAAAATTGACTGCAACAAAGGCAGTATTTGTGAGTTCTCTATCACAAAAACGATTGTAGTAGCTACGAAACTGAGTTTAGTCTCTTCAATTTTTTTTCAATTGGAATTATTGTATAATATAATATATATATTATATATATATATATATACTTATTATATTCTAAAAGAATGAATGGATGCATGGTGATCGGGTCGAAAAATCGTGTCCGAAATGTCAGAATCTAGTTGTACTATGTACTAAGTATGTACACTCAAAATCTAAGTTGAGGAACGCGGACATATTGTGGAAACTTGTAATAAATAAGTTTGTTTTATTTATTTACACTCAAAATGCAAAGAAAATGTTTATCTCACATTACGGCTTTGTATGTGTATGTCTGTAGAATTTGTTTTCATTCGTGATAAATTCTGCAAAAGTGCATTGATTTTAATATTTTTCTTTCTTATATATAGGAAGTATTGTACATGTGGAAAAATTCGAGATTACATTTTCAACTAATTATCACAATATAGGTCTCCTGAATACGTTTTGACCATTTTCGCGATGATATCTGTCTGTGTCTTTGTGATTGAAACTCTCTAAGCGCTCTAACTCTAACTGAAATTGTGTTAACTTGAATCTGATTAGATTTTGATCGAAATTGGACGACAATTGAGACTTTGGCACTTTACTTCGGGATCTAAAGAAATAAAAATGTCGCTCATATTTATGACCTACTCAAAAATCTCTTCAAAAAAAAGTTTTAGAGAAAACTGAAAAAGCTCATTTTATACAAATACGATTTCTCAGGCCGCTAGGTTTGCGAAAAAAAGGTGTTAGTCTCGAAGACTCCAGACCTATTGATTTTGATGCTGTTCGGGTCAATGGTTGTGGAAGTATATGCATTTTTTTGGATGGTTCTGGAAATATGTGCAATTTTGCACATATTCTGAACTACTTTTTACTTAGAACATGGAATTTTTTTGCATAGAAAACATTTGCTTCAATATTTTTATTTTACAAAATTGTATACTATTTTTTCTATATTGTTGAATAGTAGGCTATATATTTTTTCCTTTTATTTGTCTCAAAAACTAAAATTTTGAATAATGAAATTGACTAGTTGTAGTTAATAGTTCTAGTTGATAGTTCCCCCTCTCCTGGGTTCTGGGTGCGACCTCCTCCAAAGTCCTTGCGTCCAATGCCAAACCACCCTTCCACACATCACCCGGAACTTTAGCGCCTGGTTTGTTCAAGGGAATTACACTAAACTCACAACACACAACTTGCCCATTTGAATATTTTTTCAATGTTTTTTAATATTTATTTTTGAGACACAGTTTTCAGTGTATAATGAGAGATTTTAGGTGTAAATTTATACCTTTTAATACAGAAAAAGTCAGTGAATCATCGGCTATGTACTTCCTCAGCAAGAAGTAATCAATTACTTTTTCGGTCTCCCTCCAACATGAACGGTTGGGCATAAACGCAATACTTTACTTACATAGTGGCTTCTGTATCTTCATACTAAATTTCATGTCGATACATTTTTTACATCGGTAGTTATTGGATTTTTTTATTGAGCCTCCTTCTGATCCCCTCTTCTCTTCGGCTGATTCCGCTGAAAATTATTAGTTATTGTCCTTATATGTCTTTAAATCCACATATGAAATTTTGATACATCAAATACAACGGCAGTTAATATAGTTTTTGTGTTAAGCCTCCCCCTTAATTTTCCCTGTTCCCTTTAGCTAAATGGTCTGAAAATCAATTAGTGTCGTCCTTAAAAAATTCTGGATACAAATATAAAATTTCGTTGAGATACATTCATCGGGAGTTATCGTGTTCACAGACACACACACATACACAGACAGAATAATTTTTTTTATTTTTTGGAATCAGAAGGTCGGAAAACATCAAATTCCGTTGAAAACTTCACATCGGATTTTTGACCGACTACATAACTTTCCATTTACTTCGTATAGTTGGGGCAGTAAAAAAAAGTTGGTAAATCACGTAGTGAACTTTCTAAAGAGAATAGTGGAATATATAAAGGAAAATGTAACTTTTTCAATATAATTGTGTGGAATATTAAAGAATATATCTTTGTTACAAAAACTCTCCGCTTTGAGCATCTCTCCAGCTCTATTAAAGCCAGAAAAACTGATTATAATATCTAAATATATGTGGGCAATACAGGACTTTCTTATACCAACTACGCTTACAGATCACCCTCTCTCCCCGTTCTCAAAATAATTTCATACTTCATACTAGTCATATAAAAGTAATTTTCTTTAATTTTTATATTCCGATTGTTTTTTCGTACAGGATTTTTTTAAGCTCTCGCGGTTTAAAGAAAAACGTGGTTATATACATATATATACGTAACTGTTGGTGATCGATGCGCATACAAAGAAGAAACAACAAACAAATGTTAAAATTAGTGATGATATCGAGGCATAAAATAGTTGTAATCAAACTGTTGTAGAGAAATTTATTTTTGGTTCGTCAGTGGCTAAACAGATCTGAAAACAGTAAACACAGCCACACTTCTGTTTTTCTACCTTCGTCTCTACATAAGATGTAAAGTTGAGCAATTATACGAATTCCCTATTAACCGGATCTCCACAATTTTGTATTACGGGCTCAATTAGTGACAAATTTAGAAAAATAAAATTTGAAATTATTTTAATTCGATACAAATATTCAATCGCTCTTTTAAATTACCGATGAAGTACCGGGGTGTTATTTAATCGGAAAGAAATTCATGTTGTCATGGATCAGGTATATCATGTTTTTCGACCCTCTGTTTCCAAAATTGAAAAGAAAAATTGTTCTCTTTGTGTGTGTGTTTGCAAGTATATACGTCTGTGAACACGATAACTCCTGATAATGTGTAGCCAGAACCCCATAAGCACGACACTTTTTATGCAAAAAGTGCAAGCTATTCGGAAATTACACAATATTTTATGATTTACCGCTCTAAATTTAATTTTCAAATTTTAAAACAATATTGCGTAGTTTCGGTTTGTTGGAGCTGAAGTGCCCTAAAAGCCTATTGAAATGCCACTGAATTTTTGAAGAAAAATCAGACCGTTACATCTAATGTTTTTTGCTAATTTTTACAGCTAATAATGAGAATTTTTAATTTATTTTTTCATGTATTACGTGCATAAAAAAATTCATTAAAAAAATAAATATAAAAATATATATATAAATGGCTATCATGATTACATAACTTTTGATATAAGTAAACATCAGTATATACTCGTATATGAAGCTCATGAGGCTCATATTTATTTTATTTATTTATTATTTATTTACTTTTTCAATAATAACCTAAGATAAAGTAAGCTGCTATTTCCTGTGGTTAACATCTTTACTGAGATTCATTCATATTCACTAGAATATATTATTTTGTAATAATAAATATAGTTGTTATTTAGCCCGGACTTTAACTACAAGGTCATATCACCTACTACCAGAGCGATCTTTCGTCACTCTGCTGGACATGAGACAGACTCCACTCTTGGAGCCCGAAATTTTGTGAAATAAATTCTTACATGATTATAATATTTAATTGATGAATTTATATTCTTAATCCATTTTGCCTCAAAAATGAAATTTCGTTATTCGGGAACATCTTCAACTATAGTATAACACATCTATATGTAACATATCTTCTTCAAAATGCTAGTCAATTTTATGGTACATATATCAAAAATTTAGTTCAGAGCTACTCTTGCGTACACAACAAAAAAATTAAAAAAACACGTTTATTGGTTTATGATGCATGACGTCATTATAGTCTAGAATTCCTCAAAGGCGATACTAACAATTGATGAAAGCTATTGAAAGTTCAATTGTTATCAAACCAGATGTATGAATTGGGAAAATAGAACTTAGGTGCAGCATTGCGCGATAAAACACCTGCATTATCTGCAACTCAGCTGCATATAATATAAGAAAATTTCTTAGAAAATTGTTTATTTGCTTTTGTGACTCATGCTCTGGCTATCGCCTACTCCCATGAGTCTGTGTCTGTATGCGTCTCTATTCTGGGAAGTCCTACATTTTCCCTACTCAGATTTAATTAGCGAAGGATAGGTTCTAGATTATCTAAAATCGCACAGACTCAGGATCATAGCTTGTCCCAGCCGAACGTTTTTTTTTCTAACAGAAAAAAAAAACCCTAAGGGCCTTGGCCTCGTAGAAAGTGTTTGACGCATTTTCGTTCAGTGTTTGAATAGATATATATTATTTTTCTCTGGCCATTTCAAAATAAGTCGTAGTTGAATCACTGGCAATGTTGCTTCCCCAACATGAATTATTATTACAATTATCCATCCCCTCTCCAAGCAGATCTTATGAACTTCTGAATCCACCTATATAATTTGATATTGGTGCGTGAGTTATCATATGTGGGGTACACACACGGAGAGACACACGGACACATTATATAGTGGATAGGTAAACATGAAATTCCTATAAAAATAACATCGAATTTTTGACCTATTACATAACCTCAAGCTGCAGAAATTGAAATTACATAATTCAGAATCGTGATTTCAGGCTTTCATGGTATATACTCAAAAAAGTTAAAAGCGAAAGTGTTAATAACAAATAAGCTGTAGACAATATGAAATTAAAAACTTTTTTTGCGCGCGTTCGTTTGCGAGAAAAGAGGGTCAACAATTTCTGCACTCATATTTACGCGACACGTAATTGTCTTAAGTCTGAACTGATAGCATCAAGAATTACCATTATCAGCTCATGGAAAACGGAAATTCCAATTATAATGTAACATTTACTTTTAGTTAATTTTTAGATATTAAAATCATCCTTACTAAGAGAAAATAAATAAAAATACGCTAAAAACTCTTTGTGTAAGTATTTTGAATGACGAAATTCCGCAAGAAGTCGAAAGAATGAGGTTTTTGGCATTGTAGTTTTTTTTTAACAACGCATCGGCTACTACGGCCATTAGAGTTTCTGTCTGAGGAGACACTGAGTGAGGTGGGCAGGTCCAGAGCTCCCTATCAGAGAGTAGGCAGCCCAACTCATCTCGTCTCACTATTATCACAAGCCACTACCTACCAGAAAGGTGGAGCGAGCAACATAAGCTTGGGTCAACATATTTCAGAATTCATTGGACATTTTTGTGTCTCTCAAGAATGGTAGAAAATTTCTGAAGTGAAGAGAACTCTCTTGGAAAATCTCAAAGAGGTCAATTTTGTCATTGGAGTTATTGTCATTAATAATGGGGTAAAATGTATTTATTAAAGCTACATTCCGAACATAATTATATATTTATGTTACATAAATGTACATATATGTTTTATAAATATTACGTAATTTTCTGTCAAAGCCTGTCTGTTCTGAGATCTTCGTCGGATACTTCATCTATAGCAAGTGAAAGTGGTCGTAATGTCTGTCTGTATAAAAGAGAGAAGTTGAGAGCAATTTTCGGATGTTTTTTTTTCTCTTATAAAACTCAAATATTTCATTGATAACCTACTCTCCGAAAAGTGGAAAATAGTCTTGACTTTATACTTAAGAATTTAAAAAAAAAAAGATCTCATTTTTATTTAGTTTTGCGCCCCTATTTTACTCCATGACTATAGTAATCTTATGAAACTGTTACGAAAAAGCGAACAGATATACATCATGCGCAGCCGAGCTGAAGAGGATAGGTAAGTAACAGCGTCATCATCAGTGGTAATCCCACCCACACAGCTGTGCTGTATTTGAATGACTATTTATTAAAATTACAAATTCTGTCCTGAGTAACAAATAACGACATATGAAAGATGGTTGAGCTGTTGAAGCCTGCGTGACTAGTTTCCTTGCAGTCAGGTTCTACAACTACAGACTTGAGTGTTGGGTTATCCTATGACCCTCCATTTCGAATGGCCCCCAACTTTCCCCCGACCCGGGGTGATCTTGGCCAGATTTTGGCTTACTTTCGCTAGGACCTCTCCGCTTTCTCTTCGTTCTCCTTTTACTCTTCATAAAGCTGCTGCCTCATTTCTCATAACACTTCACAACGCAACTCATCTCTTTACTTCTTCCTTGGCAACCATGAATTGTACACTATTGTATTCTCAATTCTATAGGTTATTGTAAAAATGTACCTATATATTTATATACTTTTCCTTTCTCTATAAATACATCTTAGCTTACTCCCAATTTGGGCAGAAATACCCTAGCACTAAAATCGATTCTACACTAGGAAGTTTTTCATAATTAATTGCACTTATTTCTGCAGAAGGCGCCGGTAGCTTAGTGGTATGCGTGCTTGCCTTCTAAACTCAAGATAGTGGGTTCGAAACCCGGCCGAGGCTCTTAGTTTATTTTATCTTGGAGGTAAAATAAACTGAAGCATGCCATCCTTCGGATGGGACGTTAAGCGATGATCCCGAGCCTGTACAATGTCAGGTACTCGTTAAAGACCTGCCCTAGGTGGAAAAAATTTAAAAATTTATGACAGTAGAGTCATACTCATGTCCACCAGAGTGACGAAAGAGGGCTCTGGTAGTGGGCGATATGACCTCGTAGTTAAAGCCCGGGTATTTATATATATAATAATTATTGAGAAATAGCTGTTCCCAGTTTTATTTCTTGAATTAAAATAAACTATATTTTTACTGATATATCTTTAAGTTTTGATTTGTTGGAAATTCTCAATTTACGAAAATATATTTTTCAGTAGCTATATTTGTCTCACATATTTTTTTGGGTTTTTACAACTTAGCATATATAGTTTCGGGAAAAACTCCTATCAACAGTATCTATAAACATTTTTTTTTACAATCAATAAGTTACATAAATCCAAAAAAATAAATTGGAGAAAAATATAGCTACTGAAAATTATAATAGAATAATTAATCTTCACTAATTGATCTTGTTCTTACCTCAATTTATCTCTAGTACATAATTTCGTATGTAATCAGAAAGATATCTTTATTTCCCGTTTCTTTGAAGAGCTCTCAGTTTTGAATTGTCGCAGTATAAGTAAGTTAGGTTACGAAAAAGTTTGCAGTCTTTCAAAAAATGAAAATGTTATTTTTGTATTTTTTTTTTTTTTTTGGTCTTATGGATATGAATATACTAGAAACTATACTGGGGTTATTGGTTACTTGAACAACATCCTTGGCATTATATATGAAATGAAACTCTTTCTCGGACATAATTCGAACCCGCAACCGAGGTGGTCCATTCAACTAGAGCAGAGCTCTATGCTCTAGACATCACGGTCTCGAAGAACAATGTTATTGGTCATAATTGACAGAAAATATCCTTTGAATCCAAAGAACCATTTTTCGAATGATGTGTGTATTTAAAAAAAAAACAATGTTCTGAGTTATTTATTTGGGGCTAGGCTTCGTCTTATTCCCATTGACTTAGGTTAACGTTTGAATATCGATTACTGAACTTGTTGTCCTTCAACACCTCTTCAACATTTCCTTACTGTCTCAAGGATTTTTTTTTTTTTTTCAATTTAATCAAAACTTGTTTTGACATCAACACATTTTAAAAGTCTCTCGATATGTTTACTTATTAATAACATGACCAAGTTCTCGTCATATTACGGTTATCAGTTTATTAAACTTTAATGTCTCTTTCTTTCTTCTTGGTAGAAAAATTAGAAAACTTGATGGTCCTTCCACAATTGGACTTGGTCTTTTGGTATGAGGTAGCCCCAACTCTTGTAATCATTTAACTGGCTTATTTTTTGAATATTAAATGGCATAATAGAAATAAAAAAAGTTTATACTTAAATATTGATAAATTGAGCGCAAATGACTACAGTAGTTGTCGCTCTATTAAAAAGGTCAGGTCACACATTGAAGGGATCTGTCCAATAATACATTATTGTACTAATAATTGTTATTCTAATGTTTCAATAACATTTATTAGTACATCAATGAAACCCTACAATATATGACCTGATCACACATCTCGTTAACATTTTTGCTATTCTTTTACAGTTCCATATCTTAAAAAGTCGTCGTTGAATCACTTCGTACTTCCCCAGAATGAATCAATCAAATACCCGTTATCATCAATCAATTAAATTGATAAGTGTCATCCTTATGGTGTTTTGAATTTACTGATGAAAGTTATGGTGTCGGAAATCATGAAATTTCAGTGAAAACTCAATTTCTAATTTCTGACCGATTACATAACTTCCCTTATACTTCGTATGAACCCTTATGGTGAGTTCGACTCTGCCTCATAGCATTAGAACCCTTTGACGTAATCACTTGAATTTTTGACCCGAGGTGGGTTTCACTTATCCGCAGACATTGCTAAAGTGGAATAAAAATGGATTTGGGGTAAAATTATATATATGTATTTTTTTTCTGGCATTGCTGACCAAAAAATTTTGAAAAATTCATGGGTGTATATGACCATGTAAAAATTACAGTCTATATTTAAAAAAAAAATCACTTTCCGGCTCAGCACTTTTACAATACACTGTATGAATGATAACACAACATATTAGTAGATAACAAACAAATAATGGTAAGCTGTGTTACGATAATTGCTAAGGAACCCTCAGTGCATGAAATACATTCATGCTTGACCTGATTTTTTATTCTTTATCAGAATACAAATTTGTAATTTGAAACCTATGTTCAGTGCTTATATATATAATAAATATCTCGAGCTGTAACAGGTTTTGGTTTTGTCTACGCTATTAATGTAAAAATTCGACGGTTCCACGCTTTTGAAAATGCCATCTATAATATAAACATTGACTGAACTATAAAAACAATATAGAAACAAGATAGATAAAAAACCATGAGCACGCCGTCCTTTGAATGGGACTTTAAGTGAATGTCCCGAGACTGTAACTTATCAGGTACTGGTTAAACACCCCTACCCTAGGTGAATAAACCTTGGTTGCAAAAATGTACAGTAGAGTCGGGCTCATGTCCACCAGAGTGATGAAACTGGTAGTAGGCAATATGACCTTGTAGTTAAAGCCCGGACATAAGTAACAATAACTAATTCCACAGTCATTCTCCCAAGGACAGGACGCTTCAAGGGGGCATGGCAGAAGGACCTGCTCCAGGACGTCAGGACTCCTCTACGGTCCAGTACCTCAACAGTACAGCCACGCACTTGACACTCCAGAATCACAACGCACTTGTTATTGAAAATATATATTGTTGTGAATATGGAAATAAATAAAAAATATGTTTAGTTCACAATCACAATACTAGAATCGCCAGCTGTGCAATGTTCCCATTTTTTCATATATAGTAAATTAACCGGATATTGTTGTATTTAATTTACGTAATATTTCCTGTTTCCTTTATTATTTTCGCCCCATCGATTTATGTAAAAAGTTTCTGTTTGATAGTTCATGGAGGGAGAACAGTTAATAGCGTTTCGTGTATGGTCTTCGATCAATGGAACCATAAAAAAAAATGTCAGTGAATTTCCGGCGATGTACTTCCCCAAAACGAATTCGTCAATTAAGTTTTGCTCTCCCTCTAACACCAATCGACGGTTTGGCTAAGAATCAACAGTTGGCTCACATAGGGACTTCTGAATCCTCATACTAAATTTCATGTCGATATATTCCATCGGGAGTTATTAGGTTTTTTGTGTTATCGTATTCACAGACACACACACACACACACACACTTACAGAACTTTTGCCGGGGAATTAATAGAAAAGCAACCAAAATAGTTCTCGTAATAATATTTTCAAATTCTTACAATTAGTAGCATATATTTTATTAGTATAAGATATGTATGTGTGAAAGTTTGTAGTGGATAGAGTGAGTGCGGACTGGCCCGGACTGGGAGTCGCAGCTACACTCCTACATTGGTTGGGCACAGTTTGGAGAGCTGCCTCCAGCAAGTAGAGCAGAGAGGAGGACCCCTTTCATTTTTATTTCAACTTTCATCTTCTCCAAAAATGGCTCACCTCCCACCTCTCTACTCCCATCCATTCCGGGTCCTGGCTCTTTAACGCCTAATTTCCCTCAGGATAGTGCTATCTGAAGGCCATGCTCTCTACAGGTTGGTGCTCTTTTCTGGGTCTAAAATAGACTCTGCTGCAACGGCGATGTGGTGCAAGAGAGGGGAAGTTAACTGAGTGGCGCAGATATTGAAGTTATTATTATAAGTTATATTTTATTTTATGGCCAATTTGCACGGAACATGGGGCCGAACATAAAACCAAAAACTTGTGTTTAACCTCTAAACGAACAACTTCTGTTATCTTGTTAGTTAGGGTCCTCTAAACGCTGAGTTGTGCTGTTAGTCGTTACTTATGTTAGTTCTCAACATTATTTTTCCAGGGCCCAATAACTCATTTATAACTTTTTATTCACCGATTCTAATTTGGCTTTTTTTGTGCTTTCTCGTATCCGTGGCTGGTTGGCAAATTTTTCTAGATTTTAAGGTGTTACTGTGAAGCTGGAAAAGTTATTAGAATCTACCTCTTAAAAAATTAGAAAAAATCAAAATTTAAAATGTGTGCTTACCATCACTTTTGTAATGCAATGAATTCGAACATCAAAAGAATTCAAATATTTCAATCCAAATACTCCATGTGATCACACAATGTCCACCACATAATATGTTCTCTACAAGACTGCATCGCGAGTTGATCCTCCTCAACTATCAAACACTTTCGTTTCTATACTAAAATTGATTTACGCACAAATTCAAATTAACCGGCCACCAAGAAGGTTAAAGAGATATCTCCTGTTATGAAGTGATGCCATGTCTGTCCTAGGCAAGAACATAATTAATTACCTTATTAGCAAGACGGCTCTCAGACCGGATCAGCTAGCAACTAGCGATAAACGATATCGGGATAATCTATTTACTTACCTGAATTTGACCTAGAGTCTGTACGAAACGTTATCCAACTTTGTTGGAGGCGATAAGACCTGCATGTTTAAACCGAGATAAAATGTATTACTCTAACGAAAATCATATCGGTTTCATAAATTTTATAAGCCAATATCACTTTCAGTAGAGTAATATTTCCAATATGTCTTTGGATACGATAACTCCAGATAGAATTTATATATCGAGACGAAATTTTATATCTGTATCTAGAACGATGCCAAAGGGTTAATCTACACTTTTCCACGTTTTAAGTTAGTTGCCTATTGCAACGGTGAGAGAGCTATCAATCGACAGACACATATTGCTAGTTTCTAGTAGCTAGTTGCCTATTGCTCCGATATGAGAGCTATCTACAGATTAGTTCCCAGTAACAATTGTTTCGGTTTTAGATGGAAAAGAAAAATTGTCGGTACTGAAGCCTTCTTATATGACAATAACTGCCGATACCATCCATGTTTTCTTGTACTTTTTAGCATTTAATCAATGTATTTAGTCCGCATAAGTTTATGATTTCGTCCCATTAAAATGCCAAAGAGCTTAAATTAGAGTTCGGGGTTTTTCTTTGGGGAAGCCGACCCCCACAGTTACATAAAAATATAATACTTCGAAGGCATGTTTCACAACAATAGGCATACATTTTTCAACTTCGATCAAGGAAAGGAAAAAATATATGTATATAATTTTAATGTCACACCTAAGGGTCTTCTATTTATGATTTGCCATTCTATTCTGTAATATTGCTTGTTGCTTAATTGCTAAAAAATGCCGTTATAGTGGTACTTCATTTCACCTTGAGCGCCTACATCTTACAGAAATACTAAACACACATGACAAATATGATACGATTTTATACCGGGAAAAGGGAAAAAAACATTATTTATTACAGTTTTATATAACTCTTTTCTTTCTTTTCAGAATAAATCAACAATTTCTTTGTTTTATCTTTTCTTTTTCATTAACAAAGAAACAAAAACATAAATATTTTTACTGTTACAAAAATATTAATTAATTATTCAAATTTTTCCAAATCATTTGTCATTAATATTATCAATTGATTGCTCATCATTTTACAGTGAAAGCTTGATAATCATTAAACTTTCTGACCTCGAAATTTTTTTTGTGTCTTAAATCCTGAATATTAAAATAAAGAAGGAATTTATCGGCATATTTGTGTCTGATGCAATGAGCTGTTTGAATTATCGATATCATAACCTGTATGTTGTTTATATAAAAATAAAAAACTGAATAAGTATCTTACCATAATTTTAGGTGTGAAGAAAAAATAGTGTTCTAGAAAATTTCAATTTTGTATTTAAATATTTTCTATTTGAATAACTTTACATTCTTGTCTCCGTTGCTCACTTTTTAAGTATGATATCTTTATTACAATCTTTTTTCAATATTCCTGTGATAATATTGATGGTAATTACTCGTGCCCCTAATGAGAAACCCTTATTACTTTCATTTGATTGTACCTAATCGAAATTTTTCATACATTAGATATTAACAAGCATGTGTGCAAAATATGCAATAAAGATAGATCAACATGCCAACGCAGAAATCCGGCCGAGGTCTATAATAAATTTATAGGGTATATTTATATTTATCTATTATAAACCTTTGGATGGGTCGATAAGTGATGGTAATAATAAATCTGAGTAGACAAATTATAGAACTCGGGAAGGAATTTAGTATGGGTAATGCCAAGTACAGCTCATTATATATAAAACATTTTTGTTATTTAGAATTTCCTTGGAACTGGTCAATGTAGTGGGAAACTTGAAAATTAGGAAAAGAAAAATGTAGTCCTTTCCCACACAAGGTGAGCGCTTTCGGTTGATAATAATAATAACCAGACCTTTTAAAAACCAAGTACAATACAATCAACAATGCAACTAATTTATATAATAATATTATTTGATATTATGTATTTTATAAAAATAGTTATTTTTTTAAGAAATCTTCTCAAAATTACGATTTGTTTATAAAAAAAAAAAAAATTGCCTTGTTGATTATATTGTATGTGCTTTTTAAAGATTCTGAGGATGGTGTAACAACCAATAGTGCTTACTCTAAATATACAACTTGTGTGGGAAAGGACTACATTTTTTTTTTTTTTTTTTTTTTTTCTGGTCCCAGATAAGAGATTTGTTTACCCTTCTCCTTCCCGCCTGGTCAATATATGATGTCCTGTCGGCACATTTCGACCAACGTCACGTAGGCAAGGCGACGAAATGGAAAAACGCAATTTCATATTGTAGCCATTTTGCACCTTTCTAAAATAAAATAATATCTTAATCAAATTGGCTGTGTGGAGGAAGAATAAGAGATGAAAAACCTGAACAAGGAAGTGAAACGTTGTGTTAGTTCTAATCTGTAGCCTAGTATCGTCAGGGCCGACCTGAGTCACTCTAAGGAAGGTTAGAGAGCCGATAAGTGTCAGGTGTGGCGAGCATTATGCCATTCATCAATACTCAAAGATAATCGATAATCGGTCGTCCAGTCACTACACTATCGAGCTAGATAGTGGGGATTAATCATCATTGAAACCTGGTCTGTTAATCAGCATCAGAATGAACACTATCGAAACCTCTTTAATGAGCTAATTGTAAGATAATCAAAAATAACTTTTTTATCACCTTTACTTTTTTTTTTTTTCTGTGTTGTCAGAATAGCCACAAACTATAGTTCAAATTCTACAAAATCTCTTCAAAATATCGATTAACCAAGTTTAAGACCTATTTTTACTTGCATGGAAGTATGTGGACGAATAGGGTCTGTGATTGTACTACCCTCAAAACTTGATGAAAAATAGTTTTCCGAATGGCATCTGTGCGTGTGTCTATCAATAGAAGTTTCTTTCATTCACAATAACTCTGCAAAAAAGCACAGATTTTAATTTTTTTTTTGTTTTTTTAATGTTCTTTTCGATGAGAACTTGTGACTTTGATGCCAATCGGATTAGTGGTTTTCGTAAGAAATATCATTTTGTTTCGTTTCTTGATAACGGTAAAAATACATCAATTTGAATTGTTTTTTTTTTTTTGTGCAAAATATTTGTTTTATTGCTGCCAATATTTATTACTCTCTACAAATTTCATGGCAGATTTGTTTCTAAACTTTTTGAAAATATGAAATTTAAAGTATTTTTGTAAACTTTGTTAATAATTTCTCTTAGAAATGGCCTTTTGTATCTGAAAATTTATTTTTGTAAAGTTCGAATATAAAACATCGATTTTTCGAACCATAAAATTGAAAAAATTACTGTCAATTAATCACCAGTATTTTATTTACTGGCGTTTAATTTCAAGATTTTGAATGTTTGTACATAAGACCTTGTTATGTCACTTAATAATACTTATAATTGCATTTCCACTTGTCATTGAAAGTTATCTTTCAAAATATTAAATGCAATTATCCAATAAAATGCTAAATCGTTGTCAAGAAGTACTAAAGATAACAATTATATAACGTTTATATTTCTAAGTAATCTAAATAAACATTACCTAATTTATAAAATGGTAACAATTAATTACATTTCGTTCTGTCTCATTTTCTTTTTACAACTTAAACGACATTTGACTCCAAGACAGACAAGCAAGTATATATAATAAAACACAGATCGCACGATCTGGTTATTCTCAAAGAACACCTGAGGAAGGAAATTAATATTTCCGAAATGTTGGCCATATTTAGGAATTTTTTTTTACAGGATAGAACCATAGAATTTCCTTAAAAATATTATCAACTCATACTTAGTAATACATGAAAGCAATACCATACAAAATTTTTAAAAAATGTTTTATTTTGATCACACTTTTAAATTCTTGCGGTCAGGGAACTGTGAAGCTTAAGTAAACACTACATTTGGGAAAGTTTTGTTTGATTGCATTAATCGATTACAATAGCAAAAGAGTTTAAGTGCTTAATCAAAATACATTTTTTTTTTTCGACTATTCCACAAGAAATGAATACATAAACTCGCGGTTTCGGCATTATACCATCGTCAGTAATTTATGTACACATGTATTTTTTTTGGAATAGACAAAATTTCAAAAGGGTTTGTTTTACTTATTTTTCATTTAATTTTTATCGGATGACTTCTAAAGAAATATAACGAATCCAAAATGGAGTTTCTGAGTAAAATATATTCTATAACCTTCGGAGAATCTACGATACTTCATGACTAAAATCATTTCAACCGTTTAAGAAAAAAATGTGGGAACACAAACGTTCAGCTCAAACAAAGAAGGTCGAAGGTCAAAAAATAATTTTGAAATTTTAACTAAAATGTTTCACATAGAAAAAAAAAAAAAAAAAAGCACGGCTAAAGGACTACTGGTTGGTATAGCTCAAAGCATTTTTTTTATTATTTTTTTTTTTGTTATATTTTATGACAAAAATTTCACTGGTGATATCTAGAATTTTATACTATTGCAGAGACATTTATTTGACTATTATGTAGATATTTATTTTTTAGTTATTGTGTATATTTGAATGAACGTTTTTTGTATGTGGAGTGAATGAACCTTGCTATTCCCACCCATTTTGCTATGCCAGTAGTCCTTTAGCCTGTACGCTTTACGGGTGGGGTAAGCAAGGTTTTGGTTTTTTATTTTGTTACTCTGTACCCTGGCGCTTTAACATTTGCTAGTTAAAGCTTTTCATGATTTATAATTTATATTTATTCAATCATTGATGCGCCACTGTTGCATTAAAAACCAGTTCTGGTCAAAAAGAAAACAGTGGGAAGACGTATTTTGTTTCTATGAGAAATCTCCCCTCAACATCTTACTATCACATATAAAATGTTTCGATCCAAAAGAGTTCAGACGAAAATTTTTGCGAGCGCGAAAAAATGAAGAAAGAGAGTTGTCTGGTTCTCGGGTAAAGTAGCTAGAGTTAGCGTGATTCCAATTGGCAAAGCCACTCAGAGGGAGGACTGCTGGCAAACATAGAGGTTATGTCTATTTTGGGTTTAATTTCTCTGTGTATAATTCTGATCTCTTTGTCTCCTATTCTATTGTGGTCGAAACGCTCCACTGACAAAAAGGTCATTACCCCGATTTTTATCTCTACAGCTTTTCAAAGAGAATTTTTTTTTTGTTTTCATGACAGGTTCAAATCATAGTATGGGTCGGTGGCTGGACAAGATGGGGTCTCAGTCAGCCATGTCTATGTGTGTCTGAGCAAACTTATAGAGTGAGGTGGCGATCTATAGACTGTCAGTTCGTTGTTACCTTACACTCCGAGGAGTTAGTTATTGTGACTCATGCCTGGGCTTTAACTTCGAGGTCATATCGCCTACTACCAACTCGGTCTGGTGGACAAGAGCCCGACTCCACTATGGGAGTCCTAAATGTTGTGTACTCTAAATTTTCATTCTCTTAAGGGTCTTTAACGAGTACCATCGACTCGGAAGCATTGCTTAATGTCCCATCCAAAGGACGGCGTGCTCAAGGATACTCCGAGGATAGATGGTAATAGATTGATGGATTGTCTCAATGATGAAATTTAGAGATGGGCTTCTTAGTTTTACTATTTTTTTCAGTTATTTTCGCCTAGTTGCCTTAAATATCATCATCGCTATTTTGATGCTACTCATGACTGCCTGAGCGTAAAGTGCACGTAGGGATCAGCGTAGAATTTAGGTGAATATGTGCGAAATATAGAAAATTTAAAAAAAATTGTATACACAAAAATTAATAAATAAACCAATAGAAATGAAATAAATGTGTAAATAAGTATGTTAAGTTTTTCCGGCATTTTTTTCCAGAGCTGTCTTCTTTTTTTTTTGACAACATTTCGGGACACTTCCATGTCCCTTCTTCTGGTATCTATGAACGAAGGACGAGGGAGAAGAAGGGACGTGTCCCGAAATATTGTCAACAATAGAAAAAATAAGACACCTCTTGAAAGAAATGTCGAAAAAAACAACAACATAGTAACATTCTAGAGAAGTTTAAGAAACTCACGTAAATAAGTAGTAAAAAAATAATGATATTAATAATGAAAATATTTAAAAAAGGGTAATTTCGATAGGAATGGACATAGGAAGGATATCTGTGGAGGAGCTCTGCCAAGAAAATAAAAATGGAAGCTAGAAATAATATTATTGTATTTGACACCCGAATTTTATATCTTGGTTATTTTAAATTCTTTTTGAACTATGAGAAAAAAACTCAGTTTTTGAATAGAGCGTCTCCTCCAAGCGTGGTTAAAGTTAAAATATTTTCTATTGTATTTATTACTTTCAAGAAATAGGGAAAGGCATTAAGAAAATTAATTCCTCATGTATTTCATAAGTGTCTTTCAAAAAAATTAGAGAAAATCACTTCACAATCACCACCAAGACTGAGATGGGATGTTAATAATAGTAGGGGAAAAAGACAAGTCTAGGTGATGGTATGGATGAAAAGTAGCCTAGCGTATGGCCTTAATTAAATCAATGTCTGCCATCCACAAGCTGGGCTCAGACCAAGGTTGCCTAGGACCATAAAGCTCTCTGTGTGTTACAGTCAGATACACATCTGGTCGAAATGAGTAAGATAGATCTCCATCTTCTTGGGCTTACACTTCAGACGTATTGGTATTACACCTCCTCCTCTCAAATTCATTTCACACTGGCATTACCGTGTATACGAGAGGTTGGCATAAGTCCTCTTATGGTCACATTACATTTTTTTTTTTTTTTTAAATAAAAAACTAGCTATAATAAAAATATATTTTTAAATGGAACTATTTACTACAGAAATTTATTATACGTCTAAAAAATGGGTTTCGAAATGTGACGGTCGTTCGCAGGTCGTAGCGACGAAAGAGCTCTCTGGTGGAAGAGCTCGACTCTTCTGTGGGAGTCTTAACGTTTGCCTACATATGGGTCTTTAACGAGTAGCTGATGAGGCTCGGACCATTGCCCAACTCGCAATCCAAAGGACAACGTCCTCAAGGTTGTTCCTTTTCCACCTTATTAGTATTTTATTGAGGCTAGATAATGACTACATTTGAGGTAAATGTAGATTAACTATTGTTTTTGAGTTGAGTTGAGTTGACTGACTGTGGTTGGTAAAGGTCGACGGATGGCTTCCTGGTGTCCTCGCCTGCAAGGCCGGACCCCATGTATGCATCGACTTGACTCATCTCGTTCTATCCCCTCTCTAGCCTCCTCAATGTCGGCTCCCTCCCTTCCATCCAGTGAAAGTACCCATCCCCACCACTCCTCACATTGGATAACCTTACCTCGCCTAGCTTACACTAGGAAGAGTGAAGAGAATTGCACCTTTTGGGAAATCTAACGCTATCGTCA
Source organism: Aradus depressus (assembly GCA_963662175.1). Taxonomy (NCBI): domain Eukaryota; kingdom Metazoa; phylum Arthropoda; class Insecta; order Hemiptera; family Aradidae; genus Aradus; species Aradus depressus. The sequence goes on along the minus strand of OY759214.1, from coordinate 13,286,160 downwards.
ACGGATTAAGTCCACTCAAAACGAGGAACGACCCAAACTAATGAGAGACTGAGATTTTCTTAGGAGATAAGTGTACATTGTGCTTGACTACTTTTGACTAATATATTAGCGTGGTTGCTTACTAAGCTCTGAGGTGAAAAAAACTTGAGCACGCCGTCCTTCGGATAGGACGTTAAGCGATGATCCCGATCCTGTAGGAAGTCCTGGAATGAATAAATCAGGAAATTCAAAATTTAGGACTCCCACTGTAGAGTCGGGCTCTGTTTCACCAGAGTGACGAAAGAGGGCTCTGGTAGTAGGCGATATGACCTCGTAGTTAAAGCCCGGGTATGAGTCATAATAACTAACATTGCCTATATCAGATATAAACCAACACTGACTATTTTTCCTATCTATAGTATAAAGAAATATTATAATCGTGCGAAGATCGAGTTTCCCACGGAATTTGACGTTTCAAGGTCCCCCGAACAGGTTCTTTCGCGATGATGCCTGTGTGTGTCAGGATGTACATATTGGATCTTTGTAAATGCGCTAACTGAAAAACTGTGTATGAGTATTAACTTATATCTGATTAGATCATGGCTGATATCAGACAAAAAATAAGACCCTTTTACTTCGGGGTCTAACATTTTACTACAGAGGGCTTATATTTATGATCTAATCAAAACTATCTTCAAATAGAAGTTGAAGGGAAAATTAAAAGGCTCATTTTATATGGATTACGATATTTCGATGGCCGCCTGGTTTACTAGATACATGCCGAAAACCATATTAAAATCACATCTCGAAAACCATTTTTTTAGACGTTTGCTTCATTGACGCGAAAACGGTTAGTCGTTCGTTATCATTAAAGATCCTCAGTACATATGTGTAAGTAAGATGTTGTCTTCCCACTGTTTTATTTCAACGCAACTGCATCATCAGTGGTACATCCCACTCGTACAGTGTGTTTTATTATAAGACTCCGCACTGTACAGATGGGATGTGCCACTGATGATGACGCAGTTTGAAATAAAATAGTGGGGAGACAGCGCCTTTTATTTCTATGAGAAATCTCGTCCCATAACATATATATAACATTAATGTCTGATCTAGAGTAGTAACGACTGTTTATGTATTTTCAGTAATATTTGAGTCGCTTACTAAGTATTAGGTGCAGGTAGAGAATATTTTGATGGCATCAAACTGTTGCTAGGAAATACTAAAGAACAGATATTTTATGTAAGTCAGTTATTATGACTCATGCCCGGGCTTTAACTACGAGGTCATATCGCTTACTACCAGAGCGCTCTTTCATCACTGGTGGATATGCGCCCACCTCTACTGTATGTGTCCTAAATTTTGCCTATCCAAATTTAGTTACTTTAGCGAATCCCTGACATCGTACAGGCTCGGAACCATCGCTTAACTTTGTTATATTTTTTCGCTACTTTGATTTTTTTTTTTTTTTTTATGAATCAGACTTAAAAGCGAGAGGAGGTTGATGATTCCATACAAATGTATGGAGTAAGCAAAACGGAAACTAAAATTCTATTATGATAAGATATTATTTTCTGAGTAATGGTTTTCTAATTGTGGAAAAGAAAGTTTATTTATTTCCTCAAAAAAATTAGATTATTCGGTTGAAATTCAACGTAATCTAATCAACCTGTGAATTTCGAATAACCAAGGTGGTTATAGTAATGCCTTATAATCATCCAAATACCACGAAGGTTACAGTCAGAAGGTGTAGTAAATATCTTCCAAGTATCTCCAAGAAAATTTGTTATTTGGGGATCATAAACATTACCACTGCATCTCTTGTTTTACTTCTCCAACTATAATAATATTTCTGTTAAACCATGACAAGTTAATAGGATAAGTCATAAACATACATAACATAATAGGTTACTAAGTGTTAAAGTCGGACGCACATTAGTAATAAGAACAACTGTATAGAAAATTAATAAATAATTGAAAATAAGTTAGTATAAAAATGATGGTATATTAGTTAATTATTTTTTACATTATGATAAATATTTTTTATTATTTTTCCAAAAGTGTCTTTTACACGATGATATTTCGGGACGTTTTTACGTCCCTTCTTTTGGTCACAATGTGCGAAATAAAGAATAAGGTTAAAAAATGATAAAATATAATAAGTTAACTAGTAAAAAATGATATTAGTGAAGAAAATATTTTACAAAAAGAAATTCTGATAGAATTTACAAGAGGATTCTGTGAAGGAACTCTGCCAAGAAAATATAAATAAAAGCTAAGTATGAAATAATGGTTTTGTATATGAAAATCGACTTTTATACTATTTAGAGAAAAGAAAAGTATGTAATCGGAAAGCTATGTAAAAAATCGTTGTTTTCATCGAAATTTCATGTTTTCCGGTCTCTCGAATCCAGGAATGGACCCTTTCTGTCTGTGTTTGTCCACAAGCAAGATGTTTTCAGCTTTTTAGTAAAATAAGGGCAGATAAAGGCAGGGGGCGAGGAGGGGGGATACAGTTGAAACAAAAAAAATGGAGGGTTTAAGAAAAGAGCAAATAGTTCGAAATAATTCGATCTAGGATAGTACAATTTCAGTAGTTTCCCGATGAATATTTTATAATGGCACCCTATCAGAACTTGGACTTTATATTGGGTAGAAAATAAAATAATTTTAATTAATTATTAATAATCCTTCCACTTTGGAAACCAATAAAAACTATTAGAAATTTTAATCTCCAAGTCTGTGGTTTGCAATAAAGCTTGTAGTTTTGTGGAATCCCAAGGATCCGTTTTTAGTGTTTGTATGACTCCCTGTCTCGTTCTCTTTACGTTATTGGCCATAAAATTAAATTTATACCTACTACTTTTTTTCATGAGCCTGTATAATTATAGAATATAATTACGAAGGAGTATTTTCGCTTTCTCTCCAAAACAAATTGACAGTTTTGGCCGAAAATCATTAGTTGTGCCCCCCCCCCCCCCCCTCTGATCCCTTTGTTCCTTTCGGCCATTTCAGCCGAACATTAATAGATGTCATCCTTATAGAGCTTTAAAATGAAATTTCGTGTCATTACAACGGCAATTATTAGAGTTTTTGTTCTAAGGCCTTTTGATTCTCAACGTAATTTGCCGGTGGAGAGGGCTCAACTCAAAAATCCCAATAACTGCCGATGTAATGGTTGATTAGACATGATATTTATCATGAGAGTTCAGAATAAGTAAGTCAACTATGTTTTTTTAGCCCGAACAATCGATATTTAAATTCAAAACATGGCATTAATGGCACCTCTTAATATTCCGAAGAGAAGGGGGGCTTGATTCAAACAGCCTAATAACTGCCGATGTAATAAATATATTATATATTTATATAATATATTTTAATATGAGGATTCAGAGACCTCTATTGTTTTTTAGTCCAAACAGTCGATTAGTTTCGGAAGAAAGCGAAACCCTTATTTATAAATTCGTTCTGGAGGTGTACACTGCCAGTGATTCTCCAACAACATTTTTTTTTCTTAATATATCCTTTCTACCAAATTAAATTTTTCTTAAAAGGATTTCCGTTTAGTTTCAGTAATATAACTTTAACAGTTTCCCAGATCGAGGAGGCATACGGATAGATGCCAAACACTTTTTAACAGGGTCTTCGACCTGAAATACTAAAAACTAACAAAGAACATTTTATTTTTGCCCCAATATACATTCTTTGATATATTTTTTTTCTGTTTTTTTGAATAGTTTTTATTTTTGGGTTGTCTAAAAAAAACGCTCAGCCACAATATTAAAAACTGACTATAAAACTAAATGAAATAATTCGTTAAAATTCCTATTCTTTCGGAGGTTCTCTGGGTCGAAGACCGCGTAGAATCGCTTTCTTACTATTATATTTTCTTAATGTTTAAATTCAAATACTTGTAACAGTCAGAATGCAGGACTTTCTTCTCCCCCAATGCACTTATTTAGGGGACAGAGTCACACCCTTAAGTAATTTCAGGTAACCTGAAGATTGCATAAATATGACAACCTAGCTAACTTAAATGTCACTTTGAACTTTGTTCTGACGATGACGTAAGCAGAAACCGGTACACATTATGTATAGCTAGTTATTATGACTCATGCTTACAAGGTCATATTGCCTACTACCAGATTGTTCTTTCCACCAGCGTGACGTGTATCTGAGATTACCTTCCACATAAAGTAGACTAGTTAGTTAGTCTTTCGGATGGGACGTTAAGCGATGGTCCCGAGCCTGTACAATGTTAGGTACTCGTTAAAGACTATGAGCTTGTAGTTAAAGCCCGGATTCATAATAACTAACTAAAATAAACGAAAAGCCTCGGCCGGGATTCGAACCCGGCGCCCCCAATATTTACTGTCTCAATGCTAATAATTCAACCCTACCCTTTACGTATATATTTTTGTGGAATTAGACAATATAAAACAAGTTGTTTGTTTTTAATAATTTCTATTAATACAGCTGAGCTGCGGTTGTGTGACCTGATCAAATTCTTCTCCAATATACTAACACTGACATAAATAGATTAGCCAGTCGATAACTGCTAACGTATATATAACTGGACTGGGCCTGGGCGAGTGGGCAGTTTCTTGACAGCAGAACCTTGTCTATCTGTTATAAATTTAATTGTTTTGTCCCTGAGCAACAAGGCTCCTTTACCACTTTGTGTCTCATATTTATAATAGTTTCAAAATGAGCAGTCATTTGGCCTAGAATATCATTTGATTGAATGTTGTATAGATAGATTCATTACATCGGCAAGTATAATAGTTTTTAGTTAAGCCCTCCCTTTGATCCCCCTTATTTTCTGCCGATTCCGCTGGAAATTAATAATAATATTTGAATTCACATTTGAAATTTTGTGTCGATACATTCATTACGGCATCCATTACAGTTTTTGAGTTTAGTCTCTCCGTCCTCCTTTTTTGCTGATTTGAATGAAAATCGATAGGTTTTGTCCTCATTGGGTTTTAGTCACACATATAAAATTTCATGTCGATACATTCATTTTATTGGCAGTTATCGTTTTTACACATACACACACACACATTTTTTTTTTTTCAAATTTAAAATCTAGAGTCGACAAACATGAAATTTCGTTGAAAACTCCGTATCGAATTTTTGACTGATTAAGTAACATCCCCTATACTTTGTATCTCTGGGGAATTAATACATATAATACAGGCAGGAAGTGACATTATGTTATAAGCACACATTTAAACCAGATAAATTCATATATACATACTAAACATAATGTATGTAGACTACATTGTAGAGGTATATGTACAACAAAATATAAAAAAACTGAAAAATTAATATGAATGTACTCAATCTCTATGAAATAATGAGGTTATTTTTTTGTTTGTGTGGAGGGAGTTTCCAGGGATAGGAAATGTATTTTCTAACTTAAACCCTCCTATCATTTTCTACGAATTGTTGAGATTAATTTTTATATAATTATATTTTTTAATTATTATATTTATTACTTTTTCTTTTTTCTATTTCCATTAAAAAATATAAATTTTACTCATTGTTCGTATTTGCCTTTTACTTTATTCTTTTATGTTTGTCATCAAAAATTAAAGTAGGTAGATCCTCTTTGCTGCTCGACGTTTCCTATTAAAATCATTCAGAACTCTTGATTTTTCAAAATGAAAATTCATATTTATTAATCTGAAACTGTTTTGAGATCGATGTAAATCGACGATTTTCAAAATTGTGTAATTAATTTCGTTGGAAATTTTTTCATTAAATATTTGTTTGTATAATCCTCTTAAAATAAATATAAGTAATTATTTTTTCAAAGACAAAGTTCCTTCAATTTTTCTACTTTTACTGGTGACATTTATTATTAGTTATTCGTGCTGCTAATAATACATACTACTAATATAGTAGATAAATATAAACTAATAGATAGGGTATAGATTGATGACGTGTTCACGTTGTGAAGGTTGTTCATAATGACGTCATACCAGGAATCTTGATCACAAAGAATGTTCCAAGGTCGTTATTGATTTTTTTTTTTCTTCCCCGAAGAGAATTTAGTCTTATCCAAGAGTAGGATGTTACGTTTTTAGGCGAGTTAAATGCATTTTCTATCTTTTGAAATGAATGCCGGATCCAGATAATTGCTAAGGGACGGTATGGTATGGAATAATGAACTCAACGTCATTTTAAACTGACATTACTTACGTTTAGATAATAATTACGCTGTACAATAAAAGAAGAACCGTTGAAATGGTTTTTAAAAGAGGAAGAGGGAGGTGATCTGTAAAAACGTGGTTGGTACAATATACATAAAAGTCCAATATTCGCCGACGGAACGACTTCAGTGTATAATCTGTTCACACTTCTCTTTAATTATACAGGCTCATGTTTAATCTGGGAGGTCATAGAACTTTGAGCACGCCGTCCTTCAAAGAGGTATTAAGCGGTAGTCCCGAGTTTGTACGATGTCAGGTCATCTCTACTCTATGTGAATAAAAATTTAGGACTTTCTTTCATAGTACAATCGGGCTCATGTATACCGGAGCAACGAAAGAACGCTCTGGTAGTAGGCGGTATGACCTCGTTGTTAAAGCCCGGGCATGAGTCATAATAAATAATTAACTATAATGAGCAAATATAGATACATAGCTATATAGGTGACTATTGAGACTCATGAGTGAGTGACTATTTCACATGATATGAGCTCAGCAAACGCTGACAATCCATAGAAAATAGTAAAATGTAACTTCACTTAGAAGATCTGGAGGTCATCTTCTATTCAGATGACGTGAAGGTTTGTCAGCATAGGACTTGTGTAAATGGATAAGATGAATGTTTATTATGGAACCGGAATTGAATTAGGACTTGAAAGGTCGGGGATATTTAAGTCTTCATGGAATAGTTGGTGTAGAAAAAAAAAACATTTACAATTGGGCGGAAGATTTCGAACTGAAAGACTCGATGGCGGCTTGCATCCAACCGTTACAGTTCGAAGTTCTTCGTCCAATTTTAAACGCTCTTTTCTACACCAATAAATTACTCCATACTGGGCGTATTACAGTTTATAAATTGTCATTTATGATTAGTAATAACAAAACTATTAAAAAAAATTAAAATTAAATTAATAAAAACTGAATAAATAAATACTTAAAATTATATGAGTACAAAAAATGATAATATTAATACTAGATACATTTATAATAAGTAGATACATTTTTCAATTTAATAAATATTAAGATAATTATTTTTTAAAACTCTTCCGGAAGTGTCTTTATCACAACGATATTTCGGGACGTTACGTCCCTTCATGAGGTCCCAATGTGCAATATATAGAAAAGAAAAAGAAAACAATATAACAATAACAATACATAAAAAAAAGAAAATATATATATTTATTATATATATACATCAGTAGTTTATTTCTTCTCCTTTAAGTGGTATGAGGGGTTCCATGTCAGTCTGATGTCTAAGCCGAGGTAACGAAATTGACTGGAAGAAGAAATTAGAACATTGTTGATCATGACAGGAGGATAGGTTACTTAACTGTTTTTAAGGATTTTGTAGGTCAATGAACAAAACTCTAGAGTTTTCTAGAATTATTCTCTGTTTTTTTGACCAAAGAGAAAACTAATTGTTATTCCTTTTGGGAGTTGACTTCTAGTTTTTTTAACAATTGAGAAACGAAAAAAAAGTAATTATTACTTTTTGAAGAACCTTGTTCTCAAACTTGTTATTGTTTAATTCGCCCTTCCCTTCTGCCGATTATGCAAAAAATTAATAAGTGTCGTTTGATGAGGTTTTGAATATACATACGAAATTTTGTGTCGATCCATTTACAGTGACAGTTATTAGTTTGCTTGTGTTTAACCTCCCACCTAATCCCCCCCTTGTCTTCGACCGAAATGCTTGAAAATCATCATGTGTCGAGTTTATGGGGTTCTGCATACGCTTATAAAATCTCGTGTCGATTCATTCATTATATTGTGAATTATCGTGCTCACACAAAGGACAGAAAGGAAAACAATTTTTTGATTTTTTTGGAATCAAGGTGAAAACCTGAAATTCTGGTGAAAACTCATTGGTATTTTGACGAAATTACATAACTTTCTCTATACTTCGTATAGGTAAAGTAAAATCACAAATGTCACATTAAAAATGAGGCTTTCTAACGGTAAGACAAGAACCTCCAAGGTCTTACTTTGTCTGCCCACACAGAAAACAGGGATCTCCATGAGAACAGTACACTCAACCGTAAAGCGGCTATCTTTAGTTGGTGATCCATGAGCAAAAATGTAGTGACTCACTCATTTACTGGGGTTCAACAGACTTATCACATGACATCGGTTCTCATTGATTCCTCACTCCTTTCACTAAATATATCTCATTTCTCGGTTGTCTTATCACACATGTTTCATCACATTTTGAAAAAGTGCATAACAGTTCAATGCCACTTAACGAGCCAGCCTCAAACAGAACTTTTTTTTTTTATTTGTCAAATACTCTTTTATTATGTATATTTAGAATCGGTCAAAAGAAACCATAAGTAAATTTATATATATATAATATAATATAATTAATAATATATAATTTATATTATAATATATAATTTATATTATTTATTCTTATAAAATATATATAAATTACTACATATAAACAAATTAATAACTACAAAATAAAGAAAAGTATGTACAAAATAACATGATAAATTGATTTTTTCCGACACTTTTTCCAGAGGTGTCTTCTTTTTTCTTATTTTTTGACAATATTTCGGGACACTTTCACGTCCCTTCTTCTGATCACTAAGAACCCTGGTCACGAGTATCGTTTCATAGTGACCAGAAGAAGGGACGTGAAAGTGTCCCGAAGTATTGTCAAAAAAGAAGACACCTCTGGAAAAAATCAACATTTCAATATCCCAGAGAAGTTTAAGAAACACAATATGATAAATCATAAGAAAAACAACTCTTCAGCCCAGAGACACCCCCAGGTGCACCCCTTCAGGAACATCCCCGCATGGTATTCCCCTCAACAAAACAGAACTTAGAGGTACCTAGTTATTTCCATGAATAGCTCTAAGTATAGGAGAAGTTATGTAATCTGTCAAAAGTTTTATGTTGAGTTTTTATTGTAAGTTTATGTTTTTCCAAACTTCTGATTTCAAAAATGAATAAAGAATCTCCTGTCTGTGTGAACACGATAACTCCTGATATGAACCGACACATAAATTCATTATATGTTTCCAGAACCCGAAGCCCATAAGGGCGACAACTATTGATTTTCAGCAAAAATTGGCAGGGGAGGGGGAAATTAGGAAGGGCTTAACGTAATGAATGTATTGACGCGAAATTTTATTTATTAATTCAAAACTCTATAAAGACAACACAAGAAAAAAAGAGGGGCACTCAACTCAAGAATGCCTAATAACTGCGCCGATGTAATAAATATATATACAAGAAATAAAGTTTGAAGATTCGGAAGTCCCTGTTACTTAATTGATTAATTCGGGCTGTGGAAGTAAATTGCCGATGATTTACCGACGACCTTTTTGCTAGGAAATTGAGTGGGATTTATAGCGCAGCCGTTGAGACAGTTCGATAGGCCCTTGTAACCCTTAATAGGGCTGTTCTCCATAATTATGGTTTTCCACACAATTGTGGTAAACATTTCTTCAGATATGAAAGTTTTTTCGAATTGTTCACACTTTACAATTTATATTTATTACAACAATTTATGAATAAGTGTCAAAAAAAAAAAAGAATTAATAAAAAAAAATTGCAACGTAATGAACTCATATTTTATTCATCATTTGAATTTTTAAACAAATTATTACAGATAATGAGCAGTTTCAAAATTTTCATGATGAGTTCCGAATGAGCTTTATGTCGTCAGAGGCTCCTAAATATTTTGTGACCCAGATAGGTTGTCTATGTGTACATCGTTGGCGACATAAATCACTATTTAAATATTTCCTTTCATATAATCGGTCAAAAATTCGATGCGGAGTTTCATGTTTTCCGACCTCTAGATTCCAAATTTGAAAAAAAAAATTTCTTTGTTTTTGTGAACACAATAACTTTCGATAAAATGAATGTATTGCTACGAAATTTTATATGTAAATCAGACGACACCTATTGTTTTTGAGCCAAATCGACCAAAGGGATTTAGACCACTGGTTTTGGAGGGGGAGCGAAAAGTTAATTGATTAATTCGTTCTGTGTTACCATGCAGGTGATTCTCTGAAATATTTCTTTTGGAACTTCTGACAAATCATTTATAAGATGTAAGATATGATTATTGTTCTGCTATTTATGTGAAATTTACACAGAAAGCACAGAAAAAGTTTTTTTTGTCGCGGAAGTGAAAAAACCTTGTGGACACCGTCCTTCGATGGGACGTTAAGGGATGGTCCCGAGCTGGTACAATGTCAGGTACTCTTTAAACCTTAGGTGAATAAACCTGGGTTGACAAAATTTAGGACGGGCTCATGTTCACAAGTGACGAAATAATGCTCTGTTAGTAGGCGATATAACTTCATAGTTAAAGCCCGGGCATGAGACATAATAACTAGCCCATTGTTTAAATCTTGTCTGTTTGGCTGTATTTTGCTTACTTCCAAAATACAATTATATAATTACTTTTTTTTAGTGTAAGGAAGTATTCTAATTGTGCAAAAATCCGAGATCGACTTAAAACCACGGAATTTCTCGTTCCAAGATCCTCTGAACTAGTTTTGATAATTTTGGCTATTATTTCTGTGGGTACGTACTCGTATATCATTCTATCGGGAGTTATCGTGTTCACAAACAAATCGCTACCTCAGAACAAGACTCACAACTAAAAAAATGTGAATTTTGGGAAATCACGTTGTAAAATTCACTGATCCTTAATGGTACTTTACTTTTGATTTATTTAGAAAACTGCTGGAGCAATAAGTTTTTACACGGTTAAAATACTTACTTTTAAGCCAATTTTACTTAGCTTTCACCATCGTAACACCCTTTAAAGCCCAACCTTTTCACACAATGGAAGACCGACTCGTCTGCTCTCTGGTGGCCAAAATTAGAAGTTACAATTGTGACACTCTTTTCCTATGAGGTTAGTAAGAATTCTATATTTTTTGAGTTGCGACAGTCTTGTTCTGAGGTAGCGACATATTTATTTTTGGAATCAGAGTATCGCAAAACTTGAAATTTTGTTGAAAACATAACATCGAAATTCTGATCGATTACCTAACTTCCTCTGTACTCTATATAGCTGGAGAAGTGAAAAAAAAAAGATAGTTGAAAGTAAGTTTAGTTGTGGTGAGTTTTGAAGAAAGATATGAGCATGACAGAGAGAAGGGTCAACGCCCGGAAAATCCTCATAAAATATTCATACACAAATATTCCTATTTACTTTAACCGAGTCTTCCAGTTGAGCATGCGCTTTGCAAAGTCAACTAATGAATAATTGCTGTTGTACTGTCAATATTCTCATTTATTTAGCGAATGGCAGATTTGCAATTTCTTCTCTTCTGTCTTCATATTCTTTTCATTGTACGAAATGCTAATGATTATTCTTGCGTCTACTGATTTGAGCTATTACTTACATGCGATTGGAATTTTAATGAACTACCTACGAAAAAGATAAACTGTAACTGATGCAGAGGTCGCCCATGGCTGTAGAACGTAAGCAAGCCTCAGGTGAAACTTAAGGAGTCAAACGGGTCTCCAATGACAACCTATGCCACGAGGGACATTCATATTAACTGCGGCCAGGGTTTGCAGACAAAATGGCACTTTTAGGTCGCCGATGTTTCCCGGTCTAGACTGAGACCCAATGGTTGGCCGTCAATCGCATAGGAGACTTGTATTTCGGTGTGACGCATGGAAGGACCACCCTGGCGGCGCAATGGAGTACGATGGCACACCATCGTGCGAAGATCAGATTTAATCCGCAGCAGAGACCACAACGCAATCAGTCGGATTAAATTTACCAGCATCGTCGATCGTTCATGATGTAAACACTTCAGATGGGCAAGGGCCATAACTACCATCATACATGAATAAATAAAGATAGACAAAAATTTCTCCCACAGTAGAGCGGGCTCATGTCCACCAGAGTGGGACGAAAGAGCGCTTTGGTAGTAGGCGATGTGACCTCGTAGTTAAGACCCGGCTGGAGACATGATAATTAACTATACATAAACATTTTTTCAATGCTACTATAAATGGCCTTGAGGGCCGTGCGGGCTAGAGCGGCCTTTGGTCGCATGGTCTCACCATGATTTACGGGTTCGAATCCCGTCCGAGAGAGAGTTTTGATTCGTAATATGCATCGTACCATAGGGCCAAAAATAAAAAATGAAAAAACGCTAGGTACTATATAATAATAAATTCTATAAAATTTTACAAACGACAATCATAAAACAGATTTACATTGAATATGTAATGCTAAGCAACCGATAGCTCAGTGATATGCGTGCTTGCTTACTATTATTTATCGTGGGTTCGATACCCGGGCGAGGCCCTTAGTTTATTTTATCTGGGAAGTAAAATAAGCTCGCCCTCCTTCTGATGGGACTTTTTTTTTTTTTCTACGGAGAGAAGCCTTGTGCCATTATGTCGCTCTGGTTCTACTATCTAATTACCCGACACTAATGTATCGGATGACATTACCCAGTGGGTTGTGGGTAATGCGCTATGTTGACTGCGGTGCCGCTGCGGTGAAGGCACCATCCTGAAGAGGGAAAGTTGTCGCCACTTTCTCCGCGCGAACCCCCCCACTCCCCTACCTTGCCATCCCTCTCCCCTCCACACTGCATCTTTGTGAAAGTGAACCTATTAGCCGACACCAGGATGAGTTATGCAAAACCCCGCTCCTCTCCTTCCACTCTTTAACCTTAGCTATTATTCTTGATTCGAGAATCTATACTGCAAATTTTACCTCATTTTGTTTGTTGGTAGCAAAAACTGCTTTAGCTAAGAAAAACACATTTGCAGAATATTATCCCAGTTTGAAAGTCTGAACTATAATCCCAGTTTATTGCTTGTCTTAAACGGCGTTTTCTTAGCTACATTTTTTTTGTTGCGCTGCGTAGAACCGGATAAGCCTCTTGCGTCGGCAGGAACGCGCAACTGAAACACGCTGCGGATATGTGTTTTCCTCCAAACTGAAAACGCGGGCGCATAAACTATTCAGTGCTTTCTGGAAGAGCTCAAGCAATTTTCGTGTTCTTACATAATTTTATCTCAATAATGAATCGCCTAGGAGAAAAGAAAAGGAAACTGGTTGGATTGCTGATAACTAAACACCTCACGGATGATGAAGAAGAGGATTTCTTGTGAATTATGCTAACAGAAGGAAATCAATCAGTAGGTAATATGTTTTTGGATCGAGAGGACGAAGATATGTTTAAATTACTGATTAACAACCACTTAATCGACCCCGAAGAGAGGCTTGTTGCGCTGCGTACTGCGTAATAGACCCGTCCAGGAACATTCTGAATTTAAGTAAATTATATATATCGGGTAAGAAAGATTGTGTGTTTTAGCTGTTTTATGAATTGTACGTTCAGTCACCAGTTAGTTAAGATGCACATAGTTGCTTTTAGTGTTTATTTGATTCAGTTTTTTATTATTTGGTTGTGAATTAACTTTCTAAAATGTAAGTAATATTGTTTCTTTTGGACTAAAGTGATTTTTATTAATTAATGTGTGTTTTCTATTCACATTTTTTTGAGTTTGTCAAGATTTATTTTGAACTGGACTTCGGTTCAATTCATTGTAAATTTACTTTAAATGGTTGGTTCTGAGTTGGTTCTCGTCAAGAAAAAATATTTTAAAATCTCAAGATTAGCTTTTCTAATCGCTAAATTTGGTGACGAGAACCAACTCACTAACAACATGAATATATACATGAGGGCGTCTTGAGAAAGATATTTATCTAAATATATTAAAAACTCTGATGAAGACGAAAGTAATATAATTAGAATATTAGAGATTGTTTCTATGGAGCAAATTAATGATGTCTATTACTATATTCTAAATGCTATTAACTTAAAAAAGCAAACATTATAAAAAAAAAAGATAATGGGAAATGAATTTTAAAGTTGGATTTCTCATATTAAGTTTTTGTTAAATATTTATTATTTACAGTTTAAGTACAAAGTGGTTTGAGTTAATGTTTATTAGTTTGGTTTTTTTTTTTATTTTTTTTATTTAAAGTTATTATCATATATATATATGTGTATGTATATATAAAAAAGTGTATATTTTTCTGTTTTGCATATATAAGTAAATGTGCGCATTTATTTTTTAATATTTAGATATTTAGAAAATTTATTAAGTGTGAAATTCTTACTTTATTATTATATAAAATGTATATTCAAATTGTAACCCAACTCTCTACAATAAGCCTTAATAGGCTTCAATGTAGTAATAAATAAATAAAATGAGGGCGCCGGTAGCTCAGTGGTATGCGTGCTTGCCTTCTGAGCTCAAGGTCGTGGGCTCGAAACCCGGCCGAGGCCCTTAGTTTATTTTATCTGGGAGGTAAATAAACTTAAGCACGCCGTCCTTTGGATGGGACGTTAAGCGTTGGTCTCGAGCCTGTACGATGTCAGGTACTCGTTAAAGACCCCTGCCCTAGGTGAATAAAAATTTAGGGTAGGCAAAATTTAGGACTCCCACAGTAGAGTCGGGCTCATGTCCACCAGAGTGACGAAAGAGCGCTCTGGTAGTAGGCGATATGACCTCGTAGTTAAAGCCCGGGCATGAGTCATAATAAATAATAACTAACTAACATGAATATATACTGATTGTCTTTTTTATAACATTTGTTTTTTAAATTACTTAGAAATAAATGGTATCGATTTAATTAATTAATTAAAAATAATTAAACATGTAGGGGCGCCACAAACGAAACAGATTATTTTTATAGAAATAAACAGATTTGAATAAAAAACCGGATTATGAACAGAAAAATTAGTAGGTTGGAGTGGAACTTGTCCTGGAACATTCTAGATTAACAATGAATACAGAAATGACCTATTGACAAATATGAATGAGTCAGTTCATAACAATATGCATTTAATTTTATATATGTATATTACAAGTAAATAATACATAATTTTTATATAGCATGGATTGAGATGCTGAAGGAATCAGTAACCCGGACAAGAGGAATGCAAGAAGAAAACCCATTTAAATTAAAATGCAGAGAAGTGAGAGAAATGGTGGGCGGAAGAGGAGATTACAGGAATAACTGGGGTTATCCTTGAAACAGATGGAAGTATTATCGGGACCATTTGTCGGCCCAACCGAGGGTAGCTTCCTCCATTCATATGTGTAGTATTCATTCATCGATATCAGGGCGAACGAATACATCGAACACTCAGAAGGGCTCTCAGCAAATGTGCCCTCTTTATACTTACAGTAAGGTGGCCATAACAGGACTTTATTATACCAACCACTTCTGTACAGATCTCCTTATTTTCAAACAGGCATTATTGGCTACAGGAGAGTGATGTGTTCGCCTCACGGTAATTTTGAATGTGACTCTCTCATACCCAGTAATGCCAGTATGAAATAAATTTGAGAGGGGATAGAGGAAGATGAGTGTATACAAAAATGGTTGGTATAAGAAAGACCTGTAATCGCCACATTGCACATATATTTTTTTTAACCTTTTAAATAAAGACTACCGATAAAAAAATATATTTTATAATCCGTTCCTATGCATATTTTTGAGAAACATTTATTTTACATTTTTCGGGGCGCTATAACTTTTATCGTTTTGATTCTATCTCAATCTGATGACTTATTAGCGATTGGAAATTTGATAAGGAACATTTTTTATTAGAATACATTTTTCGATAGGACTAAAGCTAAGAACACATTTTTAACACGCGTCGTGTTAACACGTATCAACACGACACGTCAGGATGCGGCACATCAGATATGCCGGACACATATCTGTGTTGTAAAACGTGTGTTAATGCTGATGTTTTTAAACTGGTGAAGTAGTGTCGTTCGGTTAGTATGTCCGCTTATAATATAATGGAGCACCTAAAAGGAGGGATGGATTGGTTGGGTGAAGAAGAGGAAATGGTAGCTGTTACTGCGGCATTGCTTATGCTACAACATGAATCCAGAGAATACTGGGTTCATCCAATAAACGAACGTAGACACGCATTTGGTGAATATCTTGTTCTGTGGCCCGAAATCAGCAATGACGATGACAGGTGTAAGATGTATATCAGGATGACCAAGAAGGAATTTGATGTGGTTTACAATGTACTAGAAAGTAAATTAAAGGAGCAAAACACAAATTTTAGAGAAGCAACATCTCGAGAGGAACGACTTTTATCAACTTTAACGTAGGTAACAACAAAATAAGATACTTTATTTTCGGCGCTGCCTGAACCTTGTCCTGATGCTTTAACACTCTGACGAAAATCTGACCACTACAGATATTGAAAACACGCGTTATGACGTGTTAAAGGGTGTTGTCTGTCCCTGACGACACATCACAATAATATGTATAGATCTATTTAAAATAACGTAATAGATATTTCTATGACACGTGTTAATGCGTGTTAACACGACGCGTGTTAAAAATGTGTTCTTAGCTTTACCCTTCTAGAGTAAATGAAGTAAAAGTCTTAAAAAATGGTTTTAAAATGACATTTTGACGTTTTTCGGGATGTATCTCGCAAACCGAGTAATGTACAAAAAATAGTATTATATGTAAAATATGCTTTTTCGCTTTCTCTACAATTTTTATTTGAAAATATTTTTAGGTCATAAATATAAACGGTATCTGAGTTAAAACTCTGTCTGAACTAAGGCTTGTATCGAAGAATGAATCGACACAAGATTTCATGTGTAAATGACTAGACAAATGGTTGATTGGGTTTGAAGAGAAAACTTAATAGATTAATTCGTGCCGATGATTCACCAATTTTTTTTTTAATGTTTCCAATACTATAAACTGGAAGAAAGTGATTTTGAATCTACTTTCTCTGTTATTTGCCACGTTATGGCCCAGTCCATCAACTCGTAAAACAACTCACAGCGAATCGCATAATCAGCCACTACCTCTATTTGTTAGGTAATTGTACAAAATTACTTCAAGTTTGGCCACTTTCACTGAATTTTTTACTTTTTTATCTAAGTACTTCCAGTTTCTAAATATTCAGACTCCAGTAGTTAAATTAAGGAGAGCAAACAACACAGAAATAAGACATCAGTACAGAAAAACATAAAGAATTATTATACTTTATATACTGTTCCGATTCCATAATCGATTCTTGAACTAATGCATTTTTCAGAATTAAAAACATAAACTCTAGGTAGTCAGTGGGTTCTAAGGATACGAAACTTTTCTGTCGTCCCCCTTTGGACAGCAAAACATAAGCTCAAAAACCTTTTTTTTTTATATAAACTATTTCATTTTGTTCAACTAAATTCACTTCCAAGGATAAAATTATAATGTTACATTCTTGTCGTCGGTGTTAAGCCTCATAAATAAGGTCGGCACATCAACAAAAGTCCTTCAACTTTTCCAATTATACTAAAGTTGTAAAAAAAAAAAATTGAATTATTTTTTATTTTAATGATAAATGATTCACTCTCTTACCAAGGGTGAGTTATGATCATTCAATGACGCTGAGAATAAAGTACACAAACAGATAAGATTTTTAAATTGCAAAATAAGGTGATGATTAAAGTCATGATATCAGTCAAAAATTATACCATAAAAAAAAAGTATATCTGTAGCACAATCCCTTAAGGGTGACAGTTATATATGTGTTAAACCAAATCGGACAAAGGGCAGGGAGAATTAGGGGGAAAGGTTCAACACAAGAACATACAACTGCCCTGGCAATGAATGGATTGTCACGAAATTTCGTGGTGTAATGTAGTGATATAGTGAGAAGTGATTATTTCACTGGTTGTTAAATAAGATGTAGTCTGACCTCTCACAGATTTTTATTTGTATTAGCTAGCCGGCTTTCGAGGTTGCCCTCATCATCAGGCAGTCTACAAAAGAAACCATTATTAAGCAACAAAAAAACAAAACCAAAAAACAGGTTCTGTTGGTAACAATCATAAAATATAAAAGCAACAAAGATTTAAATGAATATAAATACATTTAATTATAAAATGTAAGAAAAAAATAATAACTATACCTGATAAAATAAATATTTTAATGAATAAGATTTAATTTTTTTTTCTCTAATTTTTTATAATAAAAATAAATTATAAATAAATAAAACCATCTAAAAACTTTAATAATTTAAAATTTCATGGATGGGGACAGATAAATTATTCCTGTCCCCCATCTGGGTCACAACTTAAAAAAAAAGTTTATTTACTAAAATATTTATTCTATCAGGTATAGTTATTATTTTTTTGTTAATTTTTATAATTTAATGTATTCATATTTATTCAAATCTTTGTTGCCTTTATATTTTATGATTGTTACCAACAGAACTTGTTTTTTGGTTTTTGTTTTTTGTTGCTTAAGGATGGTTTCTTTTGTAGACTGCCTGATGATGAGGACAACCTCGAAAGCCGGTTAGCTAATAAAAATAAAAATCTGTGAGAGGTCAGACTACATCTTATTTGACAACCTGTGCCATATAATTAGCTTTACACCTATTAGCTTTGTTTTCAGGGAAATCAACCAAAGTGGAGAGAGACCTTAGAAGAGGGTCTCGACATAAATATCCCAATAACTGCCAATGCAATAAATATGTCGACATAAAATGTAGTGTAAGGATTCAGAAGCCACTAAGTAAGTCAAATATTGAGTTTTAGTCCAAATTGTTGATTTAATTTGGAGGGAGAGCGAAAACGTAATTGATTAATTCTTGCTGTGGAAGTACGAGTATATAAGCCGGTGATTCACCGACGACTTTTTTATTCTTTGTCCAGCTTTAATCAACTTGAGTAACGAAAAACGTACAACGCAAAGTCTCTTGCTAGTGAGTACAAAAATGTCTACCTTGCGGTTGTACTCCTGTTCTACTTATCTATTTAAAAGGCCGATTGTGCTGGCTAAGGTTTTTGATGAAATGTATGTAAACAGCAACAGTTGAGACCGCTAGTAGTAGTAACCATTACTGTAGTTTCACTTTTATTACTAAAATTAAATATATATAACTCGTTAGTTATTGTAATTCAGGCCCGGGCTTTAACTACGAGGTCATATCGCCCATTACCAGAGCGTTTTTTCGTCGCTTCGTTGGACATGAGCCGACTCTACTGTGGGAGACTTTGGTTTATTCAAGCAGGATCGGGATCTGGAACGAGTACCCGTCTTCGTAGAGGAACCATCGCTTAACGTCCCATCTGAAAGACGGCGTGCTCAAGGTTTTTGAACATCCCAGATAAAAAATTTTAAGAGCCTCGGCCGGGTTCCGAACCAGTGATCTTGAAATCAGTAGGCTGCAGGCTACCTCTGAGCTACCGGCGTTTTATTTATTTATACCTTTTTAAATAAATATTTTCTTCATGTAGTACTTTAAACAAATATATACATTCGCAAATATACAAAACACCCACATCTACAGGAGATGTCTCTGTTAAAAACCTTTTTGGGCTGCTATACGTGGCGAATCTATCACGTATAAAAAATAACGAAACCGATTTTCAACGCAACAGCGTCATCATCAGTGGTACATCCCACCCATACAGCAGAGCGATTAAATTATAATAATTCGTGTCAGGACTTACATTCTATTGGGAGTTATCATGTTTACACACACACACACAGGCAGAATGACTTTTTTTTAAAAATTTTTGGAACCCGAAGATCGAAAAACATAAAATTTTGTTGAAAACTCCTAATTGTATTTCCGACTGATTAAATAACGTCCCCTATACTTCGTATATCTGGAAAGTAAAATACCTAAAGGGATATGTGTCAAATTCTGAAATGTTTATGGTGGTTAGCATGCTGTAGGTACTACCAAGTTTTAGATAGATCTTAAGCCCATCTCCAGTTTCTTCAAGGCGGTTTCCAGGATATGTACAACTTTCAGTTGGAAAGTAGGCTAATATCGTCTTATTATTATTATTTTTTTATAAAATGTATTTATTTTCCAAACTTACATTAATAATAGCAGGAATATATAAAGTTTATAATCCATAAAAATGCCAAAGGTGTGGGACCTATGACCTTCTGCTTTTTTTTTTTTCGTGCCAACAGACAGTCATACTATTAAGACTAATTTTGAATTTTAATGACCAGACCTAATTGGCATTTCCAGAACCACTTTCTCCAGGGTATCGAATTTCCCTTTCGTTCCTCAATTCTTCAGTTCCGATCATTTAAGTTGATTTCTCAACCACTGCAGGCCAAGTGACAGTGAAATTAAATGCATTCTGACTCGCGCAGTTCCATTTCACAACATAATTACACCCAACTTCATTCTCACTCTCCATTGGGTTATTGTCATGTAAGTGTAAGTAACAAATCTTATCTCAGAGGTTGATAGGAAAATAAAAAGGTCGTTGATGAATCACCGGCTGTGTACTTCCCCACCACGAATTAATCAATTACGTCTTAATCAATAATTACGAATTAATATATTCCGCTGAAAACCAACAGGTTCATCCTTACAGGGCTTTGAATTCACATATGAAATTTCGTGACAATATATTCATTAGAACGGCAGATTTTAGAGATTTTGTGTTCATCTTCCCCCCAGTTCCCCCGCCCCTTTGGCGGTTTCGGCTGATAATCAATAGGTGGCGTCCTTAGAAAGTTCTGGATACACATATAAAATTTAATGTCGATACATTTATAATATATTGAGTTATCGTGATCACAGGTACACCCACAGACGCATAGGCAGAAATACATTTTTTTTTTTTTGACGTGAAAACATCTATTCGCTCGTTAAGCACAGTGATAGCTGGCCAAACTTTCTTGTGTTACAAAATACCGTCAGATTTCAATCGATAATAACTACGAGACTAATAATGCGATAACAACGGTTGAGGTCACAATGGATAGAGCATGTCTGTACGTGTTTGTTGTGCAGTGTTTGTTTTGCCAGTGACATTATTGGCTAGTGTGGGCGCCGGCGGATGATTATTGCGAATTAGCGTTGTGTAAAATTAGAAATTAGTGTAGCGTGATAACGCGTTTAGATAGAAAGTTGATTCGGGTGTCATAAAAAAAGCGAAACAATAAAAATATTCGCCGAAATATATGTAAAAATCGGTATTAAATTGAAAATTGTAAAAATATTAAAGATGTCGTCTCATATGAATCGTAAATATGCGTGGAATTATAGAAAACGCAAATCAGAGGAAAGCTCGCATCAAAAGGAATTTTAAAAACCTAAAAAACCTAAATGCAAGAGCTACGGTAGCATCAAAAAGAAAATGAAAAATGATTTTATCCCGACGTTTTCGTCGGAAAATCTACGGTGTGGACCTTGACTACGCCTTAATGTTTTTCACTTTTGGAATCAGTAGGTCGGAAAACAAGAAATTCCGTCGAAAACTCCCCATCGAATTTTCGACCGATTACATTAACTGTAAAAATTCAGGAAGTAAAAATTGATATGTTCGGCACAACTTCACCAGTAATTTTCAATTCCCAGCTATGAGTCATTGGAGAAGTTATATAATCTGTTAGAAATTTAATATGGCTTTTGCCTAGAATATCAAGATTTTCTTATTCCTTGAATAATTTCCAACTGAATAAATATCTGTGGATCTTTTATATGGAATTTTATAAGTTGATACTGAAGTCACTAATACACATTTTGATTTTCAACCAAGTCGCCAAACACTTCCTCACCTACATTTCGAGCTGGGTACATTGAACCAAAAAAGTTATATCTTTCGATGGCAATGTTACCATAAAGACAACCATAAAATCTAATTGAACTTAAAATTAATATATTTTGTATTATTTTTCTTACTGATATTTATTTATGTTTACTTTATTTTTCCAGGTGAGTGGAACTTTAATTTTTTACGAAGAAAGTAGACCAAACATGTTGGTAAGTTATTTCAATTGTTTTTTGGAAAATGTTTTAAATCTAACGTCTAAATTTGTTGAAATATATATTTATATTTATTTATTGATAAAATAGAGGTGACTTTAAGCCAAAATATAGGTTACAAGTACAGAAACTGAGAAAAAATTATTCTTCAAAACCGGCCGAGGCCCTTAGATTTTATTCTCTGGGAGGTGAAAAAATCTTGAGCATGCCGTCCTTCAGATGGGATGTCAGGTACTCGTTAAAGACCCTAGGTGAATAAAAATTTAGAGTAGGTAAAATGTAAGACTCCCGCAGTAGAGTCGGACTCATGTCCATCATAATGAAAGAGCGCTCTGGTAGTAGGCGATATGACCTCGTAGTTAAAGCCCGAGCATAAGTCATAATGAACAAACAAAATAACTATTCTAACAAAATTTATTTAGAAATGTTAAAGGTCGTCTAATAATTTCTGGGAAAATCACTGAAATTTTAAGAGCTACTCAATTTCCCCAGTAATTTTAAATAGATAGGCAGCTGAATTCCAAACATCCATGGGAGGGCGACAATGAAAATATATTAGAAGTTTTTATTAATGTTCCTGTCAAAGGATGGCCTTTCAGGTCTGTAGGCAGGGTCACTACCCACTCACCTCGATTGGGACCTCAGAAAAATTGTTGGCATCGATTCAAAAAAAATGGAAAAAAGAGAGAGGTTCTTTGCTGTGTTTTTTTTTTTTTACTAACTTGAGGTCCTTCCATCGTATATTGAGTTGTTGAACTCATTTCTCATGTCAACATTTGGCGATCCATGTTTTAAAAAAATATTTACTGATGAGAAAAAAATTTTAAAAGTTGTCATTTTTATTTTTAAATAAATAAGGAACCTTGTAAATAAGGGAAACAATCGGGTGGTTCAAAAACTTTACTACTACTAAGTATAATATAAAAATTATTTTGAAAAATTACTGCAACATAGAATCATGTACCTCCATATCGATATTCCACTTCCCAAACAGTACAAAGTGTAGGGTTTAGAAGTTCTTTCTAGATTTAGGTCAGAAATTCTATCTAGAATTTTCATCGACATTTCATGTTTTCCGATTCCAAAGTAGAAAAAGTGCCGATATACTACATTCATAATCCCTTAAGGACAGCAGATATTAATTTTCCGCAAAATCGCTAGAAGGGAAAAGTGTCTCAACTAAAAAAGCCTAAAAACTGCCGATGTATGTAAGTCAACTATAGGTTTTTAGTCCAAAGGGTTGATGGGTCTTGGAGGGAGAGCGAAATCTTAATTGATTGGTTCGTGCCGATGATTCACAGACGACTTATTAAAAAAATAAAATAAATAAATCATAAAATGTTGTCACCTACTGATATGTTCGGGAATGTTCGAAGGTGTTTGACCTTCGGAGTGTTAATGTTTGCCGAAGACAAGCTGTTGAACCCACTAAACACTCAACACACTCACCTGGCAAACCTTTCAACTATTCCACATGTAAAGAGGTTCCTAGGATGTGAAACACAAAACTAAACCCGTGTAACGAGTGTCATGACCTCTGTCTCATCTCTAGTTATATCTTGAAAACTACTTAGAAGATTTGAATGAACGTTAAGCGGTAATATGTAACAATAATGAAGAAAATATGTCGGTGAATCACCAGTAATGAACTTCCACAACACTAATATATTAACTAAGTTTTCACATTCTCTCCAAAACAAATCGACAATTTGGTCTAAGAAACAACAGTTGACTTCCTGATAAATTTGATTCATAACTACTTAACACAAGTATGATTAGTAAGAAGTAGAGAGAAGATTAGAAAAAAGTAAAATGAAATTAATAAAAACTGAATACTTATTTATATATATCTCCTGTTGGTATAGTCACCGATAGTTATGCCTCACGTCCGGGCTTTAACTGCGTGGTCATATCGCCTACTACCAGAACGCTCTTTCGTCACATATTACAGCTAAATCATTATTAAAAGCAACCGACACTGACCCTACATTGATACAATTTGTTAATACCTGCTGCAAATAAATGATAGAAGGTAAATTAAAAACAAAATAAGTGGACTGTATACAGGTTATTTGAAAAATTATAATAATGGAAACAAAACAAACAAATTAAATCTAAGAAATGGTAGAATAAATTATACTAAAATGTCTGGGGAATGTGGGCGGTCGTGAAGTGTAGACGCCAAGGTGTTGTCTCGTCACAGTGCGGCTGGGCTGAGGGTCCGTCTTCTAGGGCTTCTTGGCCAATATTTGCAGCAAAGGGCTGAGGGCAGATACTGGTCGAGGTTGTGATGAGATGTGCAGCAAAGGGCTGAGGGCACTTCTATTCAGACAGCCAGACTGGACTGGACTCGACTGACCGATCAGGTTAATTAAACAACAATGGCCGCAGGGACCTCTACTGGCCACTATACAAAGTACATACACTTCACTAATGGCGTCACCGCCTCCACATACACCCCATTGTCTTTATAAAGTTTGTTTCCCTTTCGGCCTTAACACAATTAAAACAAGAGTTGCTCTCAGAAAAATGCCAGAAAACGGACTGTTCTCTCCAAGAGAGAATTATACTTTAAGGGTTGCATGTTGTTATACAGCATCTTTACAACAAGTTGTCTTCAATGAACTTCACCAAACCCATTGTGGTATTGTTAAGATGACAGTTTATTGGAACTGTATAGATGCAGTCAATGGTCCTAACCAAAAATGTAGTGTGGATGCTAAAAATTGAGAATTTGAAAATTAGATTCTCACCAAATTTGTCTAAAAACTGGACATGACCTGTCACTTTAAAACTGAGTTTTTGCATAAAATGTTGCATATCTTTCAAACCGCATGAGCATTTTGCTTGGAAACTGATAATTTATTAGAAGTTCACACCTTAGTACAGTATAATAAATTTTGCCGAAATCGGTCCATTAGTTATGAATATATGAGGAACGACGGACAAACACAATATACAAATATGTACCTACGGCAT
Organism: Aradus depressus; assembly: GCA_963662175.1. Classification (NCBI taxonomy): domain Eukaryota; kingdom Metazoa; phylum Arthropoda; class Insecta; order Hemiptera; family Aradidae; genus Aradus; species Aradus depressus. Next base: position 13,261,190 of record OY759214.1, on the reverse strand, counting down.
TTATAGAAATGGTCTCATTTATTTCTTTTAGATCCTAAACATGAAAAAAAAAAAAAAAAAGGAAAAACTCAATTGCTTCTTTGGTCATGATTACATTACTATGGGAAAGTAAAAAAAAAATTTATAAATTGTAGTATCATCATTTATTTATTTTTTATAAAAAAAAAATTATTTCTTTAAGAAAAAACTTAAAATTGAGTTTTCACAGCAGGAAGGAGAATCTCATAGAACTGAGAAAAGAGAATGTTTTAACAAAATGTTAAAAATATATTTCAGTGTACATTTATGTAAACTTTTTTTTTTTCATTTGGCCGCTATAATCGTGACAATATGCTCTCCTCGCATCATCATTTTTGCAACCTCACGTTCACAACGCTCCATTTTTTTGCTAATTCTAGTAACATATACTATTGGTTTTGGGATCCGATGCTGTGGACATTTTTTCTGGCTTGGAGGACCTAGAACAAAAATAAACAGAAAATTGTAAGTAGAAATGGATATGGTTTTTTAAAAACATTTTTGATACCTATCACAAATCGAAATGATAATATGAATATAAATTTAAATATTTATTTCTGAAATATCAATATATTTATTTTTTATATACTAAAGTTTTCGGCTTCTGAATCCTCATAATACATTTTGTGTCAATACATTCATTACATCGGCAGATATAAGAATCTTTGAATTGACCCCCTTTCGATCCTCCCCTCCCCTTCGGCTGAAAATTAAGGTGTCGTCTTTACAGAGCTTTGAATTTACAGATGAAATTTCTTGTAATATGTGTTGTCCTTATCCGGATACACATATAAAATTTCGTGTCGATACATTTATTATATTTTATATATTTTCATTTTTATATTGGGATAAGGAGGTTTCAAAAACTGAAATTCCGCTGAAAACTCAACCTCGAATTTCTGACAGATTACATAACTTCGTCTAGCTGGGGAAGTAAAAAAGAAATAATAATAATAAGAAAATAGTGATGATTCGTTAATTAATTGACAGAAATATGAGGGTCAACTGACTATATCTAACAATGAGGTAAAAGTAGTTCAGTGGAGTGTCTACAGTGCAGAGACGGAGTCGTGACTTGTTCGACTATAATAGTCAAGAGCGCTTTGGTAGTAGGCGATATGACCTCGTTAGATAAATCCCGGGCATGAGTCACAACAACTAACTAGCATTTAGTATAATTCATTCTATGGAATTATAACTAATGTATTCTCTTATTTATTAATATACAAGGTGTGTTAAAAAAATTAGGGAAATTTCGGTTTTTGAATAGAATTATATTTATTCGTCTACATAAATGTCATACTCTCAAAATAGTCCCCATTAGATATTATACACTTATGGCAGCGCTTCTTCCAATCCCCGAAACACTTCTGGAACTCGATCTTTGGGATAGCATTTAGCTCTCTCAGCGTTGAGCTTTTAATCTCATCTATGCTTGTGAAACGACGGCCCTTTAAGGTTCTCTTTATTGTTGGGAACAAAAAAAAGTCACACGGAGCCATGTCTGGCAAATATGGAGGCTGGGATCATCATTTTAGTGTTGTTTTTGGCCAAAAATTCACGAACAAGCAATAAATTGTGAGCAGGTGCATTATCGTGATGCAAAAACCATGAATTGTTTCGCCACAAATCCGGGCGTTTTTTTCGGATTGCTTCACGCAAACGTCGTTGCACTTATAAGTAGTACTCCTTATTGATCATTTGACCTTGTGGCAAGAACTCATAGTACACTGTGCCGTTAAAATCGAAAAACACAGTGAGCATGACCTTCACGTTGGACCGGCTTTTTTCGCTTTCTTATACCACTCGTGAACCCTAGTTTTACTGATAGTAGACACTCCAAAATCAATATTTAACAATTCTAAAACTTGGTGCATTTTATTCCATTCTTATAGCAACATTTAATGCAAATTCTCTCATTTTGTAAACAAATAAATAATCGCCGATCGTAACAAAACACATGTAACCTCTTTGACAGCTGACAGCAGACTAAACATTTGGTTTGGCTAACAAGGTACAGACATGTTTACCAACATAACAACGAAAAAATCGCGCGAATCGGACTAATACAACCTGCGAAATTACAAAATTCCCTTTACTTTTTGTACACACCTCATAGATATCATTATTTCCCCCGCTACATGACGTATTAGGGAAAGTTATCTAATCAGAAAATCGCTGTTGAGTTTTCACAGGAATTTCATGTTTTACGATCTCCTGATTCCAAAAATTACAAAAAAAAAACTGTTAATGTATTCCTGTGAACGAGATAACTCCCGATAGAATGAATGAATGTATCGACAAGCATTCTTATATATTTTACTCACTCAACTTTACTAAACAGATCCTTAATTCATATATAATATGAAGAGTTTGGAGCCAGAGCGGACCAACCCACAATTTTTCGGAAAATGAGTTATTATCATCATGATGTTGGCATATGTTCCCTTTTTCAAAACCAGTGTGGATCACTTAGTTTCTTCACTTCAGTGATAGATAGCAGCACTTTAAGTTTAGTCCACAATTATTTTGTGCATATATTTTCAAAGTCACAATGGATCATACGGCCTTCAAAAACTTTATAGAACACAAAAAGGGATCACTCATGCAATACTATTCTAAAATTTCAAATATAAATAAATATTTGGGGCCCATTTATGGAGATAAACAAAATGTACTCAATTTTCAATTGCCATTTTCTTCCTGTTCAGTTTCAACCAGTTGGTCCGCTCTGGCTCCAAACTCCTCATATATTATGTAGATGTTGATTAGCGACTGTAGATTCTAATTGTAGGAATATTGAGGGTCAGTCAAAGATGGAAGAAAACACTATTCAAACGCCAACGTTTCCATATATTTTATATCATCATCAGGGCCTACAAACATGGGGGGGGAATCAAGATTAGAATCACAATTAAACAAAATTAGTGTGTTGATTACTGAACGTTAAAATAGACATTGTAACGATATATTATTACAGCTCATTTCTTCCATTTATTTTGTACCTTCTCAAAAGATAGCAATTACAAAAGATTTCGGGAAACACCTCCATCATCAGTATCTATAATACATGTAGAGGGCGCCGGTAGCTCAGTGGTATGCGTGCTTGTCTTCTGAGCTCAAGATCGTGGGTTCGACACCCGACCGAGGCCCTTAGTTAATTTTATCTGGGAGGTAAAATAAACTTAAGCACGCCATCCTTCGGATAGAACGTTAAGCGATGGTTCCGAGCATGTACAATGTCAGGTACTCGTTAAAGACCCCTACTCTAGGTGAATAAAAATTTAGGATAGACAAAATTTAGGACTCCCACAGTAGAGTCGGGCGCATTTCCACCAGAGTGAAGAAAGAGCGCTCTGGTAGTAGGCGATATGACCTCGTAGTTAAAGCCCGGGCATGTCATAAAACCTAACCTAACCTATAATACATGTGTTCTTTAGGTTAACTATTCCTTCTGTCATATTTAGTGAGTCGACTTCTCTATATTCAAACATCTAGTCAAAATTAATAATATTAGTTATGTTCTATAAAAGGAAAATACAGATTGACAGAAGGAATAGCTAACCTAGAAAACATAAGTATTATAGACACTGATGAGTACTTCCCGAAAAATTTTGTAATTATTACTTTTTGAGAAGTCATAAAATAATATGTAATGAGTCAATGTAATAATATATTATATATAAATATTGTATGTGCATCCAGAACTCCATAAGTATTTTTATAATTTCATGTTTCCCATGAAGATAAAAGAAACATATACATATAAATTGATCTGATGATCTCTAAGGCTTTTGTGTATGTGTTACGGTAAATGTGAGTAGAGCGACTAAAGTGCACTTTCACCAGTCAATTTGCAAATTATTATATTATTATTATATATTATTTTTTAACGACAAAATGAATAATCCCGAGATTTTCTCGTTCCTAATTCCGAGAGATTGAGGACTAAAATTCAGCCGGGGTCCCGGAGTCGCAAACCTTAGTGCAGTATATCGAAGGGAGTTGGTGGGACGACGTTATGCAATGTTAAGGCATCACTGCCACTTTCTCCAGCTCCAACACCACTCTCCAGGGATCATTGATAGTGAAGAGGAGTGGAAAGTTCTTAACCACAGCCTTGTAGCACCATCCATTCCCTTCCAGGTCCTGATCTCAGCCCCATCGCCAAAATGTCGAAGTACATATTTAGTTTTAAGCTCGTATTCTACTTGGATCTGTTTCTTTTACACAGGTTTACCAAGTGTTATTATTAATCATACGTGTATTAGACTCAAATATTTATAAATCTAATATATAAGCTATCTTAATGTATAAATTCTTTTTACGTATCCTATTACCAAGTATTGGTTTAACGGAAATACATTTATTATATATATATTATTACTCACAAATTTTATTATGTCATGCTAGTAGGATTTTGAGGTTGCGCTCATCATCTTGCTGCCTGATAATACATTATTTTTTAAATAACAATTGAAAATGGTAAAAGGAATAAAATAGAATTTAAAATTTCATGGATGGGGACAGATATGTTTTTGCTGTTCTCCATCTGACACACAACATAGTTCTTATATAGTCTACTTATTTATTATAGAATTATTTTGTATTTATTCCTTTTATAATTTTAAATTATGTATTGAAAAAGTTTTATCAGACAGCCTGATGATGAGAGCAACCTTGAAAGCCGGCTAACATTAAATAATAAAATCTATGAGAGGTCAGACTATCTTTTATCACTATTCACTACATCACCCATTTTCATATTAGTTATGTCTTGGGTTTTCTTTTCGTTTGGGGTGCACTAAGCTGTCTGATTAGGGAGCTTAGAGCGGCATCGCCGGGGTCTCTGGACTGATATCGTGGGCTTCAGATCGGTTTTAAGAGATATTTGTGATTTGCCATGTTTACTGTCTGTTGTTACTCAATTTGTATACAATTTTACTTTCCAGCTACACAAAGTATAGACAAAGTTATTTAATTGATCAGAAATTCGATGTTGAGTTTTCACACCGGTATTTTCTGTCGTCTGTCTATATAACTCCCGATAGAATGTATCGATACGAAATTTTAAATGTGTATCCAGAACAGAATAAAATCTATTGATTTCCAGCAAAATCGGCCGAAGAGAATAGTGAGGGATCAGAGGATGGGACTTAACTCAAAACGTTTTGTCCAGGTTTAAACCGAAAATTTAGTTGATTAATTCTAGGGAAGTATATTGCCAGTGATACACCTTTTTCAAATGAAAATATAATTCTGAAATTTCTGAGCTCAAGATCATGGGTTCGAAACTTAAGCACGCCGTCCTTCGGATGGGACGTTAAGACATGGTACCTAACCTGTACGATGTCAGGTACTCGTTATAGACCCCTTGCCCTAGGTGAATAAAAATTTAGGATAGGCAAAATTTAGGACTCCCACAGTAGAGTCGAGTCATGTCCAGAATGACGAAAGAGCGCTCTGGTAGTAGGTGATATGACCTCGTAGTTAAAAGCCCGGGCATGAGTCATAATAAATAAATAACTATTTCTGAAGTGATATTCCTTTAAACTTCTATGTACTTGTTGAGGCTAAACTGTGAAAATTTCAAATAAGAATGGCCTGAAATATTTTTCGGTAACATGTTTTCATCTGTCCATCAATGGTAGCCTTGGTGTTAACATTTTTAGACAAAGCCTTGGTTAATCTTCTATATTTAGAGAGAGTTTTATTTCTCTCGATCTTTGTACACAATTTTGTTAGTTAACAATATCTATTGTAATCACTGTAAGGTTTACAGTGAACTGTTACAGTCTGTCTTCCATAGACTGGTGACAACTTTGGATTTAAAAAGACTTCAGTGAATCACCGGCAATGTACTTCATCAGCACGAATTAATCAATTAAGTTTTCTCTCTCTCTCTAAAACCCTTTTGGCTAAAAATCAGTAGTTGACTTACGCAGGGACTTATGGATCCTCATCTAAATTTCAAGGTTTATTTAGGAGCCATCCTATTGATCCTGGATACAAATATAAAAAGGCGTGAATCACCGCTAATGTACTTCCCCAGAACGAATTAATCAATTAAGTTTTCTCTCTCTCTAAAACCCTTTTGGCTAAAAATCAATAGTTGACTTTTTTTTTTTTTTTCCGAGGGCTGGTCACCGCGGCCAGAGTAGGCCTATTGTGTGCCCTGTGTGTGTTGGTCCCTACAGCAGCCCTGTATCTTTGATAAAGTCCAGGATTCTTCTGCAGGTTCCTTCCATTACCTGCTTCAGTTATGTTATGGCAGACCTGAAGCAGTGGAAACGGCTTAGAATATGAACCGGATATAAAAGCTAAAATGAATAAATAAAATAAAACTGTCTAATAAATAAATAACTACTAAAATTTCACCAAATTTTCAATGTGATTTCAGAATCCTCTAACGACCCCACACTTATTGTTTTTCAGCCAAATCGACCAAAGGAAAGGAGGGGATTAGGGGGGAGGCTTAACATAAAAACCTTAATAACTGCCGATGAATAGAATGTATCGTGAAATCTCATTTTTAAAGTCAAAACACCATGAGGACAATACCTGTTAAATGTCAGCAAAATCGGCCGAAGTAAAGAGGGGGGGGGGGGGGGGGGTTCAGTGGAGCGGGCTCAACTCAAATATATCTATATACATATTTTTTTTTAAACAGAACATAAAAACTAAAATGAATAAATAAAATAAAACTAATAAATAAATAACTACTAAAATCTCACCAAATTAGAAAAATATGTACTTTTTTTTTTGGTCTAAATTCAAGGATGCACTAATTAGCATAAGAAAATTGCAGTCGAAATGAGAAGCTGTGGCAAGGGCAGACAGTAGAAGGGAGTCTAAAGCCTAAACCTTAAAGAGAGGAAGTGGGGGGTTCTAAAGGTTAGAGCAGAGAGGACCTTAGAGTGTAGAACGACCTTGTTAGACAAGGCCGCGCCGCGCACTCAAGGTTCTAACGAGGCGAACACCATCACCAGCCAGCAAGGGGATACTAGACTGGGCATCGGACCTGTTGAAGAGCTTTCACAAAGTAAATATGACAATTTTTATGTAAATCCTATTTTTGAAACCATATAAGCAAACAAAGAATTATATCACAATTACGAGTCTCAGGAAAATGTACAACTCATTTGAATTATACAAATTACCCAGCTAAATTTCAGCTTGACTCTGTTTGTCCACTTTGTAACAGTAATAATGATGACATACCATCTTCTCATAACTTGACCAATGTTAAACCAATACAGAAACAAATTTATCAATAAATATATTTTACACTATAATGCAATCTCCGATTAATAAATAATTTGTTAAATATTGATGACAATGAAAAAATCAATAATATAATATATATTCATTTTCGTAACTAATCGTTTAACATTTAGAAAAACAGTTTTATTAGGATTTACCCTCTCGTTTACCTTATACATTATAATATAACACAACAGTTGGTATTTTTCTTTTCTTTATTTCGGCCCATATTTATAATGTTGTATCATCCAAAATTAATTGTTTGTTTAATTAAGTTTGTTTTATTTTCTATTTTTAATTATAAGTTGTATCGATATATACATTTTTATAGGTTAGGTTAGGTTTTATGATTCATGCCCGGGCTTTAACTACGAGGTCATATCGCCTACTACCGTCGGAAAACATGAAATTCCGTTGAAAACTCCAAATCGAATTCGAATTCCATAAATCTGGGGAAATAATAAAACAAATTTATCGTACAGGCTCCATCGCTTAACTTAAGGTTCTTTTATCTCCCAGATAAAATAAACTAAGGGTCTCGACCGAGTTTTGAACCCGCGATCTTGAACTCAGTAAGCAAGCACGCATACCACTGAGCTACGGGCGCCCTCAAATTTCTCATTTCTTTATGCAGAATTACAAGTATAAAACTAAGGAAAATTTGTTTGTAGGTAGAACTTCGTCTTTTCCCGTACTTGGTAGTAGGGTAACATCGGGAGGACGGATGCAACGGAAACATGTAACACTGAGGCGCCGGTAGCTCAGAAGTAGCGTCCTTGCCTAATGAGCTCAAGATACCTCAAGCACGCCGTCCTTCGGATGAGACGTTAAGCTGTCCGTACGATGTCATGGTGAATGAACCTGGGTAGATAACATTTAGAAATCCCGCTGTAGAGTCAGACTCATGTCCACCAGAGCGTCGAAAGAGTGCTAGGATAGTAGACGATTATGACTCGTAGCCCGGACTTGAGTCACAATAACTAACTAAACTGGAGACTGAATCAGTGGACAAGATGTGAAGTTTGAGTGGTAACAGACAGAAATTAGTGTCAATATTCTCTTCAGCAGATTTTTTACGTGAAACCAGAAGAGCAGTAATAGATACATCGACAAAAGATAAAAGTTGTGAGACTTTCCTGGAAAAGCAGAAGTCTGTTAGACAACATCCTGACTAAGTATACTTCCGATGAAGTTGGAACGACTTGGTTAAGTCACGGTTTTGGTTGAGAACGTCAAGCCAGAGACTCCCGGACCCAGGGAAAGTTACCCGATCAAGTGACAAAAGAGGTTTTTCTTGGCCGTTTCTCTTTTTCCAGCCCACACTGGATCCTTCTCGCCTGTGAACAGTGAAAACACCCCAAAGCGAAGCACGTTTGAACGGAAAAACGATTCGGAACAGTTTTCACTTTTTTTCTCACTTTCATGTATTTCACTGTCATTTTACACTTCTCTGAGTTGGCTTCAAATGAAACGGAAAGTTGATGACTGGATCCTTCTTTCCCTTAGCTAAGAAACTCCAACAAGCTTTTTCTAAATATTATTTACAACTGCTGAGTCATCTAATTGTACAAAAATCCGAGATCGAGTTTTTAATGGAATTTCACGTTTTAACCCTGATAATGTTTTAACCATTTTCACTGTGATGTCTGTCCGTAACTCACAAACAATTGTAGAACTTACTTACTTAATGCAGCTCTACAACCCGCTAACGAGTCTTGGCTTCCTCGAGCAGCAATCGCCAGGAGTCTCTGTTTTGTGCGGCTCCCATCCAGTTCTGTATCCCGATGTTCCTGGCGTCGTTGGTCACACAGTCCGACCACCGCAGTCTCGGTCTCCCTACTCTCCGCCTTCCGTGCAGGACTTCCGTCAGTAGCTTTCTTGGGATCATTTCTTCGCTCATTCTGATAATATGTCCGGCCCACCTTAACCTGCCCAGTTTTATCACTTTAGCCACATCTGGTTCTTTGTACAGGTCGTACACCTCCTGGTTGCTCCTACGCCTCCATTCTCCTCCAACATACACCGGACCGTAAATCTTCCTGAGCACCTTCCTTTCAAATATTTGGAGGTCTCGATCTTCTGATTTAGTAGTTGTCCAGGTTTCTGAGCCGTATGTGAGAACTGGGCGGATAAGAGTTTTGTACAGGACGACCTTCGTACGCCGGGCTACCAGGTTACTAGATAGATGCTTTTGAAGCCCATAATAACATCTGTTAGCGCACATGATCCTCCTACTGGTTTCTGCTGATATTTGGTTGTCACTTACAACCTGTGAGCCGAGATAAATGAACCCTGACACCTGCTCAAAGAAGTAGGGTCCAAACGCCACCTTCTCTCCCTCCTGCCTAATTTCTTGCTGAGACACCATATACTTGGTTTTACTCTGGTTAATCACTAGTCCCAGTCTTCTAGCAGCGGCTTCAAGGGCTAAAAAGGCTTCAGTAACTGCTTGGCGGGACCGACCGATTATGTCTATGTCATCAGCATAGGCGAGAAGCTGGACCAAAACAATTGTAGAAATAAACTTAAAATTTGAAATGAAGATGTCACATGTGCTAACTTAGATCTGATCAGATTTTGGCCTAAATTAGACCAAAATTGAGACCACATTACTTCGGGGCCTAAATACCATTTTACAAGATACCTTTTCGACGAATACCATCATCATCATCATCGGCGCAACAACTCATCTCTGAGTCAAGGTCTCCTGGATCAGCCTTCGCCAGTCGTCACGGTCCTGTGCAGCTGCCCTCCAGATCCTGATTCCAAGTAGGATCCTCGCATCATGCGCAACACCGTCCTACCTACGTAGCTTCGGTCTTCCAACACGTCTGGTCCCGTGGATTTCCTCCAGTAGTGTCATCTTTGGCACATAATGGTCTCCCATCCTTGCCAAGTGTCCTGCCCATCTTAGTCTGTTCGACGAATACTCTCTTGTTAAATATACGCATACAATTTAAAAAAAATAAACTGATGTGACCATAACAAGACTTCCTTATACCTATGTTTTTCATGTCTCTTGAGGTAGGTAACTGAAGAAAAGATCTGGCTTCCCTGTGCAGATCCCTCTGCCATGTTCGTTTCAGTCCGTGTCGTAACCAAATCAAGCCTTTGTCCTATATTCACCTACACATATCCTTTAATCCCATCATTGTTCATTATGTCGAGGGAGTTCGGGATGAGAGTAAGGCTTAAGCGAGCCTTTGGCGGGCTGGGGGCTGATCAACCAAGTGGCGATCAGTGCTCCTTCCCAGCCTATCATACTGTTTTCTTCTGCTCCCTAGATAGCCGGTCTCCGCTGGCGCAGGTTTGATCCGATCCGGTAAATCAATTCCACCTTAGCCTGGTCGTACAGTGGACATTTGAGGACTACATATTCTGCAATCACGGTTGTTCTCAGTTCGGTTTGTTTTCCCGCTAAAAGAAAAAGAGTTCTGATAATATCTGTCTCATTCAGAGGTCAGGTTGTACTGACGTGTACCAGAGCGTCCAGAAAATATGGGTACGTCATTCGGCCCATCCGAGCTTTTTGACCAATGTTGTTGCCATTCCTTGCAACGCTCTGGTTTGGACTGTCCATGCATCTCTTCTTCTAGGGCTAGGCGTGAGCGCTCATCAATATCTGCTCTTAAAAGGTTATTATGTACAGAATTACGAGGCAACACCCCCCACCAAGACCAAAGAACAAAATGACTTGTACACAGTATTAAAAGCAAAGTGAACTTACGGACTTGACCTATGGAGTACTACTTCGTAACTTTATAAGAAATCCAAAATTCTCCGTAAAATAGCCAGTGCTCCGTATTACTCTTTTATAGGTTTGTATAAAAGAAAAAAAATGCTACTTATTAGAGGCTCTGATAGTAAAATGCATCATCCAACAGATCAAAGTTGCAACTACAAACTAACACAAGTACATGACAGGCATAGATTAATACGAAATATATCATGCAGAAAAGAGTTGACCAGTTATATTTGACCAAAAATACAGAATAAACGTGCTGATTATTTCAGAATTGATTAATAAAAAAAGTTCAGAAAGTTCTCAAATAACCGCCTGATAGATAAAAAAAAAAAAACGAAGCAGTTAAATCGTTTTGATTAGCCTTGCCATGAGAAGGTCAGTCTAAAAATGAGCCGCAACCCACGTTTTTATATAACCCTCAAATTCCTTTCGCAGGAGATTTCATACATAAATGTAGCCATATAATATAATCGGCGCTTGTGGCATTCGGCCGTCTACCCCGAGCAACGTATAACCAGTAGATGTAATTACTATAATCGACTGAAAACCATAAATAATGACAAATGTCTACAAGGACAAATGATGGAATATTTATTTATCTTCGTGGATTATTAATTAATATTATCCTGGCAGGGAGAGGAAAGGCTCACAGTGTCTAGATGACTTGGAGAAGAGGTGGGAGGTCGCTAAGAAGGAAGTAAGCGGGGCGGCCTTGGGACACCCCCAGGTCAGAGTCAGTAGGTCAGGGGGCCACTCTGGCTAGCCTTGAAGTCACCCAGTCAACACCAGCTCAGTCAATAACAGGGAGGTAGTATACCTGGGGTGGGTGACACAGTCTGAGTGACACATTAGTGTATGGGACAGGGCACTGCCTGGCCTTGTAGTCACCCAGTCAATAACAGGGATGTAGTATACCTGGGGTGGGTGACACAGTCTGAGTGACACATTAGTGTACAGGACAGGGCACTGCCTAGCCTTGTAGTCAACACCAGCTCAGTCAATAACAGGGAGGTAGTATACCTGGGGTGGGTGACACAGTCTGAGTGACACATTAGTGTATAGGACAGAACACTGCTTGGCCTTGTAGTCACCCAGTCAATAACAGGGATGTAGTATACCTGGGGTGGGTGACACAGTCTGAGTGACACATTGGTGTATAGGACAGAACACTGCCTGGCCTTGTAGTCACCCAGTCAATAACAGGGAGGTAGTATACCTGGGGTGGGTTTCAAGAAAAAATGCGCAAGAATATTACAGGAAATAAAGGAAAGTGGAAACATTCGTAACGTGATCTTAAAAATCCGTGTTTGCAGAGGCTGCCTAAAGCTGGTGGATTTACAGCGTTTAGAAGAAATTGAGGGCCCTCACTTTGCTTTTTATCTCAGTCTTACTCTAGGGCTACACTGTGGAAGAGCCGCAGAAGAAAGTGCAACCTAGCGGTGATGCAAGACGATGCACTTTCACACCAGTGGATTCTCCTTCCTGGGCCACTCACCGCCGGTGTGGCGAGCAAGAATCTGCACCATAGTCTTATGTCTCGCCGTTGGATTAAGTCCTGGTTAAGTTATCACAAACGAATGATAATTCTATAAATACACCCACTGTGGAAACACACTTTTCTTTAAATTTTGAGGGTACGATCAGAATCTGACTATCTCGAACACAATTTTTCGACCTAGCGTTATTTGGAAGGTTTCAAATAGTCCAAGCTCAGGATATAACCAGGGTTGCCAACCATACTTTATAATAAGGATCATATTTTATTATAGGTCGATATACTTTACACTTTTGCATAACTATAAAGTATACTAAAATATTTTATTTCGAGTCTTTATAATGCACGGAATGAAACGCTCTTATACTCAAGTCCGAACGATTTATTATTGCCTACGACAAATAGAATGGAACGTACACGCTTAAATTGAATATTAAAAAACAAAACGGAAGATGGCAGGACCGTCAAATTTCAATGGTAAACAGAGTTCGCTGCTATCGGTTTCTTTTCATTCTCGTTGTTTTAACGCATGAGTGAGGTTTGAATTTAAAAATATATTATATTTCTTTTATACTGGCTGAAATGGCAAGTTGTTCCGATTCTGATAGCGATACATCAGTAATTCCAAAGAAAGCAAAATTGATTATTGAAAAATATATTTTTCAAATACTTATAATCCATTCTCACTGAAAATATTTTATAATATTTAGTTATTGAACTTAACATTATTTGTCTGTTATGTATTTTATACTTAAGTACTGTGTTATAAAGTATAATGAGAAATTAAAATACTTGAGCAGCACAAGTCAGAGATATTTTTTGATCTGTTTTGATTTGTGTAACTTTAGTTTGTGAGAAGCAATAATCAAAATTTTGGTTCAAAAAAACCTGGAGGGTTTGTTCAAGTTCATCTTAGATAATGGTACGTATTCAATAAAAAATATATTTATTTTTCGGAGGGTTTGTTCAAGTTCATCTTAGATAATGGTACGTATTCAATAAAAAATATATTTATTTTTCGAATTGTCTTATCTATGTCAAGCTTTAAGAAGATGTATTTATGGTAATAAAAACTTAAATTTTCAAAATAATTTTTTTCCTCTTTCAAAGACTAGTTACATTATTTTTTTCAAAAAAAAGTTGGCAACCCTATATATAACTGATAAAATGTATACATCAGAATGGGTTGAAATGATCGATGTAAGGGCCGTTTCTGTTCCCCATATACATTATCGATTTACACTATATAAAACCCTTTACATCCGTCCTTTTCTCGAATGAAATTGATAATAATAAAATATTATAACACAAATAAAATATTTGTGACAGCCACAAACCAACAAAAACATTTTTAAATTTCAAAATTAGGTCTAAATTATGAAATGATACTCACCTTTAGGTCTTTCTCTTATCAATTACCCTATTATGGTTTAATGGAAATACAAATTATTATTATTACATATATGAGTAATATAACTCATTAAAAATAAAATATTAAATGTAATGTTATTATTCTTACATTTAGAGATTAAATGGTATTTGAATTAATTCAGATGAATTGCCACTTTTCATAATGTACTGAGAAACAGAAGTAGATGATATTTATAACTGAACCTAAAAATGGACTGCGATCTCCCCATCTAGATAAAGATTCCCAGATCTTTTTCACAATTCCCAAGGAAATCTACGACAGATGTACTGCTCCGGCAGTATATCATGAAGAGAGGACGGGAAGAACCGTGAAGATCACTATAGAATTTTACACAATTCATCGTTCCTCGATTCTGATGGATTAATATCGTGAGTTTTGTGAACATCCTCCCAAATTAGAGCGTACAATTTTTCTATACTTTACAATAGCATTAAACCAAAAATATCACAAATGGTCGAACATGGTCGGGAGACCTCGTTATAATATAGACGGCATAAAAAACTGGAGCCGACTATGGTTTTTGCAAAATTTCTTTATAACTTTTGAACAAATCTAAAGTGAAGTTAGTCACAACTTGCAACTATAAACTGTTTCACTTTTTACAGCTTTTTGGATTATAATTTGACATTTTTTCGTAATCGGGTTTTTTTGTTTACTTTTATTTTTTTCTATAGTTAAGGTTGGGTTGGTGACCCCGATGTGATTAAAAAGGATAATTGAAGAAATTGAATAAAATATTTCACATTTTCATCATATCCCATTGGAGCACTGATGATAAATAAATTGGATAAAAGATGAACGGTTTTGTACAGATATTAATAGATTGGATTCATCGATAAATAATACATAATTTAGACACGCTGTAGGCCTATCATCGGAGGGCACCAATAGCTTAGGAATAGTCAGTAGGCTAGCCTACTGAGGTCAAGCTCGCGGGTTCGAAACCCAGCCGAGGGAGGCTCTTAGGTTTTTTATCCAGGAGATAAAAACCTTGAGCACGCCATCCTTTGGATGGACGTTAAGCGATGGTCCCGAGCCTGTGCAATGTCAGGCAAGACCCATCCCTCCCTTAGGTAACTAAACCTGGGTGGACGAAATTTCAGAGTAGAGCTAACAGGGATGGGATAAGATTTGGATGCTTAGGTCCCTAGGTGTACACACCAGCTTTCCTTATATACATATCTATCATCAGAAGGAACAAGACTGTAGGAGACAGTGTATAAATGTGATAGTAAGATTTTGTGGGACAAGATTTCTAATAGAAATAAAAGAATGCCACAGAAGATGAGGCAGCTGCTTTGAAAATCGGTTCTGCTCGAAAATAAAACAATGAGACAGACAACATATTTTATTTCCATGACAATATGTGTAGCATATATTGTCAGAATTAAAATCAAAACAATAAAATAATGTAAGGTCGTCGGTGAATGTACTTTCGAGCGCGAATTAAGAAGGTCTCTAGGCCAT
The DNA here is from genome assembly GCA_963662175.1 of Aradus depressus. Lineage (NCBI taxonomy): Eukaryota > Metazoa > Arthropoda > Insecta > Hemiptera > Aradidae > Aradus > Aradus depressus. Next base: position 13,245,770 of record OY759214.1, on the reverse strand, counting down.
TGACGCTTAAGCCGTGGTTGGGGAAGTTGGGCAGAATAGAGGGCATGTACTAGAAGATTATTGTGGGAACTAAGAGAGGAAAATAATTTTTTATACTTGGATTTAGCAACTTTGGTGACAAAAGATACGTTAAGGTTAGTGTGAAGAGTTTTGTTGGAGACGTAGTAAGGAGCATTGGCTATTTATACGAAAGACTTTGGATTGTCAGGATTGGATGCGCTGGAGATTGGAAGCCTTGTCAGAACCCCGAGTTCAAGTCCGTATGTCCATATAGGTTTGAGAACTGCATTGTATATAAGTCGTTTTGTTTTCAGTTAATTTCTTAAGACCTTTTTTTTATCCAGTAGTCTTAGTAACAGTTTAAGTATATCGTCTGTTAATTACTTGTCTTTTCAGTCTGTGAGGATTCCAAGTAAATCGTTTGTCGAGTATAAGGCCTAGATAGCGGACTTGGTTTTTTAAAAAAGATGGGATTGTTGTCAAGGTACACTGGGTGTTCTTGGAGGTGTCTGCATGATAGGACTGTGTCGGGATGTGGAGAGGGATAGCAGAATAATCCTTTGTCTAAAGTACAAATTTGTTTATGATAATTTATTTATCTTTGTTTTATTTCTATTTTTTTTCTTTGAATAATAAAAAGTGTTGAGTTCATGAGTTTTTCAACCAATCCGGTACAATACAAAATATAAAACAAACAAACAAAAAATTCCTGATAAACATGGCTAGAAATAATTAAGGAGAGGCCGCGGGACAAGGCAACGTGTTATAACATAGAGTTGCAGATAGAGGAACAACGTGACCGCCCGGGTAAAGCATGACACTAGCTGTATCTTGGGGGTCCACGAGCCACAGTTGCATGATGCACTACAAGCTCGATTGATGCACTATAGGCTTCGCAGAAAGTTCAAAAAATCCCAGTATGGTTGATCCAAGATCCAGGAACTTTTGACCTAATTCATTAGCCCGGTATACGAAATTCGATATTAAGTTTCCTCGAAATTTCTATGTTTTCCCTGATTTTGTGACGAACATAAAAAATAATGGGAGGCATGCAGTTGTCAATGTACTATTCAAGAAATAGCTGAGGAAGGACGTGGGCTGTACACACGATTAATGTTACTAGAAATCTGTAATCCTTTAGGAATAATGAATCAAGATGTTGGGTTTTCGATTCCCATTTCTGGAAGCGGATATTAAAAAAAAAAAGCCATTTGCATGAACTGCACCACTGATTGTAATGCACTTTGTGTTGTCGTCCATCTTTTTGACAACTGCGAACTCTAGGGGACGACGTCATGTTCTTCAGATCGCCACAGTAAATAATCCTGTCTGTGTCATACTCTACTTGGGATGATGGTGCCATGCAAGATAACACAAACGATGACGCGGTAGCTCAATGGTATGCGTGCTTGTCTTCTGAGCTCAAGGTGGTGGGTTCGAAACCCGACCGTGAATAAAAATTTAGGGTAGGCAAAATTTAGGACTCCCACAGTAGAGTGACGAAACAGCGCTCTGGTAGTAGGCGTTATGACCTCGTAGTTAAAGCCCGGACATGAGTCATAATAACTAACTAACTAAGATACACAAATTTAAGTATATTCTAAATCCCCGGCTATATGAAGTTCAGAAGAAGTTAAGTAATCAGTCAGAAATTCGAACGTCAAGTTGCAATGTACTTCCCCTCAACGAATAATCAATTAACTTCAATAGTTGACTTACATAGGGGCTCCTACATCTTCATACTAAATTTCCTGTCGATAAATTTATTACAACGGCAGTTTTTGTGTTAAGCCTCCCCCTAACCCCCCCTCTTTCCTTTCGTCAATTTGGCTGGAAAACAATAGGTGTCGACGTTAGAGGATTCTGGATTCATATATAAAATTTCGTGTCGATATATTCATTCTGTCGGGAGTTATCTAGTTCATAGACACACACATAGACAGACTTTTTTTCCATTAATTAATTGAATTAATTGGATAATTCTTCTTACCGGCTGGTATTGAATTTTTTCATTAATTAATTGGATAATTCTTCTTACCGGCTGATATTGAACTTTTTCATTAATTAATTGAATTAATTAGATAATTCTTACAGACTGGAATTGACTTTTTCATTAATTAATTGAATTAATTAGATAATTCTTCTTACAGACTGGTATTGACTTTTTCATTAATTAATTAGATAATTCTTTTTACCGGCTGGTAATGACTTTTTTCATTAATTAATTGAATTAATTAGATAATTCTTCTTACCGGCTGGTATTGACTTTTTCTTTACTTTCCTGTACCAAACTTCAGAAACTTCTTCCAATGCTAAATTCCACATTTTGTCAAAAGCGACTACGTATGCCTCCAAATGGCCTCGTACACCTGACATATCTCTTGTGATCACCTTAAACAGAGTAAACAAATAAAATAAAGACGTAAACAATTAAAAATAAAATGTCATCGGTGAATCACCATCAATAGCACGAAGTAAGCAGTTGAGTTTTCACTCTCCCACCAAAATCAATCGTCCGTTTGGACTAAAAATGTAAATTGTGTGTTTATACATTCAGTATATCTCGTTTATACAATCATTATCGGGGATTTTGAGTCCCCTTTCTCTGATCCTCTGTTTCCCTTCGGCCGATTTTGCGGAAAAATAATAGGTACTGTCTTTATGGGGTTTTAAATTTTAGTTGCTTTTGTTTATTCGATCTCGTTTTTAAGTGTTTGGTTGTAAATTGGCTTTAAAAAATGTAAGAAATATTTCTCTTGGACTAAGGCAATTTGTATAAAATATAGTTAGTTAGCTCATGCCCGGGCTTTAACTATGAGGTCATATCGCCTACTACCAGAGCGCTCTTTCGTCACTCTGGTGGACATGAGCCCGACTCTATGGTGCGAGTCTTAAATTTTGCCTACCCTAAATTTTTATTCACCAAAGGCAGAGTCTTTAACGAGTACCTGACATCGCATAGGCTCGGGACCATCGCTTAAATTCCCATCTGAAGGACATCAGCCGGGTTTTGAACCCACGTTCTTGAGCTCAAAAGGCAAGCACGCATACCACTGAGCTACCGGCGCCCTAGGTATATTATTAAGGATGTAATGTAATAAAATCAATAACAATGCAATATTGTATAGGTAACTAATATGGTAATATGTTAGTACGGATGTATGGGATGAGTAGTGATGGAGGGGTCATTGTCCCCCCCTCCCCCCCACCCAGTTTCACCTTTAGTGAAGAGACGCCAAGCCGGCCGCGCCTAGCTCCACCTAGACCAGGCAAACTGAACCTTATCTAGATATAGGCTGAAGTATCTAGAGACCGCATTTATATGCACTAAAAGAAGGCAAAAATATGTCATAAAATATGCAGTGAAGAAACATGAAATGTACAACAAAAATGTCTTAAATTACAGAATATACCATGAGAACATTGGAAATGGCCTCACAAGTAAGAAAGATCTATAATAATGAATGTACTTCCCCACCGCGTTTTAATAATTTCTTTGAAAATCAATAGCTGTCTTATTACTCAGGGGGACGACTCAATGACAGGATTTTTTTTTTAATTTTCAATTTTCATTTTAATTTTTTTCAAAATTATTTATGGTTTCCAGATTTACTTTGTGAAGCTCCCAGGAATAGATAATTAAAATACACAATTTGTTCGTCAAATTCCACTATATTCTTAAACATTCGACTAATTTTGCCTGACAGAATCTGTTGACGGGTAGTGACGGGTAATCCCTTGTTTTTGTTACCCTATACATTCTAATAAACAGATATTTACAAGATAATAAATAATAAATATAATAAGAAGAAATCTAATAAAAAGAGAGGGCGCCGATAGTTCAGTGGTATGCATGCTTATCTTCTGAGCTCAAGAACGTGGGTTCGAAACCCGACCGAGGGCCTTAGTTTATTTTATCTGGGAGGTAAAATAAACTTAAGCACGCCGTCCTTCGGATGGGACGTAAAGTAATGGTCCCGAGCCTGTGCGATGTCAGGTACTCGTTAAAGACCTACCATAGGTGAATAAAAATTAAGGGTAGGCAAAATTTAGAACTCCCACAGTAGAGTCGGGCTCATGTCCACCAGAGTGACGAAAGAGCGCTCAGGTAGGAGGCGATATGACCTCGCAGATAAATCCCGGGCATGAGTCATAAAACCTAACCTAACCTAATCTAATAAAGTGAAGGTAACAGTAAAAGTGTTGATATATAAATTGCTTTCAGAGGGAAAGCGAAAACTTAGTTCACTTATCCGCACAGAGAAAAAAACATTGCCAGTGATTCACCGATGATTTTTTTCCCCCTCTTTGTACTTCAGTTTAGACAACTCAATAACATTTTGGATGGTGACAGAAAATATTTAACTAGCTTTATCTATTGTTAGATTAATTCACAATTAACGATTTGAAGGCTATTAAATTGATGTGAAAATAATTTTCAATTAAAGAATCAATTTTTTCGAGGTCAACTAGCCTCAAAGTTGCTGTGACGTTAAAATATATTTTTAGGGCCCCGATATTACTGTATTCAGGCCCTAAGGTTTGTTTACTTCCTCAGCTATACAAAGTATAGAGAAAGTTATGAAATCGATCACAAAATTCGAAAATTTTTGTGTGTAATTGAGTGTGATGTCATATGAAAACTTACTTAAACAATTAAAATTAATATAAACTCAACGAGCTGTTTGTTGAATTTATATTAAATTTATATTGGTTTATTATATTTACTTATTTTAGTTTGAATAAATCATATTATTTTTTTTTTTGAATGTTTAAGTATTTATTTGCATGTATACAGTGAGTGAATAAACCTCGTATTCCCTCCCCTTTGAGGTATCAGTGTTTCCTTCGACACAACACTGTACGGGTGGGATAAGCAAGTTTTATTTTATTTTTTTTACTATACATCCTGATGTTTTAGCTATTTTACTATATTTATATGTAGTTTTAGATGTGCCACTGATGAAGGAGCAGTTGCGATGGAAGGCGATTCTGGTCAGAAATAAAACGAGAAACCTCGTCCGACATATTACGTTTTCTTTCACTAATTGACGACAATTCTACCAATAATTTTAAATTATGATTAAAATGACCGACTATCTCATGAATCGAACCCGGAACTAAACTGAGTTTATTAGTTCATGTATATAACTCAGTTAAATATGTTCACAAATGTTGCAAATTGTATTTCTCCGTCTCTAGGCAATTGTCAGGGTTGCAGATGTTCTTAGCTTTCACAACACTAACAGCTGTCCTCAGCTGACGCTGGCCTTACATATGAACAATTATCACAAGACCGTATGAAAATGTTCACTTTGCTAGCCACGAATAAATCTATTTTACTATTTTCCCAGATAGATTATAGTAACATAATCGGACAGACATTTGATGTAGAGTTTTCAACGGCCTTCCATATTTTCCCAAGAAAAAATTTAAAAAATTGCTGTCTTTATGTCTCGTAACTCTCGAAAGATTGAACATATCGACAAGAAATTTTGAATCTAAATCCTAAACCACATAAGGACCCTAACAACTTTCAGCAGAATCAGCTAAAGGGAAAGCGGGAAATAACAAAAAGGTGGGATCGACACAAAAACACAAACAATTGTCGATACAATAAATGTATCGACACGAAATTTTTTTTTTACTGAAAATTATAAGGTGACGTTCTTATGGTTTTTTAAAATTTGAAATAAATTCATTACATCGGCAGTTATTAGAGTTTTTGCGTTAAGCCCCACCCTAATACTCCTCATCCCTTTTGCCGATTTGCCTGAAAATCAATAGATATCATCCTTGGCTGATTTTGGATACCCATAAAATTTCATTTTTTTTCTATCGAGAGTTGTCCAGTTCAAAAAAACAAATACAAAATCAGGGGGTTGGGAAATATGAACTTTTGGTGAAAATTCAACAAATTTCATAACTTCCTCTATACATCGTGTTACTGGAGAAGTAAATATACATTTAGTTAATAAACAGTTCTGTAATTCCTAATTTTGGGGGGCGCCGGTAGCTCAGTGGTATGCGTGCTTGCCTTCTGAGCTCAAGATCGTGGGTTCGAAACCCGACCGAGGCCCTTAGTTTATTTTATCTGGGAGGTAAAATAAACTTAAGCATGCCGTCCTTCGGATGGGACGTTAAGCGATGGTCCCGAGCCTGTACGATGTCAGGTACTCGTTAAAGACCCCTGCCCTAGGTGAATAAAGCGAAATTTAGGACTCCCAAAATAGTGTCGGGCTCATGTCCACAAGAGTAACGAAAGAGCGCTCTGGTAGTAGGGCGATAAGACCTTGTAGTTAAAGCCCGGGCATGAGTCATAATAGCTAACTAATTCCTAATTTCCATTTTGACAACTATAAACAAAAATTATCTAAAAAAAAATAGGAACTATAGAAATTGTAAGAGATTTGAAACTAATTCCGATATTATGCAACATCTATTTTGTGTCAGTGGGTCAACATTTAACAATGTCATCGATAAAAAAATATACCGATATTTCTGTTTCTTCGTTATTATTCTCCTTTTCCATTTGTCAGTTGTAAATACAAATAGATATAAAATGATATTACATATAAAAATGGATGATAATAAGTTATGTCATTATTATCAAATCAAAAGAATGTTTCATCAATTTTAAAAACTACTTTACTTCCCCATTCTTATTCTATAATATTATATGTGTATCCAGAACCCTTTAAGGACACTTATAGATTTTCAGCCAAATCGGCCAACGAGGAGGGAAATAATGAGAGGGATTAGGTTAGGTTTTATGACTCATGCCCGGGCTTTAACTACGAGCTCATATCGCCTACTACCAGAGCGCTCTTTCGTCACTCTGGTGGACATGAGTCCGACTCTACTGTGGGAGTCCTAAATTTTGCCTACCCTAAATTTTTATTCACCTAGGACAGGGGTTTTTTACGAGTACCTGACATCGTACAGGCTCGGGACCATCGCTTAACGTCCCATCCGAAGGACAGCGTGCTTAAGTTTATTTTACCTCTCAGATAAAATAAACTAAGGGCCTCGGTCGGGTTTTGAACCCACGTTCTTGAACTCAGAAGTCAAGCACGCATACCACTGAACTACCGGCGCTCTCATGAGAGGGTTTGGACCTATTAATTTTCCACGAAATCTGTGGAAGGGAAGGGGATGATCTAAGGAGGGGGGCTCTTCTCAAAAGCCCTAATAAATGAATACATCGATATAAAATTTAACGTGAGGATGCAAGAAGCTCATATATAGTCAAATATCGACTTTTAGACCATACGATCGATTGATTTTGATGGAAGAGCGAAAATATAATTGATCAAATAGTATCACATTGCCGGTGTTATATACGCCTGGGTAACCTGCTAGTTAATTATAATTAAGTTCATTATAAGTTGATTAGATAATAAATTTCCGTTTTATTACTTACCTTGATCCGAATTCTCCTCTCTTTCCACCTTCTAAGCATTGCCATGGGACCTTCCACTGTGTCCATGAAGCAAAGCACATTTTTCTCGTCTGAACAGAACAAAAAAAAAAAAAAAATTAAAAAAATAGAAAATTATATCAATTTTTATTTTCTCATAGGCAAATGTATGTAAACAGTAATATAATCTGCCCCCATTTCTAACTATAAGTTAAATTATTTTAGAAATTTTCAATGAAGTGGTGTGACGATACCTGAAATTTCTGATGCCCGTGGCGTAGTTTAGATAATTATTATTCTTGATGATATCAAATTCCAGTCATTTCCAGATAAGAGATTCGAGAGCTGAAATTTGGCAGGCTGTGGTTCAGCTGATTATTGTCCAGTCTATCCTTTGAACTGGGCTTATAAGGATGCTACATATGTAATTCTATGAGAATCCGTTGAACCATTGAAGAGTTTTATGTGTTGCCCCGCCCACAACCCGTCCTTCCGTTCGAAATACTCTGATGCATTTGTCCTTTGTTTTTCACCTGGGAGACATGTAGTAATAATGATTTTTGTGATTTTCCTTTTCGATTAGCTTTACTAATTTTCAGGTTTTTCGAGTAGCTCAGATCAGAAATAATAATAATTGGAATAATCTATTATCATTTAATTACTTAAAATTCGATTAATATCTCTGTTTCGCTGTGATAACTCTTCCTAGAAAAGGGGTGCACTCTAGTACAACGAAAGAAAAATGAAAAAAAAAAACTAGCTCACCTAAGAGAAAGTATGATGCAATTTGTTGAAACGTCATCAGTGCAGTGAAAGTGACATAACTATTTATTATAGCTGAGCTCCGTGTCATGATGAAGTAATTGCACTCTGAGTCGGCCGAACACATCGTGAGGAAAAACAATTTCAAAGAAAAAAAAAACTCAACACTCTCCCCCTAAACATTTCCTCTTCTGTCAATTTGACTGAAAATCATGTCTTACTTAGAGACTCCTCAGACCTAATATAAAATTTCTGGTCTATACATTCATTTTAATTTGAAGATGACTGATGTAGTGAGAAGTGGTTATTTCATAGGTTGAAAAATAGTTTTTATTATTACAGTAGAACCTTTTTAAGTCGAACCTCGATAAGTCGAAAACCTCCAAAACTCGAAAAAAAAGTTGCGTTCCTTTCCCTTCAAGCCCCAGAACTTCCATTACTCGAAATTTCAACCCTCTATTAGTCGAAATAATCAGTGAGTCCCCTACAAGCCATTTTGGTACATATTTTCCCTCTATAACTCGAAAAAATAAATTGGACCTCTGAATCTCGAACATAGCAATGTTTTATTTTACAATCTTTACAACTCGATTATTTGAAACTTATTACCTCAATAGCTCGAAGAAAAATAAGTTACCGACTTTAAGAATTTGCCGACAATGTACACCATTGTTTCTTAGAAAACAATTTAGGAGTATACAATAAATAGGATTACCAATTATCTAAAGCAAAAATTAATTACTGACTTTTTTTAATACCTACGTATACTACGTATTTTTTATTTCAAGGATGTTTTGAAATAATGTTGATTTATAATAAATATAAATATGTTTGTTACCTCTGTAACTTGAATTTTTATTTATTTCACCTCTCTAACTCAAAATTAGTTAGAATGAATCTTAATCTCTACAAGTCGAATCAAAATCCGCCTGTCGAAAACTTTATAACTCGTATTTTTTGGTGTCTCCCTTGATGTTCGACTTATAGAGGTTCTACTGTATATGTTAGCCGGCTTTCGAGGTTGTCCCTATCACCAGGCAGCCTGGTATTTGAAAAACATTTTAAAATAGGATAAGTACTGGACAACAATTTGAAGTTTTAATTCACTTAATCCCTCCCCCCGACATGCTCATTGTAATTAATAATTCCTGCAGTTTGCCTGTAGAAGAGAGTGGCAACCTATAGATGGTTGGTTTATACTAGGTAAAACTTACATAGAAGAGTGCAGAGAGAGAGTTGAGTGCAGTAATTAGCCGGTGGGTTAATGAGTGGTTGGGTGAACTCGGTACAAAGTTTATCTACCAGCGTGGTCTGCCCCCCGCGGTGCAATGAACCAGAGATGGCCAGTCACTACACATCCCAGGTTTTCCTCTCAGTACAACTAACCATTATCTTGGGGGAGAATTTCCCATCTCTTGGAGAATTAATATCGAGATTTTTTTTTAAAGAATAAAATTTAGAGCACAAATCCATGATAATAATACTAGTTCGATTTATAGATATAAATTAAGATGGACGTGGACTTTTGTTTTATGATAAGTGCCTCTCATGGTCAGTTAGTAGGTCCATGAAGAAAGCTGCCTCCATCCACTTTATCACTGGACCCTTTCATCTCTATTTCACCCAATATACCACTAAATAAAACAAACTTTTTTAAAAATATTGCCAATTCCATAAAAAATGTATTAATAAACTATTGGTTTCCGTATTACTCCATCGTCAGCTTTAGCTGTAAACTAAAACTAGGTCTTAGTTTACAACTAAACCTGACGATGGAGTAACGCCGCAATTGGTAGTTAATCTGTAGATTTTTTGTGAAATAGACAATAATGAAAAAAAAACAAAGTTTGTTTTATTTATTTATTATAAGTTTCCAAAGTAAGATGGCGCTTCTCTTAGAAGTTTTATACGCTCCTGGATCCATTTAGCACCCCTTACATGTTAATAGCCTCTTTGCCTCCTTATATGCCACTGGACCACCCATTGCACCCCCAAGTGGCAATGGACCTCCCTTTATTCTATTAGATCCACTTTGCCAACTATATGCAACGTGACCCCCTTCCCAGTCCTTCCACCCCCATATGTCACTGGACACTATTTGTCCCTTCTATATCAATGGGCCCCTTTGCCCTCCTATATGCTGCTGGACCTTCTTTTGCATGCCTATATGCCTATGGGCCCTCCCTTTGCCCCCCTATATGCCCCTGGAACCCCCTTGTCCCTATATGCCACTGGACCCCTCTGCCCCCCAGTGTGCCACCCCCCTCCCCCCGACTAGACCCCCTCGGGAGGCGCGGGGCGGTGGTGGAGAGGGGACCCGTGGGGCCAGTGACCCGGGGTAGATGACCTTAGAAGCCTCAGCTCCCGGCCCCAGCCCTGTACAGCCTCTATCCACAACACCACACACACACACTCCAATCACTTTGACCTGGGTACAGCAGAAATTTGCTAAATACCAGACAATACCAAGTGTTAAGCAGCCGTCTAGACGCTCCGTAGAGCTTGTAGCAAGAGACAACGATAATTCCCCTATCACATCAAGGGGCCAGGTCAGGCATGTTTTAATGATCTCAAAATGTACAACAAAACAAACTTCACTAAAAGTTATGGAAGACTAGCTGTGTTAGCCGGCGTTGGCTGGTAAATTCACATAATGATGCAACAATAAATTTTATAGTTAAATCATATCCATGCTGCATTTTAACATCAACATGACTTAAGTTGTGCAATCCCCTGAGATAATTGAAACGTTTAAACGGGTTCCTTATCCATCTATATACCTAATTCGAAAAAAAAAAATATATATACAGTGGCTCACAAAAGTTATCATACACCTCCATTATTGGAATAATTGTTTTCATTATTTCCGGCTAAAATGTAGAAAACGAACAAAGTTTGAAAAAACGTAAAGAGCATCTATCACTCTTTTAAAAGAGCAAAATGAATGTTCTACACAAAACAGAAATAGCACAAAAAAAGTTATTTGAAAAAAAAATCCTTTTTAGTACCCCACAAAAGTCTTCATACAGTTCACTACTAATTATTGTTTTGCTGATGTTTACTATCTGCTAATACTCTTTTCTTCATTAATACTATTATCAATAATTCTATTCAAGATAACTAACTCCAGGCGCTTAAAGGACAAACCCAGTAACAGTTTAGCTTTTACTGAAAGCGATGGCACCAACGAGAAAATGTATTCCTCTAGCAATTACAGAGTTGATTATTAATCATTGGCAAAATGGAGACAGTTACCGTGTAATAAGTGATAAAGTGAATGTTCCTTTTCCCAGTGTGCAATCTATCATTCAAAAGTTTAAAAACTCAGGGCTTCTCTGTGATAAACCTAGAAGTGGTCGGCCTAAATTACTTTCTAATCGTGTAGAAAGAGTCTTAACTCGGAAAATTCTGATTAATCCACGATTAAGTGCCCCTACAATTGCTGCAGAGCTGAAGGATGAGTTGAACGTGGACGTAAGTGCTGAAACTGTTCGACGAACATTGAGAAATAAAGAGTATCATGGTCGAGTAAGTAGGAAGAAGCCATTCATCAGTCATGTGAACCGGAAAAAAAGACTTAATTTTGCCAAAACGTTTTGTGAAAAAGATAATAACTACTGGGATGATGTTATATTTGCTGATGAAAGTAAATTTTCATTATTCGATTCAAACCAAGGCAGTGTTATATAGAGAAAGCCAAACACCGAATTAGACGAGAAGAATCTCCGTGCCACTGTGAAGCAGGGCGGTGGTTCTATAATGGTATGGGGGTGTATGTCATCACATGGAGTAGGAAATCTCCATATCATTGATGGCATAATGAATCAATGGGTTTATATAGACATTTTACGCAACAATTTAAAACAGAGTGCAGCAAAAATGGGAATTTCAAACAGTTTCAAATTTTACCAGGACAATGATCCGAAGCACAAGGCTTTTAAAGTGAGGGAATGGCTTCTGTACAATTGCCCCAAAATGATAGACACTCCTCCTCAGTCACCAGATCTCAATCCAATAGAAAATTTGTGGGAATTAGTCAATCGAAGATTGAGAAACAACAAGATAAGAAACATTGGTGAATTGAAAGACAAAATATTGTGTGAGTGGTCCAAAACACCGGAATCACTTTGTAAGAAATTAGTTTCCTCAGTCCCGAAACGTCTTACAAATGTTTTACAGAAAAAGGGTGGGCCTACGAAATATTAAATAACGAAAAACGAAGATGATTTGAAGGTGTATGAAGACTTTTGTGAGGTACTGTAACTGATTTTTTTTGTTAATAATTTTTTTAAGCGCTATTCCTTTTTTATAAATATCATTCAATTTGCTCTTTGAAGGCAGTAATAGATGCTCTTTACAGTTCTTGAAGTACTTTCTGTTCTTCACGGCTTATTCAGAGATATTGAGATAATTTCTTTCAATATGGAGGTGTATGATGACTTTTGTGAGCCACTGTATATTGTTTAAATTATGTTGTCTACCTCTTCAGAATGATGAACCATTTAGGAGCCAATAATATATGTATGAAGTAAAAGTGAGTAGGCGGTAAATGTGAACATTCTCTGGAGTGTATATTTCCCGAAGATCTCGGGGAATGTAGATAAAGCTTTTAATTATCAGATTATACTTGTACTAAAAGTGAAGACATTTTATTCTTTCGGATATATGATATATGATTTGTTCTTTTCGTATCATGTATCCGAAAGAATAAAATGTTGACCCTCCCTTTGGTCTTTTTAGTGAATCAGTGGATGTATTTCATTCGTTAAACATCTTCATACTCACTTTGGCCAAATGAATTTGCACATTGACTGGTGAATGTGAACATCAGCCGTACTAGTCCCTTTTACCGTAACACATACATGATTCATAATTTATAATACTAGAAAGATTGTGTAAGAAAACTTTCTGTTGAGCTGTGGAGAAAGTGGTCCCATTTAGCTTGAGTTATGTATGTATACGACTTTCCATTAAATTTAAATCCAGTCTTGAAATTAGCACAAATAGCAGAATTTACGAATTAACAGCAATTGAAAAAATATGTGATATATAAACTACAACAGGACTTTCTTATACCTACTACGTTTGTACAGATATCTCTCTCTCCCCCCCCCCCCCCCTCCCGCAATGAATTAACTAAGTTTTTGCTCTCCCTCAGGAAAGTTTCGTGTCGATTTATTCATTACATTTAAAATTATTAGGGTTTTTGAGTTGAGCCCTCTCTCTCTAATTCCGATTTCGCTGAAATGTATTAGGTGTCGTCTTTAAGAAGTTTTGAATTTACATATTGAATGCCATTCATATTTGGTTGAAAATAAATAGGCTTCGTTCTTATGGTGTTCTGGATACACAAAAAGAATTTCGTGTATATAGGTATATATATATATATTCATTCTATCCGTGGCCTTCTTCCAATCCTCGTTATTCCAATTCCTCCTCAATAAACAATCTTCTCCCTCTGTTTAGCCTTCCTCCATACTTTCCCGCTTCTTAACATAATTTTTCTTTTCTTTCCTATTTATTTAATAATTTTTTTCATCAGTTTTTCTTAAATTAATTTTATTGCAAGCCTGTCTAGATTTCCTCCTCCCCCTTCATAATCTTGATCTGTATATTGTTTTTACATTTATTTTATCTTTATGATTCATGCCCGGGCTTTAACTACGAGGTCATATCGCCTACTACCAGAGCGCTCTTTCGTCACTCTGGTGGACATGTGCCCGATTCTACTGTGGGATTCCTAAATTTTTATTCACCTAGAGTAGGGGTCTTCAACGAGTACCTGGTACGAGTACAGGCTCGGGACCATTGCTTAACGTCCCATCCGAAGGACGGCGTGCTTAAGTTTCATTTGCCTCCCAGATAAAATAAACTAAGGGCCTCGGTCGGGTTTCGAACCCACGAAAGCTGTTAATTTTAATTATTTGTAATATTATTTAGTTATATTCATTTTGTTCTTGTTTCTATCCACTGTAGCACTTCTATCTCATTTATTTATTTATTTACATAGAGAATGTTACATAGGCATCATGACGGCAAAAATAATTTTTATCTTATTACTGATATTTTTTTTTTATTTGTATTTCTTGTTCTGTTAAGTGACTTTTATGTATTTATTATTTTCAGGGTACCTTGGTCCCAGAATAAAATTTATTTTAATTTCATATTCGGATTTTTTTTTTGATTACTCAACATCGAATTTCTGACCGATTAAAAACTTGTTACAACTGGCAGGGGAAGCAAAATTACGTTATTCATCGGTTTTTTTAAGAACACTACTGCACTCAGTCAACAGAAATATGAATTACAATCATACCGACTTAGGATTCGAACCCTGGCTCTATGGGAACATGAGAAGTGCTATACTAAAGAATAACCATGGGATATGAATTTTCTCTCATAAAGTATTTTATGACCAAAAAAATTGCGTACATAAATATTAACTACTATTTAAATGCTCATAAATTTTTCAAGTATTTTTAGTACTAGTAAAAATAAAAATGTTAGTAGATATATATTTTTTTATGCTACGATATATGATATATTATTATTCCAAGGTCTTTCTGGCAAGTTTTTCTTTGCTTACTGGGTACATATAATTTTTTTTTTATTTATTTTTTTTTTCAAAATAACCTTCGTAACGGTATAAGATAATTTGCTCACATTCACTTTCTGAGTACTCACTAGATATTATAAAACATAAGATTTTGAGTAAAATCAATTTAAATCCTTAAATAAGAAAACTCATCGGTGAATCACCAGCTATTCACTTTCCCAGCAAGAATTAAGTTTTCGCTCTACCTCCAATCGAACGTTTGTGCTAAAACTCAATATTTGAATTATATAGTGGCAATTTTGTGCCGATAAAATTATTGCATTATACACTTATACAGTTATTAGGATATTTGAGTCCCTCGTCTCTGATCCCCCTTTTCTCTTCGACTGATTTCGCGGAAAATTAATAGGTGCCATTCTTGTAGCGTTTTGAATTAACATATGAAATTTCATGTCGACAAATTCATTACATCTGCAGTTATTGAGATTCTTGAACTGATCCCCCGTCTAAACCTCCCTTCCCTTTCGGCTGATTTTGCTGAAAATTAATATGTCTCGTCCTTATAGGGCTTTGAGTTGGTATATGAAATTTGGTGTCAATACATTCATTATAACAGCAGTTATTACAGTTTTTGTGTTAAGCCTCCCCCATAATCCCCCTCTTCCTTTTGACCGATTTAGCTGAAAAACAATAGATGTCGTCCTTAGAGATATTTGAATTTACATATAAAATTTCGTGTCATTCATTCTATTGAGACTTATTGTATTCACAGACACACATACAGATATCATTTTTTTTCATTTTTGGAATCGAGTAGCTGGAGAAGAAAAAACCGATAAATAAAAAGACAATCATACCGACTTGGGATTCGAACCCTGGCTCTATGGGATCGTAGACAATGCCCTATTAATTTCTGTTAACATGAGGAATGCTACTGTACTAAAGAATAACCATGGGATATGAATTTTCTCTCATAAAGTATTTTATGACCAAAAAAATTGCGTACATAAATATTAACTACTATTTAAATGCTCATAAATTTTTCAAGTATTTTGAATAGCTGGAGAAGAAAAAACCGATAAATAAAAAGAAGAAAACGATAAGTTTTGATCGAATACATCAGACCTCATTCTAAATTTTGAGGGCCGAAGCCTTTCGGTTTTTTATCTGGGAGGTGAAAAAACCTTGATCATGTAGTCCTTCGAATGGGACGTTAAGCGATGTCAGCCTGTATGATGTCAGGTACTAGTTGAAGACTAAAAGGTGAATAAACCTAGGTACACATAATTTAGGACTCCCACTGTAGAGTCGAGATCATGTCGACTAGAGTGACGAAAGAGCGCTTTGGTAGTGGGCGATATGACCTCTAAGCGCTATTCCTCGTATTGAATGAAGTGAATAAAAGTTTATATTGTCGAATATACACCAGGAAGGAAATGAAGACTTTCACCTGTCAACTGTAATAGCTGGAAGAAGAGAACAGAGCCAAGGATAGAGCTGCGAGATTTGACTTTAAAATATATCACAAGTCTTATCCATATCTGAACATGGGGGGTGTCAAATGGATCAAATTTAGTGTCTCTTCAGGTGGTGGTGCCATACCAGATGATGGGCATACATCAATTTGGCAAATCTTGGACATTTGACATACATCAAATATTGGGATATTGAGTCAGTTTTCTTTCACATCAAGTCTTCGGCGATAACATCCTCACTGTATTAAAGGGTATTTTCAGAAGTTGTGTAAATGGTCACAAATTAATCTAATAACTACCTAAGTAATAAAGTAAATAGTAAAGTTGAAACCAGAGGAAGAGATTCTTCAACAAAAAAACAATAATTGTTTACGTATTGACGTATCTACACGAAATTTTATACATGGACTCAATGAGGACGACACCTGTAGATTTTCATCTAAAAAAACAATGAATTCAAGCGCAAATAGTTTTAATGACACAAACAAATGAAATGACTGTAACTTTTCCAGCCAGAACAAAGTATTGGGGTAGTTATGTAATCGGCAAGAAAATTGAAGTTTTTACAGAAATATGTTCCTTGTTTCCCTAATTCCAAAATGCCCTGACTGTGTGTGTATGTCTTAGAACGCAATAACAGCATCCTAATATGAAAAAGATTGTAGGACGAGGTATGATTAAATTCCTTTTCGAACTTTCCATTTAATAGTTTTGAAATTTCAGAACTTTAAGCCAATTTTAATTTGATTGGAAAGTTGTAGGAAAGTTATCCGTTATCATCAAAAATTAGACAGACTAATGAAAGAGGCTGTGGCGAACCAGAAGATTAATGTTGAGAGAATCTGACGAACAATTCGGAACATATCTATTTCTATCCTAGTCAAATTTACCCAAAAAATAATTGAGCCTTCACCCAAATTTTCTAATATAAATAAGGTTGGAATAACCGGTAATATACTTCCCAGGACTTATTAATCAATTGTTCCCGCTCTCCCTCCAAAATCAATCAACCGTTTGGACTAAAAATATTTGATTTATACATGGGCTTCTGAATCCTCATACATAATTTTGTGTCGATACATTCATTATATCGACAGTTATTAGAGTTTATGACTCCCCGAACACTGAGGCGAGAGATCTGCTGTGATAAGAATAGCGTCCTGAAGTGTTGATAGTGACCAGCCTCTCGGTCTGCCTCCACCGCTAATCAGAGACAAGGCATATCAGGGTGGGTACAGGGTACCAAGGAACGAGGACAGTACCATGCGGGGGTGTCCCGGGGAGGTCTCGGAGATATTTATCAAATTATTTTGTACATAGTTTTCTTTATGTACTATCATTCATTTTATTTATTTGGTTTTATTTTATTATTTTGTATATACTTTATATTTTTTTCTTCCTTTCTACATGTTTCACATAAACATCTTTACTTATGGTTTCTTTTGACCGATTGTAAACATATAAATTAAAAAATAAAAACAAATAAAATGAGTTTTTGTGCCCGGGCATGAACCACACCCCTCCCCGTTCACTCTGTTTCGTCCGATGCCTGCATTTCACTAATTTAATTCATCATTGTAGAAGGAAATCGAGGTTCTGTCTTGTAAATGAAAACTCAATATTTGCCCAACGTTTCGGAAACTATTTATTTCCTTCTTCAGAGCCTTATAATGACTTGAGTGGATGTGTGTGGTGCAGGTGTTGAGAGTTTGTGTCCAGTTGGTCACTCTCAACATCTTCACCACACACATCCACTCGTCATTATAAGGCCCTGAAGAAGGAAATAAATAGTTTCCGAAACGTTGGCCAAATTTTGAATTTTCATTTGCACGACAGAGCCTCGATTTCCTTCTACACTGAAAAGATACAGTCGACTCTATTAATCATTAATCCATCATGAAGGAACACTGTCAGGAGAAGTTCCGCACAGTTTTGCTTAGATTACTCAATCCCTTTCTCTTGGCTGCAGATTTATGTAGTCCCCATTTTTTCTTTTTCTTTTTTTGTCACTTTCTAACTTTTACTCTCTAGACGCGAGAGGCTCTATTTCACGGTCAGTAATGTGAACCAGTGCATTCCAGAGTACGAAACTTCTATGAAAGAAAAAGTACTCTATGATAGAGGCAATCAGGTGGGGGGACGCAAATTTGAAAGTTCTTATGCCTTAATGCCCCGACTTTTTTTTTTGTACTTTCCCAACACTTCATAAACTAAGTGTCCGCTCTTCCTTAACGCCAATCCACCGTTTTAATCAATTGTTGACTTACATGGGAACATCACATGGACTTCTGAATCCTCACACTATTTATTGTGACTCATGTCCGGGCTTTTAATTACTAGGTCATATCGCCTACTACCAGAGTGCTCTTTCGTCGCTCTGGTGGACATGAGCCCGACTCTACTATGGAAGTCCTAAATTCTAAATTTTTATTCCCCTTAGGGTCTTTAACAGGTACGTGACACCGTACGATCGGACCATCGTTTAACCCCCATCCGGAAGACAGCGTATTTAAGTTTTTTCACCTCCCAGATAAAGAAAAGCTAATGGCCGAGGCTGGGTTACGAACGATCTTGAGAGTACTCAAGCACGGATACCAGCTCACACTAAATTGCGTATCGATGCATATCCTTCAGCCGATTTTACTGAAAATTAACACATGTCATCATTGACATAATGATTTTTTCCGGCATTTCTCCCAGAGGTGTCTTCTTTTTTCATTTTTAACAATATTTCGGGACACTTTCACGTCCCTTCTTCTGGTCACTATGACATGTTCATCATAGTGACCAGAAGAAGAGACGTGAAAGTGTCCCGAAATACTGTCAAAACAGAAGACACCTCTGGAAAAATCAACATTTCAACATCTCAGAGAAGTTTAAGAAACACATCCTTGACATATTCCAAAATGGCGACCATCAATAGCGATGTAGCTAGGTTTTAACGTAGGGACGGCAAATTCAGCCTACAAATGAATTTTTAATAGCTCAAACTAAATTAAAAAGAGATTAAAGAAACATTTTTCGTTGGAAGTGTGCGCAAAATGTTGTCGAGGGCCTATTTTTATATATTTAGACTGTATTTTTACTGTGGACAGCTGACTTAATAGTTGTATTAACCAGTACCAACTGTCCAGAGGTAAAAGGATCATTCATAAGTTAAAAATCCTTTTGGTCGTGGGGGTGGTACATACTCTGTAGCCTAGTGAATGGGGGCCGTACACACCGAGGGTGGGGTGAGTATCGACCAGACAGGGGTGGATGCCCGCCCCGCGGATCAACAGGTTGTCCCAGGGTCGTCCACCTCCGCCACCCCCAGCCATAGTCCATTAACACACTTCCACCACTTCATACAATTCGGCTAATCCCAAATGTTACTTCCCCAGCTAAATAAGGTATAGGGGACGTTATGTATTCGGTCAACATCTCTATGCAAAGTATTCACCAGGATTTCATGTTAGCCGATCCCCTAATTTAAAAAAAAATAATAATAAAAATCCTGTCTGTTTGTGTGAGTTTGTGAACACGGTAACTACCCATAAAATGAATATCTCGACACTAAATTTTATATGCGTAGCCATAACCCCATAAGGACGACACTTGTTGATTTTCAGCTGAATCAACCAAAATGAAAGTGGGGGATTGGGAAGAGCTCAACACAAAAACCACAATAACTGCCTTTGTAATGAATATATCGACACAAAATTTTATATGTGAATCCCAAATCTCATAGGGATAATACATAACAATTTTTAGCCAAATCTGGAAGTGGAAAAAGAAGAAGAAGAATTAGGGAGTGAGGGCGCTCAACTGCTATGGTCATTTACGCCCGTCTTGCTTACACTCATTGGTGACATAATATCGGCCCAGGAACCAACTTTTACATGATTGTTGAGGTTACCTCTCGTTGTTAATTTTATTAGTGAGTTGTGTTTGTTATCTATTTAAGCTAATCAATTTAGGCTTAGCAGTACAACTAATATGTAGTACTAGCCATTAGATTATTATTTTAGATATTTCTTAACTTAATATTTCTATACCTACGTAGAATAATGTTTTTACTAACTAAAAGTGTACATTGTTGTGTATGTATCTTGTTTTATTTTTATCTTTATTTATTTATTTTTTATTATAAATCTATTTTTTTTTTATTATAAATCTATTTTTTTTATTTATTATTATTTTTTTTTTTTAATTCAAGGAAGTGGATCAAAAGTACTGGGTCAACTTTATAGATACACTGTGTAACCTTTTGAAACGTTGATACTAGGGTAACTTGTCAAAAATTTAATTCTGAGCCAAAATGTTCCGAAAAATGCTTTCATAAAAAAAGTCGAAAACCTATTAGTAAAAACCACATTTTCTAAAACATTTTTACAGATATTTGTTTTCAATAAAACACACTGACATAAAAATTGTAGAGAATTAAATTAACTTTCAGAAGGGTCCAATTTTTTTTTTTTTTACACTACATAGATTCCAAGGTAACAAGCCTTAAAAATATAAAGAGGGAGCCATGGTGGCCGTGTTGGCTAGAGCGTAGGGCTTTGGTCGCATGGTCTTACCATGGTTTGCGGGTTCGAATCCCGTCCTTTGCAGATAGAACTCCCTCCTGGGGCCATGATTCTGAGGTCCCTGAGCACACCTATTGATTTTCAAACAAATCGGTACCTGTATTAGTTTCTGAGGGAGAGCGAAAACTTACCTGATTACTTCTCGCTGGAGAAGTACATTGCCAATGATTAACCAACTTTTTATTTAAGTTATATTATTCCTTGTACCAGTAGTTTAGTACTACTTTAAGTGTACTACTGAGTACGTACTACATACTTGTTAGTAGGTACTATTAGCTTATTAGTATTGTAACATACCAGGTAACTAACTACAACTACACTTTTCATTCACGCCTATCACGATGACAAAGAACTCTCTATATGTGAAGGACAAGTTATCAACTACTCACAACTGGCAGCTGGCTTCCTGGATGTCCACAAGTTGCTAACTTGGCAGACATGTTTAAAAACTCAAATTAATTTGCATGGTTGGCAATTCTCGAATGGTCGACCCTTTTAGAATATTATGCTGCAGTCGGTCAGAAATTTAATATTAAGTTTTCACCAGAATTTCATGTTTTGAATTTAAATATAAAATTTTATGTCGATACATTTTTTGTGTTAAGCCTTCTCCCTTATCCCTCTTCCCTTTGGCTGAAAACTAATAGGGGTCGTCCTTAGAAGGTTACAGATACACATACATAAATTCATGTCGGTACATTCATCCTATTGGGTGTTCACAGAAACATACACACACAGACCGACAATTGTTTTGATTCATTTTTGAAACCAGGTCGGAAAATATTAAATTTCGTTGAAAACTCCGCATCAAATTTTTGGCCGATTACATAACTTCCCCTATACTTCGTATAGCTGGGAAAGCAAAAAATGCAAAAAAAAATTATTCAGAAGCACTTATGTAACAATTCATTTCTAGCCCAAACTCGATTGTTGTGGAGGGAGACTGAACATTTGTTGATAAATTCATAATGGGGAAGTACATTGCCGGAGATCCATCAACAATTTTTTTAATATTGTATATTTATTTTTTTTTTTTTTTTTTTCAGGTATGTGCAAAACTGGCTATTTCAAAGATTAATTGAGCAATAATTTCGTAAGTTTTTATTTATTTATTCTTTTTTTTTTATACTCTGATCAAGAGTTATTATTTGTATGTGTATTTTATTTATAAATAAATAAATACTTAATAAATAAATAAGTTTTTATTTTTTAAGATAATTCTCTTCTTAATTTAAATGTTTACCATGTTTCTGGTAGTGGGCGCAACACGTAAATAATTGCAGTGAGGATACAAAAAACATTTTATTTGCATATTAATTGTCTTCGTCGTATTCGACTTCACTCATTTTACTTGCATGGTTTGCAGTCGCAAGTTACTGTGTCAGACACGTCCGAACAGTGATTCTGAAAATACTCTCAGGAAAACAAAATTACAAGAATTTGGCAAAAGAAACAAAAAATTTTGTGACCGAAAGAAGCGGAAGTTTTCGTGCAATATCTATCACAGTGTAAAAAGTATACTAAAGATTGGAAGGAGTTACAAGTCAGTTACAGATGCACACCGTGGTGTTTATCGTAAACAAGAATGTACCTTGAGGCTTGCAAAGTTAGGCCAGTCGTCCACTGGGACCGGAAAGTTGCGAAAAGTAGCGAAATCAGTTCGTCAGAATTCGGCCGAAAATGCACGAACGATCCAAACATATGACAAGGTGGGGGACCGCGTCCACTAGACCCGTATCGTTCGTCAGTTTTCGGCCGAACAGGTGCGAAGTGCGAAGCGATCCCATTCTGCTGGGATTTTACGGACGAACAGGTGCGAAATCAATAAAAAATTACTTACATTTTTTGTACTACGTTTGTCTAGTTATTCGTTTGTATCGTTATTATGTACCTTAGTTTAGTTTGAAAGTATAAAAAAATACAGTTTGTGTAAAAAAAAAGTACAGTGATTTTTTCTTTCTTTCCACTTACCTTAATGTAACAGCCAGCCGTTCTTGTGGGGAAATCGCCACACGAAAATTACTGAATTTTTCGAGTCTTGAGTAGATGTTGTCAAGAATGTATTGAAAAGTGTCCTTTTCCATTCGAAAATAGGAGAAGTGGTGATTATCATCGATTTGAAGGTCACGCCACAAATGAGAAAATTCGCCAAACTCTTCTCTTTTTTCGAAAATGGGATTCACCCACATTTCCCGTCTACGTCTATATCGCCTTCGTCGATAAATCAAAGGTGATAATTCCAACGCTAAAAATTCGTCGTCAGAATCATCGGAAAAACCGTTCCGAAGAGCCATCCCGTCTACGCATTCGGACGTACTGAGTGGATCAATGGACGATCGGCATTCGCACGAACGGCTTCGCCCTATTTCGTTGCTTCGCAGTTCGCAACTTTCCGGTCCCAGTGGACGACTAGGCTTAAACCTAATCGATTTAAAGTGCAAACTATCGATTATTGTGACAAAGTTGAAATAATCTTTTTTAAAGGCCAGTTATATATTCCCCGTTGTATTTCTCTTAACGACTAATTATATATTTTCTATGTCTTCAACTTACGTAATTATTTTAATGTTGGAAATGATACAGTGAGAAAAAAATTATTACTTAACATTATAAAACCAATTCAATTTACTTTTTTTTCTCATCATTAAGAAAACTTTTCACTCTATATACTTTCCCCTCATTTAAATGTGAAAGCTTCGATCAGCATAAATAATTAAAAATGTTTAATTAATTAATTTTTAAAAATAATGATTAAAAATAGGCATATAAAGTTATCTTCTTATTATAAAAACAAAGGATCTGTGAATTTGTATACATTTTTATTTAATTTGGTTTGGAAAAGCGCAGGAATTTTGACACGCCACATCTCCAGAGTGGGGGGTCAGAAATTTGATATTGACTTTTCACTGTAATTTTAAGTTTTTCCAATTTTCTGATTTCAAAAATTAATAAAAAATCTCCTTTATGTGTCTATTGTCTGGGAACACAATAACTCCTTATACGAACCGACACGTTATATCTTTCCAGAATCCCATAAGGAAGACAACTATTAATTTTCAGCAAAAATTAGCGGGAGATTGGGAAGGGCTTAATTGTCATTATAACTTTCGACGCCAAAATTAATGGAACTTCCAAAAAAGTGTTATTACAGTAAAAATTTGGTTGGTTTAAATTAGAGAGATATGGTTATTTCACAGGTTGTAAAATAATATATAGTCTGACCTCTCAAAGATTTTATTAATTTTTGCTAGCCGGCTTTTGAGGTTGTCTTCATCATCAGGCAGTCTACAAAAAAAAACATACAGGAACAAAGAAACATGTAAAATTATTTACGCTAACAGAACTTTATAAATGTTTCTTTGTTGCTAAACGTTGTTTTGTTTTTACCTCGTGAGCCTGTTAGCAAAAATTTTGAGTGAAATAACCACATCTCTCTAATTTACACCAACCAAATTTTTACTGTAATAACACTTTTTTGGAAGTTCCATTAATTTTGGCGCTCTGCATTCGATTGAAAAATATGTCTCGCTTCATTTTGTATTAGCATATTGAAGTGTGAAAGAATGTTTACAAAAATACATGAACTTTCAATTGCAATTTATTTAGTGTTGATATTTTTTTAATGACCAATATTTGTCTAAAGCGCAAAAGAAAAGAAAGGTCGGTGAATCATGGGGCGCTCATCTCAACACAAACATGTGAAAAGTCATTAATATTGTTGTGAAAAAATTATTTATGTGGTCAGACGGCAAACAATCTTAGAAAAATAAATCTTTAATTAACTTTTAAATGATAATAGTTATTTTGTAGATAGCTTCGCCTTGAAGAGAATGACATCTTGTACGTCGTCCTCATATGTTCAACAGGATCGTCGGCATCTTTTGCAGAAAATTAAACAATAGAAAAGTTTGAATTCCTAGAACCGGGCGAGAGGACCCCTCTAAAAACTCTCAGAATATCAGATAACAATTAAATAAGTATTTTTTACTTCCCCAGCTCTAATATAATATAATCTGTCAGAAATTCGAAGTTTTCCGACACCTGATTCAAAAGGTGGGAAATTTCAAGTTTGGTTTTATGACAAAAAATAGTAAATGCTATAATGATGATAACTACTTTATATTGTCACTAAATTTGTGTTTAAACAATAGTTTGATAGGGCAGTGCACAGAATTTATTACTTCTTTTGTAATATTGCTTTTTAACAGAGACTTTGCTAAAAACGGTCATTTCGGGAACGTTTTTGGAAAGTAATAAATTGTCCAAAAATGTATAGTTTTTTTTTTTGATTTTATCCAATGATTTTGGTAATATACTTCAATATTATCAGAAAAAATAATAACAATAATACGCACAAAATATTTTTGAGGCAAAATACATATTAAAACGAAGATTTCTTAGTGTATTTGTGCAAACAATTCAACAAATTAATAAACATCAGGAACATTCATAATTAAATTTAGTTTACGTGGAAGTAATTAAGGTTTCTCATTATAAATAACGTATTTTTTTGCGAAAATAAATAAAATTGTATCTGTTTTATGAAGTTTTGGTAACGTTCCCGGAATGGGAATGACAAGTATGGTTGCTGAATGACGATAATGATATTATAGGGTAGCAAGGGTAAATTTAAATCATGAATGACAGTTTTAAAAATCACAGTTATTTATTAATATTGCCATAAGATATGCACTTAGCATAAAATTAACTTAGTTTTAAGACAGAATATTTTATATGTGTATACAGAACACCCTAAAGACGACAGTTATAGATTTTCAGCCAAATAGGCCGAAGGGAAGGGGGATTAGGGGGGAGGCTTAAAACAAAAACTCTAATAACTGTCAATGTGATGAATTTATCGACACAAAATTGAGTATGAGGATTGAGAAGCCCCTGTGTAAAAAATTAATTGATTAATTCGTTCTGGGGAAGTACATTCCGGTGATTCATCGAAAAAAAAATTTTCCTGTTTATTCGGCTATTGCACTATTGTTTTGACAGCTTACTGCACTCGGAATCTCAAAGTAAAATATAATGAATTCATAAATACAGAATGCGATATGATTTGTTTTTTTTGGTACTGGCCTTGGACCTGGAGAAAAACAAACAAGAAGAAAAATTCAAACATTTTAATTTATACAGCATTTTGTTTGGCGTCAAACAAACACGAGATTGACTTTCTTTTCATCTCTTAATGTAATGCCCTTTCAAAAAATGTCTACAGTAAAAAATATTGTATAGGTTATGAGGTTGTACTCATTTTTAAACGCTGAAATTTAAAACAGTCAGAAATATCGCATACTGGATATATAAAATGTATTGATCCAAATCGTTAAACTTGAAGAGATTAAAGGTTTTACTTCGTTCAGTTTTTGAAATATATATTTAAAAAAATTTGGTATAGGCACTTTGGATTCCACATATTAAATTGTGTGTCGATAAATTCATTACATCCGCAGTTATTAGTGTTTTAGAGTCGAGTTCCCCTCCTCTTTGGCCGATTTCGCTAAAAATCAATATGTGTCCTTATGAAATTTTGGATAACCATATAAAATTTCGTGTCGATACGTTATTTCTGTCGGGAGTTATCGTGTTCACAGACAAGATTTTTTATTTTTATTTTTGGAATTTCTTTGGAACAAATGAAATTTCGAAGAAAACTCAAACTCAAAATTCTGGCCGATTACATAACTTCCCCTGTACTTCTATAGCTGGGGAAGTAAAATAAATAAATGAAAATGTTATAGTTTGGAGTTTTTAAAAATCTTTTGGTTTTATTTATTATGACTCATGCCCGGGCTTTTAACTACAAGGTCATATCGCCTACTACCAGAGCGCTCTTTCGTCACTCTGGAGGATATGAGCCCGACTCTACTAAGGGAGTCCTAAATTTTGCCTATTGTACATTTTTATTCACCTGGGGTAGGTAATTTGAGTAATTGATATCGCACAGGCTCGGGACCATCACTTAACGTCCCATCCGAAGGATGGCGTGCCTAAGTTTATTTTACCTTCCAGATAAGCGATCTTGAGCTCAGTAAGCAAGCACGCATATCACTGAGCTACCGGCGTTTTATTTCATTTTTTTTATAACTTAATGGAAGGAAGTCTGAGGATCGTATCGGGGGGTCCAACACAAGAACCCTAATCGATGTAACGAACGTATCATCACGAAATTTAGTATGGTGATTCAGAAGACACCTATTTTCAAACAAATCGCTTAATTGTGTCCAGAGGGAAGGGGTCCAGAAACGTAGTTGTTTAGCACCCATTTGAGCGTACAGCTCCTTTTCACTCCTCTGCTTTTTAGATTCTGGCGCCGAAACTAGTTGTGGAGTAAATAAAATATTTTGTTTAAATTAATTCCTCGTGGATACTTTATTTATTTACAAAGAGATATTTATGCAACTGTGTAAAAAATATATACAACAAACAAATGTGCTAAGGTAGAAAAAAATGACAATGTCAAAAGAGGAGAAATCACCCAGTGGGATTCCCCCTGGCACTCATTTATGGCTAAAGTTGGCGAGTTCACGATTCTTCCTAAATGTTGGACATGCCTGACCTACAGCATAGCTGAAAGGTTCCCGACCTCTGGGATATATAAGCGCCCCAATCAGTTCCAGCGTGGAGTTTAGTTCCTGTGGGAGGGAGGGAGTGCAGTGGTTCGGGAAGTGAAGTGCAGTGCAAGGGGAAAGTGCACTTTCACCATCTAACTGGCGGGATGCAAGATCCCCCACCACTTCTTGTTTCTGAAGTCATTTCCTACTTCCGGACAGATTCACTTCCAAGAAGGACCTTCACTCTCCACCAACTCGTAGCCTCCCCCCAACCAGTAGAAAACCACTCCATCTCATCATCAAATCTCCATTCCACAAAACGGGATAGTTATTATGACTCGGCCGGGTTTCGAACCCGCGTGAGCTCACTAAGCTGTTCTGCTTAATTCTCCTAAATCAATCGTCCAATTGGGAGGTAAAAATTAATAATTAACTTAAATAGAGGCTTCTGAATCCTAATAATAAATTTTGTGTCGATAAATGCAATTCGTCGGCAGTTTCTAGGCTTATTATTCATATTATCGGCAGTTATAAAATCGAGGCCCCTCCTCTGATTATATTATTAATAACTGTCGTTATTAGGGGTTTTGAATATACATATGAAATTTCGATTTACTCGATTCCAACAGCAGTTTAAGGGGGTTTTGAATTTTAAAATAAACTTGAGCACGCTGTCCTTCGGATGGGACGTTAAGCGATGGTCCCGAGCCGATAGACGATATGACCTTGTAGTTGAAATTGGGCTTGATTCATAATAACTAACTCTGGCCATTACAGTGAGCTATAAAAGCTTGCGAGTGTTTTAATAAAGACATTTAATAATATATATGTAAATATAATTAAAGCTTCACAAATTTTGTTATACTCAGTAGAATCTACCATCACACGAAAAAAAACCGCACCAAAATCGGTCCAACCGTTTAGGAGTTATGTGGGAATGCACATACAACTACTGTACAGTTGAAACACAAAAGCCCCTTTTTTTTGATCGGAAGTTGTAATTCCGCTCTAAGATTTTGCTAAGTAGAAACGTGGGGGGGTTGGTTAGGGAGGTGAACGACCTAAGTCGGGGGTGGTTGTTCACACCTGGGGTGGTAAACATTGGGGGTCGATGGACCCAACACCAATATAGATCCATAGGGGCTTTTCTTGGATCCGTTTTTCCAATCTCATGTATTTTTGGAACAGATCTTGGATATGTCCTATACGGTGATTCTTCATGGTCACACCTATGAGTGGTAAACATGGATCATACATCAATATAGGGGCTTTTAACGACGTTTTCAATCTGTTGTATGTTGAGCAATGAGAGAATTAAACATTTACAGAAAATAAACTTAATTAGGAATGAACTTTTTGAGTTACATAAAAGCGAGAAAATTAAAAAGCACAGATGATTTAAAAACCCAAAAAATTTTTTTCTGTTCTCTCACATCATTTATAAAAAAGAATGTCCACCAAAGCATCGTAGAATGAAGAAGTGGTTTATTTTCATTTTCGCTTCGTATTATAGAAGTTGAACAAGGCAGGAAAAAAAATCGACAGTGAATCATTGGCAATGTATTTCCCCAACGTGAATTAATCAATTAAGGTTCCGCTCTCCCTCTGAAATTAATTTAATGAAAATCAATAGGTGTCTTACTCAGGGACTTCTAAATCCTCTTGGTAAATTTTGCTGAGATATTCATTACATCAACAGTAATTGAGGTTTTTGAGTTAAAGAGCCTTCAATCCAATTCGGCTGAAAATTAATAGGCGTCGTCCGAATGTTTTTTTGTTTTTTTAGCCTTTTGTACAATGCGTTTTAGCCATGTCACTGTGTTATCTAGTTATTTACGACATCCTTAGCCCCCGGGAGGGAGTTCTATCTACGAAATAAAACTCACTCCCAAACGAGATTCAAACCCGCAAACCAAGATGAGACCATGCGCCCAAAGCCCCCCTCTCTAGCGCGCACGGCCCAACGGGGTTCAATGTAATGTATATTATTCATATTTCCACCCCACCATTTGCACGCGAGAAATAAACTTTTTTTTTACTTTTTATCTAATTATAATTGATATAATATTATAAGGCATATTTTTGAAAAACGTGTTTATATAAGTGAATGTAAGTACAGTCTAGTTAAATACACTCTACTAGTTATATAAATGGATCCGAGGGGGTCAACCACATGGAGCCGCCATTGAATACATGTTTCATTGATGAAACTCCCTGATCAAGAAATAATGAGTCCAATCAACTCGGCCACTTCTGCCAGAAATCAATTTTTCTACTCTATTCCATAAAATATTAATACTAGCTTATTAAAAATGTATAGAGCTTAAATAGTATACTTAATGATCAAGATTATCAGGTATAGATACTCAGGAGAGCAAAAAACAATTATTTCTCTAGCAATACAACGTATAGAGGATGTTATGTAATCGGTAATATACTGTCTTTGTGAACACGACACGAAATTTTATATGTGATACCAGAACCGCATAAGAATGACACCTATTAATTTTCAGTAATATGCAAAGTGTAGGATTAGGGGGGAGGCTTAACACAAAAACTATAATAACTGTCGTTGTAATGAATGTATCGACACAACATTTTATATGTAAATTCAGAAACACCATTAGGGCGACACCTCTTCTTCAAGAGGAAGGATAGCGTGTGGCGGCATCGAGACTGCAGAACATGTGGTCGTCAATTGCCCGCTGTACGACAGGTCTAGGGTGGAGATGATCCGCGCGACAGGATCACACCTGGGGTTGATCCTGCCAAGTTGATTACGGAGTCTAGCTACCCAGTTTCAGCCGGTTTGTCACCTCTTGGCGGGAACAGAAAAAGCCCTTCTGACCCGGCGCCGGGAGCGATTACTCTACCGATCTCGAACTCGGCGCCGCGAGGCAGCCGCAACCCAAGGAGGTCTGGGAGCGCCAGTCTGTCCCGTAAGGGACGAGAGGCTGTCGCGCCCAGACATCCACAGCAATATTTTAATAAAACAAATTTATTATTATATTCCCTCTTTCCCCGACGATATCGGGCCGGGTGATTTGCCGGAGCACCAGTGTAAAAAAAAAAAAAAAATCAATTTTCACGGAATTAGCTGAAGAGTAAGGGGGTGAGCAGGGGCCTCAATTCAAAAACCCCATAACGGTCAATGTGATGAATTTATCGATACGAAATTGATGAAAGTTTAGAAGAATTATTGATTTGTAGGTAAAACAGTCGATTGGTGTTAGAAGAAGAGCGAATATTTTTTTGATTAACTCGTGCTGAAGTTCACATCAAATTAACAAGTAGGATCATTTATTAAAATTGAACAGATTAGAGGATATAATAGAGAAAACATCGATAGTACAATGAAATATAGCCCTTCACCATTGACAGTTTCAACATCGAACATTCATACTTTTGACCATGGATCCTCATCCCTTGTCCCTACGTTGAATACATACAAAAACGTTGGGTAAACCTCACATAGATAAGACGTTGAGGTGAAGGTGACGTAAAAGAACAGAGTTTGGTGACCTCTCCGGAACGAAATAAGAAGTCGTAAAAAAAAGGAAGATGTTTTAAAATTGTGAGTCGTAAAAATGGAGAAACCTCTTCCCTTATCGTAAACTGTATTTTTAAGTAGTTATTTGAAAAATAGCCGCGTCTTTGGTGACTTCATAGTCAGTACAAATCACAAAACGACACTTCTGTCCAACCTACCTTAAGAACGTAAAAACACTTTATCTAGGGCCTTGTTGTATGGAATGATTAACCTTAAGAATTATATCCCCATTTATGCCAAGTGTAGGAGAAGATAAGTGATAGAAGATGAGTTTCACTGGAAATTCACTTTTCTGATCCCCTGAACAAAAAAAAAAAAAATCGTTTAAAGTTGTCGGCTGTTTTGAATGGGACGTTAAGGGATGGTCTCGAGCCCTATCCTAGTTAACTAAACCTGGGCAGGTTAAATTCAAGACTCCCACAGTGAGTCCGCTAAAGTACATCAGAGCGACGAAAGAGACGTTCAAGCCCGGGCATGAGTCATAATAACTTTTACTTTCTTCTGACTTTAAAAGAAGAATAAAAAAGCCGAATCACCCGCATGTATCTCCCCAATTAGAATTAATCAGTTAATGTTTGCCTCCACAACCAATCGACCGTTTGGGCTAAAAATCGATAGTTGACTTACATAGGGGCTTTTAAATCCTAATATTAGATTTTGTATCGATACATACAATACATCGCCTGTTATTAGAGTTTCTGAGTTGTGACTCTCCCTTTTCCCTTCGGTCAATTTCGCTTCAAATTGATAAGTGTCGTCCTTATGAGAATTTGCATTCAAATATGAAATTTAATGTCTATACATCGCGCTTTTGGGTTGAGCCCCTCCCTCAATCTTTCTAATTTTTAGAGTAGTCAATCGGAAAATATGAAATTCCTGTGAAAACTAAGCATCGAATTTTGGCCGATTACATAACTTCCCCTATACTTCATATATCTGGGGAAGTACATAAAAATAAAATATAATGGTTAAGTAGGAAAAGAAAGAAAATCCTAGGGATTTTTCTTTTCACAAATTCCATTGTGTAAGGGGGTTTATTCAATTGATCAAATAAATAGTAAGAATTAGGGTTTCCTTATAGATGTGATTGATGGTCTAATTCTTCTAAGAACCATCCCCTATTCACCCCCACTCAGCAGCCGTTCACCCCCCACCACACCATCCAGTACTGGGAAGTGAGTCCGGAAGTGACGTCACGAGAGTGGCCTACAACTAGGATGAATATGGTTGAGCCTCCTTGTACGCATGACCCCAACACTTCGTCTTCCTCTTCCTTCCGACCTTGAGCTACCACCTTCCCTCTCACTCCCACTCCACGTCTCATTTCCATACACACTACTACATGAACAAAACGTGATGAAAAATATATATTAATAATGATAAATTATTTTTAAAAAAAAAGTGGTGTAACGAGATTTAAAAGTAATTTCATGTAGGATAATTACTTCATGTTTCATATAAATCTAGACTAGAGGACAAATGAAGGTTACTTCCTTGCACTTCTTCCGTACTCATTTGCAATCACCGGGACTACACGAGTGACATCGTCCTCAAAGATGACCTTCTGCAGGTTGTGTTTTTTGCTTTCAAGACCCTGGGCTACATTTCGTCCTTATACAGCTAGTGTCATAGACACTTAGGTTGCTCAACAATGCAATGATATAAAGCAAAAATCTAACAGTTTTCCTTGCAGCTATCAATTTGACTTGAGTCAAAAGGAGGTCAAAAACATAAAAAGTAATTGAGAAATCGTCAATAATTATTCCAGTCAGTGTATCACCGGCTATGTACATCCCCAGTCAGAATTAATGAAAAAAATCTAAACTAATATAATGACTTTTGAATCCTCATAATAAATTTTGTGTCGATACATTTATTACATCGGCAGTTATTGCGGTAAGCCTCCCCCTAATCCCTCCTTCCCTTTGGCCAGGGACTTCGTGCGGAAGTAAAAAAAACAATGTAAGCCCTCAGTGTGTATTAATCAACGTAAGTTGTCGCTCTCTCCCTCTGAAACCGATTACTTAGGTACTTCTGAATTCCCATATAACATTTCAAGTTGACTGATTCGTTACATCAACAGTTAAAATAATTTTTGAGTTAAGTCTCTTCAGATTCCGCTCTTCCCTTTGGCAGATTTGGCTGAAAATAGATATGAGTCGTCCCTATGAGATCTTGGATTCACGTCCAAAATTGTCGATACTTGGGTTTTGTGTTAAGCCCCACTAATCCTCCCCTTCCTCTTTGGCTGAAAATCAATAGGTATCATCCTTATGGGGTTCTAAAACCCCTAAAAATTTCTATATATCCATTCTATCGGGAGTTGTCGTGTTCACAGATACACAGAACAGTTTTTTTTGTCATTTTTGGGAACAGGGGATCGGAAAAAATGATGTTTCGGTGAAAACTCAACATCTGAGAAGAATTTCTGACCGATTTAACTTCCTCAATACTTCGTGTATCTGGAGAAGTAACAAATGAAATCACCATCTCCCAGCTGACCTTCTGAAAAACTATGTTTTTTTTCATTCATGACCCTAGACAACATTTCGTCCTTGTATAACTTATCCTGTAGGCATGAACGTCATCCTGAAGTGCATTGATATGATGATAAGTCTCTTCAGAACTTGTTCGTTTCCTTTTTTCTAACTCTTTCCCTCGAATATCATTCATAAAAAACGAACTTAATTTCCGTCACCTATCAAGTCAGTTCGCATAAACAAGTGGGTCATGCCTCGTCAATCATCCCGACTTTAATATAATTAATATATGATTTGCAATTTCAGATTTTGATAAAACTTGTTGAGGATGTTTGTACGAAGGTCAAAAGTATTCTTAATGGCCAATTGAAAAATAGGGTGTGTGAGGTCTCAAAACTCTTAAGGGGAGGGGGGGCTCCCTATGCATAAATATAATGATAGCTCATAAACAGATGGTCGGATCGTGATGAAACACATGTAGTATTCTTAAGAGCCAATTGTGATATAGACTATCTGGCGTCACGAAATTCTTTAGGGGAAGGGGGTTAATCATAAAAATAGGCCTAGCTCAGCAACGGATGATAGAATTTTAATGAAATTTAACATGTAGTATTTTTGAAAGCCAAATTGAAAAATAGGGTGTGCGGTGTCTCCAAATTCTTAACATGGGCTTGGGGGGGGGGGCTAAGCATAAAAATTGTGCTAACACATTAACGGATAATCGGATTGTAAAGAAATTTAACATGTAGTATTCTTAAAAGCCTAATTGAAAAAAAGAGAGAATGACGTATCAAAAATCTTATCGTGAGAGGGACTTTGAGTGGAGGTTGAGCATAGAAATAGTTCAATCTCATTAACGGATTATCAGATTGTCATGAAATTTTACATGTAGTAGTTTTAAAAGCAACATTAAAAAAATAGGCTATGTGACCTATGTGCATTTGCATATCAATTAAAAATCTATGTACAGATTAAATTCAATTAAATGAATAAATAATTCTGTACTGAATAAAATGGCTAGTTTTGTGATATTATTATTGATATTGATACCATGCTGGGAAGTTTGCCGTGTGGACCTCAAGGGCCGCTCTTAATTACAAATGCCACCTTCGTGGAGTCATCACGGCCCAGTAATTTCCACTGATTTAGGGTGCAAAAAGGCGAAACACACACATCCGAGAACCTGCTTGTTTTTTAAATTTTTGGAATCAGATGTCGGAAAATTCCGGTGAAAATTCAACATCAAATTTCTGACAGATTACATAACTTCCCCTATACATAGCTGGGGAATCCATTTGTCCTTGAGATTTGAGCTTGTAATATGCAAAATAACCTTGACTATCACCCGTTAACTTAGTAAGTAATAAAGATTACATTTTCGTAGGTCATTATTTGCCTCACATAAATCTAGATTACATTGAGGTAGTCAACTATGGTCACTAAATGTTCAAGGTTATCCCCTCCTTATTTTTTCCACACTTATTTACACAAGTACGAACTAGAACCAGGAAAGTCATGAAAGCAGCTGACCTTCTGAAATATCTTCAGGTTATTACTTCAACAGCTATACGATGTATAGACGAAGTTATGTAATAGGTCAGAAATATTTTTTTAAAATTTATCTACATATTTACAAAGGCATAACATTTGCCATTAGGTGCCAATTATACACAATATATTGTAAGATATAATAAGATTTCAACTACCCCCCCCCCCCCCCCCCCCCCCTGAAATAAAAGAAATTTTCGTAAGAAATGATCGTATTGATAAAATAAAAGACAGTTTGAGCAGCTTGTACCCAAGCTTTAAATAATAGTGCATGTAAATATCCAGGCACGTCAGGTATAATAAATTTATTATTATTTATTAATAAATGATACTAAAATGACAATTATTTTTCAAAATTCAAGCAAAAAGGAAATCCCTAGTCAGCGAGACAATAGAATAAAAAAATGTCTAGAAGTACTGAGACCATATGATTTCTGTAGGATTCAATACTGAATTTGAGAACTAAGTACAGATGGCGCCAAAAGCGTCATTTCTTAGCGCGAAAGTAGTGGATTTTAAATTCAAAAACTTACATTAGATCAAATTCTTTACCCCCCTCCCATATAGTAAAAATTAGTAATATTGAGCTTATCCCCCCCCCCCCCCCCCCCCCCATCTAAATGCCTTACGTAATTTATGAATGACCCCTTAGCAACTGCTGAGGTACGTGACCGAAGAGAAGTCCAGGCTAGTACTGGAGCAGATCCCTCTGCCATATCCGCTTGAGGCGTCGTGGTGGATATGTGGGGAGAGTGTTTGTGGATAATTCTTGTATAAGTGGATTGGCGTGATGATTTGAAAATTTTGGTAGCATGTCCTGGATAACAGAGGGTACAAATGGGATGTGCATATGAATCTTTTAAGGACGACGTCTATTCATTTTCAGACCAATCAGCCAAGAGGAAGGGGGGGGGGGGGGGGGGGGATTTACAAAAAAATTTCATTATCTGTCAACTATTTTTCATCGATCGTTAATCATTGCATGTATTATATCAAAACTGCATTGAGGTAGTCAATGGACAGCTGAAGGTTACTTCCTTGCACTATTTCCGCACCCACTTGCATTCGCCAAAGAAGCGGAAGCAGGTGAAATCGGTCTCATAGCCCAACTACTGGAAATTCTTGTTTTTTTTTCATGACCCTCGACATTTTATCCTGCTGCCGTTGGTACCGTACATGTCAGTTGTACACTGGTCCCTGAAAGGAATAAAAGGTCGGTGTTGAATCACCGTAAATGTACTTCCCCAGCGCAAATTAATAAACTAAGTTGATGCTCTCCCTCTAAAAACAATTTATCGATTAAGATGAAAATCAATAATTATCTATGGGGTTGTATATTTACATATAAAATTTCCTATCCAAATAATTATTACCTTGGCAACTATTGGGGTTTGTGTTAAGACCCCCTCTTTCCCTTCGACCGATTTGACTGAAAATCAATTTCTGGATATACATCATTAATGATTAATATTGATATATTCATGGTATCTATATTTTTTTTATATTTTGGAATCAGTGGGTCGGGAATATGAAATTACAGTCAAAACTCAACGTCGAATGTCTGGCCAATTACGTAACTTCCCCTATACTTCATATAGGTGGAAAAGTAAAGTGAAAAAAAAAAAAAAATTTATTGATATACTAAAAAACCAAACATATAGGTACGTCATTCACCTTGTACACAAACACTGTAATGCCACGCCTGACATGTAAGATATAGATAGATCAGTTGTATAGACACTAAAAAATGTATTTATCCTTAGAAATAGATTGGATATACGTCATTCACCTTGTATAGATTGGATATACGTCATTCACCTTGCATATAAACACTGTAATGCCTGAATAACGCCTGACATGCAAGATATAGATAGATCAGTTGTATAGACACTAAAAATGTATTTATCCTTAGAAATAGATTGGATATACGTCATTCACCTTGTATACAAACACTGTAATGCCTGAATAACGCCTGACATGCAAGATATAGATAGATCAGTTGTATAGGCACTAAAAAATGTATTTATCCTTAGAAATAGATTGGATATACGTCTTTCACCTTGTATACAAACACTGTAATGCCACGCCTGACATGCAAGATATAGATAGATCAGTTGTATAGACACTAAAAAATGTATTTATCCTTAGAAATAGATTGGATATACGTCTTTCACCTTGTATATGTTGCAGTCAAAGTATGAATTCCAGTGAATGTATACATTAACTAGTCAATGTATACATTGACTGAATTCTCTAGTCAAAGTGTACATGGATGTATACACTTACGTCTATGCCTTAGTGAAAGTATAAATAGCTAGCATTAATAACATAAATATAAATATTACAAAAGTTGGGGGCGTATTTGCCGGCGTTCCGCCGGCGGGACGATATATCTGCCCCTCCCGTCGTTCCTATATTTGAAGTAGTACAGGTTCTAGCTTATAATTAAAATCAGCTTTTATTCAAAAGATCCATTTTAATATTGTTTACAAATGTTTATATTTTATGTTATTGTTGCATATTTCCTAGATATTTATATTGTAAAATAAATTTTGAAGTTTAGTTTTAGTTTTTTTTTTTTTTACAAAAACCTTTTTTTCTCATTTATTTATACTTTCACTAAGGAACACTAGAAAATGTATACATTGTCTAGTAAATGTATATATTCTCTAGCAATAGTGTTCATTTTTATAATCAATTGATACTTTCACTAAAACGGCTAGTTAATGTATACATTGACTAGTTAATGTATACATTCACTGGAATTCACACTTTGACTGTGACATATACAAACACTGTAATGCCACGCCTGACATGCAAGATATAGATAGATCGGTTGTATAGACACTAAAAAATTATCCTTAGAAATAGATTGGATATACGTCATTCACCTTGTATACAAACACTGTAATGCCTGAATAACGCCTGACATGCAAGATATAGATAGATCAGATGTATAGGCACTAGAAAATAATAATAATAATATTAAATTTTTTTTTCAAACAACAGAAACTAATATTCTGAGAAGGCCTCAAGGACGGATTAAGAAAAATAAATAAAAATCTTGCTCTCTTGTATCAGGCAAAATAAATATTCTCAATGATTATTATTATATATATATATATGTACTTGTATGTTGTTTTCAAGGGAGGGTCCTTGCGTCATCTTCGAAGAATATCTAATTCGGTTCAATCTTGGAGTCTTTTTCGTTTATCGATTATAACCAAGAGAAAGGGGATGAATAAATACCCAACAACAAAACAACAATAAAACAAGTAATAAACAAAGTGGTCCGTGAAACATCGGCTATGTACTTCCCCAGATCGAATTAATTAAGTTTCACTTCTCTTTCCAAAATCAATCGACTGTTTTGGCTGAAATAGTTGATTTACATACGAACTTCTGAATCCTCAAAGTAAATTTCATATCGATACATTCATTAACATTGGTAGTCATTGAGGTTTTTGAGTGTCGTCCATATTGAGTTGAGGTGGGAGCCGGTAGCTCAGAGATAGCTTGCTCTAGCCTATTGAGCTCAAGATCGCTGGTTCGAAACCCAGCCGAGACTCTTAGGTTGAGAGGTGAGAAAACCTTGAGCACGCCGTTCTTCGAATGTGACCTTAAGCAATGGTCCCGAGCCTGTACACGACCTAGTAGTTAAAGCCCGGGCATGAGTCACAATAACTTTTTTTTTTTTTTTTTTTTTTTTTTTAGTTAGAAATGATTCATAGTGACTAGAAGAAGGAAGTGTCCAGAAATATTGTCAAAAAAAAAATTAATAAATAAGACACCTCTGGGAAAAAATGCCGGAAAAATCAACATACATAGTAACATTCCAGAGAAGTTTAAGAAACACAATCACAATAACTAACTTATGGAGTTTTGAATTCACATATGAAATTTCGTGTCGATACGTCCATTACAACAGTAGTTATTAAAGTTTTTGTGTTACGCAATATCCCTAATACATATTTCGTATTGCTGCGAAAGTAAATATAATAAAAATAAATACAATGTTTATATTATAAAATGAATTTTGAGGGCTCCGGTAGCTCAGTGGTATGCGTGCTTGACTTTTGAGCTCAAGGTCGTGGGTTCGTAGCCCGACCGAAGCTCTTAGTTTATTTTATCTGGGAGATAAAATAAACTTAAGCACGCCATCCTTCGGATGGGACGTTAAGCGATGGTCCCGAGCCTGTACGATGTCAGGTACTCGTTAAAGACCCCTACCCTAGATGAATAAAAAATTTAGGGTAGGCAAAATTTAGGACTCCCACAGTAGAGTCGGGCTCATGTCCACCAGAGTGACGAAAGAGCGCTCTGGTAGTAGGCGATATGACCTCGTAGTTAAAGCCCGGACATGAGTCATAAAACCTAACCTTATAAAATGAATTATATTATTTATTATATCTATATTATTATTATTCATTATTATATTTATACTATTATTAATTACTATTATAATTTATATTTATAATAGAAGTCCATTCACCGAAGTCGTATTCACCCTTTGACGAAAATATATTTGCCCACCCGTCTTCTTTAACAACATTCCCATTCGTTAAAAAAAAAAAAAGATCTTCGCTACCCATGCCTCACACTTGACAAACGAATGACGTGGAATCCTCACTCCAGACTCAAAAGAGAAGAGACAGTTCGATAAGCTCTTGTTACTCTTAAAAGGGCTCCTCTCTGGGCTTGCGACAGAATCTTGCGCTGCTGCTTTGTGGGGCGATACCACCAACTGTGCTGAAGCGTACCTTGCTACGGCCAAGAATACCCCGAGACGCCACGTCGCGCGGACTAGGCTAATATATAAAGCAATACTCGAGCCTATGTGGACCTAAGGACATAACTATATGGTCCTGTCAAAGCTTCCGATCTTCAGAACATTCAATCCTTGCAATCCAAAATCTTTCACACAATAGCCAATGCTCCTTATTACATCTTCACACTGAACCCAATATTCCCTTTGTCACCGAATTAGCTAAATCCAGTTACAAAAAGTTATTTTCCTCCTTTAGTATCCATTAATCCTCTAGTCCATGCCCTCCCTTCTACCGAACGACGCAAGCGCCAATGGCCTAGAGACCTCAGATCAGGCAGTGACAATGATTAGTCATAAATGAGTGCGACTCATATCTAGGGAGTGTCACTATTGGGTGATTTCTCCTCTCTTGACATTTTGCCATTGCCATTTTTTTTCTCCCTTAGCACGTTTGCTTCTTGTAAAATATTCTTTATAGTTGAAAATATATTTCTGTAAATAAAAATAAAATATTTATAATAATATTTCGTATACCTGGGGAAGCAACAATAACAAATAAGAATGCGATTTATGGAAATAGTTTAAAAATTATCGATTGATTTGTTCCTATTCTAGAGAGCTAGGAAAAGAGACAATTTCTCTATAAGATTGGTACGTCTGAAGCGAAGATTGGTTCGTTCGTTTGTTTTAAAAAGAGAAAATAAGGAAAACGTGGAAAAGATGAAAGAGGGATGAATTGATGGGCTCAATTTTCCCAACAATCGTGGCCTGGTTTGTTCACAATTGTACCGCTCCAACAAGTCATGCATCACACATTCTTCAAGACTTGCCGCTCTTTGAACATTGTTCCGAGTCAGTCGTTTGAACATTCAGTTCTCCTGTTCTCGCTCACAGCCTGGATAACTCTGAGAAGGAGCCCATGTTTTAGTCAATTTTGAATATTACTACGAATAGTTAGTAAGTAGAGGGCGCCGCACAGTGTGAAATGTATGAGTTTTGATTTTCAAAATTCGAGCCCCCGTTCAATTTTTGATCAATTTGGATGAAACTAGGTGCAAAATATTTGTGAAAGCTGGCTTTTTATCAGATAACTGCGGGTTTCACTATCAAGGTATTATATGCCAATACTACTTTAGGCCAAAATGACAACATTTGGACCACTTTTGGCTAAAATAAATATGGAATTTTTAATCAGCGACCCAAAAAACATTCATTTAAGTTGTA
Organism: Aradus depressus; assembly: GCA_963662175.1. Lineage (NCBI taxonomy): Eukaryota > Metazoa > Arthropoda > Insecta > Hemiptera > Aradidae > Aradus > Aradus depressus. The sequence continues at coordinate 13,204,856 of OY759214.1, read as the reverse complement.
AAAATCCGTTAACAGAAACTTAGACAAAAAAAATTAAATTTTTTCAAAATTTTCGCGGGGTTTTGGCAGCTGTCAATTGGCATATAATACCTTGATTGTGAAAAGTTACCTGATAAAAAGCCAGCTTTCTGCTGTAATAGCAATAGCTGTGGCGGAAAAAAATAAACATGTTAATGTAAAGAAACGTTTGTGGGTAAGACCTTGGGTTGCGCGGCGCGAGTTTGTGAGCATCCATCAGAATTTACTGAAAGAACTGTCCATGGAAGATACAAAAAGTTACGTGAACTATTTGAGGATGAATAATAAAACCTTCGATTACTTGCTTCTGAAAGTGGGACCAATAATATCTCGGGAAATGACACATTTGCGTAACCCAATACCCCCTGAGGAACGACTTATGGTTATTCTGCGATTTCTTGCCACAGGCGAGAGCTAGTCAAGCCTTCAATACAGTAATCGCATACCTCAAAAAAAAAAAAAAAAACAGCAGGAGTGGGAAAGACAACATTTATCAAATATTGGATGAGGATGCAAACTATGATAAAAGAACTTTTATAGAAGACAAAATTGATAAAACTTGAGCTATTACACTATCACATTTATCGTAAAAGTTCTTTTATAAAAGATCTTCGTCAAAGAACTTTTATAGTGTAATACCCGCCTAACTACAGTTTTTCAAATAATTTGTGGTTTCCAGATTTACTTTGTGAAGCTCCATTCTAGGAATAGATAATTAAAATACACAATTTCTTTGTCAAACTTCACTATATATTCTCAAATACTCAACTAGTTTCGCCGTGTTAAGGCATTATCAAGAGTCACTTATAAACTCTCTCAATTTATAAGTGACTCTTGATAATGCCTTAACACGAGTTGAGTATTTGAGAATATAGTGAAGTTTAACAAACAAATTGTGTATTTTAATTATCTATTCCTACAGTTTTTCAATACTCCATCATTTTTAATTCCACAGATACATATATCAGTAAGTCTATTTGATTCGTATAATTTTTATTGTCTTTACAACGATGTGTTGTATGTATTTTATTGACGTTCTAGAAAGAAGGTAATATAAAATAGCTTGCACTTAAAATGTTGTTTGAACAGTCACGTCTTCGTTTGTTTGTAGTCGTAAATATCATGATTTATGACAGTAAACAGAATGTAACCTTTATCTAGGTGGAGTTCAAATGGTTTCTTATACAAGATTCTACATGTGGAATATTATGGAAATTAAAAATTAGTTAAGCTAGTAGTAATTTTATTTTTCGAGGCCCCCCACAAACCACTACCGTTCAAAATTTGGAGACATCAAGTAGCCTACGTTTGAACCGGGCTTATAAGAATTCTACATTTGAAATTACATGACAATTCGAGCAACCGTTAAAAAGCTGACACTCATTTTATACTTTGGGGCACTCCAACACACATATATTGTATATTTTTTCTTTATATATATACATATCATCAAAGGAGGGCGCCGGTGGCTCAGTGGTATGCGTGCTTGGCTTCTGAGCTCAAGAACGTGGGTTCGGAACCCGACCAAGGCCCTTAGTTTATTGTTCCTGGGAGGTAAAATAAACTTAAGCACGCCGTCCTTCGGATGGGACGTTAAGCGATGGTCCCGAGCCTGTACGATGTCAGATACTCGTTCAAGACCCCTGCCTTAGTTGAATAAAAATTTAGGGTAGGCAAAATTTAGGACTCCCACAGTAGAGTTGGGCTCATGTCCAACAGAGTGACGAAAGAGCGCTCTGGTAGTAGGCGATATGACCTCGTAGTTAAAGCCCGGGCATGAGTCATAAAACCAAACCAACCTATTTCATCAAACATTTATTTATTTTTTATTTTATCTTATTTTATTATGTATTTTTATTTATCTTCTTTCTCCTCACACTTCACTTTTTAGCCTCTACTGTCTAAAATTTATTTTATTTCAAACCTTGTCTGGACATCCTCCCCTCTCTTTTATAAACAACCATCACAGCATAAGCTCTGTCGATTTTATTAATCTATTTTTTTTGTTTTTCTCATTTATATACTTTTTTTTACATATTCTCTTTTATTTATATAGTAGATACTTTTATTTTTATTTTTCCTTCATAATTAAGCTGTTAATTTTATGTTATTTCATGTTAATCTTTTATATATCTATATATTATTAATTTCTAGTTTTCTCCAATGTAGCACTAATTTATTTATTTATTTTTACGACATACTGATACTATATTTCAATGTTTCGTTTTCTTTACTCTATATGTATTTATTCTTAGGGGACCTCGGTCCTAGAATAATAAAATTTATTTTCATTTAATTTCATTTCAACACCCTCTATTTTTTAGACAACAGATCGTCGTATGTTTAAACCGGGCTTATAAGGATGGTACATATGAAATTTCATGAAACTCTCCAAGATCTAATAAGTACGTCATTTATAAGCTTTATCCATATGTATACATTTCTATGACGTATCCTACTATCATGTCATGTTTTAACGTAAATAAATATTTTTATTATTATTATTAAAACTAAAACAATTTGAAGTAGTCAGTTTATTGATAAGGCTCAAAGTTATCACATGATTTAGGTAAAGATCAATAATGGTTGTTTCCGAGAATTTTCACTTAAGCTCACGCATTTTGGTGAGACATTTATTCCTATTCATCGCTTCAATTCCTATTCAATGCCCGTAAAAAATTGTGTTTAATTGATTTTTTTTGAATTTTGTAATTTGCTTCCTGTTTTGACTCCACTTCCGGGTTTGAAAAATATTCCCATATTATATTCCAACAAAATTATTCAAATTTGAGGGCCATTCGTAAATCTGATCGCCTTCACAGACTTAATGATTATACAATGTACGCTAAAAACTTGAAAATAATATTACAACTCTTGAAGTAACAATGAAAACATTGAGACCCTAATTTTAACATGATTTTAAGTCAGATATAATTTCCTATTAACTATAAACAAAAGTAAGTGTTGTTTTGAAAAGATACCTACGTTTTTTTCACAAGACATAAGTGTGTATAAAAAGGGAAACTTGTGGAGAAAGCGAATGGTGAGTGAAGAGCGGTTGGCTGGGTACTTTCTATTTCGCAGAGAGACTTGGCTGGGGATAACACGTGGGGAGTGGGGAGAGGAGGTCGACGACCTAGAGCACATCAGCAGGATCACCGGACTATAAGCAACTGGGAGGTCCGGCACATGACAGTCCTGCATCACACAGGGCAGAGCTAGGCCGGAGATATGGCAGGCAGTCACTTGTGCAGACCTGGCATGGGGGCGACAGAGGTCAACAACGTAGGGCACGTCAACAGGGAGGTCCGGCACATGACAGTCCTGCATCACACAGGGTAGAGCTAGGCCGGAGGTATGGCAGTCACTTGTCATCAGGTGCAGACCTGGCATGGGGGCGACAGAGGTCAACAACCTAGGGCACGTCAACAGGGAGGTCCGGCACATGACAGTCCTGCATCACACAGACCTCAGACAGGCCAAGGGTATGCTAGGAAGGCACTTGTCATTTGGCGCACTCTAGAGAAAATTCGAACACTTCGTAAATTTTTTTTTTTTGTAGATCGTCAGACTGAGATATTTACCAATAGGTAGCTAAAAATCTATTTTTGATGCGTCTCTAAAATTTCTGAGCCAAAGATAAATGGGCCCTCACTATCAGCAACTGGGAGGTCCGGCACACGACAGTCCTGCATCACACAGGGTAGAGCTAGGCCGGAGGTATGGCAGGCAGTCACTTGTCATCAGGTGCAGACCTGGCATGGGGGCGACAGAGGTCGACGACCTAGAGCACATCAGCAGGATCACCGGACTATCAGCAACTGTGAGGTCCGGCACATGACAGTCCTGCATCACACAGGGTAGAGCTAGGCCGGAGGTATGTCAGTCACTAGTCATCAGGCACTGACCTGGCATGGGGGTGACAGAGGTCAACAATCTAGGACACGTCAACAGGGAGGTCCGGCACATGACAGTCCTGCATCACACAGGGTTGAGCTAGGCCGGAGGTATGGCAGTCACTTGTCATCAGGTGCAGACCTGCCATGGGGGCGACAGAGGTCAACAACGTAGGGCACGTCAACAGGGAGGTCCGGCACATGACAGTCCTGCATCACACAGGGTAGAGCTAGGCCGGAGGTATGGCAGTCACTTGTCATCAGGTGCAGACCTGGCATGGGGGCGACAGAGGTCAACAACCTAGGGCACGTCAACAGGGAGGTCCGGCACATGACAGTCCTGCATCACACATACCTCAGACAGGCCAAGGGTATGCTAGGAAGGCACTTGTCATTTGGCGCACTCTAGAGAAAATTCGAACACTTCGTAAATTTTTTTTTTTGTAGATCGTCAGACTGAGATATTTACCAATAGGTAGCTAAAAATCTATTTTTGATGCGTCTCTAAAATTTCTGAGCCAAAGATAAATGGGCCCTCACTATCAGCAACTGGGAGGTCCGGCACACGACAGTCCTGCATCACACAGGGTAGAGCTAGGCCGGAGGTATGGCAGGCAGTCACTTGTCATCAGGTGCAGACCTGGCATGGGGGCGACAGAGGTCGACGACCTAGAGCACATCAGCAGGATCACCGGACTATCAGCAACTGTGAGGTCCGGCACATGACAGTCCTGCATCACACAGGGTAGAGCTAGGCCGGAGGTATGTCAGTCACTAGTCATCAGGCACTGACCTGGCATGGGGGTGACAGAGGTCAACAATCTAGGACACGTCAACAGGGAGGTCCGGCACATGACAGTCCTGTATCACACAGGCCAGAGCTAGGCCGGAGGTATGGCAGTCACTTGTCATCAGGTGCAGACCTGCCATGGGGGCGACAGAGGTCAACAACGTAGGGCACGTCAACAGGGAGGTCCGGCACATGACAGTCCTGCATCACACAGACCTCAGACAGGCCAAGGGTATGCTAGGAAGGCACTTGTCATTTGGCGCACTCTAGAGAAAATTCGAACACTTCGTAAATTTTTTTTTTTTTTTTGTAGATTGTCAGACTGAGATATTTACCAATAGGTAGCTAAAAATCTATTTTTGATGCGTCTCTAAAATTTCTGAGCCAAAGATAAATGGGCCCTCCCAAAAAAATACCACATTACATAATGATACCTTACAAAAGTTTGTAAATATTTCTTTAAATATTGTTAATAACAAAAGCAAATTTTATAGATACCTTTTGAGCAAATAATTTACATGAAATAAAATTTGGCGCAGGTCATCTGATGATTGCGAGCTAATTAGAATAAACTTATATCATGTAAAGATTTAATTATGAACAGAACCTATCCTACTGTAACATTATCACAAGCCATAGATTATGATGCAACTTCCTATGATATCTATGTATTTAACTACATGTGAAGAGATATCAATTCCAAAATTGCCAATTTTTTATATGGAGTTAAAATATACAAGTTTCTCATAAACAATGAGGTTTTTGCGAAAAAACCTAGTTTAGGCCACTCTATAATGTATACTTTTGTTGTAATCACTCGAATATTCTTTTGAAAGAATTCTTTCTAGCTACTAACAAAAATCAGCAAACTTATGGCATGTACTGACCAAATAATGCGTTAACCTTTCAATACCGCATACTATTATGAAATAAGCAAAAAGACTCCTCTGCTTTATATTAACAGGCGTACAAATTACATAAAACAATTATTAGTAGCAAGAAATTCGATGTTGAGATTTCTTCAGAATTTCATGTTTTCCGACCAGATTCCAAAAATGAAAAAAAAAAATTACTGTTTGTATTGTGTCTGTGAACATGATAACTCCCATTAGAATGAATGTATCAAAAAGAAATTTTTTACGTACATCCAGAACCTTATAATGACCTTTCGGTTTTCAGTCAAATCGGCCAATATAAGGGGTATTAAAATAAATAAATCCAATAACTTTGTGTTGAATGTATCGACATCAAATTTTATATTTTCCTATGTAAATTATTGTACATTATTTGGGACGCTATAACATTATTCGTATTGGTCATATCTTAAATCTGAGAAAATTTCGTTAATTGGATATTTAATAAGGTACATTTTTGGTAAGAACCAATTTTTTGTTAGGACTAAACGTTTTCACATAAAGCCAGACAACTTCCAAAAAACTGGGTTTTTCACCAGAGCGCTTTTTTGTCTATCTACGTTTCGATCTGACCTCGCACAAGCTCGGGACCATCGCTTAACGTCCCATCCGAAGGACAACGTACTCAACGTTTATTCACCTCCCAGGTAAAAAAAACCATAGTACCTCGGCTCTTGAGCAGCCTATCTCTGACGCCCTATTATGCCAGTTGTTTCATAATTATAATGGAAGTGGCTGCAGAACATTTTATTGCCCTTTCAGGGTCTTTTCATTTAATGACAACAGCTGGCTAAATCAAATAAAGAGCCGGCTAGCTATTGAGGTGAGGAGTAGCGCGCAAGCCATTATTGTTCATGAAAACAGCTGTTTTTTGTAGTTATTTAAAAGGTAATAATATTCCATTCTAGAGGGCGCCGGTAGCTCAGTGGTATGCGTTCTTGTCTTCTGAGCTCAAGAACTCGGTCGAAACCCGACCAAGGCCCTTAGTTTATTTTATCTGGGAGGTAAAATAAACTTGAGCACGCCGTCCTTCGGGACGTTAAGCGATAGTCCCGAGCTTGTACGATGTCAGGTACTCGTTAAAGACCCCTGCCCCAGGAGAATAAAAATTTAGGGTAGGCAAAATTTAGAACTCCCACAATGGAGTCGGGCTCCACTATTTTTCATAATCTTTATTCCTCTTACATTCCAAATGTCGTCATTAATATCTTATTTTTCCTATCATCCTGGGGTGACATCAAACTCAAAAACGTATATATACGTTCGATATAAAATCCGCATCGAAATTTTTGCCGTTTACATAACTGCCCCTATACTTCATATAGCCGGGTAAGTAAAAACATATTAAATCCTAATATTAAATTTTATATCGATACATTCAATACATCTGCTGTTATTAGAGGTTCTGAGTTGTGACTTTCCCCTTTTCCTTCGGTCAATTTCGCTGCAAATTGATATGTGTCGTCCTTATGAGAATTTGCATTTAAATATGAAATTTTATGTCTATACATTCATTACAACGTCATTATTAGAGCTTTTGGGTTGAGCTCCCTCCTCAATCTCCTATTTCTTTCAGACCGATTTGGCTGAAAATCAACAAGCTTCGTCATTACGTAGATCTGGACACACATGAAAAATTTCGAGTCGATACATTCATTCTATCGGAAGTTATCGTGTTCACTGACAGACAGGAATTTTTTTTTCTAATTTTTAGAGTAGTCAATCGGAAAACATAAAATTTCCTGTGAAAACTTCGCATCGAATTTTTGACCGATTACATAACTTCCCCTATACTTCGTATAACTGGTTAAGCAAAAACATATTATCTTCCCTACCTGTAAAAAAATTCTGCCTTTTCCATCGCACTCATTTTATACCTCCCCGTTCAAATTTTTGTGATGCCACATAGCCTACGAGTATATTCTGTTGGGCCCTGTATTTATATGTAAGTCCGTTTTTGAGTTAGTAGGTAAAAAACAGACTGACAAAGTGTATTTATATATATGTATATAAATGAGATGAGACATCAGTTTTATTTCTCCGCATATTGTTATGACCTATAAAATTGACTTTGCCTTGCAAATAAAATGGAAATAGCGTAGATAAGTTTAGATGTGCAAGAAATAGAATGGAAATGAATAAAATATAGATAACTGGTCAATCAGTTTGAATATGTAGGTTTCAATGCTACAGGTTAGAATAAGAATTTGTTTACCTAATTGTCCAACAGGTGGTTGAGACGAAGTACTTGCTTGTGCTTCTTCAATTGCAGGTTTCTCCTAGTTACAAAAATAAAATTAAAACTCAAATTGAAAACTTTTTTTTTTGTTTTACGAACAAGAAATAAAGGAACTTTTAAAACTTAACAGTTTTCTTTGGTAGTTTTGTTTCTTTGATCATAAGATCTCCAGTAGCACTAAGTTCAAACCTTGACATATTATCCAGTATTGGTGCATTTGGTCTTGGCAGAGAAACATTAGATGCATACAAAGCTACCAAAGGATTAAAATCACTTGAACATAGATTCAGAGACTCGTCCTCTTTAGATTCATCACTTGACATTAGAATAATTAACAAAATGATAATTTTCCAATATCAGAAATAAAATCACAAAATAATATAAAAGAAGTTAATAAAATAAAAATGAGTAAAATCAAACAGAAGACACAACGAAAACCTAAATATAACCTTTCCTGTTCAGGCTTCTTAAGTTGTCCGCTAGTGTCGCTAGCAATCACAAATAGAAAGATTTCATCTAAATAAATTCACATAATCTTTGGCATACATTTTCAATTTTTAGGCATTTTCGAAACAAAAGTAAAGTACAAATTAATTTTTTTAGTTCAATTATAGCTGAAATGTTGTTTTTAACACTCAGATTCTGACTGGTCTTCACTTTGCCCTAAGTCCACATTTTGTTTTTCTCTACATATGTGTATATCTGGGGAAGTCGAAGGAATATATACATAGAGGGCGCCGGTAGCTCAGTGGTATGCGTGCTTGACTTCTGAGCTCAAGAACGTAGGTTCGTAACCCGACCGAGGCCCTTAGTTTATTTTATCTGGGAGGTAAAATAAACTTAAGCACGCCGTCCTTCGGATGGGACGTTAAGCGATGGTCCCGAGCCTGTACGAAGTCAGGTACTCGTTAAGACCCCTGCCCTAGATGAATAAAAATTTAGGGTAGGCAAAAGTTGGGACTCCCACAGTAGAGTCGGGCTCATGTCCACCAGAGTGACGAAAGAGCGCTCTGGTAGTAGGCGATATAACATTGTAGTTAAAGCCCGGACATGAGTCATAAAACCAAACCTAATCTATATATACATACATAAATATATATATTATATATATATATATATATATATATATATATATATATATATATATATATATTATTTTAAATTTTCTAGAACTTTTTGAAAATTCACTCAGAATATAATTATTTTCTGATTTCAATTTCGAGATAAACCTACCATGATTTATAATTATTTCAATTAATAAAAAAACTTTTTAGAAGATAATCAGTTAATTTTGTCTTTAAAAATGAGCAAACAGTGGATTTTATATCAGCCATTATTAAGGATATAATTAAGAAAAAATAATAATTTCCTAGTAAATTAGTTTATTTAAAAAAAGTCGTTGGTGAGTAATCGGCTGTGTAAGTACTTCCCCAGGACGAATTAATCAATTAAGTTTTCGCTCTCCCTCTAAAGCCAACTCAATAGTTGAGTTACATAGTAGCTTCTGAATCATCATACTAAATTGTAGATGTTTGCTAGCGACTGTAGAATTCAAAATTCTGGGGGTATTGAGGGTCAGTCAATTGACTGACCCTCTATACCCCCAGAATTCTAAATTGTATGTCGGTGCATTCATAACATCAGCAATTATTGGGATTTTTGAGTTTATTAAATTTATTGTTGTCGTCCTTGTGACGCTTTGAATTTACATACGAAATTTGGTGTCAACGGCAGTTATTAGAGCTTTTGAGTTACGCTCTGGTAGTAGGCGATATGACCTCGTAGTTAAAGCCCGGGTATGAAATGAAAATAAATGTTATTCTGGGACCGAGGTTCCCTAAGAATAAATACATGACAGTCACTGGACGGACCCCTGGCGGGAGCAGAATCAGGCAATGTAATGATCCCGAGCTTTGCCTAAACGTAGACTGGGTGATGTTGCTGCAACGCAAAGCGCACCCTCTTTTAAAACCAACTAAGAAAAAAAAAAAACTCACTGGACAGAGCAACAAATAAAATGAAATATCAGTTATGAGATAAAGGTGCTACAGTGGATAGTACCAAGAGCAAAATAAATAAAACTAAATAAGAAAAAACAATAAAATAAAAATAAAATAGATAATGGTGATATAACTAAACAATAAATAAATAGTAAATAATAGTATAAATTAAAAAAAGAGAAATAATAGTAAAAAAGGAGTTAAATTAACAGCTTCATTATGAAGAAATCAAAAGAAGATAAATGTGCCTAAATAAATATGTAGAAGATAAAAATAAATTAAAAAGAAAAAACAAATATGTATATAAAAATGAAGATTATGGAGGAGGGAATCTAGCCCAGGCTCGGTATAAAATTAATTTAAGAAAAACTGACGAAAAAAAGAAAAAAAAATATATAAAATAAAAGGATGAAGATGAAAAAATGAATAAGAAAAATAAAAAGAAACAAGAAATTGATGTTAAGAAGCGAGAAAGTATGGAGGAAAGGGAATATGTATACAGTAAAATTCTTTTATAACGATTCCTGATATATCGATGTAAAACCCGTATCTAGTTTGGTTTGCTATTTAAAAGTGAAGAAATAACCCGGATATAACGATGTTAGGTATATACGATATTCCGTATAAAACGATCTAAAACATAAGAAAAAATTGTTTTTTCATTCCGGTTATAACGATATAATATCTATGTACATACGCACATACATACATAATTGGGTATAACAGTATGAATTTTGAACGGATGAAAAATATGAACATTATAGAAAAGGGTTTTAAACACGGTTCTTGTTTACTCTTTCCGAGAGCAATGACTCATTCCATTTCCAAACATACCATTTCCCCCTTGTTGGATTTTCTTCGAACTCCCTTCTTCCCTTCTAGTGCGTATTCTCCTAGTTTCAGATTAGTCTTTCCTTTGCCTCCGTTGGGATCGTGACATTGTAAAAATTGAGTCAAAATAACCAACTTCGTATAAGTAAAATAATGAACCTATTTTATTGTTATAATTTCTGTTTACTTCATTCTCCTGAAAAATATATATGTATTTCTTACATTATTCTTTGTGTCCACATTTCCAGAAATATTTATATCCATATTCTAACTTTTCTTCCTTCTTTTTACAGGGTCATTCAACAGCGAGGTTCATGTGTTGGCAAAAGTTGAATAAGCAACCTGATAAATCAAGGTAAGAAAATAAATAATTTTTATTATATTATTAAGATAACTAGTTATTAATTTTACGAAAAATTTAAATCAACCAATGAACAATGATTTTTTTATTTTTTTTTTTAATTCAACTCATTGGGTACTCTTATTTTTACTGTTCATTCATTTATCTAACAATATCTATCTATCTATCTCTCTGGCGCTACAACCCTAGTGGGTCCTGGCCTCCTCAATGAGCCTCCGCCATTCGGCTCTGTCCTGTGCAGCTGCTTTCCAATTTCGCTGTCCAAGAAGCTCTCTCGCGTCAGCTGCCACACCATCCACCCATCTTAGCCTCGGTCTGCCTGCTCTTCTTGATCGGTACAAAGGCTCCTCAAGGACTGTTCTTGGCACTTCGCCCTCTTCCGTTCGGGCTACATGGCCTGCCCAATTCAACCTTCCCAACTTCACCACCCTCACTACATCAGCCTCACCAAACAGCTCGTAGATTTCCCTATTCTTGCGAATTCTCCAAACCAGTCCGTCCTTCACAGGGCCGAAAACCCTTCGAAGAATTTTCCTTTCAAATATCAACAGGTCCTTCTCGTCAGACTTGGATAGGGTCCATGTTTGACTGGCGTAGATAAGGACTGGACGGATCAGGGTCTTATAGATCCGGAGTTTGGTATGCCTGCTCAGTAGAGAGCTTCGCATATGCCTCAGCAATCCAAAATAGCATCGATTCGCTGCCGTAAGTCTTTTCTTAATTTCGGCTGATGTCTCGTTCCTGGTGGTGATTTGAGAGCCCAAGTACGTAAATTCTTTGACCCTTTCGAAGGAATATGGGCCAATCGATATGCTTCGGCTATGGGGGTTCGCGTCTACACCTGTGTACATATATTTAGTCTTGGACTCATTTATTCGTAGGCCCATTGCGGCTGCCGCTTCCTGCAATCCCAGAATGGCACTCTCAAGAGCTGGGTAAGACCGTGCAACAATATCCAAGTCATCGGCGTAGCCGAGCAGTTGGACTGATTTTGAAAATATTGTGCCCCTTATTCGAATACCGGAATCCCTCACTACTTTCTCTAGGGCTAAGTTAAACAGTAAGCAAGCTAGGGCATCACCTTGCCTCAATCCCTTGCTAGAGGGAAACTCTGAAGAGTAGTCCGACTGAATGCGTACTTTACACTGCACGTCTTGCATCGTCATTCGGACCAAGCGAATCAGCTTCGAGGGGATATTCATTTCCTCCATAGCTTTATAAAGTTTGGGCCTTCTTACGGTGTCATATGCTCTTTTGAAATCGATGAAGAGATGATGAGTGGTCATTTTAAATTCATGGCTTCTTTCCAGGATCATACGAAGAGTGAAGATTTGATCAATAGTTGATCTCCCCTTCCTAAAACCACTTTGGTACTTACCAGTTTCCCGTTCGGCAAAAGGAACAAGCCTGTTATAGAGGACATTAGAGAGAATCTTATATGCGCACTGGAGCAGCGAAATTCCGCGGTAGTTGGCACATTCTAGTTGCTCCCCTTTCTTATGCACTGGGCACACAACCGCCTTTTTCCACTGAATAGGAATATCTTCTTGCATCCAGATCATGAATACTAGATCGTACATGGCTTTGTATAGTGGTTCGCCACCATACTTAAAAAGCTCAGGTGGTAGTCCATCATCTCCAGGTGCCTTATGATTTTTCATTTGAGCAATCGCGTTCTGAATTTCTTCCAGCTCAGGTGGCTCTATTTCTCTATCATCCTGGTTGATGTCGGGGATCTCATAATTCTCTTCCGAGTCAATTGCTCCTTCATTGAGTAATTCATTGAAGTGTCTAGTCCACCTATGAAGTACATCCTCCTTATTAGTAAGAAGCGAACCGTCTTCTTTTCTACAGGCCAGGAGCCTGGGTTTAAAGGGGGTTCTTCCTTTGTTAACTTTCTGGAAGAACATTCTATTCTTATTTGTATCCCTCATAATCTTCACTTCTTCGAGCTGCTTGTTCTCCCATTCTCGTTTCTTCTTTCTATGGAGTCTCTTCTCAATGCGTCTTTTCATTCTATAATTTTCGGTTGCCTGCCTTGTGTACCGTCTCTGAACCATAGTTCTATATGCCCCATTTTTATATTCTGTTACTCTTTTACATTCTTCATCAAACCACGGGGACTTTCTTTCTGGCTCATTAGTTCCCAGAGTGATTTCAGCCGCCTTATTTATGACTGTTTCCAGACCATTCCATGTATCTTGGATGTTCTCCATTCTTGCTACACGGAATGTCTCATTCAGACGTACCTCTAGTTGATTTTGAAAAGTAGCGCATATATCCGGGTCTTTCAGTTTGGTCGTATTCCACTTCTTTTGTCTAGTCAACCTGTTAGCTCTTGTAGAGGAGATCCTTGCCCTAATTCGAGCAATGATCAAGTGATGATCAGAGTCTACATTTGCGCCTCTGTATGTTCTATTGCTCAACAAGTTGGCTTTGTGCCGCGCGCTAATCAACAAGTGGTCTATCTGGTTAAAGGTAGCTCCATCTGGTGATCTCCAGGTAGCCTTATGAATTCGTCGTCCTGGGAATAGTGTACTCCCTATGACCATGTTTCGTGACGCAGCAAAATGGACAATCCTTTTCCCGTTGTCATTGCTTTCATCATGGAGGCTGTGAAGGCCAATGGTCGGCCTGTACACTTCTTCTTTCCCAATCTTGGCATTAAAATCCCCTAAGAGTATCTTTATATCGCTTCTAGGGCAACCATCATGAGCTCTTTCCAGCTCTTCATAGAAATTCTCCTTTTCGTCTTCACTTGACGTTTCGGTAGGTGCATGGCAACTAATTAGGCTATAATTGTAAAATACTCCCTTAATACGGAGGGTACATAGTCGTTCGTTGATGGGGGAAAATCCAATAATTTGCTGTCTCATTCTTCCTCTTACTATGAAGCCAGTTCCAAACATGTGGTTTTTTTGGTGGCAGCTGTAATAAATTGTATGGAATTTTTTTTCAATCAGTCCACTACCTGTCCACCGAATCTCTTGAATAGCAGCTATGTCAACTTTATATTTGTCCAATTCAGTGAGGAGGATTTGAAGCCCTCCCGGTCTGTATAGAGATAAAATATTCCAATATCCTAATTTGAAGTCCATTTGGCGTTTTCCAGGTCGGTTACCATTTATCAATCCGGCGTTTTCTCTATGAGGTCTCGTAATAATTTGTGTTTAAGAGGAGCAGGTTATTAGCCCATTGCCTCCGAGTCAGGTGGAGGGGCTGCCTCCTTAAAGCCTCCTGACCGGCTCCCGAGTTACTTAGTTTTAGCCTACCTTATCAGTTCCGAGACAACCGAAAAGGCGTTTCCCACCCGCACCACTAGGAGGTACTAAGCAACTCTTGTTGACACCTTCGCTTTCTCGTCACGGGTCTGGCCGTATGCGATTCCACTACTGTGCAGAGAAGAGAACTCTGCAAAGTGTCAACCATCAGCGGGCTATCTAACAATATAGGTTATTAAAGACAAATATGCTCAGATCACACATTGAAGAGTTCCGAGGAAAAATGTAAAGGAAATGTTTGTATGCCAATGTTTGTCAGGTTACAAGTAGCATAATATTACAACCAAAATGCGCTATAGATTATGTTTTCCAAATCAATTTAATTTCTACATTATTTCCATATTTATTTTTGGAAAGTCCTATATGTAGAGTATAAAATCTAAATTAGTTATTTATTTACATAAATTAAATAAATATATTTGATTGTATGAAGGATTTCATTGGTAGCTTTTTGAAAACAGGAGCTCACTAAGCCCGGCCTCTCCCTAGTCCTTTCTGGTCCGGCCGTAAGGGAAGGTATATTTTTCTAACACAAAAAGTTTTAAGTTTGCAAAAGTACATGTGTATGTAAATTATGTGTCTTGAGTTGCAAGCAAATCGATATAATGCGTCACATATTGCTTATTTTTGTTTAATTAATAATTTTTTTGCAATGAGCAGTTTGCTCTTTAAACCCTTATAAGACCTGAGACTCAAAAATACGAATAGGTTGCCAACTTTTGTTTTGAACAATGCTAAAAATAAAAAAAAAGTAAATTAGCCATCTAAATATATTTTTTTGTTTATTATTAATGTTTATATTCTATACTTGCGGCTCTTTTTTTCTGCAACTTTTTTTCTGGGTAGACTTTTGGACTGAAGCCCATCATCAGTATCTATACAATTTAAAACATTGACATAGTAATTGATAATAATTTTTAATGAAATTAGAGTCTTAAATAACAATAATAATTTTTTTACATTTATGTTAACCAACTTATGTTTCTTATTTCTATATATTTCTTATAATTATGTAAAGTTTTACCTCGTTCTCAGCCATATTTCTAAAACTTCTTAACGAGACCTAAGGATCAATATTATAATGATTGTATTTTTTTAGTTTTGATCAAATTTGATTTTCTATTTAAATTATCTCATTTTTTGAGTCATCTCGATAGCTGGATTTTTGTTAGACTGCCGTTTTAAAGATAAACCGTTACATGAATAGGTATAAGGAATATAAGACCAAAACATCGGTTGGTTAGCATTTTAAATGTGAAATTTTATTATTTAAGACTGCAATTGCATCAAAACAATTACTATATTAATGATGTTTCAAATTTTATAGATATTGCGGATGGGACTTTAGTCCGAAACGTTCATAATAGAAAGATATGAAAAAAATAGCTATAACCAAAGAATATAAAAATTTTTTTTACACACAAAAAATTATATTATTGGTTGATTAACAAAAAAAAAAAAAGATACTGTTTAAAACAAAAGTTGACAACATTTTCGTATTTTTGTGTCGCAGAACTTAGCTTTTAAAGAGCAGTTTTTAAATAGTCAGAGAAAAAATAGAGGTGTCTAATATAAAAAAAATACAACTTAATTGAAACCAAACTTCTTAAGAATCACTAACTGCTTATTATTTATTTTTCTATGTGTATTTACTTTAATACAATTACATTATATTACCCGAAAGTAAAACAGATATGTACAAATATACTAGTTATAGTTACTATATCAAAATAATTGCCAATTAAGGTATAGTAGAGATATGCTATTTATGGTTACTTTGTGTTTTTTCTACGATTATATAAGTTTCATTTATGTAATTATATAAATTTATATTTTGAGAGAACTATATCATTTTAAACCTCTAGGGATAAGCTTGGGCTAAATGTTTAAGTCACTCCATAATTTTGTGAAAATTCAAAGTCAATTTAAACAGTTTACTAATTTAACCGTAAGTTGAATATTTTTTTTGTATTGTCATTTGTTAACTTTTTATTATTAAGTATTTTGTTAATTTTTGCTTATATAATTGATATTGTTGCAGGTGGTCGAGTATAGTAGATCGAGGGTGGCGTTGGTGAGAGGCTCCACAACGGCTGCCATGCCGTTTATAGAGGACGATCTTCTATGGTCTCCTCCTGAACCTGAAAACAAAATGGTTGACTTATCGCACTGCCTTGTACGTTAAATAATCACTTTTGTTTTTATTTTATTATATAATTTTTATAATATAAAAGGCAAAAGTCATCTATCACTGATCTAATCCACGTGATCTTTAAATATGAAAATTTGACATCCAGCAGTTAAAACAATGACCAGGTGGTAACTTAAATTTTAAAAGCAAGGTGGGGAGTGGCTGAAATCTCTTTAACAGTTGCTCATATATTCACAAAATTTGTAAGTTATTTCAAGGATGGTCCAAACTATCCCATATTCATAAGAAATTGTTATTTATACTAGTGGGTTAGTGACACATCACTTAATTCCTAGACGGCGCCGCTGACTCAGAGGTAGCGTGCAAGATCGTGGGTCCGAAACCCGGCTCAGGCCCTTAGGTTTTTATCTGGGAGATGAAAAAACCTTAAGCATGCTGTCCTTCGGATGGGACCGCGCGATATCAGATACTCGTTCAAGACCCCTACCATAACTAAACCTGGATAGGCAAAGATAAGGACTCCCTCAGTGGAGGTAACAGGAAATGGATAAAAACATTGGATGCTTAGGTCCCTAGATGTACACACCAGCCCTCTCAATCAATATAACTATTTCTATATTCGTGTGTGATATAATCCAATAAGCCTGCCTATATGTAGAAATATTTCTGGAGGACTTAATGATACTACTACAGCTTCCGACTGTTCAAACTTAAATATACTTTATAACAAACTGTTACTCCCGCTAATGGTTTATAATTAACTGAGAAGAAAGTTAAGCTTCAAGAAACAAATCGTTTTGTATTTATTTTCATACAGAAGTCTTTTCGTTCACGCTTAATTCTGCTCGAAAATCACGAAGAGAATTGGGAATTTCATTTTCCTCTCTCTGAATTGTTTCTTTCTAAGTTGAACTAGTTACAGTATTCACCAATGAGCTGCGATTAAACAAAAAAAATCAAAATTTGAATAATTACATATGAAAAACAAAATTGTGCATCATGCATAGTCATTAAATTCTATACCTCAGATGTAAAAAAGATCAGATTCATTTTGTAGAAGACTACTTTTTTATAAGTTACAGTTTTTCATTCTTTGTATAATGACTGAATCCCTGATGCTCAATTACCAGTTGTATATTATTCATTATTTCTTAAAACAGACTGTTCTATTCGGATATAATTTGGAATATAATAAATTAATATTACTTAATACTTATTACCGTTACTTATAAAGACATTTCTTTTTTTAAATTAAATCAGAATACTTATTTTTTAATGTTGGTCATGGTTAAAACGGCAAAAATAGTACCCAGCGAAAAAATGCATTTTCTGAGCCTGTTAATAATGATAGGCGAAACGTCAATAAGAATATTATAATTATTTTTGGGAAGACTGAAGTCAATTTGCTGTTTCTTTCAAATCACCTTTATCAAGTGAACGTTATACTAATCTCACTAATCAAGGAAATTTATCCACAACTTAAAAAACAATTATAAGTTATAAAACCCTACTGACAAGAAGGGCTAGAGAACCTTCTCTTTGAAGATACTCATTAAGAGCTGGAGTATACTCAATATGGAGTCCGATACTAGCCACCAGTATAATATAATATTTCCGGAACAACATAGGAAAACAGAAAATATAATTCACAAAGTTGACTCTGTAGTCTTTTGAAAATACATTGTTGTTAGTTTTTTAAACTATATTTTCAAATCAGTTATAAGAGTATTTTTATATTCCATTAGTTATTTTCTTTTATTATTTATCGACAAAACAATTGATTATATACCATTTTTGTAATAATTTGCGATGGCACGTCACTGATCCATGGATCTGCAAGTATATAAATAATTTTGCTAATTACTCTGTACAATATGAGTGCCTAATTTTATTTTTGTTAACTGTAGGATAGCGGAGGAGGGTTAGGAGAGCTGAGCCAGACGGATCTGACCGGCCTCGTCAGTGGTATCGACGAAGAAGAAGACCTCTTCAAACAACTTGCGGACACTTCCTTCGATGATCAACTGGAACAGTTTTTTGACTTTTATGAAGAAGGAAAAGTAAGTGTGGTGTACAAACACTCGGTAAGTTCTTATTATAAGGAATAGATTCATTTATAATTTGATTCATTTGAATCTAGTTTTGGAAAGTATACATAAATACTTTGGACGGAGGACTGACATGTGACTATTATAAAACGTATACAAGCTTTCCAGTAAAAGACATTTAGACTTTTAGACTCATTACATAAGTATGAGCAACTGAACACTCCACAATACAATGATAAACCCAATACCCGACACAATCCAGGACATTTACAGAGGATTTCAATACATATTGCCCTTATCCATACATCCACTCACTTTCTTCACCTTACCTGCCATACAATCATGTCAGGAGACTGCCCTGAGGAGCTACCACTGGGTGGCCCTCCTCTCTCCCGTCACTCAAGATATCTATCCATCAAGTCCTTTAGGTAGTTGCATGAATGCAACAATTGTGACCAATTAATTGTGTAAGACCAAAAAAATATGTATTATATAATACAATATAATATTATAATGCATATGTTTTTTGGTCTTACACAATTAATTGGTCTAACTGTTGCATTCAAGAAGACTTATTTTTCTGACTTGACTTGATGAATAGATATCTGACGTGAGAAAGGAAGGCCACCCAGTGGTAGGTCCTCAGGACAGTCTCCTGACAGGATTGTATGGCAGGTGAGGTGAAGAAAGTGAATGGATATGTGGATAAGGGCAATATGTATTGAAATCCTCTGTAAATGTCCTGGATTGTGTCATGTACTGTGTTTATCATTGTATTTTGGATTGTTCAGTTGCTCATACTTATGTAATGAGTCTAAATGTCTTTGACTGGAAAACTGTATTTTGTGTATGAAAAAATATAGTAGATATGCTTCTTGTGTAAGACAGAATGTCGAATTACTATAGAAATAATAGTAGTTTCGCTTTCTTACGAATATTTTCGACTCTCTAGTTCATTACTTAGAATAATTGTAAGTTACACTTAGAGAAATAATGAAGTGGAGAGTCGAAAATATTCGTAGAGAAGCGAAACTAATTATTTTTATAGTAATCCTAAATTTTTACAGTAATGAAAAACATTTGACATACGAAATTTTGCACTAACAACGACGACATTCTCTCTTACTCAAGAAGCCTATCTACTATATTTTTCTCGTACACAAAATCTCCTTCGACCATTGACTTTGCAAACCCGTGAAACAGATAAGAACTTTTGAAATCTTCGTCACTTTTTGGCTTTCCGTTTCATTATTTTTTTACAAACAATTAAAGTAACTTCTATGTTCATATTACGATTTATCTGTCAATTAGAGTTTCACGAAACTTTTCTTTTTTCATACAATTTATTGTTTAATATAACCTACTTTTGTTAGTAAAGAAACTCCCCTCGATAGCCCTAATAATACATTTTGAAAGGCATATTATTTTAAATATTATTACTTTTTACCTAAAGCCTTTGCTGTTAATTATAGCAAGTCTTATTTAAATAAAATATTAATTTTATTTAAGAGAATACATTTTATTTATTAGACTTATATTCTACCATCGTACACCAAAGAGAGCCTAGTCATATTATGAGCCTCAAAAAGTCATGCCAGTTAGTCTAGAAATGCTGTTAGTTTTTTTGCATTTCATTTTAAATGTTTTAACAACTAGGATAAAAATATGTACTTCATCTGGTTGGGTATGTTGGCTTATAAATTTATACTATGAAGTAGAAGTCAGAAAACGTTTTGCGCACCCTTGGTCTCAAGTGCTAACAACTAGGTGTTCAAATGTGGGTCGTATGTCAAAATAAAGTTAAATAGGCATTAAGTACACAAATTACTACAAAAATGCATTTATCATATTTGTACGTTTATTGCATTCCGACTCAGCCACCTTGTATATCCATTTTTCTGGTTAAATCCAATTTGTTTATATATTTTTTTCTGATTCCTCGCAAGACGCACGACTAAGATTGTCGCGAGTTGCTGACTCCTACTACAGAGTGATGTTTTGCTCATTCGCCCTAGAAATTCTTTAATTCAAATTTGTCTGGGTTCTTAACATATTAATTTGCTTTATATCTTAAGTTTATTCGCAGTGTAACTACATTCTCGAATATATAAAAGGAAACTAAAAACATTTCAGGTAGATCTGGGAAATATTATCTTTTCATAGAGTAGAAGGTATTATGTCTGAACTGTAGAGATGATCTACTCACAACTTATAATATTGTGTGTGTTCAATTATTATATGACCATTTGATATGTGTACCGTATTTACATGTAATGATAAAATGACATAAGTTATCTTAAACATTATATTGATTTTTACATACAAAAATATAAGACCACTCATGTTTTTTTTCTTCTTAATTATTAACAAGATAGATCTTGTATCAACAATATATATATCTACAACCCAACTATATATATATCTATGGTCACAGGGAATAAGTTGTTAAGTCGTAAAATGGTCAAAATGAGTTAAGTGTACTGTGATCATCTCCCAAATCTTCTTGCGCACTGTGAAGAAGTTGGGAGCTCAGGACTGTAATATTTTCGAAATTATAAAGATGTGGGTTTCTTGGTATTTCGTAAAATTGTGTATGTTTTCGCTTAAATCAACTTAATCTACTTCTTTGAGGAATCATTCACGAGATAACTGCATTTAACCATTTATTCACTACGGCAGACTATTCCAAGTGAAGAGGGCGTGTTCGGTTAAATCAACTTTAGAGAGGCATCATTAACGAGTATTTCAAAAAGTATAGTTAATAATTAGGTAAGTGATGGGGAATGATTAGGTAACTAAGGGAAAATCCAAGAAAGGATTAACATTATTCATTTTCAATTCACTCCTATAAATTTAGAAGGTATATGATTAATAATGATGCAAACATAATTTATTTATACCAAAAACTGGATTTACACGATTAATGCAAAACTAAAACAGTGCTGCCCTGAAAAGTTACGAATTTAGACTTAACTATTTATTCCCTATACACTACAGATATATATTGTTGGGTTGTGATAGCTCAAGAATTTGAAATTGATTTAGTTTTGTCAACAATGAACTTGTGGTAAGAAGCAATGCCAAATGGCCCTATATTAATTGCAGACACTGTACACAAATGTACTTATTAATTTTGGATATTGAAAATACTAATTGTAAAAAACAGTATATAACATTCTATTTTGTTGAAGGTTGAAAGCAGCCGATTTGTGATATTATTTCATGACCGCCCATCTACATTACAGGAGGAGAACAACAACAGTCTGGTCACCAGCGGTAGCAAAAATGCAACTGTCGCTTTGCTTCAAGAATTGCAGCGGAGTCAAGCAAATGCTAGAAAATTCAATATTGCCGCAGCAAATCCACTACTTGCTGGTTTGTATTGTTGCTTAAACTAAGCATAAATGTTGAAATTGTATGAAAAAAAATTATATTTGGAGTACTTTGCTACCAGCAAAGCAGCAATATTGTATTATCAGCTTGTTTAGTTAACTTATTGCAAAAATTGATATTTAATATAATTGAATTTTAAGCATAAAAGTAAGCCTATAGTTTTTTGTATTGCTTGCTTTATTTTTTGTAATCAATTTATTAAAACTATGACAAAACTGCTAAAAGGTTTTGGGTTAATTAGAACTTTCAAAGAAATAAAGACAAAAAAAAAAATGTTTTCCTCTCTCGTTATTTTATTGTCTTTTTCTCATTTAACTTCGGAGGATCTCACATCGTCTCTAAATAAAACAACATAAATATTTGTAATTTGTTCCATTAACAGAAACTGTTACAATATTATAACAATAATAATATTACGTTTTTATATTACCTACTTATTATATTTGTCGTAATATTAAATAATTATACTGAATTATATACTATTTAATATGGTAAAACAATAATTAAAATAATAAACATGGTATTTGACCAATTTATGAGACTGCACCAATAAGAAATTGACACTTTTTTCTACTTTATGAATCTTTGTTTAGAAAACTAAATCTATATCTAACTATAGTATTTCACAACTTGCCCATACGTCCCATTTCTTTCATACAAAATCTTTCTTTCACAAAACATTTGTAAGGATTTAAATTAAATGCCCATTAATTTACATAATTGATAATTAAAATTAATTGTAGATTTATTTAATAGAATTATTTAATAAAAAACTAATAAAATTACTTATTAATTTGCAATAATATTAAAATTTTTTTTTTGTGAGGAAGAGACGAGGTGGAGATCCTAAAACATTAGAGATGAAATCTATTTTTTTTTGTATATATTCTTGCTTAGACATTTTTTTTTAAAAATTGTAGTTATTGATATTTTTGAATAAACCCAATTTGAGGTAGTTTAGGGATTATATAATATATAATACATTGATCTATGATTTATTATATACATTTTACTATTTAAGAAAGAAGTGCATTCTTCATGTCAAATCAAAGGACTATTGGATTTATCTGATGTCTCCAAAATTTAGTAAGCATTTCTGTAAATGTAAATAATATAGGAGCAAAGAAGGGCCATAAATATTGTGTTTTGTCTCTTGTAGAAACTATGTAGTCATATCACTCATTATATCTTAATCAATGAACTTTCGTGATGATCCTGTTAACTCAGGGGCGGATCTAGGAAGGGGCAAGTGGGGGTCGTGAACCAACAAATCGATCGATATTTACAAAAAAAAACTAAACAAATATAAACATTTTATGAACTAACTTGTTTTAGTGAAGTAGGTGACTACTTTTCTGTGTTACATTTCTGATGAATAACTGCATTTAATCAGTAGTCACAGAGAAAAAAAAAAAGTTGTCTTTGTGAATATTTCAATTTAAACATTTCTTATTCGAATATAATATATTACATTACGGAGGGCTCCGGAGCTCAAGACAGCAGGTTCGAAACCCGGGTTTTTATCGGGGAAGTGAAAAAAACCGAAAAAAAAGCTCGCCGTCCTTTAGACGTAGAGTCGGACTAGTAGGCTATGCGATGCAATAACTAGCTCTTCCTTTGTTAACGCCTATATGATGTACGAAATAACTGCTCTGTTAATAAACTTGATTTAATTTTTTTTTCTTCTTCTTTAACATTGTGGGACTGACAAATGCATATTCGCAGAATCAGTTATACAATTTTTTATCCGAAAATATACATTCCCTTTTTTCCTCAAAACCCCAATTTCGAGTCTGTTCTTGCAAAACAGTAACTTTTTTTGACTTTACCAAGAGGTAAAAATCTCTGTTGCACTCTTTGGTTTTATGTGAAATGCACTTCATTCATGAATTAAATTTTTTTATCTAATTTCTATGATTTTTTGTTCATTCAAAAAAATATGATTAATTATACGTTTTTCTCAAACCAAAAAAGTTCATATTACATAATTAAGAATGATTATATTTTTCGTTTTCATTTTGTAATTTATATTATGGTGATTCTCAACCAATTTTGCGGGCAGCATTTTTCACCTATGTATTTTCATCATATGAGCTTTCGTATATCGTAAAAATACTTCAAATTGTCTTTTCTTTCTACTAATCGAGTGACAAGATATCAGTGAAATTACAACAACCTCAAAAAACCGCAGACATCTTTATCTTCCGTTAAATGCAGGGTGCAAAGGATCAATGTTTGAGATCTTATTAGATGAATTCTGAGTCGAAAAATTCTTATAGGTCCAAAAAATGTTCCTTGAGGAGTTAGTGTAAATAAACGTCACGTAAAATAATTAAATTTTTCAAAATAATTTAAAAAATAAATAAAAAACTCACAAATAACTTTGGGTGATTTTAATAAGTAATTGACGACAATATATATATACGTTTTTTTGACGTCTATGTTCTTATGAATTTATATATTTATATATAGGTATATTATGTATATATCATATTAAATTATATTAAAGCACAATAACAATATAAAAGACAATTGCTTATTAAAATCACTCATATTTAATTTAGTCTTTAGAAGTGCACTTAAATCATAAAATGTTTGGTTTATTAGGTATTCAATAATAATATGTTTAAATTTTCGTCTAGGATTTTTGAATCTATATATAAAATTTTAAATTGATTCATAATTGTATAATGAATAAATGCTAATTCGTCTAAAATAAATTCAAGAATAAGATAACAATTAAGAGAGAAAGTTGATAAATGTCAGTTTGGTACTCTTAAATACTTTGAGATAGGCTTTATGCATGGGATTCTCGATGTAAACATTGCCATCGAACACATAAAACATTTCCAATCTGTTATTATTATCTTTTGATTATTTAGTGCCAAACATGTTGCTCTGTACACAGTTCTTTTATCGTTTAATTTAGTGCCAAACATGTTGCTCTGTACACAGTTCTTTTATCGTTTAATTTAGTGCCAAACATGTTGCTCTGTACACAGTTCTTTTATCGTTTAATTTAGTGCCAAACATGTTGCTCTGTACACAGTTCTTTTATCGTTTAATTTAGTGCCAAACATGTTGCTCTGTACACAGTTCTTTTATCGTTTAATTTAGTGCCAAACATGTTGCTCTGTACACAGTTCTTTTATCGTTTAATTTAGTGCCAAACATGTTGCTCTGTACACAGTTCTTTTATCGTTTAATTTAGTGCCAAACATGTTGCTCTGTACACAGTTCTTTTATCGTTTAATTTAGTGCCAAACATGTTGCTCTGTACACAGTTCTTTTATCGTTTAATTTAGTGCCAAACATGTTGCTCTGTACACAGTTCTTTTATCGTTTAATTTAGTGCCAAACATGTTGCTCTGTACACAGTTCTTTTATCGTTTAATTTAGTGCCAAACATGTTGCTCTGTACACAGTTCTTTTATCGTTTAATTTAGTGCCAAACATGTTGCTCTGTACACAGTTCTTTTATCGTTTAATCGTAAATCTTGAACGTCATAGTTTAATTAAATACATTTGTTGTCATTTTATTTATTATTCAATTACCAATCATTTATATTTCAATACTTTTTGAAAGAATGGAATGAAAAGGACGTTATTTTTAAAAAGCTGGAGAGTCCTAAATTTCGCCTACACAAGTTTAATTAGGCTAGGGGTCATTAGCGTCGCACATGCTCGGTACAGCCACTTAACATCTCCGAAAGACGTTACCTCCCAGAAAAAAAAAAAAAAAAGATCTTGAGTACAATAGACAAGCAAGCTATCTCTTTGCAACCGGTGAACTCTTTTTATTTTAACTTTTAAACGAAGCACGTTTGGATCCAAGTTTATACAAACGTTTTTGCTCAGAATGTAATTTCCCATAAGACCTTAATATTTGTTCCCTCCATAACGGGACAACTTGTTACACATTTTGGGTTTTCTCATAACTTGAGAAAACTTTCTTGCACTATCTGTAACTAATTAAAAAAATTGATGGTTGAGGATCACTAGACGTGTTTTTTTTTTTTTTTTTTTTTTTTTTTTTTTTTTTTTTTTTTTAGTTGGAAGGAAAGAGATTTCATTTTGTAATAATAATTATTAACTATTTTATTAGATCAATTTGATTTCAGAATTCGTTACGAAATGACTCATAATAACGTAACGCCAGGATGGGACAATAAAAGGACTTTAAATATTGTAAATATAATATAAGTTGTAGGCATGTAGTTCTGGATTTCATATATTTATTGAGAGTCAATGGTAACCTTTTTTAAATTTTTATTCTGTGGAATTCGCTATCAGATATTACTTATTTAGGGGCCGTCCATAAATTATATAACGAATCTGGGAGGGGGGGGGGGGGGGGGGGGGGCTTCGAACTGTGTGACAGGGGTAAGGGGGGTCTAGCAAAATGTTACTTACTTAGCTCAATAAACCTACCAATTTTCATTATTTCATTCATCTTCTAAAAGAAAATTTAATGGCTTGTTTAAGGAGATTTTTAATTCACTGTCATTTTTTTCATTTTTGATGTACCTAGTAAGTATCGACGCTTCGGGAAAACTCCGATCAACAGTACTTTTATACAATTAATAGTAACATTATATACAAGAAGGGGGGAGATCAAAAATGTTGGTTACTTAATTTATGGACATCCCCTTTTTGTTGAGGTCAATTTGATCTCAGTGTTCTATAGGCAATCGTTTATGTAGAGTAGCAGTGCACAACCAAAATAAAAAAAAACATGAAAGCTAAAATAATAATATAATAATTATATTAATATAATTATATATCAACTATTGACCAAGCAAAGTGAGGTGTTCTGTTTGAGTCAGCAGACTTTGCGTTTTGTTGGTTTGTTACACGATATCTGTCGCATCTAGTCTCAGATTTACATCAAATGTTAATTAGTTGGGAGCCGTTATCACGGTAAGGAATGATGTTAAAGAAAACATCAAAGCGAGGATAACGGCCGGGAATAGATGCTACCGGTCACTGTAGAAGGTGCTCGGATCGAGACGCCAAAATAGCAATTCATAAAACAGTCCTGAGACCAGTCGTCACATATGCAAGTGAAACCTAGGTCCTGACTAGGAGGGACGAAGTCTTACTCAATATGTGCGGGAGGAAGGTATTGAGGAAGATATACGGCCCTACTCCAGAGGGGGATAAGGACCAATAGGGAGCTGAGGGACCTGTACAAGAGGTGGCCTTAGTGAAGCAGGGGCGACTGCGATGACTGAGGCATTTACAAAAAATGGAGCCAAACAGATTGCCGAGGAGGATATTGGAAGGACACCCGGGAGGGCAGAGAAGAGGAGGTAGACCCCTCTTACGTTGGCTAGAGAACCTCAGAACGATGGGTTTGAGAAGATGGAGACGGGAGACCGAGAATAGAGAAGAATGGAAAAAGATCGTTGCGGAGGCCCAGGTTCTACACGGACCATAGCGCCAGGGAAAGAAGAAGAAGAAAAAAGAAATGTTAATTGGTTCACCTAATAGAACCCTATAGCTTTAGGACTTAACACAAAAACTCTAATAACTGTCGTTGTAATGACTGTATCGACATAAAATGTTATATTTAAATTCAAAACCTCGGATGGCTTCTATTAATTTTCCGCAAAATCGGTCGAAGGGAAGCAGATGACCGTTGGTGAGGGGCTCGACTTAAATACCCTAATAACTGCCAATTTAATGAACATATAGACCCGAAGTTTACTATGAGGATCCAAAAGCCACTATATAAGTCAAATATTGAGTTTTAGCCCAAACTGTTGATTGGCTTTGGAGGGAGAGAGACAACATAATTGATTCTTGCTGGGGAAGTACATAGCCGGCGATTCATCGAAAACTTTCTTGTTATATTCGCAACGTCTTTAATCTATGAATCTACATGTCTTTATTTACACCGTACTGTTGCTGACTCTAAAAGGTGGCACCATTTCTCATATCCTTAAAATGTAACTCTGAGCTAGAAGTAAAATTCATTAATGGATTTTTATAAAAAATTACTTCCCTAAAAAATAACACTTTAAAAACTGCAACGTTATTAGGAAACACATACTTACGTGAACATTTATTTCTTTGATGAATCAGATAAAATCATGAGGTCGTTTCCATTATTTTTGTTTTGTTATCAGTCAGTATTTAATTAAATTAATTGTTGTGCAATTTTATAAATTTCTTTAGAAATAACATTTTTTTTAAATTGAAGTTCATCCCTGTTTTGTTGTAAAACTGGCCCTCTAAGGTTGTGCACCGCTGATGTAGGGTTTATGAAATATTACGCTGGCTTTATGAAAGAAAACTTTTTAAAACTTCGGCACATTAAATTATTCTCTTATCGTTCTAAAATTAACTCAAAAAAGAATTTGAAAATCAGAAGAAGATATACATTTTTTTTTTCTTTCTAATTTAGTCAATTATTAATAAATAATTGTTATATTTTTTTAATATAAATAGGTAATGTGATAATGATATTCTATTTTGAAAATCATTTTAAGCAAGTTCCATTATTCGGAGATAAGGGAATATATAAATATATATATATATATATATGTATATTTTTAAAATTATATGATTAAATACTGTTAGACAACAATAAATAAATGCTCGTTTATTATTTTTCGAATGAATGAACGTTACTTTAATTCAATTTTACATTCTTTTTCATCCAACCAGTAATGATATCTGTCGGTGAATAGTGGAACTTCCTGCATTAGATTCACTTTTTTCAATAGAGTTACCAATAATTTTTTATTTCGTTATTTACTTCAACTTTTTAACTTTTATCTATCATAAGATATAACGTTGTTTATTTCATTCTATTTGTATTAGCTGAAAGCTATTGTTCTTTTTAATTTCTCTAAAATATTTTTTTGGAAACATATATTTCTATCTTTTATTTTCTCAAATCACGCA
Source organism: Aradus depressus (assembly GCA_963662175.1). Lineage (NCBI taxonomy): Eukaryota > Metazoa > Arthropoda > Insecta > Hemiptera > Aradidae > Aradus > Aradus depressus. Next base: position 13,176,021 of record OY759214.1, on the reverse strand, counting down.
TTTTTTAATTTTAAATATTTGTAACTCAACGCTAAACGAAATTATTTGATCATTTTATAGTTTTCAAAACTTTGCCATATATGTTCAATGAATGAACTTTCTTATTATTAACATGTCCAATATTATAACTCACTATATCCACAATTATGTTCCAATAACAGTTTAATAATCTATTATTGTGATTAAGTAAATAATGGATAATTATAATTTACAATTAATGAAACAGAAAATTTTGAATAATGAACGACTCATATTGTTGGCGCTGTGGTAAACTTACAAATTTGACTTTTTCACAATTTTTATATTTCTCAAGATTCGTGGCTCACATTATTAATAGACTCACAAAACTTTTCGTAGCCATGTTGCTATTAGTTAGTTCTATTCGTTTTTGCTGTTGGCTGGAAAATTTTCTAATAACTATTACTTATTATTAACTATTACTAACTAATTTTGACTAGAAGAGATTATGTCGGTGTTGAAATTAAGTAAGTTAAAATTGCTATTTCATTATTTGTAAGTTTACTATTGAACCAACGATATTATTGCTTATTGTAGAGTTATTATAAGTTAAAAATATAACAATTTATATATATTAATATGTTTTTTATAGTGATAGCTTCTGGAGAGTTATTTATTGTGAACCATCCTGCTCCCTGTATCGTTGGTAAATATTGTTACAGAGAAACTTGCGGCTCCCGGTCCGACGACGGTAGGCGCGAACTTAGAGCAGCCATTTCCTCGGATTAAGACGGAACCTGACTCTAGGCAAGGTGAGTTCAAATGCCACAAGGCTCTAGTAATAAAAAAATAGAAAGTAATTGGGAAAGCAATTAATATAATGAAGTGCATCCTGTGTTTTTTGTATGAAAGATAAATGCATTATAAAAATGAGAAAAAGGCTTTTGATTTATGAGAAAAAAATGGAGGCAATATTAGTTAATCTTAGGGTTATTTTCTCACAGATCTCAATTTTGTATTTCATTGTTTTTTACATTTCTTTAACAAATGAAAAAAGAAACCCCATGATATTTATATTTATTTGAAAGCTGATGAAATGTAGATATTTTTTCCGTAATCTAACTGTACGCTACCCTTGAAGAAATTGTAAGAAAACACCATTCAGAAGTCGTTTTTAACAGTCGAAGCGCTGTAGAGTTGTGCTTAAAGTCGCTGTGAAAATCTATAATGAATTAAATTTGAATAAAACTTATGTCCCTTATAGGAAATTTCATGATGTTTCCAATGGGGTCATTGAATTTGATTTATGACAAATACGTTTTGAGATATGATCAATTTTATGAGAAAAAGTAGGCAAATTAAAAATTTCACGAAATCAAGAATAACTTTTGAAGGTGAACGAATCGGACCATAGTTTATTGGAACTTTTTTGTTTCAAATGAAGTGAAGAACCATATCCCGAAGTATTGTCAGAGGTTGCTGACACACCCTGTATACTCATATACACTTTAAAATCCAGGATTAAAAAAATATATTAATTATTAAAATCATTCAAAGTTACTTAAGTCTTTAAAAATTCACTATAACCATAAAAAGTTTGGTTTGATGGTATGGAGTACCTCGATTTGGTTCATGGTACAACTGGACATTTTGTTTTGAATTTTTTTGAATATTGGAAATTATTTGTTGGAGTAACATTGTCATATTATTTTAATTGTTTCTAGTTTATTAACCAGTACTTCTATGTAAATGTCTGCCTTAAATCATACTTTTTGATATTCAATTTGACAATAATGTCATTTAAAGAAGAAAAAAAAACGGAATACTCATTTAGATTGCCCTTTACCTAATTCATGGAGTGCGTGAAACAAATCGAAATACAATTTGCAAAACTTTTTTTATTATTGAATATTTTTATTATATTTCACAATAGGAGGGAATAAAAGGAAGGGGGAAATATTTAAATAGGTATAATTTAAAATTTAATTACTATTTTATTTTTTAATAATTATTAAAAAAGGATTTACTACTTTATAAAGTGTTTTCTATAATTTGAGTTATAAAACCGTTCGTACTAAGTTCAATAAAAGAATTCAAATGATTTGTGTATTTCGCGCAATAACTCGTGAATAATCGATGTTGTCAAAAGGATGTTAACAGTTATTTTACCAGAAAAACGAAATTAACAAAATGGGGGAGATTTAAAAAAATAAAAAAAAGATAATTTTGCGCTTAAATTTAATTCGTATTTTTCGACCAATAAACAATTATTGAGTGTTGTACTTTGGCTACAACATTTTCATAAACGTTCATTAGAATCCGAGAATGTCATTCACAATTGTGGGGTCTTACGTTTAAAAGAACAGCCACTAATTATTAGTAAATGCTACGTTTTCTCATCTTTTTAACTAAAAAATATGATTTGCTATGAGAGGAAAAAAATAAATAAATAAAGCTTGTGAATTGTGAAACCATTGAAATCTGCCAACTCTTTGCAGCTTATCGCTAAAAAATAAAAATAAATACGAGGGAGCGCAATTAGTGAATTGATATAATCCTTTTTATTGTAACAATTAAAATAGACGTTGCTTTTATGAAAAATGAATATGAAATTCACTAATTGTTCTAAGAAATTTGAACAAAATTATAATAAATATAAAGGAGGGCTTGCGGTTAGTGCTGCTGTGAGTGGCGAACGTCGGAACTATTGTAATCATGATCAGACATGGGGCGGTTTCTTGTGGATCCTTGATGAACTAATTATTCCATAGGATGAATAAGATAGTTTCTTTAAAGTTTGATGGCACTTTTTAATTTTTCTGAACTTATACTTTATATATTATATATACTTATACTCTATACATAAATTTTTTTTTCACAAGGGACATTACGATATGCTATAAACGTACATATTTATAAATAATATTTGATAAAATGCGGTAGTTTTAATTCGAGACTCAAGAACAGGTTACATTGAAATAATAATATATGTATTAAGTTAATTACATAGCTCTTAATTACAAATTTCAGACCGTTTATCGCTTATGAAAGTTTGTAATTATGAAATACTAGCAGGTTACTCGGAATACCTGCCGTAAGTTATTCGCTTTATATTACTTTACCTGATGCTAATTACATGCGATAAACAATAAAAAGCTTATCCCATTTCTCCACCTCCCTCCCTACCTCGCCTCGAAAATTTGATTTATCTCCATTATTTTTAACTTTAGCAACCAGATATGGAACAAAAAATGTTTATAACTGAAAGTTAACCTTTCCCATTGATTCATTAACACGTTAGGTTAGGTTTTATAACTCATGCCCGGGCTTTAACTACGAGGTCATATCGCCTACTACCAGAGCGCTCTTTCGTCACTCTGGTGGACATGAGCCCGACTCTACTGTGGGAGTCCTAAATTTTGCCTACCCTAAATTTTTATTCATCTAGGGTAGGGGTCTTTAACGAGTGCCTGACATCGTACAGGCTCGGGACCATCGCTTAACGTCCCATCCGAGGGACGGCGTGCTTAAGTTTATTTTACCTCCCAGATAAAATAAACTAAGGGCCTCGGTCGGGTTACGAACCCACGATCTTGAGCTCAGAAGTCAAGCACGCTTACCATTAACACGTTCGTGTACTAAATAACTGTTTCTGTCTTCAAGTTATTTCTTTATTCAGGGATTTTGAAACTGCGAAAAGTCCTCTGTTTGTTGATGATATTAACTCGTAGTTAAAACTTGATCATCACAAACAACATCAAACATTTTTATAAGTTGCCATTTGAATAGCTTTTTAAGAACAATAGTGATAAGTTAGTATAGTTTTATTTTAAAATTCAGAGCCAAAAATCGGATAGATGGAAGAGTTGGGCAGAGGTAGGTAGGGTGCGTTTTCATTATAGCAAACAAAACTGAGATATGGAGGGAGCTTGTTCGTTGATGATCCGTTCAGTTGCGAAGATCATGTCAGAATCAGAGGATTACTTTATAATTCATTGTATGAGCTTATTTTTATGATAGAGCTTTTGTAGAGAGCTATTTTGGTCTTCAATGTGCTGAAATAGAAGCTTTTTTTGGGGGGCGCGGGGGAGGGGGGGGGGGGGGGGGGCGGTATGCACCAGTACATAAAATGGAATTGATGCTGCTACTTTTTGATGATTTCGTTCATTGCTAATGGCTGTTGTCCTTCACTGAAAATCAGAGCAGAATCCTTGATAACTCTGATTAGATTCGGATAATTCGATCGAAATTCGTTTCAGGTTAACATCTTTGACATCAATTCTAGCCAATAGATAATCAATTGTTTTATTTATTTATTTGTACAATCCAAACTAACGCCTTAAAAATATGCCTTAAATTCAAAGTCGTCTTATTCGGTATTCTATTGAAAGGGAGGGGGTAACCTAAATGCGAATTTTAAAATGAAAGGAGAGAATCTGACCAAAGAACCTTGACCCCTACGCTGTTATCGTAGAGACTAGAACAGTCCAGATCTGAAGCATAGGGTCTACGTGATGAAGCCTGTCCTGATCTATGTGCGAGACCTGGACCCTGAGAAGTTTTTCCAAACGTCTGAAAATAAAGTGTGTCGGAAAATAGCAGATACGTTCGGAGGATCAGATCAAACAAGGAGCTGAGCCATCTTTTGGCCAATATTCGACCGAAGTAGCAGACATAACGGGGCTTACGGTGGGTTGGGTATGTGGAGAGAAGCGGATCTTAGAATGCCATCATGGACGCTCATGTCTCAGAAGCCAGATTTCGATGCCAGCAGTACTATAGATTCTACACTGTACATGTGGGATGTGCCAATGATGATAAGCGCTTTTAGGTTGAAAAGCGGTTCTGATCTCAAATAAAACAGTGGGAAGACAACGTATTTTGTTTCTTTGAGAAATCTCGTCCTACAACATCTTACTATAACAAATCGTCAGAGTCTCTTCTGTGATAGGTAATAATAAAAAAATGTATTAAAAAAAAATAAAAAAATCAAAAAAAAAAATCACATTTCCTGTAGAAATTGTTTGCTGGACTTCTACTAACTTTTGCTTTCTACAGTAGTTTCTGAAAAGGGCCCTAATAAAAATATTTAGAAAGTTTATGACGTGCAATTTTGGAGAAAAAATTTCAATTAACAATTACTTATTAGAGGGCGCCGGTAGCTCAGTGGTATGCGTGCTTGCCTTCTGAGCTCAAGTTCGTGGGTTCGAAACTCGATCGAAGTCCTTAGTTTATTTTATCTGGGAGGTAAAATAAACTTAAGCACGCCGTCCTTCGGATGGGACGTTAAGCGATGGTCCCGAGCCTGTACGATGTCAAATACTCGTTAAAGACCCTTGCCCTAGGTGAATAAAAATTTAGGGTAGGTAGGCAAAATTTGGGACTCCCATAGTAGAGTTGGGCTCATGTCCACCAGGGTGACGCAAGAGCGCTCTGGTAGTAGGCGATATGACCTCGTAGATAAAGCCCGGACATGAGTCATAATAACTAACTATTCCGAGACGAAAATTTACACATATTATTATTGAATACCTTCTAAACCAAACATTTTATGATTAAAGTGCACTTATAAAGACTAAAGTCACTTTGAGTGATTATAATAAGTAATTGCCTTTTATATTGTTTTTTATTATATATTATTTTATTAAAGACAATTGATGACGAATGAGCGCTCTGGTAGTAGGCGATATAACCTCGTAGTTGAAAACCGGGCATGAGTCATAAAACCTAACCTAACTTATTTATTAATGTCCTAACAGCTGTTTTTATGAAAACTTCTTCATTTTAGCTGTTTTCATAAGAAAAATCAACACTTCTGTGATTATTTTCTTTAAAAGAAAAAAATAATTAATTTTGGAATATTTTAATAATTATAATGTGTGTATTTTTTACACCACACTTTATTCTACCTTTTAACTTTGTGCAAAGCTTCAAAAGATTCTAGTATATCAGGAAGGTACAGAGAAATAGACAGTCGTCAAATATTCGTTAATAAGGTTTCGTACAGGGTCTTCGATTTACAGAACTCCAGAAATTACCTATAAGTTACAGAACCTTCGAATTCCAATTCTAAACCTAATTTTGATAGATTAGACCACTTTTTTTTATATTTCTCCTCTCATCACTGTTGAGGCTTGTCTAACATCTCTATCGAAAGGTGCCCCCAAGCTGGGAAGATCTAAGGCCGTACAAGGTCTCCTCTTCGCTCTGTTTCCTCCATGTCTCTGACCTCAATTCTCTTTTCATTTGTCTTTGTTTTTCACGGGCAGTTCCTTGGGCCTCCCGTCTCATCAGACATGCTCGCTTCAATTATAATCGCCAACCTTCCAACTGACCTTCATTTAATCTAAATTGTAACTTTCTTTTCCGTCATTACTTGAGAAACTATTACTTTCCCAGCAGTATCTTCTTTAGGATAAGTTATTTTCCTGGCTGGAAATGAGTTTATCAGAAATTCTGTAAATTGTTCCTGATGTTACTGTTAAAATACACCCTAACTTTTTTAATTTTAAGCCTTAGGCCAAAGTATGAATTAAATAAATTATATCAGTATTATATAATATTTACGTCTATGAACAAGAAATCCCTGACACAATGAATATACAGTAAATCCTCGATCTTCCGAGAAAAAAGAATCTGAGCAAAAAATTAATAATAGTATTTATTTTGGTTTAAACCATAACAAGGTAGTATACATTAAAAAATGAACAGGATTAAGGAATATACACACACTAAGGAATATAAACTCCACACACTACTTGTCAATATTTTCACTATATTGGTCCAAATTACACGACTATAGTTTCGCCTGTTAGTGAACTTGATGATGCCGTAACAGGCGGAACTATAGTCGTGTAATTTTGACCAATACAGTGAAAATATTGACAAGTAGTGTGTGGAGTTTATATTCCTTAGTGTGTGTATATTCCTTAATCCTGTTCATTATGAATTATCATAAAGTAGACCTGGAATCAGTTCAATACATTAAAAAAATGTTTACATCAAGATAACTTATTAATTAAATATACAAGCAGTTATTAAATTTTAGAGTCGGACACACATATATTTATTAATAACAATAATAGTAAAAATAAAATTAAAAATATACGTGATGTGGCCATTACAGGACATTTTTATACCAACCAGGCGTACAGATCACTCTCTTTCCCCCTTCTCAAAATCATTTCATTTTGTCTAATTGTGCAGTGTTGAGAAGTGGGCAAGAGTGATCTGTGAGCCTGGTTGGTATAAGAAAGTTCTGTAATGGTCACATCACATATATTTTTCTTAATTTTTATAATTTTTCAAAAAACTACCAATACATAAACCATATTTTGTTGCTAAGAGTTACGATTGAAAAATTACTTAGATATATTCTTTATAGACATTTTGAGGGCGCCGGTAGCTCAGTGGTATGCGTGCTTGACTTCTGAGCTCAAGGTTGTGGGTTCGTAGCCCGACCGAGGCCCTTAGTTTATTTTATCTGGGAGGTAAAATAAACTTAAGCACGCCGTCCTTCGGATGGGACGTTAAGCGATGGTCCCGAGCCTGTACGATGTCAGGTACTCGTTAAAGACCCCTACCCTAGATGAATAAAAAATTTAGGGTAGGCAAAATTTAGGACTCCCACAGTAGAGTCGGGCTCATGTCCACCAGAGTGACGAAAGAGCGCTCTGGTAGTAGGCGATATGACCTTGTAGTTAAAGCCCGGGCATGAGTCATAAAACCTAACCTAACCTTTATAGACATTTAGTTTACATTCTTCGGGGGGCTATAACTTTTGTCGTATTGATCCTACCTCAATTCTGAAAGCTTATTAGCGATTGGAAATTTTATAAGGAACATTTTTGGTTAGAACAACTTTTCGATAGGACCGTCCGTTTTTGGGTAAATCTAGGAAACGTCTAAAAATATGTGTTTCAAAACTACATTTCAAGATGATTTTCGGCATGTATCTCGACTTACCTTATTATTTACCATACTTTTTGAAATACTCGTGAATGATGCCTCTCTAAAGTTGATTTAAACGAAAACGCCCTCTTCACTTGGAATATTCTGCCGTAGTGATTAAATGGTTAAATGCAGTTATCTCGCGAATGATTGCTCAAAGAAGTAGATTAAGTTGATTTAACCGAGAACATACACAATCTTATGAGATACAAAGAAACCCACATCTTTATAATTCCGAAAGTATTAGAGTGTCACAGTGCGCAACATGGCTTGGGAGATGATCACAGTATACTTAACTCATTTTGGCCATTTTACGACTTAACAACTTATTCACTGTGACCATAGACATGAAATGTACTATTTACTATTATGGAGTGGATGTCATGGGATAGTGTAGGTAGGTAAGGTATATTAGGTCAGTTGGATATTATATCTGCACGACTCGACTGGCCACTGGCCTCTTGATTGCCTTCGAACCAGGGAGACTTTCAAATAATTCCCAATCTTGTCTGTACCTACCTCTCAACTAAGGTCAAACTCAACCCAAGGAAAAAAACCAAACTAATATCAGACTTGCCAGTTATTATAATAGTACGACCTTGGGTTCAATTTCTAAATTACTATTTTTTTTCCTAGTTAATTTCGGTTTACTTTTAAACTATTGAATATATAATAGGGTACATTGCGGGCTTCCTGGCAATTTCTTTCAGCTAGCAATTGATCAGTTTTAAAAGGGCAATGATTAAATTTTTTATTTTATTTTCAGATTTTATTTAGGTTTTTTTTTATGTCAAAGTGATAATAAAATGAAACAAAATAAATCATTCTTATTTTATTTATTTTATAGTTAATTATTATGACTCATGCCCGGGCTTTAACCACGAGGTCATCATCAGCGCTCTTTCGTCACTCTGGTGGACATGAGCCCAACTCTATCGACCTAAATTTCGCCTACCCTAAATTTTTATTCACCTAGGGCATGGGTCTTTAAACGAGTACCTGACATCGTACAGACTCGGGACCATCGCTTAATGTCCCATCCGAAGGACGACTTTTATAAGGAAGTTATTTGTTATTCTTTTGGAATATTAAAAAAAAAATTCAGTTTCCGATCAAGCTGTTGTGAAATATTTAGGACTAGAAGTAGAATGAGCTGTATTATTGTTGTCAATTGTTATTGCTTGATTTATGATATGAGAAATAAGACAACTTAGATTATCTATGTGTCTTGTGAGTATCGTCAATACAGGATCCGCCTGTAGTACAGACCAATGTAATGACTATAGTTTACGTAGTTTCCTGTAGTAAATTAAATAATTGAATTTAATCAAATAAATACATAAGAGAAGGATGCCTGTCAGTGAAACGTTTGGTATATTACGGATAGATAGCGGTTCACGACTCTTCTACTAACTTTGAGACAATCATTCGGGATTTCGCCTAATTTTTTTTGTTTTTATGCTGCCGTATTTAAGGGATGAAAGATGAAGGGTTTAAACTTGTTTTATAATAAATCATACTACACAAGCTTTCTTCTGGCGTTTGGTTCATTATTCTACGATTATTATTATAGGAGATAAACGCTCTCAAGTGTGAAACATTTTCGTGACGCACTTTAAACCCCCATACCGCCGGTAAAAACGTAGTTGTACGTCAAAAATAAAAGTCGTCCAAAATGTATTACCTTTGTTCGAATTAACTAAATCTTTGCTCTCCCTCTGTCACCAATCACCTCTGGACCGTTTTAATCAGTAGTTGAGTTACGTAGAAACTTGAATTCTCAAACTAAATTTCTTATCGATCCTTTCATAACAACGACATTTATTAGGGTTTTTGAGTTGAGCCCTCTTCTCTTCTACATTTAATGTATTTTATTAGTAAGGATCTTAGGGTTTTGGATACACATATATATATAATTATGTTTAGGTATATGCATGCATTCATTCTACCATGAGTTTTTGTGTTCATAGACAAACAGACATATATACATTTTCATTTAAATATATATTTTTTTCCATTTTTGGAATTAGGAGGTTTGGATAACATGAAAAGTTGAGGAAAATTCAATATCGAATTACATAACTTTATGTTTTCTGTCGTGTGTCTGTAAAATCTCCTAAGCGAATTTAGGTGAAAAGCTGGCCCAAAGGCAAAATTAATTTTGTATATATGACGATTTTCAATTATATACACCACAAATATGTTTACAGCATTAGATTCACATGGCTAAACTACGAAAGTGCTATATTTGTCAGTTTAGAACCGATTCTCCATTGTGAAAGTATATATAAACAGAAAAAATAATTTTAGAAAATTCGTTAATTTCTTCCGAAAATTGTTTCTTTATGTTTGTGTCTCATGCCCGGGCTTTAACTATGAGGACATATCGCCTGTGAACATCCAAGTTTAGTTAACTAAGGGGTCTTAAGTACCTGCATCGCACAGGCTCGTGACCATCGCTTGTGCAGTTGTATTTGGATTATTTTAGTATTGATATTTATGTATATATTATATTTATTTATTTTAAAATATATTATATTTATTTATTTTAAATATATTATTTATATTTATAATCTTTTTTATTTTTTTTTTTCAGGTAAGTGGACAGTTGATCCTTTTTGTCAAATCGTAGTCATAAATATAGTAAGTACTTACTTTATTTACATATTTATTTTAACTCTTTATAAGCTCTATTCTTTTAGTTTATTTTCATATAATGTGTCAGATAAATGTTCAGTACTTGTACATTGGCCATGATTCTAAATGTTCAGTAACACAGTTCAAGTAAAAACAAAAAATTAAAATTTTTCGGGAGAATGGTAATATAGAAGTTTACAGTTTAAAAAATATGAAATTTGAGAATGGAATATAATAATAATAAAATTCCTTTATTATTTTCATAAATAATTCCTTATTTTTTTTCTTATTGACCGTTATAACAATCCATTAATAGCTAATGTTTTAAGAAAAAAATTGACTTGTCTCTGACTTACACTGTACTTAGACTTCTTTGGTATATTTGATGTTACTTATTTTCGACAACGATCTTCCTGAGTTTCACTTATTTCAGACGATATTTCGGGTCGCTTTTCCTGGCGTATTTTCTTCAGAACGCAATGAACGAATCCTTATGGGGAATCCGCAATTTATAGCCAAACCACCGACTGAGACTCTTCAAGGAACTAGCTATCCTTCAAGTCCTGGGAAATCTTGGCGACCTCATCTCATATCCAGTGTTCAGTGATTAGTCTACGAATAACCAAAATATATTCCTTTATCGTTCGTTTGATAAAAAAAAAAAACATGCGAGAAAGAACGTTTATTGCATGTCATGATGAAGTTGCGAGTTCGTCAGATTACTTCACAGTACTGTTAAGAAATTTGGGCTGGCCGTATCATGCTTAAGTCACTTCACACATTGCATATGTATGTTTCTGTATGAAAATATTCAGATCATTTTGTTTTCTTCCCGTTAAATATTAGATAATATGTTGACTCTGAGATAATAGTGCATTTGTGGATATCATTTTAAAGCTTTAAATTGGAGAAGTTATTGTGAAATTTGGTTAAGTTCTGAGTGTAAATTTACTGATGATTTATTTGTAAGAGCTTCAGGATAGCTGAGTAAAAGCAATATAATGATCATAAACAAACTTATAAGTATAATAAAATATAATAACCTGGAAACGAGTGAGAGTCGGACCATAGTTTATAGGACCACCAGACCACATATACACCCATCGCTCTAACCTCCTCGAAAACGCGATAAAATTCCCCCTTCGCATCTTCATTTCCTATATATTTTACTGAATCCATGTGTTTGTGCCTCATGCCCGGGCTTTAACTATGAGGACATATCATGGTGTACATGAGCCCGACTTGGGAGTCCTAAATATTGTCTATTCAGGTTTAGGTAACTAAGGGGTCTTAAGTACCTAACATCGCACAGGCTCTTGACCATTGCTTGTGCAGATTTATTTGGATTTACTGAATCATATGTGTTTAATATATTCACATACTTTTGGCGAATCGCAGGACACGGATATAACTCCAACTTCTAAATTCTTGTACATACATTCTCACGTATGATATGAAATTATTTGAAAGAGTAAGACAATTTTAAATGGCAGAAAAAAAAAGAAATGTTGTCAGCCATTTTATGTTTGGCTGCCATTTCAAATATAATAATTTGGATGACGCCAGTAGCACAAAGGTAGCCTGCTTGTGACAGTTTTCTGAGAAAGGTCTTTAAATGTTAAATGTTGGTAGTGGGTGGAATTAAGAAGCTGAAAATTGTAGTTCCATTTGTCTCACGAGAAAGAAACATAATATAAAGTAGATTGTGAAGGAGTATAGACAAATGACTTACATGGAAGAGGGTTTCGACGTTAAATTACAACTCTTCAGTCAACGTCTTAAACAGTAATCATTTTTCGATTTGATCTATCCTCAAAATAGGAACTGCAGACTTCTTGTTTCCTTTTGTATAGGAAACAGTCAAAGAACACTGGGGGATTCTAAAAATTATTTTTTTTATTTTCAATGCAGTTTTGGTATTTTTAAGAATCTTTTAAATTCGTTTTCCCCTCTGGAAAGGAGAAAAAATATTGAACACGACGCCGTCTTTCAGATGGAACGTTAAACGATGGTTCTGTGTTGGATACTCGTTGAAGTCTCCTAAACAAAGATGGGCAGGCAACATTTAGAACTCCTATGCCCACCAGAGCGAAAATAAGTCCTCTGGTTGTAGGCGAAATGACTTTATAGTAAAGCCCGGGCATGAGCCACAATACTTAACATGGCTCAGCACAAAAACTTTAATAACTGCCGGTGTAATGAATGTATCGACACGATACACGCGCAGATCATACTTATCATAACGAACCTAGGCGGACGTGTGATCTCTTCATATGGGAAAAAACACAGAAATAAAAAAATTCACCGACAATTTATTAAATAAATATAATTTTTTTTCCGCATTTAGTAGTGCTAAATGTTTCTGAACTGTACAGGCAAACGAAGCTCTAGGTACATAGATATAAATATTATTAATAAATGTCTAATATTATAAATAGATATTAAACATGGTGGATCGTTGCAATTTATTTAATAAGAATAAATAATGATTTTACTAATTTATTTTAGTTAATTATATTATGTGAATTTAATCTTCAGAATAGTCTTGGAACCTTATCGATTAAATCGGTCATCATTATAGATGCATATAGATTACACATATAGATGCCATTGAGATATAACCATTGAAAAACTGATAAAATAATTTTGAAAACAATATAACCTAAAATGTTTTCATAAATAAGATTTAAAAATAAAAAAAATAATCGTATGTAAAAAAAACTATTTATCAATTTAAAATTTCATGGATGGGGTCAGATATGTTATTCCTGTACCCCATCTGAGTCACAACTGCTGTTAAATAATTTTATCAGACTGCCTGATGATGAGGGCACTTCGAAAGCCGGCTAGCAAAAATTAATTAAGTCTGTGAGGGGTCAGACTAATTTATAATAGTTCATATAAGAAGGTAAGAAGTTTAAAACTGTGGAAAAATATATATTATTATAAATTCAGAATCGCCTTATATAATGCAAAAGTAAAAATAAAAAATAAAGAAATTGTAGAGAAAAGAATATAAGAAGAAATAAATTGAATAAGTATAAATAAAAAAATAATTTCAAAAACTTGCCACTTTAGACTACTTTTTTTATTACACTAAAATTATCTGCAAATAGTGAAAAAAATCAGTGTTGGCACAATTTTACAACAATTCCTACAGTTTTTTTTTTTTTTTTTTTCAATTTTGCATAGTTTTCAAGCTAAATTGTTTTGATACGTTTTAAATTGACCATCCTTTTTATATATACCTACAAGGTGTCTCAAATCTACGGATCACCCACCCATTTTCTCACAGCTTGTACTTAACTAATTTTAAAATGAAAGTAATTTTTCATATGTTCATGTTTTTCGGCACACCCCATCTTTGCACTCCTCTTCTGAAGTATAGATTTATACAATTTTCCTGCATTTAATAAAAGATATTGAATCCTCCTGAACGGGTGCGCGAGGAAAAATAAGTTCATAATAAAGCTTCTGATTGTACTTCACATCCTTTATGATTTGACTTTGACCAACAGACCGTAACTTATATCAGAAAAGAAGATCTTTTCACTGAAATTATTCCACAATACGAGGTGGCAGTGTCTGTGTCGTTGGAAGTAGACGTGACGATATTGCGCCACGAAACGAGAATGGGAGGGCGGATATGAATGTAGGGAGGAGCCAAGTTTCGCAACCCTCTCGGCTGTCCGTTGGGAACCCGGGCGTCCTCGGCCTACAACTCTGTGTGGAGGGGCTTTCACCGGGTGGGGGGGGGGGGGGGGGGGGGGGGGGGGGCTCTAGCCTCGTTTCCTCAACCTGGACTGTCTTCCTAGCGACCCAAGTGGGGGAGGGGGAGTGATGATGTATCGGTAAAAAAGACCAATCACGATTCATTAACACATTTCTTAATAATATTGAGAAACTTTTTAGTGTACAAGGACAAAAGAGACTAGATAATCATTTAGACCATAAGGCCGAGCACAGATGACCAACCTCAAGATGAAGCCTTGCTGACGTCATGTGTGCCTTATTCTACAATGTCCCGGCCCGAGCAAGTTTTAGGATGGAGCGAGATCCAATTATGGCGCCCCTCTTGCTTGCCCCTAATATATACCAGTTGTGTGTGTGCAAGCATGGAACTTGGAAGATCTCGACATCTTAAGTCTCTGTCTAATTTGTCGATTGAAAACAGCCATGCTCGTTGGCACTGTACTCTTCACAGTACCTATAGGAACAGTTGATGTAGAATGACAAACAAAATATGTAGGAATTAAGGTACATTTATTTATCAAAAAAATTACTTTTATAAAGAGATCATTCATTTTTAATATTTCACTAATAAAACAAAAGATTCCATACGCTCGCAATCAAAATATCGAAAAGCGAAAAAAATATATATTTTTTTTTTCCACTGGGGCGCCCCCTGGGACTTGGCGCCTGGAGCGGCCGCTCCGTTCGCCCTATGGCATTGCCGGCCCTGTACCCTGGTGGTGCCGTGCCATTGACGCCCCTGGTTTCTGCACGGGCCCTCTACTGTATTTATATAATTTTTATATGACATTCGCCTACTCACTTGAATTTCTTCACTTTTTTTTTTAGATATTAATTTTCCGAGATTTTTCATCTCAAAACGTCAATCAAAAGTCTTGTATTTTCATACTACATAAAATACAAGTATTTTTAAATCGATCGAATATCCAGTTTTGAAAATTTTCCTCGACCCATGGAAATTTTTAAACGGCTATAACTCGGAAAATATGCATTTTTCGGAAAAATTCATCGGAATTAAAAATGTTCATTTTGACCCAAATGTACCTTTTTGTTTTATTTTTAAACGATTTTAAAGAAATTACCCGATTGTTAGTTAATTTATTGTTTATAACAAATTGTGGGGTATAGCGCCTTCTAACATTTTTTTACTAATGTTAGTTTGACCCCAAAGAATAGATTGGTACAACTTTTGGGTCGATTACATTCTCTGGCAAATTTCGCGATTTAAATGGTTAGATTTCTGTACCATTAGGGATTTTCACTATGAAGTGTTATAATAGAGGGAAGACAATGCATATTGTGGTTTGTCTGGGTCTATCGGAAGGGGACGGTGTTGTCTCTAGTATGGTAGTATGGCTGTCCCAAGGCCAGCAGGGGGCATTCCCCGGCCACTCACTGTCTTTCAACGCCTCTTACACTTGCACATACTTTCAGTTCCTCCCACCATCAGCATAGTCATATACTCCGCCAAAATGTTTTTTTTTTTTTTTTACTACCCCTATACGAAGTATAGGGTAAGTTATGTAATCGGTCAAAAATTTGATGCGGAGTTTTCAACGGAATTTCATGTTTTCCAACCTCCAGATTGCTAATATGAAGAGAAAAAAAAAAAAAGTTGTGTGTGTCACTGAATACGATAATTCCCTATAGAATGAATGTATCGACACGAAATTTTATATGTGAATACAGTAGCCTCTAACGACGACACAATTTAAAGATTTACTGCCAAATCAACCAGAAGGAAGGAGGGATTAGGGACAGGCTTAACACAAAAACTATTATGGGTGTCCTAAACTTTGCATAATCTAAGTTATTAGCTATTCAGCTAGGATAGGGAGTACCTGACTTCGTACACTCGGGACCATCGCTTCATGTCCAATCCGAAGGACGGCGTGCTCAAATTATTTTTCACCTTTCAGATAAAAAATACCAAATGGCCTCGACCTTGTTTCGAACCCTTTTAGCTTATTAAGCAAGCACGCGTGGGCCACCGGCGCCGGCCTAGTAGCCTCTCTAGTTCACAATAAATTGGGTGGCAAAGAACTGCAACCAATAAATAAAACTTTGAGGAGAAACTCATTATACATGGGAAACTCAAACAAAATTTAAATATTTTTGATGTGTTCAGACCGTAAGTCCCGGTGATGTGCATGCGTGTGTGTCGGACGGTTGCGCGCTCAGCGCACACACACAACTACACACTTCTTTATATGTGATGACAGCTGTTTTTTGAGAATTTCTATTGTTTTTTTTACAACATTATTGATCACATTTACCGTTGTAGTGAATTTAACTCAAATATCAATATTACGAACTATAAATGATCTTTCGTTAAGAAACGTTTAGGTTAAGATGATTCGATAGCTTAAATTTGTCACTATAAATAAAATTTGTGGTAAAAGAAAATACTATAGCTCTGTAAATCTAAAAAATATAATATATAATATTTCAATATATTATTATATTGTTAATAATGTATACTAATAACTGCTGAAAATATCTATCAATAAATAATATATTTGTTGTCAATTTGTCACAACAAATAATATAATGTTTTTACCCATTTCAGGAGATACCAAACAGTTTATGAACTTATTTCGTTTTGAAATGACAAACTTAATCCACAACATTTCAACAACAAATTCGAGAACTACCATCGACACTGTATTCTCGCGGTATTTAGAGACACTACAATCACAGTTGTATATATCTTATTTTAGCTATCACAAACCTATAATTCCATGTATAAAAGAAATTGAAGAACATTAAATTTGAAAGTTTAATTCCTCATACTACTTTTCTTATTGTAACATTATAAAACAAATTTTAATCAAAATCAGTGCACGAAGGCAAGTTTTTGAAACTAAAGCAGATGTTTACACATCAATTCTAGTGAGTACCGCGTCACTCACACATTTGCTTTTTTTACGATATGTAGTCATAACTCTGAAAAATATATATTTTTTTTATATCTGTATAAGTTCGTGTTATTCTCAACAATAAAATTCCTTGCTATTCAAAAAAAAAAAAAAAAAATGAACTTTTCAATAGATAATAATTGTGAGTAGGTCTGTCGGGTGGCGGTACAAGGGGGCGATTCGTCTCACTCCCCCGTCTACGTAATCTCTTATTTACATCATTTCTAGCGCATTGCCTCAATACCACCAGGGCTCCATTCCATGACTCGAAGGTTTTATAGGATTTTAGAACTGGAAAACTCAGTGTTGGCAGGTTGAATGTAGGTACTCAGTGTTTACAAGTCGCATGTGAATCATACACTGTATGCACAGCAATATTAGAGTCGTCGATGACTCACGAATTGGTGGGCTTGTATTGACACATACACATTATTAATGAGTTGATGTATGCTAGATTTGAGGAAAATGACATTAAAACTGATTGTGACTAAACCAATAATTAACATTTAAATTATTTACACTAAAACAAACTGAAATATTATATCACATAAAATCAGAGGGCGCCGGTAGCTCAGTGGTATGCGTGCTCGCCTTCTGAGCTGAAGGTCGTGGGTTCGATACTCGGCCGAGGCCCTTTGTTTATTTTATCAAGGAGGTAAAATAAACTCAAGCACGCCGTCCTTCGGATGGGACGTTAAGCGATGGTCCCGAGCCTGTACGATATCAGGTACTCGTTAAAGACACCTATCCTAGGTGAATAAAAATTTATGGTAGGCAAAATTTAGGACTCTCATAGTAGTGTCGGGCTCATGTTCACCAGATTGACGAAAGAGCGCTCTGGTAGTAGGCGATATGACCTTGTAGTTAAAGCCCGGGCATGAGTCAAAACCTAACCTAACCTAAACGTATATCATGAGTGAAAAATTAAAAACAACATGCTGAATCGACAGCAATGTATTTCCAATTAGTCAATTAAGTTTTCGCTCTCCCCCCGAAACCAACTTAATGATTTGGCTGAAAATCAATAGGTGTCTTCCGAATAGGACAATTCATAGGTTTTTTTTGTTGACGAGTATCACATACATTAAGTGCACAACAATATTTAAAAATGTCGATGAATCCCATGGCACATCCCACCCGTACAGCGTAGTGGCTAAAGGGGAACTGGGCCACTACGCTGCATGGCTGGGAAGTGCTACTGATGATTACGCTGTTGCGTTGAAACAATTTGGAAACGTTTTGGTTTTCTTGCCTTGTTGGTCAGAAACTCGGATGTTGTTATCACTGGAATTTCATGTTTTTCGGTTGCTAGGATACCCTTCCTACTTTTGCTAGCCCTTGTTAATTTTATTTTGAATGGATATTCCCTTCCGCTTCGCGGTGTTGGTCCAAATTCCAAAATAACCCTTCTGTGAGACCTCTTGCCACATTAGCTCTTCCTTTTTCTTATACTAACACTGCTTCTTGCTGTCTCCTCCTTCAACTTAAAGACAGGTTGCTAGGATACCCTTCCTATATTTTTTTCTGTTGTTTTTTTTCCTTCTACTCTTCTTGCCTCTGTATATTTATATCTATGTATAGTTAGATAAGAGCTGAGCAGAGTTAGTTTTTGTATGGTAGCACTTGGGTCCCTTGTGTTTTTTCTCCGCCACATATGTTAGGGTGTCTGCCAACACGTGGTTCACAGAGGTTAATCTTTCACATATTTAAGAAGACAAACAGCCTTTACCCCTTTCTCAGCCCTAATCACCAACCCCCTTCACATATGTGTCACCTCTCACCCCTAAAACCAAATCAATTATTTATTTTGATGGGCTTTTTTACTTCCCCAGGTATACCAAGTATCTGTTAGAATTTCGATGCTGAGTTTTCAACAGAATTTCTTGTAACTAAAAATGAAAAAAATAATAATAATAAAAAACATTTCTGTTTGTGTGTCTGTGACCACGATATCACCCGATAGAAAGAATGTATCGACACGAAATTTTATATGTGTATCCAGAATTTTCTAAGGGCGACATCTATTGATTTTCAGTCTAATGGGCTAAAGGTAAGGGGGATTAAGGGAGGTGGGCAATACAAAAACCCTAATAACTGCCGATGTAATAAATGGATCGACATGAAACTTCGTATTTGAGTTCAGAACCCCATAAGCATGGCATCTATTAATTTGGTCGAAGGGAAGAGGAAGGAGGCTCGACCCTAGTAACTGCCAATGTATTGAATGATACAATTTGATTCAAAATCCGTGTATACCTAATAGCGAAAACGTTATGGATTAATTCTTGTTGGGGAAGTAGGTATATAGCCGGTGATTCACTAACAATTTTTTTTCTCTAATCTGGAAAGAGAATTAACAATTTATCAATCGGATATTCTTTTATATTGATTTTTTGAATTGTTTAATATCAATTTTTTCTTCCTCCCATTACTCTCATTTTACTCTAGATTGTTATAAGTATTTCGTATAACAACAGTGTTATAGGATATACTTATATTAGTAATATAATAATAATAAATTTTAAAAAATTGTCCGTGAGTCATCGGCAATTTATTTCCAAAACTAATTTACCGATTCGGTGTCTTACTCAGGAGGGACTTGTGAATCATCATTCTAAATTTCATGTTGATATATTCGTTACATCGATAGTTATTAGAGTTTTTGATTCGCCTCTGAACCCCCACTTTGGCTGATATGGCTGAAAATTGATGTATCGTCCTTATGGGGTTTTGAGTTTACATATTCAATTTAGTGTATAAACATTTATTACTTTGGCAGTTATTAGGTTTTGTGTGTTGAGCCCCTCACCCCCTTTAGCTCAAAAACTCTAATAACTGCCAATGTAATAAATGTATCGACACAAAATTTAATGAGGATTCACAAGTTCCTGTGTAAGTTAATTATTGATTTTTATTGATTTTTAGACCAAACGGTCGTTTAGTTTTGAATACAGAGCAAAAACTTAATTGATTACTTCTGGGGAAGTACATTGCCGGTGATTCACCGACCACTTTTCTTTTTATGTACATTTTTTAGGCATTTTTAAAAAGGGAATATCACCAATCGGTGTAGTTCGGAAGCCATTCGTGACCGATTTGTCAAAAAGGGAATAAAATGTATCCGGAAAAAAAAAAAAAAAAAAAAAAAAAAATGACCCTAAAAGACGAGACCCATAATTTAATATAGTTTACACATTTTTTTTGGTAGGTCGAAGTTAGAAGAAAGCTGCTTGCTCAGCTGCCGAAGACTTAG
Organism: Aradus depressus; assembly: GCA_963662175.1. Taxonomy (NCBI): domain Eukaryota; kingdom Metazoa; phylum Arthropoda; class Insecta; order Hemiptera; family Aradidae; genus Aradus; species Aradus depressus. The sequence continues at coordinate 13,155,552 of OY759214.1, read as the reverse complement.
TCAGGTTATTTCAAGTTCTTTCAGAAAACTTTGTGACAATTTCTTTCAATGGTACCAGCATCATTACAGCTACTTTCTTCTGGAAAATCGGAAAAGATGTTCCTTACTTTTCCTACTCAGTTACAGGTCACTTTTTGTAAATTAGTTCAGTTTAGAAGAATATTATTCAGTACGATATTACAATACTAATTATATTATAATAGATGCTCTCAAAGAAAATTGTACTTTATTTGAAAATTGTTATTATTTTTTTAGGTTTCCACAAATAGTAAAAACACTGTCACAGCATTATAAGATTTCAACCGTTCAACCTAGAAAACTAAAGTTTGACATATAGGTTGATCATAGGTGCCCGGAGACATGGTCGAAATCGAATTGCGCCAATGGGATATCTGTTATTTCAAGTTACAGTTAACAGTGTTTAATGTATCTAATGAACGGATACATGAAGATGAATATGAAATGTGGTAAAAATTAAAATGTTAATCTTAAATAAGTGATAAATAAATAAAAATATAAATAATAATTAATGATAATGAAATAAACAAAATAATAATAATTAAAACAAAAAGAATAAATTAGCACATTTCTTGTAGAAATTGTTTCTCTTTTCCTTTACTAAATTTTGATTTCTACCGTAATTTCCATAAAGGGCCCTACAAAAATATCAAAAGTTCAAGACGTGCAATTTTGAAGAAAGTGCACATATAAAAAAAAAAATTCAATTAACAAACTTTTCATTTGGATTTCTAAAGAGATACAATCTTGTCTTATAAATTTTGCAAAAATATTAAATCTAATCCAAAGGTTTTCAATTATCTTACTGGGCCAAGAGGGAAAATGAATAGAATAGAATTTACGAGAACAAATAATTCGGGTTTATTTTTTTAAATCATCTACATTATTAAATAAAAAAACTAAACATTGAAATAAACAAAAATCAAAAGAAAAAAGTTAAATACTAAATTCTTAAAAACTATTTCAATCTTTTTTTTGTTTTATAATTTTGGCTATTCTTTAAATTTAAGTTATATATTTCTGGGCATATATCCTGTACCTACATATAAACAAACAACAGTACCTTCTTTGCTGATCAATTTCACCGTAAATTCACTTCTATATAGTTCATCACAACTTAAGCCTAAATACCACTCTTTATGTTCTCTCAGACCATCTCCATTCCACACAGGCCTCAACCCGTCTCTCCACACACACTAAAAAAACAGCTGATGACCATGTTTTGTTTTTTTACTCATTTGTTTTTAAAAGAAAATTGCTTTTTTATTAGAAAAATAAATATAATTAATTTTTTTTTTATATTAATGATGTAATGTGTGTATTTTTTTTAATACACCACAATAAATAGACTTCATAAATGGGGGTCTATAAAGAAATGTTAAGAGAGAGAGGTCTGAGAATTATGAAATTTGGAGAGAATGTGCAGGAAGGTTAAATGAGGATAATATTTTATTTTCCATTTTTTTGGAAAGCACTGACTATTCCTGTTTCATTCCCCGAGCCCAGAGACTGTCTGCAAATAAAATTTCGACAATTATTGCCGTATTCCCCATTGCCTAAAACTAACAGTTTTCCTTTTTTTTTTTTTTTTTTTTTTTTCATCTTCTAAATAATTTCTAGGACTCTGTGCTAAAAAAAATTTTTAAAAGTCGGAAAATCGATCAACCGTTTGTGCTAAAACTCAATATGTGGCTTCTGAATCCTCATTCTAAATTTTGTATCGAAACATTCATTACATCGACAGTTATTGGGTTTTTTGAGTTGAGTTCCTCTTCCCCTCCCTTCCCTTCGGCTGATTTCGCTGATTATTAATAAGTGTAAATTATAAATTCCTTTTTGGAATCAGGAGTTTGGAAAACATGAAATTCCGTTGAAAACTCCGATTCAAATTTCTGACCGATTACATAACTTCCCCTGTACGTCGTGTAGCTGGCGAAGTCAAAAGTAAAATCGAAAAAGTAGGAGTCGAAAAGAAAAAGCGATGACTGGTTACTTAGGATTAGGGACCGTTCAAAAATTATGTAACGCAATTCTCGCACCCTTTTTATCCTCTCTCTCCTCCCCCCGGCAAGGTTTTGATATATTTTTTATTTTTATCATATCTATTTAAAGCTATTTTTTTAGTCGGAAGGCTTTTATCAGACACTTTCCTCATAGAATGGACGAATTATTGAAAAAAATATGAATATAGTAATGTAGTGAGAACTACACCATTGGTTGCAAGATAAAAACTTGGCTTTCTATTGTATTTTTACAAAATTATTGATCATATTTATCGTTGTAGTGAATTTAACTATAATAGCAATATTATGAACGATAAAATGATCTTTCGGTAAGACATTTTTAGGTTAAGATGCTTCGATAGCTTAAATTTGTAACAATAAATAAAAGTGGTAAAAGAAAATAATATAGCGGTGTAAATCTAAAAAAAATATAATATATAATATTTCAATATATTATTATATGATATTATATAATATTGTTATTAATATATAATAATAATTGCTGATAATATCGATCAATAAATAATATATTTGTTGTCATCTTGTCACAACAAATAATATAATGTTTTTACTAATTTCAGGAGACACCGAACAACTCATTAACTTATTTCGTTTTAAATGACAAAAATCCACAACATTTCAACAACAAATTCGAGAACTACCATCGACGCTGTATTCTCGCAGTATTTAGAGACACCACAATCACAGTTGTATATATGTTATTTTACCTATTACAAATCTATAATTTCATGTACAAAAGAAATTGGAAAATAATAAATTTGAAAGTCTAATTCCTGATACTACTTTTCTTATTGTATCATTATAAAACAAATTTTAATCAAAATCAGTGCACGACGGCAAATTTTTGAAACTAAAGCAGTTGTTTACACATCAATTTTTGTGAGAACCACGTCACTCAAACATTTGCTTTTTTTTTCTCTCAGCTCTTTCTTCAGCGTTCATTCGGTATTCCTCTTTCTACCTTATAAGCACCCCAGAGGGTATCACTGTTTCTGTATATCCCATCTTTTGGATATGACCGAATAATCTTGGCTCTGTGTACTTTGATCATTTCTCTCAATAGCTTCCAAGACTTAAAAAACAAGACATTACTCCTTAATTAATAGGAAGACTGATGAGGTCGTCCTAGTTTTTGTAAAGATGGTTGTGTAAATGTTTGCTTTCGTGGAAAGAGGAAAGTGAGTATAGGAAACTGTTTAAAGAGCACGTCCGGAACGCGATGAACCCCGACCAAGGAAGGAAGCTAGGAATTAAGAAGTCTGAATTAATGAAGGCAGTAGGAAGCTTCTCTTCCTTTCGAGGCCCGTTCTGCTCTGTAGTTACCTACCCTACATTTCTCCTTTACTATACCTTCTATATTGTGAAACACTTTTAAATTATTAACTTACCAACATATAGGAAAGTTATTGTAATGGCTCCGAAATTTTCAACATACTTTTATGTTTCAAGGTCACTACAGTTTTTTTACATTATTTTTGAAAAGAAGTTTGCGTGTGTACGTACGTCTATTCTTCCTGCACGAAATCTCGGTGCCAATCGAAGTGTATCAACGTAAGAAATATTATCAAATCCGGTCCAGCCGTTTTTTTGTTTAAACAAAAAGACTGCAAAAAAAGTGGATTTTAGGATTTCTTGAAAAGGATTTATCCGATCTAATATGTTCTTTTGGCAATTGATACTTTGAAATATCAGAAATGCTCAAAGAGTTTTTATCAAATAACATCTCATCGTATTTTATAATATTAAAAAAATAATAAAAAAACAATAAATAACCAATATTAATAACGAATAAGAGAATGAACCTAATAATATTTATTTTATAGACATTAAATTAAATCTCCTGTATTAATTTTATTATTATTATTATTTAATTTTATTACGCATTGTGTTATATAATGAAGCTTAAATTACGATTCTCTCATGTCAAACGAGAAATATTTAATAATACGGAGAAGAACATGATCTTTATGGGAATATGTAGGAAGTAACAACGTTACAAGAAGAATACTACTCCAAGCTTGTCGCAATGTATCTCATAATGCACAACATTATCAGCGATAAAAGTAAAATAAAAATTGTTTGTGACGTAAGAACAATTTTAAGACAGTTTTTCTCATTGTCATTCTTCTAGTTTGGGAAACAAAGCCTTCCTGGTAGTGGGCCATACTATATTTTATTGAATTGGAGTATATATTTGTTAAAGGTTCCTTTATATTTGTCATTATTGTTTTATATGTGTATTCTTTTATTTTTACAATTTTTCATTTTCGCCTACATAATATGTAATTTTTTTTTTGGATAAAAAATAATATGTGCATCTGCATATCAATTAAACATCTATTTATAGGTAAATTCAATTAAATGAATAAACAATTCTGTACTGAATAAAATGCCTACTTTTTGTATTATTATTATTATTATTGATATTCATATCATGCTAGGAAGTTTGTCTTGTGGACCTCAACCGTTAGTTACAAATGCCAACTTTGTAGACTCCTAATTCACGCAACTTGTTTCTTAATTTAAATTAATTATTTCCGAAAAAAAAAAAAAAAAATTAATTCCGATTTCTTACTTACATTGTACCTATTTGATAGTTCATATGTGATAGTAAGATGTTGTGGGACGAGATTTCTAATAGAAATAAAAGACGTTGTCTTCCCACTGTTTTATTTTATACCAGAACCGGTTTTCGACGCAACAGCGTCATCATCAGTGGTTCATCCACCCACACAGGACAGCGGTTGGAAGCCAGTTATCTTCCAACCGCTGTGCTGTGTGGGTGGATGAACCACTGATGATGACGCTGTTGCGTCGAAAACCGGTTCTGGTATAAAATAAAACAGTGGGAAGACAACGTCTTTTATTTCTATTATTTGATAGTTCTTCATTTCCATAAATAAGAATATTAAAAAAGTTTCAAATAATTAGTAAAGAATAGGATGTTTTATTGCGCAATTATCAAATTTTCAAAAAAAAATTTTTTTAGGAGTGATGGAGGAGGCAAAAAAAAAAATCACTCAAACGACCCAGCGTTTTTATGAACACTTTCTATAATGAAGAAACGAAAAAAATATTTCCTGGCCAAAGTCAAAATTTGTGATGTTTAGTTTCGTCATTCCCCCTCTCCTTGAGTACACCCCTCTTGGTACAGTTTTCATAATTTCATCCCCAAAATGTGAACAGTTGAACCCCACTGGACGAACTCCAAAGACAGTCCTCCCCTATTTATTTGTACAGTAAGAATAAATAATATTTTTTGAAAAATAGTTATGTATTTAAAAAAGTAGGAAGAAATTTTAAAATATAATAAAAAAATATAAATAATAATTTTTAAAAAAATTGTATTTTTTCGCTATAAGCAGCTGACCACCCTGCCTCCCTCCCTCCCCAGGTCCGGCCATGAGTACAACCTCGCTAACCGAAGTGTATATGTCTACGAGTTAGTACGTCTTATTTCGAAATCTTCTGAACATGAAATATAAACCACAAACCTAGCTCGACATTTCAGCGCATTATTTTACCTCTATAGTTTTTGATAAGCCCGACCTATAAAATTCGAAAAAACATGTCGCACACTCCCTCCCCTCCCCGTCCCGCCTCGAGCTATTGTTTGTCTGTCAAAGTCAAATTTTTCTTTATGAGTCTTTACAACTCGAACAAAAAATTTCGTAAATTATTTAACCTTGAGAACTCGAAAACTATGATAATACGACACTCCCATAATTTGAAGGATTTAGCTCTTCTCTTGAGTTTATCGAAGTTCGACTGTACTTCCATATCATAACGTCTGCTGGCATATCTCTTAATAAAAAAGAAAAGGTAGAAAAAAAAAAAAATGAAAAAATCAGTCCGTGAAAAAGTTTCTTAACAATGCCGCCATTACATAACTGAGATGACATACAGTAGCTAACTTTTGGACTGTTATGTGGCAAACCCCATTTTTCACCCTCTCCCCACCCTCGTCTCTCGCTACTGATCTACTCAGAATTTTCACACAGGTTGTGAGCTCTTCAAGGACTCGGGAAAACCGCATCCGCCTTTATATCTGGAAAACACTCATTATAATTATTGTCATCGTTTTATTTTTTATCTGCACTATTATTTATTTCCGTAATATAATTTTAGGGTTTAACAGTGAGAAGATCAAAAATAGTCAAATCCATAATTGTAAACGGTACATATCTCTCATATCGCAACAACTACATCGTGGGGTGGCAAGAATATGGCAAAAATTTGCAAGAGACGCATTTGAGGTCCTTAAGTTAAGAAAAAAAGCTTGAGCACGCCGTTCACTGATAGGACGGTAAGCCATGGCCCCGATCCTGTACGATGTCCGGTACTCTTTAAAGATCCCTATCGTAGATGAATAAAACTTGGATAGGCAAAATTTATAATTCTCATAGTATATTCGGTCTCATGACCACCAAAGCGACGAAAGAGCACTCGTAGGCGATATGACCTCGTTGTTAAACCCCGAGCTTGAGTCACTAATAATTAAGGTTAAGCAGAAAAGGGACCATTATAAATGTTCTGTTTGTCATAGTTATGTGTAAACATCGTCTGTGTGTGTGTTTGTGTGTGTTCACTGGAAAAAAGGAACGAAGGAAATTTCAGTAGGAAAATTTTTAATGTAACAATATTTTATTTATTCAATTCATTTTTTGGTAAAATAGATGCAATCGGCTTATGATAACTAAAATAAGATACATATCAAATAAGATATATGTACACCCAGTATCTATAATCTGATATCACTCTACGAATATTTGGGTTCTGTTGAATATGTAAATGTCCTTAAATCGAGTATTTGTTCATTTATAATTAATTTGTTACAATTCATTTTTTGGCAATACGATATTCTCTCAATATAAATATAATCATCAATTCAAAAATCCAAAATCGTTTTGGAAATATTAAATTATTTTACGGCTCTCTTCTCACTGAAAAACAACACTTACTAGAATCGCATATAATTGGTGTGGCATTAGTTACTTAACACGACAACGATGCAAAGACTCTACTGAGAAACTCACCTATCCCCTCTCCAGGCTTTGCTGAGCATAAAGTATATCCGTTCGCTGTTTCACCACAGTTTCATGACATTACTGCAACCACCCCCTCTTATTTTCTGCCTATTTCGCTGAAGATCAATAGGTGTCAATATAAAATTTCGTTTAGATATATTCATTCTATCGAGAGTTATCGTGTTAACAAACACACATACAGACAGCAATTGTTATTTCATTTTTGAATCAGGAAACCATGAAACTCCAGTGAATTTTTTGACCGATTACATAATTCCCCCAATATTTCGTATAGCTGAGGAAGTAAATAAAAGATATGTATTATACCTGACACTGCTATCTATTATCATCGTTATCATCTGACCGTGAACAGTTACTCAGCCACGTTACTATGCCGATAGTACAATATCAAAACAGAGTAGAAAAGGAAAAAGAAAAATTGCATCGTTCAATTTTTTTGAAAGATTATAATCATTACACTCCTCTAAAAAAAAGCTAACGTATATAATATTTAGATTAATCGTACACAAAATGCGATATTATAAAAATCTAAATTTACTGATTCAACCCTAGACTACAGAGTTTAAACAATTTTTTTTTTTTTTTAATATATGCCAAGGATAGTTAAATATTTATAATCAACAACAAATAATAGTTTTAAAAATAGGACAAAGAATAAGAAAAACAGACAAGCGCAAGCAATAGTCATGAGACAATATTTACAATAAAATTTTGCAATAACTAATTACTGACCAGGACAAAAGATCACAACTATATTTCTTTAATCAATAAAATAAATGATGACAGAATTCAGGGTCACTGAGGTTGCCAAATAACTCAAACTATTATTAGAGAGAGAGAGAACAAATAATGAATAGGAAGACGCCAAAAACTTATTTTGTACTAGACTTGGAGGAAAAACATTGCTTTCTCATGTAAAAACAAAAAAGTGGTGAAACTTGGTTTCAATTGAAGTCCTTTGTCTCTGTATAATAAGATAAATTTGATTACCTTCAAGATGAGACTAAGACAACCTTTCTTAGATAACACAGAACAGAAGATAATATCTTTTAGCGGGATATAAGAAATACACCGGGTATAATATATTATAGGATCAGAGGCGGATTTAAGTTAGATTGCGCCTTAGGCCCATTCCTTGTTTTGTGATGGTAACATCACAAGGTTAGGGGGTTACAGGGGCGTAGCCAGGAGTTTGAGCAGGGGGGGGGGGGGTGCAATGTTAGGCTACAGGGGTGGGGGGTATAGACTCCTGGGGGCACAGCCCGCAGTTTCGGTGGTTAGTGCTGCAGGCTTTTTGTTATTAATTTGGGAGACTCGGACCCTTAGAAGCTGCTGAGCTTTGCATTTACTTAACATGAGCAGCAAAAATGCAAAGCGCAACAGCAGCAAATGCACGCTGTGGTTTCTGTGCTTTTAGAATTAAATGACTCACAGCCAATAGCGTGCATTTGCTGTTGCTGCTCTTTTCATTTTTAGTGCGCATGTAAAATCAGCTTTAAGAGTATTAAGTATAACATAAATGACGATTTTGAGCGAGGAAATGAAATGATCGAATTCATATATATTTAAATAAATGTAAGATGACTTGTTTTGTACATGTACATTTATGTAACAGCTGATTGCTGATTTAAGATTCAGACGCACGGGAAATTTGAAGATCCTATTGGTAACTTGCAAGCAATCCATTTTTAATAAAAACCATTTTTTTAGTTTATTTAATTTTTATCTTGGTTTTTTGCTCTGGCCAGGGGGGGGGGCACTGTATATATATATATATATATATATAATTTTATTAGTTGGTTTTTTCCGTCATTTCTTCCAGAGGTGTTTTCTTTTTTCTGACAATATTTCGGGACACTATGAACCAGAAGAAACGACGTGTAAGTGTCACGAAATATTGCCAGAAAAAAGAAGACACCTCTGGAAGAAATGCCGGAAAAAACCAACAATTCAATATCCTAGAGAAGTTTAAGAAACACATGATTTGATTAGTGACAGATTAATTGAAACTGTCCACTTAAGTGGCCATACACAGTCCGCGAGTGTCCTGATATGGTCCAGATCAATCATTGATAAGTATGCGGGGGGTGTACCATGTGTGTGTAATATGATTGTAGGGAGAGGGATGGGAGGATTGAATTAGAGGCTCGGTATTTAGGTATGACTATTGTACTAGTAGCTGGTTATTAGTTGGCTGGATGTACCGTTATCATCGTGGTAACTGTACCATACCGTACCGTACATCCTTTGAGCTACTCGTCGAGGAAGGTGTGATAATTTTATCTCAACAATAGCCTGAGGGGGGGGGGGGGGCATCTATAATAGTTTGATTCTGGGCCTGTTAACAATTAGATCCTCAGTCTATTGTCAGTAATTGGTTCAATCAGTTACGTAAGAAACTCTTCGTATCACTTGTTTTTTCATTCCCAGTTATACAAAGTATAGGGGAAGTTATGTATTTGGTTGGAAATTCTATGTTTTTCGAGCTTTTACCGGAATTTCATGTTTTACGATCTCTAATTAAAAAAAATGAGGGGGAATATTAGAGGGGCTTATCACAAAAACTCTATATAGATGGACTCGGGACCATCGTTTAACGTCGGACGGGTTGCTCAAGTTTATTTTACCTTCCAGATAAAATAAACTAAGGGCCTCGGTCGGGTTTCGAACCCACGTTCTTGAGCTCAGAAGACAAGCACGCAATACCATTGAGTTACCGGCGCCTCTGAAAAAAAAGTAATTTGTATTGATATAAACTGTAAATAATTTATGTCAAATTCTATTAAATATAAAGTGAATGAAAAACAAACTAACTTACAACTAAGTGAATAATTAATCATGTTGATCGTCACGGAAAATAAACTGATATGAATATGCTTCAAAGTTTTCCATTACTATTTTGTAAATTGTGTTTATTTCCTACTTTTTAATGGCAGCTTTTCTCCACCAGACGGTATTATTGGCATGACAAAATTGTATAACATAGAATAACGATCATACATACCTACATCCGACATAGATTCTGCAACATTTCCGGGTGATTCCATATTCCTTCTCCAGGTTATGGATGAAATTTTCTGTTACCGATGGTAATTTGAAAAAGGGAAATGAAAGATATCGTAGAATTCAATTACATTCTAGTGTGCAGTTGTTCGATGTCATTTTAGATGCACCGAGAACCTGTCCATTGCACACGGGTGTTTATTCAATCCCAGAGGACTATTCACAGTGAATTCTCCATCGATCCCAGCCTGACCCGACCTGCGACACGTGCCTCCTTTTTCTTATTAATATTTCAATTTCTCCCTTTTGTGTACAACAGATTCCTTGGAAAGTAGTGTTTATAGATGCTTCAGCATACCAACGCAACAACATTTCGTGACGATTCCAGGCGCTCACTCCAGATAAAGATTGAATTAGGAGGAGGTTATTAAGAGCTCCTCTTCTCTGGTACCCCCTTTCCCCTCTACCAGTTAAGCCCCTTCTCAGATCGCTCCCTCCTCTTCAGCTAATCGCCTTGGAAATTTATAATAGGGGTCGTCTCTAATATGGGAAAGATATCAACATCTTTCTCTTTTGTTTTGTATAATTTTAAATGCACTGAGAACTTGTTCATTGCATCTGGATGAGGGATGCACACAGGGGCGTAGCCAGGGGGCGTGCCCCCCCCCCTTGCCAGAGCAAAAAACCAAGATAAAAATTAAATAAACTAAAAAAATAGTTTTTATTAAAAATGGATTGCTTGCAAGTTACCAATAGGATCTTCAAATTTCCCGTGTGTCTGATTCCTAAATCAGCAATCAGCTGTTACATAAATGTACATCTACAAAACAAGTCATATTACATTTATTTAAATATATATTAAATCGATTCGATCATTTCATTTCCTCGCTCAAAATCGTAATTTATAAAGTATAACTTTATACTCTTAAAGCTGATTTTACATGCGCAGTAAAAATGCAAAGCTCAGCAGCAGCTTGGTATTACAGTCAGTGGTTACCTGAGGGGGAGCTTTCTAGAGGTCCGAGTCTCAAAAATTAATAACAAAAGTCTGCAGCGCTAACCACGGAAACTGCGGGCTGTGCCCCCGGGAGTCTATACCCCCCACCCTCGTAGTCTAACTTTGCCCTCCCCCTTGCTAAAAATCCTGACTACGCCCCTGGATGCACATGATGTTTAGTTAGTCCCACACGACCTCTTCATTATTTCTCTGCAGTATATTTTTATTTTACTTCCCCAGTTATACGAAGTAGAGGGGAAGTTATGTAATCGATTAACAATTCGTTGCGAATTTTTAAACGGAATTTCATGTTTTTCGACCTTCTGATTCCAAAAATGAAAAAAAAAAAATTGCTGTATGTTTGTGTATGTGTCTGTGAACACGATAACTCCCAATAAAATGATAATATTGACACGAAATTTTATGTGTATTTAGAATCGTCTACCGACACCTATTGATTTTTTGCCAAAGGGATAGGGGGGAGGCTTAACACAAAAATTCTAATAACCACCGTTGTAATGAATGTATTGACACAAAATTTCATATTTAAATTCAGAGCACTATAAGGGACGACACTTATTATAAATTTCCAAGGCGATTAGCTGAAGAGGAGGGAGCGATCAGAGAGGGGCTTAACTTAAAAATTCAAATAACTGCCATTGTAATGAATATATCAACATTTAATTTCATATTTAAATTAAAAACCCCATGAGAATGACATCTATTAATTTTTAGCGAATTCGGTACCAGAGAAGAGAAGCTCTTAATAACTGCCGTTGTAATGATTCTGTCAACACAACATTTAGTATGAGGATCCAGAAGCCACTCTGAAAGTCAAATATTGAATTACAGTCCAAACAGTTGATTGGCTTTGGAGGGAGAGCAAAAACGTAATTGATAAAATCTGGCTGTGGAAGTACATATGACTCATGCCCGGGCTTGAACTACGAGGTCATATCGCCTTCTACCAGAGTGCTCTTTCGTCACTCTGGTGGACATGAGCCCGACTCTACTGTGGGAGTCCTAAATTTTGCCTACCCTAAATTTTTATTCACCTAGGGTAGGGGTCTGTAACGAATACCTGATATTGTACAGGCTCGGGACCATCGTTATTAATTGATTATTTCGAAAATTATAGTTAAAGCTTTCTAAGGCCCATGATGTGTGAAGTTGATAGTTTGCATACGATTTTTTATTTTTTTTGTTTGTTACTCCTCCACATTTAGTTGGAACATAAAAAAGGGGCAGAAAAAACCCGTAACTGTTTGCTATTAGTTTCATGTTAGCAGTGTTTCCGGCGGGTTGGTGATGCTACCGACGAGGAGCTTACAGCCCTCTGCTAGAAACTTTGTTGGTTTTTTTTCGAACATTCTTCTTGAAAGAGATGCACTTGACTCCCTCAGTTTTTATAACCTTCTTCCATGATGGCACCATATGTCTCATTTCTTTCTTGTCTCTTGTCATGACACTACTATCCACCTGACTCAACTAGTTATAGTAAATTTTTTTACAAATTTTTCTTATTTAAAAATTACGTAATTTGAAAAATGGTAAAAAAAAAAAAAGAACTAACAAAAAAGAACTAAAAGACTAATGCAGCTTAAAAAATTAATATAGTTTACCATATATAAATGATATGAAAACTAGTTAACTAGAGTTAATTATTATGACTCATGCCCGGGCTTTAACTACAAGGTCATATCACCTACTACTAGAGCGCTCTTGAGACACTCTGGTGAACATGAGCCCGACTCTATTGTGGAAGTCCTAAATTTTGCCTATGCGAATTTTTATTCACCTAGGGTTTAAGTTTTTTTACCTCCCATACAAAGTAAACTGAGGGCTCGGCCGGGTCTCAAACCCGCGATCTTGAGCTCAGTAAGCAAGCACGCATACCACTGAGCTACCGGCTCCCTCGTTAACTGGGTATTTGTTCAATTCTGGGCATCAAAATTATTTATGTCCCTGATTGGGCCTCACAATAACAAAATATTTTATATTTATAAATCCTATGAAAACTTAGTTTGGGGGCCATGGTCTCACCATGATTTGTGGGTTCGAATCCCGTCCGGGAGTGAGTTTTATTTCGCAGATAGAACTCCCTCCCGGGGCCATGGATGTTGTAAATAACTAGATATAACACATTGACATGACTAATGTGCACCGTACATAAAGTCAAAAAAAAAATTAGTTAACTAGATTATATGTTCAATTCTGAGCATCAAAATTATTTATATCACTGTTTGGGTCTCACAATAACAAAATAATTCACTATTTGGGCCCCAATTTATGCCCCGTACACAATATATCTCTGTTTGGTAGCAATAATAAGGGCATTTTTTACAATAAGAAGTTTATATCCCTTTGGTAATACAGCCCTTTAGATTTGTCCCTGTAAGTTGATTGACCACCACAAGACATGCCTAATTTAATTTATTTTATTTTTAATCATTTTACGAGACATTTTGTGTCGATGACCTCAAAGTGGGTATTACTTTAACAACCCCTGGATCTCATTTTGAGTTTGTTGTTAAGCCCTTGAACTGAAGGGACACATATTAATAGGGTTTTCATATTAAGAGGAAGAAGTTGAACATTATCTAACCTCCAGCCCTTTCCCTTTCCCGTCTTAACTCTCCCTCGGGCTTAGAAAAGTCAACTTTGAATTAGTCATTTTAATTGTCTTTGTTCCGCCACGTGTTTCAAAATAGTTCATTAGTCTCGGGCTCACGGAGACGTTAGCTTATGTTCTTCTAAAAGGCTACTAGGGATGAACTATTTAGTATGCTTTTCGCTGGACGACGATCATTAGAATCCTAATAAATTTTTGATTGAAATTTTGTTTTAAGAAATGGCGACCAGTCCTTCCAATCCAATGTTCTAAGAACAATTGTACCCCTCCTCACTGTCCAAGGACCAGATCGTTGAGTTGCTGGCAATGACCCTGCACAATTTGGTAAGCGACGGTTCAGAAAATGTGGAAAAATTTAAAGTAAATGATGATAGGTCCGTATCCAATTAATTTAATGAGTTCATTTCCAAAATCGTTTCAAGGAATGCTCAATTCACTGAAGCCTCTTTTCTTATTTGTAAATAATAATTCAATTTCCTGCGTTTATGGTTTTAGTTGTGAATTCCCTCTGGTTCTCGTGTTTACGTGCGCCTTTTTGGGTGTACTTACATACAAATCCATTTACATACTATTTAATAGAATTCCCATTCTTTGCATACTTCCATATTTAGTCTGTTCTCTTCTCAGTCCAGTTGGGCGATTTAATAAAAAATTAAATATTTATTATGGACAGAACTCTTAAGCTCCTTCAATGGAACGCTCGTTCTGCTGTAGCCAACAAAGCCAGTTTGGAGTGGATGTTGCACAAGCACGGTATCGACGTGGCCCTTGTGTCTGAGACGTGGTTCAGGCCAGGAGTGTATGTCGGGTTCCCGGGGTACAATGTGCTGAGAGAGGACAGGGCAGACGCCAGGTCCGGGGTAGCGCTCCTCATTAGGAGTAGCATCCCCTACACCCAGATCACCAATTTTTACAAGGTAAGGAATGTGCTGATGGTAGGAGCGGAGATTAGGTTAGTCTCCAATTCTGCCATCAGTATCATCTCTATTTACAATGAGCCCAACAACCAAGTGGCAGAGGCAGACTGGGACCGGTTGTTGCGAGGCATTCCAAAACCTACCTTGGTTGGAGGTGATTTCAATTCTCACCACTATTCTTGGGGTTGCGATAGATGTGACAAGAAGGGCAAAAATCTTTTAGCGGCTGTTGAAAACAGCAATATGATAGTTGTTAATGATGGCAGCCCTACTTATGTTAATAACGTTGCCCAGAAATGCAACTCGGCGGTGGATGTCACTTTTTGTTCTTCAGGTTTGGCCAGTAAAGTGGATTGGGAGACATTGTCTGACCCTCACGGCTCTAACCACCTCCCCATTGTAATCACTTTAAATAATATTTCTATTAACAAAATCCTCGTCACACCCTTTCGAAGGTGGAACATTAGAAAAGCTGATTGGGAAAAATTTAGTTATTCCATGAATGATAAATTCAGGAGTTCAGACAGTAATCTAAATGAAGGGTATGACCATTGCATTAACGTTATAAATGAAGCAGCTGCAGAAGCAATCCCGAAATTTAGAAAATATATAAATCCCAAATTTAATCGTCCCTGGTGGAATGAAAACCTCAGCGATTTGTTAAACAAAAGGAAAACCAACTTCAATAATTATAAAAAGAATTCGGATTTGGGGAATCTCATGAAATATAAACGAGCGGATGCGGAATTTAAGAAGGCGGTAAAAGAAAGTAAAATTAATAGTTGGCGCGAATTTTGTGGTAGTTTGAACAGATGTACGCCTGTAAAAGAAATTTGGGACAAAATAAAAAAACTATCAAACAGGAAGAAAAGTAATAAGCCCCCTTTAGAGACGGGAGAGTGGTGTGTGGACTTCATGGAACGTTTGGCCCCTCCCTTCGTTCCGGCATGGGTGGGAGCAATGGACAGGATATCAGAGAGACACTTCCTAACAGACAGGTTCGAACTGGCCGAACTGAACATGGCGATCAAATCCAACAGTAAGAATACGGCTCCAGGGATGGACGGGATCCATTATGACATGATCAGGAATTTGCTGGTCACAACCAAACTCCACCTGTTGCAGGCATTTAATGAGATCTGGCTTTCTGGGGTCTTCCCGGAGGATTGGAAGGATTATTTGGTTATCCCATTGCTAAAACCGGGTAGATCGCACAGTGATGGAGCTTCATACAGACCGATAGCCCTGTCATCTTGCATGTTGAAGACCTTCGAAAGAATGGTGAAGAACAGGCTTGAGTGGTGGCTGGAGTCGCAGGACAAGATCCCATCTTACCAGTTCGGGTTTCGGAAGGGCAGGTCCACTTATGACAGTTTAGCATCCCTCACCTTAGATATCCACACTGGGTTTACTAATCGTCATCAGACATTGGGACTGTTCCTGGATCTCACAGGGGCCTATGACTCTGTTCAACTTCCTGTTCTAGCGAACAAGATGCTAAATTTGGACTTGCCAGCCAGTTTTACTCACAGGATCATTAACTTACTCTCGAATAGACGCCTTCATCTATGGATAAACAGCTCACTGCATAGTTCCAGGGTTACAAATCTGGGTTTGGCGCAGGGGGGAATTCTCTCTCCCCTTCTATTCGTTATCTACTCCTTGGATTTGTGTCGATGTATTCCTCGCAACATAAGTATATTGCAGTATGCAGATGATATCTGCCTGTATACCCAACACAAGACCGTGGATTCTTGCAAGGCAGGCTTGAACCAGGCCGTAACATCGCTGCTCCCGTGGCTGGTCGACAATGGTCTCAGCATCTCTCAGTCAAAATCTGCCGTTTGTCCTTTCTCGCGACAACATAGGTTCCCACTCGGGGAGAATTTAGCTTTAGGGGGATTGGTCTTCCCTTGCGTGGCCAAGGTTAAATTCTTAGGCTTGGTTCTAGACCGGAAGTTAAACTGGAACAGCCATATCTCCTCCATAATCCAGAAAGTAGAAAAATATATTAATATCCTTAGACTAATAACAAACAGAAATTGGGGGGCAGATCCTAATATTGCATTACTATTTTATAGAAACGTAATTAGGGCAGTTGTGGACTACGGCTCAGTGTTCTATGGTGAAGCGGCCAAGACCAGTCTACATGAGCTGGATGTCCTTCACAACAAATGTCTGCGTCTGGCACTGGGCTTCCTGAACAGCACACCTGTAGATGTGGTACTGTGTGAGGCGGGGGAGATGCCGCTAGACCTTAGAAGGAGAATGTTGGCTGGCAGGTACCTCTGCAAGTTACTGGCCTCCGATAGTCCTGTCTATAGCAAAGTTCGGCAACTAACTGTACTTAACCTCACCTCATCTTACTGGGTTAGAAAGAATTATTATCCTCTTTTGCTTGATAGTTTCCCGGAATACGCTAAGTTTGCCCCTTTCGTATACAGTTCTCACATTCTACCAAATTTCAATATTAATTTTCGTAATCTTCTTCATCACATTAATATAACATACTTACCGGATCTCTCTGGTGTCCCTCCTTCCATGGTTAATGCCGTGTTCCAAGGGATCAAAAGGAAATGGTGGTCGTCATATGTACCAATATTTACAGACGGATCAAAAACGACGAATGGTACAGGTTGCGCCTTTCTTGATGACGACAAAAATTTCAGTCGGAGTTTCAAACTTCCGAAATTTGCTTCTAGTTACACTGCTGAATTAGTAGCAATAAATGAAGCTTTGAAGTATGTCTCCCTACTCGATAGTGAACACTTTCTTTTAGTTACAGATTCATTGAGTGCCCTAACTAAGTTAAATTCCTGTTGCACAAACAAGTTATCTATCTATGATAACATAATAGCCGACATACTAGAAAACTATGCCGTGGTTATTGGCCAAAAGAAAAAAGTTGTGTTAATGTGGGTGAAAGCTCACGCGGGAATTAAAGGGAACGAGAGGGTGGACGGATTGGCAAAACTGGCGGTGGAGAGGGGGGAGCCTATAGGCAACATCCCGGCTAGCGATCTGAAGGAGGGTATCCTGACCTCCGTTCTGACAATGTGGCAGGACAGGTACCAGGCCTCTCGCAAAGGCAATTTCTTTAAGTCGATTCAACCCCATGTAGGAACCAGACCGTGGTTTAGAGACAAAGCAACATCTAAATTTGAGTGTAAGACCATATGCCGTTTAAGAAGCAACCACGGACTGTGCAATGCCTACCTGAATAGGATTGGTCTGAGTGAGAGTTCTAGCTGCCGCCACTGCGGGGGCTACGAGGATCTGGAGCATATAGTGGATGCAGTGTCCACATTACAGTGCAGAAAGAGATCTCCTTATGGAGAACCTAGAGAGAACAGTTGCAGCTCCTCGAACATACCTGGCTATTTTATCTGCTTGCAACAGCCCTCTTGTCAGAGAGGCGCTGTTAGCTTTTTTAAATTATGCTGGCCGCAGGGTCTGAACTTCGTATATATTCATATGTCACTAGCTATTTATATGTTTTTGCCGCCCTTCGGTCTACCGTGCGCCGGTTGGCTGCGCGGTGGGTGGGTTGGGGTGCCGGCATCGGCTGGGGCTTCTCGGGGTTTCGAGTCGGTCGGGCACACATGGAGAACGGTGTACTGTATTGGTAACAACGGTATGAGTGATGGTCACTGGCGCGGGATTAAGTTCCCTCAAAACCTGAATCAGTGTATGAGAGATGGTCACTGGCGCGGGATTAAGTTCCCTCAAAACTTGAATCAGTGTATGAGTGATGGTCACTGGCGCGGGATTAAGTTCCCTCAAAACCTGAATGGAGTTATGTTACCCAAGTTGGAAAGTGATGGTTTTGTATTTCGGGGTTGTGTGCTCGACGGGTTTGGGACCCTGGTGGGTCGCGGCCGGTTCGGTGCCTCCGCTCCTCTGCTGTGTTGTCTTCTGGCGTCCTGCTCGCCTTCTGGCTTCCTGCTCGCCTTCATGACTGTGTTGTGTGGTGGCCCCATTCCTCTTCAGGGGCATTGCGCGTCCGTATCTTGCTTCTTTACAAAATTATTGCTATAAATTTAAGTTTTTTCTTATGATTGTTCTTCTTTAATTGCTTTGTCCTTAAACCAAGGTACCTGTAAAAAATTTTCCAAAATGATCATCATGGTAGCTGGCCGATATGCCTCAGCATAAGGCCATAACTGAGAGGCCATTCTCCCCTCATGTAATTCTCTTACCTTCAACTCTCCTTTTCTTCTTGGCCTGCCTCCACTGCTGGACAGTGTTTGGCGGGGCGAGAAGGCAGGGGGGATCACTCGAGCCCCCGCGGCCTCCCCTGCCCCCATTAAGTTGGGGGGATGGGGAAGACAGAGAACCGGGGGTGTTTCGAGGGGTCTCGAGTTGAAGGGCTTTCATGTTCATTTTATTTCATCTTTATTATTATTGTTTTAAGTTTATTATTATTTATATTAAATATTTTCCCTTTGTTTTTTATATATTATATTATTTGCATAGATACCATTATTATTTTATTATATATATATATATTTTTTTTTTAAGCTTATTTTGTACATAATTGTATATTTTCGATGTATATATTTTTAATTTTTTTTTTTTATTGAATGTTTTACTCATTTACAATTTACTCATGGTTTATACCGATTGTAAATATTCAAAATAAAGAATTTAATTAAAAAAAAAAAAATGGCGAGTACCTTTAATGAGTAAATTAATGATATTCTATATGAAAGAACCATATCTCATTGAGCCTACGTATTACGTATGTGAAGAGGTCGATACCTTTATTTATTGATGTCTTTAGATAGGTAATTAGGTAAATAATTATGAATGAGTGTAATTAATATGAAGCTTGGCAAGGAGAGAGACGCTTTTATTTGGTTAGTTAATGAAGATAGGGAATCTGAAGAAATATGTGAAGAAAATATTCCAGGAAATTCTTCGAAGGAATTCTCAGAATTTTAAGTCATACACAAGGTAATTTTATAAGACGGCATTTTTCAAAAACTATACCCAGTCTATAAGACATTTAAGCCCCATAACTATTGTTTTTGTTATAATTGTATTTTATTTTGTAATTTTTGTGAAAGGCACTTTAATGCTGGATCGTTAAATTGCTTTCTACTCGTAGAGCTATTAAAGGAAGACAGGGGATTCTAGAATTCGTGATAATGGAATGAGTTTGAATTTTTATGTCAGTTTCCACAATATATATATACCTATATATAAGATTTACCTTAATTCAGATCTATGAATCCCTATTGGTCAGATTTCACTGTCTAGAAAAGCGATTACTTCATCTAAAAAAATCTTGCTATTTGAATAAAACTCCAAAGAATAATCAATGAAAGAAACTATTAAGTAAATTGGAATATTAAGGTTACAACGGGCTAATCTAGATCAACAATGAACACATGAAATGGCCTAGTCACAAAATATATGATTCAGTTCATATCAATATAGATTGTTTACAGATAACAATAATATAGATTTATTGATAAGGATTTTTTTTTTTTTTGCAAAAAACCAACTCAATGATGTTATTGATTTTGGTGGCAAAAGACGAGTATCACACCTGTTATCCTGAGCTATCCGTTCGTCGTTCATATTATTTTTATAGATAAGTATGAGTGAGGTCTCAATGGATCTAGTTAGAGTAAGGAGCAAGTGGCAGCGGTTTGAGCTGGTTATATGTAAGGCAGACATCTCAGTAAAAAACAATGTTCCTAAATAGAGGTCCCGGGTGTCACGTGGTCTCTAAGGGGGGTACATCTGTCTGTTTAATCCTTCACTTTCTTTATCTTAACATACAAGAAGAATCGAAACACTGGAATGGGGGAATGGGCCAAAAAAAAAATGTTATTACGATCTACTCTTCGACCGTCATTATCGGTCAGAAATAGATTATATATACTATTTCCTTTAATTTGAGATATGTATATATTTTATTTTGGGAGTACCCTAGGCTCTCGACGGCTGAGTTGATATCGACCGTGCCTTTAAACTTAAGGATGAATTGTTAAATTTCCTTTATAGCATAATTAATTCTCATTTAAATATTTAAATCTAAATTGTATTTTCTGGAGGGGGAAAAATGTCGTCGGTGAGTACTGGGAATGTACTTCCCCAGATCGAATATAAACGGGTTGTATTCAATCAATTAACGTTTCGCTCTCTCTCCAAGACCAGTCGACCGTTTGCGTTAATATTCAACAGTTCACTTACATTGGGGCTCCTAAATCCTTATATAAATTTATTACATCGGCAGTTATTAGGGTTCATGAGTTAAGCCCCCCACCCCGCTTCCCTTCTGCCGATTCCGCTAAAAGTTGAGTCGTCATTTGGGGTTTTGAATTTACATATGAAATTTTGTGTCGATACATTCATTACAACGGCAGTTATTAGAGTTTTTGAGTTAAGCCCCTAATCCCTCCCGCCCCTTCGGCCTATTTGGCTAAAAATCGATAGAAGAAAGCACTATGACCCTGCGACGGGGACGACTGCAAGCACGCCGGTGGTCGCCCCCGGTGCGCGAACGCTCCACATTCATCCCGAGCTCTCTCGGTGCGCCAAGGAAACTAAGGTGGGCTGGGAGTGACCGCTTATCGTCGCAGATGGTCGGCAGCGGTCGCTCCTAGCCTACCACAGCAACAGAAAATAATTATATGTATATGTTTTTATTTTATTTTTGAATGACCAATAAAATTATTAGCCCCTCATTCCCTGACGATTCGGCGATGGGTATCGTGACCTCCCCCCCCCCCCCCCCAAAAAAAAAAGAAAAAGGTATAGTCCTTGTAGGGTTTTGGTCAACATATAAAAATATGGTTTCAATCCAGTTATCCGTTTCACCGGAATCGTGTTGGCAGAATCATAGACCTTTGGCACATGTTTTTTTGCTTTCCGGAGAACTTCAAGAATGAATATATTTTGTAAAGTGAATTTTAATACAATTCCTCACTCGTGGAGTTGAAATAGTAAAACAAAAAAAAAAAAAAAAAAATTATTTAAATAATTATATTATCATCTACGAAACCCCCATTTTTTTTTCTTTCTTGCGTTTCGTAAACAAGTATGCAAAACCATTAATCCGACATATCAGGGATCTCTCCAGTTCTGAGAAAATTGTAATAAAACGTTTCCATTCAAGTTTGACGTCGACTGAAGGCGGAAAAGCCCATTCCACTTTTACAATTGTAACATTTCGATATTTCTGGTAGCCTTTATGCAGTTTATCCATCTTCAAATGTATTACTATCATTACTGTAAAATACTCAACAGTAATACTCATTGTTTAGGGTTACTAAATATTGATGTCTACTATTATTTAACTATTATTGAGTTTTTTTTTTTTTTTTTTTTTTCTTTCTGTTACCATCTAGTAGTATTCCTACTGGAAGGGAATATGCCTGACATCGTACAAGCTCGGGACCATCGCTTAACGTCCCATCCGAAGGACGGCGTGCTTAAGTTTATTTTACCTCCCAGATAAAATAAACTAAGGGCCTCGGTCGGGTTTCGAACCCACGATCTTGAGCTCAGAAGGCAAGCAGGCATACCACTGAGCTATTGGCGCCCTCGGTTAAAGACCCCTACCCCTACTCGTTAAAGACCCCACTCTAGTTAACTAGTTTTCATATCATTTATATATGGTAAACTATATTAATTTTTTAAGCTGCATTAGTCTTTTAGTTCTTTTTTGTTAGTTCTTTTTTTTTTTTTACCATTTTTCAAATTACGTAATTTTTAAATAAGAAAAATTTGTAAAAAAATTTACTATAACTAGTTGAGTCAGGTGGATAGTAGTGTCATGACAAGAGACAAGAAAGAAATGAGACATATGGTGCCATCATGGAAGAAGGTTATAAAAACTGAGGGAGTCAAGTGCATCTCTTTCAAGAAGAATGTTCGAAAAAAAACCAACAAAGTTTCTAGCAGAGGGCTGTAAGCTCCTCGTCGGTAGCATCACCAACCCGCCGGAAACACTGCTAACATGAAACTAATAGCAAACAGTTACGGGTTTTTTCTGCCCCTTTTTTATGTTCCAACTAAATGTGGAGGAGTAACAAACAAAAAAAATAAAAAATCGTATGCAAACTATCAACTTCACACATCATGGGCCTTAGAAAGCTTTAACTATAATTTTCGAAATAATCAATTAATAACGATGGTCCCGAGCCTGTACAATATCAGGTATTCGTTACAGACCCCTACCCTAGGTGAATAAAAATTTAGGGTAGGCAAAATTTAGGACTCCCACAGTAGAGTCGGGCTCATGTCCACCAAAGTGGCGAAAGAGCGCTCTGGTAGTAGGCGATATGACCTCGTAGTTAAAGCCCGGGCATGAGTCATAAAACCTAACCTAACCTTAACTGTATGCGCCATATGTATATTACATGCTTTAACACAATTTATTTTGAATTTTACATACAATAATTTAGATAGACAATAAAAAAGTTATAGTTTATCAAAATTAATCAATAAAAACGTCGCTCTAAAATAATTGTTGACATAGGCCAACCTTCACCATTGACCACCATAAATCTCGCCATGGAACTTTTAGACCCTCCAGTAGTTCACAGTTGTAGATTAAATGATGGACTGTCTGCTCCTGGGTGCCGCAGAGGCAGAGAGGCGAATCGAAGATCTTGAACCTGAGGAGGTAGTGCCTCATCTTGCCGTGTCCACTCAGGAGCATGGTCATCTGGGCTGGCAACGTTTTGTCGTTCTTCATCGCCAACCTGTCCTTTACAGTCGGGAAGAAGCTCCTTGTAATCGCATCCCCATTGCTCCTTCCATTTCTGCTAAATATTATTTTAGCAACATTTTCCTTATTGCTTATTCTAATAATCATGAAATTCACTTTATATGTATTAAACCTTGGAGGAATGGGGAGGGTTTTTTCTTCTATAATTGTTTTCCTGTTACATATATTTTATATTTCTTAATATTTTATGAATTAGGTAGGTATATAATTGAAAGTAAATTTAAAAAAATTCCAAATAATTATTTATTTCCTTGTAAATCGTATTTATTTACCTATCTTCCGGGAAAAAAATATATATAAATATACATATGATTACCCTTTTCTTCTCATTGAAATTCTATGAGATATAAGTTTATGCGCTCACCCGGTTGTTAAGGAAGCTAACACCATATTTTCATCATTTCAAAGGGGTGGCACACTAATTATTTCGGTGTTCAGACTAACAATGAATTTTTAGTGTGTAGCGCACTAAAGGATATGCCTCTAAGGATGAAACTGTAGTGTAAGAAAACTGGTTCGAATTATTAAAAAAATCGTCGGTGAATCACCGACAATTTACTTTTCGCTCCCCCCCCCAAAAAAAAAAAAAAAAAAACTTCAACAGTTGACATACATTGGGGCTACTAAATCCTCATACTAAATTTTGTATCGATAAATTCATTACATCGGCAGTTATCGGAGTTTTTGAACTGAGCCCCCTCCCCTGAACCCTCCTTTTTCTTGAGCTGATATCGCTGAAATTCGGCAGGTTATGTCCTCATTGGGTTTTGACTTAAAACATAAAATTTCATGGCGATACATTCATTACATTAGCAGTTATTGAAATTTTTGAGTTGGGTCGCCCCTCTGATTCCCCTTCCTTTTTTTGCCAATTCCGCTGAAAATCGTCCTTATGGGATTTTGAATTCACATATGAAATTTTGTGTCGATACATTTATTACAACAGCAGTTATTTCAGTTTTTATGTTAAGCCTTCCCCTAATCCCTCTGTTCCTTTGGTCGATTTGGCTGAAAAACTATAGGTGTCGTCTATAGAGGGTTCTGGATACACATATAAAAATTCGTGTCGAGACTTTCATTATATCGGGAGTTACTTCCCCTAGACTTCGTATAGTTGGAGAAGTAATAAATAATGGAAAGACAATTTATTGTTTTATTTCATATACATATCTCATCTTACTACTTACATCGTTAAAAAGTATTGTTCATTAAATTATATGTTTTTAAAATATATAATTTTATGGAGGGCGCCGGTGGCTCAATGGTATGCGTGTTTGCCTTCTGAGCTCAAGATCGTGGGTTCGAAACCCGACCGAGACCCTTAGTTTATATTATCTGGGAGGTAAAATAAACTTAAGCACTCCGTCCTTCGGATGGGACGTTAAGCGATGGTCCCGAACCTGTACGATGTCAGGTACACGTTAAAGACCCTTATCCTAAAACTTTAGAGGAGGCAAAATTTACGACTCCCATAGTAGAGTCGGGCTCATGTTCATCAAAGTGAGGAAAGAGCGCTCTGGTAGTAGGCGATATGACCTCGTAGTTAAAGCCCGGGCATGAGTCATAAAACCTAACCTATAATTTTATGTAATTTTATTGGTAGTAAAGTCTTTATTCAATTAACATAATAGAAAATTAGATACAAAACATATATACAATAATGTGACCTCTTATGAAGACAAACTCAATGGCCTAAGCCGTCTTGAGGAGTCTAGATTTACATAAATAGTATTACCTACCTTATAATCTTATTTTTTATAATCTTATTAACAACAAATTTTCTTTATAAAATATGTAATTTTATTTTTATAATGTAAGAAATACTTTTTGCTAATAAAAAAATATAAATAATAATGTTTTGTTTATTTTTCAGGTAAGAACTGATTGAATAAAGCTCATACACACACATAATTTGTAAGTAAACCTTTTTTTTCCCCCTGTATTTATTAGGATTTTTTTTGACAAATTTTCTGCTTTAGGAAGGAGTAAAAAAGTAAAGCACTTGGATTTTGAATGTGATGGTTGATTAGGGTCAGGTCAAGTCATTGTTGTTGCTTTGATTTAATCCTTGTCAACTCCGAATTCGGGCAGAAAAGACGAGGTTACTGCAGGTTGCTTCTGTATATTTCTATCTCTTAAGTCGACTCTACTGCTATTGCTTTGAAAGTTTTCTTTAGTAGGGAGAGATATTGGAATCGAACCTGCAATCTTCCTAACAGGAAGCATCTATCTAAGCCATTATGCCATCAGGAGGCTTAAGTCACTATTGTATTGTCCTAAGAAATTATTAAACAATTAAGAAGAGATATTATATTCGAATTATAGTCCAATATTGTATTTGGTTGGTCGACTCTCCGGTCTATGATGCATCTAAAGCATAATGTTGTTTCAAATTTCAAGGCAGTCATTTTAGTCATTTTTGATTATAATAAATGAATTTGAAAATAAGTCATATAATAATTAATGTAACATTTTACTAAAGCAGTAAGTGTTATTACATTTCTTTGAAAAGAGGTAGGATTTTTTTAAAAATTCATTACCAGTGTTCAATAAATATTTCTTTCATAGATACCTACTATTTCATTCAAATACCTACCGACTAAAAAAGTTTAAATAAATTCAATAATACATTAGCGGTAGTATTTTTTCTTTAATAAATGCCTATAAAACATTTTACAAGAGCTTGGAGTATTATTAATTTTCTTTGAGAAGGAATTGAAAGCTTTTTGAAAATGCACTTTCAGATTTTTTTAATAAATATCTTTTCATTAATTTTTCCATTTGTATACATTAAGTACCTACCTATTAAATACTTGATCTATTGTACTATTGTACATTCACCATACTTTAGTGAAGACGGAGCACAATCACCGGTGTATTAGAAAATTCATACTTTCTAGCTATTTTCACTTCTAGAATCACCAGTGATTATTCACAATCTACAATTAAATTTCACACATTCGTTCAGTATAAACGTTTTGGGTATAGGAGCTGTCATATTATAGGTTAGGTTAGGTTTTATGACTTATGCCCGGGCTTTAACTACGAGGTCATATCGCCTACTACCAGAGCTCACTTCTGGTGGACATGTGCCCGACTCTGCTGTGGAAGTCCTAAATTTTGCCTACCCTAAATTTTTATTCACCTAGGGCAGGGGTCTTTAACGATTACCTGACATCGTACAGGCTCGGGACCATCGCTTAACGTCCCATACGAAGGACGGCGAGCTTAAGTTTATTTTACCTCCCAGATAAAATAAACTAAGGGCCTCGGTCGGGTTTCGAACCCACGATCTTGAACTCAGAAGGCAAGCACGCATACCACTGAGCTACTGTGATATGCCGCCCTCTGTCATATTATATGTTTTAAAAAAATGTTTTTTAAAAATTTTATGAGCAGTTTGGTTTTTGAGTTTTTCGTCTTTACTTACTCAGACTAGGGGCAGGGCTCTGTACAGTTTTCCATTTTTTTCTAGCACTAAATTCAACTCTTCTACAACGAAATTTTTGCCTTAATTAGTTTACCACCATTTAGTTAATGAAAAGTGAAATCTTGTGTTAGGACGCCACATATAGTGTAGTGGCATTTGCATTTTCCATCTCTGGAGAAAAGATACATTTTAATAATACTGATTTCGCGCAAACAATTTTGAAAATATTTTGAGTTAGCTTCAAGCTCTCCCAGGGTCATATTTCTACATAGATTAGCATCAAAATGTTACTAAGAAAGTTGTGCCATTCTAGAAACCAACCCACATTTCCTACAGAAACCTAGATCGAATGAAATTTAGTTTCAATAAATTTTTGGGCAATCTCTACAAAAACTATTTTATTCTGAACGGTCTGCCATGATTTTTTTTTTTTTTCGAAAACATTTAAACTTTTTTGAATGTCTAAAGACTCACTAAACTTCACAAACATTTTTGAAAAATAAATTTCAGATTTTGGCTAGACCAGGGTCACCTCTTGGACGAGTTGGATGATTTTTTTTTTTCCTATATACTTAATAACTCTTTATTTTGAATATTTACAATCGGTATAACCATAATTAAATTTGATGAATGAAACATAGAATATACAATAATAATAATAATAAAAATAAAAATAAAAATAAAAAAATAGAAAATAAATACATCGAAAGCATATAGTTATGTACAAAATAATAGGTAAAAAAAAATAAAAAAAAAATGAAAAAAAATATATACAGAGTGTAACAAGTCGAGAGGGCGATACTTGGGGATCTTATAGTAAATTTAATTCTGAACAAAAAAGTTCCTATAAACATAGGTCCGCAAATGCTTTGTTTAAAAGTTATAATAAAAAGACTGCAGGGCAAAGAAAGAAATACCTGCAATTGGTATAAGGGATTAGGATCTGAATAGGGTTCAAAGTTCAATACCATTCATGTAGCCTCATCTGTCCATAAGATGTTGTTACCAAAGTGATGATTGAATGCTAAACGACGAAGATACCAGTTACAGAATTGCATCCTTTCTTCACCATCACCCTGTACTAAATGCTGTACTGAACTAAAATGATAGGGGTACATACGTTCGCTCCTAAGGGTTCTGTACACTTCCATATGCGAAACCTGCATTTGAAGCCCGGTTCGACGAGTGCTTGTCGTCGGATTTACTTCAAAAGCTCTGATGATATTTTCACTTCGATTTACATAGACTCGTGAATTAATTATTCTGGTGGGCAGCTCTGTTACACGGCCAGTTTCTCTTATTCGTTGATAAGTAGCCTGGAAAACCCTTCGATAGGGGATCCGTCGAAGAGCGAAACGTCTTCGTTACTCAAGAGCTGCATCACTGTTCCCGTTACAAAAACCGTACACAAATAGAATATCTGCATATTCCGCATTCTTGAACATTCGCGGCATTTTATGCAAAACTGATTCACAATAAATGAGATTAGTTGCATTGAAATAGAACCCAACATTCATAAACATACATTTGTATAAATACAAATTGCAGGTATTTCTTTCTTTGCCCTGCAGTTTTTTTATTATAACTTTTAAACAAAGCATTTGCGGACCTATGTTTATAGGAACTTTTTTGTTCAGAATTAAGTTTACTATAAGATCCCTAAGTATCGCCCTCTCGACTTGTTACACCCTGTATACATAAAAAAAAATAAAAAAATAATACTAATAATAAAAAATAAAAAAATAAAAAAAAATAGTTGGATGATTATGACTGAAATATTGATGTGTAAGTTAGGGCCATTGAAGATGAAACTGACCACCTCTCACTTGGTGAAAGTGGCAGTGAACTGTGACACGGAACATGCTCATCTTATAGTTATTTTTAATTGAAATAAAAACCAAAGTTGGTGAATCATCGCCAGTGAACTTCCCCAGCTCGGAATGTTTTTCTGTTTCCCTTTGAACCCTTCTCCTTGTTCTGGAAATCGATTGGTGTCTCATTTAGAGGCTTCTCAATCCTCATAAACATTTTCGTGTCGATACAGCAGCATGCTAGCCTATTGAGCTCAATATCGCGGGTTCGAAACCCGGTCAAGGCTCTTGTCAGATACTAGTTAAAGACCCCTCCTACCCTAGGTGAATAAATCCAGTTAGACAAAATTTAGGACTCCCAGAAGAGGAGTCGGGGTCATGTCCACCAGAGTGACTGAGAGCGCTCTGGTAGTTGGCGATATGACCTCGTAGTTAAAGCCCGGGCATGAGTCATAAAACCTAACCTATAACGGAGTGTTCTTATAACTGGTTTTTATCGTCAAATTTAGTTTTCCTTTATCTTTTTTCAATGGAGCAAATGCAGAATATTGATCTGGTTTTGATATTACGTATTTAACTCGTTTTTTCTTTAAATTGCGTTTTCTTTCTCAATAATTATTCTGATTTTATTTCTTCATCTCCAATTTTGAACCTCACACTAGGTAGTGGATGAGACTAGGTAGTGGATGAGAAGAACTCTTTAGAGACTACCTTAACCACTGAGCCAGTATGAGAGTGTGTTATAGCTAGTGGTTGTGTGTGGTGCAAATTAATTATTTGTCGCCACTCTCTCATCGTTCCCGTTCTTTGTCTCCTTGACCCTTAAAAAAAAAAAGTGTACACCCATTATTCATTTATATTGTTGTTTGATACTCGTCCAGTGCTCGGCTACAAAACGGTACTAGTTTGCAATTCTGGCAACCGACCGATCGAACGTATTGCCTGGTCTAGTTTCCTCATTCTCTTCCGTCAAATTATTTATTTTTCCTTGAAGGCAATCTTCTTTTGAAAAATAGATCAGATAAAGGAAATAAATAATTATTGGAGCAACTATAAAAGTAATATAGATTTAACTAATGTTTAATGAATTAGTAATGTTAATTGTTTATTTATATATTATTATTATTACTTTTACATAGGAAAAATTAAAAAAAAATTGACGGTGAATCAGGGGCAATGTGCTTCCTCAGAACGAATTAATCAATTAATTTTTCACCACCCCTCTAAAACCAGTCGATCGATTGTAATATTCAATAATTGACTTATGAAGGCACTAAATGCTCATACTTAAATATGTGTCGATACATTCATTAAAAAATAATTCATCGGCAGTTATTAGGGTTTTTGTGTTTAGCCTCTCCCCTAAACCCCCCCTTTACTTTGGTCAATTTAGCTGAAAATCGATAGGTGTCTTCGTTAGAGGGTTCTGGAATAATATATAAACTTTCGTGTCGATTCATTCATTATATCGAGAGTTATCGTGTTCACAGACACAAACAAACTCTATCAAACCATATCTTCCCAAAAGCCCTCCTACATCTTCCAAATGCTCCAATTTAAATCCCATATCCACCAGATCCCGTCCCTCTGATCTTTAACTTCCTTCCCACAGGACAACAACCTACCACAACTCCTTCCTTATCCAGGCTAACTCCCTCTGGAACTCTCTCCCTCTCCAGATCCGCCATGCTCCTTCTCTTCATTCATTTAAGTCCCTACTTTTCCATTATCTCCTAACTCAGCAAACCTCTGATTAATGAATAAAACAAACTTATTTTTTGACCTTTGATTCCTAAAGTGGGCCCTATGTGATAGTTCTCGTCTTCCTATAAGTATCTCACTCCACTGGACAGATTGTCACTCTTCTGTTCATCTGTCCAGTTTTAGCGATTATTGTTATTATGTTTTACACTATTATTCATACGTTGTTTTTCTTATTTTTATTTTATTTATTTATTTTATTATTATTGTTATTTTTTTCCATTAATTTTTACCAGTTTATTTTATTGTTTTAATCATTGCCTCTCTTTAACATTCAATATTTATTACTAGAGACCTCATTTCTTTTATTTTTATTCTGTCTCAATTGGTCGATACTCTTTTGACTATTTCTTATGTTATTATTCTTAGGGGACGAAAGTCCCAGAATAAATATTATTTTTAATTTCATTTTCATTTCATTTCAAACACACAGACAGATTTTTTTTATTATATTTGGAATCTGCAGATCGGAAAATATTAAATTCCTTTGAATTTATTTTTTCATTGGGAGGGCTGGTGTGAACACCTAAGGACCAAAGCATCCATGCTCTTTCTTATACCTTTCCTGTTGGCCCTTTTATGGGAGTCCTAAATTTTGCCTACCCAGATTTAATTAATATTATAATTAAATAAATTTAAATAAAACCTGACATCGCTTTACGTTCCATCCAAAGGATGGCATGTTCAAGGTTTTTACTACCCAGATAAAAAAACCCAATACCTTCTGGCAGGTTTTGAACCCGCGATTTTGAGCTCAGTAAGTTAGCACGCTACCTCTGAGTTACCGGCGCCCTCTACGTTACATGAAATTCAGGGTCAAAGTGAGACAGTTTTTTGAAAATATCTGTCCAGCGATCAACTCTGAAGCACTTCGGAAATTAAACTATATATTATATTGTATATTTTCAGTTTTGAAGTAACATTGTTGAAATTTATCCCAGCTACAACATAAACAAATTTTTATTTTTCATATTTGTCGATACTTTGAATTTTATGGTTTTTACAACAGGTATCTCAGTTATAAAGTTTTGCTACACGCAACGCGTCTTGAAAGCTTCTTCAAAGTTCAAGGTTTAGCGAAAAAAATCAAAGAAGGTAGCTAGTTCTTTTATCATAAATTAATTATTGAAAAATGATATGGATTTTCAACTGAATCGGCCGAAGTGAAAGGGCGAGGCGGTTCAACTCTATAATTCTTATAACTGCCAATCTAAAGAATATATCTAGACGAAATTTTATAAGTGGATCCAGGACATACTAAGGGTAAAACCTATTGATTTCAGTGAAATCGGTCGAAAGGAAGAGTGATCAGAGTAAGAGAGATTGTTATCAATTCGCGTTGGGGAAGTGCATCACTGGTGGTTCACCGGGGTTTTTTTTTTCCTTCACCTTTTATTAGTTGACACTTTTTTGTTGCTGTTGCATGTGTGAATGTGTCATTAAGCCTTAAAAGCTCACTTGAAAAGTTGAGCTGATCTTCAAGCCAGGAATGTGAAGTGCTTGAGAAAAAAAATGTCAACTCTTATAAAAATGGGCACACACACCCCATAGATGTTTTTTTTTTTTTTTTTGGAGTCTGTATATATTTTTTCTATGGACATCCTCTTCACCAGTAGACAAAACAGCTTTAGAGAAAGTGTGAACTGTCGGTGGCTTTGACTTTTTTTTAACGTAGAACTACGTCTTTCCTGGCGGTACGGGGGGTTAAAGTGCGTCACGAAAATGTGTCACACTTTTAGAGCTTATATCTCCTAAAATAATAATCGTAGAATAATGAACCAAAAGCCGATAGAAAGCTTGTGTAATACGATTTATTATAAAACAAGTTTCAACCCTTCATTTTCCATCCCTCAAATATGGCAGCATAAAAACAAAAAATTAAGTGAAATCCTTGTGTGAAATGATTGTGTATCAATTTTAGTAGAAGAGTCAGGAACCGCCATCTATCCGTAATATAACAAACTTTTTACCGACAGGCATCCTTCTTTTGAAAGAGAAAAATGAGTTATGTATTTATTTAATTTATAATATGTATTATTTATGAAAGATGAATGATTGAAACTTCTTTTATAATAAATCATACTATACAATTGACAACAATAATAACGCTTATTCTACTTCTAGTGAAATTAATTAATAATCGATTATGATAGTTACCAAGAATTGTATATAGCATAAATTTATATGAAATAAATAAAATAAGAAAGATTTCTTTTGTCTTAATTTGAAAAACTGAATATACTAGTTTTATGTCATTGGTTGCGGCACAGTCGTAGTTGTGGGCGAAATCGGTCAAAAATTTAAGGGTGCTTATCGGTTTGTCGTGTTTTCCGACACGCTTATTCCAAAAAATATTTTAAAAAATGTATTGCAGACATTGTATTTCCTCAGCGCGGATTGATGAACATTTCGCTTTCCCTTTAAAACAGACTTCATTGAAAGTCTATAGATGTCTTACTCACAGACTTTTCAAACTTTATATGAAATTTCATGCCGGTACATTCATTATAAAAAATAAATAAAAACGTAAGTTTTTAAAAGATATTATCTATTTCACAAAATATATAAAACTAGCAGTAATACCCGGCGTTGCCCGGGGAACTTTGACTTTTCTCCCAATATCTCCTATAAATCCTCGACAGTACAGTCATGATGTTATAATTTTCAATTATTCATACGGAATAAGGCTTATAGTCCTTCAACTGTAGTAACGCTAGCTTTGGAGCTAAAACTAATTTATTCAAAAAGATTTCTCATTAATCGTTGCAATGGTTTTCGAGTTACAAAGATTGCGTGAGTGAATGCTGGGATGGACCAGGTGTTGATTAAAAAATAGACCTTAACCTTCTGGTAGATAAAACTTATCTATTCAAAAAGATTCCTCATTAATCGTTGCAGTGGTTTTTGAGTTACAAAGATTGCGTGGGTGGATGCTGGGATGGACCAGATATTGAGGTACTAATACGCCTATAACCTTCTACAGACGATGACGAACAAATTAAAAAAAAAAAATTTTTTATTAAGTGTTTCACAATATCACTGCAAAAAATGTTAAGTAGCAATCATTATACATTCAATTATAAGGTTTTTTTTGGCCGCATTCCTTCGGTCAATTTGGCTGAAAATCAATAGGTGTCATACTAAAGAGATCAATTTTCATATATAAATTCATGGCGATATATTTGTTATATTGGCAGTTATTAGGCTTCAAAGTCAATATTATTGGGTCCTGGATCCTCATATAAATTCATTACTTTGGCAGTTAGAGGAATAGTTCTCCTTTAAACTTGTCTTTTCTAAGATACAAATCCGTCTCAAGTTCTAAGATACTTTCGGGATTGAGTTTCTCCAGTAAGGGACAGCTCAACCTTGGGCCAGGGGGTTGCCCCGTCAATTTATTTTATATTAAGCTCAACCCCCCTTTTCAACCCCTCTTCGCCCCCTCCCCCTCCACCCCCTTGCCCCCTCTCCTCTCTACCATATTCACTTTACATAAATATATTCTCTTTTATTTTTACTTTTTATTATTATTATTCCTCATCTTTTATCTCATATTATACTTTATACCGGGGAAATTCGTGCCTAGATATGTTTGTACAATAATTGGGGTAGGTTGGGGATTCAACAGTGACGTAGCTGTGATGGATGACACAATGTGCTATCATATGACAGAAAAAACATTTTTGGGGGAATATCACTAGAAAATGTTGCGTGATCTTTTAAGGAACATTTCAATTATCCGTATGCCCCATTTTTAAAAATAGTGAATAGCTTCATTTATCCAGTATGGCTTACCGAGTGGCCTCCTCTTGGGCCCTATCCAAACTCACATCTTATAAAGGATTGAAAACTCAAATTTGAAATAATAAACAGAAACGTTCTATACTTTACAAATTTAATTTTTAACCCCCGTCGCAAAACAAAGTTTGTACGTCTGTGGCACTCCAAGACGGCGGAACCGATTTCAAAGCGTTTTTTTTTTGTTTTAAAAGGTGGTATTTGCGAGATGGTTCTTAGCCATGTTTGGTGGAAATCGGGAATGCCGTTTCCAAGATCTTCAGATTTCATCAGAGCCTATGTAGGGATCGTGACGTCTATTATAGCTAGAGACTTGGAGTTCGAACTCAAATGTTTATAAGGCCAAGCCCCCCCCCCCCCCCCCCCCCCCCAAAAAAAAAAAGCCCTCCCCACTAAGGTTTCAGTAAAACAAAAATTTTTTTTATTGACTTATTTAAAACACCGATGATTTTTTTTTTTTTTTAATTTTCTCAGAAAATATATTTTTTATATATTTTTCTCTTGGGGGCCATGGTGGCCGTGCGGGCTAGAGCGTAGGGCTTTGGTCGCATGGTCTCACCATGGTTTGCGGGTTCGAATCCCGTCCGGGAGTGAGTTTTATTTCGTAGATAGAACTCCCTCCCGGGGCCATGGATGTCTTAAATAATTATATATAACACATTGACATGGCTAATATGCACCGTACATGAAGCCAAAAAAAAAAAAAAAAAAAAAAAAAAAAAAAAAAAAAAAAAAAAATATATATATATATATTTTTCTCATTATATTGCACATGAGAAATATCTGTTTACCTCATATGTTAATGTATATTTATAATTTAATCGCTAATAATGAAAAATAAGTAAATAAATGAACTTTATTAGGGACAATAAACGCCATATTGTCTACTCAAATTTTATTTTCAGTTGAGGAATTATTGCAAGTATCATGTTTAGCTTTGTTTAAACTAGTTTATAAGATGATCCGGATTTTTCCCATAAACGGCGCGATGTTTTTCGAAAACATAGTTTCTTTTCTCCAACCAACTAAATTTTTAGTTTTTTAAAATTTATTTTCCACAAGGGTAGTAGGGAAACTTTTACCTTATTTAAGTCTTCCAAAGGCCAAACCTTTTTTAAGTCTTCTTTTTAGAGAATTTACATACTCGAATATTTGAACTACATGTCAATGGATAAGATGATTAAGTATAGCTTATCTGTATATTTTAAAAAAATGTATTTGAAAAAAAATGTATCCTGCTTCCTGTCTATGGTCTCATGTGGATAACCGTGATTAATGGAACATCGATTATCCGAATTGATGGACTACACTGTTCTTTGGTTTATTATAATCAATGCCAGTTTGTCATTGAATGGTCTCTGAAATCAGACTCACGGCCGGGTAACGTAAGCCCGTACCCAAATACCTGTCATGGTGTCAGTCTCATCACTTGTGTTTTTCTACCGCTCTTATTTGTGATGTTCTCTTATTTTTATCGTTATCATATTTTCCTAACAAATGTTATATTTCAAGCCTAATTTTGATGTTACACATGTCAGCTATAGATAGTTTAAGGGAAGTTACGTAATCGGTTAGAAAGACGAAGTTGAATTTTTACCGGAATTTCAAGTTTTTCCGACCCTCTTGAATCCAAAATGAAAAAACAAATAGTCGATGTTTAACCGGTAAAGTACTTTTCGAATGATGCACCTGAAAATTAATAGGTGTTCATAAGTACTTTCCAGTCCTCATGTATAGTTTTGTGCTGATATATTCATTGGATCGGCAGTTATTAAGATGTTTGTGGAGGCCCCCTCTGATCTCCCCTTCCCTTTGGCCGATTTTGCGAATTTAAATATAAAATTTCAATTTCTTACATTCATTATTTCTTTACATCAGCAGTTATTGCAGTTTTTTTTTATTTAAGCCCCCCCCCCCCCCCCCCCCTCCCGCATCCCCCTCAACTCTTTGGTGGATTTGGCTAGAAATTAATAAGTCTTATCTTTTTCGAGATTTGATTATGCATATAAAATATCCTGTTAATACGAGTATGTCCATTCTATCGGGAGTTATCGTGCCATGACACAAGTTTTTTTTTTTTTTTATTTATGATTTTTGTCGGAAAACATGAAATTAGGGTGAATACTCAAAATATATTTTCTCATCATCGATTTCAAAATGTCCGCATAAAGTAGGGAAAATATCTGTCCCGCTAGAAAGAATATATTATATAATATATATACATATACAGGGTGTTCATTTTATCTTGACCCAGGTAAATAACTCGAAAAATAATGATTTTCTCAAAAAAAGCTTGAGACAAAAAATGTAGAGTAGAATTGACCGCATTATTTGCTGTAATTTAATTTTTAAGCAAATGAAAAGTTTTAACGTTTTCTATGAATTAAGAAAAAAATTTTTTTTGACTGTCAACCTATTTTTTTTTTTTTGCATATTTAGATTCCTGGGGAAAAATTAAGGGGAGGTTAAATGAGAAATTTTTTTATTAGACTAATATTAAACCTAATAAATGAATTTTAATGTAGTTAATGTTCGAACTGAGGTCCTGCAACTTCAATACATTTATCGAAGTTGTTCCGGAAAATTGCTCAAGGTAATTCCCTATTAAGAAAGTCTTGATACAATTTCTTACGGTTGACGGTCAAACATTTTTTTTTTTGATTCATAAAAACGTTAAAAATGTTTATTTGTTTAAAAATTACATAACAGACAATAATGCTGTCAATTCTACTTGAGAAAATCATTATTTTTCGAGTTATTTACTTGGATCAAGATAAAATGATTTAACGAGACACGAAATTTCGTGTGTGTATGTAGATCCCCATAAGGATGACACCTATTGGTTTGTAGACAAATCTGTCAAAGAGAAGGAAGGAATGAGAAGTCTCTGAGTCAAACAACTGTTGATTTTCATTCAAATCGATTGTTTCGGAGAGCAGAAACTCTGTTGACCAATTTGCGCTGGCGAAGTAAATATAATTTATGATTCACCGACAACTTTTTTCTCATAATACACATCTGAATAACTATATCTATGTTTTTGTTAGTAGGTGTAATACCCAGTAACGGTTTGATATAATTTCCGATATTGGATACATTGGGTTTGGAGGAAGAGGGGGGGGGGGGGGGGGGGGAGTAGTATAGGGAACGGAACCAGAGTGGAAAGGGAACAAACATGGGGTGTAGAGAGAGACGAGGCGCTAAAGCAGGGACGGGGGTGGAAGGGAGGTTGAGCGGGGGGGGGACCCGCCCCCTTGGGTGGCCTTGGCCGAGGGCGGCGACCCTCCCAAGGTCACCCAACCCCCCCTCAGCCCCCTGTCGACATATTGATCCAGGGGGCTACAAAGGGTTATGCCCCCCCAAGGCCTTCCCTTCCCTACCCTTACCACCTCACTTCAACTAACCCCCGCTTTTCCTCTCAGTAGACCTTCAACTCACCCACCCCTCTCTCTTTCTTTTAGTTCACCCCTTCCCCATCTCCAATATATATAAATGTCCTTTCTTTACAATATCCTTTTATTTTTGTATTCCTGAATATATATTTTATTTATTCCATTTTAAAAATTCATTTTGGTATCGAAAGACGTTGTTTAACACTTTAGGAAGCACCAATAATTATTTTATCATTCTTCGCTTCTATTGTGTAAAAAAAGCTATCGAAAATTTTGTTCCACAGAAAAAATGTCTTCAGAAATATACTTCCCCAGTGCAAATTAATCAATTAATTTTTCGCTCTACCAAACAAAACTATAGTCTTTGTTGTAAATCAATAGGCATTTTACTCATTCGTTAAATTGGCAGTTATTAGAGGTTTGTGTTAAGCCCCCCCTCGGGAGCCATGGTGGCCTTGCGGGCTATGCGTAGGGCTTTTGCCGTATGGTCTCACCATGGTTTACGGGTTCGAATCGGGAGTGAGTTTTATTTCGTACATAGAAACACCCTCCATGGATGTCGTAAATAACTGGGTAATGACACCGTTATAAGAGTCATGGCTAATATGCATTGTACATGAATGAGGCCACAAAAAAAAAAAAATTTTGCTGAAAATCAACAAATGTTGTGCTCATAAGATTCCTGATACACCTATAAAATTTAATATACATATATTCATTCTATCGTTAGTTATCTTCGTCTAGATACATACCTGCACAATTTTCGATTTTGCAATTAGAGGTTCGAAAATCGTGCAATTCTGGTGAAAAGCCACATCGATTTTCTGAGCGACTAATATATACATATATAAAACTTCCTATAATTCGTATAGGCGGAGATGTAAAAATGAAACCAATAAATATAGAGCAAAAGTTGACATTTATGTCAAATTTTCTGTAAATAATGCTTCTACTGTCTAACATGAATCAGTGCTATACACATTGAAATAAAGATTTACATATTTGGAAATAAAATTTGTCTACTATATTTTTAACTAAAAAAAATTTTGGTTAAGACGTAGATTGGGGTTTTTATGCCTCAAAGTATTGCGAAAAAGGAAGGTTAGAGAACCTTGCCTCTGCTACATTTTCCGTTAGAGCACTTTGTTAATTATATAAGTTAAAATAGTTAAATATAAATAAATAGTTGAAATAATTACATAGTTTTTTTTGTTTTTTTTGGATGGCCTCAAGGATGAAGCATATCAGCCATAATTACATAGTTTTTTTTGTTTTTTTTTTTGGATGGCCTCATGGATGAAGCATATCAGCCATAATTACATAGTTAAAAAATATATATTTAATTTTATTTTAATTACATAGTTAAAATATAGGTAATTAATATGTGGTCGAATTAGTGATGGGTAATTTTTTACAATTATTTTGTCAGACCTGATGATGAGGGCAACCTCGAAAGCCGACTAGCAAAAAGTAATTATATCTGCGGGAGGTCTATATTTTATATGTGATATGGACGAGATTTCTCAGAGAAATGAGAGACGTTGTCTTCCCACTGTTTTATTTTGATCAGAAACGGTTTTCAACGCGACAGCGTCATCATCAGTGGCACATCCCATCCACACAGCTTAGCGGCCAGTTGTCCTTTAACCGCTGTGCTGTGTGTATTTTACTTTCTCAGCTATACGAAGTATTGAGGAGGTTATATAATCGGTCAAAAATTCAATACGGAGTTTTCAACTGAATTTTCATGTTTTCCGAATTCTAGATTCCAAACAATTTTTAGAGTCATGGTGGCCGTGCGGTCTGGTCACATGGTCTCACCATGGTTTGCGGGTTCGAATCCCTTCCGGAAGTGAGTTTTATTTCGTAGATAGAACTTCCTCCCGGGGCCATGGATGTCGTAAATAACTAGATAACTTTTTAATTGACATGGCTAATATGCATCGTACATAAGGCCAAAAAAATAAGAAAAAGAAAGAGTAATTTTATAGACCACAGCAATGAAGTTCAGAATAACTTCATTTTTATAAGATACATATCATATGGCGTCATTACAATTTCTACTTAAATAAAACATAGACTAAGGTTAAAAATCAGAGCTCTGTAAACTTGAATAAAAAAAGTGTAATGGCTCCTAGAAATTAATTATTGCAACTTTGCTAAGCTGACAGGAGTTTCATAAAATGTTAATGAAGTTTGAGATATAAAAAGGGAAGAAAAAAATTGGAGTCAAGGGCGGTTATAAATTCACATTTAATCATAATTAATAACTTAATATTCTTACCTGTTGAAACATTTTTATATTTTCTTTATTAAAAATTATGGTTCGTTAATTATAAATTTATTAGGTTTTAAAAAACATTAAATTTATAAAAATGTCCTTTTCTTTTATCTTTGTCATTAGAGTCTTTTTGTACGCAGAATCCGGAAATTATAATAAATGTCTAAAGAAATTATTTATAAAAATAAAAAAAAGTTGGATGATGGAATAATTCGTGAAATATTTAATTATTTATATTTTATTTTTACCTTCTAAGTTCCAAATTCGGTGTACAGTTCCATCAGAATAACATGACCTCATTTTATAACCTTTCGACGATTGGTATTAACGAAATGGAGCAAGATGCGATCTTCATCGTATCGATTGTATTAATCTCCACCACCAGGGGCGCCAAATGAACTTGTAATTTTAAAATCTCCAATGGAAAGAGGGCTCATGTTGTACTTCATTTTATTGGTATTTTAAAAGAGAAGAAATTTTTGTCCGAAATGTCACTGTTATAAAAATCTTTCAAATTCTCAAATAGAGTAAACTCTTTCTGTTTCTAAAACTTCTCGAAATAAGGTTTCGAATGTTTTATTTCAAATCGATCCTGGCGCAGTTCTTGATCTATTCAGATGATGTGGTGCTCATCCCTGACTTACAATGACAGTTCCAGGACGTGGTGATTGAATGACAGGAAGAACTGCAGAGAAAGGGTCTTTAATAAACTTGAGGAAGAACAAAATACTGCAGCTCGGCAGGGAGTGTTGGTCGTCCATATAGTCTGCAGTGGGGAACAGATGTAGGTCACTGACGAGTATATCTTGGAACTGTAATGCGAGTTGACTAGGAGATCCTAAGCAAAGAATAGAATGCAAGAGATCTGCAACAACGCGTGAGCTCAGTAGGAAGACGAAATGTGGAAGATCCTGGATGAGCACGTCAATCTAGTGACCACTGCAGAGATGAGAATAATCAGCAGAACTGTCTTCAATGCCTAGAAGGGCAAGGTGACGAACGAGACCATTAGGTAAAAGCTAGAGTGAACATTTTGAAGCCCTTCATGGAGAAGCGGCATATAAAGGGATTTTAGTGGGAGCGAAAAGGACGTAACTATCAAGTTTAGGATTTTAAACAAAATGGACGACAGAAATGAATTTGAAGCCGTAGAAGTCATGGGTTGAAAACTGGGCAGAAGTCATAAGCCACTGCGGTGTGCTGTACATGAAGAAGTTGGAGAAACCATTCATTTTCGACCAGGCTACGGCAGATGGGCTCCTCTGGTGAAGTTGAAGCAGAGCAGCTGCGGTAAATTTTCTGTTGCAAAAAGTAATGAAACACAAATAATATTATTTTGCTATCCAGTTCCAAGAAAAGAGAATAAAGAGTTATTTCCAAACTGCATTAAGTACTACTGAAATATAAATGTTTCAAGCAAACTAAATGTGTCGATTTTAGCAAAGGGGTGGAGTTTAGAGGGTGGAAATATTGCTTTGAACACAGAAGGTTGAATCCGGGCCGAGCTCCACCTCCTGGATTCCAGGAGCTACAGTTCCCTCCCCGACCTACCTCACCGCCCTCCAACCAAGGTCATCTATAGGGCGTTACCTAGGTACCCCAGGGTATGGAGAAACTATGGCAATGGTCAATCCTTCTCAATACCCATGTAAAACTCTGATATTTATGATTTGAGGCCCTTCTTTCATTTCTGCCCCTTCCTTTAAGCCGATTTTGTGAAAATCAGTAGCTTTCTTTCACTAAGTACATTAGTCTTTATTTCCACCGCTGTTCGTCCAAATCTTATTACTTTTTTGTTAAGATGAATAATTCACTAATATGAAAATTTCAAATTTATTGGTTTATCCGTTCAAGAGACAATTCTTTTACACACATACTTTAGATGTCATGTTCACCAGAGTGACGAAAGAGCGCTCTAATAGTAGGCGATATGAACTCGCAGTTAAAGCCATGAGTCATAATAACAATAAAATATACATTTTCTTCTTCAAGAAAACCATTTAAACATTTAATTAAAAATTATAGTTAGAACAATAGAAAACAGTTGGATTAGAACAAGCCAAGTTGTTCCTCAAACACACTTGTACCTTCAAAATTAGCAACAAAATCGGTAGATATTTTTTAGGAAAATTCCATTATGAAGTAATAATAAATAATAAATATAGATATATAAATCGAACCATATAACAGTATTTATCATTAATGAAAAGTTAATTAATACTAATTCATCGTCATACGTTTGAATAAGTATTTCTAACAAATAAATCAGATTCAGTTAAAAGTTCAACACAAATAATTAATAATACTTTCTGAACTATATAGAATCAACTGTGAGTAAATTGTGTAGCTTAAATATATAACTGAAAAAGAAGTTAGTTTGATATTTATTAACGAAAATTAAGATTTTATAGTTAAATTCTGTTAATGTTAAATAAAACAGAAAATCGTAAGGCTCTAAGTAGAAAGTAACGTCTGAGTAAACTCCAAAACACTTTTAAATAAATGTAACAATTAATACAGTTTACATTCCTTACATTTAGATATATGTATTATATTCTTATATTATTAATAATTTTTGTATTTGATTCTAAAATTTTTACATTCATATTGTCTAATTTCACAAACATTTGAAAATAGGTAACCTTGGCTGCACGATGGGGTAGGTCGGGTCAGGGATGTCTGGGACACTGTAGCTCCTGGAAAAGGGGTGGGGCTCTCTCCAAATTTTCTCCTCGTTTTTAAATTAAGAGATCGGAACATTGAATTTCTGCCCCACTGCTATATATTCTCCATACCTTGTATAGGTGGGGTAGATAATAAATTTGAAAAAATAACTTGTTTAACATTCATATTGTTACAAAGAAATTTTCAATTAAATACATTTAAATTCTTCCTTCTGTTAACGCTACTAGTTTTTTTTTTTTTTTTTACAATATAATATATTATATATTTAGATTAGGTTTAGGTTAGGTTTTATGACTCATGCTCGGGCTTTAACTACGAGGTCATTTCGCCTACTACCAGAGCACTCTTTCATCACTCTGGTGGACATGAGCCCGACTCTACTATGGGAGTCCTAAATTTTGCCTACCCTAAATTTTTATTCACTTAGGGTAAGGGGTCTTTAACGAGTACCTGACATTGTACAGGCTCGGGACCATCGCTTAGCGTCCCATTCGAAGGACGGCTTAAGTTTATTTTACCTCCCAGATAAAATAAACTAAGGGCCTCGGTCGGGTTTCTTACCCACGATCTTGAGCTCAGAAGACAAGCATGCATACCACTGACCTACCCGACGCCCTCTATATTATATATTTTTTTATTGTATCTACATATTTTGTAGAAATTTTTTGTTTGATTTAATTATCTTCTTGTTTTCTCTCTTACTATTTCATAAGGTCGTTATTTCATTTATTTATTATATATGCTATGTACTCTATTATGTATACCATTTCTTTAGTGTATTTGAATTTTTCGTTATTATATTTTCTTTGAATTTTATGTATAAACTGAAATATTTTCACATTTAGAATTATCGTTTGAGACAGGGGACTTGGGGACGGGGGATCACAGCCTCAGGTGAAATAAGGTAGCCTAAGAATTGTACAATAAATATGCCAAACTAGCTCCCTTAAATGTTTCTGTTGAACTTTGTGCCTACGATGGCGTAAGCCCAAACCGGTACACTACATGTATATGTTTTTGTGGAATTATATAACATAAATATTAAACATGTTCTTGGAT
Source organism: Aradus depressus (assembly GCA_963662175.1). Lineage (NCBI taxonomy): Eukaryota > Metazoa > Arthropoda > Insecta > Hemiptera > Aradidae > Aradus > Aradus depressus. The sequence continues at coordinate 13,111,950 of OY759214.1, read as the reverse complement.
TTTATTTGTTATAATATACAGGGTATAGAGAAAAATATAGCAATGGGGTAGAAATTCAGAGTAGAAAAATGAGTTAAACAGAAAACATTCCTGCAAAACCTCCACCCTTTTTCCAGGAGCTACAGGGTTCCAGACAGCCCTGACCCGACCTACCCCATCGTGCAGCCAAGGTTACCTGTAGCGGATACGCTCCAAGCACGATCAATAATTACATTGCACATGCGCATAATCAATATTGAAAATTCCTTTGATTTTAATTTTAATTGAAAATACAACAAAAAATTTTTCGATGTATCACCGGCAATGTGTCCCAGCGCATATTAAGTAAGTTTTCGTAATCTCTCTGGGGCCAATTTACCGATTTTATTGAAGATCAATAGGTGTTTTAGGAATTATGGCTTTGGAAATTTCCATGAGGGAGAGGGGCATCAGTCATAAGTTTTAAATACGAATCTAGATGCGAGAACTTTAAATAATATTTTCAAATTGTCTTGCTCCCCTCACATATCTTTCTTATAAATTATTCTTACAATTATAAATTATAAATATTCCCCCTCTCATTGACTCAGAAAAATGTTATACGAGTGTCCTCCCCTCAGTGCCGAATTAAGACTATTCGATGCCCTAAGCATTGCCCCGCCTCACTATTGATATGATTAACGTCTTACTTATGTTGGTTCAATATTAAAGCTCGTTTGAACAAAATGAAGAGAAAATTAATTAAGCAAGAAAATAAGAAAATCTTTTCCAAAATTAATTTATAAAAACACTAAATTTCTCTTTCGTTCATCATATACGTGCACCACTTCGTCAGATCCTTTTTCTTCCTCAATATCATCATAATCAGGATTTGATATTTGGTCTTCCATCCGAAGTTTACGGCAGGGTATGAAAAAAATTATGAAACCTATAAATGTTTTTATATTTAACATATTAGTTTCATTTTTATTTAAAATTATAGCAGATTTACGGAAAAATAAAAATACAAATTGAGAAATAATTAAGTATTTGAATAAATATTTTAAAAATAGCATTACGGACTTGGTGCCCCCAAGACGTGATGCCATAAACAATTGCTTAGTTTGCTTGTAGGTTAATCCGGCACTCTGCTTCCCTTCCCCACTTGTTAGTTATTATTTAAGTTAAGGATTTTAGTAACATCTTGAATGTTTTTTTATTGCCCCGTGCATTTTTTTATGTGGTAATAGATTCTCTGGAGGTTGTTATCGGATATATTTTACATGGAAATTCGGTCACCATCTTAGATTAAGCATATTGCATTATTATATATTATATTTCTTTACAAGTTATCTGATTTAACTCAAATGAAAAAATGTAATCGTACTATTGAGAGGAATATGGTTTTGGACTGATACCTCTGTTAGCACGGCAGCTGTAGCTTCCTTGCCGGCTACGCCAGTCCGTCCTGCAGACATCAAGCAGGCACTCAAAATGGCCATCAAAAATAAATGGCAAAAGCAATGGGAGGAGTGTAAAACGTTTCTGAGATCAATTAAACCTCGATTCGACACTGCTGATGTGACGTCTCTTTCTCGAAAAGAAAGAATGGTCCTGACGAGGCTAAGAATCGGACACACTTGGCTAAGCCATGTCCACATTTTGTTGCGGAGACGCCCACCAAAATGTCCACTATGCAAGGAAGAACTCACTGTCTTCCACATACTACAATCCTGTGAAGCTCTCAAACCCTACCGAGAAAGAGATGGATTGCCTCACGATGCTCGAGCTGTGCTGAAAGATAGCTCGGCCTACACATCCCAGCGAAACACTGGACTTTTTCACCAACAAATTATATGGTGCCATTGGCGGAGGAATAGCTAATAGCCAGAGAGATAGCCTTAGCCACATTATATCACCCTATCTACTATAATAATAGTTGTGATGGCGCTAATGGCCTCTGCAGTCGATGCGCCTTTTGTAAAAAAAAAATATATATATATATAGTTTTGTAGCAATATTTCTAATTTCCGTCATATGGAATTTTTTTTTTTTTATTGGTCCAATTCAAGTGAATTTGGGAGTATAATAATACTTTCGATTGCAGAATATAATTATATTAATAATTGTTTACCCCTCGACCCCAGATTAGATCTTTATAATAATGTTGATGTAAAAGCAGTAAATAGTTTTTTGACTCTAAACTTAAAATTGTCCTCGTTGGGGGAGTGCTACCTATGTTAACTCCAGCATTGGGACCGTTGAAAGCAATCAAAATATCCCCAAATATGGTGTTTAGTAACATCCCAAAAAACACATTTACATAGGTTAGTCAAAATATAACATTTTTGGAACTTTTATGTTAGATTTTCGGCAGAGGCGGATTTAAGTTATATTGCGCCTTTGGCCCATACCTTGTTTTATGATGGTATACATTTTATAATGAAAAATAATATAATAATAAAAGTATAAAAAAGTTATTTTATTCTTTGATTTTTTAACATAATAATAACATTATTAATAAAATACTTAAATAAAAAAATAAATTTTGTATAATCAATTACATAACATTTTTTCTTCTTGCGTTGGCTCGTGCGAAAACATCAATGATATAATAATCAGTTTCTTGCACCATTTGTACCATTTGCTCTGATAATTTGTTCGTATTAATATCAGGTAAATTATCAAAGAAATTAAAATTACTGTAAATCACTTTGTATACCGCTTTACGTCCGCTTTATTCTACGCTTAGGATATCAAAAATGCAGTAATAAATATTAATACGAAAATTGTCACGACCAGAATAAGATTTGCTCTTGACTCGCTGAAGTTATCGATTCTATTACACCGAGTTTCATGTATATAATAATTTTCGACTCCAGAAAGTGATTTAGCTTTCTATTCATTATGAGAAAATTGTTCGTCTTCAAATTTTGGCGCCTTTGGCCCGGGGCTAAGCCTAAATTCGTCGTTGATTATTGGTCAGGTTTTTTTTTTATTATAGAATTATTTGTGGTAATTTTTCAAATTTGTGCTGCATGATCACTTTCAAGGCAGTTTTTTTTTATAACCCGTTACTTTTTATTTAAAGCATCATTTTTGTTATTTGTAGAGTTGTTCCAAGGACAAATGAGGGGGTAGGGGGTGGGGGGGGGGGGGGGGGGCAAATTTTCTAGCAGTATGTATAGTAGTCATTTATATTCAGGGTATATATATAAAGTTTTCAAGTACCCCTCCTCTAGAATACTAACGAATGAGGAAAACTCCTTTAACTGTTGGAACTGAAATGAAACGAAAGAAAGAGAACAAATAAAGAAAAAATATAGTTAGTTTTATAGGGAGTGGCTGGGGTCGTCTGGTCTCGATGGGGGTGGAAGAAAGTAAAATCCCCTTGAAATTTCCCTTTTCTCTGTTTGGTGGGGGATACAGAGAGGGAAAGTGAGGTGGTGGGGGTGGGGCGAGTTGCCATGCCGACGGACTGGGATGGGACCGACGCCATAGGTCAGGGCCGTGTCTAGACAGCCTGTATCGATCTCGTCCCTAACCCAACTTCCACTTTTCCTTTCCTCTTTATTTCTTTCATAGTTCTCATCTCACGACATCTTACTATCGTTTGTGAAAAAAATAAATGTATATAATTGAGAGCGCCGGTAGCACAGTGGTATGCGTGCTTGCTTTGCCGAAGCCCTTACATTTTTTATAAGGGAAGCGACAAAACCTTGAGCACTCCGTTCTTCGGATGGGACATTAAGCAATGGTCCCGAGCCTGTACGATGTCAGGTACTCGTTAAAGTAGGCAATATAACCTCGAAGAAGACCGACAAAGACCGGGCATGAGTTACAGTAACTAACAATATATAATATATATATATTATATGATCAGATCATACAATGACGGGTTTCGTACGTATACATTAACAGTAATAATAATATTTATTTCCGTTAAACCGTAACGTAATAATTGGCTACATCATACAATTTTATACTTCAAAATAGCTGATAAATTATTTACATTAACCGATATTAAATCTGAGAATACAAACACATAATATGTGTCATATTATGAGTTAAATAATGATAGTTATAAAAATTAAATTAAAACAATTAAAAATATGTGACAGATCACTCTCTCTCAACTTCCCATTTCTCAAATTCATTTCATACTGGCATTATTGGTTTTCCATAAAAATTACCAATAATAAATAAAATATTTTATAATTCGTTGCTTCGCGATACAATTTAAACATTATTTTGAAATATTTCCTCGTATTGGTCATATCTCAAATCTGAGGACTTATTAAAAATTGGGAAATTAATAAGAAACATTTAAGTAGGAACCAATTTTTCGATAGGGCTAACCGTTTTAGGCTAAATCAAGGTAACGTCTAAAAATATGTGTTTCGAAACTACATTTCAGGATGGTTTTCGGCATGTATCTCAAAAACCGAACTACCTGTAAAAAGCTAACTTAAGCTGTATCCAGTAAAGTATACTTAGACCCCGGAGTAAAGTGATCACATTTTCCGTTTTCAAGTTCATAGCTATTATGGTTTCTGCGGTAGAGCGCTCACAACTTTCCAATCTCAGACACAAACGCACATACGCACAGGACTTGAGTTGGGTGCAGATGGACGTGGCGGGTTCCTCCCTCCATTTTGTGTGACTTGTTTATTGAAGCTGTGGTGGGCATGGCCTATTTTACTTATGTATCGTGAAATGCATATTAAAAATTATATTGCAGATATTTCAGGGGGCGTAGGTGGGGGGAGACAGAAGGTGGAGAGTGTAAATAAAATAGGAGAATGCGCACTACCTACAGTAACTCAATTGCACAGTTTTTAAAATTCTTTATTTTGAATTTTTACAATTGATTAATACACAATAAGTAAATTTAATACTAATTACATATTAAAAAAATAAAAATTACAGGCAGGTACAAGACTCATTAAAAGGTTCTCTAAGTTTAGTTTTTTACTGCCTATGTTTGAATTGCATATATGATTTTATAGGTGTACTGAACATTTCAATTATTTGGGGCCTTGTTAAAACCTCTACCCCCTCCCCAGAAAAAAAAAAAAAAAAAAAAAAAAAAGTCGTCGGTAAAACCGGCAATGATTGTCAGTACGAATTAATCAATCAACCCCTGAAAAAAAAATCAACCCTTTTAGGCTAAAAATCAGTTGGCTTACACAGGGACCTCTCAAACTTCAAACTCAATTTCGTGTCTATACGTTTATTACATAGACAGTTGTTATGATATTTGAGTTGAGTCTCCTTCCTCTGAGAATCCACTTCCCTTTGACTGATTTAACTGAGAATCGATAGGTCGTCCTTATGATTCCATAAGTTCTGGATATACATACTGAGTGTCGATACATTCATTATTATTTATTAGTTATTAGAGTTGCAGTGCTAAGCCCCCTCTCATTCCCTCTGCCCTTTGGCCGATTTGACTGAAAAAAAAAAGGTCTATAGCTTTTTATGGGGCTGATGGGGAGTTACCGTGTTCATATACAGAGACCGACAGACTTTTTTATTTTTATTTTTGGAATTAGAAGGTCGGAAAACATGAAATTCCGGTGTAAAATCAACTTCGAATTTCTGATTACGTAACTTTCCCTATACTTCGTGTAGCTGGGGAAGTAAAATTTGTATGAAAATAATAATATACCTTATTTTTTTTCATCTTAATTTTTTTTATTCCGTTAATTTATAAGTTTTGTTATTTAAATTTAGTTTTTTTATTATTTTATTGTTACGTAATTTTAGACTATATAAACTTATTACTATGTGTATTTATATTAATACAGGCCCTGAGGCTGTCAGGCCCATCGAGTGCCGAAAACTTATCAGAAATTTTTGGAATTTGTTTTTATCGATGACAAGTCTGATCTTTCCCTTCTGGTCACTATAAAGTACCGTTTTTTGATTTCAAACTACAGAACTATAAAAATGGACTGATTGAATGAAAGCTGGGAATAAATATTTGTTAATTCCATCTGAAAGGAAAATGTTTAAATATGCAAACGTATATCGATCGACTAGTTTCATTTGACCCTCAATTGGCACAATTCAAGTTCACTTTCAATTCCACAGCTGTATGTAATAGAGAGGAAATCATTTTATCAGTAGAAAATTTTGATTTCGAGTTTTCATCAGAATTAAATATTTTCCAACCTTTACACTGAAAATGTTTGAAAAATGTACTCTTATGAATACATGAAATTTCATAAGTTGATCCTGAAATTCATAAGACATCCATTGTTTTATAGCCGAACGGAGCCAGTAAAGAGAGAGTTATAGGAGGCTTAATTTCTAAATCTTATATAAATCCCAAAGAAATTTAAGTATCAATTCGAAATAGCTTTTTTATATTATTTTGGATAAAATGCCATTTTCTTCACTTGTTTTTTCATCTAATAGAGCTTTATCAAATTTGCTGAAAGTTTTTGGGGTGTAAAATTGTTATAAATTATCAAATAAATTGCGTAGCGTTGCAAAAGAGTTGCAACATGAATGAATGACGTATATGATATATATACACATCGATTATCCTGAAATTAATTTTGAATGAACAATAGGATAGAAATGTCCGAATAAATGTTTTGCGATCTTTGCCTAATTCCACAAATATATATATATACATATAGTGTACATATAGATACAGTAGACTGAAACTTGGTACATATTCTTGTGACAATCCATTATATCAAAATTTCAGCCAGATCATGGAAATTGTCATATTAAATGTATCTTATTTCTGACTCATACAATATTTTAAGTGGAACCAACGTGCACAAAGTTATTGTTATTGCAAAGATTGTTTCCCTAACTACAAACAGATATAGATATCAATCAACAGCTGTTAAATAACATATATGCTATCGATAGAATCGAAATGCGAGTAAATAAAAGTAAGAAAATAAAAAATCGTATAAAAAACTTTTTGTTTTTTCATAAATATTATATTTCAATTATAGTACACTGAAAAGTAGAAAATATTGTGAATTTCTGATTTTTATGATTTTTTATTTTTTTATATAATCTGCCTACTACTGTCTCAATGAATTAATTTTTTATTTTCTCTTTTAATGTTCCATATTCCACACAATTCGATCGCCTGCGGGTAAAATACATATGAGATAAAACTTTTTTTAAATATTATTTATATAATAGAATATAAGGTACCTACTACATTTTTACTTCCCCATCTATACGAAGTAGAGGGGGTTATACAATCAATCAAAATTCGATGCGGAGTTTTCAACGGAATTTCGTATGTGTTCTGCAACGGCGGACCCCACCGCTAGTACCTAGTTAGAAACGCTGGGCATCACAGCTAGTATGTTTTTGTAACGGAGGACCCCACAGCTAGTACGTAGTTAGAACCACTGGGCATCACAGCTAGTGTATTTTTCTATTTGGCCATCAATAATAGTACATGTGAAATTCCATGACAATCCGATCATCCGTTAATGACCTATCACTATCTTCAAATTTAGGCCTACCCCCATACCCCCCCTCCCGTTCACAATTTTTTGACGTCACACCCTATTTTTCTATTTGGCCTTTATGAATACTACATGTGAAATTTCGTGACAATCCGATCATCCGTTAATGACATCACTATACTTATACTTAAGCCCCCATCAACCCACCCTCCCGTTCAAAATTTTGTGACATATACACCCTATATTTCTATTTGGCTTTTAAGAATACTACATGTGAAATTCCATGACAATACGACCAACCGTTATTGAGCTAGCACTATATTTATACTTAGGCCCCCCCGCCACTACCCCCCCTCCCGTACAAAATTTTGAGCCGTCACACCGCCTATTTTTCTATTTGACTTTCAGAAATACTACATGTGAAATTTCGTGACAATCTGACCAACCGTTAATGAGCCAGCACTATATTTATACTTAGGCCTACCCCCACAACCTCCCCTCCCGTTCAAAACTTTGGGTCGCCACACATCTTATATTTCTATTTGGATTTTTAAAATACTACATGTGAAATTTTGTGACAATCCGACCAATCTTTGAAGAGTTAGCACTATATTTATACTTAGGCCAACCCCCCCCCCCCCCCTCCCCCCGTTCAAATTTTTGGGACGCCACACACCTTTTTTTTTATTTGGTCTACAGGAATACTACATGTGAAACTTCGTGACAATGCGACCAACCGTTAATGAGCTAGCTCTATATTTATACTTAACCCCCCCTCCCGTTCAAAACTTTAGAACGCCACACACCTTATTTTTCTATTTGGCCTTCAGGAATACTCCATGTGAAATTTCGTGACAATCCGACCAACGTTAGGAACGCTGGTCACCACAGCTAGTATGTGCCTCGCAACAGCGGACCCCACAGCTAGTACGAAGTTAGGAACGCTGGGCACTACAGCTAGTAAATGCCTTGCAACAACGGACCCCACAGCTAGTACGATATTAGGAACGCTGGGCCCTACAGGTAGTAGGTGCCTTGCAACTGCGAACCCCACAGATAGTATGTAGTTAGAACCACAGGGCATCACAGCTAGTATGAGTTTTGCAACGGCGGACCCCACGGCTAGTACCTACGTAGTGAAATACGCTGGGCCACACTGCTAGCGCCTTGCAACAGCAGACCCCACAGCTAGTACGTAATTATAAACGCTGGGCATCACAGCTAGTAAATGTCTTGTAGGTGCCTTGCAACAGCGAACCCCACAGCCAGTACATAGTTAGGAACGCTGGGGCTGAGCACTACAGCTAGTAAGTGCCTTGCAACAGCGGACCCCACAGCTAGTACGATATTAGGAACGCTGGACATCACAGCTAGTAAATGTCTTGCAACAGTGAACCCCACAGCGAATACATAGTTACTACTACTACATGTGAAATTCATGACAATCCGATTCATGACAATACGATCAACCGTTAAAGAGTTAGCTCTATATTTATACTTAGGCCCCCCCACAACCCCCCCTCCCGTTCAAAACTTTGGGACGCCACACACCTTTTTTTCCTATTTGGCTTTTAAAAATACTACATGTGAAATTTCATGACGATTCGCCCATTAGTTAATGAGTTAGCTCTATATTTATACTTAGGCCCCCCCACTACCCTCCCCCCTCCCGTAAAAAATTTTGAGCCGTCACACCGCCTATTTTTCTATTTGGTCTTCAGGAATACTCCATGTGAAATTTGGTGACAATCCGACCAACCGTTAAAGAGTTAGCTCTATATTTATACTTAGGCCCCCATAAACCCCCCCTCCCGTTCAAAACTTTGGGACGCCACACACCTTTTTTTCCTATTTGGCTTTTAAAAATACTACATGTGAAATTTCATGACGATTCGCCCATTAGTTAATGAGTTAGCTCTATATTTATACTTAGGCCCCCCCACTACCCCCCCCCTCCCGTAAAAAATTTTGAGCCGTCACACCGCCTATTTTTCTATTTGGTCTTCAGGAATACTCCATGTGAAATTTTGTGACAATCCGACCAACCGTTAAAGAGTTAGCTCTATATTTATACTTAGGCCCCCCCACAACCCTCCCTCCCGTTCAAAACTTTGGGACGCCACACACCTTTTTTTCCTATTTGGCTTTTAAAAATACTACATGTGAAATTTCATGACGATTCGCCCATTAGTTAATGAGTTAGCTCTATATTTATACTTAGGCCCCCCCACTACCCCCCTCCCGTAAAAAATTTTGAGCCGTCACACCGCCTATTTTTTTTATTTGGTCTTCAGGAATACTACATGTGAAACTTTGTGACAATCCGACCAACTGTTAAAGAGTTAGCTCTATATTTATACTTAGGCCCCCCCACAACCCCCCCTCCCGTTCAAAACTTTGGGACGCCACACACCTTTTTTTCCTATTTGGCTTTTAAAAATACTACATGTGAAATTTCATGACGATTCGCCCATTAGTTCATGAGTTAGCTCTATATTTATACTTAGGCCCCCCCACAACCCCCCCTCCCGTTCAAAACTTTGGGACGCCACACACCTTTTTTTCCTGTTTGGCTTTTAAAAGACTACGTGTGAAATTTCATGACAATTTGACCATTAGTTAATGAGTTAGCACTATTTATATACTTAGGCCCCCCTTACAACCCCCCCTCCCGATCAAAATTTTGGGACGCCACATAGCCTATTATTCAATCGGGCTCAAAAGAATGCTACATGGGAAGTTTCATAAAAATCCGTCCAGCGGTTTGGGCGTGATGCTGGAACAAACATACATACATACATACATACATACATACAAACAAACATACAAACAAACAAACAAACCCCGTTTCAGCTTTATTAATATAGATTATATCACAATGTACACAAGTTTTAATTTGTGTTCATATCTATACATACATCTTTTTTTTTTTGGCATTTTTCTTCCATAGTGGATCGGTGTCACCATATTTAAAGTCAGTCTGAACGTTGTGCTGACGTTGGCATAATCCGAAACCAGCACACTCTATGGCTCTGTCAGTTAACAAATATTAAATCTATAAACCGTTGAAAAGCAAGAAATTTGAAGAATGGAGTCTACCGAGCTCAGGATCGCCACTTAGAAATCTAGTTGAGGCACTTAGGTCAGATGTTTCAATCGGGAAGTTAAAAAACACTTTGAGCACGTCGTCCTTCGGATGGGACTTTAAGCGATGATCCAGGGCTTTTTCGAATGTGAGGTACTCGATAATGAGACGTATGTTATGTAAATAAACCTGGGTAGGAGAAATATCACTTAGGTTGAAAATAGCCTTGAGCACGTCGTCCTTCGGATGGGACTTTCCGGATAAATCTGAATCTCTCGTATCAGTTTTAACAATTATTAAGCCTATAAACCGTTAAATAGCGCAAATGTTTTGAAAAACATTTTTATTTTGATTTTTGTGTAGGATTCAGATAATCCGGTCGTTCTCTATCAGTTTTAACAAATATTAAATCTATAAACCGTTAAAAAGCGAGAAATTTCAAGAATGGAGTCTACCGAGCTCAGGATCGCCACTTAGAAATCTAGTTGAGGCACTTAGGTCAGATGTTTCAATCGGGAAGTTAAAAAACACTTTGAGCACGTCGTCCTTCGGATGGGACTTTAAGCGATGATCCAGGGCTTTTTCGAATGTGAGGTACTCGATAATGAGACGTATGTTATGTAAATAAACCTGGGTAGGTGAAATATCACTTAGGTTGAAAATAGCCTTGAGCACGTCGTCCTTCGGATGGGACTTTCCGGATAAATCTGAATCTCTCGTATCAGTTTTAACAATTATTAAGCCTATAAACCGTTAAATAGCGTGAATTTTTGAAAAACATTTTTATTTTGATTTTTGTGTAGGATTCAGATAATCCGGTCGTTCTCTATCAGTTTTAACAAATATTGAATCTATAAATCGTTAAAAAGCGAGAAATTTGAAGAATGGAGTCTACCGAGCTCAGGATCGCCACTTCGAAATCTAGCTGAGGCACTTAGGTCAGATGTTTTAATCGGGAAGCTAAAAATAACTTTGAGCACGTCGTCCTTCGGATGGGACATTAAGCAATGATCCAGGGCTTTTCCGAATGTGAGGTACTCGATAATGAGACGTATGTTATGTAAATAAACCTGGGTAGGTCAATTTCTACTTAGGTTGAAAGCCTTGAGCACGTCGTCCTTCGGATGGGACTTTCCGGATAAATCTGAATCTGTCGTATCAGTTTTAACAATTATTAAGCCTATAAACCGTTAAATAGCGCACATTTTTTGAAAAACATTTTTATTTTGATTTTTGTGTAGGATTCAGATAATCCGGTCGTTCTCTATCAGTTTTAACAAATATTTAATCTTTAAACCGTTAAAAAGCGAGAAATTTGAAGAATGGAGTCTACCGAGCTCAGGATCGCCACTTAGAAATCTAGCTGAGGCACTTAGGTCAGATGTTTTAATCGGGAAGTGAAAAATAACTATGAGCACGCGGTCCTTCGGATGGGATTTTAAGCGATGTTCCAGGACTTTTTCGAATGTAAGGTACTCGATAATGAGACGTATGTTATGTAAATAAACCTGGGTAGGTGAAATTTCACTTAGGTTGAAAATAGCCTTGAGCACGTCGTCCTTCGGATGGGACTTTCCGGATAAATCTGAATCTGTCGTATCAGTTTTAACAATTATTAAGCCTATAAACCGTTAAATAGCGCACATTTTTTGAAAAACATTTTTATTTTGATTTTTGTGTAGGATTCAGATAATCCGGTCGTTCTCTATCAGTTTTAACAAATATTTAATCTTTAAACCGTTAAAAAGCGAGAAATTTGAAGAATGGAGTCTACCGAGCTCAGGATCGCCACTTAGAAATCTAGCTGAGGCACTTAGGTCAGATGTTTTAATCGGGAAGTGAAAAATAACTATGAGCACGCGGTCCTTCGGATGGGATTTTAAGCGATGTTCCAGGACTTTTTCGAATGTAAGGTACTCGATAATGAGACGTATGTTATGTAAATAAACCTGGGTAGGTGAAATTTCACTTAGGTTGAAAATAGCCTTGAGCACGTCGTCCTTCGGATGGGACTTTCCGGATAAATCTGAATCTGTCGTATCAGTTTTAACAATTATTAAGCCTATAAACCGTTAAATAGCGCAAATTTCAAGAATGGAGTCTACCGAGCTCAGGATCGCCACTTAGAAATCTAGTTGAGGCACTTAGGTCAGATGTTTCAATCGGGAAGTTAAAAAACACTTTGAGCACGTCGTCCTTCGGATGGGACTTTAAGCGATGATCCAGAGCTTTTTCGAATGTGAGGTACTCGATAATGAGACGTATGTTATGTAAATAAACCTGGTTAGGTGAAATTTCACTTAGGTTGAAAATAGCCTTGAGCACGTCGTCCGTCGGATGGGACTTTTCGGATATATCTGATTCTGTCGTATCAGTTTTAACAATTATTAAGCCTATAAACCGTTAAATAGCGTGAATTTTTTGAAAAACATTTTTATTTTGATTTTTGTGTAGGATTCAGATAATCCGGTCTCTATCAGTTTTAACAAATATTAAATCTATAGCAGTTATACCCGGCGTTGCCCGGGGAACTTTGATTTTTCTCCCAATATCTTCTATAACGCTATTCATTTCCTCGACAGTACATTCATGATGTTATAATTTTCAATTATTCATACGGAATAAGGCTTATAGTCCTTCAGCTGTTGTAACGCTAGTAAGTTTTTAGGACCCCTGGGCACCACAGCTAGTATGCGCCTTTCAACGGCGGAAGCCACACCTAGTGAATACTTAGCATCGCTGGACGTCCTAGTCAGTGCGTACTTAAGAACGTTTGTGACCACAGCTAGTAAGTGGCTTGCAACGCTGAGCACCACAGCTAGTACGTAGTAGGGAATGCTGGGCATCATAGCTAGTATGTGCCTTGCGACGGCGGACCCAACAGCTAGTACGTAGTTAGGAACGCTGGTCACCACAGCTAGTATGTGCCTCGCAACAGCGGACCCCACAGCTAGTACGAAGTTAGGAACGCTGGGCATCACAGCTATTAAGTGCCTTGCAACAGCGGACCCCACAGCTAGTACGAAGTTAGGAACGCTGGGCACTACGGCTAGTAAGTGCTTTGCAACAGCGAACTTCACAGCCAGTACATAGTTAGGAACGCTGGGCACTACAGCTAGTAAATGCCTTGCAACAACGGACCCCACAGCTAGTACGATATTAGGAACCCTGGGCATCACAGCTAGTATGCTTTTGCAACGACGGACCCCACAGCTAGTACGTTTTTAGGAACGCTGGGCCCTACAGGTAGTAGGTGCCTTGCAACTGCGAACCCCACAGATAGTATGTAGTTAGAACCACAGGGCATCACAGCTAGTATGAGTTTTGCAACGGCGGACCCCACAGCTAGTACCTACGAGTGAAATACGCTGGGCCACACTGCTAGCGCCTTGCAACAGCAGACCCCACAGCTAGTATGTAATTAGAAACGCTGGGCATTACAGCTAGTAAATGTCTTATAGGTGCCTTGCAACAGCGAACCCCACAGCCAGTACATAGTTAGGAACGCTGGGGCTGAGCACTACAGCTAGTAAGTACCTTGCAACAGCGGACCCCACAGCTAGTACGATATTAGGAACGCTGGACATCACAGCTAGTAAATGTCTTGCAACAGTGAACCCCACAGCGAATACATAGTTACTACTACTACATGTGAAATTCATGACAATCCGATTCATGACAATACGACCAACCGTTAATGAGCTAACTCTATATGTATATTTAGCCCCCCCCCCCCACAACCCTCCTTCCTGTTCAAAATTTTGGGCCGTCACACACCTAATATTTCTATTTGACCTTTAGGAATACTACATGTGAAATTGCATGACAATTCGACCATTAGTTAATGAGTTAGCACTATTTATATACGTAGGCCCCCCTTACAACCCCCCCTCCCGATCAAAACTTTGGAACGCCACACACCTTATTTTTCTATTTGGCCTTCAGGAATACTCCATGTGAAATTTCGTGACAATCCGACCAACCGTTAAAGAGTTAGCTTTATATTTATACTTAGGCCCCCCACAACCCCCCCTCCCGTTCAAAACTTTGGGACGCCACACACCTTTTTTTCCTATTTGGCTTTTAAAAATACTACATGTGAAATTTCATGACGATTCGCCCATTAGTTTATGAGTTAGCTCTATATTTATACTTAGGCCCCCCAACTACCCCCCCCTCCCGTAAAAAATTTTGAGCCGTCACACCGCCTATTTTTCTATTTGGTCTTCAGGAATACTCCATGTGAAATTTCGTGACAATACGACCAACCGTTAATGAGCTAGCTCTATATTTCTACTTAGGCCCCCCCACAACCCCCCCTCCCGTTCAAAACTTTGGGACGCCACACACCTTTTTTTCCTATTTGGCTTTTAAAAATACTACGTGAAATTTCATGACGATTCGCCCATTAGTTAATGAGTTAGCTCTATATTTATACTTAGGCCCCCCCACAACCCCCCCTCCCGTTCAAAACTTTGGGACGCCACACACCTTTTTTTCCTGTTTGGCTTTTAAAAAGACTACGTGTGAAATTTCATGACAATTCGACCATTAGTTAATGTGTTAGCACTATTTATATACTTAGGCCCCCCTTACAACCCCCCCCTCCCGATCAAAACTTTGGGACGCCACACACCTTTTTTTCCTGTTTGGCTTCCAAAAAGACTACGTGTGAAATTTCATGACAATTTGACCATTAGTTAATGAGTTAGCACTATTTATATACTTAGGCCCCCCTTACAACCCCCCCTCCCGATCAAAATTTTGGGACGCCACATAGCCTATTATTCAATCGGGCTCAAAAGAATGCTACATGGGAAGTTTCATAAAAATCCGTCCAGCGGTTTGGGCGTGATGCTGGAACAAACATACATACAAACAAACAAACAAACCCCGTTTCAGCTTTATTAATATAGATTGGGCATGTTGTCCATGAACAAGTCTATAATAATTTCCTCGACTGGGGTATTTTTTTCCTTTTTTGACGTGTATTTATGAGGTATCCCTTTATTTCTCTTATTTAGGAATAGCTTTAAACAATATTTAGGTTATCTATTGTTGGAGCTTCCTCAGTCATTTCTATGGTTTCTCTTCTATTTAAAGTTGACTGAATTTAAATTATCTAAATAACTGCAGTTGAAAATCTGTTTACATTTACCGATTCAAAACCGTCCGAGATTTGATCTTTAAAGAGACATAACAAATTTGATTTAGCGCATTTGAATTAAACAAATGTAAAGAAGAAAAAAATTCAATGAAACGCTAATTTGCGTGGATACTTTTATTATTAAATGAAACATAAGATTATTTTCGAATATAACCGGTTTTTTGTTATGGTTACTATTTCTAAATGACTCCATGGGTAATTATACTAAAGAAAAAAAGTTAAGACTTATTTACATATTATATAAAAGATACATCCTTTCATTTACTTTGCTCACATAATGTTGTTCTATTATATAAATAAAGTTGCCAAAAATTATGAAATGCTTGTGATGCGTGACTTTAGTTGCTTATTAATTTTTACTCTTTCATGTAAACTAAAAAAAATGAATTCATCATTTTATTTTAGTGGTATTTCAAATTTACAATATTTCCGATTTTCCCTAAGTTATTACTCAAATTTTAAATTGGTTTATAAATTGACTCGTTGATAAATAAATGTTTCCTTTTTACATACCTGAACTGGAAAGTAGAAAATAAAATAAAAATGTAGAACCTTAGAGTCGGAAAGAAAGACCAAGGTTAATAGAAAAATTGTTTATTATTCAATATATTTTTTACATTATTAACAGTTGTGGATTTAACGGAGTGCGAAATGGGCAGTTGATCAGAGGCTTAGTAAAGTAAAAAAAAAAAAAAAATTGAAAGAATCAAAATAGGGAAATTTGCGGTTAAAATATATGATATTTGCAAAAATTGACTTCTCAATATATATATATTGTTTGGCTGTCTAATTTGTTGTCTAAGATTTTATGTGAAATTAGGCTGTTAAAGCATTCGAATAACCTTTGTTTCAGTAAAATTTAACAAGCGAGATATGGAAAGAACTGTCTAAAGAAGTCCCTTCACATTATTTTACACATAGTTCGAGTTGTATGACTCTCATTATCGTTAGTGAGACTTTTCTAATTCCCTTTTCTAGAAAAGTGGTGGAGTAAAGTCCTTTCCTGGATATGTAAGATTTTGTCTTCTGTAAAAAGTACTTTTACAATGCATAAAAAAAACCTTCAAAAATGTCAGTTGTATTAATATCTGTTATTAAGTATACATAATATGTATACTTTTATTTTATTTATCGTCCTTATTTTATTTTTATTATTATTATTATTTTATTTATTACCTTATTTTATTTTTATTATTATTATTATTTTATTTATTACCTTATTTTATTTTTATTATTATTATTATTTTATTTATTACCTTATTTTATTTTTTTTATCGTCCTTGACGTACAAAACTCTATATATTATATATATATTTATATATTATATATAGAGTTTTGTACGTCAAGGACGATAAAAAAAATCTTATGGTTTTGGTCGTGTGTCCGTCTGTCTATAGGCAGACTCTAAGCTTCCACACGAATAATCTTAGTTACTCTAAATTCGGAATGTATTTGTGTCGTTCTAAATCTACTTTTTTTTGCAAATTTTTAAATAATTTCACTACACTGGAGCAATTGAGCAGAGTATCAGATGAATGAGCATTAAAGGTAGACCACAAACAGATATTTGCCGAATTTTCAAAAACAATACAGCGAACATGAGAGCAGTACGAATTATGTTGTCAGTGTGACTGTCAATCTGTAGAACGTTCGCCAATGTCATCTACGAACCGTGCATAGTGACCAATTCTAGATAAATTATTTCGGAGCATAAATTTAAAAGATTTGGAGAATACATTATGAAAATCTACTTTTTAGAGTTCCCACGAATTAGAATTCTTATAATGACATAATACCTGAAAAAAGACAGAGCGTAACTCACTATGTTTTCCTGATAGTGCTATTAGCCGAAAACATCGAAGATTTTTACCGGTACTTTACTTAACTTTCACTAGCATATATAAAACAATCTTGATGAGGGAGTGGTGCGATGGGGAGGAAGCCCGTCTACCTACCAACCGAAAGTTCCTGGGGCCGAGTCCCGCCGGCATCAATATTTCTTGCGAATACTGTTTGGAACAGGTTGGCAACTTGTAGATAGTCCATCGCTATTAA
This sequence comes from Aradus depressus, assembly GCA_963662175.1. NCBI lineage: Eukaryota > Metazoa > Arthropoda > Insecta > Hemiptera > Aradidae > Aradus > Aradus depressus. The sequence continues at coordinate 13,094,234 of OY759214.1, read as the reverse complement.
CCAAAATAATTGGTGTGAAAAAAAAATAAAAATAAAGTAACATCCGAAATTGACCTACAAAATCATTTACGTCAGGGCTTTAAGAACACTAGATGGTAATTGTTTTTCTGTCCTTCAAGATAAATGAAACTGAATTTTTTTTTTCAACTATTAAAATGAAAATTTGAATGTTTAAAACTATTTGAAATGGAGAAAACTTCGATAAAATAATATTTTAGTCATTAAAATGTATTCTGAGTATGGCTGATAGTGAGTGTTGGGAGGGAGGATGGTGGGGTGAAGGTCTGCAAAACGGATAGCATAGATGCATTGCGTGGCTAGTCTACCTCGGGCCCCGTGAATCAATACCGCTCCAGCTGGTTGCTAGCTGACCCCCACTTTCACTATCATACCAGACCATACCGTTCGCTGGCTAGCGTCAGGAAGTCTGGCTTACTATTCTCTCCTCCGCCTTCATAATATTAATTATACCAATGTAGTACACAAAAATATTTTTGTCGCCCTGGGGGAAATATTCATTTATCCGGATATATGCTGAAAAACAATTCTCAGAATGAAATTACATTGTCATTGTCGATATTTTTTAGGAGAGCGTTTCAAAGTTTTATTTTTTGGATACTCATTATTACTTTCTGCTAACTCTGAGAAGGAATAAAATTTAATAATACCAAATCTTTGCATAAGGGCAAAAGAAATAATCCAATTTTATCCACACTTATACATTTTTATTTTTAACCATTCTAAATCACTTTATTTATTCAGAGGGGCTCATCACTATATTTTATTAGAAAGATAATTTAATATCATTCATTTTCTTGCCATTTTTTTGTGTTTTGAAAAAAGTGGACTGGCGAGTTCTTTATTGATTATTTTTTCTCTCTTTTTAATTTATGTTAAGAGGTACTTTTCGAGACATAGGCACTAATAATGACTACTTTATCGTAGTTTAATTTAATTATTATTTTCATCTTGGAACTTCCGCTTATCAAGGTATCTCTAGACCATTTTTTCATGTAGATCCTTTCTCCATGTCTCTTTGTCCAGTCATTTCTTTACTTTAGTTTTACCCTTGCCCTCTCCCGGCTTATATCTTCTTCTTTTTTCCAACTGCTACTCTATATCGGCATGTGGTTGAACATTCTCTTTCAGATCTTAAGGACTGGAAATAATTTTGTCATAACTGCGAGGCTTCGTAGGAAAAGAGATCTTATTTGAGTTGTTATCGATTTTGTCTTTTTCAGAATTAAGCAATAGTAGCTGTTGAAAAAAAATATTACATCTAACTATAAAATATTTTTTGGACTTGAAGTTTGGGATGAAGGCGAAGTGGAGCTTGGATATATAGAGAAATGTCAGACAAAGGATTGACTTTAACAACTTTAGTGATTTACTGTTCAAAGTGACCTTTCAACTTACACAACATCAAGTAGATCATATCCTAAAATTCATTGGCCCTTGCAATCAAAGGGCTTCATCGAGAAGTAAGGCTACATCCCCAAACAAAGGTTGTTATTAACTCTTCGTTGGTTGGATAATCATGGTCAAATGCACGGCATGGTAGTTACATTAACAGTTTCAAAGCTGTATGTTGTAAAATTGTAAATTCGTGTAAATAAATTATAGAAGAAATGTATCTACAAATAGTTAATTGGAAAAAAAAAACTAACGTAATTACACAACTTTTTTTTCGAAAAGGATGTTGATAAATCATTGTTTAATAAATATTGACTGTGTAAGAAGTATATTTGGACCGGCTTGGGAATCATTCACTAAATGTTTTTTTTTTTCATTAATCTACAAGCTACAATATATATATATTTTGTGGAGGTTGTAAGTTACTTTGGGGTACTTTGAAAATTGATAGTGACAATAGAAACATTTCTTATATATTAATTTTTATATTTTTTTAAAATCCTATAAAAAACATTTATTTTTACTAGCGCTCTGGTCCGGGCTGTCCTCTTCTTTTCTATTTCGACTTGTGAAGTACGTGCGTACATGGTCTCTTCAAATTCGCATGGTGCTATGGTGATTCACACATCACTGGACCTGATGTTCTGTCATCTTCATTTATTTTATTTTAGCTTTTGGGATCAGGCTGATTCGCCGACTGAACTGGGACATTCTTTTGGACAAATGGAGAAAAACAGCTTGTGGGACAGACAGATATGGAGACTCGGGGACAGGCAGACGTGAACAACCGGAGCTAGACCATCTCTCTCCCCTCCTTTCTGAAGCCTTCTCAATTCAAAATTAAATAATAATTAATTGTTTTATTTTTTTAAAGGACATTAAAAGGAGCGTTTGCGATGAATCTGAGGATTTTTAGATTGAATTCTATTAATGTTGAAATTATTGGCGGAGCCCCAGGGTTCAAGCTCGTAAATCCAAACGGGTCGTATACTACATGTTTTAGGGATTTGTGGGCCGGACCACTTTTTATTCATTCTCCTGAAAATTCAAATGATGGGGAAATATTTTGCTTAATTCAAAATTATTATTTTTTTCTTAGAGGATGCCATGATGCTAAAACATTATCAAAATTAAAGAATATTTTTTTATCTTACTCTGGTTTTACAACTGTATTTAACCTTAAATTCTATTAATCACTCCGTGGTTTTACAACTGTATTTAACCTTAAATTCTATTAATCACTCCGCGTAAAGGACATTCAAAGAATTAATTCCCAGAGTAAATAAAAATTAAAAAAACTTCACTCGTATTTCGAAGAGTCCAGAATGGAGATTGAAGATCTCACTCCACACTTCTCAACCTGCACTCTGCACTCTTCCAAATGCTGCTCCCGAGTCTGCAAAATATTTCTCCATGAAACGCAAATATATGAGAAGAGTTCATAGTGCAAAGTGAAGACTTGCAATTGTAGGGCCAAGGATCCTTCTCCTTTGGTGCCTCACAATTGCAATTGATCTAAAATGTCAATAATTTCTTCTGGTGTATTTAAAGTTGAGTTGGTGAAGTAGGACGAGGATGGTATTGCGGCCGGAAACTATAAGCTTTACAAAATGCCAGTGAAAGGTAAGGTAAGGTTCTCATCCGTTTCCTTCCAGTGAGTGGTGGCTTGAGCAACCGCTCGTCTAACTCTTGCTAAACACTAGTATAGCTGTCTTAATGAAAAAAAACACCTACTTCTATTTGTCTATGGCTTGGGCAAAAATATCTTTTTACTTCCACAGCTATACAAAATATAGAGGAAGTTATGTAATTGGTCAAAATTCTATGTTGAATTTTCATCGAAATTTCATTTCGACCCCCTGATCCAAAAATGAAAAAAAAAAGGCCTATCTGTCTGTGTGTCTGTAAAATAGAAGCCCTAGACACCTATTGAGGCGGATCAAAAACCCTATTACTACCGATGTAATGAACGTATCGAAACAAAATGTTTATTTCTATATTTAAGGGAAATGGAAATCCAAAAATCGTGTTCGAGATTCTGATTTTCGAGGTAAATGTCCGTCTATCCATCTCGAAAAAAATTCCGAAATTTTTCATAATACAAAATATTTTGAAAAATCATATTGGAATACGGAAGTCATATATGGTTCTCCCTATCAATTTTTTTAAATTATAAATTTTGTAGGTATGTGTATACCTCCTCGTATATGATTAATAAATCGGAAAGTGCAAGTGCACTGTACATTCTGTACTTTTGTGCCTACATTAAAAATGAGACCTTACATTTTTCCCACCCATGTCATCCATTTTTCGTCTTTTGAAAACTTTTCTTTCAATGTATAGACATAGATGCTAGATACGTATATTTCTTTCTACGTGCAAAATTCCATGAAAATCGGCACTACAGAACTTATATATAAACTTATATATAACTAAATTACGATACCATAGAAGTATTATTGTTCTATTATTTCTCATTTTCACTGAGCTAATTGAAAATTGATAATTTTGAATATTATAAATATAGTCAATTATGAATTCACGTTAAACGAAGCTATTGAGAAACCTAATTGCGCCTTTCCCCAAGCTAAAATATAGAAGCGTAAGATCAGTATTCTGGAGGAGTATGGTGGAACCAGTCACTTCCTATCTGAAGAACCATCAGGAATTCTGTATGACCACCAACGGAGGCCTGGCTAACACGATTTGTCTTGAGCCACCCACCCCTCACTCACTCAGTTTCACTTAATTTTATTTGAGAGACGACATTTTGATGTGATTAAATATTCATTTTTATGGACAGGAAGTGTACAAAACGGTGGTGGTAGCGATAATTGCGTAAATGGCTTGTAAATTTTTAACTCTTGATTAAATATATGTTTTAATATAATTTTTTCTGGGTAAATATCTTTTACTTCCCCACCCATACGAAGTATAGGAGAAGTTATGTAAAAATGCAGAGTATTCAACGGAATTTCCTGTTTTCCGATTTCTAAATTCCAAATATGAAAAAAAGTCTGTCTGCTTGTGAACACGATAACTCTCGATAGAATGAATGTATCGACACGAAATTTTATATGTAAATCCAGAACCTTCTAACTACGACACCTATTGTTTTTCAGACAAATTGATCAAACGGAAGGGGGGATTAAGAGGGAGGCTTAAGAGAAAAACTCGAATAACCGCCGTTGTAATAAACCTATTGACACAAAATTTGATATGTAAATTCAAAACCCTATAAGGACAACACTTATTAATTTTCAGCAGAATTGACAGAAAGGAAAGGGAGGATCAGAGGGAGGCTCAACTCAAAAACCCCAATAACTGTCGATGTAATGAATATATCGTCATAAAATTTGATGTTTGAAGTCACAACCCAATGAGGACATAACCTGTCACATTTCAGCGATATCGACTCACGGGAAGGGGGGGTTCGGAGGAGTGGGCTTAATTCAAATCCCTAATAAGTAAGTCAGCTATTCATTTTTAGTCAAAACTGTCTGGTTTAAGAGGAAGAGCGAAAACATAATTGATTAATTCGTGTTGGGGAAGTACACAGCCGGTGATTCGCCGACGACTTTTTTGAGTTCTTCTCATACATAATTCTGTATTTTTATTACAATTAGGAGATTTTGAATATATAATATTACATTTATTTGGCATCTATATTATTCTCCCATTTATTTTCTGAAATTCAAAACATACTTAATCACATTTATTTCTCATTAATTCGTTTCCTTATTCATTGGATATTTTCTTTTTAATATTGGTGACAGAAAATTTTTATTTGATAAAAAATTTGTGTTGACTAATTAACATTACTTGTGATTCCTAATTTCCTTCTATAGAACCATTTGTCTTCGTTCTGAATGTTGCTGCCCTCCATCTTGAATATTAATTGTTGTATAAGGAGTTTTTGAATATATATAATATTATATGTGACATGCATATTATTCTCCCGTTTATTTTCTGAGATTCAAAGCTTTTATTCTGCGAAAAACATAGTGTATATACAGGCTGAGTCAAGTTGCTGGATGTATGTAAATTAACGAATGGGATATTTCTTCTCAATTTTGCATATCTTAGAGCCCCTTTAATTTATTTTACTTTGAAATTCGGTCTTCAAGTACAAAAAGGTTACCACCCCTGTCCTAAATTATCAAAAACCCGCCACCTTGATGTTGATTATGTTAATTAACAATTTTCTACAACTATGTTACTTTTGGCTATGGACTTTAATTTTGTATTTACAACTATATAAATACAATATATAATAAGCAAATGTGATACATAATAAATAAATGTCTTGGATGTTGAAAGAGAAATCATTCAATAATGACACTCCATTATCTTGTTATTTACGGATGAGAAAGAGAAATTAAAAATATATATAAAAACAAAAAAAAAAAAAAAAAAAAAATAGATGAAAAAGAAACATAAAACGTTTGTTGATGATTAGTCTTCAATCCACTAGTAGGTCTCGAGGCCATTGCCGCCTCAGTCTCCGAACATGAACATTAGAAAGGGTTCTTGTGGCAGTCTGCGGACTAAAGGATTAGGACATATAGCGAGGGTACAAAAATAATAAACTAAAATGTTCTAGGTTTTGGCTGTTTCTATCTAAAATGAGTTTTTCTAGTTTTTCCGAAATTTATGGATATTATAGAGGTGGCTTTTGATAATAGGCGCCCTCATATGTGGTATAAAAATATCATTAACCGTTTTTTTACAAAATATTGTACTATTCCTGTATTATCATTATCCCATAAACGACCAGATTTTCTCAGAGCTAAATATTACAATCCTTTTGATTTTTTTGTAATATTTCTTGGCTAAATTTTTACTTCCCCAAATATACGAAGTATAGGGGAAGTTATGTAATCGGTCAAAAATTCGAGTTTGTGTCTGTGATCACGATAACTCCCGATATAATGAATGTATCGACACAAAATTTCATAAGTGAATTTAAAACACCATAAGAACGACACAATTTGTTTTTAATTTTCAACGGAATCGGCAGAAGGGAAGGGGGATCAGAGGGGGCTCAATTCAAAAACCCCAATAACTGTCGATGTATCGACATGAAATTTCATGTTTAAAGTCAAAACCTAATGAGGACATAACCTGTTTAATTTCAGCGATATCGGCTGAAAGGAAGGAAGGGTTCAGAGGTGGGGCTCAATTCAAAAACCCTAATAACTGCCGATGTAATGAATTTATTGACACATTTAGTATGAGGATTTAGGAGCCCATATGTAAGTTGTATTGCTATACGTAAGCTGTTGAATATTAGCGCTAACAGTCGACTGGTTTTGGAGGGGAGCGAAAAGCTAATTGATTAATTTGTTCTGGGGAAGTACATTGCAGGTGATTCACGGATGAATTTTTTAGTTTGGTACTTTGGTACTTAAATTACCCAGTTATGTTAGATTTTCCCATTTTACCTCTATATTTTTTTACTAAAATGAAATTGAAAGTATCTAAAAAGATATGTCATCAAATATATAATATTAGCATAAGAAATGGAAATTATGAAAGGCCTACTCAAAATTTTCTAAGTGGACATAATTAATTAGGTTTAGCCAAACTTAGAAGTTTATTTAGTTACTGAACACTAATTAAATTAGCCTGATTCCAGAAAGTCTAATATTTAATTAATTATATCCTAATCTTTATTTTGGGTTTTCCATTATAATTATTAATGTTGATTCTTCATTAACGAATTTTGTTTGAAAGTCCTGCTTTTGGTGTGTATGTCATGGATATACCTGTATTTAAATTCCTGAAATTTTCTTTATTAGAAAAAGTATTATTTTTTTAGTTTATTTCTGTGTTATTTAAAGGTTTCTTTTCATTTCATAATTGGTTTTATGATAATTAATCGGTCCCAGTTAGTTAGTTATTAGGATTCATGTCCAGGCTTTAACTACGAGGTCATATCGCCTACTACCAGAGCGCTCTTTCGTCACTCTGGTAGACATGTCTGTGGGAGACCTAAATTTTGCCTACCCTAAATTTTTATTCACATAGGGCAGGGGTCTTTAACGAGTACCTGACATCGTACAGGCTCGGGACCATCGCTTAACGTCCCATCCGAAGGACGGCATGCTTAAGTTTATTTTACCTCCCAGATAAAATAAACTAAGGGCCTCGGTTGGGTTTCCACTGAGCTACCAGTTTCCTAATAGGTCCCACAAAAAAAAAAAAAATAAAATAAAAAAAAAAAAAATTTGTGTGTGGAGTTAATAATACATACGTTTGATGTGTAACTTTCGTACCTAACTCTTCTAGTTTCAGTTTCTCTTTGTGCTATATATTTATCAATCAGTTAATCTATATCATATTTATAATAATGTATTATGAAAATCAATGTATAAGTTAATAAATTAATGTAACCTTAAAGGCTAGTACAGACATGCGAGCAACGAACCGAGCACTGTTCGGATCGTTTTCAGTTTTCAACGAACACACTCCAAGCCGAACAGAGACGAGCCGAGCATTTGGATGCTCCACAACCATACTAACGAACATAACCTGCACAAGTTAACCTGCAGATAACAAATTTAAGTTTATTTGTATATCATTTTATTACTATTCAAAATCTTCAATCAGAAAATGCTCAAGGTAGGTAGCTACTTACGTAATTAATTTACATATTTGTAGTACAATTAATACGGATACGAATTTATTATGATGCGTAATTTTTTTTTACATGTAAATTGTTTAAAATGAACACTTTTTTAGGAAAAGTGTTTGAATAATTCCTCCCAAGCATCCAATCTCTTTATTTTATTAAAATGTAATTTGTGTTTTAAATCCCATATGACTGGGTACTGTCTCATAGCCTGAGCAAACTGAATTTGAAGCTCCTGAGACCAGTCTTCAGAAGCCATAATAAAATATAATTTATTGAATAATATTTAAATATATATTTAATTAAAACAAAAACCTAAATATTTGAGAAGGTTATAATATTGGTTATAAACAACAGTGCTCGGGTCAAGTCGGGACGGTTCGGCTTGGTACCTGTCCACACACACCGCAGCCCGAGTCGAACATTCCTTTGATGGTTCGTCAAAAAACCGACAACAGGTGGAGCAGACCCCGAGCCTCCCTTGTTCGTCGAGCGCCTGCGCACTATTCCCCAGGCATGCGCATTGACTAATGTTCGGCTCGTTGCTCGCGTGTCTATACGCCTCTTAACTGTAAATAAAAATTGTTACCAACATATTATATAATTAAAAATGTATGCTGAAACCAAATTGAGAAAAATTATTGTAAAATCATAAAATTGTGAAAGTGGATGGAGATAATAAATATGTATTTGTTATAAAAACATTTAAAAATGTAGGTTGTACATAAAAAATATCAGTCTTATCTCTTATACTTTTTGGCTGAGGATGGTAGAAATACCATAGTAGTAGTAGATAAATACCACAAATAGACGAGTTTTATTTCATTCAAGTTCATTTAAAAATGTCCCTAATATGTCCTCTATATTTTAGAAATTTTGATCTCGTGTATTCATATGACGGTTTTTTGTGCTTTCTGAAAATCTTAAATTTGGCACTTGTGCTCTTTCTAAAATAAACGATTCAATTGTAGAATAGAATAACAGTATAAAACAACTACTTACCATTTTTATCTCCATTTTCACTTTCTTTAATTTTATTAAGTCACCTATTAACCTTTAAAATTTTGCGGTTTCAATTATATAAATGAATGATATAATAATAGATTCTAAGATTTCAGACGGATATTCGACCAAATAAATGAATGTTTAATTAAGTTCAATGTATGGGGCTTTATGTAAAATAACTAGGCATTCCATGAACTGACGTCGTTATGTTATTTGACACCGACAACTTATTCTGAGTGGTTACTTGGACTGTTTGAATGGTTACTCGGACTAATTGAGTGGTTAATAGGTCCACCTTCACTGAGAGAGTCTATCCGATAGGTGAATGTTTCTAGGTACTGTCCAAGGAGAAGGGGCTTGGATGGCTCAGTGGTTAGAGTGATTGCCCTCTATTTTTGGTTACTGATTTTCCCGGGTGAACTTGTATAGTCTATATCGTGGGTTTACTAGATAAAAGCACTAAGTCTGAAAATATGGTATTGAGTTATGGACAATTTTAATATTCATACCCCTTTCTTAATTTTGATACAAACTATTTTTGTTGTGACCAATTACTTTAGATGAAAAAGTATATGCTTAGGAATACAGAAGAGTCCCTCTAATCCGGACTAGATGGGATCGGACCCCGTCCGGATCATCGAAAGTCCAGATTAAACGGAATTTGCTGTAAAATCCACATGATAAATATTTTAAAACTATTTTTTTAAATATTAGCGTAAAAATTTAGCGTCTTCTTTGTCGGCACATTTCATCGTAGCCAACTGAGTCAAGTCAAACCCTCTCTTTGGAATATTTTCTTACTTACCGCTCGCTAAATTAAATTTTTAGTTTACTAAATTTTAATTCGTTTTTTTTAATCCCGTCCGGATTAATCGGGTGTCCGGATTAGCGGGACTCTACTGTAGTATGTTTTTTACATGTTTTACTCATTCAAAATAAATTTTATTTTAAAAAATAATTATAAAAATGTCATGACTTAGAGCATTTCTATTGCAAGCCCACGATATAAGTATAATAATGGCAAACTAGGGATTTGAATTTGTTGCTAATATTATTTTAAATATGAGAATAGAACTGGGAAACAATGAACAGGAAATGTAATTTATTCAGAAAAGTAACACGAGTTAAATTTCTTTGAATTAAATGTGACGATGGAGCATACATAGATTGGGGATTGTCCGAGTCTACAGGATGCTGGAAATCCCAAGGATGTCCGGTTAGGGCCGAAGCAGGAATCGTGAGAGGTTAGCCGAAGGAATTTGTACGAGGGTTCAAAATATACCAATTTGGAGTCATTGATATATACAGTACAGTCGCTGTTATTCAAAAGAGGACGCCGCTAGCGTCCTTGCCTACTGTGCTCAAGATTGTCGGTTCAAAACAGGCTTGGACCCGTAGTTTTTGCATCTACGAGCACACCGTCCTTCAGAGGGGACGTTAAATGGCGGTCCCGACCCTATGCGATATCTTGTACTCAGTAAACCTAAATAATTAAAACTGAGTAGGCAACATTTAGAACTCCCTGTAAAGCTACCAGAGAAAGGATAAGAATGAATGCTTAGGTCCCTAGGTGTCCACACTAGCCCGCCCGGAATATCGGAATATCTATCTATTCAAAATAGGTGTAGTGTACACTGCATAAATTGTGAATATAGAGTGAAAAATTTAGTGAAAGACTACAAAAATATAAATTGTGAAGATAACCCACAGCATACAATTTTATTTTTGTATCGTATTTTCAAGAAAAATTAACAACAATTTTCTGAAAACTTTAATACTTATTTCCAATTCCAAATATCTGGGGGCCATGGTGGCCGTGGGGGCTAGAGCGTAGGGCTTTGGTCGCATGGTCTCGCCATGGTTTGCGGGTTCGAATCCCTTTCGGGAGTAAGCTTTATTTCGTAGATAGAACTCCCTCCCGGGGCCATGGATGTCGTAAATATAACTAGAAAACACATTTACATGGCTAATATGCACCGCACCGTACATAAGGCCAAAAAAAAAAAAAAAAAAAAATTCAAATATCTCTATGAATTTTATAGATAGAGGCATAATCTTTATTTTTTTCATCTATTAAATCCCTCTATTTGGAATTCTCATAAGGTTTTCCTAAGACCCTTCGTGTATTTTTATGAGACATTTAACTTTTTTTATGTAGAAAATTCTAGGAGAGGTTGAAAGATTTCTTATATGGATACGCAACAATAATCATGAATATGGACTATTCAAGGAAATAGAACCTGTCTTTATTTAGTAAGAAATCACATTATTATATGATTATTGTACTTTACTTTTCCAAAAGATTAATTTTTTTTTTTTTTTTTGCAGGTATGTTGTCTTTTTTATGCATCCCTTATTACCATGAAGATATTTATTGTGAGTACTTTAATTATATTTTTATATATTTTTTAAACACAATGATTCTTAATGGAATTAATTCTTAAATGTTTTTATAACTTTTGTTGAAATGCAGTAAACAGATTCCTAACTACGCTCGTAGAAAACTGGTTGCTGGCAAGAGCGTAGGATTTTGGTCGCATGGTCTCACTTTGGTTTGCGGGTTCGAATCCCATCATGCCTAATATGCATAGTACATGAGGCCAAAAAAGAAAATAATTATGAAAATACATGTGAGACAGTGAAAATTGATCCTCAAAATTTGTATTCTGAAAAAGATAAAATAAATAATAATACATGGGGGAAGGTTGTTTTAGTGCTATGTGAACCAGGTGTTGGTTGTGGCGAAGACCTTGAACACGGACATAACATCGTCTTATCTTAGATAAAATGCAGAGGTTCCTGGATAGCCGGATAGTAGACAAATAAAGGAAGTTCTCACTTCCTCCTAGTGTGTTCTGTTCAAACCAACCGTTGGGGGACTCCCACCGGCCATCTTGTACCAGTACTAGCTCAGGTTCCCCGCGTTCCTCGGCCTGCAGTCTGTCGGTGAACACAATAACTCCCAATAACTATGAACATGAACTTTTATTCTTGTATCCAGAACCCATAACGATGGCACATATTGAGAATGGGGGGAGCTTAACACGAAAACTCATTATTAAGTTAAAAGCCGTTGTAAAAATTGTCTTGACAGAAAATTTCATGCGTAAACTCAAAACCCCATAATGACGACACCTATTAATTTTCAGCGAATCCGGCAGAAGGGAAGGAGTCTCAACCCAATAACTACCGATGTAATAAATGTATCGAATTGAAATTTTATATTTAAATTCAAAATCCGATACTGACGGCACTTAATAATTTTCCGCGAAATCGGCCAAAGGGAAGGTGGGGTCCAAAAGCTCGACTCAAAAACCGTAATAACTGCCGATGTAATGAATGTGTCGACACTAAGTTTAGTATGAAGATTCTGAAGCCCTTATTTAAGTCAAATATCTGGTTTTAGCCCAAACGGTCGGTTGATTTTGGAGGGAGAGCGGAAACAATTAATTAGTGCTGTGGTTTCTATAAGGATGTTATCATGTTCACAGATACAATTTTAATTTTTTTGTAATCAAGAAATCGGGAAAAAAATGTTTCAATGTTTTAAACCTTATAGGAAGCTTTGTAATCATGCAAAAATTCGAGATCGAGTTTCCCATGGAAAAATACAGTTTTGAGGCCCCCGAACTCTACTCAACACAGAATTAAACTTTATTGTTCTTCAATTTCTTTTATACATGAAATTGTTGGTTTGTGATAGCTAAAATAATATATATACAACTGTCTCTAAATACCTCGAGAATACAGCGTCGATGGTAGTTTTCGAGTTTGTTGTTGAAATGCTTCGATTCGTAATCATTTGTAGATTAAGTTTGTCATTTAAAACTGAAATAAGGTGTTCGGTATCTCCTGAAATGGGTAAAAACATTAAATTATTTGTTGTGACAATATGAAAACAAATATATTATTTATTGAACGATATTTTCATCAGTTATTATTATATAATATCATGTAATAGTATATTGAAATATTATATATAATATTTTTTTAGATTTACACTCCTATATTAATTATTTTCTTTTAGCACAAATTTTATTTATTGTGACAAATTTAAACTATCGAAGCATCTTAACCTAAAAGTTTCTTACCGAAAGATCATTTTATAGTTCATAATAAGATATTTTAGTTAAATTCACTACAACAGTAAGTCGAAATATATTACACTTTCTTCGATGATCACAACATTAAAAGTACGACATAAAAAATCAAATGCAGCCGAAATATATTACACACTTTCTTATTCCATGAATGTAAAAATGCTCAAAAACAGCTGACATCCCAGATAAAGAAGTGTGTAGTTGTGTGTGTGTGCGCTGCGCGGTCTGACCTAGCCCCTACCGAGAGCTAAGATGTTATCCTGAATTATTTGTATTCAAAATTAGGCGTATGCCCAAAATGTAATCGCTAGGAATGTCCTCTTTTTGTGATTAACCGCAAGATCCAAAGGAAAAAAAAACCCAGTTAAATGTCTGTAAGGTGTATGAAGCGGATGGATGGTTGTGGTGTGGTGTGTTTAAACGGTCGAGGTATTGTTCTAAGTAGACTGGAGGGGGGGGGGGGGGGGGGGGGGGGGGGAGACAGGTGGACGGACGGACGGACGGTGCGCCCCCCGGCCTTCCTCTTGTTCTGAAATCTGTGTTCCTAGTGTAGGACTGTGTGAACGGATGGTCTCTGTTCGGCCCGGAACAAGACGCAAGGATGGCTGCCCATTCTAACGACACCTCTTCAAGGTCCCTTACAGTCAAACTATGTTACATGCCAACGTCTTCTTCTGCCTTTCCTGCATTGCAGACACGTGCACAGTATTCTTTAGCTCAAGGTCGTCTACAATGCCCCAAACGTAGAATGGTTATTACTGATAAATCACCCGTTAAGAAACCAATTGGACTATGCCAATTTTTTCATCTTTTTACTTCCGCAGTTTTACGATGCATAGGGAAAGTTATGTAATTGGTCAAAAATTCGATTCGAAGTTTTCAACGGAATTTCATGTTTTCCGACCTTTAGATTGATTAATAAAAAAGAAAAATTATATCTGTGTGTGTCTGTGAACACAATAACTCCTAACAGAATGAATGAATCTATACGAAATTTTACACATAAATCCAGAACCCTCTAATGACGACACCTATTGTTTTCAGTCAAATAGACCAAAGGAGAGGGGGAATGTGAATTCAAAACCCTACAAGGACGTCACATGAAGCGCCAGAAGAGAGGGAGGGGTCAGAGGGGGGCTCAACTCAAAAACTCTAATAACGAATAAATGAATCGACATGAAATTTCATATTTATAGTCAAAATCGAATGAGGAAATACCCTGTTAAATTTCAGCGATTTCTGCTGAAATGTAGGGGGTTCAGGGGAGGGTGCTCAATTCAATAACCCTAATAACTGCAGATGTATTGAATTTATCGACCCAAAATTCGGTATGAGGATTTAGGATCCCCGATATAAGTCAACTATTGAATATTAGCGCAAACGTTCGAATGAGTTTGGAGGGAAAGCAAAAAGTTAATTAATTCATTCTGGGGAAGTATTTTGCCGGTGATTCACCGACCACTTTTTTTCTCGCAAAATTGTTGAATTTTCGTTGTTATTAAATGTTTGTTTGCTAAAATTATTTTTGAAGGACAATAGCTCGCTTACAAAGTCTCAGCCGATAAGTATTATCCTAGTTATCGAATTAAATACTGCTCTCTTGCGGCGAAAATAGGAGTTATCTTCAAAAATCAGTAGAATCTCTGTATAAGGTCAGTACTCAAATTCGTCGCCTTTCGTCTCTCTTGCTGCGAATATAGGAGTTATCTTCAAAAATCTGTAGAAAAATCTCTGTATAAGGTTGGTACTCAAATTCGTCGCTCTGGTGAACAAAAGCCCAATTACTGTGGGAATCTTAAATTTTGCCTAACCATGTAGGAAGGAAGGGGTCTTGTCATCGCACAGGCTCATGAATCATCGCTTAACGTCCCGTCCAAAAAACGGCGTGCTGAAGGTTTTTTTTACCTCCCAGATGAAAAAAACTTAAGAGCCTCGGAACTTCAAAGTTTCTACTCTCCCTTAAAATGTAACCTTATTTCTGATTATTTAAGATGAAAATTCTTCAAGTTGCGATTCAATATTCCTCCAAATTAATATAGATATAGATTAACATTTTATTGCACTAAAGATAAACAACCTTTATGGCAATGAATGCGTTTTTTTTTTATAAAATACATATTTTTATAGTTATAGAAAATAAAATAAAAGAAAAAATAACAATATATATATAATTGTAACAAATAAGCAATATAGTAACTAAATAATAAGATACAAATAATATTAAAATAATAAATATGGACCTGCACTTTAATATAAATAGTGCAAGCAACTAGGATACAAAAACAATTCAAAAATTATATAGAACAAAATATGACCTTTGATAAGGGAAAATAAAAATAGTAAAATTTAGTTAATTAAAATAAAAACTGAAACAAAAAAAAAAAATATATATATATATCTTTAAAAGCAATAAATTAAATTATATTATTCCTAATTTTCAAGCTTACAGTAAAAAATATAAATAAATTGTTAATTTTTCTAACATCTATGTTATCAAAAAAATGCACAATTGGTTCTGAGTCGTATTCTGGGCTATTAGTGAGATAATTGTTGAGAAATGTTTGCCTGGAGATACACAAAGAGGGACAATAGAACAAAAAGTATATGAGGTCGTCCTTTTCGTCTAAGGTACAGAGCCTGCCGACACTTTCAGGACAAAACTCTTATCTAAACCCTCAAAGTAATATCCTAAAATTTCTATTGCTATTTTGGACACGTATTTGAGCTAGTAGCAGTCGGAGTTTTTTGATATAAGATAGTTTTCTTGAGACCCTAAAGCACTAAACAATCGGACTACATCCTCCTGAATGTGTATGTAAAATTTGTATTGGATAAACTAATAGATGTGTTAACTGGAGCCATGTTAAACATTTCAAGTCGTTCTATCTGTTTTCATATTCTATCCTCTCCATATAAGGATATGAACAAATACTATTAAAAAAAATCTCCAATACTTCAGCTGTAAATAAAAATAAAACGTCTATCTATAACTCCCATTTGATACTAGTTATTTCAAAATGTTATTCTAGGAACAAAAATCGTCTACATTAAGCAAATACGTCAGTTCTTAAATCACTTCTATATGACCTTTCGTTAAAGATTTTTTTTCCCTTGTAAAAAGGTCGGTCACCTTTTCACCATTTTTTATACTTACAAATTAGTTATTTTGGTATTATAACGCATGTTGAAATGTACAAGAAAAAAACTGCATTATTTAATTTATAGCTCATAATTTTGTGTCTTGTCCTCCTTGATAATTTAATTGTATTTAACGCATATAGTTACTTTAGGAACTGTTTCAAAAAAAAAAAAAAGTCGGAAGAAATATATGGGTTCATGAACTGGCCGCCCACTCGCCGCCCTTGGTCTTAGATTGGCTAGTTGAACGGCTCTATCTTTAGACCTGTCCTATTTCTTTTTCTGTGATGCGGCGCACCTCTTCTCTTCTTCGCTTTAGTGAAGTGCAACTAACATGCAAGATGACTAACGACATGTAAACAACATGCTATCCTTTTGACATAATTAATAATTTTGAAATATATACTTTTTTTTTTTTTTAATATAAATTGTAGCCACATTATACTATAATATACTTTTAATTATACAGTATCACGTTCCATGAAAGCTATGGCGTTAGTAGCCACCTCCACTACAAGGCAAACATTTTTTTTCAGATAGCGATATACTGTGAAATCATTTAATGCGAGATTATATTGTCCTCTCGGGATGACTAACTCAGGTAGCGATATACAGTGAAATCAGATTAATGTGAGATTATATTTCCCACTAGGATTCACTAACTCAGGTAGCGATATACTGTGAAATCAGGTTAATGTGAGATTATATTGTCCATTGGGAGTGATTAACCCAAGTAGCAATATACATTGAAATCAGATAAACGGAAGATTATATAGTTCATTGGGAATGATTAACCCAGGTAGCGATACAATGTGAAATCAGGTTAATGAGAGATTATATTGTCCACTCGGGATGACTAACTCAGGTAGCGATATACAGTGAAATCAGGTTAATGAGAGATTATATTGTCCACTGGGAGTGATTAACTCAGGTAGCGACGTACAGTGAAATCAAATTAATGTGAGATTATATTCTCCACTGGAGATGACTAACCCAAGTAGCAATATACATTGAAATCAGATAGATGTGAGATTATATTGTCCACTGGGAGTGATTAACTCAGGTAGCGACATACTGTGAAATCAGGTTAATGTGAGATTATATTCTCCACTGGAGATGACTAACCCAAGTAGCAATATTCATTGAAATTAGATTAATGTGAGATTATATTGTCCATGGTATCTTTCATTTTGAAGACTTGACATTAAAATATTTAACAATTCTTTATACAAGATATTTCAGGGTTTAGTAGCTCGGGTTCTACATATTGTAAAAGGATAGGTAGAAAACTTCATAATATTGTCTGCGAATCTAAAGAACAAAATTTTAATTACACCCACGTTAATCGACATATTTGTATCAGAATAAACAATGTATACAATTTTCATGAAATTTTACTTTGAATGTATCCTTATGTTCGAGCTCATGATCCCGAAACCATGAGCACACCGTCCTTCTGATTGAACTCTAAGCGAAGGCTTCGAGCCTGTACGTTGTCAGGTACTACTCGTTAATGACCCTAACCCTAGGTAACTAAACCTGGTTAGGTATAATTTAGGACTCTAGTAGAGCTAACAAGGAAGAAATAAGAGCATTGGATGCTTAGGTCCCTGGGAGCCCTCCCAACATATCTGTACGTTTTATTTACTCTTTGTAATACTAACGTGACCTACATAATAATGTTAATCTAAACACAATACTAATGTTTAGGCGATTTACTCTCATGAACCTGTCTTTTTTTATTGTTCACACTTTTTTCTCCAGTGTGACTACTCACTATTCCAAGGATTTGATTAAAAGCCGCATAATAAATTGATACATTGACGTATACAAGTGAAGAAAAAAATTATACATTTACACTTTTTATTTCATCTGGAATGGTCTTAATTTAAATATAATTAGTCATTCGTAAACGGTAGATTCCGTGTCCCCATAAACTCCATGAAAACATAAATTTCATCTACTACCTGTAAGTGAAAGTTGGGTAGAATTTTCAGCCACTCGGAAAACCATTGAAAAAAGTCTTGCTGAATGACCGGCAATGTGCTGGACAGCAGAAATTTATCATCTAAGTTTTCGCTCTCCCTCCAAAACTATTTGGGCTAAAAATCAATAACTGACTTATATAGGGATTTTTGAATTATACTAATTTCAGCAGTCATTGAATTTTTTTGAGTTGATTCAGATAGTTCTTGTGTAAGTGGAACTATTGATTAAAACGGTCGTTTGGTGTTGGAGGGAGTACGAAAAATTATTTAATTAATTCGTGTTGGGGAAGTACGTTGCCAGTGATTCACTGACATCTTTTTTAATATGACTGTGAGGAGCTGCCCGTGAGTGATCTTTCTCCCTTCATCATGATGTGATCCTTACACGTCGCTCTTTTGTAGATGCAGGCTTCGTTGCAACTGAGTTAAATAATGACAACAAATAAATATATAACGATAGAGTGAAATAGTGGGGTGTATAAAAAAAATATTATCATTTCGTTAGTATAAAATAAGATTAATATTCAAAATATAACCCATTTTAATCCACTGTCATTAGCCATCTTTCAGCCAGTTGCTCCATCCCACCCTGGTACCATTCCTTGGGATAGCAGTCAAAAAAATTCTTGCACCGCAATTTCGACTTCTGCGAAGTTATTACATTTTTTCTTTTGAAGAAAGTGAACCGTGGATCGAAACAAGTAATAATCTGACGGAGCGATGTCTGGACTTTATGGTGGGTGTGGCAGAAGTTCGATCTCATTAAAGGTCTTGTAACTTTTCCTTGGTCCGACTGGAAGTGTGTGGCCGAGCGTTATCTTGCCGGAACAGAACTCCTTTACGGTTAACCAAAGCTGGGTAACGCTGTGACAATTTCGCGTACATTCTTTCTAATTGTTCGCAGTAGAGTTCAGAATTCATAGAAAATCCATCAGGAACAAACTCGTGATGAATAACTCCTTCGTAATTCCAAAACACGCAAAGCATGGATTTTTTTTCAAACTGCCCCCTTGTAGCAACCGGAAAAGCTGTTTGACCCTGATCTAGCCATTGCCCACGGGTATCAGTGCTAGCCATTGCCCACGGGTATCTTTTTCAACAGAAATAATTGAACTAAGGCTTTATTGAGCCAGTGGAATGTTCATAAAGAAGCTTAGATAGTGCTCTACTAGAGAGTATTAATTATTTGCAAACAATAAATAGATAAAACGGTCATTTTTTTTGCTACACCCCATTAAAATAGAACTGGAAAATTTTGGCAACCTGGTGAGAGCTTATTCTATCTGCCCCAGTCATAGTAAGGACGTTAAACCCAAATAACAAACTGTATTGTTGCATGTTAAATGATTCTAGATTGGAGAAGAAAAAAAAATTAAAATATTGAAGTTTTATTTAGAACATGTAGACTTATTTGTGCGATTGTTAGTATGTATGAAGAATGACTAGAAGACAGAATCTGTAAGAAGGGGAATTAATTGAGAAGGAAAACGTGTGTGCGCAGAAGACGATAAGAGGTAGAAAGGAAGGAAGGAGAAGAGGAAAGATGAGATGAGAAGCACTCAGGTAATGGGAGTGGAGTGGTGGGAGTGGGAGGTGGTGAATGTAGACTAGATGGGTAGTAGGATGAGGGAGCTGATGTGATGTGGATGGGTAGTAGCGACCAGACGGTGTCCACGACCTGGCCCAAGGTCCCCCCCCCCCCCCTCCCCACCCCTTCCCTCATCCTATCTTCCTTCGTCACTATGGAGTGGAGGGGGCGCTACTTCGGCTACCTCTTACACAATACCTCTCTGTAATGCACGTCTTTCAAGTATCGCTAATTTTGGCAAGTATCGGGTCATCCCATAAGTAATGTTGGTTTTTAAATAAGTTGGTTGGGGTTGTGTAACAAAATGTGAAAAATGTTATCAATCAACTATGTATTCTCATTCTGCAAGTTTTTCCACCTAATTTTTAAGTCTTCTATTCCTTTTTTTAAAAAAATCTTTCTCTTTTGAATAAAAAAATTGAATCACTATCATTTTCACTTCTTCTGACGACTTCATTGTTTTTCCCTTCAAATAGTTTTGTAGACTCCGGAAAAGATGGTAATCTGAGGGGGCTAAATCAGGCAGTTTCCCAACCAAAGCCATGAATTTTTGGCAGTGTGAGGCCTTGCGTTGTCCTGGTGAAACAAAACTCCACGTCTACTCATTAAGAAGACCGTTTTTCTGAATGAGCTTGATTTAAACGGTCACAGTAAACCTCTTTGGTGATCGTTTCATTATTTTTTAAAATTCATAGTGAATTATGCTTCCCATGTCCCCACCAAACAGAAATGGAGGCCTGCTCTAGGCTGAGGTATTGGTTCTTGCCCTGGACTGAGCCATTGTTGCAAAGAACCCACTTTTCGTCACCAGTGACGATCCTAGCGAGAAATGGCTCCCCATTAAGCCTCGAAATTAATGAAAAGCAAATCGATATACGCCCTCTAAGATTTGCCTCGCTAAGCTCATGTGGCACCTATTTTCCTAATTTGGAACTTTTTCCGATCTAATGGAGATGCCGGTGGAATGGTTTGATTCAAGTTTGTTGGCAAGTTCTTCAACTGTTACAGCTGGATTTTCTTCAACTGCAGCTCTCAGAAGATCCTCGTCTAATTGAACAGGTCGGCCTGAGCGAGGCTCGTCTACAAAGTCGAAATGGCCACCACGAAATTTTTCAAACCATCGTTGCACCTGCCTCTCACTTATTTCACCCTCGCCATAAACTCACCTTAATTTTTCGATGCGTGGGAGCCACTTTTTTGCCTTTGTGAAGTTTCCATAACAATATATGCCGAATATGTTCACTAGTCACTTCCATGGTAAAATGTGAACTGAAGGCCCAAAGATAGGTATTTCTCAGTCAAAACAATATAAGTTAATTACTTATTAATACCTATTTAAATATTATTGGTAAACAAATCATCATCCAAAGGCAGTTGGCTTTAATTTTGTAAATAAAACAAACTTATTTTTGAAATATTGTCTATTCCACCAAAGATATTTACAAAACTACGGAATAGACAATATTTCAAAAATAAATTTGTTTTATTTATTCATTACAAGTTCCACAATATGTCCGCGTTCCTCAACTTTTAATTTTGTATACAAATAGACAATAATGAGAAACTGGCATTACTTATGGGATGACCTATTACATAAGGCCTGTCTAGGCTGCCCATGTCGTAGGCAAATACGAGGGGATCAGTTTTCCTTACAAGATAGGATTTTTTTTTTTTTTTTGTTAATTGTAGGGGGAAGGAAACATTTTTCTTTATCCGGTTAAAGGGATGGTGACCTTGGAAATTAGAATTAATTATATTTAAGGCTTTGACAGTAAGTTCATGCAACTGCAAGTTTCACTGATTTAAATGGATACGTCTTTATTCAAATACAGGAAATAGGAAATTATATTTACTTCCTCAGCTATACGAAGTATAGAAGAAGTTATGTAATCGGTCAATTTGATTCGGAGTTTTCAAAGGGTTTTTCATGTTTTCCGACTTCCTGATTTCAAAAATGAATGAGTGTCTGTGTGTGTGAACACAATAACTCCCGATAGAATGAATGTATCGACATAATTAACTAAATTAACGACACTTACTAATTTTTCAGCGGAATCGGCAGAAGGAAAGGGGGGATTAGAGGTTGGGGGGGGGGGGGGGGGGGGGGGGGTGAACACAAAATTGCTCAACTCAACTGCCGATGTAATGAATGTATCGACATGAAATTTCATATTGGAAGTCAAAATCGAATGCTACTAAACCTGGGTAGGCGAAATTTAGGACACCCAGAGTAGAGCTAGCAGGAAATGATTAAGAGCATTGGATGCTTAGGTTCCTAGGTGTACACACCAGCCTTCCTAATATATCTATCTTTCCAGTTGTTATCTATCGTCATCATAACTCATCTTATTGAATGGTCGACTCACGGCTCTGTTTTCGTCTCTCTCAGTTCTATTTATGTCAGTCAACGTTTTGAACGAGAGTGGGCAGTGTTGAAATTGGGTCAAAGGGCCTCTCCAACTAAAAATATAGATCCAGCATACCACCCCTTTTTTGGACCATCGTTTTTGTCGTAAATTGATTTAGAACGAAAATTTTGAGATATTTTTTTTTCTATCCGTTTTGTAGGAATGAGTAAGAAACAAATGTTATTATAACATTATGTTATTAAAACAAATGTTACTTATTTGGTGAAGTTATGCAATCCAGTCAACATTTATTTTTCAACATACATGAAATTTAATTTACAGATTCACATATCTATTTAATTTCTGTTAAATTTGTTTTAGAAAAATAAAGGACAGAGGGAGATTTTCGGACATATTTTTTTGACTTACTGCAAGTATGAATTATTTTTCTGCAGTCTCTCGGAAATTGGTGTGAGGTCTATGCTGTTATTGATCTGAAATCAATAGCCCTATATCAATATGACAGGTCTCTTGAACTCTACTGCTCATAAGCTCCTGCTCTAACGTTATTGAGAAGGAAAGTTACTGACTTTTTTATGGGTCATCTCTTAAAATTGAGATATTGATAGGAGGGACTAGAAGTGTCAACACTTCTATCAAGCACCCAAACAGTCATATTTAGGGTTCCGTAGGCTCAAGTCAGTCAATTAAACCCTATTAATGAGTGTTCGACGTCAGTCCTCCCCCTCGATATCCGGGAATTTATTGAGCTATATATATTGCAGAAATTTCGCACAAAAGTTCGTTGTGTTACTTGATCAATCTTCTTTATCATATTCTGCTTATTCAGATATCTCTTTTTGGTTGTGTAAAGACATTATTCCATTATTTACAATATTATATATTTTTTACTTCCCCAACTAAAAGAAGTTATAATATCGGTCAAAAATTCGATGCATTTTCAACGGAACTTCATGCTTTCCGACCTCTAGATTCAAAACTGAAAATAGCTCCGCCATATTGTCCTCTTTCATTAAAAATCTCTTCTTGGAGGGTTTTTGAACTGAAAATAGCTCATAAAACGTTTAAAATGTCAAATAAAAAGATTCGTGAAAATATACTCAATCGCTAAGAAAAAAATGGTAGCGAATTTTTTGAGTCAGATAAGAAGTGACACCCCTTTAACTTTTTAACCAGTTGAGATAAAATTAAGGGACAGGTTTCTTTCATATTAAGGTCAAATGAAGTTTATGTCTATCAATACTGTTTTTTTTCCAGCAGATAAGGGCTTAACCAGGACTTATAGCAGGTTTAACATCTTCAATGGGATTATGTATATTCTGATACATGACTTACCTGTAAAACTTCCTTCAAAATGAGCATAAAGATGCACACAGGACGAGCCTCAGCTCATGTATAAGGGCGTCTATAGCTCATAGATAGCGTGCTTGCCCCTTAGGGACCTTGGGTTTTTTATTTGGAAAAACATGACGTTAAGATGTAATCCGGAGCCTGTAAAATGTCAGGTACTCGTTAAATAAGTGAATAAACTAGGGTAGGCAAAATTTTGGATTCCAATAGTACAGTCGGGCTCAAGTCCACTAGAGTGACAAAAGAGAGTAGTTAAAGCCCGGGCATGAGTCACAATAACTAAGCAACTAACATTTTATATCAGTTTACAATTAAAATTAGAGGGGGGGGGGGGGGGGGGGGGGGGGGGTTCATGAATCCATAAAATAATTTCTGTTGTGCCACAGAAATACAATTTTTCGTCCATTTCCTCTTCACTTGGTTTAATCTCAAGTAGGCAGGCACAAGTGCATATCTACATGCTCAGCATATCTTCTTATCACGTCCGTCCTACTGTGCCATATTTCATTGTATCTCTCATTAAAGTTGATTTTCCATTTAGAATAGATACGGTGATTGTAAAAGTTTTGTATTTAAGCGCTTACTCTCCTGCGACAAATTAGACTAAAAATCAATAGATGTAATACTCAGTCAGGGACATAAGAATACATATATAAAATTGTGTATGAGAATATTTATTCATTCGGGAGTTTTCATGTACTCAATCAAATTTGCTTTTACTTCTCTTCCTATTAGGGGTCATTCATAAATTACGTAAGGCATTTAGAGGGGGGGGGGGGGGGATTTTGGGGATTTTGGGGCGCCCACAGCCCCGGTCCCGGCGGCGGCCCCTGTGGCCCCCGAGAAACATAGAAGCAAGCAGGACGTCCTTCGGCAACTAGCAGAGACCACGGCCACGGAAGCGAAGAGGAAGCCGAAAGTCTTCGTGGCTATGGTTGAACTCAAGGAGGGGAGCGAGACCCGGAAGCTGGAGGACGCCCTGGACACGGTGAACCCGAGGGAGCTCGGGATAAATATTAGGTCCAGCAAACCCGCCAGGAGAGGGGGGATTCTCCTGGAGGTTTCCTCCGCTGACGAGCTCGGGGCACTCAAGGACAACCCAAAGCTCCAAGAGGCGGGCCTTAAGGCGGAGGCGCTCCAAAGAAGGAGCCCACGCCTAGTTGTGTTTGATGTGCCTTCGGGCTGGTCGGGGGAGGACTTCTCCGGGAGGTTTCGAGCCCAATATCCCGATCTCACCCCCCCCACAGCAATATATAAAAAGGGCCCCAAGGGCAGATCGACGGTTCATTGGGTCGTCGAGGTGACCCCAGAGACGAGGAGGGCTCTCATCAGCGCCGGAAGGATCACCCTAGGGTGGTACTCATGTAGAGTCCGAGACTGCCTGGATGTCTCGAGGTGCTGGCGCTGCCAGGTCTTTGGCCACGTCGAAAAGTCGTGCAACCGACCCAGGGTGTGCGCGAGGTGTTCGGAGGAAGGGCACGACAGGGCCAGTTGTCCGAATAAGTCTAAGCCGCCGAAGTGTAGTAACTGCGGCACACGGGGCTCCCGCGTCGCTCACCAGGCGGACAGCGAGACCTGCCCGTCATATATCCGTGCGTTAGAGTTGTTGGCCTCACGCACTGATTATGGCGAATAGGATGCGCGGGGGCCTTCGTTTGTGGCAGCACAACATGAATAGGCGCAGGATTGTGGCTGATGAGGTGCGTCAACTAGTGTCATCGGGGGGCGTCCAGGTGCTAGCTCTCCAGGAACCCTACTGCGTTAGAGGCAGCGTGGCAGGCCTAGGTACTGGCCACAAAATTATTACTGGCGCACGGAGCGACGAACGGCCAATGGCCGCAATCGTCGTGACCGGCCCCCAGGTGGATGTGATGGCGCTCCACCATCTCTCCACCAGCCATATAGTTGTGGCCTGTATCAGGCACGCCAACGCAAGCTGCTACGTGATCAGCGGATACTTCCCGCCGTCTGAGAACATAGAACGACAGCTGGGCCACCTGGACCTAGTACTGGACTCCCTCTCGGGGCGCAATGTCATAGTTCTGGCGGACGTCAACTCCTGGTCAGTCTCCTGGGGATCGGTTCGCACCGACCGCCGGGGCGACAGGCTATTGGATTTGATCGCCCGCCATGACCTGTGCATAGTCAATGACCCACTTTCTCCGCCCACATTCCACGGTTCCAATGGAGTGTCCCATGTTGACGTCACGCTGGTGTCGAGCGGACTATTCCGGGCTGTGGGCAGCTGGAGCGTCCGAGAGATCACATCTAGCGACCATAGTGTACTGGATGTTCTGCTCTTTGACGCCCATCTTCCCGCAGTCCGGCCTAGAGACCAGCGCTTTGCTACCCGCAAGGCCATCTCCGACGCTTTTGTGACCGCCGTTGCCGCCTACTCCTGCGACGATCAGTGGGAGGGTCTCAGGAGTTCTGAACCGGTTGGCCAGATTGAGGATGGGGTCGGCAGGCTCAGTAGTATACTACTTCGAGCTGCCGATGAGACCATCCCCAAGAAGGTAAACCGGATCAGGAAGGTACCCTGGTGGAGTGAGGATCTTACCCTCGCCAAGAAGGCTGTATATCGTGCCAGGAGGGGGCTTCAGCGGTGCCAAAACCAAAACCCACTCCAGAGGGTAATACGGAGGGAAGAGTACCGGCAGCTTAGCAAGGCTTATGGTAGAAGAGTCGAGGCCGCGAAGAAGGAGAGCTGGAGGAAGTTCGTTGAAGACGAGAGCAGCAAAAACCCGTGGGGAATCCCTTACCGTGTCGCCGCCGGGAGGCTAAGGCCGGTCGCCCCGGTGGCCTCCATCAGGGTTGGCAACCAGTATGCCATGTCCCTGGAGGAGGCTGGCGGGATGTACTTGAGGGAGGCCTTCCCGGAGGACGACCCGGCGGAGGATTCACCCAGCCAACGAGACATCAGGAACGCTGCCCGTACTTGGCCGGATACGGGGATCGCACCTGATTGGGACGAGATTGACCTGAGCTTGGCGGTTGGGAGGCAGAAGAGTGGCGGCGCCCCTGGGAGCGATCTCATAGACGCCGCTATAATCAAGAAAGCCTTCCCGGCCATCAAGTCGGATCTCTTACTACTTTATAACTCCTGCCTTAGGAGGGGCCACTTCCCTAGGACTTGGAAACGAGCACTCGTGTGTACGTTTGTTGAGCCTGGTGATAGGGACCTTTCCCTGGCAGGTAGCCACAGACCAATCAGCCTGCTCCCCGTATTCGGTAAAGTATTGGAGACTCTTATCTTCAATGGAATTCGGGCCCAGGTACATGCTTTTGTATCCCACAGGCAGTTCGGTGGCTTGAGGGGCAGATCCGCCGAAGATGCGTTGATGATGCTGAGGGCGGATGTGGAGAATGACCGTGGGAAATATGCCCTGTGTGTCTTCTTTGACATCGCGTCGGCCTTCGACTGCGCCTGGTGGCCTGCCATCCTCACGCGACTGCGGGCTGTGGGACTGCCTGGGAATGTGTTTGGGTTGATATCCAGCTTCCTCAGCGATCGATCTGCGACCATGAGTCAGCTATACGCTAGCACTACAGTGGACGTCACTAGAGGCTGTCCTCAGGGCTCGGTCCTCGGACCGATACTTTGGGCCATACTCTTTGACGGACTGCTCCGTGATCTCGAGGGCCGTGGATATAAGGCAATCGCCTACGTCGACGACCTCGTTGTTACGGTGCACGCTGATAGTCGAGCTGCTCTAACCCTTCGCGCCCAAGCCGCCATTGACGATATAGACAACTGGTGCTGCGCCAACAAACTGGCTCTCTCTCCTAGCAAGACCTCGGCTTTGCTGATGAGAGGGAGAACCGACGCCCGACACCCCCTGGTAATCAAAATCCACGGACGCCGCATTGAGAGCCCGGCAACGGTCACTTATCTCGGAGTGCGGATCGGGCCGGGCCTCAACGTGACGCCCCACGTTGTTGCCATTAAAGAAAGGACTACCGCTACTTTCAACGCTTTGAGCTGCCTAGCCCGCGCGACGTGGGGCCTCGGCTATTCTGCGTGTAGAATCATCTACACTGGAGTATTCGAGGCTGTAGCAAGGTACGCCGCTGCTGGGTGGTGGCATCGTCCCACGAAGCGGCGACGCGTTATCCTTGTGCAAGCCCAGAGAGCAGCCCTTTTAAGGGTTACAAAGGCCTATCGTACTGTCTCTACGGCTGCGCTACAGGTGCTGGCAGGAGCTCCGCCAATAGACTTAGTCTTGGACGGGGCTGTCGCCTCGTACTATTGTAGACGCAACTTGCCCTTAGGAGCAGATATAGATGAGCCTTTACGTCTAGCCCTGGAGGAAGAGATGCGCGGACAGTCCAGACCGGAGCGTTGCAGGGACATAGTCCAGGAATGGATAGTGGAGAAATGGCAACAGCGGTGGTCACGATCATCGGATGGCCGAACGACCTACGCATATTTACCGGAAATCCGGGTACGTCTGGACTCTACTTGGATACTGCCTGACCACTGGATGTCCCAGATACTATCAGGTCACGGAGATTTCAACTCCAAGCTGTTCTTCTTTAAGAGGAAGAACAACCCGAACTGCTCGTGCGGCGGGGTCGAGACTGCGGAGCACGTGGTCCTCGAATGTCCGCTGTACGACGGGCCTAGGGTGGAGTTGATACGCGGGACAGGATCGTATCTGGGACTCGACCTGCGGCAGCTGATGACGGAAACCGGCTACCCAATGTTCAGCCGATTCGTCGCCTCCTGGCGGAGAAAGAAGCAAGCATTTTGACCCTGCGCCGGGGAGGCCTGCAGTCGTCCCCGGCGTCCTAACGAACCACAATTAGCGATCGCCCTACATTTATCCCGAGCTCTCTCGGCCCGCCAAGAAGTTAAGGTGGGCTGGGAGTGACCGCTGATCGTCGCAGATGGTCGGCAGCGGTCGCTCCTAGCCTACCACAGCATCAGATGTTCTGCATTTTTAATTATGTACTTATTTAGTATTTGAATTTTGTAAATAAATTTGTTAGGCCTCCCTTTTTCCCCGACGATTCGGCGATGGTGTCGTGGCCTCCAACGGAGGTCGGCAACCCAAAAAAAAAAAAAAAAAAAAAAAAAAGGGGGGGGGATAAGCTCAATACTACTAATTCTTACTATAGGAGAGGGGGGTAAAGAATTTGATCTTATGTAAGTTTTTGAATTTAAAATCTATTACTTTCGCGCTAAGAAATGGCGCTATTGGATAGCGCCATCTGTACTTAGTTCTCAAATTCAGTATTGAATCCTACATAAATCATATGGTCTCAGTACTTCTAGACATTTTTTTATTCTTTTGTCTCGCTGACTAGGGATTTCCCTATTGCTTGAATTTTGAAAAAATAATTGTCATTGTAGTATCATTTATTTATTATACCTGACATGTCTGCATATTTACATCCACTATTATTTAAAGCTTGGGTACAAGCTGCTCAAACTGTCTTTTATTTTATCAATACGATCATTTCTTATCAAGGGGTAGGGGGGGGGGGGGGGGGGGGGGGGGGGGGGGGTGTTGAAATCTTATGATATCTTACAATATGGGGGGGAGTTGAAATCTTATGATCTATTACAATATGGGGGGAGTTGAAATCTTATGATCTATTACAATATGGGGGGGAGTTGAAATCTTATGATCTATTACAATAGGTGGGGGGGGGGGGGGGGGAGAGTTGAAATCTTATGATATCTTACAATGGGGGGGGGGGGGGGGGGGGGGGTCTAAGTATAGAGGAAGTTATGTAACCGGTCGAAAATTAAGATACCGAATGATTTTCAGCCAGATTGGGCTAAAGAGGAAAATTTAGAGAGAGAGGAAACTTAATCTTGATAAATAAAATTGTATGGGCGTGGCTGTATGTAGATTGAGTATTTTTTGAAAAATATTTGAGTTTTATCCGGTTCAGGTCAAACAAAGACCATTGAAATGATCTTTATCTTTCTTGTCTGTTTGTTCCATTATCATGGGAAAATGGCTGAATATATTTCAATCAAACTTCATATTTCAAAAATGCCTCTTCAGGAAATAATTTTTCTGTATAGATTGAAAGAAGGATTATCAATATTTTTTTTTATGAATTTGATTAACTAATGGTTTTAAATGTCATTAAAATAGTTGCTTCCATAACACCCTTCAATCCAAGTATAATTTAAACTATAGAAATGGATTATTTTTTATTAATTTAACTATTTAATGGCATAGCGACGAGTGACATGGAAGCGTCAATCGGGTTATACGCATGCGTAATGTAAGAGAGACTGTAAGCAGTGTAGATAAATTTTTAATTGTACTCTTCCCTGATGAAGATAACGAGAATTTACAACAGGATACGGTACATATTTGCCAACATGTATTTTTTTTTATTTGTTTATATCAAGTAGAAAAAGAAAAAAAAATTATCAGGTTTTTAGGGTGACGGCAGTGAATTTTATCAATTGCACAAGGTCAAGAGTTTTTTATATATGTTTTTTTTTCGTTATCTTATGTGCAAAAAAAAATATTTAAAAAATAAAGAACAAAAAAAAATCAATGATTTCCTTGAAATCGGTCAAAACCCCTTATATTATGAAGGGGGAAAATATACAAATACATTAAAAGATAAAATGTATCAGAATGGCGCCGGATGTTACATGGTAAGCAAAACTGATCGATAGTGGAATACTTCTTATACATGTCCTTTAAGAAGTTCAACGTGTTAGGAAATACACTTTAAATTATCTGAACTGAAATGCACCAATAATCTGCACAAATTATCTGCACAAAAAAATAAGATACGAGTATACGTTGCAGTTTGGACAATGGAAATCGGGTTGATATTTCTAGTCGGATCTGTCTAGATATAATCAAGACTTATCAGGTCTTGACTTAACAGCTTCAAGTCAAGACTTAACAGCTTCGACAGAAATGTTAACTTCAAAATTTCTCTAGCAATATAAGGGGAAGTTGCGTAATCGGTCAAAAAGTCGATGAGAAGTTGTCAACGGAATTTCATGTTTTCCGACCTTTTGATTCTAAATATGAAAAAAATGTGTGTCTGTGAACAAATCCTGATAGAATGAATATATCGATACGAAATTTTATATGAGAATCCATAACTCTCTAACGACGACACCTGTTGTTTTTCAGCCAAATCGACCGAAGGGGAAGAGGGGATTAGAAGGGAGGCTTAACATAAAAGCTCTAATAACTGCTGTTGTAATGAATGTATCGACTTGAAATTTTATGTCAAAACCCAATGGGGCTTAAGGGAAGGGGGTTTTAGGGGAGGCTCAATTTAAAAAATAGGTTAGTTGTTAAACTGCCAATGTTAATGAAGCGATATCGGCACGAAATTTAGTATGAGAATTTAGAAGCCCCTATGTGAGTCAACTCGATTAATTTTTTTAAAATATACTATCGAATTACAGCGTCAATATGATTTGTTCAAATTTCGCAAGACTGTTTCCTACATCTCTTAAGGGGCCCTCACACTGGCAAAAATTTCGCTCAAAATTTTGAGCACAAATATTGAGCTTATTTTTGTACAAAATATTGAATGGTTGTGGACCCCTCACACTACACAAAAATATTGCAGAAAATTTGAGTGTCGACTAAACATTCGTGATGGAAGCACGGCGCATCGCGTTGTACTCAGCCATAGCCGCATACGTTTCTTTACCCAGGGCAAACCCGGAGGTTGAAAGTAGCGTAGTTGTATTGTGTGCAGTGTTGGAGGAGTCTTTGAATAATAATAAGAAAAGAGTGTGGGTCAGGAATTATTTGAAGAAGCGACCGACCCATGGTCATCGTAACCTACTTCGCGAACTGAGCTTGGAACCTACACTTTATCAAAATTTCCTCACACTGCGCTCTCATGCTACAAAATATTGACAGGTCCGCAAAAATTTTCTAAACTTTCAGAAAACTTTTGAACGCCCTACAAAATATTGAATACCCCTTTTTTTGCACAATATTTGTCCTCACACTCTCAATATTTTTGCACAAAACCGACATCTTCAAATTTTTGTGCAAACTTTTTGCCAGTGTGAGGGCCCCTTTAGTGTTCCCATATTGTGCTACAATTCAGAAGGGAGTGGAGAGGAACAGGTAGTGAAGACAACACATAACACATCAATTTAAAAAATGGTTGTCTTAATTTTTCGGGCACCCATTTTTAGAAAACCTTCCCTTCTTACTGATAGCACAGATATGAATAATATTATTTTATGTAGAATTTTATGCTATTTAAAAATCGTCCTTGGTACAATAAACGTACGACGAACATAATCACTTAGAGGGCGCCAGTAGCTCAGTGGTATCATGAGTTAAAAACCCGACCGAGGCCCTTAGTTTATTTTATCTGGGGGGGTAAAATAAACTTAAGCACGCCGTCGTTCGGATGGGACGTTAAGCGATGATCCCGAGCCTGTTCGATGTCAGGTACTCGTTAAAGATCTCTGCCCTAGGTGAATAAAGATTTAGGGTAGGCAAAATTTAGGACTCTCACAGTAGAGTCGGACTCATGTCCACCTGAGTGACGAAAGAGCGCTCTGGTAGTAGGCGATATGACCTTGTAGTTAAAGCCCGGGCATGAGTCATAAAACCTAACCTAACGCACGACGAAAAGATTCGGAGAAAATCGCAAAAAAATGTAAGAAAAGTGATTTATTCGGTATTTCTTCAAGAAGGCAACCATAGCATAAATTCTTAGGTTGATAGTCAGGGCCACTTGAACTATTTGTAGAAGAAAAAAAAATGGTGATCTGAATTATTTCCCAATTTGGCACCAATATCGTGCTCAATACACGAGACAACCTTCCCTAAATCCTATCGCTCGCAAATACGAGCAAAAGAGAGAAAAAGTGGGAGGTAAGAGCTACAGCGCATCCGCAGTACATCCTTTTCTCTTATATGGGAGAATAGTAAGCTCGATGGTTTCACAGGGGTGTACAATTCATTTTAATGGAAGCCTCCACATCGTATATAAAAGCCACCAGTCGTACTTCCCTCTATAGATGTGTATGAAATCAGTGAAGCTTGGATATCATCAGAACTGTGTTGTGTGGTAGCAAGAAGACATGGGAGAGTGAGCAGGGATGGTATCGTCACAACGTAACACACTCACTCCAGGGAAACTATTAGACCGATTCAACTCAACATTTCCACCTCAATATCCTTCCAGGAAAATTAAGAGCAAGATAAAAAAAGCAAATGTAAGAGTGAAGCGGTACACACGAGAATTGATGTATAAGCATCTGCTTTAGTTTCAAACATTTGCTGTCGTGCCCTGATTTTAATTCAAATTTGTTTTATAATGTTACAATAAGACAAGTAGTATGACAAATTAAACTTTCAAATTTATTGTTCTTCAATTTCTTTTATAGATGAAATTATAGGCTTGTGATAGCTAAAATAAGATATATATTAATTGTAGTGTCTATACCGCGAGAATACAGCGTCGATGGTAGTTTTCGAATTTTTGTTGATATGCTTGGATTCGTATTCATCTGTAGATTAAGTTTGTCATTTAAAAATGAAATAAGCTGTTCGGCGTCTCCTGAATTGGGTAAAAACATTATATTATTTGTTGTGACAATATGACAACAAATATATTATTTATTAATCGATATTTTCAGCAGTTATTATTATAATATATTAATAACAGTATTATATAATATCATGTAGGCATAATATATTGAAATATTATATATTATATTATTTTTAGATTTACACAGCTATATTATTTTCTTTTACAACAAATTTTATTTATTGAGACAAATTTAAGCTATCGAAGCATCTTAACCTAAAAGTTTCTTACAGAAGGATCATTTTATAGTTCGTAATATTGATATTTTAGTTAAATTCACTACAACGAACGGTAATGATCAATAATGTTGTAAAAATACAATGTTATATCTAATCATGTTTTTTAGAGTTCTTTAATGTTATTGGTTTTATTATATCCCTGAAACAGTGGGGAAACGTCTTTTATTTCTTTGATGAAATTATAGTTAATTCATTGAATAGAAACAAGGCCGCGCATCTACCCTCCTAAGGTCCCTCTCATCCATACTCCAGCTCACTGTTTCCGTCCTCACTGTCGTCTGTGAAATTAAAGGATGTAAAAAAATATATACGCCGTGTTTTCCTAACAGTCGAGCAGGACAAAAAATATAATTTTAATGTATGTTATTAATTATTTCAAAAGCAGATTGGCCCAAAGTTCTTATCTTATTTGAAGGTTGTACTTCTTAATTCTTAAATTCTCTTATCGCTCCCACAATTTTTTTTTTTTTTTCACCTGCAGTCAAAATCTTTTGCTTTGACTAATATTTGTTTTGACTTTAGTGTCTAGATAAATATTAAAGTTTTTTTATACTACATATTAGGTCTCCAAAAATAAGAAAATATGAATGTTTGCACTATCTGAACCAAAAACGCGTAGGTACCTACATACGTCAAAATAGTAGTGTAGGAAAAAAAAATGAGAAAGTAAAGAAATTTGGAAATTTATTTATTTTTGTCTGGGATGCTCGATTCCATTTTTTAGGCAAATCTTCCTGAGGGGTCCACTTATTTCTGACGATATGTTGTGTATGATTTCAAGTCTCTTTTTCAGGCAATCAACGTTCATTATTATTAAAATAATAATCTAGACCTCCTAGAAAATTTTGTGGCTTATTTTAAAATATGATTCTCGACCAGAAAATATATGTTATTCCTTCTGCAAACACGCATACAAATTATGCATATTTAAAAAAATATATATAAATAAAAATTATACCTACATATTTTGTAAACTATTTACATACAATAGGGAATTTTATGAAAAAAAAATATCGTCGAAAGAAAACGTTTTTATCATTATAAATTATGTGATGAAAGGTAAACTTTCGACAAAAAATGTGCTTCTAAAAATCGTTTCAGGTAGGCTAACTAACTTTAATTTTGCAAAATGTTAAATGGTACCATATAATTGCCGAACCAAACTTCATGAAAATCCGTTCAGCGGTTATTGAGTTAGTTAGGCTTTTGACAAGGTTTTAGTGAATAAACATGCAGACAGAAAAAAAAAAATTCTTCGTAACGATCTGATGGAAAATGTAAACTCCAAAATCAAAAAATGGCACTCAGAAAGGATCACACATTTTTTCCTGTAACCTTCGGATATGCAAGGAAGCAACATAACAAGGAAGTCTGGCTGAGCCTTTCTTCGCTTCGCTGATCCCAGTTTCTTTAATAATTGTGTTCAAAACCTATATTTTCAAACTTTTCGCATTTTTTTTATCAAACATGCCTCTATCTTTATCCAAATATCTATAGACTGAACTCGTCTCTTGTCTATATCCACAAGAAGACTAACATTTTGTCATTTTGACTTGGTTTAATGGCCTTGTAGACTGAGCTCGTCTCTTGTCTGTATCCACAAGAAGGCTAACATTTTGTTATTTTGACTTGGTTTAATGGCCTTGTAGACTGAGCTCGTTTTCTTGTCTATGTCCACAAGAAGGCTAACATTTTGTCATTTTGACTTGGTTTAATGCCCTTGAGTACTCCCGATAAGGACAGAAGGATGACCTCTGTACAGGTTGCTGCCCTTTAAAGTTCTAAAATAGATTCTACTGAATACACAAATTAAAGGGGAAATAAATGAGATACACTGGAGTCGATCCAGGGACCTAAAAGGCTAAAATTCAATACACAAAAATCATCAAAATTAAGAGGGAATTGAATAATGGTGAAAATGAACTAAAAATATTTAGCTGAGGGGAAGAGCGGTACCCTTGAAGAAGCCAGGAGTATTGTGTCTTTAGCCGGATGTCCTTGATTCGTTTCCGTTCAACTCACCTGCTGCTTGAGAAGAAGCAAAGCACTGATTTATATAATACACTACTATTAGGAACTCACGTCAGGCACAAACCAAGGGGGCGTCATGGGTGACGTAGAAAACGTTACATACATCCTAGACAACGTCACAAAATCAAAATGGAAGTAAAAACAAAAACTGAACAGAAATATCCACCATTATAGCCGAATTATCATTCATTAACATCCAAGACAATACAAGAACAAAAACATGGCATAATGGTTGATTAAATAGGAGGATGAACCAAACCGAATATAGGAGAGGATGGGTAATGGATGCAGTAACCTTGGCAATGAAATATCAATTGTAATGAATTCAAGAAGGAGAGACAGAGAGAGTGAGAGAGAATCATTTCCTTGTCTTACGTAACACAACACAAAACGAACAATAAAACTCAATATTGTTTTTGATGGCCAACTGATTTGTTTGAAATTTCCTGGTCACATTCAGTATAATATGTTGAATATATTATAGTGGTTAAACGCTATTGAACTATATTATTGTGGTTAAACGCTATTGAACTATATTATAGTGGTTAAACGCTATTGAACTATATTATAGTGGTTAAATGCTATTGAACTATATTATAGTGGCTAAGCGCTATTGAACTATATTATAGTGGCTAAACGCTATTGAACTATATTATAGTGGCCAAACGCTATTGAACTATATTATAGTGGTTAAACGCTATTGAACTATATTATAGTGGTTAAATGCTATTGAACTATATTATAGTGGCTAAGCGCTATTGAATTATATTATAGTGGTTAAACGCTATTGAACTATATTATAGTGATTAAATGCTATTGAAGTATATTATAGTGGCTAAACGCTATTGAATTATATTATAGTGGCTAAACGCTATTGAACTATATTATAGTGGTTAAATGCTATTGAACTATATTATAGTGGCTAAGCGCTATTGAACTATATTATAGTGGCTAAACGCTATTGAACTACATTATAGTGGCTAAACGCTATTGAACTATATTATAGTGGTTAAACGCTATTGAACTATATTATAGTGGCTAAACGCTATTGAATTATATTTTATGGTTAACTGCGCGAACATTTAAGGGCAATTGTATAGTGGAATCTGATACTCGCAGAGATGTAGTGCGTATAACAAAGCTGCGATTAAAGCAAGGCAGTGTATATCACTGAAATAGTTAACAGCGCGAACGTTATATAAGGGCAATTGTATAGTGGAATTTGATACTCGCAGAGATATAGTGCGTATAACAAAGCTGCGATTAAAGCAAGGCAGTATATATCGCTGAAATAGTTAACTGCACGAACATTATATAAGGGCAATTGTGTACATTTATTATTAAGATCGAACAAAAAACCCTCGATTTCTTGACTTATAGTGAGGCCGGTGAATCATGTCCCTTGGGCTTGTAGTCCGGCTAGAAGTGGACGAGGAAAGACAGGCCGGCCGCTTGGGCCAATATGAGAACGGCGACAGCGTCATGTTGCCTTAACAACAGTCCAACGTTGCCACCCACCTCGCTCTATAGTACCATGGCACCCGTCTCACTCTTCAGTCACCTCATAGCCAGCGACATGATTCACCGACCTGACAATAGGTTCATTGTGATCTGAAAAAGGGACTTGAAATCGGACCGAAATACAGTCAGAAAAACAGCGACAACGCTAGAACATTTGCCAAAAATGCTGAACATTAGATACGAGTATTTAAGAAATAGATACTTTGGCTCCTCACGAGAATACTTTACAAAGACGATCCGAAGTTGAGACATCATAAATTACAACATGCCTCCTACCAAGTAGTAATTTATGATATCGTCTCGACTTCTCAACTTCTTACTTAAGTTTTCTTGTCTTGTGGAGAGAAGTAATCTATTTTATTCCTATTATCCCCATTTATGATATAATGCCTTGCTGCTAAGAGTGATCACCCGCGCTGACACTCCATCGAAAGTTAAATTTGAATCTTCGGAATGAAGATCGCGAGGCCACCACAAATTGCGATGAGGTTAGTTAAGATGGGAATGAAAGGATAGGTACTTGTCCGAGAGGTTTGCAAATAGGATGAAAGGTTAGTTGGTTAATCTAATTCATTTAATGAGTGAGAATATTGACAATATATTATTGCGTAGACCTGGTGAAATAAAAAAAATAATAAAAGAAATGGTGAATCATCGGCAATGTACCTCTCACAACGCATTAATCGATTAACTTTTCGCTCTCCCTCCAAAACCAGTCGACCGTTTGCTATAATATTCAACAGTTGACTTACATAAAGACTCCTAAATCCTCATACTAAATTTTGTATCGATAAATTCATTACATCGGCAGTTATTACAGTTTTTGAGTTAAGCCTCCCCCATAATCTCCATTCTCCTTTGGCCAATTTGGCTGAAAATCGATAGGTGTTGTCCTTATGGAGTCTTGATCACACATATAAAATTTCTTGTCGATACATTCATTCTATCGGCAGTTATTAGAGTTTTTATGTTAAACCTCTCCCCTAATCCCCTCTTCCCTTTGGTCGATTTGTCTGAAAAACAATAGGTATCGTCGTTAGAGGGTTTTGATCACACATATAAAATTTCGTGTCGATATATTCATTCTATCGGGAGCTATCGTGTTCACAGTCATTATCAGGTATATCTGATTAATCTTCTAAGACATGTACCTCAAAATGGATTTCATTTCCACGACATAAAATACATGCAATACACCTTCAAAGAGACTTGTATTTTTTTTCTGTTGAAGCAATTGGATGCATTCCAATAGGGGCAACTACAATTTTACATTTGTTAGCCTCGTGACTGCAAGGTAAATTTTAACAGTATCCAGGAGAAGCAACAAGGCATATGCAAGTGCATTGCATTGATCTAAAATGCAGTTGGTGTACATTATTCTAGTCACAAGAAACTGTCTCAATCTCGTTATCCATACTAATGCTAATGACAATTTTAAATGAGCTGAAGTACCCTAAAAAAGAGTTAAACCACTTCAGAGGCCGGATTTCCGCCAGTCCTTTTCAAACAAATAAAAGAGAATTTATCAATCTTAAATTGGCGTTTTTGAAAATATACCTGCCCTCCAGTGTAGTGTATCTTAACAAAAATCCCATCCCATTTAAAAAAACGAAGTCCGCTAACAAACGACTAACTTGGAACCCTCACACGAGACTGAAAAGACAAGAAATGACGTTATAAACTTTTACTAAGACTATTAGACAAAACATCCAAACTAACTTTGAAAACAAAACGACTTATATACAACGCAGTACTCAAACCTATGTGGACTTACGGACTTGAACGGTGGTTCTGCCAAGGCTTCCAATCTCCAGCGCATCCAATCCCTTCAATCCAAAATCCTTCGTAAAATAGCCAATACTCCTTATTACGTCTCCAACAAAACTCTTCACACATTTTCTCACTGAAGTTGCTAAATCCAAGTATAAAAAATTATTTTCCGTTCTTAGTTCCCACAATAATCCTCTATTCCGAGCCCTCCATTCTGCCATACTTCTCCAATGGCCTAGAGACCTCCTTAGCAGCAGCAGTGACAGTGATTAGTTACAAATGAGAGAAAATCAGTGACTAGGGAGTGTCTCCACTGGGTAATTTCTCCCCTCTTGACTTTTTGACATTGCCATTATCTCTTTATTAGCACATTTGGTTATTGTATTTATTTTTATTTTAGTTGTAAATAGCTATTTGTAAATGAAAAAACAAAATGGCGTTTAGGTTAATAATTGCAATAGAAAAGTTGTACTGATAGTTAAATTTATTTGATCCTATTTTGAAATACATTTCTTATCTGAATCGCCCTTTGTATGACATTCTCGTTATCTCTTACATTAAAAGGTAGTTAAGTTCTAATAAGACATCTAATTTCTATTTAAAAAATGCATTTTTACTAATTATATAGTTTATTGATTGCTATTTAGGTCTAACTCATTGATATACACTCCCCTTCAATCAATAATTTTTTTTTTAAATTATTTCTTCATTATTCACATTATAGCCGATTGTCGGTAATTTTATCGTAGTTACGTATTAAATTTCAAAAGTAATTAAACGAATTATGCAAGTGATAGAACACAGTATAGAACAATGTCTGTCCTTGATCTAGTATTTTGGAAGTGATAATATATTCTTAGTGAATGGAATCTTAGGTGAAAAAAAAAAAAAGCTTATATTGTGCCCAGATATAGGAAAAACAATTCTATCATTTTGATATAATTTTATTCATTGCATCGGTCTAATTGCGCACACTTTAGCGCAATATACGGGGGAAAACGCCGGATTTCAGCATGGGAGGGGGGGGGGGGGGGTTCAAAAACGTCATCTTATTAGTTGGTTATTGTGACACATGCCCGGGCTTTAATAATGAAGTCATATCGCCTACTTCCAGAGCGCTCTTTCATTTTAAATTTTACATTAATTGCAAACGAGTAGATTTAATGAACCATCTTGAATTTTAACAGCTCTGTTGCTGAGGTCCTGATGAATATTAAGAGGGGGGAGGTCATTGAAACGGTTCTCGAATATGCTCTCCCTGGGATGCGTGTTCAGTGGTATGCGTGCTTGTTTGAAACACGGCCGAGGCCCTTAGGGTTTTTATCTGGGAGGTGAAAAACCTTGAGCACGCCGTCCTTCGGATAGGACGTTAAGCGATGGTTTCGAGCCTTTGCGAAGTCGGGTACGCGTTAAAGACCTGTCGAGTCGGGCTCATGTCCATCAGAGCAACTAACTGTCTGGTAGTGGGTGATATGACCTCGTAGTTAAAATTATGAGTCACATTAACTATTACTAATTAAATAAAAGAAAATTCTATTATTCTAAACAGGGTTTACAAGCTATTCGCGCATATTGGTTGGTGACAGTAACTCCTTGCATAGCAAGTCACATCAAATAATTTCATAGTTTTAATTTTTTGTGAAATTAAATATTCACTGCTAATATAACTGATATTTTTATTAAAAAAAAAAAAAATCTAAATTTGGGACTCAGTAATGAAATTTTATTCTTTAAAGAGAATTTCCTATGCCAAAAAATTTAGTTAGGCATCAATATTATTGTTCAATTATTATTTGGATTAGGTCTAAAAAGATATCACGAAATGGCAGGAAACGATACGTCTGGAGAATGTCAATCCAGTCGGAGAATGGATTATTCTCCATAGCTTGAGATTTATTAAAAATATGCATTTATGCATTTTAAAAAATATTTTGATTTGCCAAAACCTAGTACGTAAAATATATTTTTTCAAAATTAGTCCCTATCTGTGCAATGCATTCAAAATTCGACATTTTAATTTTTTATCTATAATTATCAGTTTGCATGTTTGTTTGTCACGCTATTTTATTTTGACATATATCCATAATTCTTCTAATTATTATTGTCTCATTTTCTGGATGGCAAAATAATAAGCATAAATATATTTCCGACAAACTTTATAATTATGAATTTTTATTTGAATAAAATGAATTTCATTGTTATAATGAAAATGTTTAACAATTATTTTCGTAAGTTTTGTATTTATTTTATATTATGAGGGCGGGAGATAGAATATATTTATGTTGAAATAGGTAAAAAATAATGTATTATATTGTATATATTATTTATTTAATTACAATTAGTAAATATTATTACATTACCAAAAATTATTTATTCTTTTAACTTTTATTTTATTGAATTCTGGGGTTTTTCAGGGTACTTGATAATAATTAAATTTTTTTTTAAATTCCATTTTTATCTTCTCTCATTCTAGGCCCAGAATCTTTGCGATCCATCTAAGCTTCTTTTTGACATTTCATTCTTCATATTTAAGAGAATAAAAAACCCAAACATTCAAATATTAAAATTGCTATTTTTCAGAATAAGAAACATCTTCACGGTTTCAACCTGTCTGTCAGATTAACTATCTTCATTCTTTATTGGTCATGATGGCTCACCACGTCAAGATGAACTAATGTTGAAATTCCAGCCATGTGCACGATTTCTACGCTGACGACACGCTTGAAAAACATTAGTGAAAGGTCCCTTCGAATTTTAAGAGCCCCCCATTTCTATCTCAGTGGCAATAGCATAGCCTTCAAGGCCCAAGCTATGTATATACATATATATATTTTTTTTTTTCAGTCATGAAGAGTCGAAAATTTCACATATAAAAAAAAAATGTCTGTCTGTCTGAATGTGTGTGTCTGTGAAATCCCGATAGAATTAATGTAACAACACGAAATTTTATTTGTAAGTCCAGAACCCTCTGTAGACGAGAGCTATTTATTTATCGTCCAAATGGAGGGGGGGGGGGGGGGGGGGGGGAGGATTAACAGAAAAACTCTAATAACTGCCAATAGAATGAATCTATTGACACGCAATTTTATATGTGTGACCAGAACCCCATATGGACAAAAACTATCGATTTTCAGCCAAAGCGACCAAAGGGAAGGAGGTGATTAGGAGGAATGATCAACTCAAAAACTGTAATATCTCCCGATGTAATTAGTGTAAAATTTCATATGTGACGGACGTCAGGACGTCACATCAAGGGAAGGAGAGGATCTGAGGGACTCACAAATCAATCCCAATAACTGCCGATGTCATGAATGTATCAAAATGAAATTTCATAAAAGTTAATTGATTAATTCGTTCTGGGGAAGTACATTGCCATGTTTCTTGGCATTTTGTCGTGTCCTTAATTAAACAATAGCAGTAATTGGCAAAGAGTTGTCTAAGACGAATTTGGAGCAAGGCATGTCGCTCTTCTAAAGTTGCTTTTCAAAGAGTTCAACTTTTGATATGATTGTCGAGTATAGCATCTGGGCAAAAGCTTTGTCTCTCGTGTCTTTGTTCCGATACTCTACAGACCTCACTTCCATTTGCATCGTAGCTATGGCAGAGTTCTATAATAATTACTATAAGAACGCGTTTTAGTAATTTCTAA
This sequence comes from Aradus depressus, assembly GCA_963662175.1. Classification (NCBI taxonomy): domain Eukaryota; kingdom Metazoa; phylum Arthropoda; class Insecta; order Hemiptera; family Aradidae; genus Aradus; species Aradus depressus. The sequence goes on along the minus strand of OY759214.1, from coordinate 13,051,875 downwards.
TGTTATCAGCCATGATGAGCAGGAGAAATTGCGCTCATAATAAGTTGTAACTGAGAGATGCACAAACTCCCACGCCAAACTCACCAGTTACGCTAATCCTCTCATTCAAACACTGGCTTCAAATAACCTGTCCACAAACCCACCTCGCCGACACAAACGAACATGGCAGCGTGACTTGCTCTAGATGTAACCTGGATGCGCTTCTAAATGCCAGACACCTCTGCAGTGCAGTGATCTCACCAGCGAAAATCATTAATGGCAGTCTTATTTTTGCCGTCATGGTGCTTATGTTACATTCTTTATGTAAATAAATAAAAAAATATATATATTTTACAAGAGCTCAGTTTTTTCTATAAGTCTTATGTTATTACAGTGTTACCTTACACTGCGTAGGAAGGATATAACAGTTACTTATGACGTAGCTGCGGCGAAACCCTCAACTTGATTTTGCCGCTCTTCTAAACCACAAAGCCTCTTTCTATTTTGGCGGGTTCTCACGAAAGGATTACCACTTCGTTAGTCGTTGCCTGGTAATGAGAAACACGATGGAGTTTTGGAACAATTTCGAAGAATTTCATAATAAGAAGTATCATTCAAGATCTTCATTTATTTATTTTCACAATTTTTAATATTTACTGTGAAGAAAAACATGAGAAGAAAAATATTTAAATACATTTTTCCTGTATTATTATTTTTTAAACATGTTCCTATTTTCATCATTTTCTTCCTTTAATCTGACATGATGATCTGACAAATTGCCTCTAAGGTGACTGACGTTCAAGATCCCATCCGTTGACGTACAAATGACCGATCTTGACCTTCAATTACAAAGTTTTCAGTAAATAACCACTATTTGTTTTATTTTTTCTAAATAATGATAGGCAGTTGTATAATATCAGCAGATTCCATTATATCAGGGAGTTGGGGCGGTGGGGGGGGGGGGGGGGGGGGGGGGCCTAGACGAATAAAGTAATTTTTAATTCATTTCAGTATATATGTCACAGTCAAAGTGTGAATTCCAGTGAATGTATACATTAACTAGTCAATGTATACATTAACTAGCCGTTTTAGTGAAAGTATCAATTGATTATAAAAATGAACACTATTGCTAGAGAATATATACATTTACTAGACAATGTATACATTTTCTAGTGTTCCTTAGTGAAAGTATAAATAAATGAGAAAAAAAGGTTTTTGTAAAAAAAAAAAAAACTAAAACTAAACTTCAAAATTTATTTTACAATATAAATATCTAGGAAAGATGCAACAATAACATAAAATATAACATTTGTAAACAATATTAAAATGGATCTTTTGAATAAAATCTGATTTTAATTATAAGCTAGAACCTGTACTACTTCAAATATAGGAACGACGGGAGGGGCAGATATATCGTCCAGCCGGCGGAACGCCGGCAAATACGCCCCCAACTTTTGTAATATTTCTATTTATGTTATTAATGCTAGCTATTTATACTTTCACTAAGGCATAGACGTAAGTGTATACATCCATGTACACTTTGACTAGAGAATTCAGTCAATATATACATTGACTAGTTAATGTATACATTCACTGGAATTCATACTTTGACTGCAACATATACACTATTTGAAGCTATCATAAGAGCCATCCTCTGGGACTTTACTAAAAACTTACCATTCATACATCCGAAATTCCCCGAAAAACAGCTTGAGTGTATACATTTTTGATATTATGGACATAATAGAAATAATTGTTCTCTTTTTCAAAACATAAAATACTATAAATTATTACAATTTTAATGATTATATTGGTGCCCGTGCGGTCTAGAGCGTAGTGCTTTGGTCGCATGCTTTCACCTCATTGGTTTGCAGGTTCGAATCCCATCCAGGAGTGAGTTTTATTTCGTAGATAGAACTCCCTCCCGGGACCATGGATGTCGTAAATAACTAGGTTACACTATTATAAGAGTCATGGCTAATATGCATCGGACATTAAAAAAAAAAAAAAAATTATTATATTACTCTCTCCAACTTAATCAAGCAGTGTAATAAAACCAGGTTTAGAACTATTTTTTGTAATTTCTAATATCATTCATGTTGAAGCACGCTGTCCTTCGGATAGGAGGTTAAGCGATGGTCCCGAGCCTGTACGATGTTCCTACCCTAGGTGAATAAAAATTTAGGGTAGACAAAGTTTAGGACTCCCACAGTAGAGTCGAGCTCATGTCCATCAGAGTGACGAAAGAGCACTCTGGTAGTAGGCGATATGACCTCGTAGCTAAAGCCCGGGCATAAGTCACAATAACTAATGTCAGAAAGGACGGGTATGACATTTTTCTACCTTCTGCCTTTTTTCTATAATTTACCTATTAATAAGCTACCTAGAAAGACATATCTATATTTATTTTTAATAATAATTATTATTAATAAATTAAATTATAATCTAATTTATTTTATTTTCTGTTTAGGTAATGAACCAGATACTTCTTGTTCATCGTCTTCTTCACTTTCTGCTACTTCCAAATTAATTCCAGGTATAGTTAACAAATTTTAATTTTGACATTTATTTTCAAATTTGATGATTTTTTTTTTAGGGCAGTAAAAAAAATCAGAAAGATAACATTATCTTTCCTTGCATCACTCTTTCATTCTTCTCATTTATTTCTTTTTTATATATACTTTTTTTTTTTTTTAAGGCTCATTAATTTTGTTGATAAGAATGCAATTAAATTTTTTTTTTTCTTGTACATTTATAGACGCAAATTCAAGGTTAACTAACATTGAATTACATGCCTCGTTTTATATTTTGAAATATTAAAGGACACAATTTAGTACAATTAAATAATGGTTTGTGCCTTATTTTTGTAACTTTATTTTTTTTTATTCCTGTATATGATAATCCATCCATTATTATAAGATTCTTTGCCAGAAACACGAGCATAATTACAAACAGGATACCTAGGAACTCTGCAAAAAAAAAAAAAAACGAAGTATGAATTATATTGTATATGAAACACGAATTTTATATTATGGTTATTTTATTATTCTTGAACAATGAGAAAAAAAAACTCTGTTTCCCAACACACCCACCCCTTTAACATAAACATTTTTAGTTGAAGTTTTTTCATTTATCTATCGCTTCCAAGACGTGTGAAAGGACATTAAAAAAATTAATTCCTTTATGAGTTATAATCGTTTTCAAAAAGTTAGAAGCAATGTTTAGTTGTTGACATCTGAACACATCATTGTTTTATTATTGAAATCGCATTAAAAAAAAAGTGTCCTGATTTTTAGAATTTCAATTTGAATTAAAAAAAGCAAGTATTCCTTTTGGGTGGGGCTTTAATAATTTTATGGATATCAAACTGATAATGGTTACTGATGGTTCATATCTTTAGAAATGGGGGCTTGCAGACAGCCAATTTAAACAATATTTTGAGCTGATATGGATGATGTTCAGTCTGTGTAGCTTTGCCTCTGATAACCTGACCATCCTCTTCCAGCCCACTGCAAAATTTACACTCCATAATGTAATATTACCTTATCCATTTAATATTACATTATCCAGCCACTTAATTAGATAAATATACCCATATACTGAAATATGTCATTGGGTAATATTGTACATATCTATATACCCTGTTTGTACATAGCTGAGATCACAGTACATAGGGTCTCCTCTATTTGTTTAATCATCAGGTCAGTACAATGGAGCCGATTTAATCAAACTGTAGTATAATTCATTTCATTATTTAATGGCTCTCACTGGTCTCTTCTTGAAACGTATTTGTTGAAAACATGAAAATATAAATAAATAAAATTGTAAGAGGATGGCTGTTAGTACATTGAGAATTTTTGAAAACTATTTGTGTTTTATACGTTTCAGGTCAACCAAAGACCAGTTTATTTATCTTTCGTGCGTCCTCTTCACGGGAAAATGGCTCAACATTCTTCCCAACCAAACTTTATATTTTGAATATGATAGATAGATAAACTTTTATTGCGCAAAAGATTACCTACAACCTCTATGGCAATGAGTGTGTTTTTTTTTTTTTTTTTTTTTTTTACAAAATAAATATTCTTATAGTTAAGTATATAAAATAAAAGGGGCGCCGGTAGCTCAGTGGTGTGCGTGCTTGCCTTCTGAGCTCAAGAACGTGGGTTCGAAACCCGACCGAGGCCCTTAGTTTATTTTATCTGGGAGGTAAAATAAACTTAAGCACGCCGTCCTTCGGATGGGACGTTAAGCGATGGTCCCGAGCCTGTACGATGTCAGGTACTCGTTAAAGACCCCAACCCTAGGTGAATAAAAATTTAGGGTAGGCCAAATTTTAGACTCCCACAGTAGAGTCGGACTCATGTCCACCAGAGTGACGATAGAGCGCTCTGGTAGTAGGCGATATGACCTCGTAGTTAAAGCCCGGGCATGAGTCATAAAACCTAACCTATAAAATAAAATAAAAGAAAAAATATCTATATAAATAATTGTACATAATAAGCAATATAACAACTAAATAAAAAGATACCAATAATATTGAAATAGTAAAACAAAAATTATGGTTAAGTTAGGTTTTATGACTCATGCCCGGGCTTTAACAACGAGGTCATATCGCCTACTACCAGAGCGCTCTTTCGTCACTCTGGTGGACATGAGCCCGACTCTACTGTGGGAGTCCTAAATTTTGCCTACCCTAAATTTTTATTCATCTAGGGTAGGGGTCTTTAACGAGTACCTGACATCGTACAGGCTCGGGACCATCGCTTAACGACCCATCCGAAGGACGGCGTGCCTCGGTCGGGTTACGAACCCACGACCTTAAGCTCAGAAGTCAAGCACGCATACCACTGAGCTACCGGCGCCCTCACAAAAATTATGGATTTGGTGGAAATTAACGTGAAAAAGTTAATAGACCAATAAGAAAGATATTGTCTTTTGAAACATTTGTTCTTGCATATTTTTTCGCTAAATTTAGAAATAACAGAGATAAATAACATTGTCGAATAGTGGAGGAGTTAGTGATGTGGTGTGGACGGAAGTAATTGACGATCCTGCTCACTTGATCAGCATAACCTCGTTCATGCGTCCTCCCCAATTTCGCTGAAAATTGACAAGTATTGTCCTCCCAGGATTTTAACATTAAATATGAAATTTCAAGTCGAGCAATTATTGCCGCTACAGTGTACGGTTGGTCTGTGCCACTGATGATGACGCTTTCGCGTTGATAACCGGTTCTATTTAAAAATAAAACAGTAAGAAGACAACGTCTTTTATTTCTTCTATAGGTTTTACTTATTGCAATCCTTGAAATGTATTTACCTTAATAGGTTCACTTTTATATAAGTATTTATTTCATAAAATGTATTTACCTTAATAGGTTCACTTTTATATAAGTATTTATTTCATAAAATGTATTTACCTTAATAGGTTCACTTTTATATAAGTATTTATTTCATAAAATGTATTCACTTATTTAATGCTGAATTCTTGTACGAAAGTTTGGACTTCAAAAAGTATAAAATATGAGAAGGTTTCTAAAATGAGATTTTTTTTTTATGCACGACCGATTTGCACGAAATCGAATTGACAGATATTACAAAATGTTGTTGGATTGTGGATAACTGTTGTTATATCTTCATGATCCTTCAACTATTACATCCCAACAAACCAACAGACAATAGTTTTCAGCAATTTTTACAGTAACGCTAGTTACGAAGGGAAGTGGCAGTGTAACAGGTAGAGTCAGTTTGTCGGGTTAAAGTCTCATGATCTAGTTCATGAACTAGCTTTTAAAACTCTCCATAAAATAGATTTCAGTTGAAAATATAATAAACCATATCAAAATATATAATCTTATAAGATATATAACGAAATTCGTAGGTTCGAAACCCGGCTGAGGCCCTTAGTTTATTTTATCTGGGAGGTGAAATAAACTTAGGCACGCCGTCCTTCGGATGGAAAATTAAGCGATGGTCCAGACCCTGTACGACGTCAAGTACTCGCTAAAGGCCCCTGCCCTAGGTGAATAAAAATTTAGGGTAGGCAACATTGAGGACTCCCACAGTAGACTTGGACTCTTGTCCACCAGAGTGACGAAAGAGCGCTCTGGTAGTAGGCGATATGACCTCGTAGTTAAAGCCCGGGCATGAGTCATAATAACTATTTTTTTGAACACTTTTTTTTTAATGAACTCCATCATTACAGGAAGTTATGTAATTGGTCAGAAATTCGATGTTGAGTTTTCACTGAAATTTCAGGTCACTATGACCGTTCATAGAACGTAGAAGGGACTTGTAAGAGTCCCGAAATATTGTCGGAAAAAATAAGAAGACACCTCTGGAAGAAATGCCGGAATTAACCAACAATGTAAAATAATTACCCAATTTTTTATATTTACATGTATTTTTGGGAGGAGCTTTTTGAGTATAGTTCAAATTTTAAATTTGAATTATGAGCTCGTGATGGAGGAAAATGTGTGAAATTTAACCTCTATTTTCCAAAGTACATGACTCAAAAACAAAACCTAAGAACATCATTTATATAGAGGGTATAGTACACATATTTTGAGACTTCAATATTGATACTTTTTTCATCAGAATGTTTAATTAATTAATTTGTTAATTAAAATGACTAACTCTCTTTCCTATGGGACCGTCTACGTGCGAAAGGAGTCGCGCTTGAACGGTTCTATAATAAAGCATTGCTCAAGTCCTTTATCCGTTGTAAATAGGGCAGAGATAAGAACTAAAGTGGGATCATTTTTTTCTACTTAATGACAACTTTTCTGGTTTTCCATTCAATTTTTGACTTTCCGATTCGGTTCAGGTGATCCGAACGGTCTTGCGCAGAAGGACGTCCACGATCTCCTCATCTTCAAAGCTATAAATTCCCCATGACAAAAATTTTTGAAACCAACGTGGCACTATGGAGTCATTAACACGTTTGATCCCATACTTTCTTGGTACTTTCAGCCATTTGTGGTGCATTTCGACAATAAACAAGTAAATTCAACGAAATTTTAATTTTTTCATCTTTGCGTCAACAATCTAAAATTCAGCAACAAAAAAAAGAAATTAGTATGAAAAAAAGAACAAAAAATAAACGCTTTAAAATGACACATTATGTTACACTAATTGAATAATCATCGTGTATTGTCTCTCAAGTCCCTCTGATATGCCTCTACATATAATAGCCTATGAACGATTCGTTGGAGTGTCCTCACGCTTCGTCTATGACAGTTCCTTTACCGAACTGAATCTACATTCAGGCTTGTTACTTCGTTTGAATATTATTGTTATAATTTTATTTATTTAGATATTGTAAAATAGTAAAATAGACTGGATCGGCGCTATGATCCTGGATGTTCATCAAAATGTATTTTGAGCCTGGACCAACAAATTTTTTTAAAATTATTTCACCTGTCCAGGAAGTAGTTTGCTGTAAGAATGCGTGCTCCAAAAGGTTTTTACAGTCATGTTTCAAGTATAATTCCTGCCGGGTCATCGCTTTTCCTACGTGATGGTTAGATTTCCCGAGGAGTGTACTGACTCGAGCCATGGAAATTCCACCCTTTGTTTTCCCGGTTTAGTCGTGTTTCCACAAATTGCCTCAACTAGCACTTTTCCTTCCATTAGGTTGCATTTTACTTTCTCAGCTATACGTTGTATAGGGGATGTTATATAATCGGTTAGAAATTCTATGTTGAGTTTTTATTAAAATTTCATGTTTTCCCTGATTCAAAAAAAAAATTTGATGAAAATTCTGTCTGTTTGTTATTATGACTCATGCCTGGTCTTAAGCTATGAGGTCATATCGTCTACTACCAGAGCGCTCTTTTGTCGCTCATGAACAGCACTCCACTGGGGAAATTACCTAGGGTAGAGGGGTCTTTAAGGCGAAAGACGTCAGTCAGAAACCATAGCTTAACGTCTCAGCGTGCTCACGTTTTTTCAAATTTCAGTCGACTCGTCTCAAGGTAAGGGAGTCTCTGAGTGACAGATTGATTTTCAACCAAATTAGTCTATTAGTTTCACAGAAAAGCGAAAATTTAGTAGATTAATTCGCGCTGGGGAAGTACATTGCGTGTGATTCACCGATGATTTTTTTTTCCTTTTGAATTTTGATAAACTTTTTTTTTTTAAATTGTCAAGAAAACGAGAGTTCAGGGATATACAGTATACGGATATACGTAATGCAACATTTTTACATAATTTACAAAATTCCAATTTTTTTTAATGATTTCTTTTGAAATAGAGAATTCGTGGCTAGACTCCAATCTGAACTAGTCATCTAGAAGCGGGTCTAAACTAATGATCGACTGAGAAACGGACTATATCCGTAGGCCACGTGACCCATTTACATTGCTGATTTGAGGGTTGAGAAATAGGTTTCGTTGTGTCTCCAACGTATGAATAGGGCAGAGATAGACATCGTTTTGGTTTCAAACAAATTTGAGAACCAATTTGTTCTCCTTTATTTTCAAGCTTGATTTCTTGAGGCCTGATGAAGAAAATGTATTTTGACGGTTTGAAAAGTGGGACATATTAGGTCAACTCTAGAACCTATCAAAGTAGATAATACTTCTTGGTAGATGGTACATATTATCTACTTGGTAGATGATAGATATTATCTACTTGGTATATGGTAGATATTATCTACCATTTTACTACGTAGGTAAACATAGTAGAAGAGAAAATTAAAGAATGGACTAAGGATCTTTTGGAGCGTACATGGAGAGAAGAGACCACATGCAGGCAGTCGAAGATGTTCCTGGGAGGGGAGTCCAGAGTTCTGAAAGACGGGATCCTGAACCTCATAAGGAGCGAGCTTAGGCAACTGACTGGAGTTCTCACAGGACATGGTCCGTTCAATAGACACCTACACACTGTGGGAGTCAAGGACAGTCCTATCTGTGATAGATGTGAGACGGCGGCACACTTCCTGGGCATCTGCTCGGGATATGCGCGAACGAATATCCGCATCTTTGGTAGAGGACTTTAGAAGATTGGACTATGAGAACATTCTCAGGTTCATTAAGGAAACTGGGAGACAGAATACTTCATGAAGGGCTTGGTTCAGTATAAGTATGAACATACAGGTAACAAAATAAGGGGGAAGCCCAGCGCTTCCAGGGAAGGGATAAGAGCACTGGATGCTTAGGTCCCTAGGTGTAAAACACCAGCCCACCATATAAATATATAGTAGAAGAGTAGGTGGTCATATAATCGGTCAAAAACGTATTTTTCAGTTTTTAGAGAAATTTCTCGTTTTGTACGTACCCAAAGATGAAAAAAATAATAAAATCAACATCAGATGTCTATTGTGTTCGTGGTCACGATAACTTTGTATGGAGGCAACAATTTCGTCGAGGGAGAGAGGCTCCCTGAAGATCTTTGATGAGTTTTTTTTTTCGACAGGGCGATCAAGGGAATTTCTATTTTGACTGAAAATCAATGTGTAGTCCTTAAGGAATTGTTAGCTAGATAGTTACTATGACTCATGCCCGGGCTTTAACTACGAGGTCACATCGCCTACTAACAGAGTGCCCATTCGTCACTCTGGTGGACATGAGCCCGACTCTACTATGAGAGTCCCAAATTTTGCCTATCCTAAATTTTTATTCACCTAGGGTAGGGGTCTTTAACGAGTACTTGCCTGACATCGTACGGGCTTGGAGCAATTGCTTAGCGTCCCATCCGAAGGACGGCTTAGGAAAACAGGGACTCAACATTGAGTGAGCGATAAGGAAGTTGGCCGCAAGGAGTGTCTTCGGCCAACAGCGGGCTCTCATTAAGATAATGTGTTGGTATTGACTGATATGAACAACTTGTCCAAATTGGGGAAGTAAGGCGAAGATAGTAGGACCGGAACAGGGACTCAACATTGAGTGAGCGATAAGAAAGTTGGCCGCAAGGAGTGTCTTCGGCCAACAGCGGGCTCTCATTAAGATAATGTGTTGCTATTGACTGATATGCACAACTTGTTCAAATTGGGGAAGTAAGGCGAAGATAGTGGGACCGGAACAGGGACTCAACATTGAGTGAGCGATAAGAAAGTTGGCCGCAAGGAGTGTCTTCGGCCAACAGCGGGCTCTCATTAAGATAATGTGTTGCTATTGACTGATATGCACAACTTGTTCAAATTGGGGAAGTAAGGCGAAGATAGTAGGACCGGAACAGGGGACTCAACATTGAGTGAGCGATAAGGAAGTTGGCCGCAAGGAGTGTCTTCGGCCAACAGCGGGCTCTCATTAAGATAATGTGTTGGTATTGACTGATATGAACAACTTGTTCAAATTGGGGAAGTAAGGCGAAGATAGTAGGACCGGAACAGGGACTCAACATTGAGTGAGCGATAAGAAAGTTGGCCGCAAGGAGTGTCTTCGGCCAACAGCGGGCTCTCATTAAGATAATGTGTTGCTATTGACTGATATGCACAACTTGTTCAAATTGGGGAAGTAAGGCGAAGATAGTAGGACCGGAACAGGGACTCAACATTGAGTGAGCGATAAGGAAGTTGGCCGCAAGGAGTGTCTTCGGCCAACAGCGGGCTCTCATTAAGATAATGTGTTGGTATTGACTGATATGAACAACTTGTTCAAATTGGGGAAGTAAAGCGAAGATAGTAGGACCGGAACAGGGACTCAACATTGAGTGAGCGATAAGAAAGTTGGCCGCAAGGAGTGTCTTCGGCCAACAGCGGGCTCTCATTAAGATAATGTGTTGCTATTGACTGATATGCACAACTTGTTCAAATTGGGGAAGTAAGGCGAAGATAGTAGGACCGGAACAGGGACTCAACATTGAGTGAGCGATAAGGAAGTTGGCCGCAAGGAGTGTCTTCGGCCAACAAGGAGTGTCTTCGGCCAACAGCGGGCTCTCATTAAGATAATGTGTTGCTATTGACTGATATGCACAACTTGTTCAAATTGTGGAAGTAAGGCGAAGATAGTAGGACCGGAACAGGGACTCAACATTGAGTGAGCGATAAGGAAGTTGGCCGCAAGGAGTGTCTTCGGCCAACAGCGGGCTCTCATTAAGATAATGTGTTGCTATTGACTGATATGAACAACTTGTTCAAATTGGGGAAGTAAGGCGAAGATAGTAGGACCGGAACAGGGACTCAACATTGAGTGAGCGATAAGGAAGTTGGCCGCAAGGAGTGTCTTCGGCCAACAGCGGGCTCTCATTAAGATAATGTGTTGCTATTGACTGATATGAACAACTTGTTCAAATTGACACGTGACATTCGCCACTCTATACGTTTATCATCACTTCCAGCCAGTTAACAGCCTAACAACTGCTCAGTGTTCTGGGAGTGGGTCGCTCTGCTCTTACTGGATTCTCCCAGTGCCGACTACTTCCCTCCCAGTATTCATTGAAACTTAACTCCTGATAGAATGTATCGACACGCAATTTTTTATTTAATTTCGAAACCCCATAAAGACAGCAACTATTACTTTGCGGCGAAATGGGCCGATGAAAGGGGGGGTTCAACTTAAAAACCCTAATAACTGACGATATAAGAGTTAAGAAGAGTAATAATAATAATAATTTTATTTCCGTTATACCAATACAATGTAATAGGATACGTCATAAGAATCACATTAAAATAGCTTATAAATTAGATTTATAACTATTTGAGTTATATTCTATTGGGCTAGAGCGTAGAGCTTTAGTCGCATGGCTTCAATCCATGGTTTGCGGGTTCCTCCCGGGGCCATGGATGTCGTAAATAACTAGATTACACATTGACATGGCTAATATGCATCGTACATAAGACCGAAAAAAAAAAAAAAACTATTTGAGTCTAACATACGTATGAACACACATATGATTAATAATAAAAACTATTAAAAAAACTAAAATGAAATTAATAAAAACTGAATAAGTAAATACTTAAAAATATGAGTACAAAAATAATAATATTAATACGTATATACATTTGTAATAAATAGATACATTCTTCAATTTAATGAAAATTAAGATAACTATTTTTTTTAAATTCTCCGGAAGTGTCTTTTTCTTTATCACAACGATATTTCGGGACGTTCTTATGTCTCTCCTTCAGGTCCAATGTGTGAGATGTAGAGAAGAAAATGAAACAATGTAACAATAACACAGGATGTCAAATATAAGATAGTCTGACCTCTCACAGATTTTTATTGGTAATAATAGCTAGCCGGGTTTCGAGGTTTCCCTCATCATCAGGCAGTCTGATAAAAAATTAAAAATTTTGAATAGTACTAAATAATATAATAAAAATAAATAAATAACGAGTTGTGACTCAGATGGTGGACAGGGATAACTCGTCTGTCCCCATCCATGATATTTTAAATTGTTAATGTTTTAGATTGTTATTTATTTATTTTTACTATATTATTTAGTTCTATTCAAAATTTTTAATTTTTTATCAGACACCTGATGATGAGGGAAACCTCGAAAGCCGGCTAGCTATTATTACCAATAAAAATCTGTGAGAGGTCAGACTATCTTATATTTGACATCCTGTGAAATAATCACTTCTCACTACATCAGCCATCTTCATATTAATGTAACAATAACAAGTATTGAACACAGGAGAGAGACCCATGGGTATCTCCTGATGGGGAACCAGGACAGACCTCCAAGGTAGTTGCTGACGGTGAGACATATCATTGAGGACTGTCAGAAGCTGGTCAAGTATCGGGAAATTAACAGCATGCCTGCAACCCTCCAAGATATATTTAGCGAGAGAATACCTAGATTCCGGAACTTAATTGAATTGCTGAAAGAGACACATATTTCTGCTTATTTAGGTATGAAGATTTGAAAGGATGGGAAGCGCTCTGGCCCCCAAGAGAGGCTTGCTATCTATTGTGACACTCCCTAGACGTGGTGCTACTTTTGAAAGTTTGTTTTCAATTTTTTTTTTATTCCTATGTTTGTTTATGTTTGTATTTGTCAAAATGCTCAGGCCTTCATATTTTTTTCCATAAACAGGGAACAACAATTCTGACTTTACTCGTACATGGCAAATTTGAAACGCGTGAACATGTGAGGTTTTTGAAAGGGTGACAGGCAAACGAACGTAGCTCATAAAACAGTATATATAAAAAAGATTTATTAGAAAACATGGGCACTAATTTGTCATGTGGAAGTGCAAAATAGTGATGTGTTTTATGTCTCGAGTCACCAAGGGGCTATCAACTACATCTAAATAGGAACTTACCTTAGTCACTTTTACGATGAATCCTGGATTGAGGTTAATGAAGAACATTTAGTTTCGACAACCATCTTCACTCCCCCCAACCTACCTTTCTCTTGGTCCGTCATTATCGTTTCAACTATCCATTTTTTCAAGGATTTCTTGTCCTATATTCTGACTTAAGATTGTTCTAGGATAATACGATAAAAATAAAAATCCTTTCTTAGACATTTTTGATCAGAGAAATTTTCTCTATAGGACCTACTGCTCTAGTGGACTATTTACTTGATCTTAATGGAAAACGTGTGCTTGAAACATTCGTGTCGCTCTATGTACCATTCATACTTTACGAAGCGCTTTAACAGAAACTTGAAAATAGAAGTTGTAAAAATTAGTAGAAAAAGTTGGATTTGGGGAATTTGATATAAATGTAGCAGAGCCGTTTTGTTTTGTATAAGTTTTGAATATTATATTACTTTCCTTGCTATATTAAAAATTCGATGTTGTGTTTTCCCCGGAATTTCATGTTTTCCAACCTCCTGATGCCAAAATTGTGAAACGAAAAAATTCCTGTAGTATTCCTGTTTACGATGATCCTTGATAGGATGAATGTATCGTCACGAAATTTTATATGTGAATCCAGAATCTCATAAAGATGACACCAATTGATTTTCAGTCAAATTGGCCAAAGAGAAGGCGGGGAAATGGAAGAGCCTAACACAAAACTCTAATAACTGACGATGTAATGAATGCATTTACATGGCATTACACCTATCAATTTTCAGCCGAATCGGCTTAGGGAAAGAGGAGATCAGCGGAGAGGGGTTGCACGAAAAGACCTTAATAACAGTTTTATTTATGTAATGACAAAGGGGGCGGATTAGAGGGATACTCAACTCAAAAACTTGGATAAATGCCCAGGAAATTTTACGAGGATTCAAAAATCCCTATGTTAAATACATATTGATTTTCAGCCAACTCGGTGGATTTTAGAAAAAAAGATAAAACATAGTCATTGGGGAAGTACATTGGCAGTGATTCAGCGACGGCCATTTTGTTGCAAGGCGAATGTATAAAGAAATATTTAGATATTTCTATACATGTGTCTTCTGTCGACATGTCTCAGAAAAACCAATCTTTCGGAAAATGTGTGCTCTTCTTGAAATTGATTAAAGGTGAAATATTGGGCGATTCAAGTATAGGAATTCTTTTTATCCAATTTAAGGATTTAAGGTTTCTTTTTGTGAAGGTTTCTTAGGATTGGGAATAAAGAAGATGATTCTTCTGTGTATAAGAATGTGGAGCCTCACCCTCCTGCCATGAGATACGGTTCGGCACCACTGGCAACTATTGCGGGGTGTTATCCCGCGGGATATGATCTTTTTGAAGTAGTCAGTTGTTGGCTCTTATTTTCCAGAAGTGCTTCTTCAAAGATATTTCATGACTATTACACATCCTGGCCTCAGGTCTCTTATCAGTTGATAAAAAAAAATCCAGAACATATAATAGAACTTTTGTCCATATTCGTCACAAACTGGCGATGAAGTTAGGATTTTACCTTTTCCATATGAATTTTTTCTCCCCTCAGTTGAAGATATATTCCTCAATGTATTGTTGGAAAAGAAGCCCTCGATGGGATATGGCCAATTAGGTTGGAAGGTAAGGGTTGGGAAGGTGTGTTTGCTGATCGATAGGCCGGGGGATGGGATGATAAATCATCTGTGTAGACTGTGTTGATAAGACACTGGTACCGACCTTGGGAGGGGGCACCGCCCCCCTGGGTACCCCCCTGCATGCCCCCCTCCGGCCTTGGCCCTACAACAACCCCACCCTCCCCCCTCACATTCTTATGTATATGCCGCTAATATATCTACATACACTCTGCACACCCGCTCTTCTGACATTTACCTTCAACACAACCTGTAGTCTTTTTGGAAAACTTTTGTAAACAGTTTGTATGATAACAATTCAATCTTCACTCAAGACAAGACATGTATTCGCAAATATTTCACTTTTCGAAAAGCACTTTCTGGTAAAGACAACCTCGACAAGTATCCAATTGCAATCAGAACCGAAAAGGAAGTTTCACAGCCGATAGAATAAAACAAATTTATTCTAGTTTCTTCAAAGCGGCTGGATACACTCAGAATGCTAAACCGAGAGATGGACTAGCTCTAGTCCTTACTATGACACTAATTTGTAGAGCGATAAAGTTTCCAGTGGCGTGAGCGTTCGTATTGTAACTGACTACATGTGTATTGTGTGATCAGAACCCACGTAGACGTTTGAAATAAAATGAAATGAAAATAAATTTTATTCTGGGGCCGAAGTCTCCTAAGAATAAATACATAGTCAAGAAGAAAGGAAACAAATAAAGTATTAGAAAAAATACAAGAAAACAAAATAGTGTTACAGTGGATAAATAAAAAATAAATTAAATGAATTTATCAGCACAATATCCTTTCAGGCTCGGAGTTGTCGCTTAGTTAATGTTAATAGAAAAAGACAATGAAAATAAACTAAGTAGTGAAAAAAAAAAAAAAAAATGGAAAATTTTTGAGAAAACAAAGGAGGAATAATAATGTAAACAATAATGAGTTACATCTAAATTATAAAGAAGATCAGAGGTCCAAATGGGAAGATGAAACAGAAGAGTAACAATCTGTCCAGTGGGGAGAGAGACTTATAGGAAGACGAGAACTATCTCATAGGAGCTAGCCTTAGGAATCAGAGGTTTGTAGCATACTAAAACTAGTCTGAAATGTTTCAGCAGGAAATTTGTTTTATTTCTTCCTAGCACTGAATATAGGAAATTAACATTTTTGTGAGATTCCTTTCATTTGGGCTAATTGGAAGGGAATTTTTGTCGAAAACGGTGCTATAATGTCTTAATTCGAATGGAGGAAGCTGATTCAGGAATAGGGAATATTTTAAGGAATGAAGTAGAGAAAAATATATTGTTTTTGTAAAGACAGTAACCGAAAATTCCTAGATAACCTTTCCTGTAAACTTTACACTTGATCACAAACTTGACACTTTTTCGTAAAACATTTTTTTTTTTTGTGAATTTTGAAACAAACCTCTAAATGCCTGAATGCTGTCTAAGAAAGATAGAGCTTTTGAAGAATGTCTTGGATGTTTTTTTCATCTCAGGTTTCATGAGGTCTATCAGTAATCTCATTATGTGCCGTGGAGAGGTTTGAATGATGGATTGCAGAGGTCTGATGTTTCGTAGTCCGTCATGCTCCGATGCCATGACAAGGAGGTATAACACAATCTTATGTCGAAGTGTATAGCGCCTTCTCCTTACAAAAAAAAAAAAAACTACTATCTTCCGCACTTTGATTCCAGAAGTCTATTTTGAAAGTCCTCTTTGACTCGAGATTCTAGCTCAGTAGACAACTTTCCTGAAGATTTTTTTTTTATTAGCGATACAATTTAGAAACATTTTGCAGGTTTCTTTTCTTTTTTTTTTTCGTTAATTATTCTTTTCTTTTTTTCTGCTTGTCTTTTCTCTCTATAATTTCATTAAAGAACTCTAGATAGTTGAGGTTTTTCCCCAATTGATTATTTTCTTCTTGCTTATCTTTTCTCTCTGACGTTTACTAAAACGGACTAAAGTATATAGATAATAGTGAAAGGAATAATTCATTAGGGTTTTACGCCAATTGATTATTTTCTTCTTGCTTATCTTTTCTCTCTGACGTTTACTAAAACGGACTAAAGTATATAGATAATAGTGAAAGGAATAATTCATTAGGGTTTTACGCCAATTGATTATTTTCTTCTTGCTTATCTTTTCTCTCTGACATTTTTTTAAGCAACTGTAGTTAATGAAAATAATAATCATTGAGGTTTTTCGCTAATTGATCGTGATTTCCCTCTTTTTTTTGTAAAATAATTTAATATATTGAAAGGAAAAAATTATCAATATTTTATGCCAATTGATCATTTCTCCAGTATGTTTTTTCCTCAAAATAAACTTTAGATACGGAGGTGTTCCGTAATTGATAATCTTTGCTTGTTTTTCTCTCGATTTTCTTATAGAACTCACAGTGAATGAAGGAATTCATTGAGTTTTTTTCAATCAACGGCATTGTACTATAGTTGATCCTGTTTTATTTTAATTTTTATAAAGGGAAATATTAAAATTAATAATCTTTCTCTAAGACAAACGAAATCCGTATTTTGAAGAGGACCCAAGTATGTTATTGGTCTTTAACGTACGGAAATAAATATGTTCACACTTGTTGCGACAACAAGACATTATAATTGTTGTCGAAGGAGGCCATTTTGGTAGCCCTGTTCTGAGGCACGTAGACCATGTTTGTGTTTTTGGATAAATCTGTTTACGACCAGTTAATCACCCAAATTTGAGGACCTGTGACGTCTCATTGGTCTCTCTCGGAATCCGGAAAACTCTTTTCATTTCTCGATTCTCCCTTTATAATTAATGTGATGCTATTTTTGAGTCAAGATTTTTTTTTTTTTCCATTTTCGCTTTCAACAACAAAAGTCTTTTTATTTTTCGTGATCTCTTAAACTATTAAACGCTATTTTTTTCCGCATGCGGCCCCCGCCTTGAATAATTTTACGGCCCGTGAGATTCATCACAATTTTACAAAATATGTTTTTTTTTTTTTTGTATTATTTTAGGCTTTACTGTAGAGTTTTGTAACAAATATATATATATTTGTATAACACGTGTCACAAAAGAAAAATTTTCTAATTTGATAAATCTGGCTCAAAAAGTTTTAAGCGCTTTTGGATCAACTTTTACCTGCGAATTGTTTTTTTCGAAAATAAAATTTAACAAACATAAATCACGCTCGAACTTAACGGACGAAAACCTGCAACATCAATTACGATGTGCAACACGCATTGAGATCGATTTGCAAAAGCTAAGTGTAAGACTTGAGAAACAAATATCTCACTAATTAAATAAATTAAATATTATTCGATCATTTCATTATTATCATTATTATACTATCTATATGTATGAATAATAATAAAAACAATAATAATAATTCATTCAGTTTTAAATTTTCACTCCAAAAAATGTTTGTACTGGGTCCAAATCTAATATGGGTATATATAATTATATATGCGGCCCGCGGGATTATAATGCATTTCCAAAGTGGCCCGCAAGATCATTTGGGTTGGCCACCCCTGGCCTACATATTAGAAGATTCATTTGTCTCGAATAAACTTCCATAATTTTTTTTTTGTACCCAAAAAGGAAAACTTTTGAGAATAAACAAATTTATAAATACATCGAAATGACCTTTCATCGTATAACACGATAACTTTTTTTTTTTTTTTCGAACTGTCAACCTTTTCTGTAACTACTCAACCATTATGGAAATAGTCTTATTAGGTAATTTATGGATGGTGGTTCTTATCGTTATTTGTTTATTCTCAAAAGTTTTCCTTTTGGAGAGAAAAAAAAATATGGAAGATTATTCGAGACAAATGAATCTTCTAATATGTAGCCAGGGGTGGCCAACCCAAATGATCTTGCGGGCCACTTAGGAAATGCATTATAATCCCGCGGGCCGCATATATAATTATATATCCCCATATTAGATTTGGACCCAGTACAAAAATTTTTTGGAGTGAAAATTTAAAACAGAATGAATTATTATTATTGTTTTTATTATTATTCATACATATAAACATAGATTTATCTGTAATTTATTAAAATTGTTTCAATATTTTGATCCATAATAGAATTCCTGACACTTAATTAAGCATTATCGCCTGCCGATTCTACTGTCGGAGTATCAAGTTTTGCTTACCAAGTTTTATTTATCTTTGATCAGTAACTGACGTACAGTCTCGTCCCATCCGAAGGACGGCTTGCTCAAGGTTTTTTCACCTTATAGATAAAAAAAAAAAACCTAAGGGCAAAAAGGTCGTGTGGAAATTGAAGACAATTAATTATAATAATTATTTAATGATTTGACAACTAAAGAACTTGTATAGTATTCTTGTGGTGCAGAATAAGCAGAAACTATATTTCACAACATTAAATCAATTATTATTTGATGTATTAATAATTTGATTACAATTCTCTGTAATATTTGCCTTTTTAATGTTATTGTTCCGTGTCAATATTATCAGTTGAGTTAGAGGATAGTTACTGGGCATGCGTATAGGCAGGTTGTGAGTGTACACCTTATTGGTCAAGTTAGGTTAGAATTGTGCGGTGGATCAAGGTTGACAAGTGTTAGCTGATGTTTTTTTTTTTTCAGTTATCCCCGACCGAGTTTAAAGACCCCTGTAACACACCTTGGCTTGTTTGATCAACATCCTTGAGACCTTCCAATATCTCTCCCTTCCTCCCACCAAAGTCCCCCCTACCTGATCATGTACTACTTTGAAATAAGTTCTCATAGGAAGATCTCGCGGGTTTGAAACCAGGCACAGGCCGGTGAGCACGCCGACTTTCGGATGGGGCGGTATTAAGCGACGATCTCGAACCTGTATGATGTCAGGTGCTTGTTAAAGATCCCTCTTCTAGGTGAATAAACCAGGGTAGGTCTCCCGTAGTAGAGCCGGGTTCATGACGATGAAAAAGCGCTCTGGTAGTAGGCGATATGACCTCATAGTAGCCCGGGTATGAGTCACAATAACTAACTCATATGAAGTAACTTTTGGCATATGTATTTCTTTCTATAGGATGAGAAACTTTAATGATATTTTCGATGTGAATTTTCAGGTCAAAGTTTTCAGGTCAAAACCTTTTCCGTGTCTCTGTCTTTCCCCTATAACCTTGTCATGTGCCTAACTAAAGAAACACGGAACCCATTTTAATGGGACTTGGTATATGTAAGTTCGGTTTGGCATACAGTCTCGTTTAAAATTTTGAAAAATCGTTTTATAATTAAAACAATTTTTGAAAAACTCATTTTTTTTTTACAATTTTTGATCAGCTGAACAATAACTAGAAGATAGGTTCACATGCGAGAAAGCTTTTTGCAAATACATGGAGGATATTATAAAATGTCGTCCAAAATTTAAGCTAAATAGCTTTAGTATTTTTCGAAAGTGAGATTCAGACTTTTGGCACGGTAAAAACAAACTCAAGAATTTCTACCAAGCTTTGGGCAGACACAGTGTATGTCTTCTTCAGGGTCTGAATTAATATAATAAGCTTACATAAGCTAAAATTACCTAAAAATAAAACAATAAAATCTAAATTTTAATTAAACAAAACCTACAACATTATAGAATAACATTTTTTATGATAAAGAAAATATGGTATCAGAATTTTAATATGGTTAAAATTGTACACTCACTTCATTCTGTCAGGAAGTTATTTATCCATCGGTTAAAGGGGGGAAGGAATAAGCAGATACATGAATCTGCTTATCAGCAGATACATTAATCTGCTTATCATCGTTAAATAATCTAGAACTAAAGTAAAGCTAAAAATGTATAGTGATATACACAGAATGTATGCATTTGAATACTCTCGTAATATTGTGTACTCACTGATTGCTGATCAATCAAATCATCACTCATATATTGTTGATATAAATCGATCAAAACCAGAAATTAAAAAGTGATATGAATGTTAGGACATTTAGGATATCGATGTATTGTGATTAATTGCAGTCAAAACCTTGTATAACGACGTCAAATTTAACGACGAAATCCCGAGAAAAAGTTTGGTTCGCCATTACATATTACAGGTAAAGTATCCCTTATTACTGCAGTGGATATAACGAAAACATCAGCTATAGTAACGCTCGTTTAGACAACTTGAAGAATTAAAAGTCATTTTTTCTGACAATATTTCGAGACACTTACAGTCCCTTCTTTTGGTAACTATGAACGTTCGTAGTGACCAGAAGAAGGGACGTGTAAGTGTCCCGAAATATTGTCAGAAAAAAGAAAAAAAGAAGACTCCTCTGGAAAAAAAAATGTCGGAAAAAACCAACAATTTAATATCCCAAAGATGTTTAAGAAACACGAATAAAAAGTCGTCTATAACGAAGGACAGAATGTAAACAGAACATCAAGTTAGAGGTAATTGGATACATAATTGTTTCGAGACCTATGAATTCAGTTCATAGAATCATAAAAGACGTAGTGAGCTTTTTTTAACTTTATTTTTCAATTACCCTCAGTTGTTTGTCTTTTCTAAGTGTGTCAACATAACGTGTAAAAGAAACGGTCAGTCAAATTCTACTTTATCAAAAGAATGCGGTGTTTTCCACTCAACAATTTCTACCGTGTGGGCCAATAAAGAAAAAAACAAAAAAAGTTATGAGGAGGAATCTTTTTCTGCATAGAAAATTCGGAAAACCCAACATACTGATTTAGACCAAATGATCTTGCGGGCCACTTTGTAAATGCATTATAATCCTGCGGGCCGCATATAAAATTATAAACATCCCCATTTTTAGATTTGGACCCACTACAAAAAATATTTGGAGTGAAAATTTAAAACAGAATGAATTATTATTATTATTCATAGATAATATAATAATAATAATGATCGAATAATATTTAATTTATTTAATTAGTGAGATATTTGTTTCTCAACTCTCTCAATTAGCTTTTGCAAGTCGATCTCAATGCGTGTATTTGCATTTTGTGCAAAAACATATTTTGTAAATTTTGATGAATCTCCCGGCCGTAAAATTATTCAAGGCCGCGGGTTGGCCACTCCTGGTTTAGACAATGCTTTGCTGCAATGGTTTAAGGCTCGTCGAAAAAAAAAATGTTCCTATTAACCCGATTTTTTTTTACAGTAGCTCGAAAATTTGCAGTTCTGCTAAAAAAAATTTCAAACCTGACGCGTCCTGGTTTTAGAGATTTCGTAATCGTCATTATATCGTCTTCGGAAAAATATGCGGTGAATCCGCAGCCGTTTCTACGGGCGTTAAGGAAGTTTTGAACCTTTATTCCATTGTTGTTTCCACCTTTCATTTGTTATTGATGCGATTGCTAAAGAAAACAAAAAAGTGTGATTATAACGACCACTGATTATAACAACCAGATTTTCCTATCCCCTTGGTGGTCGTTATAAACGATTTTGACTGTATATAGGTTTATTAGTTTCAACGAAAAGGCTTCTCGTTCTAGTGGTTTTGTTCCGTGTGTGTTTTTTTTTTTTTTTTTTCGATCACAATTATAAATTCTGTGGTGGGCCCCTGGCCTTGCAATGATTTTGAAAGTTGGATGCCCAACCAAGACCGGCTTCTGGCTATACTATAACCGGTTTTGCAACCTGACTTTCAACGCAGTTAAATCCGGAAAAATATCTCTTCTTTTGTCCAACTTCCGATTTTCTTTACTAACTCCAATGTTGCCCATGATGTCCGTGCGGGCTAGAGCGTAGGGCTTTTTGGTCGCATGGTCTCATCATGGTTTGCGGGTTCGAATCCAGTCCGGGAGTGAGTTTTATTTCGTAGATAGAATTCCCTTCCGGGGCCATGGATGTTGTAAATAACTAGATATACCACTGTGACATGGCTTATATGCATCGAACATAAAACAACAAAAAAAGTATATATATTTATATTCTGAGAGATTAAATAAACATTAACTATTATAAAACAAATTTGGCTATCATATATATGTGTTTCTTAAACTTCTCTGGGATGTTCCACTTTTTGTTGTTTCCGGCATTTTTTCCTCCAGAGGTGTCTTCTTTTTTTCTTCGTTGGACAATATTTCGGGACAATTGCAGGTCCCTTCTTCTGGTCACTATGAACCATCGTTGGTGAACCAACGATGGTTCATAGTGACCAGAAGAAGGGACCTGCAATTGTCCCGAAATATTGTCCAACGAAGAAAAAAAAAAGACACCTCTGGAGGAAAAAATGCCGGAAACAACAAAAAGTATCATATATATAAAGCTGAAAATGTCTGTGCGTTGTACCGCTATAACTCACGAACGGCTTGATGGATTTGATTAATTTTTTTAAAAATTTGTTCGTCATCGTCTGTGGAAGGATATAGGCGTATTAGTACCTCAATATCTGGTCCATCCCAACATCCACCTACGCAATCTTTGTAACTCAAAAACCACTGCAATGATTAATGAGGAATCTTTTTGAATAGATAAGTTTTATCTACCGGAAGGTTAAGGTCTATTTTTTAATCAACCCCTGGTCCATCCCAGCATCCACTCACGCAATCTTTGTAACTCGAAAACCATTGCAACGATTAATGAGAAATCTTTTTGAATAAATTAGTTTTAGCTCCAAAGCTAGCTTTACTACAGTTGAAGGACTATAAGCCTTATTCCGTATGAATAATTGAAAATTATAACATCATGAATGTACTGTCGAGGAACTGAATAGCCTTATAGGAGATATTGGGAGAAAAGTCAAAGTTCCCCGGGCAACGCCGGGTATTACTGCTAATTTCTGATATATTAAGCATTCTCTTCAGTCAATTTGACTGAAAATCAATGTTTCATACTCAGGAGCTTTCTCAGTGCCTTAATCAATGAAATTTCATGTTGATCATTACATTGATAGTTATTAGAGTTTTTTGAGTTGATCTCTCTCTTCCCTCTGATCTGGCTCAAAATCGATATGACTCAGTCTCAGAGTTGTCTGAATCCTTTTAGTCGTTTAGATATATTCATTCCTTTGGGAGTTAATTGCAGAACCCATAAATGTATTTTGTTATCCGATTTCTATTCAGAAAGTTGGAAAATATTAATTAATTAATAAAACATTATCTACAATACAATAACAACAAAAACATGCATCATAATAGCGAGAAATATATATATATATATATATATATATATATATATATATATATATATATATATATTTTATATATATATATATATATATATATATATATATATCGAGTAAAAACATTATAAAGCTATAAAACAAGAAGAATATACAGGAATAACTTATCTGTCCCCATTCATGAAATTTTAAATTGTTAAAGTTATTAGATGGTTTTATTTATTTATAGTTAATTTTATTATAAAAAATTTTAAATTTTATTTACTAAAATATTTTAGTTAGGTTAATTTCAAAATTTTGTATTTTACCAGACTGCCTGATGATGAGGGCAACCTCGAAAGCCGGTTAGCTAATACAAATAAAAATCTGTTAGAGGTCAGACTACATTTTATTTGACAACCTGTGAAATAATCACTTCTCACATCAGCCATCTTCATATTAATTGATAATTCGTTCTGGGGAAGCAGATTGCTGGTGATTTACTATACTTTTTTTTTTTTTTAATAAACATAAGTGTATTATTTTCTCTGTTTTTGATCCTAATTTAATTTTAACAAAAAAATTAGTTGTCTTTCCTTCCTCTTCTTCATCGTTTTAAAAGGTCACCACCTGTTAGATTGGAGATGTTTGGTATTCTATGGTGCAACGATATGTTGCAATATCCTAATACTTAAATGTGAGATTTTAACTGATAGTATAAAAATAGTTAGGTTATCATTTTTATTTTTATTTTTGATATTTTTAATGGCTATTTGTGTAATCTGTGAATGATAAGGAAGATTTAGGAAAATTGATTCTTAACCCCTTCTATTACACATTCCTAATCCGGAATTTGAGTAGGCAACTTCTGAATAACATTTTTTTTTTTTCCGTGTCATTTTTATGTATTTATGTATTTTTCGTGTCATTTATATATTTTCGAGAATGTCTTTCCTACATTTATTGCTTTCCCAGCTGTTCGTAGTGTGGGGGAAATTATGTAATCGGTCTAAAATTGATTTTGAGTTTTCACCGGAATTTCATGTTTTTGAGCCCCCTGAATCCAAAAATTAATAAATACATAAAAAATCATGTCGCTTAGTTATTTATTATGACTCATGTCCTAAAGCCCGGACATTAATTATCATATCATTCATTAAAATTTAGTCATTTCTTAGTGTGGTTCTTTAGTGTAGAAGTGATTATTACTTATTAGGTTGCAAAATAAAAATATAGTCAGACCTACATTTCAATAGACCACCATTTCAATTATTTTGTCTGATAAAACATGTTTTAAATAAAAAAAATTCAAATAAATAAATAAAATTATATAAAGTTGTGTCTTATAATTTTTGAGTAGTTTACTTATTGTATACACTTTTTTTTGGTTAATTATTCATTACTTTTTTAAATGTTAAAACATATAAAAAAATGAAGAGGGCAACTTAGAAAGGATGATAGGAGCACGACATTTCATGATTGAGAAGTCCCTTCCTAAGTCCCGTTATTGATTTTCAGCTGAATTATCCAAAAAGGAAAAGAGTTTTAAAAGAGAGTGAAGCTTCCAGATGAGGGCAACCTCGAAAGCCGGCTAGCTAATATAAATATAAATCTTTAAGAGGTCAGACAATATCTTACTTGACCATTCATTTACCTGTAATGCCTTCATTTGACAACTTTCCTTTACGTGAACACATTTCGTAAATCTGTCATTCTACTCAAAATTCCCATAATTAGTGGGACTTTCCGTGTTATTGCTGTCATTAGACGAGTTGTAGCAAGGAGAAGGACTGAAGATCCATTTAGACCTCAGTGGCGTAGGCAGAAACTTGTTTCGTGGGCCCGAAGCAAAAGAATATTTTGATATATATATTTTTTTTTTTCATCCTTCGTATTGTGTCCCATTAATTGTGTTTAGTCACACATGTCAGACGTTTTAGAACGACCCTCCCAAACATATGTTATTTCTAAAAGGAGTTCGTCCGGTCACACGACAGCAACTAAGAAAAACGAAACTATGTCACCTATATTTATTTATACTTACATAAATAGATTTTCTTTTGAAATTAATATATTTTTGATTATTAAATGGGTTTTCGTTTTTGGCAAAGATTCTCTTGTTTTGACATGACACAAATGGGTCAAAGTCCAGGAAATATTTCAGAAGTTTCAAGTGTTGTTGACTAAGAAAAAATAGCCACAATAGATACACAGTGAGAAAACGTAAATAAAAAGTTACTCTTAGTCATTTGGTACCTTAACAAATATTTTTCTGTGAAAAATGATACAATGAAAAATGACAAAATTTTGGACGCAACTCATACAGAAAAATGCTGTATATGTACTAATTTTTCATCTGTAACTCATTGTTTGTAACAAGATTTCTTTTATTTATCACGCTCTACCTGATTCGCCCCCCTTCCGATAATGTTAAAGAGAAAATTTTCTTTATTCGGATCAGTGTAACTTATTCTCCAACATGATTTCGTGAAAAATATTTATATATGTTCTGGATAAGTATATGTAACGGATTATGTGATGAAAAGTAAAGCATGTGCATGAGCCACTTAATTCACGGTGTATGCACCTCTCTGCAATACCTTGATGATATAATAATGGCTATGCTTCATATCGAGATTTCATTCGAAGCTATCCTAAGAGAATGTGAAGAGACAGCACAATGAAAGTCTACAGATACTGGGGAGGCATATACGATGCTACGCAGTTAGTTCTAAACAGAAAGACGCAGAACTCACGGGAGGAGGTATTAGTATCTATCTCTAGTCTGAGGTTGGAAGTAATATTCCAGCATGGAGGCCACGCTACTGTATTTCCTGGAATGTGCATCTGGAAGAAAAGTTAGGAAGAATGCATGGAAGAGTAAGGACCTGGAGGGTGGAACTGCGTAAATCAATAAACGCCCTAGGAAACTACAAGAAAGTTGAGTTCTGGGTTTCAGGGAAACGAGGAAGCAGACCGACTGGCCAAAAAAAATTCAAGTAAGCTCTTCGTGGTGTCAAAGCCAGTCCTCCAGGGAGGCATACATCCTGGGAGACATATCGAACCCAGATAAAAAAGTGGAATAGATATATTTTGGAGGTGCAACCTCATGAAGAGAAGAACATGCAGACATGGTGTTAGGAGATGGGATCCTGAACCTGTACAAATTATATTGACTCCTTTAAAACAAAAATTAAGTCGCTGAAGCACCTCAACGCGATTAAGGGTATTCAGCGACTGTTTTTCAATCTTTAAATAAAATTCGAAATTGAATAAAATATAATTCGGATCCGGATAGGCCCTCACTAGAGGATCTCTATAATTTGGGATTGGAAGCCTCCAAAGTAGTGGGATCCCCCAGGAGACGGAGGTGGGAAAAGTGGCGCTACTGGCAGGATGCAGGGAGGGAGGCGGCATGGGTGGCGTTACTGGTAAGGATATTTCTTGGTGGTAGGCAGAAGTAGTGGACTAACTTGTTAAATAAGTAATAAGATGTATCAGTCCAACATTTATTAAACCACGACTAGTTTCGTCAGTAAACTGACATCTTCAGGTGGAATCTTGCTAGAGAAGAGGTCATCAAGGGACACATACGAGTATCAGAGACCAGCTGAACACTGAGTGCCAGGGGACCAGCTGAACACTGAGCTGACAGTGTTCAGCTGGTCCCTGATACTAGTATGTGTCCCTTGACCTCTTCTCTAGCAAGATTCCACCTGAAGATGTCAGTTGACTGACGAAACTAGTCGTGGTTTAATATTAATGTTGGACTGATACATCTTATTTAATTTAGTGGTAGGATGGAGGGAGGCAGACGGGATGAGTGGCGTTACTGTTAGGATGCAGGGAGGTAGGCTGGATGGGTGGCCCTACTGGTAGGATACAGGGCGGCAGGCGGGAATGGTAGGATGCAGGGAGGCAGGCGGGATGGGTGGCGCTACTGGTAGGATGCAGGGGAGGGAGGCTCGGTTTGAATTGGTATGAGGGAGATGTTCTGTAGGAGCCTTGGCACACATACACAGAGCACACTTTCACTACGTTACCTACCAAGGAGCTACAACACACACACACACACACACACACACCAGTGCCCCCAATCCACAACCACTAGCCCCTTCCCTACACACTTCCTTCCTTCCCCACTGCTAATTCCCAATTAATAAACCATACACATTCTAAAGTAATAAGAAAATAATTAGAAAAATGCAAAGGCATTATTATAATATTAACAATTAAAAGCAAAAAGCTTGTTCAACATTTATATTATCTAATTACACAAAAATATAATAATAATAATAATAAATATAAATATATACATAAAGTGTACCGGTTTGGACTTACGCCATCGTCAGCACAAAGTTCAACAGAAACATTTAGGTTTGGCATATTTATTGTACAATTGTGAGGCTGCCTGAGTCTGTGACTCCCCTTACTCAAGAACAAGTCCCTCATAGGACTTAGTGGAAAATTCTAACTGTGAAAATGTTCGTGTTTGAACCTCAACGCGTCTTAATCAACTAAATTTTCACTCTCCTTCTGAATCCTCATACTAAACGTGTTGATACATTCAATACATCGACAGTTATTAAGATTTTTGTGTTGAGTTCTCTCTTCTGGTTCCCTCCTCCCATGACCCTTTCGAACTGAAAATTGATAAATATCGTCCTTATATACAACATCGTCGATATATTCTTTCTATCGGGAGTTATCGCGTTCACACACGATTTTTTTTTTTCTTAGAATCAGGGGTCGGAAAACATTAAATTACAATGAATTTCTGAGCTATTTCCTGTTTTTCTCGTACGAAACAAGTTCGCTATGGTCGCCTTTTTTCAACAATATACATATCTTATTTCAACTCAAATTCAAATCCATATAAATTTAGTAGTGACTTCTGGTATTACGAGTCACTTCTTTGTGTTGTATCTTAGTAGATTATTGTTTTGATCGATCTGTATATTAGTTGAAATTCCTGGAAGCAAGCAACGTTGGTAGATAACAGTTTTAGCATAAATATGCCTTACGATGAGCTGACAATCTTCTCTTGTGGAACTTAATAAGGAACGTCTTCATCAATTTATTGCCAAGTTCAGTTCACCAACATCGCCTATAAATAGAAGAAAAAAAAAAATACGTTGTGTCAATAACAAAACTTTTTAAACTAAACACTTTTTTGTACATATCACATCCCCCATACTGACAGTACTGATATGAAAGTAATTCTGAGATTGTCTTTCTTATATCCAGTAACTGTTTTTTTTTTTTTTTTTGAAAACTGAGAAACAAAACTACATAAATATTGTGCAATATTAGGCCTTCTCAACTTTTTATTCGAAACAACTGAAGGCTAGAATAACTATAAAGAAATAAAAAGGGAAAAATATAGCTAGAAAAGAAGAGAAAGCTAACATAAACTAAATCTGTGTTAATAAAATTTAATGTTAAAATAAGAATCTTTGATTAATTTAGAATAGTAGAGTAGAAAAAACATGATGATACGTATTGAGATAAAGTTAGTTGTTATGGGGATGTTTTCGCCAGAGATCTTGTGGAAGTTCATTGTAAATTCTATTGAATAAAACACATAGAACGAGACAAAAATTCCACTGTATTTATATAAAATACATAATATATTTCGCTGGTTAGAGCATTGTCAAGTGTACAAGATACAGACTTATGACTGAGTATAGAGTCATAAGTCTGTATCTTGTACACTTGACAATGCTCTAACCAGCGAAATATATTGTGTCTTTTATATAAATACTAGCAGTAATACCCGGCGTTGCCCGGGGAACTTTGACTTTTCTCCCAATATCTCCTATAAGGCTATTCAGTTCCTCGACAGTACAATCATGATGTTATAATTTTCAATTATTCATACGGAATAAGGCTTATAGTCCTTCAACTGTAGTAACAATCAATAGCTTTGGAGCTAAAACTAATTTATTCAAAAAGATTTCTCATTAATCGTTGCAATGGTTTTCGAGTTACAAAGATTGCTTGAGTGAATGCTGGGATGGACCAGGGGTTGATTAATAAATAGACCTTAACCTTCCTGTAGATAAAACTTATCTATTCAAAAAGATTCCTCATTAATCATTGCAGTGGTTTTTGAGTTACAAAGATTGCGTGGGTGGATGCTGGGATGGACATGATATTGAGGTACTAATACTCCTATAATCTTCCACAGACGATGACGAACAAATTTAAAAAAAAATTAATCAAATCCATCAAGCCGTTCGTGAGTTATAGCGGTACAACACACAGACATTTTCAGCTTTATATGTATGATAGTGGAATTTTTGACTCGTTCTAAGTGTTTTATTCAGCAGTATTTAGTTGTTATGATTCATGGCTTTAACTACACGGTCGATATATATTCATTCTAACGAGAGTTATCGTGCTCACAGACAGATTTTTTTTTTCATATTTGGAATGAATGATCGAAAACATAAAATCTCCGCATCTAATTGTTGACTGATTACGTAACTTCCCCTATACAGCTGAAATTAAAAAAAAATGTTCCTATTCAAATTTTAATTGATGTTTGGATATTATTGTAAGACAAGAGATAGATAACTTTCTAGACTGAATTTCTCTGAGGTTTTTGTTCTTTAGATGGGAAACTTATGACAAAACCAAGACATGAATATGTTCTAAAAGTTCCCTATATCTATACAAACTTTATTATTATTATGTCAGCAAAATTAATAATGACATTAGGGGTCATCGCTTTATCTGCTTCTAACTAAAGAGAATCTTTAATATTATGTTATTATCGTGGAATAACAACCAATAAACAAAACAATTCTTTAAATGTCTTAAAATTGGTTTTATTTTCAATTTTTTTTTAACTTTGATGAAAAATATTTCCAATATTATGATTTATTTTTACTGATGTGTCGCTATTTTCAAAATATCTTATCTTCTACATATTTGCTATTCAAGTGCAATTTTATTTTGGCCTTATGGTCAATACATATTGGCCACAAGTGCAATTGATAAACAAAATATTAAGTCCGCTTGCAAACCATTTCAACCTAATATCACTGAGTCTTGGGCAAATAGGGAGAAAATTGAATGTAATGGTTTGCAAATGAACAACTAACCGGGGATGAAATGATGAGGTACCTGAATGGAAAATGTTGGACCTCTCTTGCTAATTATTGTAGATGAGCCAAAAATATCATAGTTTAACCAGAATACAATTTAAATCATTATTGTGATCTAATGCTATTCTATTTTTCCTAATATTATATATAGTATTACTTATCACTATTTAATCCTATTATTATTTATTAATCTTTTTAAGTATTATTAATTTTTATTTTAATTTTATAACATTTATTATAACTAGGCTCAAATCTTATGATTCACAATTAATATTATTATACCGAACCAGAAGATTATGATTATTTTTATTTTAAATTTTAAAGGTCGAAGATATATATTTATATTGATAAGATCCTTTCTTGTTCGTAAATAAAATTTATTATGTACTTAGGCAAAGTTATAATTTGATTTTTAAACAAGTTGTAATTGTATTTTGTTGTTCTATACTTGAAGGCTAAGTGATAGATGTATTTAATTTCTTCTTTATTTGTAAACTATGACGACTACACTCTGACGGTCATCTGACCAAGAGGTCATCTTTGGTTATAAGATTTTTGATTTTCGAATTATTTGTATGTGTATTTTATTTATAAATAAATAAATACTTAATAATAAAAAAATTAAGTCCGAAGGTACTCGCTTTATAAATTCGTAAAAAATTATGTAAAAAGTGTTGTTATCCAACCTTATTTTATTCTTTAGTACACGCTTATTAGTTTTAGTTTGTTATCTTTACTAACCGATTATATTAAAATTATTCATTATATATTTCCTGTTGGTCTGTCCTGGATCGAAACGGAAGCCTTATCTGGGACAGAACCTTGAGTTAACTATATATGTGTATACCAATTATTTTTTTAGTAAGGTTTATTATACTTAAGAAGTTCTTACTATTAATTTATAGACCGAATAGTTTTTATGTTATTGAGCAAATTTTTTTTTTATAGGTATTTTAATTTGAGAACAATAAAAAATTAGTCCTTTTCCTATATATGAGTTTGGGTTTTTGGAAAATTCTGAGGAGATTGTTATTTGCTCACAGAGGAAAACATTCTATGATGAATCTGACTTCCAAGTCGGTATCGGAAATAAGAAACTACTATAGTCTTTGTGTACTTTCTGACTATTTACTTTCTAAATCTTGTATGATACTCAGGGAATACTTTCATTTCTTACCATTCATTTCCTATATACCTTTATCTTTACCTCTATGTTATCATAATGATCAATAGAGTCGACAGTATCTTTTCAATGTAGAAGGAATTCGAGGTTCTGTCGTATAAAAGAAAATTCAAAATTTTCAACGTCTATAACGATTTATAACAACGTTATAAAGAAACAAATTAGACCATATGTGGGCAACAACCGGCCCGCTGTAAGATTTGGTCCGGCCCGCGAGACATTTTGAAAAATCAAAACATCATACAAGGCTCACTGAAGATAATTTGGAAAATTCTTTACGTCTTTGTATCAGTGGAATTAATTCAAACATCAATGGATTAGTTTCCCAAATTCAAGCTCAAGTGTCTCATTGATTTCGGTGTCGCTACTTAACTTTCGTAGTTTGTAATAATTCCAAATTTCACGATTTAATTATAATATTGGACCTATTTTTTTTTCATTTCATTTTGTTATTTTAATAAATTTTATTATAATAACACTGTCTTATTATTTCATGTCTGATATCTATCGCTAAAAATTATGAACACTACTTTAAAGTCCGACGTTATTTTATTTTGAACCATCTACGCGGCCCGCGAACATATTTGCACACTAAAGTTTGGCCCGCAACATGTCAAAGGTTGCCCATACATGAATTACGTAGACATTATGGACAATGATATAAACAGATACTTTATAATAATTTGAAAAAGAGCTGGAAACAATTTTTTAAACATAAATGAAAGAGAGAAAAATAATAACAATAAATCATTAAATAATAAAAATAAATACAAAATTTGAAAGTAGTAATAAAATAACCTATATAAAACAATATATATATATATATCTCCAAATAACTAATAAATAAAAATGACCTTATAATGACTTGAGTGGATGTGTGTGGTGAAGGTGTTGTGAGTTTGTATTATCCTGTATCGTAGTATTTTTATATTTAGCTGCAAAGTAATATTTTCTCTAATTGATTCTATATAATATATAATTCTAACCCCGTCAATTTACAACCAAATCGGCCAAAGGAAAGTGCGGATTATAGATTAATTCGTTCTAGGGAAGTAAATTGCAGGTGCTTTACCGATCACTTTTTTTTTTAATGTGTTTCTATCAAGTGAACCCCCCCCCCCCCCCAAAAAAAAAATAAATAAATAAAATAATCCTACAACGAAAAGATGGAGGAGAGAGAGACAGAGGGAGGCGATGTGAGGTGCGGTGGTCCTTGGATGTGATTAGGAAGTGTCCTCTCGGCAGCCCTGACCTCATTCCTGGGGGATCTGACTGGCATCTCAACCAGCCCAACTGGGGTAGCCCATCTTACAGATCCATATAAATGTCCAAGTCATAAGCCCTAACTCCTCATCTAACCTAAACCCTAGTCATTTCACGTAAAGTCGGAATATAAAAATTGCTATCAATCCAATTTTTATGTCATTTCACGTAATATCATTTCAAAGTTGTATAAATTTCATAAAAAAAGCATATTCGTTTGAACATAAAATATACATTAGTCCGGGTAAAAATAAATCTTTCCTTTAGATTAAGTAATTTTTTTGTAATTTCAATTTTCAAGTGTCCCTGAATGCTCACAAGTTGAAAGATTTTGTAGGAAAATTTCAGATTTATCTAAATTAATTTTCATTTTTTTTTGTCGCTTTAACTAATAGCAAGAGACAATCGAAAAAAATATACTCTCGGTAGTTGGTGCCGTTTCGTGAAAACTACTCTTCTTTCTTATTTCTCCTAGATCCTTGATTTCCCCTACGCCATAAATTGAGGTGGAATAATTTTTCAGTTTCGCCATTGGCGGCCATAACCTAAAAAACTTTTAGTAAAAATTCATTTTAATTTAAGTTGAGAGATTGAGGATCGTTCTTACAAGCCTCTGTTAAAACGAACAGTTAACAAGAACAGCAGTTTACTAATTGGGGTAGTATAAGAACGGTCTATAACTAGGTACTAATCAAATTTCAAATACGGTTAAGTAACTGCCACTTTAACATTAATTAAACATGAGACTGCCCCTTAGTGTCTTTTGTCCGAACTGGGTTACCCGTTTGTGATGTAGAAAAAAAATATATATTTCACGATATTTTTCATTACCTGATTCTCTTGAGATTAGAACTAGATTTAAAAACCCTGCCGAGGAACTTAAGTTTTTTATCTGGGCGATGAAAAAGCCTTGAGCATGCCGTCCTTCAGATGGGACGTTAAGCGATGGTCCCGAGCCTGTGCGATGCCAGGTACTCTTTAAACAGGTGAATAAACCTAGGTAGGCAAAATTTAGGACTCCCACAGTAGAGTCGGGCTCTTGTCAAGCAGAGCGACGAAAAAGCGCTCATTTAAATGGCAAAATTTGAATTTTCAATGTGAGCTGTAGAACACCGTAAAACTACTTGCTTTCCATGTAAAGCACCAAGACACTGATCGAATTGCCATTTATTTTTAAAACTAGTGGAAACCATTGCCCATTCTTGACTACTGCTAGATGTTTTCACATATTCAGATAAAGCATAAACTAGTGCTTCACATACCTTCGGCACTATTTTGGAAATGCTTTGTTTTGAAATCTTAAAAAGATACATCAACGATGTGTAGGAATCGCCCGTTGCCAAAAATCTTAAAGTCACAGCCAAACAGTCATTTACACTTATAGCATTGCGGTAATTGGTGTCTTGTTTTGAAATAGTTGGTCCAATAAGCGATATAAGTAATTCAAAATCTTCATTACAAACCCTTGTAAAATTTGTGAACAAGCTACTTGCTGTCAGGTCTGCACGAAGTTGGTCACTACACTCATCTCTTCCCCTAAAGAGTTGTCTCTGCCACCATCGAGGAGGTCGACGAGCGGTCAATGTCACGTATCCAGCTGCTATGCACGCTAACGACGACGACGCTGTGTAGATGCACTCATGACTAACAAGTTCACTCAACTAAACCACAGTGACAAAAATGTCCGACTCGCGAACATTAATTTGTATGTCCACGAACAACTGAAAATGTTCATCGAACATGTTTGGTGACCTATGTGTTGTATGTTTGTCCGTTTTTTGTGTTCGCCAACAATGTTCGGCAGACATGTTCGGTTGGTGGAGACGCGGCTTTAGAGACGCTGATAGTTGAAGAAAAATAAATAAAAAGTACGATTTTTGGTTTTGCGATTCTATCCGAGTGTTGCTTCACTGGTTCTTAGTCTGCGCTGGATGCGACTGTAGCTGCTGGAATGTTGGCTGTGCGTTACAGCCGCCCAATGTGCCTCATAAAAGCCAAAAGTGCTCAACATATGTGCCCTTCCATGGGGCCTTGCCCTTCATCTTGTTTATATTTTTTCAACATGAGGGCTGCTCACTAAACATCCGACTAGGCTAGGCCAGGATCACAGCTCAAAACTTTCCAAATGAGTATTTATACCTATGCACCTCCCATCCTAAGGTCTTTCTCTTTCATACATCCAATCTTATCCAATCAATGTCTCCTGTTTGTGTAGAATCACTGAGAAGGTTATACAGACGTAGAGGATATTCTCTCAAATGGCCTCACATACCAAATTAAAGACGTCGGTAAATCACCGGCAATGTACTTCCCCAGTATTAATTAATTTTTCGCTTTCCAAAAATCAATAGTTAACTTAGGGGCTTATGAATCCTCTTACTAAATTTTGTGTCAATATATACATTACATCGCCAGTTATAAGGGTATTTGTGTCGACTCCTCCCCTGATTTCCCCTTTCTTTATATATATGTTCCTTTATTTCTATTCCCATTATGGGGTAATGAATTTAAATATAAAATGTCTTGTCGATACATTACATTGAAAATTATTGTAGGAATATTGAGGGTCAGTCAAAGATGGAAGAAAACACTATTCAAACGCCAAAGTTTCGATATATTTTATATCATCTTATTTTTGAAATATTGTCTATTCCACTAAAGATATATATGTATATAACTACCGGTTTCGGCCTTATACCATCGTCAGGTCTAGTTATGAACTCAGTTCATATATATCGTTAGTTAAGTTATATATATCTTTAGTGGAATAGAAAATATTTCAAAAATAAGTTTGTTTTATTCATTTATTACAAGTTTCCACAATATGTCCGCGTTCCTCAACTTAGAAGTTTTTATATCATCATTAGGGCCTACAAACATAGGCAGGAAATCAGGATTAGAATCACAAATAAACAAATGTGTGTTGATGAACATTACTGAACGTTAAAATAGACATTATAACAAGTTAAAAATTGAAATTGACTTACTATGAATACATTACTAAACATTAAAATTAAATATAGATATATTTATATATCGATAACTTATTGGATTCTTGAATTAAAGGCCCCCTCTGATTCCACCTTATTTTCAACAAATTGTGCTGAAAATTAATAGGTGTCCTCATGGGGTTTTGAATTCACATATGAAATTTTATGTCAAGACATTCATTTCAACAGAGTATTTTTGTTAAGCATCTCCTTCGCCCTTCCCCTTGGCCGATTTGGCTAAAAATCAGTAGGTGTCGTCCATATAGGGTTCTGGATATATTTGTAAAATTTCGTGTCGATACATACATTCTATTGGGAGTATCGTGTTCACTGTACACGTCTGAAATAAAGGCCAAATAACATTTATTTGGGTATGAGGTCTTAAAATTCTTTGTTTATTTGTTCTACTGTAGTATTACCTTCAAAATTTTTGTTAGTTCAGTTTACACACTTTCTTTAGTTTTATTCGGAACTTCTTCAAGTTCAGTTTAGTTTGTAACATTAGTTCCCTCCCGTTATCTTGGCTGGGGCTGCCAACTTTCCTCTAGTCCTTGTCCTAAATGTTCTCTTTGGAATAGAAATAAAGACCACCATTCCCTCCCCCCCCCCTCCCCCCCCCCCTTCCCGGCCCAAAGTTAGCCAATATATATGGGCTTGATTCGTTTAAGTAGGACTTTCCCCGAAAAACATCCCATCCTTTATGCCTTCTCCAACCAGTTTGGGGAAGGTTTTTCCACACTCTTATCGGCCGCAAAAGAAGTCTTTTAGAGCCGTAAAACATAACGATTTTTCCAAGCCGGCCAATTTACTGATAAAAGACAAAAGGCAAAGCCCCAAAGCATAGACATTTCCATAGATAACTCAGTTCAAATAATAGGTTCTAGGATCTTGAAAATCTTCCCTTCACCAGACCTTTTCATACCATTTTTTTTTTTTTTGCAATGAATATGTAAAAAATGAGTTGGGACTTGACCATTGTTTGTAAAATAAAGACATAGTTTAATTTTATTGTTAGCCGGCTTTCCAGGTTGCCCTCATGATCAGGCTATCTGATAAAATTTCTTATAAAAAATACTTATTTTTTGAGTAGTTTATTTAATTAATAAATATAAAATAAAATAAATTTATTCCTTAGACAGTTTAACTTCCCCAGCTGTAAGAAGCATAGGGAAAGTTATGTATTCTATCGAAAATTAATTATGATATCATTCATTAAAATTTAGTCATTTCTTGTGATGATGGCTGACGTAGTGTAGAAGTGGTTATTTCACAGGTTGCAAAATAAAAATGTAGTCAGACCTCTCACCGTTTCAATTATTATGTCTGATAAAACATTTTTTAAATAAAACAATTTTAAAGGTAATAAATAAATAAATAAAATTATATTATAATTTTCGAGTAGTTTATTTATTATATACACTTTTTTTTTTTATTATTTATTCATTACTTTTTTAAATGTTAAAACATAAAAAAAAAATGTATCGGTTGAAGAAGGCAACCTCGAAAGCCGCCACAAATAATAAAATCGTGTGAGAGGTTAGACTGTTTATTTTACAACCTGTGAAGTAATAACTTCTTACTACTTCTGCCATCCTTGTTAAAGGACTACTCGTTTCATTTCTCTACCATCCAATCAAATTGATTGACTGATATAACGTTGAATCCTATTGGATAAATGATGCATTATACGTCAGTTGACTGTTTTTTTCTCTCTAGTTCCAATATTGAACCGTGAATAATTTAAAATACGTACGGAAAAATAAACTTCCAAAATGTTGAACGTCTCTGAATATTCGGATTCGCCATTTTATGTAATATCAAACAAGTAAAAAATCTTGTTAGTAAATTATTATGACTCATGCCAGGGGTTTAACTACATTTCGCCTACTACCAGAGCGCTCTTTTGACACTTGTGGACATGAGCCCGTCTCTACTATAGCAGTCCTACATTTTGCCTACCCTAAATTTTTATTCACCAGGGGTCTTTAACGAGTACCTGACATCGTACAGGCTGTGGACCATCGGTTAATCCGAAGGACGGCGTGCTGTTTTTCACCACCCAGATGAAATAAACTAAATAGAATAATTGATGTCTTCAAAGTGAACATTATATATATTTTATTTTATTATATAATTTTTTTTTTTTTTTTAGGTAAGTCAAGAACCTTTTGGACTTTATTCTCCACTGATTGGAAATTGCCTCGACGTTTATGTGAGTTTGTTTTTATTTACAAAATAATGTTAATTTATATTTAAATATTTTTTTCTTAGTTGTTATAATAATTGATGGGTTTAGAATCAAAATGGTCCATGTTACATTTTTGAAAAAAAAAGTGCATAATCGGAGACTAAAATGATACTCATGGTTATGTTCAGGAAAAAAGTTGTACAAGTGAAATCCTAGCCAGTGCTGAGATCTAGTGGAAAATCACTTATACCATTTTGGTGACATTAAGATTTGTATTCAATTCTATGGTCTGCGGTGAGACAGAATATTTCCGGTTTCGATAAATCATAGATTTTTAAAATCAGTTAAGAACTTAATGCACAGTTTCTTCAAAGTTTTAAAAATGTCACTTAGACCATTTTGATTCTAATCCCGTCAATTATTATTAGTTATTTATTGTGTTATTATTTATTTTCGTTTGGGTCCTATAAAAGTAGGAGTGGCTTGGAAACATGACAAATATGACACATATTTCGTGACACGGAAGTCTTTTCAATATTCCATAAAGAAATTCTTAATCTATTAACATATCCTTGCAAGGGTGATCTCATATTCTTATGAGTAATGAAGTGAAAAGAAATAAATAAATAATAGAGACGCGATATTATCTTAATGGAAGTAGTCAGTCATCAATCAAAACAATTCAGAGAGCTAGGCGTGGTTGGACGTATTCTAAACGTAAAAAAAAAATTAAAAAATGTATGTTTTGGAAATTAAATCATTTTGCATTTTTTTATCTGATCTTACGTAAGATTTCACCATAAAAGCTTTGCTACAAAACTAGGTTATGGCTTTCTGTGCAAATGCTGGAGATCCACAAAGTCGTGAAAAAGTCCTTCCTAAGAATTCCTGTGCACGCTTAACCAGTTCTCAAATCATTCTTTTTACAACTTCAGATGGAAATTGTATAATTAGCCAAATTTCAAATTTTTATGAAAATATGGCCTCTTTGTTAGAACTCCACCCTTTTTCGAACTCAGACCTGTTTCCTCATTAAAAAAAATTGATTAAAGTATTTTTCCGTACGGCTGCTATTTAATCAATTATTAATTAATACTACAAAAAATTTAGCATTATACAAATAGGTTGTCAATAATTTTATGTCAATTGTTCGCGAACAGAATGTCTTCGAAGCAATTTTTAGTAAGGCAATGATGATTAAAAATTGTTTAAATCAGGATATTATTATTTTATTAAGGGTGGTCAGTAAAAATATTAATGTTTAAGCAACACTTTGATCACGCCATCCTTCGGATGGAACGTTAAGCGAAGATCCCGAGCTTGTGCAATGTCAGGTCCTCGTTAAAGACCCCTACCCTAGGTGAATAGAGTAGGCAAAATTTAGGAGTCGGCTCATGTCCACCAGAGCGCCCTGATAGTTAATATGATCTCACAGTTAAAGCCCGGGCATGAGTCACAATAACCTAACTAACTTATACGTTTTAATAAAAATAAATACATATGTGTTTTAAAATAACTATATATCGTGTTTGCAGATTATTGCACCTTCAGTATGAATATAAGTGAATTTATTGGTTTGACATAGAACCTTATGTAAGAAGAAGGGTGCAAAGAAGTAAATGTTGTTGAAAAAAAAACTTTTGTTCCCAAAAAAGTGTCGACAACAATTGATGGTCCGGATAAGTGAAGATTTCATTTTTTTTTTTTTATGTATTCTCACCTATAATGAAATTACTGTTATATAGGCTATGCCACTTTGAATCGGAGAAAAAGACCGAAATTTTACACATGAGGCCTGCCTGTGTAGTGCCACATAACTCGTTCTACTTGACCCAGTTCGATTGCAATAGATTACCGGATGGAGAAAATCAAAACTGAGGAAACAGTTTGAATATATTTAATATATAAATATAATAAAAAATATAAAATTTTACAAATTTCCCAAAGATGACATTGAAAACGCAGGAAGGCAAAAAAGAAAAACTAAAGAAATATAACGAAGAAAATTGAACGAAAGTTTTTACACATCCACTTTATATGAAAAATATTATGGAATTAAGTGGGGCCAAAAGAGGGGGCTCGACTCAGAAACTTTAATAATTGCCCAAGTAATGAATGTATCGATATATTATTATGTAAGTCAACTATTGATTTTTAGTCCAAATAGTCAATTGGTTTGGAATGGTAGTGAAAACTTAAGGAGAATTGCATTGCCGGTTGATTCACAGAAAAGTTGCAGTTTTTTTTTTTTTTTTAATGTGACGCAGCTTACTTTAGTGTATTAGCGGCTTCAGTTGGAGTTGCTCTGGAATAACTTAAAAGCCCTGGAATTCTTGCTGTCAAACAGTATAAATTTTTTTAAAAGGCCCCCTTGTGAAATATTTTTTTAAACTCAAAAACATATTATATTATTGAAATGTAAAACCCATATCATTTTACTATTTCACAAAAATGATTCTATCGCCCTCTCCTTTCAGGAAAAAAAAAAAGCACGTTATTAGCGTATTCATTGCTTCAGTTCATATTCCTATAAAATGATGAACACCCATGCCGTTTACGTTATATTTTAACGTACATACACTTCATGTATGTACATGTCAGGTTCTTTTCTTGTTAAAGACTCAAAAGTTTGAAAAAGTTATAAGACAATTTCAAAAGAATAAATTCACTTTGTTGTCCCTAAGCTCCTATGTAAATATTCCTGATATTTTATTATTAATGACATTGCAAGTTAAATACAAATAACAAATATTGATTACTGCCGGAAATTGTTTTGTCATTCTGTACAATTGTTATTTGCGTCAGTTAGAGTTTCATGACAATTTGTTTTCTGTGCTGTAAAAAACATTAAAACATGCGAATTCTTTGCCTTTTTCTACTAAATACCGTAGATCCATAGATAGATTTTGATCAATAAATTTGCTTACTTGGGGCGGCAGAAGACATATATACTTACATTTTGACTTTCACCAAAAAATGTTGATTCGATGATTTTTTTGAGTATGTGAATACAGTTAATTGTTCACACTCTGATCAAAACCCGGCCGAGGTCTTTAGTTTATTTTATCCGGGAGGTAAAATAACCTTAAGCACGCCGTCCTTCGGATGGGACGTTAAGCGATGGTCCCGAGCCTGTACGATGTCAGGTACTCGTTAAAGACCCCTGACCTAGGTGAATAAAAATTTAGGATCGACAAAATTTAGGACTCCCATAGTAGAGTCGGGCTCATGTCCACCAGAGTGACGAAAGAGCGCTCTGGTAGTAGGCGATATGACCTCGTAGTTAAAAGCCCGGGCATGAGTCATAGTAACTAACTAAAAATGAAATGTTCGAAATTGCAACATGCATTGTGCATTTTTCTTGGGCTATGCACCATAGCCTAGGTGCTCCTATATTAGGGTATCATTTCTGCTGGTTCATATATATTTTTTATTGTTTTTATACAGACTGTAAATTTTAATGAATATAGTTGATTTATAAATACATAAAACCTTAACAACACACTTTCAATTCACGAATCTTCAATACTTTAATTTTTATTTTCATTAGAGAAAGTCAAGTATTAAAAATGAAAAGAAAAAAAAAATAATAAAATAATGAAAAGCAGCTCTCTTGACTCAGTGAAATGAGTCTTTCTCTTTAAAAGTACCTTTGATTGCTATTAAATACTGTTACGTTAAAAACAAAGACAATTTATCACAAAAAGAAAGTCAACTTTTTATATATTTTGTTCGCATGAAACAATTAAGCTCCCGGATTTGAATAAAAGTGGTTTTATAAGACCGCCAAACGCGTACTTTGGCTTCGCCTTACTATCGCTGAAGTAAGATAAAAGTACGAACCAAAATTTAAGTATTTAAATGCATATCTAAAAAAAGTTGATCTCGTAATCTAACCGACCTAATTTTATTAAAAAATGACAAATTTTCTCGAGCCTCAAATTCTAAACTAACAGCAATTGACCTAACTTCTGTCAAGAGATAGGGTAAGTTTTTGAGAAAAGCTTTCATAGAAAACGACCGTATCGACGAAATTATTCTACTGTGTATTAATACGGAAGGCAATCACAAATGTGGGTGACTCACTTCGCATTTTTTTTTTTCTATTAGGAATGTTTTTAAAATGTAATTGTATAGTCAGTAAACACTCGATCTACATTCCTTACTAATTGCATACTAATTGGCCTAAATATAATCAATAGAACAACTATAACGTGTAAATTGTGGAAAAAAATGTAATCTTTATTATTTGGTAAATAAATTTAGTTATCATTAGTATTTTTAATAGCTTGGACTGATCGCTAAGGATAGCATCTCATTTAATGTCGATGATGAATCACATCAATAATAATCAAATTAACGATGAATTTATTTATGATCGTACTTTAAGCGAACTCGCCTATGAAACCTTTTCTAATGAGATGTGATTCTTTTATGCTAAAAAGTAATAATTATAACATTTCAACATAAATCAATTGTCTATTAATCGAATAGGATCATTATAAATCGATTTTTGTCTTCAGATCTTTCTGCCTGTGTAGTTGCGTATATGTTAACTCCTCATTAACACGTATATGAGGATACTGACTTCTGAGTCAGATATGTGTTGGTTTTCAGCTAAATCAGCCATTATGTCACTAGCACACACACACAAAAAGATAATTAAATACGGTTGAAAATCCCGGTACTAAATTCCGTATTGATACATTCATTTCATCTATAATTATTAGGGTCCTTTGCCCGATTTCACTGAAAATCGACAAGTTTTTCTTATTGGGTTATGGATTTACATATAAAATTTCTTGTCGATACATTATGCCACCCCCCATCTCCACCACCCTCTCTTACCCTTTTCTTTGGCCGACTATACAGAAAATCAATAGGTTTCGTTTTTATGTGGTTCTGGATAGGCATTTCAAATTTTGTGATTCATTCAATCGGAAGTGATCTTGTTCACAAACACAAAAAGGAAGTTGTTTTTTAATTTTGGATTCAGAGGGCCGGAATACAAGAAATTCCGGTCAAAATTCAAGATTTGAAGAGAAGAAAAAATAAAGTGGGAAAAAATAAAAATAAAGGACAAACTAGATATGGTTTCACACCGAGTTGAGTTGAGTGTTCATTTAATGGTCTCCTTTTCATTTACGTAGAGCTTGTCTTGAATAATTGTGTAGTACTGAGGGAAAAGTGGCTTGGGGGGGAAAAGTGGGAAAGCTGCGGCCTACTTTCATGATCCGGATAATATGTGTGAAGCTAGGGG
The DNA here is from genome assembly GCA_963662175.1 of Aradus depressus. Classification (NCBI taxonomy): domain Eukaryota; kingdom Metazoa; phylum Arthropoda; class Insecta; order Hemiptera; family Aradidae; genus Aradus; species Aradus depressus. Next base: position 13,008,009 of record OY759214.1, on the reverse strand, counting down.
AAGAGGGGGTGCCGCGGGGGTGTGAGCAAGGGGGCCGAAGAGATCCCGACTATATGTTTGTGTATGTGCAGCCACGGCTAATTTCATGGTAATATGCACCCTCTGCAAGAATTCTCTATGTCTGCTATTCAGTTACATTTGTTAAAAGCTGAATACTCAGGAAAGCGCTAAAAATGTTCAATAAAGAAAGTTTTAAACTTTTTTTTTTTTTATTAACATTAATATATACATATGTATATAAGGTGCTATATATACTTGCACTTAGGGACCTAAGCATTCAACGCTCTTTTCTCCCCTCCTTATCTTGTCTTACCTAGATCTGCTGATTCCAAGTGAAGGGACCTAGTCTCCTAGTTTCCTTAGCAAATCTGAGAATACTCCCATGGTTTTATCTTCTAAAATCTTCCTCTTTGATCCCTCTACCGAAAATGGGGAATCTTCTCCGAGTATATCCAGGGTATGCAAAATTTCATCTGTAACTTTAATATTAAAAATACTAACTAGTGCAATATTGCATGAAACTTGACGAGATTTGAAGGCAGAGATACGAGGCTAGTCCCATAAGTAGCCGACCTGACGTATAGATGGCGGTTGTTGTTTGAAAAAAATTACTAAGATGCGCTAGGGATAATTTTCATCGATTATCTTCAGAAAGGAAAAACAATCAACTGCGAGTATTATGCGAACTTATTGCAGCTTTCGAGTAATGAAATACACCAGTTCACACATCCGTTATCGCGGTTGCCAAAATCAATGAGTTAAGTTCGAATTGCTTCCTCACGCATCCTATTCGCCAGATTTAGCTCCCTCGGATTATTTTCTCTTTCCAAACTTGAAAAAATGGCTCGATGGTAAAAAATTTGTCAACAATGAAGAGGTGGAATCTGAGGTTGATGGCTATTTTGAGGAGCTCGACGGTTCTCACTATAAACATGCTATTGAACATCGCTGGAAAAAGTGTATCGAGCTAAAAGGAGACGATGTTGAGAAATAAAGATATTTTTTTCTTAAATTTTTTGTGTTTTTTTTTGTTAGGTCGGGTACTTCTGGGACTACCCTCGTATATAAATCGTCGCCTGCATTACTTAGTGACGTATCTCAGGTATCTTACCTTTTCAGGGGAGCTGTTTGAAGTTTTGGTACTTCTAGTAAGTTGATTAGTTAGTTACTATGACTCATGCCCGGGCTTTAACTCCAAAGTCGTATCGCCAACCACTGAGCTACCAATGCCCTCTGTTCTTTTAAAATGTGACTTTTATCAGAGAAATATTTTCTGTATTAACGCCGTACCAACAACTGAGCCAGTGGTCTCTAGCCAAAGTCTCCTTGGGTGCAGCTGTTCCAGTTTCGTGCCATATTTCTGGTTGTGTCGGAAATGAGGTACCACTACTTACCTACTTTCACTGGTTCCTTCAGAAATCCAACCATCCAATAAAAACGAAGTGACAAAATGTCACTTGTCACATTTCTGTTATTTCACACTATCTTGACAGAATTTTTTCACTTTATATGAAGAAGAAATTAGATCGTGCATGGATCAATGTCGCAGAGATCCTCTCTAGTTAAATAAAAAAAAAACATCGGTGCATCACCGATGTTCGTCCCTAATACGTATTAATCAAGAGTTGTTACTCTTTCTGAAATCTTTTTTTTTGTAAAAAAAAAAAATATATATGAGATGACTTACAGGGGGACTTCTGAATTCTCATACGAAATTTTGGGTCGATAAATTGATTACATCGGCAGTTATTTGGATTTTTGGATTTTTTAGTTGATCTCCCCTCCTCTTAGGCCAATATTGCTGAAGATTAATAGGGTTCGTTCTTATGAGGTTCTGGATGCACATCTAAAATTTTATGTCGATACATGCATTCGGTCTTTAGTTATCATGTTCACAAAAGCACAGACTGAGATATTTTTTTAAAATTTTTGGAATCTTCGTACCATAGTTTAAGATTTCTCATATAACGCTCTTAAGTCCTTGACCGCCTTCGTTTAACATTTCAGGAAACATTAATTTTAATATTTCAAAGCTGTCCCATCCTAATGTTTGCATGGAATTGAAAGACCTATTAGCCAAGTCTAGTTGTAGTTCTTCAAAGAAGTTTCGCGCCTGCCATTAAATAACGTTGGTTAATTTAGTGGAGGGCATGAAAAACGGGTTTTTTCAATTTATTTAACCCGTTTTTCTTTATTCTTCCTTTAACTGAATTTATTTATTTAAGTACTCAACATCAGGATTGTTTTTTTATGACCCATTGTTGCTAGTGCAAATCTTACGTACCAAAATTATAAATAAATTGAAAAAACTAAATGCATGAAAAACAATGCATGACACGAAATCAGTTCACATTGTCTTCACCCTTCGTCGAAAATATATCTGCCCTCCAGTGTTCCTTGACAACAATCCCATCCCTTTAAAAAACGAAGTTCGCCATCTAGGTTGAGACCTTGAGTATGAGTACTCGACAAACGACTAACTTGAAATCCTCACACGAGACTGAAAAGAACAGACGTTATAAACTTTTACTAAGACTACCTACTAGACAAAAGATCCAAATTAACTTTGAAAACAAAACGACTTATATACAACGTAGTACTCAAACCTATGTGAACTTTACGGACTTGAACTCTGGGGTTCTGCGAAGACTGGCAATCTCCAGCGCATCTAATCCTTTCAATCCAAAATCCTTCGTAAAATAGCCAATGCTCCTTAGAACATTTCCAACAAAACTCTTCACACTGACCTTTAACGTAGCTTTTGTCACCGAAGTCGCTAAATCCAAGTACCTATAAAGAATTATTTTCCATTCTTAGTCTTCACAATCCTCTAGTCCCATTCTGTCACAGTTCTCCAACGACGGCTTAAGCTTCAATGGCTTAGAGACCTCCTTAGCAGCAGCAGTGACAGAGATTGATTCCAAATGAGAGGAAATCAGTGACTAGAAAGCATCACCACAGGGTGATTTTTCCCCTCTTGACATTTTGACATTGCCATTATCTCTCTATTAGCTTATATGCTTGTTGTATTTATTTTTATACAGTTGTGAATATCTGTTTGTAAATTTAAAAAAAAAAAAAAATTGTGACTATAACTCCCTGCATCAATGCATTTCTTATTTATTTATTCCTCCCCAGATGTCTGTTATTTTATAGTAACAGACAGTTCGATACAACTGTTTTCTTATTACAGAAAGTCAGTAAGTAAAAAATGTTTGTGTGAAAAGCCTGTTGTAGAAAAGTATATCAACACTGAAAATCAATATCCGGCATCATTCAAAGAGAAATATTATTTTGACAAGTTGAATGTGAAGGAATTCGACTGTGCAACAGGCAGGTGTGTGAATGTGTGAAGTATTGGCTATTCCTTCCAGCCCCCATTGAGAGGAAAATCTATGAAAGAGATCTCATATTATATAATAAATAACATGAACCTAGATAGCATGAACCATGTCAACCTTTAATTTGTAGTAGAAAGGGAAAAAAGTAAGGTTTAACAAGATTGAAATTGGCATGACAACCGACTATTTGTCTTTAATTTTTTTAAAGAAACCTAACCTTTTTAAAGAAAAAAAAAAAAGTTGAAACTTTTAAATGAAGAAAGTTCAATTAGTGTTAAATTTGTTGTTGAGTTATATGTTTCATTTTGTGTGTTTCTCATTCGCTCTGTTATAATGAGATTTTTCTGTTTTGTTATGTCTCCACCTGTACGAAGTTATGTAATCGGTGGGAATTTCTATGTTGAATTATCACCGGAATTTCATGTTTTCCGAGGTCCAGATAAAGAAAATTTTAAAAAATCTGTCTTTGTGTGAACACGATAACTCCCGACAGAATGAATATATCGACAAAAAGGTTTATGTTTGTATCCAGAACACCATAATGACGACCAACTCCGTTCGGTTTTTAGTCAAATCGGCCAAAGGGATGGTGAAGGGGGGCTTAACACAAAAACCTTAATAACTGCCGAAGTAAAGAATGAATCAACATGAAATTTGATATGTAAATCCATAAATCTATAAGGACTCATTGGAGTTTCGCCATGGTACACCATAACATGCCGAACATACTCATGTGTTACTTACATACTATTTAAATTAAAGAGAAACTCTAGTTTTCCTCCACCATAGTAGCATAAAAAAAAGTGGGCCATGAATAACCGGCAATGTACTTCCTCAGACTGAAATAATCAATTAACTTTTTGTTCCCCCTCTTTAACCAGTCGACCGTTAGCGCTAATATTCAACAGTTGACACTGTATATGGGCCCCTAAATCCTCATACTAAATTTTGTGTCGATACATTCATTACATCGGCAGTGATTATATTTTTGTGTTAAGCTTCTCCCCTAATCCCCCCTACCTTGTGGCTGATTTGACTAAAAATAGGTGTTAAAAGTTGACTAATAATAGGTGCTGTCCTTATGGGGTTCTGGTTACACACTTAAAATCTCGTGTCGATACATTCATTCTATCGGCAGTTACCGTGTTCACAGATAGACTTTTTTTTCTCATATTTGGAATCTAGTAGGTCGGAAAACATGATATTCCGTTGAAAACTCTGTATCAAATTGTTGACCGATTACATAACTTTCCCTATACTTCGTATAGCGCGGGAAATAAAAGTGATGATTTTTTTCTTTTTTTCCTTGCATTTCTTCCAGAGTTGTCTTCTTTTTTCTCTTTAGACAATACTTCGGGACACTTTCACGTCCCTTCTTCTGGTCACTATGAACGTTTTCCTCCTGGGGACCCTCCTTTTTATAGCCAAAACATTGACTGTGGCTGTCTCTTGCTCTCTCTCTCTCTCTCTGTCTTCCAAGAACTAATTGTTAAAAAAGTCCGAGGTAGTTTACTGATTGGTCCTCAGGAGGAAAATGTTCATAGTGACCAGAAGAAGGGACGTCTAAGTGACCCGAAATATTGTCGGAATAAAGGGGAAAAAGAAGACACCTCTGGAAGAAATGCCGGAAAAAAAGAACAAAAATCAACATTTCAACATCCCAGAGAAGTTTAAGAAACACAAAAAATTAAAGTGAGTGTTTAATCCCTTTTGAAACATTGTTTGTATACAAATCAAAATCTAGAAACATTTCATGAAGTAATACAATAGAAATAATTTGGAAAATTGGGGAGTAATATTTAATATGGGATGATTTGGTATTTAATCGATCACCTGCTCTCAACATTTAAATCACTTAAATTGAGTCCCATCCAAAAAAGAATGACACATTAGGAACAAATATTTGTATACATATTTTTGGTATAAGAACAGTTGACCATCTGTCTTAGTAGATCTTCAGAGAAGTAGATTTATTGGGTTTCTTGTCTAAAGAAAACAGGATAGAAGATCAAAGATATTTCTGAATCCTTCTCGATAGAGTGGGTCAGTGGTCTTCTTCGTCGTTCCTTCTAAACTATATTTACTTTACATCTGGGTTAAGGCATTTTCTTTGCAGAGGAGCCACATCCTATAACGTTCAAAAAAAAAAAAATCTTTAGCCGGATAATTGAGACTTCTCCCCTTCCCCTTCTACTAACTCGATAAACTAGAATTTACCATCAAAATTAAACTAATCAGTCTCCCCCCCCCCCCCTTTCCATGAGCTGATTTGGCTGAGGCGATAATATATGACTACCATTAATCATATATACAATTAAAATAACCAACACACTTAATGTATATGTGAAAACAGTACTGATTCTAAGGTATAGTAGTTAAAATAAATTTGGTTATTCATGGTTATTCTAGTGACTAATTATTTCCAGTTGATTTAACTATTAAGTAACCTGATTCTTGAGCAGAAATGGATGTTTATGTATGCATTTTTTATGAAATATTTAAAAAAATAATAAGTTTGTTTATTTATTTATACTATACTATAGCAGATCATACTATATTGTATGACCATACTGTATTTATTTATTAATTTTCTATTATTTAATTTTATGTTTTTAATATTATTGTTATTACTAACCACATGTGTGTCAGACTCAGTTTATGTATCTAATTTATAAGCTATTTTAATGTATACATTCTAATGACGTATCCTATTATTATGTTTTGGTTTAACAGAAATAAATGTTATTAGTATTTCTGTCTACATCAGTAAAATATATATATAGGTAGATATTATGAGGATTGGAAACAGGAAAAAGTGTTTTCCCTAATTTTTCAAATTTATTTTCAACTATCAGGTAAACCGGTGTTGCGCGGCCAAATTTGTGCCGGCTTATAAGGAGGATGAAAATCCTATCATCCGTTAAAAAAAATAATTTTATATGATTTTGATCAAACAATCAAATCATTCCTATAACCCTACCATGTACAGAAAGAAACTATAATATTATAGTTAGTTATTGTAGTTAGGTCATATCGCCTACTACCAGAGCGCTCTTTCTTCGCTCTGATGGACATGAGCCCAACTGTACTGTGGAAGTCCTAAATTTTGTCTATCCAGGTGTATTCACTTTGGGTAAAGGCTCTTTAACAAGTACCTGACATCGCACAGGCATGGGACCATCGCTTAACGTCCCATCCGAAGGTATTTTTCTCAAGGTTTTTTCCCCTCCCAGATAAAAAAACCTAAGGGCCTCGGCTGCTTTAATTTTATATATAAATAGATTACTTTTAAATTAGATTTCTAATACAGAGTAAATAGTGAATATACCTTTGTATTTATTTAACTAGTTTATTTTGATGCAACGAGTAAATGGTTTTCTCATACTATGAATAACATATGCATATTTGAATAGATATAACTGCATATTATCATTGAACTTTGGACAATGCATCAGTTAAATTGCTTTAGTAGTTTCTATATCACAAGTAGGTAGAGTGTGCTATAAATTCCTCGATCTGCAGGCTTCATAATGCTCTTCGGAGAATTTCAGAATGAAGCATCTAAAAGACGAATATTTTCAAAATAAGATACATCAAAAGGATAACGTAGGTTGAAAAAAATACATGTAAACATGTTAAACGAAATTTCGGCACAAAAGTTTACGTATGGATTGAAAACTCATTGAGGAAAGTAGATATATTGATATTCAGTCAAAAAGATCAGAAAGAATTTAGGATTAGAGAGAAACTTAACTCCGAAAAGCTAATAACTCTCGATGGACTTTATGTATCCACATGGGGATTTAGAAAGTCTCTGTGTAAGATACCTGCAGTTTCTCAGCCAAATCGGCCAATGGAAGGAGTCCAAAGATCATAACAGTATAAAAATTCAATAAATTTCTATGAAATTCCATTTTTTTTTTGAATGAATAACTTCTTTTAAATATATATATTTTTGTAAGATGACGGTGAATCACCGTTATGTAATTCCCCAGTGCGAATTAATCATCAAAGTTTTTGCTCTCGCTCTGAAACCAATTTACTGATTTGGTTGAAAACCCGAAATTTTGTCCGAACCATAAAACTACTGCTAGCTAGACCTTTATACTTGATCAGATTTTCATAAAATTCTGTGTAACCAACTACTTAATTCTACCAACTGTATTCTCCAATTTTTTTAATCGATGTCGACAAAATGATGCATAATTGTTCAAAAAAGTTGTGTAAAAATGAGAACTTGATCAGATCCGATTTTTTAACTCGTTGAATGAATAAAAATAAAGAAAACTTATGTTTTTAAAAAAATATTGTCTATTTCACAAATAATATATAATATGGGATATATATGTATACGTACTTACTCTCTCAAAAAACTGTATGTTTTATTTTATAGAACTTTTTATTTTATTTTTATTCATATATTAACAATTGTTATCTTTAATTCACTTCATATATGCATTTAATCAACACATAGTATTTCAAATTTTTTATTTTTATGATCCCAATTTGGGACGAAATGTCATTTTTTATGTTTTTCCATATTTCAAATATTAAGTGTACAGAAAGGATAGGAAAACCTCGTAGGGGCTGAAAAAGGATACCTACCTACCGCTTGGATTGTAAACTGCCTAGTTGGACTTCAATTTAGTATTTGTTAAGTCATGGCTGAAGATGGTAGCAATACCGAAAGTACTCCCATATTATATATTATTTGTGAAATAGACAATATTTTTTTTAAAACATACGTTTTCTTTATTTTTATCAAGTGTTTCACAATATCTCTGCAAAAATGTTAAGTATCACGTTGAATGAATGTTTTGTCATGAAATTTTTATATGCGGTTTTAGACGAAGAGGAAAAATTTAGTTGATTGCAAATAATTCGAGCAGGGGAAGTACTTTGTGATTCACGATTTTTTTTTTTTTTTTTTTTTCTGTCTTATTTTTTCCTGCGGAACATTTCAATGAGTGATTTGTCTTCTCTTTATGGGGGGGGGGGGGGGGGGGGGTTGTATTTGACATATGTATCTGTATATGTTCCTATGAAGTGTGTATGTGGTATGGTTGTTGTTCTCATTCCGGCCGGCCCAAGGTTGCGAGCTGGATAAAGTTCATTGGGCTGAGGACCTTGCGAAATATCTCCTCCATCTGGGACACTCACTCACTCCACGTCATACAATCAGTTCCTCACTCACACATGTATCCATTCCGTAACTCCCGTATATCCGACACTACTCCCAGTTATCCGTTGAGCTCGACTTGGGGGGGGGGGGGGGGGGGGGGGAGTTTGAAAGTGAATATCTATAAAAAAAAAAATTATAATAATTGAGCCTCCTCGAAATAGCCAAATCTGAGTCTTGTATTAATATTCTGAAATTAGTTATGTAATCGGTTGAAAATTCGATATTTTGAAAATTCATTTTACTTCTGATTCCAAAAAATGGCGAAACTCCTTCTGTGCGTATGTCTATGAAAACGATAACTCCCGATAAAAAAAGGACACGAAATTTGATATGTGGATCCAGAACCCAATAAGAGCGTCACGAATTAAGGTTAAATGTCCTTATGAATTTATTTCAACAGATGGCACCACTAGTAGCAGCGAAAGTATTAACGGCTCAACTTTTTTTAAATATATTTTTTCCCTTGTTCTCAATATAAATGTAGAATTGATATGATACACCGTTTTTTTTTTTTTTTTTTTTTTTTTTTTTTTATGTAAATTCCGAATTTTAGATTTTTTATGTATTTTTCATAAATTTTTTACATGTTATCTTTTTCAATTTTTTTTGGTGGTTCTTGGTTTTTGTATTGATTCGAAAGCAACACTAATCCCTTTTCTCTTGCTGCTTTGTTTACATCCGTAGGTCCGCCCCGTTTTATTTATATACTAATTCATATTTTGTCTTCGAACTTGCATCATACACTTTGAAATCGTGATGAATTGTATATTTAAGTGATTTGTGAAAAACCTAAAAAATAATAAAATATGTAAAAAACTGGAAAAGGGCGCTAAACAGCGATCGTCTAATCTTCTAATTGCGGCCTTATGAGAACTGATTATAATAATAATAATAATAATAATAAATTTATTTCCGTTAAACCAATACATGGTAATAGGATACGTCAAAAGAATTTATACATTAAGTTAGCTTATAAATTAGATTTATAACTACTTGAGTCTAACTCATCTACTATGATTAGTAATAATAACAAAACTATTTAAAAAAAGTAAAATGAAATTAATAAAAACTGAACAAAAATATATGAGTATATATAAAAAAAATTAATACAAGATACGTTTATAATAAGTAGACACATTTTTTCAATTTAATAAAAATTAAGATAACTATTTTTCAAAAAAAATCTTCGGAAGTTTCTTTACCCCAACGATGTTTCGGGACGTTCTTACGTCCCATCATCAGGTCCCAATGTGCGAGATATATAAAAAAGAAAACAATGTAACTATAACAATATATGAAAAATAATATATATATATATATATATGTATATAGATTAATCAATTATAAATTAATATATAAAAAAGTTTATATCCATAGATAACTTTTGAGAAACTTTTTCATTCTTGAGTATGTATGAAATGCCGAGTCCAACGGAAGTTTCGTCGCTTGTACCTTCAAGAGGAAACATTTATGGACTCACAACAAAAACTTCTTTAGCATATCGGAGTTACGTAAATGAACCTTCAGAAAATTTTGATAAAATGCTATTAGTTTATTTTATGATGAGATATAGGGAGAGCGGACACTTACTTGATAGCAGGCAATGAGAGCTAGGGAAGTACGTTGGTGCTGATTTACCGTCCACTTTTTTTTTTTTTTTGAGACTTGTTTTCAAAATATTGAAAAAGACTTTGTAGAGAATTCATTCCTTTTTCGTTTTGTACTCATTTAAATTTCTTTCAGGGACACCCATTTTTGCCTGATTTAAGATCACTTTTTTTTTGAAAAATCTGCAATTGGTGTACACACATTAGTAAATCTGATGACAATCTCAGAAACGATAACAGCATTTGGTAACACAGAGTAAAAGGATAAGTACAAAATAATAACATATATACAAGATTAAAAATAATTATAAAGATAATAAATTAATTAAAAATAATATTAATTATATAAAATAAATAAATAAAATGTACAGTTAATAAGTAAAGGTACCTACCTACCGGATTTATTGTAAAAATAGTTGATTTACCTATATATACTACAAATTAGAGAGGGCGCCGGTAGCTCAGTGGTATGCGTGCTTGACTTCTGAGCTCTAGGTCGTGGGTTCGTAACCCGACCGAGGCCCTTAGTTTATTTTATCTGGGAGGTAAAATAAACTTGAGCACGCCGTCCTTCGGATGGGACGTTAAGCGATGGTCCCGAGCCTGTACGATGTCAGGTACTCGTTAAAGACCCCTACCTTAGGTGAATAAAAATTTAGGGTAGGCAAAATTTAGGACTCAATAGAGTCGGGCTCATGTCCACCAGAGTGACGAAAGAGCGCTTTGGTAGTAGGCGATATGACCTCGTTGTTAAAGCCCGGGCATGAGTCATAAAACCTAACCTAACCCTACTACAAATTAGTATTTGTTAAGCCTTGGCTGAAGATGGTAGCAATAACGAAAGTACTCCCATATATTTTATATATCTTGTGAAATAGACAATATTAAAAAAAAAAAAAATTCGTGTTTTCTTAATAATTTAGTACTATCTAGTTCTTGCTGGCTATATCAGCAGTTCTCTCGGACATTTTCTAACTAAATGTTATGTGTCCAGTGTTCTACATAGCCAATTTAAAAAGTTTAAACTGACCTTCGTTATTAACTTCATTATTTCTATAAACACTGTACCGGGAAAAATAAAATAAATACATTTTTGGTCTAGCTCCGCAAAACCTTATTATATTCCACTTTATATATTCTCCACGCTTTTTTATGTTTTTTTTCCATCGCTAAAAATACAATATCAATATATATTTGGCAAGGTTGGTTGGGTTAGGTGTTAGATTCCAGAAATTTGGACCTCGGTTCTCCCAGAATCTGGATCACAGTTGTATATTTCTATCCGCCCGCCACACTCCCAGTCTTGTCTCCGATCTGAGGCCGGCTGTAAAAATTTGTTTACAACTTCTAGACTAAAATCTTTTTATGTCCTGCATCTAGGTCATTGTGATTTTTTTTTAATAAACGTTCGAAAATATAATCATATGTCTGGTTAATTTTATTTATGAATTGGTTAATGTAATGGGACTATTCTGCAGTTTTTTTTTTTTTGTGAAGTTTATGCGTTGGCTAAACTTTTTTTTTGTCATCTTACTGTGTTTAACATCCTGAATTTGACATTTTACAAATGTTTTACTATTATATCGTTAACTCAAAAAAAAAAAAATGTATACAATTTTTTTTCTAATATATTTATTTCGTGTATTTATATTTTTGCTGCTAACATTGATTTCTTTTGGTCTTTTAATTATTTGGTCATGAGAAGGTCATGAAAACTTCCAAGAAGGCCTATAAACCTGGATTTCGGGTCTAATTTTGATCTTCGATATATGATTTTCTTTGGAGTCACAACTCAGAACTTAGAAATCCGTGAAAATACAAGCCCGTTCATTACCTTTTATATTGCCGCTACGAACCATTCTACAGGTTGCCACCCTATGTTCTATTTTAAACCTCCAAGAACTCTGTCCAGATGTGGTTCCATTCCACATTGAGAAGGTCATGAAAACTTCCAAGAAGGCCTACAAACCTGGATTTTGCATCTAATTTTGATCCCCGATATACGATCTTCCTTGGAGCCACCCCTCTGCGCCCGCACCTCACTTACAAATAAGCCATATTTATTTCTGTTTTCCTGACCCCTTCTTATTTATTGTACCGACTTGGGATCCCTCCAATTCTTCACTCACTCTCTCTTTGTCTCAATTCTTTTCTATTTCTATTATTTATTACGTTGCTATTTCCCACCTAATATTTTCCATAAATTTTCAGTTTATATATTATTATTTAAGCACACAATTTTGAAGCACTTATGCTTATAATACTCATGATGCAAAAAATTATTGTATAAAACTATGTGTATATAAATTTCATGGTCATTGCCATTCGTCATGACAGTCTTTCATCTTAATTTGTTCCTTAAATTCGTGTAACTAATTTAAAATAATTGCCAAAGGAAGTTGGAGTCTGTCCAAATTTTAAATACCTACTAGAATATATATATTTTTTTTCTTAAAATTAATTTTCATCCCACTTTGCGTCGACCAATGAATATCCAGTTTAAATGCGCTCATAAAAGTTACATTTTTTGAAAAGGAGGAATCATGGCAACTACGTCATTCGTAGAGTTTTTAATAACGCAAGTTTTATTATATTTTTTTCTAATTGAAGCTTAGTACTTCATGTAAGTATTTTGATATTTCTAAATTCTGAGATAAAATCGAATTGAGAGAATTTGTACTATTTGTGTTACGTTGATCTCAAAAATAACTCGTTATATATAGAAAAGAATGTTTCAAATGCAAAATTTAATTATAATTCATACTGATTGTTGTTATTTTAAAAAAACAGTTTTTTGCTACCCACAAGTTTTTTTGTTAGCTTTTAGTTACATTGAAAGATCTTCAGTGCAATTTAATTTAATTCAAGCAGAAAGCTGTAGTTTCTGTTTACCAGGTATGTTTTTATTTTATTTATTTCTGATTGAATAGGAACGAAGTAGCTTATTAATTTTTGCTCGAGGATATGATCCTCTCGTTGAATATCTTGCGCGAGTGAAACCCCTCTCTGAAGCTGATTTGCAAACATATAAACCCTAAAAATAAAAATACTTTTTTAAATATATTTTCTTTAATTTGCAATCTGTGCAATATATTAGGTACAATAGGTAAAGATTATGGTTATAAAAAACAATTAAAAACAAAAATGTCCCTTGATGGGAGAAGTGAGCCAGAGCCTTGTATCTTGTTGGTGATATAGAAAGGAGCATTGACAATTCGACGGAGGACTTTGGACTGAAATTTTAGGATGCGGTTTATATTGCTGTACCCCATAGTTCAAGTCCATAGCTCCAAATTGGACGTATTATAGTTTTGAAAATGATTAATTTGTTAAATAAATAGAAACATTTTTAAAAAATGAAATATTTTATTATTAAATTTTTCTAATAAATATTTTGAGTTGCCAAAAAACTGAGGAATCCTCCTGTGACCCCCATTTGACTGCATCTTTGTGAATAAATAATGTTTCTGAGGTGATACAATATTTGATTTCACGTTGCTCTCTGAAAATAGTCCCGAAGGACATTTAAATTCAGATTTTAGGTTAACAGCCTCAAGCTACTAAATCCTATTGCAATATTTTATCACTTCTATTTCAGTTTGTTTAGTAGGCGTGAATTCTCGTTTGTTACAAATTTGATCGCGTTTTAAGAGTACAAATGTATTTATTATTAGATAAAATGTTAATTTGTACATAACATTTGACATTTTCCGTGTAGTGTCGCGTCCGATAAATTTCTTACAAATTGATTTTATTTCCATTTTGTTTGATGAAACGGTTGAATGCCAAATCAAGTTAAAATAAACAATTAATAAACATATTTTTCCTATTAGAGATGTTTTCGCCAGAGATCTTGTGGAAGTTCATTGTGAATACTAATGAATAAAAAACTTAAAACGAGTCAAAAAATTCCACTTTATTTATATGAAAAACACAATATATTTCGCTCGTTAGAGCATTCTCAAGTGTTATGACTCATAAGTCTGTATCTGTCTGTACACTTATGAGTCATAAGTCTGTATCTGTCTGTACACTTGAGAATGCTCTAACGAGCGAAATATATTGTGTTTTTCATATAAAGTAGAATTTTTTGACTCGTTCTAAGTTTTTTATTCATTAGTATTTTTGTGAAATTATAGTAATTATAAAGTAACTATTTTTTAAATATTTTATTATTTTTAAGTACAATGATTTATTATTGTCTAGAAATCCAAACAGGAATGTAACAATGAATATATGCAGTCAATTCAAATATTTCTTAAAATAATATTTGAATAATTTCTTTGTTAACACTTCAAGGTTTTTCGGATCTGACTTTGAAATTCCCCTTCGTAACCCATGTGAAAAACAACCCGGAATTATTTGAAAACATTGCTATAAACATTTCGTAGATTGAAAAAGTTTCTAAATAATTATCATAATAAATAATAAAAAATTTCATGCATTCGTTCATCAGTCTGTTTCTCAAAGATTAGCTGTGTAGTATTTTCTAATTATATTTTTAAATAACAATCTCATAAATTTCTTGATTATTTACAATAGTTAGTTATTATGACTCATGCCCGGGCTTCAACGTTAAGGTCATATCACCTACTACCAGCTCTCTCGTCACTCTGGTGGACATGAGCCCGACTATAGTGTGGGAGTCTTAAAATGTTGCCTACCCTAAATTTTTATGTGTTTTATGTATTCTTTGTTCTGTGACGTAGTAAATTGAGAAACTTGATATTCCTCCAAGTTTTCGCTCTCCCTCCAAAGTCAATCGACGGCTTAAGCTAAAACTCAATGACTTCCATAGTAGCTTCAGATTCCTCATACTATATTTTGTGTCGATATATCGACAATTATTAGAACCCCTCTTTTCCGATCGTCCCTTTCCTACGACCGATTTTGCAGATAATTTATAGGTACCAACCTTATGGGGTTTCGATACATTCATTACATCGTCAGTTATTAGAAATTTGGAATTGAGCCCCTCCCCATCGGCCAGATTCCGCTGAAAATTAATAGGTGTCGCCATTAGAGGACTTTGAGTTTACATATGAAATTGTATACAAAATACAAAGGCAGTTTTAAGAAATTATTTCTATTGCAATATTTTATCATTTATATTTCAGTTAATTTAGTAGGCGTGAATTTACCCATTACCCCTCTTCTCTTCTCTTTGGTCGATATGGCTGAAAATTAATATGTTTCGTCCTTAGAAGGTTCTGGATACACATATAAAATTTTCGGGAGTTATTGTGTTCACAGAGAAACCCACACAGATTTTTTTTTTTCATTTTTGGGATTAGGAGATAGGAGAACATGAAATTCCGTTGAAAACTGCATCGAATTTCTGACAGATTATACAACTTCTTCTATACATCTATACTAGCTGGGGATGATAGTAGACATTTTCATTATTTTTATAAATTCATAAAAATATATACTTATACCACAAGAACCTCCCTTAAGACAAGGGAACCAGAGAAAATTCATAAAGCATAAAATTGAGTGCAAAGAAAGTGTGTTAACTGTGCATGGATTATCTCATTCTAGGGAAAGTTTTTAATTCTTTGCTTAATTTTTTTTTAATAAAAAGAAATTAATGTTCCCATTCAGTGGTCCTATACATCACTGGGAAATGTCAAATCAAAACACCGATGAAATGACATTTTTCTTGCAATATTTTTCACTGTGAATTATATGTTTAATCTTTATGTTCAAGGCATGGAAACCCTATACGTTCTTAAGTATTTAGTCACACCCTTCAAAAATGTATGATGTATTGCCAAAAAGCAAACAAAAATTATTCACTTGTGCTACACAATTCTCATTTCATGTTTGACATACTTAGTACTTCAATTTTCTTTACTTCCTCAAATGTACTAAGTATAGGGGTAGTTATGTAATCAGTCAGAAATTCAATGTTTTCATGTTTTATCCCCCTGATTTCAAACATTAAAAAAGAAAACATTAAGGCGTAGTCAAGGGTCCACACCATAGATTTTCCGTGAAAACGTCGGGATAAAATCATTTTTCATTTTCTTTTCGATGCTGCCATACCTCTTGCATTTGTTCGGCACTAGACTTTTTAGGTTTTTTAAATTCCTTTTGATACGAGCTTTCCTCTGATTTGCGTTTTCTATAATTCCGCGCATATTTACGATTCATATGAGACATCTTTAATTTTTTTGCAATTTTTAATTTAATACCGATTTTTACATATATTTCGGTGAATATTTTTATTGTTTCACTTTGAGTCCTAGTAGTGCTCCTCAAGCTCTTTACAATGACACCCGAATCAACGTCCTATCTAAACGCATTATCACGCTACACTAATTTCTAATTTTACACAACGCTAATTCGCAACAATCATCCGCCGGCGCCCACACTAGCCCGATAACGTCACAGACAAAACAAACACTGCACAACAAACACGTACAAACATGCTCTATCCATTGTGACCTCAACCGTTGTTATCGCATTATTAGTCTCGTAGTTATTATCGATTGAAATCTGACGGTATTTTGTAACACAAGAAAGTTTGACCGGCTATCAATGTGCTTAAAGAGCGAATAGACGTTTTCAAGTCAAAAACGTCCTGTCTGTATATGTGTGTTTGTGAACACGATAACTTCCAATAGTATGAATGTATCGCCACGAAATTTTAAATTTATATCCAGAACCTGCCCTTATGACATGCCCTTATAAAAAGGGCGACAGCAAGGTGGAGCTTAACACAAGTATTCTAATATAACTGTCAATGTAATGAATATATCGACACGATATTCTGTATGTACATTCGAATCCCCATAAGAACAGTAGGTAGGTACCTATTAATTTTCAGCGGGTAGTCCAAAGGGAAGGAGGAGTGGGGCTCAACTGTTAATGTTATTAACATGATTTTTAGTTTAAGTATTCGAAATCTGTGTAAGTCAAATATTGGTTTTAGAGGGAGAGCAAAACTTAATTGATTAATTCGTGCTGGGAAGTACATTGCTGGTGATTCACCAACTACCTTCTCGTGATTTTGAACTAAAAGCTTAAGTTGTTTGAAAATTACAGGACTTTGCATGCTCTAGTATTTTCAGTTTTTGAGATTAAAAGTCTTGTATATAGCTTTAATGCTCCTCTGAACATTTTTTTTTATATTTAAATTTTCAAGTTTAACATAAATTAATTAATTTTTTTTCAGTTCGTTGTATATAATTGAAAGGTTACTAAGGCTTCTTGAAATGTTATTTGCAGTTTTGGCTCAAAATCAGATCCTTAGTGTAAACAAAATATACTTTTCAGAAAAACTCTAATTCCTGGGAAACATCGATTTCGAATTATATTGGAGTTTGTTGATTGATGAAGACGTTTATTGAGGTTGTCTCATTTCTGAGTTAATCCACTGAAGTCGATTGGGTAGTAGAGAGGTGGTAGATAGAGGTCGACGGATCGAATTAGTTGAAAGACCATCTTCTTCCCCTGGAGTCCGAAAACCGACCGTAGGTATATAGAGCACTCCGCACTCTCTGGATGGAATATGACTGAGGAGTGGTAGAAAGTGGTCGACTGTTTGATTTGATTAGTCGAAAGACTGTCTTTACCTCTGGCCTATGTAGGCCACTCCGGAAACGGAAAGTCTATATCAATCCCCAGATGGATGGAATATGACTGCGGAGTGGTAGAAAGTGGTCGACTGACTTGGCCGACTGTCTGATCTAATTAGTCGAACGACTGTCTTTACCTCTGGCCTATGTAGGCCACTCCGGAAACGGAAAGTCTATATCAATCCCCAGATGGATGGAAAATGACTGCGGAGTGGTAGAACGTGGTCGACTGTCTGATTTAATTAGTCGAACGACTGTCTTTACCTTGGTCCTATGTAGGCCACTCCGGAAACGGAAAGTCTATATCAATCCCCAGATGTATGGAATATGACTGTGGAGTGGTAGAAAGTGGTCGACTGACTTGGCCGACTGTCTGATCTAATTAGTCGAACGACTGTCTTTACCTTGGTCCTATGTAGGCCACTCCGGAAACGGAAAGTCTATATCAATCCCCAGATGGATGGAATATGACTGCGGAGTAGTAGAAAGTGGTCGACTGACTTGGCCGACTGTCTGATCTAATTAGTCGAACGACTGTCTTTACCTCTGGCCTATGTAGGCCACTCCGGAAACGGAAAGTGGGCCTGCTCGCCCCTGCTTTCATTCAGCCGCCTCAACCTTTCAATACTTGAACTTTCTTCAGAGCCGGTTTCACCCTTCAGCACCCAACCATCTTCTTAACTTTCTTTTACTTGTCACACAACCAGGAGAGTTACTCCTATCTTACTACATACTCGTATTTGACACTTTGTAGAATAGTGCTTGAAACGGCTTGTTCGTGTTTGGGATGGGGATAAGTCATCGCATAAGTAAATATTGACTTACATCCTACTCAATATATGATGAATTGTTCCAAAACAAATAAAAAACGTTTAAATGTGAAACACAGTTGTCAACTCTTATCCACAATGGTAGCAAAAAGGGTCGACTTTTCTTCCTCCTCGTAGTCTTTCCTTCTCAGAGAAAAAACTTCAAAAATGTCTGGATCTTCCCCTCCGACGTATCGAAACTAATCTCTTCTTACGGTACTAGCTCAATGCATTTATAAAATGAAATAAAAATATAAAAAATGTTTTTTGCGAAATTCATGTCATATTTATCACGTTTGAAATTGAGGGCTCCGGCCATCACAGTCGTGGGGTTTATTTTGAACACCAAATTTATTATTTTTGACTATATTTTTTTCCGCTCATCTCAAGTTGTTTAGTCTTCAAAACGCCTCTCACCTTTTCGCACTTGCTATTTTTATCCCTCTAAAATTATGCGATAAATAAATGGATTGTTGAAAAATGGTTCATTTTTGACTCCCCGAAAATTGTTAGCAAATCAACAAGGTACGCTACCATTTCTGTAGAATTTGTATTATGGAGAATCTCTGCATATTTGTTTCTTTGGACGTTCATTTCCTTACTTGTTTCATTTACAAGTACTTTAAAAAAATTAATGGAAATTAATCAAATGAATTTTCAAGTATTTTCGCGAGTCTTTTCTCCCTGGGGACTGTTAGTACTTTATTTCTTTTCGGAATGCATCAAGTAGAACATCGTCTTCTTCCAAAATTATCTGTTTTTGTCATCATCTTTTCCTAGTATGAAACTGTCCACAATTTCTTAAAATAAATCCATTTAATAATTAGTACACTATTACTTAGTTATTAGTACTTGTAAAAAGGAATTGAAAAAGTAAGCCAACATTTGAAGTAAGTAAAATTGTAAGTAGGTAGTTTACATGATTAGTACTTTGGGGTTGGGAAGAATCCCAAAGTTTTGTAGGAATCATGCCGGGCTTTAACTACACGGTCATAACGGCTACTACCAGAGCGCTTTTTCGTCACTCTGGTGGGCATAAGCCCGACTCTACAATTTTCCTAGTAGTCCTCAATTTTGCCTACCCTAGAGTTTTTTTCACCTAGGGTAAGGGGTTTTTAACGAGTACCTGATATCTTACAGGCTCTGGTCCATTGCCGAAGGACGGCATGCTCAAGGTTTTTTCATCTCCCAGATAAGACAGAACGCATACCACTGAGCTACCGGCGCCTTTCCAAAGGTTTGTATTACATACCTTAGAGAAGGGTTATTGGCCCACTGTGAGGGTCAGACAATAATGACGTACTGAGAATAAATAGTATCATAAAATATGATACTTCCCTCCACTTCATACAACGAAGAAGAACCATACAGTTCCAGGGTTAAACAATAAATATTTTTATGATTTCATCCCTTAAATTCCTCTATTAATACATGATCGCGAAACAATGTTTTACACAATCTAGATCTGTTTTTCGTAGACTGAGAGTTGACATTTAGAGGGAACAGGTTCGGTTTAAACCGCGTCATTCTTTTACCATCCAATCAAAATGAACCGTCTATCCAAGGTAAAATATGATTGCATGACAATGATGCCAATAGGATGGTGGGATAAGAATAAGGATTCGGCTTAATCTGTTTACGAAACTGAGCCTCTAGGCAATATAGTGAACAGGGAAGACTTATAACGCCTTTGGGAGAATGTTATAAGTGGGGATGTAGAAACCTTGGCCAGTCTAGCTTGTGTCAACACATGTTTATGCCAAATATGGCTGTCCTGAATCTGGGACTGAAGTTGGAAGTAATCCCACAGTCGAAATGCAATGCCGCTTTTCAACCAATAGTTAAGGTCAGATTTTAAAATAAGTTGTTCACTGACTTACTGGCCTCCTACTTGACAAGTGACTTACTGGCCTCCTACTTGACAAGTGACTTACTGGCCTCCTACTTGACAAGTGACTTACTGGCCTCCTACTTGACAAGTGACTTACTGGCCTCCTACTTGACAAGTGACTTACTGGCCTCCTACTTGACAAGTGACTTACTGGCCTCCTACTTGACAAGTGACTTACCTCTAAGCCACACACAAGACAAGAAATACACTTTGGAGGGCGCCGGTAGCTCAGTGGTATCCATGCTTGCTTACTGAGCTCAAGAACGCGGGTTCGAAACCCAGCCGAGGCCCTTAGGTTTTTTATCTGGAAAGTAAAAAAAACCTTTTGTACGCCGTCCTTCGGATGCCATGGTTTCGAGCCTGTATGCCTGATACTCGTTAAAGACTTTTAACCCGACTCCTATAGTTGGGCTCATGTCCATCAAAGCGACAAAAGAGCGCTCTGGTAGTAGGCGATATGACCTCGAAAACAATACTCTACTAAAAATTACGCTAACTTATGGACTTGAACTATGGTGCCCAGCCAATCCTTCCAATTCTACAATCCCCTCAATCTAAAATCCTTTGTCAAATAGCCAATGGCTCTTATTATGTCTCCAACAAAACCATTCACATAGACAAAAATTCCTTTCATCACCAAACTCAGATATAATAAATTCCATTATTACCTTAGTTCCAACAATAATCCTTTAGTCCATGCTCTTCACTCAGCCATTTCCCCAAAATCCTGAAAAAGCCCTTAAGCGTCAGTGGGCCAGAGTCCCTACGAAGCAACATAGCCAGTCGACTTTGACAGATTTATAAGGAATATCGAAGGATTAGTACGTTGAAAACCTATAGTTTGCTTTTAATCCTATGATTTAATGCTTCCTGTTTTATTTTAAATAATGAAACTCTCTTCATTTATGCTAATTACCATATAATTTTGTTTACAAGATTTGTAATTAGCTAAAAAAAATAATTAATGATGAAGGTAATCTACTTTCTTCAATATAATTATTTTAAAAAAATTAGGGCTCTCCTGTTGACTGAGAAACCAACTGGTTTCATGTTGACCAAGTTTTTTATTTTAAATATCAGGAGAAATTATTAATCTTATTTTTTTTTGCAAAATTAACAAATAATCTTTTATAATATTTATATCAATATTTGCATTGGTAAACAGTAATATGAAAATATTGATGAAACTATTTTTTTTTTAATGATTTCGCCACTAATCCGAAGATTATTCTAGTTGCGGAGTTACTACACTGTCATTACTTCATTAACTTTTTTTTTAATGTTTCTTCCACTATACAATGAAATGTAACTTTATTGCTTATAGAGATACAAATCTCATAGCAAGGGTTGACTTTACTATTCGTAGTTCATACATAAATGTAATACATTTTATATATAACATAATATATAAAAGTTTATATATCAATACAACTTATAATTAAAAATAGAAAATATAACAAACTTATTTAAACAAAAAGTTAATTTTCGAAGATACAACATTAAAAATATGGGTCGAAGTAAAGAAAAGAAAAATACCAACTGTTGTGAAATGTGTTATATTGAAATGTATAAAGTAAACGAGAGGGCAAATCATAATAAAACTGTTTTTATAAATTTTAAACTATTAATTACGAAAATAAATATATTATTGATTTTTTCATCGTCATCGTCATCAATACATAACAAATTAATTATTTTATCGGAGATTGCACTATCGTAGTAAATATATTTATTGATAAATTTGTTTCCGTATTGGTTTAACATTTACAAGTTATGAGAACATGGAGTATGTTATTATATATTTCATTTCATTTCTATACAATCAATATATGTATGTACTTGTGGTGCATTTTCATGATTGATGAATGCAGTGGAGTAGGCAGGAACTTTATTTCAAAAACATTATAACTATTAAATATGTTGTGTATTAATTAATATCAATTTCGCTATGAAACCCATCAATGTCCTGACCACTTTGCAATTTTTTCATAGTTCTCATTTTTTTTTTTTAAATTTCGGATTGCAATTTCTTCATCAGAAAAAAAAAAACATGCACCTCATATACATTTTTTTGGTTCTCTTACCAAAAAATTAGATATTGTGGACGCTTCCTGAGAAACTGAAGAATCATGTTGTTTTATACTGTATTTTAGATACCTACTAGAATTTTGAAAATGACATTAGTTAAAAGAACATCTATCTGTTAGTCGTATCATTCGTTTTTTTTTATTTAATCAGGACCTTCCGAAAATAAATACAAATATTATTATTCAAAATAAGAAATAAACAAAACAACATCAACTGTAACCTTCATCGTTTCCCTTTTCCAGCTAATTAAGAAGAACTCGGAATAGGATTATCGCCTGAATGGGACAAGGAAAGACTCATTTTAATACAATTATTATTTTATTTTTTTTATCATAATATTTTTTTGTTTTTCCTGCTTAGATACTTCTCATGAAGAATTATTTCATTGTCATATAATTCATGCTGGATATAAGCGAAGATTACATGCTACATGACATGTGAAAAGATTTATGATACATGGAAAATTTAATTTATTATAAAAAATACTTAATGTTCACGTACTTACTGAGTTGTAATGAGCTGCTTATCGGTATTTGAGTCAGCGAGACTAAAATATTCCAATTGTAAATAGAAGAAGAAATTTTAGAGAAATAGGGCTGTCTGTGAGTTCAGCTTAGCGCAATTTCATATGTAAATTCAAAGCCCTACAGGACAACACCTATTTATTTTCAGAGGAATCAGCCGAAGGGGAGGGGGGAATCAGAAGAGGGCTTAACTCGAAAATTCTAATACAATAAAACCTCTCTACAACAAACAGTCACGGAAATTGTCCGTTGCAAAAGGGTGTCCGTTAAGGAGGGTTAAAAAAAAAAAAATGTATACTTAGCTTTAACTACGAGGTCATATCGCCTACTACCAGAGCGCTCTTTCGTCACTCTGGTGGACCCGACTCTACTGTGGGAGTCCTAAATTTGGCCTACCCTAAATTTTTATTCATCTAGGGCTGGGGTCTTTTTAACGAGTATCTGACATCATACAGGCTCGGGACCATTGCTTAACGTCCCATCCGAAGGACGGCGTGCTTAAGTTACCTCCCAGATAAAATAAACTAAGGGCCTCGGCCGGGTTTCGAACCGAAAAAATGTATATAATTTATCTCTTGATGACGAAAAATTGGTTGTCTGCGTTCATTACAGGGGTATCCGTAAAGAGGTGCTGCCCTCTGTAACTGCCAGTGTAATTAATGTATCGACACAAAATCTAGTATGAGCATTCAGAAGCCCATTGTGTAAGTCAAGTAATGAGTTTTAGCCAAAACGGTCGATTGGTTTTGGAGGGAAAACGTAATTAATTATGCTGGGGAAGTAACACCCGATGATTCACCGACGACTTTTGTTTCTATTTTTTGTGGCACGCTGCGATATTTATTATCGATTACTTACTCGAAATATTTTTCGCTACTTTTTGAAGTTTTCACTAGTTTTTGAAGCTTATGTGTGAGAGGTGAGAGCCCTGAGTAGATGCGCTAATGGTGGGAGCACTCTGGACCCTCACCAGCCCACCAGTCGTCCAACTTAAGCCCAGACATCTGGGGCCCGATGTTTTAAGGAAACATTTCCTATTTGTTACTTTATATGACCTCGTTTAAGTCGTAGAACCTCATATATCTCTTGATGCTATTCTAAGAACTATCCATTATTTTTGTAGACGCCTCTTTTACATGAATACGAAAAAGCGGAAGGAGATTGAACCCCGAAATGGCCTAAATACATAGTTATAGGAAGCCCTTTTTCCCAGGCTTGGTCCTATTCCCATGGGCTTTGGTCCAGGTGGAGGGAAAGGATTGACGCGGAAGTGGACTAGGTAGGCAGGAGCTACCCTTTTCAAAGTGGGACACAATAGCGGGTGGGTCTATCGTATTTACCAGATGAACCTTAGTCTAACCTACACCTGCAGTCCAGTCCCACAAAATAGGTCACCAAGACTCTAGCTGTGGTTAACATCCCAACTCATAGTTAAAGCTAGATCAATCTACTTGTTTAGTTGAACTGCTCTGTTCAGTGTGTTGTCACCATACATATGATTGTATTCCTTGTTCCCAGAATCCCCTATATCCCACCAAATATACATACACTACACTGACACTAAGGGAAAATTAATAATTAATATTATAAAAATAGATATAATAATTAATATTATAAAAATGGGACATATAAAATTATATTTATGGGACAAATAATCTGATGTAATTTAGATCCAGATGGAATAAATAGGCCTTATAGAACGAGTAGAACAAATGGACCAAATCGATCCCTTGTCTAGATTTTAGTTTTGCCAAAATATATATTATATAAGGCCGATATAAGTTTTGTAAAATAAAGTTAAAGATGTATATAGATGTAATAATAATTTAAATATAGAACAAAACCATTGTAAATACCTTATATGTATATAGAAATATGGGTAGCTATCGTAATAAAGTGGTAGCAAGCAGTCCGTGGTCATCGTAATAGTGTCGAGAGTCTTTCAATTTTTTTTTTTTCTTTTTGGCCTTATGTACGATGCATATTAGCCACGACTCTTATAACGGTGTTACCAAATTATTTAAGACATTCATTGCCCCGGGAGGGAGTTCTATCTACCAAATAAAATTCCTGGGCGGCAAGCAATGGTGAGACTATGCGACCAAAGTCCTACGCTCTAGCCCGCACGGCCAACATTGCTCCCTTCAAAATTTATCAAAACGAACACGCTCTACACACATCTCTCTGTAACCAATATAACTGATTTGAATGAAAATCAATAGGTGTCTTACTCAGTAAATTCTGAATCCTCATACTATATTTCATGTCGATATATCAACACTTATTAGACATTTTTGATTTCACTACCTCTAAGCCGAAAATTGTTAGATGTCGTCCTCTGATCCTAGATCTCTAATCCCGAATGATATTCTGATTAAAATCCAACATCGAATTTTTGATCGATTACATAACTTCCTCTATACGTATAGCTGGGAAAGTAAAAATGTCAAAAAATCACATATGTTATGATATGATGTTAAAGAGGTTACTTTCCTGTAGAAAGTTATTCTTATGCACCTTATCTATTCTGTTCATGAACTATTTCGAGCATTTAAATCGTTCTTTTAAGGTAAAAATATTCCTTCTAGATATCGGTATCCTTTCGGAAACTTTTTGTTGTTACAAATTTTATGATAAAATTCTCTAACCTTCGGATATACGAATAGGCTAAGAAAATTTTAAAAAAATCCATGTGAAGTGAACGAAATAAGGACCACCTTAACAGTAGAATAGGCATATCGTTCATTGAATTGTAAGATGTATCTCGTTCTATAAAGTATCTTGGAAGTTTTTTGTACTGAAGTAACTGATTTGCTGATTTGGTCCTCATAAATTTTTCTTTGCCTGTGTATGTTGAGAATTGAAACTGTGTATAATATAAGCAGTGTCCGCTGCGGTCCACGTTTTTTCCTCCCCTCGACTCGACCCTCACCTGTCCACACTCAGAAAGACAGACAGACCCAAGGGCTTCTTAACCTTTTATTATGGATGTTTGTGAAGGTGTTTGGCCTTTTGTTTATCTGCCTTCCTTTAGGAAGTTGCCACAACTGATGAGCGGCCCCCAAACCTTCTTCAAAACTGTTTTTACAACAGTTTTTGTTTTGTCGACACTCTCCATCTTAAAGGTCCATGGACGTACTGAGAACTTTCTTGACGACAACCATGTATATCGGTTTCGCTCAGAGGAGTCCCAGAACAGCTGTGCCAAAACAAGAAGAATTTTTATTTACTCATGCCCGGGCTTCAACTACGAACTTCATATTGCCTGCTAATTCTACTGTAGGTAGGAGTGTTAAGTTTTGCTTACCTAGGTTTAGTTGTCTTTAACAAGTGACTGACATCGCACAGACTCGAGACTCAATGTCCCATCCATAATCATGATTGAGGACATCTTACTCAAGGTTTTTCTTACCTTCCAGATAAAAAAAACTCTAACCCATAATATTGAACACAGTAGGCAAGCAAGCTACCTCTGTGATACCGGCGCCCTCGAACTAAATGTTTATATTCTGCATAGATATACCGCTCAGTGGTATGCGTGCTTACTTACTGAGCTCAAGATCTCGGGTTCAAAACCCGGCCGAGGCCTCTAGATTTTTTATTTGGAAAGTGAAAAAAACTTGAGCACGCCGTCCTTTGGATGGGACGTTAAACGATGGTCCTGTGCCTGTAAGTTGTTAGATACTCGTTAGACCTTAAGTGAATAAAAATTTTGAGTAGCCAAAATTTAGGACTCCCACTCTACAGTCGGGTTCATGTCCAACAGAACGACGAAAGAGCGCTCTGGTAGTGATATGACCTCGTAGTTAAAACCCGGGCATGAGTCACAATAACCAACCAATCAGCCAACATAAGGCCTGGGGCACACTTGCAATTTTCAGTTGAGCAACTGTTTAGTCGCAGTTGCATGGTTTTGGGCACAGTACTGCAACTAAAAAGTTTGGTTGCTGCGTATGGGCACACATAGGGATGGAATTAGTAGTTGCGGGATGGACTTCAGACAGTTGGCTGCGTTGTGTGCCCTTGAGATAAGAAGGAAAAAATGCAAAAAGTGACGACACAGCGTAGCGAGAAGGGGCAATTCCATAAATTGTATGCAGATTTAAGAAGTTAACCAGTGAAATTTTTTAAATACTACTCGAATGAACTTGAAAACTTTTGACGAGCTTCTTGATCTCATTCGTCCACCATTCAATCCAATGAGTCACAAGGCGATTGCGCAACTAGATGCAACTAAAACGTTTGATCCAGACCACAAACTGTTGTAGTTGCATGTGTGCGCAGGTCCATAGCACTTCATATGACACAAACATGCAATCAAACAGTTGCTCAACTGAAAATTGCAAGTGTGCCTCAGGCCTAAGTTGACATATTTGTATGTGCGCTTGTATGGTATAACGTATAAAAGTATCTAAGTATAGGCAAGTGTCTTTCATCCAATAATTTAGATGTTCCGCCAAATAATAGTCTTCGGTGAATTACGGCAATATACTCAACTAAGTTTTCTCTCTCGCTCTAAACTATCTTCGACCAATAGGGCTAAAAACCCATTGATTTCTTGCTCAGGAACTTTTCATTCTTTATACAAAATTCCATGTATTCATTACACTTGCAGTTATTAAGTTATTAGTTTTTTGAGCTGATCCTCTATTCCTTTTGGCTAATTCTGCTGAGAACCAATACGGATAATCCTTATGAGATTCTGTATCAACGTACAACATTTTGTCATTTGCCCCCTCATCTAATCTTTCCTTCTCATCGGCTGATTTTATATAAAATCTCATATAAAATTTTGTGTCGATATGTTCATTCTATCGAAAGTTTGGGATTGAATTCCAGTGAAAACGCAACATGGAACTTCCTCGTTATAGCTAATCGTGATATAAGGCCAGTTAGGGGTAGATTCTTCAGAAGGAAGCTTGTTAGAGTAAGAAGCTCCACTGATCCTTGTTAGACTTCTCATTATTAGAACTCCACCCACGTCCATACAACTAGTTTTTGTCAAAAAATTCCTCTCTCCTTTCAGAGATTTCTGTTTACACAATGATTTTTTGCTTTCCCATTTATACGTAATATAGGGGAAGTATATAATCGATAATGAGATTCGATATTGAGTTTTCACCCGTGTTTGCCTTATTTTTTTTTTTTATATTTGCTTTCAAAAGAGGGTGCGCCTTGCATTGCAGCAACATCACCCAGTCTACGTTTAGTCAAAGCTCGGGGATCAAGGGGTTACTATCTTACAGTGCTTGCTTCAGTTCCCGCCAGGAGCCGACGAATCGGCAGAACATCGGGTAGTCTGTTCCCGTCACCATCTGCCGTAGATCCAGTCCCAAATACGATATTGTCCCATGAATCAACTCCACCCTAGCTTGGTCGTACAGCGGACATTCGAGGACCACATGTTCTGCAGTCTCGATACCGCCGCACGTACAGTTCGGGGTGTTCTTCCTGTGAAAGAAGAACAGCATGGAGTTGAAATCACCATGATCTGATAATATTTGAGACGTCCAGTGATTAGACTGTACCCATGTTGAGTCAAGGCGTACCCGGACGTCCGGGAAATATGCGTACATCGTTCGGCCATCCGGGCATCGTGACCAACGTTGTTGCCATTTTTCCACAATCCATGATTTTTAGTCAAATTGTCCGAAGACAAAGACAACTATAGAGGGAGAGTGAAAACTTTTCTTCATTTAGGATGAGGCAGTATTCTATCTAGCCGGTGCCACTTGTTGCTTACTGTAGTGTCGAGAGACTTGTCTCATGAAGGCTCCTGAAGCCAATCGAACCAACCTATCATCACTCAAGTCTAGCCATATTTCAGCCTTTAGTATGGGGAAGAATTGTAATCGTGCAAAAAAACCGAGATCGTGTTTTCAAAGGAATTTCACGTTTCATGGTCCCTTGAATGTGTTTGAACCATTTTCTTCATGATGTCTGTCTTAAATTACAACTCGAAACAAGTTCTTTTAAACTAAATCAATTGACTTGAAACTAAATTTCCAGCTCCCAAAAAGTTTTACCTCTCCAAAAAAAAATTTTATTTTATTTTACAAAAAGATATTACACTGTATAAAAAATAAATACAACAAGAAAATGTGCTAAGAGAGAGATAATGGCAATGACAAAATGTCAAGAGGGGATAAATCACCCAATGGCGACACTCCCTAGTCATTGAGATTCTCTCATTTCTAACTAATCACTGCAGATAGATAAAAAAATTAATTTGCAGTAAGAATAAAGAAAAATAATTCTTCTATACGGTTTTCATGTCACGTTAAAACCTTACTTTTTTGAGGGCGCCGGTAGCTTAGTAGTATGCGTGCTTGTCTCCTGATCTCAAGATCGTGGGCTCAAAACCCGACTGAGGCCCTTCGTATATTTTATCTGGGAGGTAAAATAAACTTGAGCACGCCGTCCTTCAAATGGGACGTTAAGCGATGGTCCCGAGCCTGTACGATGTCAGGTACTCGTTAAAGACTCCTGCCCTAGATGAATAAAAATTTAGGGTAGGCAAAATTTAGGACTCCCACAGTAGAGTCGGGCTCATGTCCACCAGAGTGACGAAAAAGCGCTCTGGTAGTAGGCGATATGACCTCGTAGTTAAAGCCCGGACATGAGTCATAAAACCTAACCTAACCCTTAATTTTTCCCTTTCTGCTACAAATTAAACCCTCATACTTTTCATGCACCTACCTAGGTCCATGTTTATATTTTTTTAAACCTGAGATCTCAATGGTAGCTTTTTTTTCTTATTTTTTTCCGTTATTGAACAACAAGAGATAGCAACACTTCACACACTGACATGCCTGCCCATTACAACGTCGAATTCCTTCACTGTCAACCTGTCAAAATTATATTTCTCTTTAAATGTTGCAAGATAATGATTTTCAGCGATTGTTGATATATAAATCATTTCGCACAAACTTTTTTGACTTACTGACTTCCTGGGATGGGGGGAACTATTTTATCGAACCTTTTTTTTACTGTAAAGTGAACAATACAGATAGATATCTGTTGCTGGAGAAATAAATAAGTGCACTGATGCATCCAGGGAGTAATTGGTCATGAATAAATATATCAATTCTTGGATTTATTTATGACTTGGGAAAGTGTTGAACTGTATTTCTTTCCTGACAGCTTCAATAGAGGTTACCTCCATTTTCTGATTTCGATTTTCCAGCAAAGGCTGTTTCGAGAATCGATATCAGCGAATCCACATAGCGCCCAAACGTACCTACCATGGGGGAATCCCTACAGTAATTTTTTTGGTATTTACAAAGTCTAAATATAGAGCCCAAAAAATTTGCTCCTTTTTACTGTTTTAGCAAATCGACTTACTTAGAAAGATTTATGGACCTCCGAGAACGGCAGCTGGCGTATCCGGAGGAACAGAGAATTGGATGACCTCTACGGGGATTCCGACCTGGTGACCGTGATCAAGCAGGCGAGATTACGTTGGTTGGGCCACGTAGAGAGAATGGAAGGAGGAAGACTCCCTAAACAGGCCCTCTACGGTAGGCCAGGCGGTGCCAGGAGAAGAGAAAGACCTAGACTCCGTTGGCTGGACGACGTCAAGGCGGACCAGGCATCAGAGAATGGAGGGAGAAGCTTTTGGATCGAGACGAATGGAGGAGGATTGTGACGGAGGCCCGGGTTCTTTCAGGACCGTAGCGCCGCAGAAAGAAGAAGAAGATTATAGTGCTACAAAAAAGAATATCTTGCATGGAATCATAAGTACACTTGTTCAGAAATGCGTGTGAAAACAATTTTAATCCAAGAGCGCCAATTAAAATTTATGACTTATGAAAAATAACAACTACATGTACAAGTTTAGAAGCTTAGTTTTCTAATTGCATGCCTCCATTGCAGAGGGGTAGTATTGAACATTTACGTCAGAAGTCTCCTTTCAAAAAAAAATTCCAGCTTTTATATTAACCGTACCCCTCAGCTGCATTAACAGAACATCATATGAACTATATTCGGATAACTGAGACTTTTTTCTTTCCTTTTTTTGAAAAAAACATACAAAGAAGTCACCTCAAATTGAAAGATAAAGCCTTAAAAATGACATACAGAATTCCTTCCCCCCCCCCCTCCATCCACTCTTTTGCTTACGCCGCCATTGGCACAAAAAACAAATGTTCCCCACTAATATGAAAGAATTAAAAGATTTTATCTGACCTAGTCATCACCAAGGTACCTACACTTATCCGCACGAGAATAATTTTTTTACGACAATTGGTTGGTCGTCTGTTAGTTTGTTTTACTGTTTATAAAAAACCGTACATAAATTTGGTATTGTTCATTCGAAATTGGAAAAGATATCATGAGTTAAGTTTCTATTTTTTTTTTGTTTTTTTGTTTCTCTTCCACAAAAAATAAAATTACTATTATTTTGCTTGTTCTAGTTTTGACATTTCTAGCATTTTGAAGTTTCGTTTAGCCAGTTTCAGTTAAGATAATTCTAGTTCGCTGGTGTTCCAATAATATTAGTCAGATAGTTTTTCTGAAGTTCTTCGCTTTTTCCTATGTGTTCGCGTATCAGTAGTTTTTGCCTCTTCAAATTCCAATGTTTCTAGTTGTCCTTCCGGACTATTCAACCAGCACCTGAGGACTCCATACAAACAATAGCAACCTTGAAGTGGTTTTTGCAGCAGCAGTAACAGTGACATAAATGAGAGAAAATAGTGACTAAGGAGTGTCACCACTGGGTGATTTCTCCCCTCTTGACATTTTGACATTGCCATTATCTCTCTATTAGCACATTTGCTTGTTGTATTTCTTTCTATACAGTTGTAAATAGCTATTTGTAAAAAAAAAATAAAAAAATAATAAATACTTTTATTTTTATCAGAAGTTTGTTGTATGAATTGCTGCACTTTCCGTTGCACATCCAGAAGAACACTTTTTTTTCAAAAAGAGATTGTTCGTTTTACCTAATTTCTGGTAGGATCGCAGTATTTCTGTAATCCTCTCGCAACATTGTTCACGTATGTAGACATACTTTTACGTATACTCTTTACTTATGCCTTTTACGCTCTCATTACACTTATTATATGCTAATTTTATTCCATTTTTTCTCCTAGTCCGTGTCTTCTAATTACATCTTTCTAATCTGAATATCGTCTCTATTATAATTCTTCTTATTTATTTATTTCCCTCGGTTTATACAATTTTGTAATATATAATGAAACACGGAACTGACATGTTTGTTGGGCTTGTTTCTTCACGCCATTGGGTGGGTAAAACTAAATAGTTTAACTGTATCTATAAGTGCGGACAAGGATCAATAAACTGAAAATATCAAGTATAAATATATAGTGTAAAGCAACCCTCACGGTCCCGAGCCTGTACTCGTGAAAGACCCCGCCCTAGGTGATTAAAAATTTAGGGTAGGCAAAATTTAGGACTCCCACAGTAGAATCGGGCTTATGTCCACCAGAGTGACGAAAGAGCTCTCTGGTAGTAGACGATATGACCTTGTAGTTAAAAGCTCGGGCACGAGTCATAATAACTAACTAACTATAGTGTAAATTGTGGAAACAATAATTGATAACAAAACTCTCTATTAATTTTTTTCCACAAATTACAAAATTGGAGAAAATTGGCGCTAAATAACTTAAACATTTCTTCAATTCAACAAAGGGAGATATAAGAATATGGATTCTTGAGTTTATGATTAATAAGTTAGTTATCGTGACTCATACCCGGGCTTTAACTACGAGGTCATATCGTCTACTATCAGATCGCTCTTTTGTCGCTCTGGTAAACATGAGCCCGACTGTATAGTGGAAGCCCTAAATTTTGCCTACCCTAAATTTTTATTCATTTAGGGCAGGGGTCTTTAACGAGTACCTGACATCGTACAGGCTCGGGACCATCGCTTAACGTCCCATCCGAAAGACGGCGCGTTTAAGTGTATTTTACCTCCCAGATAAAATAAACTAAGAGTCTTGGTCGGGTTTCGAATCCACGATCTGCAGCTCAGAAGGCAAGCACGCATACCACTGAGCTACCGGCGCCCTCTTAACATATATATGTTATAGAATTGAGGGTGCCGGTAGCTCAGTGGTATGCATGCTTGCCTTCTGAGCTCAAGATCGTGGGTTCGAAACCAGAGACCCCTGCTCTAGGTGAAAAAAATTTAGGGTAGGCAACAATTAGGACTTCCACAGTAGACCCTACCTGTTAAAGTATTAACAAATCTTTCGTCCTAGATTAATAACTCATAAAATATTTAGCAATACGAAATTGTGAAGGTTGTCTAAAATCCAATCCCGCAAATTGGACCTTGGTACCAATAAGGGGCATTTAGAAGTAATGAGGGCTAGATGGGTACTTCCTGAGGGAAGTAAGGGAAAGGAGTGGTCTGAGTCGTTCTGAGCTGTTTCCTCTTCTAGAGGGGAGTCGAGCCCGGCCTACCTTGACCAACTTTCGACACCATCCTACAGACAGCTCAACTCACTTTCACAACAATTCCTCCTTCTTCTGCTTTTTGGTCTCACAGGTGGGAACCGGTACCTCTCGGGCCACCCGCACCCTTCCGCACTCTCATACCGGTTCAACTAAGGGAAAATTTGTGAAAAATACAATAAAATAAAAAGTTCATAAATATAAAATAAGTAGGGGCGTAGGTATGGTCCTTGTTACACACCTGATATGTTTTTCATATAATTATTTCCATTTTTTTTTTTCATCACTATTAAGATGTAACAAAAATAAGGAATAGATAATTAAAATACACAATTTCTTTGTCAAACTTCACTATATATTCTCAAATACTCAACTAGTTTCGCCGTGTTAAGGCATTATCAAGAGTCACTTATGACCTCTTGATAATGCCTTCACACAGCGAAACTAGTTGAGTATTTGAGAATATATAGTGAAGTTTGACAAAGAAATTGTGTATTTTAATTATGTATTCCTAGAATGAAGCTTCACGAAGTAAATCTGGAAACCATAAATTATTTTTCACCATCTTCTGTCGCACAGTAGGTACCTTCTCTTTATTTTGAAATTTTTATAATGGAGAAAGAACCGAAAGAATTAATCAATTAACTTTTCGCTCCCCCTCCAAAACCAGTCGACAGTTTGCGCTAATATTTTACAGTTGACTTACATAGGGGCTCCCAAATGCTCATACATACTACAGTTTTACTGAGTTCCCTCCCCTGAACCTCCTTTGCCCTTTGGCTCATATCGCTGAAATTTGACAGGTCATGTCCTTATTGGGTTTTGACCTCAAATATGAAATTTCATGTCGATAGATTCATTTCGAGTTGACCCCCTCTGATCCTCCTACCCTTCTGCCGATTCACCTGAAAATCGATATGTGTCGTCCTCGTCCTCAAATATGAAATTTTGAGTCGATACATTCATTACAACGGCAGGTATTAAAGTTTTTGTGTTGAGCTTCTTCCCTAATCCGCCTTCCCCCTTCCCGATTTGGCTGAAAATCGATAGATGTTGTCCTTATAGGGTTCAGGTCACACATACACAATTTCGTGTCAATGCATTCATTCTATTGGCAGTTATCAGAATTTTATATTAGGCCTCTCCTCTAAACCCCCTTTCCCTTTGGTCGATTTGACTGAAAAACAATAAGTGTCTTCTTTAGAGGGTTCTGGAATCACATATAAAATTTCCGGTCGACTTTTTTTTTCATATTTGGAATCTAGAGGTCGGAAAACATAAAATTCCGTTGAAAACTCGCATCGAATTTTTGACCAAATACGTAACTTCCCCTCGTATAGCTGGTGAAGTGAAAGGTAGTTTCTGTACGAAAAATGTTCATAAGAATATTCACTTAAACACATAATAATTGAAATGAAAATACATTTCTTTTCACTTTTCAATTTTTCTTTATTCACAAACAAAAAATTGTCACCCTGTGTTGCACTAGCGGTAGCACAAGCTTACTATCATTTTGTAAAGTAAGTTTTATTCAGAGATAATAACACAGAAAAGCAAAACTCTATAAGCAAAATGTTGTTGCTCACAATTTGACTTCCATTTTTCCGTCAGATTCTGATTGTCGATAACCTCAAAACCTAAATAAATGTGATTTCTTGCATGGCGACTGTGCTTTTCCGTCTGTCGGTGGAATTGTCTTTCGTTCACTCTCCCCTTATTTTTTAAATTATTATTGTAAAATGTTTGGCTCCAGGAGAATTTGGTGCCAATTGAATCATTGATTATGCAATTTTGCACATATTTTGTAACAATATCGTCCGGGTATCGTCTAAGAGTATCGTAATTTTTACTTCACCAGCTATAAGAAGTATAGGAGAAGTTACGTATATGGTCAAAAATCCGTATCGTCTGAGTATCGTATATTATAAAAAATAGAATGTATGTTCCTCCATATAGATTTTTTTTAATTTTAATTTTTTCACGGTGGTATTTGGGTTGAACGGGTTTTACCATCAACAAAATTTTTCTTCGTCAGCATAGCGTTGTACGCCGGCTTGCTGACACATCAGCCAGAATACTGTTATGTATATTTGTATTTTCACGTCTTCTAAACGTGTCTCTACTTACAATAGTGAGTTTTTAGAAATATTCTCCTACCAGGTGAAATATGTCCTGTCGTCTTTCTCACGTTTCGTAAATCTCTATTCTTCATTTTGTATTTATAAATATAAAAAAAATTTTCTAATTCTATGTAAAGCCGGGAAAATTATTAGAGTGACACAAAGTTGGACTTCGATCCATTTATAATATATTTTCCTCATTTACACATCAGCATGTTGCAATTAATTTCTGAATTTTATATTATTAAATATTGTATTAAATGAGAAAATTAAGACTTATAAATTTCTTGGAGGGCCTTAGTTTATTTTATATTTTATCTGGGAGGTAAAATAAACTTTAGCAGGCCGTCCTTCGGATGGGACGTTAAGCGATGGTCCCGAGCCTGTACGATCAAGTACACGTTAAAGACCCTTATCCTAAAACTTTAGAGGAGGCAAAATTTAGGATTCCCATAGTAGAGTCGGGCTCATTTTCACCAGAGTGATGAAAGAGCGCTCTGGTAGTAAGCGATATGACCCGAAGATTGGGCATGAGTCATTATAGCTATCTATAATTTTTTTGAAAAATATGTAGTACCTTTCAGATTCCAAATACTACATTGTAACATCTCGGGAAAGGTTGAATAAAAAAATATTACAAAAACTTCTATTTACTTTTTCAAAAAATTTGAAAGGATGTGAACTATTCCAAAAAAGTAAATTCAATGAATATCAGTCGAGATTAATTTCCCGTAAATTGAACTTAACAGCGTAATGGAAACAGTGTAAAAATTATTGAATAAAATAATGAAACATTAAACGCACATGAAATTGTAATTTCATTCCAAGCATTGAATTATTTAACTAACCTTTTTGTTATTGCACAAAAAACAATTAGACCACTGATTGCCTTTATGTAATATTGCATCAAATAAATAACTTTTAATCACTCCATGAATATATAAATTTTTTTATTGATGTAATTTATAATTATAATGAAAAGACATAATTTCTCACATAAATGATATAAGAGTATAGTAAAAATTATTTTCATCATTGTTTTTTAATAACATTATAGGACATAATAAATTGAAAATGAGACTGCTACATGAATGGAAGGAACTTAACTTTTATAATTAATATTATTGGTGAAATATTTCAAAAAAATACGTTAAGAAAATAAATAAGTACCGGAGATATTAAGTTTTTATTTACTTTTAAAATGATTGTTTTGAAATATCGTCATACAAACTTGTGAAATGTTTTTATGCTTGACATCAAACTGTTTATAAGTTTATCTTACGAAATGAAATTAACAAAAAAAACTTATTTACATTTAGCAGTAAGTGTCTCTCCGTTACTTCTATGTACATGGTTTATTTGGTCACCACACAGTTAGTTATTATGATTCATCCCCCGGCTTTAACTACGAGGTCATATCGCCTACTACCAGAGAGCTCTTTCGTCGCTCTAGTGGACAAGAGCCCTAACTTTAATTCACCTAGGATAGGGATCTTTAACAAGTACCTGCGATCGGCACGGGACCATCCATCGCTCAACGTCCCATCCGAAGGACGGCGTGCTCAAGGTTTTTTCACCTCCCAGAAAAAAAAAACCTAAGGGCTTCGGCCAGGTTTCGAACCCGCGATTTTGATCTCAGTAAGCTCAAGAATGATTTGATGTTCCTGGTATTTTAGGTATTGTTGTTATTTGGCCGGGTATTTCAGCCATGGTGTTGATTATATAACGCCAACTTGTTTTAAGGTCCGTGTGATAAGGAGCTCGGTCCTAGGTCCAGATGATGGTCCACTAGGTATCCAGGAAGTGGTCACACGTGCTACAGCCAACCATCTGGTTCCTCTTCTTTCTTCCGGATCTCATAATTGATTTAGCCATTCCAAATGGCTGTCGACCAATTTCCGTTTTGCTTTATTCTCTAATGGCCAAATGCCTTAAACACAGACGATGTTGCGCCTATGTATCAATGAAAGACTCTTTTTTGAGATGGATGCTGTGAACAATAATTGTTCACAGCATCCATCTGATTCACAGCATTCATCATCATTCAAAATTATTTTGAATGATAACATATTGGTTACATTCTTCTTAATGTCCAATTTCTGAGCGAAAGTTTTCTTTAAGTTTCATAGATAGAATAGGAAAGAGCATTGATAGCTGATGGCACCATCGATAGTGAAGAGGAAATGTTGATCGACATTACTTTAATGTTTAACATATCGATAATATAATTTGGGTTCAGATCTTTCTTAGATCACCCTCCAACATTGTCCAACAACGTTTTTCTTGGGTTTTTAGTCCTTCTTCCTTCAGGGTTTCCATCTGTACTCAGATTACCAACCATGGTTTGTAGATTCGATTGCCATCAATAGGTCCATTTGTAACATTTCTTATCGCATTATTCATTCCATCGAGAGTTATTGAGGGATTTTAGGTTAAGTCTTGCTTACTGAGACAAGATCATGAGTTTGAATTCCAATCAAGGCCCTTAGGTTTTAATCTGGGAGGTAAAAAAAACTTGAGCACAAGTCAAGC
Source organism: Aradus depressus (assembly GCA_963662175.1). NCBI lineage: Eukaryota > Metazoa > Arthropoda > Insecta > Hemiptera > Aradidae > Aradus > Aradus depressus. The sequence goes on along the minus strand of OY759214.1, from coordinate 12,969,913 downwards.
AGTTGTCCCGAGCCTGTACGATGTCAGGTACTCGTTAAAGACCCCTCTCTAGCCCACATGAATAAAAATTTAGGATAGGCAAAATTTAGGACTCCCATAGTAGAGTCGGGCTCATGTCCACCAAAGCGACAAAAGAGCGCTCTGGTAGTAGGCGATATGACCTCTAACTAAACCTCTTTTATAATATTCTTATAATCTTTCAAAATGATTTTCGGGACGATTAACACACTCTTTTCTCAGGTCACATTAAGCAAAATATGGAAGGAAAAAAATATATATATATATCTGGTGTTTGGGTAGAAGGGCTTAAGTCAGAATAAGTCTTGTGATCCAAAGGACTTAAGTGCATTTAAATAGTTTGACCAAATGCAACTGATTGTTGATATATTTTAAATTGTTTATATTTAATACTTTTATAGAAATAATATTTCAAGTAACATAAATGTGTTTTACCTGATTTGCAAGAATTTTTCAAACCTTAAGAATTTCCCCCCTAAAATTAAGATATGCTGACTTAAGCCCTTTTGCCCAAATACCCGATATATATACATATATAATAAAATAAATACTATAAAGTAAATAGTGACTAATAAAATTAATGATAATAATAAAAATATTATACAAAAGTAACTACGATAGTAGTTATAGGATATTGAATAAGGACCTCTGTCAAGAAAATAAAAATAAAAACAAGATATGAATTAAAGCTTTTATGTACGAAACAGGACTTCAATGAGTCATAAATTAATATCGTGAATAACAGAAAGAATAAAATATCTAGTGCGAAAAATAAACGTTTAATTTCTATATTAACCTTGATATTTTTACACTTCATTTATTGTTGTAATTTAGGTACCTTACAAGTAGCCACAATAGACTTTTTTTTCAAGGGTAAATACAATGGAGACTGGTCAAGTTTCTCCGTCGAATATGAGGCATGTCCTTGACCCATATTGGGGTTGTTGATATTTTCCTTTTAAAAGTCACTTTATTGTTTGTGTCCTGTAAGGAGGGGTTGGGTTGGCCTGTCCTAAATAGGACCTCCCTTGTGTTTTGTCTTCTGTTCTACTTGACAGGGGTCGCTTGGGGATGAAAGTGGCCGAAGAATACAACAAAAATGTCCTATGATATACAACTAGTTGACTGGAGGGGAAAGCGATTCTATACAGTATTTTCTCTTCCTTTGCCCCTTCAAACCTGTTGCATTCAACTTCTTATGCTTCACTAAGTACATTGGCGTCGATTGCTTGAAATCATTGTTAGTTATTGTGACTCATGCCAAAGGTCATATCGCCTACTACCAGAGCTGTCGATCTGGTGGACATGAGCCCGACTCTACTATGGGAGTTCTAAATTTTGCCCACCCTAAATTTTTATTCATCCAGGGTAGGGGTCTTAACGAGTACCTGACATTGTACAGGCTTGGGACCATCGCTTAACGTGCCATCTGACGGACGGCGTGCTAAAAGGTTTTTTCATCTCCGGATAGAGGGCCTCGGCCGGGTTTCGAATGCAAAATTAAATATCATAGGCCAAAATTGGTTATATTATATTATCGGTCAAAAAAATGTGATACTAACAACTCGCATACCGAATCATTCATTCATTTGCATTAAATTATTCTGTAAAATGCAGCTACTTTTAATAAAACTTCAAAATTTATCTAAACTACACTAATATATCTAGCTAGTTTTGTTTGAGTTATTCCAATAGGAAGTAAACGGCGGGGTCTCGATGGAAGTTTTTGGCCATGGGAACTATTCGAATCCTAATATTTGCAGTAATGTAAACTTCTTATTCATATTCCTGCCGACTATGGAATTTTATATTGGGTTGGCCTACCTCAAGATAACCCGTCTCTGATAATGATAGCAATAAAAAAACAAAAAAAAGCCTTATCTTATTAGTAAATGCATTAAATCTGATAACTTCGGTCAGGCTTCCTTGAAAACTTGTAACAAGTTAGTTTATTTAGAGGCAATACATTTTTTCCTACAATCTCTTCGTAGACTCAAATAGATTGGATATTGACCGTCTTCAGGAAAACCTTTACGATGAAGATTTCCATTAAAATTAAAAATATTTACACTTTGATAACTACCAAACTTATTTATGCCTATAATAAAATGACTTTGACTGTCATGACAGAGGTAGAAATCGATGAAGTCAAGGTACAAATTTATTATTAAATTAAACTATTATTATAATTTTTTCTTTTGAAATTCTTGAATAAATAACTTAAGTTTTCGGGTGAAACAAACTGTTGAAATTGAAAGATGAAATTTATTTATTCATTATAAAGTCTCTCATCAACATTATTATTTATCCAATTAAAGATGGTCATATTACAGAACTAATATTAAATTTATCTAGTAAATAATGTAGTAATTATGATAATATTAAATTTTCCCTTTTACTAAAATAATTTTTTATGGTTTATACAATTTGGGGAGTGAGGGCGCCGGTAGCTCAGTGATATGCGTGCTTGCTGACTGAGCTCAAGAAAGCGGGTCCGAGAACCGGCCGAGGCCCTTAGTTATTTTATCCGGGAGGTAAAATATCAAATAAACTTAAGCACGCCGTCCTTCGGATGGGAGGTTAAGCGATGGTCCTGAGCCTGTACGATGTCAGGTATTCGTTGAAGACCCCTGCCCTAGGTGAATAAAAATTTAGGATAGGCTAAATTTAGGACTCCCACGGTAGAGTCGTTCTCATGTCCACCAGAGTGGCAAAAGAGCGCTCTGGTAGTAGGCGATATGACCTCGTACTTAAAAGCCCGGGCATGAGTCATAATAACTAACTACAATTTGGGTCAATATTATAATCAAAATCCAATTGTATATACAAATTTTGTATAAAGCTTCTACTGAAAATTTGTCAAAATGTTGATATCTTATTTCAGCTTGACACCATCGAAATTGCATGGTTGCAATTGATCCAATGGGTTGAAGGTGGGGTAGTTGGAAGCCGTAAAGGTGCCACGAAATCCTGTTTCGGTCTGGTAATGGTTGTGAAGGAGACCTCAAAAAGGATGTAGCATTTCAGTGGAAGGGAGAGAGCACTTCCTCATTTTGAAGCTCCACTGGCCACCATTTCAGTTGAATTCATATGGAAAATCGTTACAACACTCAAGACATGCACTAATGTACCTAACTACCTCGTATCCGGTTTTATATCTTGGCAACTTGGGAGGATAAGGTCCGAGTGCGCAACTCTCCTCGCGCATCTTCCACCTCTTCTCTTTTCATCTGTCATCTCTAAGACCCTACCAGTACCACAGAAGGAATGACTAGGACGAGACACATCAAATTTCACCTAACAGCAATTAAAATACAATAAAAAGAATTCATTCCATTAAAAATCACTTGACCTAGTTGTATAATCGTAACTACTGGCACAACTTTAGTCAGATCTAAAAAAAATTAGCTGCAACAAGAATGATCTCATATATAAATCTATAAATTGCATAATCAAATAATTTAGAGAGTACAACCTCCGCAAAAACTCATATATAGCTATAATTAAGCAATCAATATAGCAAGAATCAAACTGAAAGAAATAGTTATTTTGATTCGTGCTCGGGCTTTAATTACGAGGTCATATCGCCTACTACCAGAGATGAGATCTAATCGCTCTGGTGGACAAGAGCCCTAATTGTTATTCACCTAGGATAGGGATGGGATCTTTAACGAGTACCTGCCATCGTACAGGCTCGGGACCATCACTCAACGTCCCATCGAAGGACGGCGTGCTCAAGGTTTTTTCACCTCCCGGGTAAAAAACTTAAGAGCCTTGGTCGGGTTTCGAACCCGTGGTCTTCAGCTCAGTAAGCAAGCATGCGTACTACTGAGCTCTCTCAAAGAAATATCTATATTATCATAAAAGTAGTGGAATGTACAATTTTTATAATGAAACTGTGAATTTTTCGGCACTGAGTGTCTTCTTCAGGGCTTTCATTCACCTGTATACATTATTAATCAGTCGATTTGAGTAAAATATATGACATTAAAACTAATTGTGACTAAATCATTAATTAACTTTTAAATTATTTACACCAAAACAAACTGAAATATTATATCTAAACAAAAACAATTATAAACGTATATTATGAGTGAAAATGTAAAAACAAAAAAAAATAATAATAATATGATATCGAAACAAAGACAACATCCTGAGCGAGCAGAACATAAATAAACTATAATATTTTTTAAACAAAACACCAAAATCACATAAAAAATAAAGTAATCTCAAAAACAGCCTACATCAACCACGAATATAGTTTACACTATTTAAAATAAAACAAAAATAAAGTATAAAAATATGGTTAAGGTTTACAATATTATTAGAACTTCTGCTCGCTCAGGATGTTGTCTTTGTTTAGATATCTTATCATTTGTTTGTTTTTAAATTGTCACTAATGATATACGTTCATATTTAGTTTATAATAGTTTCTGTTTAGATATAATATTTCAGTTTGTTTTGGTCTAGCATACATCAACTCATTAATATTGTATATATGACAATATTTGCCCTGAAGAAGGTACACTCAGTGCCGAAAGCTTGTCAGATATTCAAAAGTTTGTTTTCTTCGACCAATAAGAACAGGAACCTTATTGGAACTGCCTATATCCCTAAAATACTTCAAGTGACAGTGTAGCTAGAGAGCCCTCGATACATTGCCGAAATTAAGGTTGTCTTAGTGTGAAATAATCTTTTGTACAAACAAGATGTTTGTTCTTATTTTTTGTTTCAATTCCACAATTTCTTGTATATCCTGTTAGAGGACTTTAACTTTTTAATTTTTTCCTCGTAAGACAACATCATTTAATATGGCCGCTAGCATCATATCCAAGTACTCGCCTGCAGTAAAAATCAATCACAATACGACAAAATTACTCGAATTGATGTTTTCTTGATTTGTTTCTCTCAATTAGAGGAAGGTTTTGACAAAATATATACAGGAACAAGAAATTTGAGATCCAACTTGAAGATTTGACAAAAAGGAAGTAGGTTACGTAATGAATTTATGAGTATAACTTTACAAAAACATTTCACACGAAATTCAAGGTTTACAGCGTTGCAATAAAAAAGAGAAGCTCACTGATTCCTTAGAATCCAATGATCCTGACAGTTTCCTCATGGTTCTATTCTAAGAATCAAGAAGCTGATTTGCATAGAATAGTGATAAATCTCGTAACTCAGGGAGTATTGGTCTCTTTAAAGAGGCCTTATTTAGGTACGTTTCTATACTAGGTCAAATGTGCGGTTTAACTTTAATTCCAACTGGCAAGAGATCGGATACTTAGCGCTTTAAGTAGGATATGTACAAGGTCCATTCCTAAACAGAACTTCTTAAAATACCGGATCCTAATTGTTTTCTTACGTGTGTCTCACTAATTTTTCTTGTGTCTATATTAGTTGACATGGTAACTTTAAATATCATTTAAATATAGTTTGGTGGCCTAAAAACAAAGAAAAAAAGTTGTCGGTAAATCACCGGCAATGTACTTCCCCAGAACGAATTAATCTATTATCTTTTCGCTCCTTCCTCCAAAACCAATCAACCATTTGGGCTAATATTCAATATTTGGTGCACCTAAATACCTCATACTAAATTTTGTTTCCCTAAATTTATTAGGTACATAAGTAGTTATCAGGAAATTGCAATGAACCCCCGCTTTCCTACAGTCGATATCGCTGAAATTTGACACGTTATTGGGTTTTGACTTTAAATATGTAATTTGAGGGGTTTTTGAGTATTGCCTTTCCCTAATCCCCTCTTCCCTTAAGTCAATTTGGCTGAAAATCGATAGGTGTCGTTAAACGTTTTGGATTCACGTATAAAATGTCGATACATTCATTACATCGGCAGTTATCGTGTTCACAGATACACTGAATTTTGTTTTTCATATTTGGAATCTGAAGGTCGGAAAACATGAAATTCCGTTGAAAACTCCGCATTCAGGAAAACTTTATTGTTTTTTTAAAATACACTCTGAATAAATAAATTACAATAAAAATAAACTATAAATTAAGAAAAACAAACCTGAAACACTCACATCCTTGATGTCTAAAACAAGAAATCGATTGATGCGTTATTTAATGACCTTGTTAAAAATGTGTAAGCACATCAACAATTATTGATGAATATTTGAAGAGGGGAAAGTTTCAGTTATCCGAACCAGAAGTCCAATGGCTTAAGTATATTCATTGAGGATTTTTTTGAAAGCAGAATTTAATTAGGTTTCTATGTGATAGTAAATATATTGTGGAGATTTATCACATTGTCTTCCCACTGTTTTATTTCCAACCAAAACCGGTTTTCAACTCAACTGCATCATCATCATTGGCACATCCCACGCGTCTAATGGAACACACTGTACGGTTGTTCAACGCAGTTACGTCCAAAACTGGTTCTGGTTGTCTTATTTTTATAATTTATATATAGATGTTTGCTAGCGACTGTAGAATTCAAAATTCTGGGGCTATTGAGGGTCAGTCAATGAAGAAAACACTATTCAAATGCCAACGTTTCGATATATTTCATATCATTATCAGGGCCTAACAAACATGGGGGTATCAAGATTAGAAAAATATAATGGGTGATCGATTAAAATTATATATAGGTACATAAATATACATTCACTCATACAACTCCACATAAATACATATATACATCCTAATACATTCACATACATATATGGTTTCATATAACATTTTTTTTATATTTTTTATAATTATTTTTTGGAGATGGTTGTGAGCAAGCTGTTGTTAATAAAGAAACATGGAGTTGTCCATCGTCAAGTTTATTTTGCATAGCCAACTTTCAGTCAAATTTGACCTTCTTCGGTACTAACTGATTTAATAAAAGCAGAGGGCTTTAGTGGCCTCTTCCTCACTATGGACTTACTTCGGACTGCTATTTTCATTTTTCTTCAGTGTCAACTGAATAAATCAACTATTCGAAACGTTGATGGAGATAGTTTTAATTTTTTGAGAATATCTCGAGCCCATCTTTTATTTATTTTGTATTAATTTATAACTTTTGAGTCTTCATTATTTCACATTCGAGAAAAATTTCAGTTACTGGATTTTTGTTTGGAGAAGCCGAAAGGATAATTAACCAACACGCAAAACAAAGAAATACAAAAAGCCTGGGTGCAAAGGTAGACAGCTTTGTTTGAACTTTGAAAAGGTGACAAAGGGATAAGTTTCAGAGAGTGGCAACCCTTCAAACCCTGGATATGGGGGATGTGTTTTGTGGCACAGGTAGATGGAGAAAAGCCGACGGACGTACAGAAGTCTAAAGGGACAGGTCCGTAGGAAGTTGGAATTTCACGGCGTGCACAGTAGGGGGGGGGGGAGAGTCTTCTGGATTCTTGAAGATCCATGAATTTTGTCAAATAGGAAGGATGTTTCTGATGGGAAACAGATGGAGAAAAAGTGTAGACTTCCTGGAAGGAGAGTCCTCCAATTAATTGAAACAGAACTAGTACAGGAAATTCTCATCTGATAATAGGTCAAGTGTCCTTCAGCACGGGAAATAGAATTGTACCTTTTGTACTGTCTGAGAAGTGTCTTCTTCTTCTGTTTGGAAACTACTCCATTAAATAGAGGGTTTTATTCCTTTGTAACTGACTGATTGCCGGGGCTGCTTTTTGACGAAGGACTGGGTATTTTGCTGAAAAATCTCCAAATTTAATGGATAAAATATGTATAATTTATCCTTTTTTTTCGATTACATATATGTTAACAATTATGAAAATACAAAATTAATAATAACTTTAGAAAAAAAAAAAAAAATTGTTGTTTCCCTCAGCTGAAGAAGATTGAAAATACAGTAGAGTCCCGCTAATCCGGACTAGACCCCGTCCGGATCACCGAAAGTCCGGATTAAAGTAATTTGCTGTAAAATGTACATTTTATCATTATTTTTTTAATATTTAGCGCGCCGCGCCGTCCTTTTTGTCGGCACTTTTTCATCGTAGCCAATTGAGTAAGTCCCAAACCCTCTCTTTGAATTATTTTCGTACTTACCGCTCGCTAAATTAAATTTTTAGTTTACTAAATTTTAATTAGTTTTTTTAAAATCCTGTCCGGATTAACAGGATGTCCGGATAATCGGTCTCCGGATTAGCGGGACTCTACTGTATTCCTTTTTCAATGTTTGAAATGAATATATTCCGAAAAATAAAACTGCTAGTTATGAACAATATGTATTTTTCTGTCCTTCGAAAACACTACTAGGATATACTAGATTTCGGATTAGGTTCGTAGTTATCGAAATATAGTAGTTATAGTTTCAATATTGAAATATTTTGAGCTATTGATCCAGTGTAGCACAAAGCCGATCAAGAAAGCCTTAGTTTATTTGTTTTTTATATATTTTATTTTACTAAAAGTTTTTTTTCTCTTTATAAAACTCGGTGCTTTAGTTAGTTATTATGACTCATGCCCGGGCTTTAACTACAAGGTCATATCGCCTACTACCAGAGCGCTCTGGTGGACATGAGCCCGACTCTACTGTGGGAGTCCTAAATGTTGCCTACCCTAAATTTTTATTCACCTAGAGTAGGGGTCTTCACATCCACATAAGTCATTTGCCACTTGATCTCAGCACTGGCTAGGATTTCACTTGTACAACTTTTTTCCTGAACAGAACTATCATTTTTCTATCCGGTATGGGTATAATACGATTTTTAGAAAATTCATTGTTAAGAATTATACAAATTGAGTTTTCTATAAAAAAATTTAAATAAAAAATTATACAATACTTAATTTGTATATATATATATTCAAGGTCATTGTCCAATAAAGCGACTTTCCTTTCTTAATTTAAAGTATAACAAAGTCAACTATCACCAATTGACTTTCAATATTTTTATGGATATTTTTAATTGTTTCAATTTTCTTTTATATTAAAATCCTTTTGTGTATATTTTCTGAGTCCATATTTAACGATGCTTGTACTATTAATTTGAAAAAGTTCGTTTTGTTTTCCATTTGAAAGTTGGCAGTTGCCTCACTACTGTCCCCTCTCTCGCATCTCTAAATATAGTTTAGAAGCATTAATAAATAGTTATTTTTTTTTTATTATTATTTTTATTTATTTATGAACGATCCTTTCATTACATACTAGCTGTATGTCAGGCATCAAATAAAATGTTTTTTTTATCCAAGACATAAAAACAAAATTTCGTACTTGTTTCTTTTTTCAAAACGTTAATTTGTGAACGGTTATTACTTGTATAAAAGTTATTACAGGGGCAGTCAACATGAGAGCCAACTGAAATATGACAAACATTTGCAAGAACCGTCTACATTAATTATACTAATGTTTAATAATTATTAGTCTTAAGGTAAATGTAAAAATGAGAATGTACCATTTAAAAAACCGACAATGTTTCGATTTTTCGAACACAATATGTTTCTGAAACTTCCCTTGGATAATAATTTATAGATTTTTTCTGGCATTCATATTTTCCCACCCCTTTATTCCTAGAATGTAAAAAATAAAGTATCTTTGATATTATGTGTAAGGAGGGTCGTTGAATAATAAACTTCTAAGATAATTATATATTCCATTGACTAATATTGATTATTAAAAAAATTTTAATTGAAAAATAATATTATTTTTTTCATGAGGAAAAGTTGTTGAAATGCATTGTCTAATAACTCATAATTACAGATAGTTTGGAAAAATGCTTGGAGAATTGAAGATAAATCTATTTTAAAAAGTGATCGGTGCACCATCAGAAATGTACTTCAGTTAAGTTTTTGTTCTCTTCAAAACCAATCGACAGTTTGACCTAAAAATCAATAGTTGATTTATTTATTAAAGAGAAAAAAAAAAAAAAAAAAAAAAAAAAACCGATCGTAAACAGTAATTTGAGTAACTTTTTCGCAAAAAAAAAAAAAAAAACGGTACTGTCTCATTAAAATTGACTATTAAATGGGGCTAATCATTGTCTGTTTATGTATGTCAGAGTGGGGGGGATTGTGTGACATATAAGATGATGGGTGATATTACTCAATCCCTTATAGTGATTGTCATTTATTATAATCTCTATTGAAGAATCATTAATTAACTTTAAAAAGATAGTGATGCAACGCAAACCCCCCCACCTGCACTGTGAAGGTCTTAGACACAGACTGTTCTGATTCCATGTCTTGCAAAACACATCTCTTTTGTGACCTCTTCAAGTTTTTATCTGCATTTATGCTCTTGTTTTTGGTTTATTAGAGGCTCATCTTTATTTATCTTTTTTTTTCATCCCTTGTTCAGAAATGTTACTAATTTTTTTAATGTATAAGCAGTAGATTCCAAGCGCGAAATATGGATTTTTCGCATATTTGTACATATGTGTTTGGAACTTTTGTGAGCGCTCAGAAACGATTGTAATAATCAACAGGAAATTTGAAATGAAGATGTCGAAATCAGATGATAGTTTAAACAAATTTACTTTGAGACCTGATTTGACTTTATCAAAGATCTCTTCAAATAAATGTTGTATAGAATACTAAAAGACACATTTTATAAGAAATTTGTTTTTCGAAAGTCTCTGTTTTTGCAAGGTATATGCCAAAAAAACCATCATAAATGTCGTTTTGATTTTTTTTTTTTTATTGTTTGCTTGATTTACGGAAAATAAGATTAGCCATATCGAAAAATTGATTTTTACCAATAATGTTCTTATAAACTTTCCATTTGAGATACGAACAATTGGAATTACTCACGGACATTAAATCATTACGCACGAAACTACAGTTCCAATTGATACCGTTGATCCAACTGGTAACTGAGATTTTCTTTTTCTGTCTTCAAGAATGCAAAGTGACACGAGATACATACAGGTAACCGACGAAAGATGCCACGAAACTCATTTTTTTAAGTAGTATGAAGATGGTTGATGTAGTGAGAAGTGATTATTTCACAGGTTGTAAAATAACATGTAGTCTCACCTCTAACAGATTTTTATTTGTATTAGCTGGCCGGCTTTCGAGGTTGCCCTCATCATCAGGCAGTCTACAAAAGAAACCATCCTTAAACAATAAAAAACAAAAAACAGGTTCTGTTGGTAACAATCATAAAATATAAAGGCAACAAAGATTTAAATAAATATAAATACATTTTTTTTACTTTTCATAATGTAATGTATTTATATTTATTTAAATATTTGTTGTCTTTATATTTTATGATTGTTACCAACAGAACCTGTTTTTTGTTGCTTAAGGATGGTTTCTTTTGTAGACTGCCTGATGATGAGGGCAACCTCGAAAGCTGGCTAGCTAATACAAATAAAAATCTGTTAGAGGTCAGACTACATGTTATTTAACAACCAGTGAAGTCATTTTTTTTAGACGTTTTCATGATTTATGCTGAGCGGTTAATACTATTGAAAAATTGGTCCTTACAGAAAATGTTCCATATTAAGAGAAAGGACCAATACGAACAAGGTATTTCTCTCCAAAGAATTATCAACAGGAAATAATTCAAATTGTAATGCATTTAAAATGGTAACGCATGGCAACGAATTTAAAAATATTTTTTATTATTTGCTTTTGAGGGCGCCGGTAGCTCAGTGGTATGCGTGCTTGCCTTCTGAGCTCAAGATCGTGGGTTCGAAACCCGACCGAGGTCCTTAGTTTAATTTATCTGAGAGGTAAAAATCACAGATACGATAAAATGTCATAAGTCCCTAATTATAGTACATTAAATTTCATCTCAATTGATTCCTTTTTCGATTTTCTACGTCGTACGAATGTGAAGTATGAGCGGTTTGAGAATTTGGAAAAAAAAAAAGCATATCTTTTTTTTTTCAAAAATCCATATTGCGACATGCGTGCACCGGCATGAAATTTACATGTTCTCTTAGATTATTATAACAAAAAATCTCGAAAAAAAAAAAATGTTCATATGAAGAAATATGTTTTTTTGTGTAAATCGACATTTTTTTAAACTCAAAACCTTACATAAATAGAGGGAAAAAATAATTATTTGAAAAAAATATATATACCTACAAAATAAGGGGCAATCTTTATTATTGTTAACTACAATAGGCCCAGAACAGGATTTGTTCCACTGAACACTTATCAAACAATATAAAAATGTCTGTTCAACGATACCTCACACATAATAATACTGAGTATCGAATTTTTAATTATATCAGTTGCCAGAAAGGGTACCTAGTTGAAAATTTTGTACAGGGGGCCAAAACAACAAAACAAAATCAAAAATAATGGTGAAATGAATTAATTATGGTCAAATATGTGAAAATATAGTGAAACTAGGTCTTATAAAAAATTATTCTGTAGAAGCAACGGAAAAAAAGTATCGGTTCTTTCTAAGCCTGCTTTTGATAGCACCCACAGAATTCTCTATTCTGAAAATATGTTAGTCTTTATTTGCGCCAGAATTTATTTATTTATTTCCCCAGCTATAGAAAATATAGGGGAAGTTATGTAATTTGTCAGAAATTCGATGTTGTTTTACAATCCCCGGTATCAAAGAAATAAATAAAAAAACCTATCTGTGTACACTATAACTCCCGATAGGATGAATATATAGACACAAAATGTTATATGTGTATTCAGAACCCCATAAGACGACACCTTCTAATTTTCAGCCAAATTGGTCAAAGAGAATCGGGGGGTCAAAGGAGGGTGCCTAACTCAAAAACCCAAATAACCGTCTATTTGAGTAATGTTTCATCAGTAGGTATACATTTTCAACCAAATCAGTAAATTGAGATCAATAACTTAATTCAATAATTCGCGCAGCTCGCAGGCAGCTAAGTTGCCAAAAATTCACTTAACACTTGTTTTTTATTTTTGTTTTGAAGCTGATATACTGTTACATAAATTTTGCGCCCAGTGTATATAAAAGAAGTAACTACAAACATATATTTTCTTATAGATTTTTAAAATGTATTCTTCATTATCTTGTATGTATATATGTAAATATTATATACATTTTTTTTTTACAAATATATATTTACAACTGTATAAAAATAAATATAACAAGCAAATAATCTGAAAGAGAGATAATGGGAATGTCAAAATGTCAAGAGGGGAGAAATCACTCAGTGGGGACACTCCCTAGTCATTGATTTACTCTCATTTGTAACTAATCACTGTCACTGCTGCTTGTATGATATTTGAATCTTGAAAATCAACTTAGCCAATCACTCAAATTGTAAAAATGTGGAAATTCGTTTTTGAATCAATTTAAAAATTTTTTTGCTAACCAGTGGACCAATTTCACAAAAACTAGTTCATTTTAAGAGGTGCATTCTACGTATTTAACTTTCCAAAAAAGCCCCAACTTACCCAAAAAGCCCCAACTTACCCAAAAAGCCCCAACTTACCCAAAAAGCCCCAACTTACCCAGAAGTGCCCTATTTCACTTGGTGGCCCGAGTTATACCTAACATCATAAAACATTCAACCACTGTCCACAGCCATGGTCACTTGATACCTGCTTCTTTTTATATATTTTTTTTTGTCAAAACACTTCTTTTTTGCAAAATTTATAACCTCATTTACATTTTTAAATACTGCCAACTGAAGAGGTCATGCCAGGAATCCTTAAAAAATGATTTATTATACTCTTCTCTTCTTTGTAAAAAGAAAAAAAGAAAAATCCCTAATTATATTATCTATTTTTGAAAAAATGATAAGACAGGTTGCTCTATTCCATTTTATTTACACGACAGAACCAGGATTTCCTTCCTTATTGAAAAGGTACTGTCGACTATATCAATCATTGTTTCGTTTTGACGAATACCTCTGGACATTATTATTCCTCTTTACTGTGTCGGGTGCACCTTGCTGTGCAACATCACCCGTCGTGTCTGTAGAGGGAGCTCGGGATCTGACTAGTGCTTAAAGTGAGGTTATGGTGGGCCGGGGGCGACCACCGATCGCCACACGTGTACCCAGCCGATCCCGCGAATCAACTCCACCTTGGCCTGGTCATACACTAGGCTATCAAGGACTACATGTTCTGCAGTCTCGATGCTCCCACATGAACAGTTTGGGTTGTTCTTCCTCCTAAAGAAGAAGAGTTTAGAGTTAAAGTCTCCGTGACCTGATAATATCTGGGACATCCAGTGGTCAGGCTGTACCCCCGTCGAGTCAAGGCGTTCCCGGACATCCTCTGGGCTATCAGAATATGAACAATTGATTTGTAATGAAGGTAGTTATGCTACCTTGTCAAGAGGTCACTTGAAGACAGTCAGAACCATGGTATAAGAATTTCGTTTATGGTCTTCTTCGAATTAATTAATAGGAGGAACTTCTGAATCCTTGTACTAAATTTTGTGTTGATACATTCGTTAAATCAATAGTTATTAGAGTTCTTGAGTAAAAGATGTTGTCTCCTTTCAGAACTCACATTCGCACTAACTCTTCGTTCTATGTGAGAGAATTCGATAGAATCCTGTTGTTTGTGGTTTTGGAGGGAGAGGGGGCGAAAAGTTAATTGATTGATTCGTTCTGGGGAAGTACATTTCCGGTCTTTGACCGCCGACTATTTTTTTCATTATTGACACTAACCTGTGAGAGGGCGCCAGTAGCTCAGTGGTATGCGTGCTTGCCTTCTGAGCTCAAGATCGTAGGTTCGAAACCCGACCGAGGCCCTTAGTTTATTTTATTTGGCAGGTAAAATAAACTTAAAAATGCCGTCCTTCGGATGGGACGTTAAGCGATTGTCCCGAGCCTGTACAATGTCAGGTACTCGTTAAAGACCCCAACCCTAGGTGAATAAAAATTTAGGATTAGGTAGATAGTAGAGTCGGGCTCATGTTCACCAGAGTGACGAAAGAGCGCTCTGGTAGTAGGCGATATGACCTCGTAGTTAAAAGCCCGGGCATGAGTCATACGTGAGGTATGTGTGTCTTACGTGAGGGTATATTGGAACTATGAAACCTTCCAATTGGTTTCCTGTCGACAGAAGACAGTGATAGTGATTTACAAGATGATGGATAGTTTTACTATGATTCAAGGGCGGATGATGACGTAGTCATAGATCTCCGGAATAGAGGTCGCAAATATCAGGTATTTTAATTACATGTTTACTTCTCTCCTAAGTCAACATTGACGAATTCTCATTGTTTTCGTTATAGATACACTTCAAATTAATCACAAGATCCTCTGTTACATTTTACTTTTATCCAGCTGAACGAAGTATACGGAAAGTTATGTAAACTATCAAAAATTAAAAGTTGAGTTTCCTCCGGAATTTTAACCGAACCCTGAACCCAAAAATGAAAAAAAGTCTCTCTGTCCACGCATGTCTGTGAACACCCAATAGAATAAATGTATCAAAACGAAATTGTATATGTACATCGAAAACCCTATAACGACAACACCTATTTTATTTCAGCCAATTCGGTCAAAGATAAGGGGAAGATTAGGGGAGGCTTAACACAAAAGCTGTAATAACTGCTATTGTCATCAATGTATTGAAACGCAATTTCAGATGTAAATTCAAATCCAATAGGGACGACACCTAACAATTTTCAGCGGAATCGGCCGAAGGGGAAGCGAGGATCAGAGAAGAGGCTCAACTCAAATATCCCATAACTGCCGATGTAATGAATGTATCGACATGACATTATATATTTAAATTCCAAACCCCATAAGGACAGCACCTATTTATTTTCCGCGAAAGCGGCTAAAGGGAAGGGAACTCGACTTAAATACTTTAATAAATGACAATTTAATGAATGTATCGACACAACATTCAGTATGAGAATTTATAAACCACAATGTAAGTCAAATATTGAGTTTTAGCCCAATCGGTCGATTGATTTTTGATTTTGGAAGGAGAGCGAAAACGTAATTGATTAATTTGTGTTGGGGAAGTACAATTTTTGTCATACCTGGGAGGGGAGGAAATACCCTTAATTCCCCCCCCCCCCCCCCCCCCACCCTTATATTATCCATGTCTGCTATTATAGAAAAGTAGTTTCTAGAATAGCAACTATAATACTATGACGAGTGTTTACACGCGACTGCTTCATAATAGTGGAAAATAGGTTTGAAAGAGCTTTCATTACACATCTCTGCTATTATCAGTTCCCTGTTGGTTATCACAGGGCTGCACGAAAATTTGCCATAGAACATTTAAATGTTATCTACTTGGTCTAGTTGTCATGGTAACAGGCCTCACAAATTTTTTGTTATACAGTAGAGAGGGCGCCGGTAGCTCATTGGTATGCGTGCTTGACTTCTGAGCTCAAGGTCGTGGGTTCGTAACCCGATCGAGGTCCTTAGTTTATTTTATCTGGGAGGTAAAATAAACTTAAGCATGCCGTCCTTCGGATGGGACGTTAAGCAATGGTGATTAAAAATTAACCCAATCCAAAGGGAGGCGCGAAGGGAGGAGTACCGGCAGCTCAGCAGGGCGTGTGGCAGGAGAGTCTTGAGAGATTTTTAAGATATCTACTTAAACATATATTTTTTATTTATGATAAAATAGATAAATTTGTTTCATAATTTGGTACGCCTAGTGATGTAGTTTCTTAAAAAAAATTAACTTAATGGTAACTTACGATTCCGTTTGACAAGAATCATCAAAGACATATATTTCGATTTTTTTTTGAGAATCAGTGAAATACATATTTTCATATTTTCTTTTTTATTCATGAATATATTATTTTTTGAAACTTAACATCTTCACAATGACTTATAATTCATCAGCTAACTGTTCAATTTGAGTAAATATACATTTATTGCCAAAAACCCTCAGTTATCCGCACTTTTTTGTTGCGATGTCAGGTTCTCGTTAAAGACTCCTACCCTAGTTGAATAAACCTAGGTAGGCAAAATTTAGGATTCCCTGAGTAGAATTGGACTCGTCTACCAGAGTGAGCGCTTTTGTAGTTGGCGAATCACAACTTGATTGAATCATGTTTTCTCTAGAGAAAGTAAACAGTATTTCAAAAGCTATTTGAAGATAACACTTTGATATTTTAACTGCTTAAACAAGCAGTTCTAAGCAGAACAGGTTTTTTTCATCGACAGTGATTAAAATGCAGAAGATTATATCTGCTTGAAAAAAGAACTCCTGAAGATATGATCTTCAGTAGTTCTTTTTTTGTATTAATTTTTAACATATAAATTAGAAAGTTGACTTTGATTTTTATGCCTTTTTTACTTCCCCAGCTATACGAGGTATAGGGGAAGTCATTTAATCGGCCAAAAATCTGATACAGTTTGCAACGAAATTTCATGTTTCCCGACCTCTAGATATCAAATATGAAAAATAAAGTCTGTGAACCCAACAGAATGAATATATCGACCGGAAATTTTATATGGGAATCCAGAACCCTCTAAAGAAGACTCTTATTGTTTTTCAGCCAAATCGACCAAAGGAAAAGGGGGGTTAGAGGAGATGCATAATATGAAACTCTCATAGCTGTCATGAAATTGTGTATGTGTGGCCTGAATTCTATAAGGACAACACCTATCAATTTTCCAGTGGTATGCGTGCTTGACTTCTGAGCTCAAGGATGTGGGTTCGTAACCCGACCGAGGCCCTTAGTTTATTTTATCTGGGAGGTAGAATAAACTTAAGCACGCCGTCCTTCGGATGGGACGTTAAGCGATGGTCCCGAGCCTGTACGATGTCAGGTACTCGTTAAAGACCCCTACCCTAGGTGAATAAAAATTTAGGGTAGGCAAAATTTAGGACTCCCATAGTGGAGTCGGGCTCATGTCCACCAGAATGACGAAAGAGCGCTCTGGTAGTAGGCGATATGACCTCGTAGTTAAAGCCCGGGCATGAGTCATAAAACCTAAACCTATCAATTTTCAGCCAAATCGGCCACAGGGAAGGGGGAAGGAGGATTAGGAAAGAAGCTCAACACAAAAACTTTAATACCTGCCGTTGTAATGAATGTATCGACGACACCTATTATTTTTCAGCGAGATTTTATTATTGTTAAAAAATTATTCAAAGATTATTAGAAATACTCATCGCTCTTATCATATGGTCCTAAATTACGTTCTTTAGGAGTGAACGCATAAACGTTACTTTCATATCACTTCAGATTGACGTCAACAGTACGTAAGCATCATATTTGAAACTAACCTAACCATTTCCTTTTTTCTTATTTCATTTGTTTGTTTTTTTGAGTTATGTATAATTCATGTCTGACACTGTTTTGTGTTGTTCTACTATGTCCGTCTTGAGTCTGTTCTATTTTCTGTTTGGATTTAGTCACTGGGGTTGGTTTTCTCTTCCTGGAACCTTGTAGAGTCCCTGAAACCTAGTCAGGGAGAAAGACCCAATTTTACAAAAAGACACCCCAACACCCCCCATAAAACCCCCGGTAGACACTTCCTCATTCCTACCTGCTTCTGCTTTTTTTTTGACAACCTTTTTGGCAAAAATTCGGCTTTTGACCTGCCTGCCGTTTCTCTTTTACAACTTCCCCCTTTTCTACCCTCGTCTCATCTTTTTTTTTTTTTGTTTCGCCAAAAAAAGCCTTTTTTTCACCCTTCAGCTGACTGCTGTTTTTTTCCCCCTGTACTCATCTCTGATCCTGAAAGTGGACTCTGTCTGCACTATGATTTTTTTATCATAAAATATATTTCCTATTCCTTGAAACTCTCTTATTATTTGTTAGATTATTTATTGTATGCCGTATGATAATTATATATAACGTTAATAATTAAACAAATAATAAAATTATCACATTTTCTGTAGAAATTACAGCTGGTCTTCCACTAAATATTAAATTTCTATAGTAGTTTCCGAAAAGAGCCCTAAAAAATTTCGAAAGTATGTATTCTGAAGAAAGTGCACGTATTTAAAAAAAAAATTCAATTAACAAATTTTTCATTTGGATTTCATTTTGGATTTCTAAATTCTTAGAGATGCCATCTTGTTTCTTTTTTTTTTAATGTTAATTCTAATCCAAAGGTATAAATTTAGTATACAGTAGTAGTAGTAATATAGCCTGACTTGTTACTTCTGCCAACAATTTGAATCAAACAAGATCTCGTTGCATTCATACTACGATGTCGAGTCTGTTATAACCTTTTGATAACCTACTACACAATGTATGCCAATATAAATTAGGACTATTGAAGACGTATGTTAAGTGCGGAATTATACCATTAGCTCATATCATTTTGAATATTCAAAATTGATTATTGTAATCAATAAATAATGATTCTTTTCTTAAAATTTATTTGTTATTAGCTGTCAGCTCTCGCGGGGCCTCAAGCATTTTAACTAAACCGCTGGCAAATTTAATTTGTAGCTAACTGATTTATTTATAAAACAAAAAGCAAGTTTCTTACTTTCCTAGAGAGAGAGAGAGTGGGGCTAACTCAAGTTTACAACCCTTATAATGGGGGTTATAATAAGTGTATTCAATATGAGGTTTCAGGGGGAGAGCAGAAACTATTTTGTGTGGGGAGAGTACATAGCCAGCTATCCCCAGGGATTAACCAACACTTTCATCCATTCCATATTTCAGGCTTCAATATTTTCTGGGAATCTACTTACTGGGAACTTAGGGTGACAAAATTAACACAATGATAAGACTCACAACTAAAAAAAAATTATTAAAAAATATTTCGATGCATTTAATTTTAATAATAGATATTTTTTGTGGCCCTGACCTCGTGCCCCCTGTGCGGACCCTCTGGACCCAGGAGCCCTCGGTTCACCCCCTGTGTTCACACACCCCCTTTAATGCGGTTTTCAGTAGTACCCAATGCGAAATGCACTTCCATTTCAAAGGCTTAACAAATAGATTGTTTCGGGATTTTTTTTTTAACTTTCGAAGAATGTATTCTGATTACATTCATCTTTTTTTCTCTGGTTTACGAAATTATAGTCTTGTGTTCTGTTATGAAAATATCTACCTAATTGAAAAGACCAGGGAACAATCCTTTTTAATAAAAAAAAAACTACCAATAATGAAACCATATTTTAAAATTCTTTGCTATGCATTGAAATTTAGAACATTACTTTGCAAAATTTCCCACGATTTAATTTAAATTTTTTGGGGCGCTATTAGAGATTGGAAATTTATTAAGAAACACTTTTGGTAAGGAACAATTTTTCTATAAGATTAATCGTTTTCGCGTAAATGGAGCAGACTTCTAAAAAAAATGGATTTCAGGATTTTTTTCATGTATTTTGCAAAATCGGACGACCTGCAAAAAATCAAATTTCATATAAAATGCGCCTTTCGGTTTTGTCTACGATTTTTATTTGGAGAAAATTTTGATTAGGTCATAATTATTATTACGGTATCTTGTAAAATGTATTCAGTGGTGGTAAGTTAAGTGGCCTTAATCTAATCAGATCTAAGTTAGCACATGTGAAATCTTCATTTCAAAATTCAAGTTCATAGCTACAGTTGACATTTTTTCAAAAATGGTCAAAACGTGCTCAAGGGACCTTGAAACGTGGAAATCCATTAAAAAAACTCGATCTCGGATTTCACACGATTACAATATTTTCTTATACTTAAAGGTAAAAGAAAGTAAAAATGAAATATCTGTGTGCCTTTGTGATCAAGGTAACCCCTCTTGAATATATATACCTTACATAAAATTTGATACATTAATCCATAAGATCACAAGTGAGAGCAGGCATTGATTTACAGCCAATTTAGTCAAACAAAAGGGAAGGTTTAGGAGGGAAATTACAGCTCTTTCTCTTTCTACCAATTTTCCTATTTGTACAAATACAAATACAAATTTAGCATTGTCTCTTAAAATAAATTAAACCAGATCGTTCCAACTGTACGGTTCAATTATTATTTCGTACATTTACGACTGAAACACGACTAAAACGTTCGATAGTTCAGACCCCACGACTGACTTGGAACGAACACGTTACGGAGTCTCGACAGAAAAATGAAACGATGCTTTGGACTGCTCAAAAGACTACTAGACAAGCGATCTCAACCGCCTCAAACACAAACTGGGTCTTTACAAGACCAATACTGTTATCAGATCTATCTGGACGTATTATGTTCTGTTGAGCCCTCCCACACCCAAATATTTCAAATTATTCAACTTAAAATTCTAACTATAACAGCCCCTACTACCAATTTGCACAAGTTCATGCCTCTCCCGATCACACATTTTTATGCCTTGCAGTGGAAATAGCATCGGCCATATTATTATTTGAGGGCCGGCCATTTCCAGAAAATCTATATAATGCCATGTAAGAATTTCTAGCATCAGCGCACACTGGCTGCCATAGTTGAAACTTTGTGACTTACAAAAAATTTAATTTTGAGAAAAATATCCAATAAACATAGGTCAGAAAATGTTTTCTTAACAACTACACATATAAAACCATTAAAACATATATATTTTTTAAAATATCTTATTAAATAACTTTTAGACTAGTCTAAATATCAGAAAGTTTTGTCCGGCGAAAGTTGTTTCAATTTCCGAAACAATGAGCATTGAAAAATATTTTTTTTGGAGAATTTTTCTGTAAAGGGTAAGATCATCTCAATTTTATTACTTCCCCAACTGTATAAAGTGTAATTCGATAATGCGTTTTCACTGGTAGTTCATGTTTCTCTCTCTCTCTCTCTCTCCCCTCCCCCCCCCCCCCCCCCCCCCCCTGATTCCACAAATGAAGAAAACAAAATTGGTGTATGTATGTAGGTGACTGTACATGTGTCTGGGAACACGGATAACTCCCGGTAGATTGAATATATCGACAGGAGATTTTATATATTATTTATATTTTATTATTATATATAATTTATTATTATTATATATTTTATTATAAGATGTTAACTATAGATTTGCAGAGATTAGGAAAGGGACTAAATTTAAAAAAACTTCAATAACTCTTGGTGTAATGAATGTTTCGACATGAAATTTAGTATAGGTTTCAGAAGTCTCTGAGCAAGACACCCATTGATTTTCAACCAAATCTGTAAATTGGTTTCAGGAGAGCGAAAAATTAGTTGATTAAATCACACTGGAGATGTTCGCTCATTCTGGAGATGTTCGTTCATTCATTCTGATTTTTTTTCATCTTTCAGTTATATAATTCAGTCTTGAAAGAAGCCACTTATCCCACCTCTCTGAATAACAGTAGCCCCTGAAACGTGATGCACACGTGCATCAGTGCATTTGTGGGGAGGAAGAAAAAGAAGAAGAGAAATATACAAGTTAACTCATGAAGCGTTGATAATGTTGAATCTGCTTTATTTTCCTGTTGACAGCATTGTAATAACGCAGACTCGGGCCGACTCTGTTTTATAACCGATCCATTTCCGAACATAGCCTTAGGTCATCATGACAATACGCAATACGACCAAGGACCTTCAATTGGTACAAACTCGATGCTACTTTTCAGGAATCAAAAAAAAAAAGTCGTTGGTGAGTCACAGGCTATGTACTTCCCCAGTACGAATTAATTAATTACGTATTCGCTCTTCCTTCAAGTAACCGGATGCTTATAGAAAATTTACACCATTTTCTGTCAAATCTGTTATTTTTTTTTTTAATTTCTGAAACTATATAGTATAAAATAATTCAAAACAAGAACTTAAAAATGAGTTTTAAAAAATTACCAAACGCCCTTAATGTTTACTGGACAGCAAGAGCTTTCTGAAAACATTCTATCAGTAGTCACAATAGCCCAGTTTTGAGAAAACTTATGAATCTCGTTGAGCCCCTTCAGAAAGAGCATACAAGAAGAATGCACAACATCCCAAGTTGCGCAAATAATTTTTAATTGTTGTAATCGGAGTTTAAATAATTTAGAATTAACAAATTTAATGAAACCTAATTTTCAATTTTTTCACAATTTTCCGCGTTTTCCGGTTTGCCATTTTAGATTTTCCAAATCCTGAGTTCATAATCGTAATCAGCGACCCCAAAAACCCTTGAATACGAATTTTCCATTCATTTTGATAATTATATTCGGAGATATTGCATTTATTCATTTTTCTTAATTCTAAATTATTTAAACTCCGATTACAACAATTAAAAATTATTTGCGCCACTTGGGATGTTGTGCATTCTTCTTATATGGTCTTTCTGAAGGGGATGCAAAAGGTTTCATTAAAAAACTTCCTTACTCAACGAGATTCAGAAGTTGGCGATTTTCTTCCCAAATTTTACTGGGCTACAAAGGATCTGGTTTATTTTGGCTTTGCGGATTGTCCCGAGGAATGACACCAATTATGTGAAGGTGCTTTGCTGCTCTCTTTCTTTTTGGAACTGTTCACGACGAATCCATCTCAGGGCATCTGCTTGTAAAATTGAGCATTGCCCTGCAGGCGTTCTTCCACCGAAGAGATTGGAGAGACGCTGAGAGCACAAAGACCCCTACCTCAATGAAACTAGGGTAGGCAAACGAGTGCGTAATCTGCGAAATGTAAATACTCTACCTATATATAATCACAAAAACTCTAAATCGGTTGTGGCATTTCAGTGAATTTTTTTATAAATTCCGGACTTTTTGCTCTGTTAACATTGAGGTCAGAAATAACCTCCTTCCTGTGGTTACTGTTAGAACACTATTAGAAAGAAAAATTCGTGTTCTAATTTTTTTCGTTCAACCCCAGTGGTTTCAGGAAAATGATGTATAATATGACTATGATATATTTTTTTGAGTAAGTTAGTCCTCTGTTCATTTGAGCATGCATTTCTTTCTTATTGTTCTTCTCCTTTCTCTAGTTCTTAGTGCCGTTCAAGGCGGCGTAGCTGCTTCTATCTTCTATCCGTCTTTTCTGGTCTTTTTACTTCCTCAGCTATACGAAGTATAGAGGAAGTTATGTAATCGATCAGAAATTCAATGCTGATTTTTCAACGGAATTTCATATTTTCGGATATATAGATTCCAAAAATTAAAAAAACAAAACAGTGATTGTGAGTCTGTGACTACGTTAACTCTCGAAAGAATGAATGTATCGATACGAAATTGCATGTGTATTATGAACCCTTTAAGTTTTCATTTTATTGATTTTCAGCTAAATCGGCTAAAGAGAAGGGGAGGATAAGGGGGAGGGTTTAACACAAAACAATCACTGTCATTGTATTGACATGAAATTTCATATGTAAATTCAAAGCCCTATAAGGACAACACCTAATAATATTCTGCGGAATCCGCCGAAGGGAAGGAGATTCAACTAAAAAATCCTAATAACTGCCAATGTATCTACACAAAATTTAGCTTGAGGATTCAGAAGCCACTATGTAAGTCAAATATTGAGTTTTAGTCCAAACGGTCGATTGGCTTCGGAGGGAGAGCGAAAACGTAATTGATTAATTTGTACTGGGGAAATACATAGTAGTTTACCGACGAATCTTTGATATTGACTTAATACTTTTCGGAAATTGCACCTCCTGTAGAGTCCTAGGGGTGAGTTACGAAGGGGAGGAAGGGGAGGGGGTAGTTACCAAATCCTGGTTACGGTTGGAGCCGACAGATGGAGCCCCTGATGAAACCTGCTATTTATTTAGGTCGATGATCAGCTGATCGAGGTCCACCCGTGTCGCCGGCCGCCTTGCAGCACAACTTCTATCAGCTCTTGTCGGGAAGCTGTAGGCTCATTACCTTCAGGGCCAGCAGCTCTTGTATGTCCTCAATAGGATAATTGTCCTTATTGTTATATTTGTCAATATCAGTGACAAGGAAACAGTGATCCTTGGACAGACATTTCTCTTTCCCTCTTCCCCTAGTTGTTCGAGATCAGTTTAATTTGTGTCTGGAAAAATGAGATGTTAAATGATATCAAAAATATCTTAGTCATGGAAGTTGCTTGAACATGAGTTTAGAGAATATCTGCAGATATGCGTACATGCCTGGGACTCAACCTATGGCAGCTGGTGACGGAAACCGGCAATTTTGTTTTATAATTTAGATAGAAGGTTTGTGAAGTGCAAAAGATGAACTAGTTGGGTAGTTTGGGAGTTATTATTAGATATAATTTCGGAAATATCCACAGCAAGGTTGAAATTCTCACGATGGGGACTATATGCCATGCATTCAGTTAGAATGTGTCTGACAGACAGTCCGACCTCGCAGGACTGACACAGAGGAGGAGGTTCTTGAGCCATGGGTCAGCCTGGTGTGCGCTATATGTAACCGAGACGAAATTATTTATTCTTTTCTTTTTTCTCTTATTGAGGTGTTCCAGATTCGAGTGGAGCTTTTGCTGATCCTTAGCTTATTATCGGCCATACTGAGCCACCGAATCTGCCATTTGATCCATACATGTTCCTTGTTGTAGGCAACGTCGTCTCTTACAGGGACTTGGGATGTGGGCAGTCCTTCTACTATGGCGCGCCTGGCATACAAGGTTTAAACATACTCTTGGGTCACCTTAATAGGTCATCAAATGTCTTGAATAAGTGAAACTTTCCTTCTTCCTCATCCTTAAAAAAGGTCATCAACATTTCCAGGATACACAACGGTATTGGACTATTCCGTATAATGAACTTGAAGTAGACTCACATTATTAGATTGTCCAATATTTGATTAACCTTTAAAGGCTGCCATCCAGCCCCATTATCCACTTTTCAAGGAGAAGAGGATCCTTTTTTAACGTTACATTTGTATACACCGTCCATTATTCCACTGAAGAAAGGGCGGGTCCAGGGGTGGGGTATTGAGACAGCGCCGCGCCGCGCTGGGGAAAGCGAACAGCGATGCGGCCGTGTCACTAACCCGCTGGTCTCCTACTCAAGGACCCCCGTGTTTTCACGGCCCCTTCCTCCTGTTTCTTGCACTCACCGGATCCTCTTGCGTGTCCTTTCAAACCCACATAATAGACTCGCCAACATAGTTCTTCTTTTTTCTTTTTTATAAATATATATAATAAACTTGGAGTTCACTTTCTTAGAGTTTATACTTTTTTTTAAAAACCATTAAGGAACACAAGTTTAAGAAAGACAAAACCATTAAGGTCAAAGGTCTTTGATCTTGGCCTTATAACGCTTCAGTATCCGGGATTTAAGAAAATCTTCTCTTTAAAACATTTCTTGGAAAGTTGACTCTTTTTGAGATAAATAATTAATTTATAGAATAAAGAAATTAAGAATATAAAAGAGTACAGAAAGTCAAAGGTCAAATAAGAATTCATAATGAAATCTGTCATGAAAATTTTGTTCACTTTTTCTGGGCCATTTTCAAGAGTTGATCTCTATTATGAAGGAAATTTCTCGTCTGACTAATTTAATGAAGACAATTTTTCGTCTGCCTGATATACTTAGAAAAATTCCTCTACTTACTAATTTAATGAAGACAATTTTTCGTCTGCCTAATTTACTTAGCAAAATTCCTCTACTTACTAATTTAATGAAGAAAATTCCTCTACTTACTAATTTAATGAAGAAAATTCCTCTTCGAACCGATTTAATGACTTCCCAGCTGATTCTGAAAGTCTGTAGAACGAAACCCTTATAACCTCCAATTATTTTGATAGAGGTTGCCACTTAATTTTCGCATAGATTTTACAAAAACGGCAATTTTAGTACAATAGACCTCTCAAATGTGTTAAGACTGATGAGTTCAGAGCTCTCTCGATAGGAACTAAAATATCTTCTTCCATTTATGGAATAGCGGATGTCTCTATGTCGTTTGTTGAATTTTAATTATTATTTGTCTGAAAAAGTTTAAATATTTAATACAACCAGGAGGATACAATAACGATGAGATAATTATCCAAATTCTAAAGTCTGATTGGTATTCTTCCAGCACAATATTTCTGGTGTGACTGCCCTCTTAGTTTATTTTACTTCCTCAGTTATACGAAGCATAGGGGAAGTTATATAATCGGTCAGAATTTCGATGTTGAATTTTCACTGAAATTTTACGTTTTTTGACCCCTTGATCTCAAGAAAGAAAAAAATAAATGTATGCGTATGTGAACAAGATAACTCCCGATAGAATGAATGTATCAACACGAAATTTCTCTAAAGACGACACCTATTGATTTTCAGACAAATCCGCTAAAGTGAAGTGGGGGAGGGGGGGGGCTTAACACAATAACTTGATGTTATTAATTTTTGCTAGCGGGCTTTTGAGGTTGCCCATGACAGGGCACAGGAATAACATATCCCCATTCCTGAAATTGTTTTTTAGATATTTTTCTTATGTACGTTTATTTTAATTGTTATTAAATCTTATTTGTTAGAACATTTTAAATTATATTATTTTCAAAATTATTTTATCAATGATGAGGGCAACCTCGAAAGCTGGCTAGCAAAAATCAATAAAATCGTGAGACGTCAAGACTGTATTTTATTTTACAACCTGTGAAATAACCATTTCTCCTGTACATCATCCATCTTCATAATTATTCTCTAATAACTGCCGATATGATGCATTTTTATTTTTAAATTTACACATAAGGATGGCATCTAGTAATTTTCTCGAAGTTAAGGGAAGACCAGAGAAGAGAGGGTCGATTCAAATACCCAAATACTGCCTAGGTAATGAATCTATCGACAGTATGTGGATTCAGAAGTCAACTACGTAAGTCAAATATTGTGTTCTAATCCAAATGGTCGATTGTCTTTGGAGATGTAGCAAAAACGTAATAGATTAATTCTCGGTGGGGAAGTACATAGCCGGTGATTCACCGACAACTTTTTTTTCGTTTCTTCATGTTTACGAGAACTGAATGTGTTCTGCTTATTATGCTGAAATTGAAAAAAAAAATTGAGGAATATGAAATTGTTTCCGTGGATAGTCCTTGTTGCTGTTCGCTACCATCTTATTTACGATATGTTGTAAGGGTGTGGGCGCCGAAAATCTCGTTATCTCCGCCAGGTAGGAAGCTATACCTTCATGCTTCCTATCTGCAGTCAATAGGTCGTAAACTGTCAAGGCACCGAAGTGCCATTCCATACTCACGCCTACAAAGTATAACTGTTATATATTTTTTTTCTTCCGGAATAACAGTATGTTTCTGTCGGCATTTATTACTCGGGATATGGGAAAGGGGTTGCTATTTTGGAACAACACCCCTTTTCTCTTTTATGACTCTGCGAAGGGAAGGTTTTTTTTTTTTTTTTTATGATTTTATGGTAGAGGAAGAAACTTGTCAACAGTCTGCAATGGTAAAAGCTCAGTTCCGAGATGTACCATTCTAGCAAAAAGGGTCAACCAGAAAAAATGGCGAACTGATAGTAAAAAAAAAATATATGAGGCGTCCCACAATAAAACGTGATTATGTTTATCCTCGATGCGCTAAATATACTTATATCGTAATTCCCAAAAATTGGGACCAGTTTATTGCATAATTTTGCCTTTTATCAGTTTAGTACATTTTAATCCGCACGTCTTTTAGAAAATGAAGGAGTTTTGAGTCTCTAGAACTTTGATCGTATTTTGGAAGATGGCTGCGTTTGCGAGATACATGCAGAATACCATCCTAAATATCTTTTTGAAATTTTTTTAAAAATGTTTGCTTGATTTATGGGAAAGGGGTTGCTATTTTTCTTTTTTATGACTCTGCGAAGGGACGTTTTTTTTTTTTTATAATTTTATGGTAAAGGAAGAAACTAAAACGGTTAGCTCTATCGAAAAATTGATCCTTACTAAAAATGTTTCTTTATAATCTTTCCATTTCAGATAGAACCAATACGAACAAAATTACAGCGAATCAAAAAAGGAACAATTGGGAGTACTCACGGACGTTAAATCAATACGAATGGAACTACAGTTCCACCTGATACCGTTGATTCTACTGGTACTCGAGATTTTCTTTTTCTGTCTCCAAGTATGCAAAGTGACCCAGTCTGAAGAACTGACCAGAAGAACTGAAGAGGCAGGGTATGATACCCTGTTCGGCCAGGGTATCCGATGACAGGAAGTGTTGAGGCCTCTTAGACGGTTAAGAACACCCCTTTAGAGTCTCTTGAAAGGAATACTACTGTTGTAGTGGTTGAGGTTTTTTTTTTCACTCTTTCTCTCTCTCTGTGTAAGGGGAGAGAATAATCTTGTTTGTTATTGGGTTTCAAATCTAATTAAGGAGAGCGTTGTTGGACAAAGCCCCTTTTGCCTAATGTTGTCGTCAACCTGATTTATACACCTCGAAGGGTGGGGTAGAGAGGGGTATATTAACATAGGTTCCCCAGGGGTCCCCACTGTCCAGCGGGGTTGGGTTTGATCTTCGTGACGGCATATATTCTCTCCTGGAGACAGCATCTTTTCAACGCTTTGTTTGCAGACTTGTGAATATTGAATAATAAAAGGAAATGAAAAAAAAAAGACATTAGGATTCCCTTCCTCTTCATGTTCCTGCTCAGATCCTCTGGACCGGCTCTTTGGAAGACGTTAGCAGGTGGAAACCACAACTAACCCAACCTCAACCTTCCCGGCCTCACAGCTACTAGAGTTAGTAGCCCAATTGATCTTCAGTAGTATAGAGAAGTGGGATCAGATCCATAGGCGAATAATGCATTAAAGTAGGTACTAATAACATTTATAATCACCTGCTCAAGATTCGTAATTCGGCCGAGTTCCTTACGTTTTTTATCTGGGAGGCAAAGAAAAATGTTATGTACTTCCTTCTGATGGGTCGTATTTAGGATTCCCATTGAGACCTTGTAGGTAAAGCCCGTGGCACTAGTCAAAAATATAACAATATTATCCGTATGTCGTACTAATTTTATATAATTGTTTATACATCTTAGGTTAGGTTAGGTTTTATGACTCATGCCCGGGCTTTAACTACGAGGACATATCGCCTACTACCAGAGCACTCTTCGTCACTCTGGTGGACATGAGCCCGACTCTACTGTGGGAGTCCTAAATTTTGCCTATCCTAAATTTTTATTCACCTAGGGCAGGGGTCTTTAACGAGTACCTGACATCGTACAGGCTCGGGACCATCGCTTAACTTCCTATCCGAAGTACGGCGTGCTTAAGTTTTATTGTACCTCCCAGATAAAATAAACTAAGTACTAATTTATATATTTTATAAATACAATATAATTATTTAGCCTCAAACAATTTAGATTATTTAAATATACTAGCTATAAATGTTATTTTATGCGCTATATATATATATATAATTCCCGGAGTATATTCTATCCACCTTAACCTGAAAATGTTGTATTAACCATACATAATATTTCCTCTTTACCTCATCATTTTTGCCCCATGGATTGATGACCGGGTCTTCACATTCCCATTTTCATCATTTTATTTTGTGAAAAATTTCAGTAATATACATAGCTTTAATAGTTTATCAGGGGGCGGTAGAGTCACGTTAATAAGATTTCTGGACCTATGGAACCCTAGAAATAGTCAAGTATTTCTAATTGTTTTTTTTTTAACTAAAGTATAATACTCCAGAGAATAACATTAACTGCATTTCACATTGGTTCTGTCAAATTGTTTAGTAGAAGGGGAAAACATTTTGGAAAGAGATAAATATAGTTTCAAGATATCAAGAGGTGACAGCAGATATTCTGACGTCGAACATTCGTTAATATAATTTTCGTATAGGCGTCAAAAATATTAATGTAGCCCAGAATTTAAAGCATTGAACAGCGCCTAGAGAGCTAAAACTTTCAAATTGTGCATGACTCTCTGGAAACATCACATTCTAGACTTCTTATAATGCAACTTTCTTCCCTCTCCACTTATGGCACTTGCCTAGTCTTTATACTGAGAAAGTTTTTTTCGGTTAGTTAGTTATTGTGACTCATGCCCGGACTTTAACTACGAGGTCATATCGCCTATTACCACAGCGCTCTTTCGTCCCTCTTCTGTTGGAATCCTACCCAGATTTATTCACCTATGGTCTCTAACGAGTACCTGACATCGGACCATCTCAACATCCTCTCCAAAGGATGGCATGCTTATGTTTTTTCAAATGTTTTTTCACCTCCCAGATAAAAAACCAAAGTATTTGTTCGAAAAAAACAGATATTCAATTCCAGCCTCCTGAGCTGTTCTAGTGAGTAAATACATAAAGTGAACAGTTTGTATATAATAATGTTGAGGGCGCAGTGGTATGCGTGCTTACCATCTGAGCTCAAGATCGTGAGTTCGAAACCCGACCGAGGCCCTTAGTTTATTTTATCTGGGAGGTAAAATAAACTTAAGCACGCCGTCCTTCGGATGGGACGTTAAGCGATGGTCCCGAGCCTGTACGTTGTCAGGTACTCGTTAGAGACCCCTGTCCTAGGTGAATAAAGATTTAGGATAGGCGAAATTTAGGACTCCCTCAGTAGAGTCGTGCTCATGCCCACCAGAGTGGCGAAAGAGCGCTCTGGTAGTAGGCGATATGACTTCATAGTTAAATTCCGGGCATAATAACTAACTACACATATTTGTGCTGATATTTCTGGTAGTCACAGTTATCAATCACAGATATCCCATTGGAGACACGGTCATCTCTCTCTTATGGTGTAGATATAGAACTTTTTTGATTCCTACCACGTTCATAACCTCGTTGTCCTTGTTTCCGACTGCACTTGCTCCATCGACAATGCTCAAGCCCAGGCGCCAGTTGTCAGAAACATGCAGGTCTCCCTTTCATGTTGATATCCTTGGTAATTGTTAACCAATCACTGGAGACACTTTCTGCCCTGTTTAGTGATATAGTGATATAACCCAGTGATATTATGTCTATCTAGGTCAGAGCCCCGGGAGACCTTAACTTTCTTCTTCCTCACTCACTCTTCCTATCCTACTTTTATTGAAAATTTCTCTTTCTGAACCTTCTTGTCATCTCTTCAGTAGCAATATGTGAGAGCGAGGATGTCCTACATTTGAGAAAATTGAAGATATTAGTAAAAGTGCTTGTCTACGCACCTGTCTTCTGTGTTATGCGTTTGCAGTGTTTGGCATAATAAAATAATATATTAATGCTCTACTTTCACAATATGTTTTGGCATAACTATCTAGTTGAGCACGTCGTACTCTGTATGAGACTTTAACTGATGGTCCCGAACCTGTGCGATGTCAGATACTCGTTAAGACTACCTTAGGTGAATAAACTAAGCAAAATTTAGGGCTCCCACAGTAGAATAGGGCTCATGACAACCAGAGCGATAGTAGGTTATATGACCTCGTAGTTAAAGCCCGGGCAATAGTCATAATAACTAACTTTAGTTATATCAAGAAATTTTTGTTATTAAAGTTTTCATGTAGAACTCCCTACGTTTGATCCTCCTTTTACTTTTGACCGATTCTGCTGAAAATGGGTTTCGATATATTTCATACATCGGCACTTATTATGATTTTCAGGGAAGCCCCCCCCCCCCCCCCCCCCTGCGTATACATATAAAATTTCGTGGCGATGTGTTCATTCTATCGATAGTTATCGTATCCTCACATACACACACATAAAAAAAACAATGGTACGGTATACCATTCGACGTAATTCCTAAAGGTATTTATTTTTCATAAACACATCAAGAAAGAAGTTGTTTGAACACAAGTTCTGATTGTATATTTTAGTGGTCAGAAATCTAAACTCATGTCAGTTTTTTTGCTCTCCTTAACGGATTTTGATGCAGCGACACAAAGCATACATGTTAATTTTTTTATACAATTAATTCACCACATCGCTGGATATGTGATATGCAAATTATTTTGGAACCCAAAATCTTCTGGTTTATGAACTGTCATTCATCACCAGCCAATGGATTATTCCGATTTATTTAAAACCTACATTTACCGGAAATTACACATAGTTTCACAAAACTCAGAGAATATCCTGAAACTCTTTAGATAATTTACTCTTTGCATTTTTCACAGTTCTTTGTTGTTGTTGTTGATTTAGACATGTTGTTTATCATTGTTGTTTCTTATTAAACGAAACTGTCCACCTAGACGATTACGACAAAGTTTGTTTCACTCAAATTACTCACATATAACCGAAATTATGGAGATTTTAAAAGTTGGGGTCATCTAGATTTTCTAGCTATAGAGATTTCGAAGAACAGAGATATCTATACTTAGATTAATCTCTTGAAATTTTTACTTTCAAAAATAAATAAAAATTATCGGTCTTTATTTGAACTTTCTAATAGTCCAGTATCTGATATAGTTTTCCAATTTTTTTTCTTAATCACTTCCTCATATTTTTGATGTTTTTCCCCCAAAAATTATTGTTTGTAATTCATTGCTAAATAAAAAAAAATCGTTGGTAAATCACACGTGGATACATTCATTCTATCGGGAGTTATCGTATTCACAGACTCATACACAGACAAAAATAATTTATTGAAACTTCAATATGTATATATTGCCTTCTGAGCTCAAGAACGTGGGTTCGAAACCCGACCGAGGCCCTTAGTTTATTTTATTTGAGAGGTCAAATAAACTTAAGCACGCCGTCCTTCGGATGGGACGTTAAGCGATGGTCCCGAGCCTGTACGATGTCAGGTACTCGTTAAAGACCCCTGCCTTAGGTGAATAAAAATTTAGGGTAGGCAAAATTTAGGACTCACACAGTAGAGTCGGGCTCATGTCCACCAGAGTGACGAAAGAGCGCTCTGGTAGTAGGCGATATGACCTTGTAGTTAAAGCCCGGGCATGAGTCATAAAACCTAACCTATATATATATTTCCAATTTGCTGTATGCTAATGTTGACAGGATCTCTCTCAGTGCCTTCTTAGGATAGAGACGGTATCCTATTACATGATTATTTTTCTTATTCCATTGTCTTTTAAATGTCTTCCGTTCTGAGCATAATCTTTGCAGTAAGCATCCCAGAACAATGTCTTGTAACGTAAGCATATATATGTTTTCCCCCTTTTTAATATTATGTTCAATAATGGTCACAATGTTAACTTAGAACGAATCCTTATGCAGTTACTCTTGACTATGAAAATTAATGTTTTGAAATTTAAAATTCAATCATACAGAAAATTTTCATAAAAAAAATAATAACACAAAAAAATATTTTTTCATAATTTTTAGGCTGTTTATTGTCGCGAAGTCAGACTGACGTCAAACGCTCTTGTGACCTGTGGAACCTTAAAAATAGTCTTAATCATTGTACATGTCCTCTTAGTTAAAGCCCGGGCATGAGTCGCAATAACTATCTATTTTCTTAATTTGTTTTTACATTACTTGAATTTTACTTTCGTAATTTTGCACAGTTAAAATTAAAAGTATTCAGTAGAAGGGGAAAAAAAATTGAAACTGAAATGACCTTTTGCCCCTACATCTTCCCCGTCACTTTTTACGTAATTCTTGATTTTCCTCATTTGTTGATGGACACGCAGGCAATATATTTAAAAATATATAATTATGTAGAGGGCGCCGGTGCTCAGTGGTTTGCGTTCTTGCCTTCTACGATGTCAGGTACTCGTTAAAGACCCCCCCTGCCCTAGGGGAATAAAAATTTAGGGTAGGCAAAATTTAGGACTCCCACAATAGAGTCGGGGTCATGTCCACCAGAGTGACGAAAGAGCGCTCTGGAAGTAGGCGATGTGACCTCGTTGTTAAAGCCCGGGCATGATCATAATAACTAACTATAATTATGTAATTCTATATATAAAATAATAGTTTTATCTGTGCAGCTCAGAATGATTTTTTTGTTTGTTCAGAAGCCTTAGAGACCATCAGTTCAATGTCTGTCTGTGTATGGATATTTCTTGGAGCTTTACTGAAAAACAGGCTGAACTAACATTCACGAAATTTGTGTGGTCTCTCTAGGATCGTCCAACTCAAGGAAAAGTTATATGGCATCTTAAAATTCTGAACGGCAAGAGCTTATAAAAATGAGTGCAGGTTGATCGGATTTTCATGAAAATTCACATATAGCATTCCTATAAGCCCTGTTAAAGTTACTAATCAAGCTGATAACATTGCTAACCTGCTTTAAGTTACTAATCTGTTTATAGTTACTAACCGTGCAAGGCTGGGTAACCTGCTTTGATTTTGAAAGGTCTCACTCCATATTGCTAAAATCCCTACGTCATATAATTCATGTACCTAATTTAATTTGTGGTTCAACACGTGGATGTACGTAGATTTAATTATGAATTTTAGCACACCTGAATTACAAGGGCTTTACAGTATGGCTACCCCACTCAATTTTTTTTTTTTTAATCATCTTATAAAATGAATGCCAAAAAAAGGGGTCAAGGATTATTCTTTTTTTTTTTCAATTTTGCCAAAATTTCAGAATTATGCTTAATTGGTTTTAACCAAATACATACTAGAGCGCAAGATTCCACTTTTTGTTTATTCAATTTCAATTAACAAAGTCAATTAACTTTTTGTAGAATTGAATATCTATCTTGCTTAGAGCCTCGTTTTCAGAATAAATTTGGGTTTCTATCTGCACACTAATAGTCAAAATAGTTACAAATTGGAGTTATTGCTAAATAACTTCAGTCACAGGTAAACCTCTCAAATAAATAATAAAACTTATTTTTGCTTAAACAAAA
Source organism: Aradus depressus (assembly GCA_963662175.1). NCBI lineage: Eukaryota > Metazoa > Arthropoda > Insecta > Hemiptera > Aradidae > Aradus > Aradus depressus. Next base: position 12,934,537 of record OY759214.1, on the reverse strand, counting down.
TTATGGGTACTTAACAAAAAATTGATCAGTACTCAATCGATTTTGCATTGACAAAGTACCCATCATTTTATTTAAACAAAAATTAGTTTTATTATTTATTTGGGAGGTTTACTCGTGGCTTTCACCCTGTCCACTCTATTAATAGGTAATTTGTACAAAATGATAAGTCGCATCGCCGCCATTCTTCATTTCATCGTACAACTGCTGCCTATCTAAAATATTAAAAACTATTATTATTATTAATTACTTATTGTGACTCATGCCCGGGCCTTAATTACTACTACTTCAATTATCTTTTTGACTAGTACAGGCTCGAGACCATCACTTTAGAACACATCTGAAGAACGGCGTGCTTAAGGGCCTCAGCGGCTTTTCGAACCCGCGATCTTGAGCTCAATAAGCTACCTCTGAGCTACCTGCGCCATTATTGTGAATGACGATTTAATAATGAGTTTTTTGATATTATGTTTTTTCTTATAGAAATAAAATATTTTTTTGGCATGAATATAGTCATGTATGTAGAAATGATGTTCAAGTCAGCCCATTTCCCTTCCCTACTTATGCCAGCATGTTTTACCAGTTAATAAAGGGAGGTTAAACTAGTTTATATTGTGTTTTGAAGTTGGCAATACACGCAAATAGTTCAATCTGCCATAAATCCAGAAATGCTTAGTAGTAATTGGAATGAATAAATGTATCATTGTTGGTTCACAGAATGTATCTTGTAAGAGAGAACTTTGAGAAGGGAACTGAGTGAGTGTGTGTCTGTAGAACAATTAATTGTACTCAATTCGTTGTGGACCTGGTGAGCAGAGGAAGGCACAAGTTTAATTGGAAACAGTGCCTTGTTAGTTTGTATCCTATATATATAGGATATATAGCATAGCAGTGGATACAACTTCAAACAGGTCCTCTATGAGGAGCTTCTTCCGACCTCTATAATCCTCCAACCACTGTCTGTTTTCAGACTTTCTTCCTCCACTAAGTGTCTCTTTTCATGCTGTAATCCTCCATCCACTGTCTGTTTTATGACTGTGATCCTCCACTAGTGTCGGTTTTCAGACTTTCATCCTCCACTAAGTATCTCTTTACACTCTATAATTCTCCAACCATTGTCTGTTTTCAGACTGTGATCCTCCACTAGTATCGGTTTTCAGACCTTCATCCTCCACTAGTGTCCGTTTTCAGACTTTCATCCTCCACTGTCTCTTTTCACACTGTAATCCTCCAACCACTGTCTGTTTTCAGACTGTGATCCTCCACTAGTATCGGTTTTCAGACCTACATCCTCCACTGTCTCTTTTCACACTGTTATCCTCCACGATCGCCGGTCCAGTTGATCGGCCTTTCTTATATGAGTGAGGCGGCCGTTCATGATAAGACACTAAAACGCATAAGTTTTACTTCCCTTCGCTCTCCTCCAAAACCAATTGATCGTTTGGCCTATAAATCGATAGTTGATTTACTTAGGGACGTTAAGCGATGATCTCGAGTTTGTTCGATGTCAGGTACTCGTTCAAGACCCCCTACCCTAGATGAATAAACCTAGGTATGCAAAATTCAAAATTTAGGACTCCCACAGTAGAGTCCGGCTCATGTCCATCAGAGCGGCAAAAGAGCGCTCTGGTAGTAGGCGTTATGACCTCATAGTTAAAGCCCGGGCATGAGTTTATAAAAACAAAACAAACAAACATAGGGATTTCTGAATCCTCATACTAAATTTTATGTCGAGCAGTTTTGGGGGGTTTTGAGCCCCCTTCTGATCAACTCTTCCTATTGACCGATTTGACTGAAAATCAATAGGTGTCGACCTTATTGGGTTCTGGATAAATAAATTTCATGTTGATACATTCATTCTATCGGGAGTTATCGTGATCACAGATACACCACACACACAGACATTTTTTACTTCTTTTTTTGAAATCAGGGGTTCGAAAAATATGAAATTCCTGTAAAAACTCATCATCGAATGTCTCTATATAACTTGTTAGAGGCACTAATATGAGGATTACAGTGATTGGTGGGGGATTACAGAGATCGGAGGCCCATTAGCAAGCCGCTCATAGAAGTCTGTTTCAAGTTGTATCACTCCAAGAACACTAATCGTTAATTGATTATAGTTCGAAAACAAGGATTACATATTGAAGAGTCCAACATTGTCAATTTTCAGACTATAATCCACTACTAGTGTCCTTTTTCAGACTGTAATCGTCCATTATGGTCCACAGGTCTTAAGACTACTTTTTTACTGCAATTCTCCTTTAATCAGTTTTTATACGATAACTGACTTCAGTAAATTGTTTTTTTTAATTTTTTTATTGGATTTTCTTACAATGCGTGAGGCAGTTCTTGTTGCGCCATTGGATTTTAATTTAATCTATCCCACATCGACATGTTTTACACCATCGATTTCTAATAAAGAAGCAAATAATGTATTGACTAAGTACACATTTTATTTATCTTAAATAAATATAGTGAATTGAGGACATGCAACACGATTATCGATAGATATTATCGATCTCCGTCCTCATTAGTGGTTATCCATTAAAAATGATTTTTATTGTTTCTCTCTTCCCCATCTTTTATAGTTACATTAAATGCAAAAATATTGGTCAGAGAGTCTTCATGCACTGAAGAAGACAGTTCCGTCCATGGTCGGAATGGATAGAGGCCGAATAATTATTTATTATTGTTTTCTCATATAGACTTCTTTAGGCCAAATTTAGGAGCTCTAAGCGAGCGAGGACAGTGGGGTCAGAAAAACATAGGAGGAAAGGCGTGCCCCCCCCCCCCCCCCCCCCTGGGCAGAGCAAAAAACCAAGATAAAAATTAAATAAACTAGAAAAATAGTTTTTATTAAAAATGGATTGCTTGCAAGTTACCAATAGGATCATCAAATTGCCCGTGCTTCTGATTCCTGAATCAGCAATCAGCTGTTACTTAAATGTACATGTACAAAACAAGTCATATTACATTTATTTAAATATACATGAATTCGATCATTTCATTTCCTCGCTCAAAATCTTTGAAATTTCTAAAGTATTACAGTCACTGGTCAGGGGGAGCTTCTAGGGGTCTGAGTCTCCCAAATTAATAACAAAAAGTCTGCAGCGCTAACCACGGAAATTACGGGCTCTGTCCCTGGGAGTCTATACCCCCCACCCCTGTAACCTACCTTGCCCCCCCCCCTCCCCTGCTCAAAATCCTGGCTACGCCCCTGATGTTATTCAATATTTTTGCTCTTATTCCTACCAATTCTTGAGGTACTGTATGTTAGATTTCTTCTATAGGACTCTAGTTATATTAAATAAACATGTAATAATAGTAGCTTTTAAGAAAATTGAAAAATTTATTATCACAGCCAAAATATTGACACTTAAGAAAAACTACTTGTATATTCATAATCAGCATCATCAAATTAATCAATAAACACTAAAAAACTAAAATAAACAAAAACTACGTAGGGTAATCAGCATACGTGAAGCTGGATGTTCCTACCATATTATATTGCTGATACAGTAATGCGCGAAATGACTAGGGGGGAGGACGACTGGTCGAAAGGGTTTATGGAAAATATGAAAGGTCGTCGGACCGATCAGCAACTTGCGCACAGATTAGTGCCCCGATTTCGCCACCGATTATTGAATTTGCAGCCTGCATCAGCATACCAAGAGCCCTTCAAGACACAGTATACCACAGAGATACTGCATGTCTCCATGCACATCACTTACTAAACCATGTTTCAGTGGTAAATGAGAGATTTCTTCTTCTACCTAATATTTTGATAGAATTTGAATCCAACCCGAGTTTTTCCTTTGCATTTTCAATGTCCACCAGTGTATTCTCCGACTTTGTCTTATTATTACAGCCTGGCCGACTGTTTTCAATAATTTTCATGTATTCATTATCAGTCCTATCGCAAGAATCATTTATATAGTCAAATACAAATATTTGCATATTTTTCTGACGTAAGGATAGTATTATAGTGAATAATTCGTTTACTATTTGTAGTATAGCTACTGTATCTATCTACTAATGAATTTCCTTTATATATATTTAGTCATTTTGACTCATGCCCTGGTTTCGAACCTTGAGGTCACATCACCTTCGGGTTTGGGATCTTTAACGAGTACCTGACATCGTACATGCTCGGGACCGAGCCGGCTCTCGCTTAATGTCCTTCGGACAGCATGCTCACGGCTTTTTGTATATGTATATTTTCCCTCCTTCCCAATTTGTCGCCAATTTAAAAAAAAAAGTTGATTATTCCTGGGCTACTGTTTCAGTCAGATAATGGAGGAATGTTTTAAATATTGAATATTTCTTGAGTGAAGAAGAAATTATTTAAATTCAAAACAATATAATGCTATTTTCTCAGGTTCTTCCTGTTTCCGATAGGTCGTTAAAGCAAATTATATATTTGTATTCTGTATTATGACACTAAAATAGTATTTTCTTTAAACTTATACTAATTACTGTTTAATTATTTTTAGGGGACGGACAATTTTTACCAGATGTATCAAGCATCAGGCCTCGAGGTGAGTATTAATTACTTTAAATTCTAACTAAAATGTTGTCATTTTCTTTCAGGGAACGCATGATCGATGTATATATTTATAATATATACATTTCTTTAACGAAATTTTTTTTTTAATGTAGTATTTATATATCGTTCCTACTTACCTAAAAATCGAACTATCGGGACTTCGATGTATAACCTTTTCATTTATTGTGTTCCTTGTGTTTTCTGACTTCTTCGACAAGGGATGACATTTTTGACAAACTCTGTATTTTTCCTGTCTTTTTGAACTATCAAATTACATGTACGGGTCGAATTTGCTGTACTCAATGAAGGTGAAGCTAGGAGTTACAAATCTTGATGAATGAAAATTTCGGTCGCCCATTTTGAATAATATTGGGAAAAAATGAAGATTCATATGGAGGCCTCCAATGTCTTTAATTTGATTTCTCATTTTAAAATATATTTTTTCAAGAAATATACGTGCTCTTATGTGGTCATGTATATAGGTACCTCACTTGTATTTTTATAGAATAACTTAATTTTTTTCCGGGCACTTTTCGCACATCTTTTCAGTGAGGAAGTCCAATTTTACACTAACGAAGCCTCAACGGCCCTAACTGTCGTGCAGAGGAGAAACCATAACATGCCCGGGCTTTAGCTTTAAATCCTTATCGTCTATTATCAGAGGGCTTTTTGCCGCTATGTTGGACATGAGACCTTACTCTGTGGCAGCCCTAAATGTTGCCTACCCAGGTGTAGTTAGGGGTAGGGGTCTTGAACGAGCATCTGATATCGCACAGGTTCGGATCCATCCCTTAACCTCCCGTACTAAAGGCGGCTTACATGCAGGTCATAATTCCTGAATTAAAATAATTTACAAGATGGGATAAAACCCAGCACTTTTTGCCACGTTGGCTTCTATTTTTTCCTTAAAAATCACTATCATATCCTCCTTCATATCATAGGGAAGTAACTGCGGCCTTAGAAGAGACCAGGTAAACAGCATGGGAGAGGGGGGAGTGTTGGTTATTGGTTACATAACGGTAGGGAGCTGAGCCAGTGTCAAGGTTGGCAGTCATTGGTGTGAACGGCCGGTAAATGTCGCTCTTACTGACGTACCCACCTGATAACACCATGTTTGAGGCGCACTCCACTATAGATAACACCAATGTATGACCTTCCCTTTCAATGTCAAATTTGGGGCAATCTGATACAATTTTTTTTCTTGAATAACTTGAAAACATTCTAATAATATATAATATATATTCGGAAGTATTGTAATCGTGCGAAAATCAGAGACCGAGTTTTCAAAGGAATTTCACGTTTCAAGGTTCCCTGAACACATTTTGACCATTTTCACAATGACTTCGGCCTGTGCGTTTGTATATGTACCTAATATGATTGAAACTTTTTGAGCGCTCAAACTCCATTACTACAATCAACTTAAAATTTTACATGAATATCATCACGTGTGTTAACTTAGATTTGATTACATTTTGTCGACCATTTTACTTACATTTTACAAGATACCACGTATATTTATGACAACCAAAAATCTTTTCAAATAAAGGTAATAGAGAAAACCGAAAGGCATATTTTATATAAAGTATACACTGCTATTTTTCAAAGATTTACAAACAAATTCGGAAAGTGATCCGTAAAGTGGTTGGTACATGAAAGTTCTGTTATGGCCGTCACATATTACATACAGTAATGGTCAGATTCATGTCCTTCAAAACGACGAAAAAGCGCTCTCTTAGTAGACGATATGACCTCATAGTTCCACCTGGCATCATATTTAGATTTTGAACTTGAGGGATTCGATCACTAGAATTTCGGAATTTTTTAAACAAAATTCAAAAAATTATAAAGAAAACACGAATGTTTTTTAATATTGTCTATTTCACAAGATATATAAAATGTATGGGAGTACTTTCGGTATTGCTACCATCTTCAGCCACGACTTAACAAATATTGAATACTAGCAGTAATACCCGGCGTTGCCCGGGGAACTTTGACTTTTCTCCCAATATCTCCTATAAGGCTATTCAGTTCCTCGACAGTACATTCATGATGTTATAATTTTCAATTATTCATACGGAATAAGGCTTATAGTCCTTCAACTGTAGTAACGCTAGCTTTAGAGCTAAAACTAATTTATTCAAAAAGATTTCTCATTAATCGTTGCAATGGTTTTCGAGTTACAAAGATTGCGTGAGTGGATGCTGGGATGGACCAGGGGTTGATTAAAAAATAGACCTTAACCTTCCGGTAGATAAAACTTATCTATTCAAAAAGATTCCTCATTAATCATTGCAGTGGTTTTTGAGTTACAAAGATTGCGTGGGTGGATGCTGGGATGGACCAGATATTGAGGTACTAATACGCCTATAACCTTCCACAGACGATGACGAACAAATTTAAAAAAAAATTAATCAAATCCATCAAGCCGTTCGTGAGTTATAGCGGTACAACGCACAGACATTTTCAGCTTTATATATATGATGATAGGTACTTCTATTCATTTCAAATACTCAGTATTTGTTAAGTCGTGACTGAAGATGGTAGCAATACCGAAAGTACTCCCATATATTTTATATATCTTGTGAAATAGAATTGTCTATTATTGATAGTTATATAGATATAATATTGATTAAAAAACATTCGTGTTTTCTTTATAATTTATTAAGTGTTTCACACACTCTCTGAAAAAATGTTAAATACCAAAAATTCAAGATGGTTTTACAAAAAGTTATAAGTAGTACATAGTATACATATATATATAATATATATATATATATATATATATATATATATATATATATATATATATATATATTTAGGAAAGTAATAGACGATTAAGAAACTATTAAAATAAAGTGACAAAAAAATAGGTGCTAGTTTATTTTCTGATATTTAAATGTGTTATTGTTACCACGAGGGTGTCCCGTCTGTCCTACATAGTGGCACGAGCAGTCACCTGTTAGCTGACTGCGCTGATCTGAGGTGAGAGTTTCCAGCTTGCCTCCACCTCCCCTTCTTGGGACTGGGACACTTTTACTCGGAGATTACTCTCTCGACATACTTACCTTCCTCACCACCAAGCTACCATACTCGATATGCTACCTCATCGGCACAACTTTCTTCTTTCTTTCTCTCTTCCCCCACCTGCTCAAACAAATACAAATATATATTTATTTTTTTAAATCAAATTTCATAGATTAGTTTTTACTTTCTTATACCTATATTATAAGGAAGTATTGTAATTGTGCGAAAATTCGAGTTCGATGTTTCGAATTTGACGTTTCAAGGTCCCCTGAGTGACCATTTTTGAAATGATGTCTGTGCGTACAAGATAACGCTTATGTTTAAGACCTAATCAAAAATCTTTTCAAGTAAAAATTGTAGAAAAAATAAAATACATATTTTATATGAAATACTATTTTTCGCAAATTGTGCGAGTTTTCGAGTTACATGCCAAAAACCGTCCTAATATGTCGTTTAGAAACATATTTTTAGATGTTTCCTTGATTTAACCTAAAACGGTTAGTCCTATCGAAAAATTGTTTCTTACCAGAAATGTTCCTTATTAAATTTCCAATCGTTAATGAGCCTTTAGATTTGAGATAGGATCAATACGACAAATGTTATAGCGCGCCAAACAAAAAAAAAATTAATTTCCGTAAGAAATATTTTAAAATAATGTTTAAATTGTATCGCCTAGCAACGAATTACAAAATATTTTTTCATTATTCGTAGTCCTTCGGATGAAACGTTAAGCGATGGTCCCGAGCCTGTACGATGTCAGGTACTCGTTAAAGACCCCTATCCTAGGTGAATAAAAATTTAGGGTAAGCAAAATTTAGGACTCCCACAGTTGAGTCGGGCTCATGTCCACCAGAGGGACGAAAGAGCGCTCTGGTAGTAGGCGACATGACCTCGTAGTTAAAGCCCGGGCATGAGCCATAAAACCTAACATAACCTAATTATTGGTAGCTTTTATGAAAAATTATGAAAATAAGAAAATAATAAAATATATATGCTGTGACCATTACACTTTCTTATACCAACCACTCTTACAGATCACTCTCTCCCCCCTCCCCCTTCTCAAAATAATTACATACTGACATTACTGGGTGTAAGAAGGTCACTCTCAGAATTACGCTGTACAATGAAACAAAAAACAAAAAAAACGCTCAAAATTTTCATATACACAGTGATGCCAATATAAAACAGTAAAAAATATATAAAATACATAAAGAAATTTTAAAGTAAAACAAAACTATGTACAAAATAATATGATAAATAATAATAAAAACAAATATTCAGCTCCAAGACTCCCCCGGAACATCCTCGCATGATACTGTCCGCCATTCTACATCAAAACGGAGGTTGAGGAGAGGTGAAGAGAGGCCATATCTAGGAAATTAATAGAGACAATCAATTTTTAATTAATATATAATATTTAATAGTGAATACAATATGTGGCCATTTTTGTTATCGCACCACAACCTAAAAATTCTTATATAATTGTTTACTTATCACTTAAATTTTAGTTGCAGTGTATGACCGAAAAAGATTTTAAGATGTTTAATAAAAAAATGGTTGTTGAAATTTCAAGGTTTTTTGTTTAATTGGTCTCTTCTTTATTACTCAATTCATTTAAAGTTTCGTTAACATATTTCTCAAAATGTAATAATTTAAATCATATATATAAAGCTGAAAATGTCTGTGCGTTGTACCGCTATAACTCACGAACGGCTTGATGGATTTGATTAATTTTTTTTTAAATTTGTTCGTCATCGTCTGTGGAAGGTTATAGGCGTATTAGTACCTCAATATCTGGTCCATCCCAGCATCCACCCACGCAATCTTTGTAACTCAAAAACCACTGCAATGATTAATGAGGAATCTTTTTGAATAGATAAGTTTTATCTACCGGAAGGTTAAGGTCTATTTTTTAATCAACCCCTGGTCCATCCCAGCATCCACTCACGCAATCTTTGTAACTCGAAAACCATTGCAACGATTAATGAGAAATCTTTTTGAATAAATTAGTTTTAGCTCCAAAGCTAGCGTTACTACAGTTGAAGGACTATAAGCCTTATTCCGTATGAATAATTGAAAATTATAACATCATGAATGTACTGTCGAGGAACTGAATAGCCTTATATGAGATATTGGGAGAAAAGTCAAAGTTCCCCGGGCAACGCCGGGTATTACTGCTAGTATAATATTAATTCCAGTCAACCCGTCTGTATTAACATGCATAGTAACTCGACTCCAACCCCCGACCTCTGGTTTGTAAGCAATGACGAGGGATGTAAAAAATTTACACACATTAAGATTATTAATATATTAAAAAATCAATTATTATTATTTGTATAAAAAAACAGCTGTTAAGGAGTTGAGAAGTAAATTAATTATTGAATATATACACAAAGATGGACTAGTCGCATTTTGTTTCCAAAAGAAATGTGAACAACCAATTAATGGAGAACAAATGACGACGATTACGACGTTTTAATAGTGTGAAACAGTCTAAGTAGTGTTGTGGGAGTGGACAGTCTAGAGAGAGAAGTGTTTTGAGGGTTAAGGTGTAGTGAACCAGTCTGAGTAAGAGAAGATGTAAGAGTGAAAATTATAACATTGGAAATACGTAGAAGTGGAAAGGTACTTTTTATTTATATGTATATACGCCCAAAATATAAAAGAATTATAAATAGTTGCCACAAAAACAGAAAAAAGACTGACATAATTGTAAGTAATTAGTTCGTAAGATTTATTTTTGTAAATAATTTCATTTTTTTATTTCCAATCTTAGTTATTCAATTCATAATGTAGGTTAAGAAAAATAAACCCAAATATTTGTTCTCTTATTCAATGCTATTCATTTTCCCTGTGAACCCAGTAAGATAATTTATACCTTTGAATTAGATTTAACATTAAATTAAGGTAATTTACCTTGCAGTGAAAGCCCGGGCATGAGACATAATAATTAACCAACTTGTATTATATTACATTTAAATATATTATATTCACTTTTTTCATGTTTACTCATTCATTTTCTTTATTGCAATTTCTTTTTAATCATTAATGTTTTTTTTGTTTTGGTGTATGGTCATTGGATATTACAATTTTTCGGATAATCGTACATATTCTGCTATATCACCATTGTATTAATTGCGAAAGAATAACTACATAAGATATTTCAGTAAATTGAACATTAGCTCAAGTTTACCCGTGCATTATTGAGCATAGTGAAAAATGCCTTGTTTTCTTTCTTGTTCGTCAAAATTGCTCATAATATTTTTTTTTTTTTTAGTAATAAGTTATTTATATATAGTTCATTAAAAGAATAAACTAATTTATTATAACTTGCATTTGGTTGACCCCGGCGTTATTTTGATCCATACCCGGGATTTAACTACGAGGTCATACCGCCTTGTAAGCTCTTTCGTCGCTATGGTTCTATTGTTATCTAATTCTACTGTGGAATCCTAAATTTTCTCTAGGGGTCTCTAACGAGTATCTGACATCGTACAGTCTCGAGACCATCGCTTAACATCCAAGGTTTTTTCTCCTCCCAGACAAAAAACCTAAGGACGTATGAGCTAGCGGTGCTCTTTGCTTTGTAGTTAGTACCTACTCTTGTATCTGAAAGCAGGATATTACATAATTTCATGTATCACGTGTGTGTAGAAGAACCAAAACGGATTTTTTTTTTACAATATATAAACGTTATCACTGGCCTAGAACTCCAACCAAGGTCATGAACATCTAAAAGAAAAATTGTCACATGGAGAGGGGAGAGGAAATATACTTGTATGTATATCAGCTTTCAAATATATTTTCTGTATTTGAAGACTAGGTATATAATACAAATGACATTGATAAGATAGGACAGAGTGACTGAGTGAACAAAATGTTTATTAACCTCTTCAACTCAAAGGCACTAATGTGATAACCGGCAACTGTCGTCTCTGATTCAACATTTAGTGTAGGGGGTATATGCCAAAATGTTTGCCAAAATTGTCAACATTTATTGTGCAAAGCATTGGAATATAGATGAAATTACCGATTTATGTCCTCAGAATAGGTGTACCTGGTGTATTGAGTGAAGCATTAGAGCTTTGATTTCATTCTAAAAATGTTCCTTCCTCAATTATACAAAGTATAGGGGAATTTATGTAATCTATCAGAAATTTTATGTTGTGTTCAAAGGAATTTCATGTTTTCCAAGCACAAATCAATCAATTATGTTTTCGCTCTCCCTCCAAAGCCAATCGACAGTTTGAACTACAACTCAATATTTGACTTACATAGTGACTTCTGAAACTTCATACTAAATTTTGTGTCGATATATTCATTACATCGGCAGTTATTATATTCGAGTCCTCCTTCTCTGGACCTTCGCTTTTACCGATTTCGCGAAAAATTGATATTGATATTTTAAATATAAAATTTCACATTCATTACAGTGTGTGTATCTGTGAAGACGACAATTCCCTAGATGTAATTTTATATAATCAACACTTTGGTAGTAAGGCAATTAGATATAAAACTTTCAAAATACTTTATTTCATTATTTTCTTAAGACGTTTCAACTACATTCGTCATTTTCAATTATAAAAAACAAGTCAAAATTTTATATATAACTGTAATGAATTGATTGCAATGTAAGACTCCATCCAGTGTACATGCCTTCTCCCCAACCCTGCTTATTCATAGCCCTGATGATGATACAAAATATATCGAATCGTTGGCATTTGAATAGTGTTTTCTTCCATCTTCGACTGACCCTCAATATTCCTACAATTAGAATCTACAGTCGCTAATCAACATCTACATTTAAATATAACATTAATTCTGACTTTCACAACCAATCTTTTTCCATAACATTATCACATACTATAATTACGAACAAATAAGGACTTAACAAACAAATACAGATCAATCCATATATAATTTATTCATTCCAAAATTTCTTTTTCAGGAATGTCGTCAAAAGTTAGTATTTTTTTCACATTATTCAATTTTAAAATTATACATCTTTCAATTACAATATTAAAAATACCATATAACCTTGTTATAACCTACTCAATTATAATTTATTTAAAATCTATGTTTAAATTTCATTTTTTTACAAATTATATATATTTTACCAAGTATATTTTTTTATTTTATCTTATTTAAGATATATGAATAATGTGCTCCTATTTTTTTCATAATTCACAAATTCTTAATTTTATGTAATTTTTTATGCATATGAAGAACATGTTAGGGAATGGGCGGCTTAACACAAAAACCTCAATAACTGCCGATGTAATGAATGTATCGACACTAAATTTTCTATGTAATTCCAAAACACTATAAGGACGGCACCTGTCGATTTTCAGGGAAATCGACCGGAGAGGAGGGAACTCAACTCGAAAACCTTAATACCAAAACAATAGGTTAATTATGCGCAGTGGGGAAGTACATTGCAAATGAGTCACCTACGACTTTTGTTTATAAATTTTTCAGTTTCAATGTTTTTGCTATTAGGAACAGTAAAATATTATCTTATTCCCATGTTCTCTCACCATATTTGAACTGAAACGTTTGAAAGTCAAATTTTTTTTTTTTTTCTATGTCGATAAATGAGGCTTTCTCTGCAAAAAATTGACAAATATCCGGTCGAAACGTCCGGATTGGTTAAACTCCATCTTGTCTGGGAAGAACGTTATTAAAAATCTCTTACTACCCGTAATAAATGTCTAAATAGGTATAGTTTTAAACCGTGAGTGATCCGAGAGACGTGGGGTATATTTCGCAAGGATACGTTGCTCCTTCGGCCTTGTCCACATGGTTACGTCACATCTGAGGAGGCTTCGTTCTATTTCTCTACCTATCGGACTAACATAATAGAACCAATAGCCTTCCTAGATCTGTAGCGCTCTCCCCCCTCTCACAGCTCTATCGCACGTACTATCTTAGAGGACCTGCACGTATGCTAGTGGGGTGTATCGCACACTATCAAATGCACGAATTCCAAAGTCTGTAAATACGTTAATCCTATTTAATGTTTACCAGTAACCAATACTCTCTTGTAGAGCACTATCTAAGCTTGTTTATGAAAATTCCACTGGCTCAATAAAGCCTTAGTTCAATTATTTATGTTGAAAACAAAACGTTTTCTTACGAAATTCTCGTTATTTTAAGACATTATTTATTATGATAAGGCTCGTGTAGGGAATATGACCAATCTAAAATAAGCGACCATTAAACCATCGACCACTAAAATATAATTTTTTTGTCAGACTTAAAATGTTGTCCTTGGACATAGGTTGTGATAATGAAAATAATGTTAAATAAAAATAAATATATATATAATAATTGAATTAATTAAATTAATAATAATTAAATAAACAAATTAAATTACCACATTTCCTGTAGATCTTATAGCTGGTCTTCTACTAAATTTTGATTTCTACAGTAGTTTCCGAAAAGGGCCTTAAAGGAATATCGAAAGTTCAAGACGTGCAATTTTGAAGAAAATCTAACTATCAATATCAAATAAAAAATCAAATTATTTACAATAAAAAAAATCTTACAAACTAATTTCTATACCTTCTTTAGTCTCTCTTTTCTGTTTGAAATATTGTGGCCATTCTTTAAATCAATGTTATTTAGGGCATATATATGTATGTATGTATAAGTAAATAAAAGTACCTCCTTTGCTCATCGAATTCACTGTTATTTCACATCTACTTGGTTCACCACACCTTCAGTCTAAGAACAATTCTCTCACTACTAGACTGTCAACCTTCACATCTCTCCTTAGACTTCTCACCTCCACAACGCAACATAGACTGGTCCACATAATTAAAACAGCTGATCGTCGTCATTTGGGTCTCCACTCATTGGTTCGTTTTAAAACAAAATGCGACTTCATATATTTTATTTATTCACTAATTAAGTTACTTCATTTCTAACAGCTGTTTTTTTTTTTTTTATACCAATAAATATAATTAATTTTTTAATATATTATTAATAATTACAATGCGTGTAATTGTATACATCACAAGGTTCAGTACAAGTGGCTTTGGTTTTAAATTTTACAAAATCATTATACATTTTTAAATAAATGTTTAATTAAATGTTGAGCACAAAACAGTTTTGGGTTTACTGAAACCAGGTCAAATATTCCCTTAGCCGTGGTGGAAAATGTGTATCTAACTGATTTTTTCATATTATTTTTTTTCTTTTTCCACGAATTTTCCCCAAGTTGCCATACGAGGCAATGTGTAAGCCTATAAAAATATTCTCTTTCTGTTTTTTAAGTATTAAATGTTTACTAATTTTTCAGTATATTCTCGTAATGTATGATTTGTCAGGTAAATAGGGAATATTTATATATCTAATAGAATAAATAAATTTCTTCTTTGAAATATTGTCTATTCCACATAAACATTATACAAGGACTATTAGTTTTTTGGCATTACACCATCATCAAGTAGTAATAATAAATAGCGCTGATAGCTCAGAAGCAGCATTCTCCTCTACTGAGCCCAAGATCGTGGGTTCTAAACGCGGCCGAGGAGGTCAAAAAACTTCAAGCACGTCCTCCTTCGGATGGGACGTTGAGCGATGGTCCCGAGCCTGTCCGATGTCAAGTACTCGTTAAAGACCATCCTACCTTAGTTAACTAAACCTGGGTAGGCAACATTTAGGACTTCCACTGACTCATGTCCACCAGAACGCTTTGGTAGTAGGACTTCGTAATTAAAGCTCTGGTATAAGTCATAGTAACTAACTATTTGTAATATAATTAATACATAAATACAAAGTTACTGAACTCAAGATCGCGGGTTCGAAAAACGGCTGAGGCCCGATTTTATTTTATATGGGAGGTAAAATAAACTTAAGCACGCCCTCCTTCGGATGGGTCGTTAAACGATGGTCCCGAGCCTGTACGATGACAGCTACTCTTTAATGACCCCTACCCTAGGTGAATAACAATTTAGGGTAGACAAAATTTAGGACTCCCATAGTAGAGTCGGGTTCATGTCCACCAGAGTGACGAAAGAGCGCTCTGGTAGTAGGCTAACTAACATTAATACACAAGTTATTTTTGATGGCTTATAATTTATTGGCATTTTTATAGATAGGAAAAGCTTCTGATTTTAATTTTATTAATATTCTCAGGTCATCAATATTCATTTTGTTAAACACACAATCATTATTATCACATATAAATTGGTGGTTTATCTTGTTAGAATTCAATAATTTTATCTTAAATTTTAGTTTTACCACAGCAGTTAAGAGAAAAAAAGAAGTAAATCTTTTAGAACAAGGAAATACTAACTATAAACACTCGGGGATTTCCAAGTTGAAAGTCCAACCCTACCTTAACTACCTGATGTGGGTACATCACCTTATGAACCTTCATCAGGTAGGTAAGAAACGAATATTTGTTAAAAAAATAAAGAAAAAATGTATACTTAAAAAAAAAAATTGTCTATTTTATGTATTTATACAAAGAAATAAATACAAAAGTAAATAAATTTGCTACAGTGGAGAAAAACTAGACAATAACAGATATAGATAATTAAAAAATTAACATGATGATAACAGCTTAATTATGATGAAATAAAGTATCTATACAAATAGAAGAATGTATTTAATAAAGAATCTATAAAATATGAAGGGAATAAAATATATTAATAAAAATCTACGGAGTAAAGTATAATGATGGTTAACTATAAAAGAGAAAGAAGACTGCCCAGACTAGGATTGAAATAAAATTAAATTTAGTAAGTAGAAGCTAAACCGAAAAAGTGTGAAGAGAAAGAAGAAAAATAATAATAATAAACGAAAGATAAAAATATATAAATATGTAAAATAGAATTTAAGAAATTGGGAGGGGGGGGGGGGGGGGGGGGGGGGTTATAAAGAATTTTTAAAAAAACTTAAAACTAGGAATAGATAATTAAAATACACAATTTCTTTGTCAAACAAACTTTGTAAGTGACTCTTGATAATGCCTTAACACGGCGAAACTAGTTGAGTATTTGAGAATATATAGTGAAGTTTGACAAAGAAATTGTGTATTTTAATTATCTATTCCTAGAATGGAGCTTCACAAAGTAAATCTGGAAACCATAAATTAACTTAAAACTACTTTCGGTATTGCTGCCATCTTCAGCCGCAACGAATAAGTACAGTATTTGTTAAGTCATGGCTGAAGAAGATAGCAATACCGAAAGTACTCCCATATTATATATATTATTTTGTGAAATAGACAATATTTTTTTTAAAACATAATTTTTTATTGTTTCACAATATCTCTGCAAAACATTTTAAGAATATTTGTTTTTCCGAAATATAAATAATTTTGCATTCAGTAAATTCATTTTAGTTTATAAATAAATCTGACGATACGTTTGCACAATTAGTCCGCGTTTCTTTACTTTTCTTGCGACCAATCAGCTAAACTATTTTTAAAGAGGGGACTTTTCCCTCCAGAATTACGTTACAATAGGTATTTTAGTTTACAAAAGTTTATTTTTATTGTTACATAACAAAGCTATTCTAATGATTGTTTAATGCTGTCATAAATATGAGTTTAGCAGTTGTATTTGTTCTGGGGATCGTTGTGGTTAGAACTGGTTTTCTGTCTTCCCCCGAATGTAACCTTCACATCGCCACTTAACGAACCTTTTGTCAATTTGAAAACATTTCTATATTATATTTTTTTCTCAGTTTGTAACTATTCAATAAAAATGATCCACTGTTAGATATTAGTTAGTATGGCTCATGTCCAGGCTTTAACTATAAGGTCATATCGCCTACTACCAGAGCCCTCTTTCGTCACTTTGGTGGACATGAGCCCGACTCTATTATGGGAGTCCTAAATTTTGCTTACTCTAAATTTTTATTCACTTAGGATAGGAGTCTTTAACGAGTACCTGACTAGTAAAGGCTCAGGGCACAGTTTAATGTCTCATCCCAATGACATTGCCCCTAAGTTTATATTTTTCGGTGATTTTTTTGCTTCCCGAAACGTTAAAATATAGTTAAAAATGAAAAACGTTTTGATCTTTAATTTATGTTTTATTTCCCAAGTTATATAATCGGACCGGAATTCGATTCCCTGATTCTAAAAATGAACAAAAAAAATCATGTCTGTGTGTTATTCTGTGAACTCGATAACTCCCGATAGAAAAAAAAGTTTCGACGCGAAACATTCTATGTATATCCTGAACCCCATATGATAAAAACATTGATTGTCAGCCAAATCGGCTAAGGGGAAGGGGGGATGCTTAACACAAAAACTCTAATAACTGCCATTGTTATAAATGTATTGACACGAAATTTCGTATGTAAATTCAAGCCCTCTAAGAACGACTATTGATTTTCATATAATCAGCAGAAGGGGGGGGGGGGGCTTGACTAAAATTTCGACATAAAATTTAATGAGGATTCAGAAGTCACTACGTAAATCAAATATTGAGTTTAGAGGGAGAGCGAACACTTTCACATTTTATTTTTTAATAAGTAACTTATTTATTTATTTTTCTCAAGAGTCTTAAATGCAAAGGTCCGCTGGAACTTTAGAATTGGGTCATGGTCTGGAACTCGGGTATTAGTTAACTTTGGTTACGTTGTTCCCTTGTTACGGAGATAAATTAAATTTGATCCGCTTTGTGTCTTCTAGTACTTGGTGGACTAAGCACATTCCTGATTTAGCGTATATCGTCTAACAATAAGCCAATTTCTACAAAGAAATTAATCTTCTGTATTGTAAACAACATATCACCGTGGAGAAGTGGACCCTCAACGAGATTTAAACCTAAAAAAACAATTAAAATGGTTGTTTTTTTTTTTTATAGACAATAGAGGAGTGATAACAAAACTTCAAGAATCTAAATATTCATAATAAAACAAATGAAGCAGTGTAAAACACCATAAAGAAGAGTCGCCCAGCCTTTAGGCTTATTTTTACATAAGATGCAAACATTAATTATAAACAGAGTTCATAAGAACTTATGGAGAAAATATGTTAGGAAGAAAGAAAAAATACTTATCTTGATAATAAATGTGGAAGAAATATAAACAAAAGCAGTTTATCAATGCAATTTATTAATGACGTGAACGAAACAATATGGCGTCACACGAATTTTCAAACAATCAATTCATAAAAAAATATGTATTGAACTGAGATTAGAATGGACAATGTGGAAAAAAAATCGAAGGAATGATATGAAAGAGATTGAAACAACAAAATAATAATATTTATAAAAGAAAAGGGAAAATCAAAGAAAAAAAAAAGGAAGAACGATTCAAGAAAAACTACTGATGAAAATTTAAGAAGCAACAAGAAATTATTTTATGAATTTTGATAAAGAAATTTAAAGAAAGTCATCGAAGAATACATAAGATAAAAGCACATAACCATAAGGAATAAATAATCGACTATGAGGACGATAATCGATTTATATCCATCAAAGCAACTTGTTAATAAAATAATTTTAATTAAATAGACAATATTATTAATTATAAAAGACATTGAAAAATATGGTGGAATTTTTAATAACAAAAGGTAAGAAAAAGCAATCAAGAAAAGAATGAAAATGTTGAAAAACAGTTTAAAAAATGAGGCAGTGGAAGAGGAGTGAAACAAAATATCAGATGACAGATTATGGACACCCCAGACATCCAAGTTACTTGGTTCTCTGTTTCATAATAGATGTATCCACAATTGTGTTAAAATAAAATGACTAAGGGATGAAGTGAAAAATATCGAGTGTCTGTGCGAGTGAAAAAAGAAAGTGTAAATAGAAATTTAAAGAAAGAAAACAACCTAGTATGTATATAGCTGACATCATAGGGTAACTATTTATGTTTATTTTATTTTTTTTTATTTGAGATTAATCTCCATAATTTTTTTAATATATTTAGTTAAACATTTTAAAAATATTTTGAATTTTGTTTATTGTTATTTCTATTAATCTAATAAGTTATCTATCTCAGAAGTTGAAACTTGTGACCTCAACGGATCAAAGAAATTTCTAATTTAATATTAATTATTTTTTAACTCAAACAATATTATTTTAATGTGTTTTTTTTTTGTTTAAATTTCATTAATTTTTTTAAGGAAGGTAAAAACTCTCATCATAATAATAATTATTATTATTATTCAGTATATATTTTTGAAAAGTAAAATCATATTCATATTTATTCTTCACAAAGGCAGACATGCATTTTTATTTTTCATTTTTCGATTCACAGGGTTGAAAAACTTGAAATTCTGTTGAAAATTCAACATCGAATTTTTGACCAATTCCCTGTAATTCTTTAACTTGTTATGGACAAAAATGTAGTGTAAGTGCCACCCTACTTTCTGTGGCTATCGGTTTCAGCGCACGCACTACCATGAGGCTGACAGCTACTCTAAAGAGAATCAATGACTGAAGTTGTCGAAGATGGTGTTACACTGAAACCGGTAACCAGTAAAGGTCCTTCTACAGAAGGACAACACCTTTTGTCTTTATCTTCTTGAAAAGAATTTTCTGTAAGCAGTGGCGGATCTACAGTGTTGCAAGCCCTGAGGCTTAAAAGTAAATAAAGATTAAAAAATATGTATTGGATCTTATTCCTTATTATACTCCTCCCTCTATTTTTTATTTGTTTGTAACGATAATAAAGTAATAATTGATTTATTTATATTATAATAGGATTGTAACTACATTGCAGTTATAAATGTATAAACAAATCAATTATTACATTATTGTCGTAAATACAAAAAATATCTATATATGTAGGGAGATTAAAAAATATTCAATGAAATAAAACAAATAAGATTTCTATGTGTTTTTTAGTATACCTTGACGAAACGACACACCCCCTGCAAAAATCCTGATTTAATTTATTTAAATAATAAAAAAAAGTCCGGTCTTTGGTGTTTTAAATAATAGTCTATTTAAACAATTTTTTGTTCATTCATTTTTTTTTTACTGAAACCTTGATGGGGAGGGCTTGGGGGGGGGGGGGGGGGATTGGCCTTATAAACATTTGTGCACAAACTCCAAGTCTCTAGCTGTAATAAAGGCCGAGATCCTTACACAGGCACTGATTAAACCTGAAGATCTTGGAAACGGCATAGCCAATTTCCACCAAACATGGCTAAGAACCATCTCGCAAATACTAGCCTTTGAAAAAAAAAAAACGCTTTGAAATCGGTTCAGCCGTTTTGGAGCTACGATGCCACAGACGGACACACACACAGACAAAGGCTTCAAAATTATAATACCCGTACTTTTGCGTCAGGGGTTAAAAATGGCTAGATAACCTATTTCTTTTCATACATTTTTAAAATAAACATAAAAATATTTATAAAGTGAAATAGAGTCAACGAATAAATAAGGAAGAGCCTCATGTGTTAAATGACCGTAAGCGAGACCCTATTGCCCTCATGGTAGATACACTTGAGCCTCATGGTAGATACACTTGAGCCTCATGGTAGATACACTTGAGCCTCATGGCAGATCACTCTAACCACACTCGGTATATTCCCTGGTTCTCCAGATATCTTTTTATCCTCTCCCCTTGTATTTTCCTTAAAGTCAGTTAGTTCATTCTCTCGACAAGCCACTGTGGGGAAGTGTCTATTTCGTCAGTTTCGGAACCAATGAATTGCCCCGGTGGTAGCTTTCTTTGTAAGTGTTGCTCCCTCCGACAACGTCAGGTTAAGTAACACACCACCAGTTCTTTTCTTAGTCTACCGTATCAGAGTGTCCTCAATACTGTTGGCTCGTCATAGATACCCACTTCCACTGAACGCCTGAGCTCAGAATGTCTCTATTAACCCTATAATATTTAGTAATAAAGTCCGGATGACCCCAAAGAAAGTCTACCCGTCCTGAAGAGAGGATGGAGTTCTAGTGATTCCTCTTCTAGCTGTACAAGTTGGAGGGTCAAGCTCCATCGTGGAAAAGGTTCAATATAGGAATACGTCATATTTTCGGTATTACATTTTATTTACATGTAAATATATACCGATTGTTTGTCAATTAGACTTAAGCGCTAATTTTCACCCGTCAAAATGATTGAAGTTAGTAGTTTCCAAATGTCGTATATTACTAGTTATTATGACTCATACCCGGGCTTTAACTACAAGGTCTTATCGTATACTACCAGAGCGCTCTTTCAATTTGGTGGAGATGAGCCCAAATCTACTCTGAGAGACCAAAATGTTTATTCACCTAGGGTAGGGGTATTTAACGAGTACCTGACTTCGGACAGGCTCGGGACCATCGCTCAACGTCCCATCCGAAGGAGGACGTGCTTAAAGTTTTTACTTAACAAGGCATCTAAGTAAAATATCATTAAAAGAACATTAAATTATAATACACACTGGACAGAAGACTGACATGGCACCCTTATACAGGACACCCCTAGTACACTAAACAATTTAATATGCTTTATTCCCGTCTGGACGTACTCAAAATTACTCTTAATACAAAAACTATCTAATCTGAAACATATCCATGTTTTACAGTCAAAGACACTCAAGACTCATTACCCAGTGCCCACCATAATTCAGTTATTTTTCCCAAATTTATTTATTTATTTAGGATTGATTTAAATATGTTTATTTTAATTCAAATAACCTGTTTGTTTCCTTTTGTTTTGTGTTTAAAAGTAGTTTTCTTTTTTGTTTTTAAGTTATTTTAATGTTGTTATTCGCCTAAAATATTGTTATAGATCAAGATCACTGTTAGTCCTTCTGGTTATTTCCAGAACATTGCGAAGTCTGACCAAAAGGGATTCATGGTACGTTCTTGGCTCTAGAAGTTAGGCTAGGCTCCCTCGTCAGTTAGCTGTTCTGTAGATTAAGTTTGTATACAGTTAAGATTTAAATGGTTATAAGTAATGTTTTATATAAAAAATTTGTAATGTTTCTTTTGGACTAAGGTGATTTTTGTTAATTATATTAAGACAGTTTTGTGTTTTCTTATCACATTTTGACTTTATCAACTTTCCTTTTGGCCGAGTTGTTGAACGTATACCATTGGAAAATTGTTAATATAAATTTATGAATATACCTAGGTAGACAAAATTGAGGACTCGCGTAGTAGAGGGCTCATGTCCACCAGAGCGACCGAAGAGCGCTCTGGTAATAGCCGATATGACTTTGTAGTTAAAACTAGCAATTTTAAAAACGTGTATCATTCGTTTCATTGTTGTGATGTTACTTACCCAAAAATTGTTCTTATTGGAACGTAGCGATTGAAGCAGCAGCGTTATTATCCCTTCTGCGCTTGCATAATAAACTTTTAGAAAGAGCTTTTCGCTGATGTTCTTATGACAATGCGCCTGTTCATTCTGCGTTGCTCATATTGCACAAAAAAACTTTTTCCCGTTTCCGAAACTTAAGAGAAACTTAATAGGGCGATTTTTCTTTAATTTCGTCAGTTGAATAAATCGCTGGAGGAACTGAACAGCATTCCAGAAGATGAGTTCTGGAAACGGCGGTGGGAAAAATGTATAGCTTCCCAAAGTGAATACTTTGAAGGGGACAATGTCCAATAACTTGTAAATTATTTTAATACATTTTTAAAAAATCGGTACTACAACTTTGTGATTAACCTTCGTAATTGTCTTCTACACATTCATACTCTTTTCTGAAATCCTCCTAACACGTCTCAGAATTAGGTGGACAAAACACTTGTAACAGATTATCATGAAGTTACCTTGAGATCAGTTTTATAGGATGATTATTAATGCAATCGGTAATTACCAAAATTAAAAAAAAAAAAAAATCGTGATGCACTATGAGTCAGTGGGTCACATAAAAGGGGGGAGTATTGTATCAGATATCATCTTATTTCTGCAATAATGGTTTATATTTAGGTTGGACAGATTCCTAAAGCTGCTCTGGGGAGGGAGACAGATAGATTTGGCCTAATCTGGTGGCCCAGATACGAGTGAGCACTTGGCTAGGTTAGCCCCTGGTGGATGTTGTCTTTGGCTGGTCACACAGTTGTTCAGATACTCCCTCAGTCTACCTTCTCTAGTTCAAACGAGAGCACCGGTAGTCTACTTGCGTACTCAGCTCAAGATCGCGGGTTCGAAACCCGGCCGAGGTCTTTAGGTTTTTTATCTGGAAGGTGAAAACCTTGAGGGACGTTTAAGCGAGGTTCCCGAGTGTCAGCTTCTCGTTAAAGACCCTAGGTGAATAAAAATTTAGGGTAGGCAAAATTTAGGTCTCACATAGTAGAGTTGGGGGCTAATGACCACCAGGGTGACCAAACTAGACTTTGCTACCCTTGACTATTTTTTTCAAGTGAATTTCGGGATTTATAGTAGCGCCGATATATCTTGGCCCTTCGGGTGGGTGTGGTCACTTCGCTTGGAGAGGGGAAACGGGAGGGGATAGCCAATAGGAGGTTAGGTTAGGTTTTATGACTCATGCCCGGGCTTTAACAACGAGGTCATATCGCCTACTACCAAAGCGCTCTTTCGTCACTCTGGTGGACATGAGCCCGACTCTACTGTGGGAGTCCTAAATTTTGCCTACCCTAAATTTTTATTCACCTAGGGTAGTGGTCTTTAACGAGTACCTGACATCGTACAGGCTCGGGACCATCGCTTAACGTCCCATCCGAAGGACGATAGCCAATAGGAACCCATGAAAACGACGCGGTCGCCATGGGGACGTCTCCCTATTGGCTATTCCCTCCCGTTTCCCCCCTCAGAGCGAACTGGCCACAACCCCCCTAAGGGCTAAGATATTCCGGCGCTACTCTAAGTAAATACTTACGTAATTTACTTAGTTTTTATTTTTATGCGTAAATATAATTCATTCTATTGTATATTATATTAAATTCTATTTTTATTCAATATAAAGCATTTTTAGCGATTTACAATTTTTCAGAATATAAATATTTTCGTAAAGGCATTAGTATTTCGTTTGGGAACTTCTTAGGGGTAAAGATCGATAAGAAAATTCAATACTAAAGTGAAATAGGAATTTACGATCAGTCGCGATGTTACAGGGTAGGTACTTCTTTATAAGTGAATAAAGTGATTGTATTTTTGTTAAAAATTGTATTAATTTAGTACCGGTTTTTCGCATATTCTGGGTTAGAGTCAACTCTTCACAACATTTCCGAACGACCGGTGAAGAGTTACTTACCTACGAACCCATGCAGAATATGGAAACCGGTTGTAAAATAAAACAGTTTTGAACAGGAAAACACTCACTTTAATTCACTTTATAAAATGAAATATTTTAATTTACTTTCATCGACAATTCGGAGATATGGAAACTTTTTTTTTTTTAAACCAAAACGAAACAGATGGTTTAATAAAAGTTTTTGAAAAAATATTTTTTGGTCTTATGTACGATGCATATTAGCCATGTAACTGTGTTATCTAGTTATTTACGACATCCATGGCCCTGGGAGGGAGTTCTATCTACGAAATAAAACTCACTCCCGGACGGGTTTCGAACCCGCAAACCATGGTGAGACCATGCGACCGAAGCCCTACGCTCTAGCCCGCACGGCCACCATGGCTCCCTAAATTTTCATTTTACATGGGTTTGAGGACTTAACTACGGAAAGCTTTGAAATCCTGTTTTGAGCTTATTCAACTTTCATAATTTTGCATAAATAATTTATGAGCGCTCATAAGTCCAATAGCATACCCCAACTAGCTTTGGTAGGTGGATACTAGTTCTATTAAAAGAAGAGAAAAAAATTTAAATCCCTAGGAGAAAATGAGTACATTAAGAAGTCGAAAAGCGTTGCGAAGTGGATGGGTCTGCCAAATCGGTCAAAGAAGAGTTTTGAAATTGGTCTCTGTGACTTGTTCTTCGCTACGCGGCCTTCGTTCATCGTTCACTCACTCACTCCCTCTCACTCAGATATATTGTACACCGTATGTATCTCTCCTTGTCTCTCATGGCCTCAAAATTAGCAAATCCGCACATCCACTCGCCCATTTTCGTTATGGCGTCAAAACTCTTGTACCGAATATCCTAGTACTTCTTGTCAATTCTCCTCCGTTGGAATACATAACAACCAGTGAGTAACGTTAAAAGTCTTTCATAAACCCTACAACCCCAGTCTGTCTATTTGTCTCATTATGACGGGGAAATGTCTCAACATATTTTAACCTGACTTTATTCTGCCTATCCTGGAACAGGTTTTAGGATACGTATGACCTAAAAATCACTGAAAAGAGCGGGGGAGTTTATGTTTTATTCTGTATGAAAAACTTACAGAAACATTTTTGTTCTAGAAATTTTTTTTCGACGAAATCAGAAATAACGGAGATAAATAACATTTTAGGAGCGAATGAGGCGACGGGCAGGGAAGTGAGAGTGATAGTAATTGCGACTCATAACCGGCTTTTACTATGAGGTCATATCGCCTGCTACCAAAACGCTCTTTCGTCACTCTGACGGACATTAGCATTCACTTGGGATGTGGGGTCTTTAACGAGTACCAATTTAGCTTAACGTCCCATCCGAAGGACGGCGTGCTTATTGTTTTTTCACCTCCTAGATAAAAAAAAACCTAAGCCGGGTTTCAAACTCGCGATTTTGAGCTCAGTAGGCAAGCACGTAAGCAAGCTGAGCTACCAGCGTTCTCAGGGGAGTGATGTTGCCACCGGGAAGAATCTGAACGACGGCTGTCTCTAGCGTCAAAAGACTTCTATAAGCCCCTAACAACTTCACCTTTCATTTTAAAATGTTCAAATTTGACATATATTTGTTGTTTCGTAGCTCATTGATAGGAAATGTACAAGTTCCAGAAAATTATCCAATTAAAAATAAAAACTTGTTCAACTTTTATAATGTCTAATTCCAAAAACATTTATACATAAAGTGTACCGGTTTTGGATTACGCCGTCAGTATAAAGTACAGTGAGATGCACTATAGTTGTTTATTACATCGCTCGCTCCCACGTAAATTGCATAACTCAAATTTACATTTATACTCTATTGACTGGGGATTTTACGCGAGCCACTTCGGCCTTCCAAGGGATAAGGAGAAAATTGAAGAAATATTGAAAAATTAGAAACTACAAGTCCACACTTACAATTTCGTAAGTTCTATAGTTGAAATGGAGGCGTTTGATATTACGAGTATTTGTGGTTATAGTGTCTGAAGTATCTGTTTTACTTATTAGTTGAGCAACACTGATATACATGTACGAGGTCCACCCTAACAATTACACAATGGCTAGGATAATGTTAATTGTTAGTTTTTATTGTTTCCCAAACAAGATTTAAGCAAATACTTATACATTTTAATAATATATTATTCCTGCAATGTTCACTTTCATTATAAGAAAGTATTGTATTACGTGCGAAAATTCGAGATCAAGTTTACAACAAATTTTCACGTTTCAAGGACCCTCGAATACGTTTTGACCATTTTTGCGATGATGTCTGTCCGCGTATGATTTGAACTTTGTAAGCACTCGAACGTAGAAACAATTGTAGCTAATAGCGATTAGATTTTAGACGAAATCGGACGAAAAATCACTTTACTTCAGAGCCTAAGTGTAATTTACAAGAAACTGCGCATATTTATGTCCTAATCAAAAATCACTTTAAAAAAAAGTTATAGAGAAAACTAAAATGCACATTTCATATGGAATACCTTTTTTCGTAGATCGCTCGGTTTGCGAAATACTTGCCAAAAACCGTCCTAAAATGTCGTTTTGAAACCCATTTTTTATTTATGCAGTTAGATTTATAAGAAAAAGAGTGTCCCCTCTGAAATTTGCGATAGGATATGAACAAAGTTTGCCCCAAAAAATGTACAATATATTTTCTTATGAAACTAATTTCAAAATATATTTTAATAATCATTAGTGTTTATTATTAAAGATAAAAAATAAAATATATGTGGCCATAACAGGACAGGACTTTCTTAAACCAACCACTTTTGTACATTACACTATCACATTATTTCCATAGGAAAATACAATTTTACGTTATGGTTAAATAAAATTTAGGAACATAGCTGCAGTTCAAAATGCCGATATGAGTAATAGGATTCACAAAAGACAGACGTACTGGCAAGTGCTGGACTGTGAATCACAAGAGTGCTATCTTTTGCATAATGTTCCGTCCAGTTAAATGACAGCCACAAATAGTATCTTCAGTATATTTCCGGATTTTACAAACGTTTGTCTCTTTCTTTTTTTGAACTTCTATTATTGTTTAGCTAAACATAGACGCCACTAAGGAACTTGCTATTTAAAAGTTTTCGATGAAAATAAGTCGCATTAAATAAATTATTTTATTTTATTTTAGAGATCCATAGGTCGAAGACCTTTCGTGACGAGAACAACAGATCATCTGCCCGCCCTCTTGTCATATTTTGAATATAATTAAACTTAATTTTTTTTTTCTGCATTCCTACAAAAAGGTGTCATTTTTTTTTTTCTGACGATATTTCGGAACAATTACACTTCCTTTCATCGTCGATTACAACTACATTATGCATTACAGTTTTGCTTTTTGAAATAAAATTTAAAACATTTTTAAACGCCATATATAGTTTATTTTTTAATCTAAGCATGCAAAGCATGCTTATATTGCCACCAGAACAAATTAGATTGGATAAATCTTTTTCAAGAATTCCTAAAATCCACTTTTTTAGTGGTATTTTTGCTTAAACAAAGAAGCCGCTGGACCGAGTTTGATAATATTGCTTTCAGATCATATTTACGTTGGTACGCTTCGATTGGCCCCAAATCGGAGTCGATATCATGTTTCATTCGAGAGATATCGTGCAGGAAAAATTGACCATGCATGTACGTACACACACACACACACACATACTTCTTTTCAAAAATAGTGTAAAAATACTGTAATAACCTTGACACATAAAAATATGCTGAAAATTTTTATTTCGATTTTTGGACCAATTACAATAACTTCCGTACATGCTGGGAAGTTAAAAATAGTAAAAATGTTAACAAAGTTTTTGCTTTATCTCTGAAAACTGAATAGGTGTCTTATTTATGGATTTATGAACAATCATTATTGATACATTCGTTACATCGACAATTTTTAGGGTTTTTGAGTCTCTGATCCCCCACACTTTTGCTCAGTTCCCTGAAAATTGATAGCATTTACATACAAACTTTCGTGTCGATACATTTATCCAGGTAGCTTGCTTGTCTTCTGAGCTCAAGATCGCGGGTTCGAGAAGTGAATTTAGAGTCACAATTTAGGACTCCCATAGTAGAGTTGGGTTCATTTCCACCAGAGCGATGAAAAAGCCCGACCATGATCAAAATAACTAACTAAGAACGAGTTATTATGCCCGGGCTTTAACTACGAGGTCATATCGCCTACTAACAGAGCGCTCTTTCGTCACTCTGGTGGACATGAGCCCGACTCTACTATGAGAGTCTTAAATTTTGTCTACTCTAAATTTTTATTGGGTAGGGGTCTTTAACGAGTCCCTGACATCGTACAGGCTCGGCACCATCGCTTAACGTCCCATCCGAAAGGACGGCGTGCTTAAATTTATTGTACCTTCCAGATAAAATAAACTAAGTTGTCTCGGTCGGGTTTCGAATCGACGTTCTCGAGCTCAGAAGGCTAGCACGCATACCACTGAGCTACCGGCGCCCTCACTTCCTTATATCAAACACACTTTTACAGGCCACTCTCCCTCCTACCCCTTCTCAATACTGGCATTATGTATATTATATCATCCAGTAATGCCAGTAAGAAATGAGGAGAGAGAGTGATATGTAAAAGCGTGGTTGGTATATTTGCCACATCACATATATTTTCAACAATGCAATTAATTCATCGAAAACACTTTTTAAATATATATATATATATATATACTCCTATATTGCACTTTACATTGATTAATAATGAATTTTTGGAAGCTTATAAAACATTATAAAAAAAAACGGACAATGAGTCATTGAGTTGAGAGGGCCTGTGATATCACACATGTTTAATGGGTCAGCCATCGTTTTTATATTTATAATATATAAGTAATACTAACTAAAATTTTTTTTGAATTTTACTTCTCTATACTATAGGTCGAAAATTCGAGGTTAAGTTTCTACTAGAATTTCATCAGTTTTCAGCCAAATTGCCAAATGGGAGAGGAGGTCTTCTTCAACCCCCCACCTCCTCCCCCCCCCCCTCCCCCATCATAACTATCGATAGGTTGAACATTTCGATACGTAATTTTACGGATTAGTCTATTTGTAAGACAGATACTGATTTTCAGTTAAATCGGGCAAAGGAGTGGAAACTTTGCAAGTAATTCCTCTTTCATTGGACTTAAGAGTGTGAAAAACAATTTCATTTAACCGGAAAATAAATGTTTCTCGTTTTTTTCTTTATCAAAGAGAATGGCCAACTCATTTACCCGGATAAGGACAGAAAATATATGTTGGATTTTTTTGGATGGCCCAGCTATATGAAGATGGCTGATGTAGTAAGAAGTGATTATTTCACAGGTTGTCAACTAAGATATAGTCTGACCTCTCACAGATTTTTATTTGTATTAGCTAGCCGGCTTTCGAGGTTGTCCCCATCATCAGACAGTCTACAAAATCTTTGTTGCCTTTATATTTTATGATTACCAACCTGTTTTTTTGGTTTTTGTTTTTTGTTGCTTAAGGATGGTTTCTTGATGATGAGGACAACCTCGAAAGCCGGCTAGCTAATACAAATAAAAATCTGTGAGAGGTCAGACTCTTCTTTGACAACCTGTGAAATATATTCTTTATTGTTTAAAAACATTTGAAATCAACCAGCAAGATTGTTTCTTATCTTTAGTTACTTCTACAAATATGTGTTTCTCACACTGCATTCGTTACAGTATTGTTCAAAAGTATTTCTTCTGTGAAAAATAAATGATTTTTTTCCTTTCTTAATGCAAGAATGGAGACTATTCGCGTGCCTTACCTGTTGGTCATACCGTAATAACAATGCTGAAGTGGTGTAAATAAAGTACAAAATGGAAGAGAGAAGAAAAAAAAAGTTGAAGTAAGAAAACCGTGACAGTGGTTTCGAAACGCAGACGAGAGGGAAACGGAGAAAGAGAGTTGTTAAAGGAAAGGGAAAAGTGAGAGAGAAGGACTGATGAAGAGGAGAGGAGGGGAAGGGGAACAAGAAGGAATCTGGAACCGAAGAGAGTCGAGAGGAGTCGAACATAGCCGAACGTGGGCCAGTGAGTCAGTGGGCCAGGAGTGCTACCCCAGTCTTCTGTAGAGTGCTCTAGGCCAACCTTCCGACGTCAGTCGTTGTGTTAGTCTCTCTGTTGAGTTCGTCGTCAGATGGGGTCCAGTGTCTGAGCAGTGTTCCGTGTGTAGTCAGTGATTTTCACCGGTAGTAGTCAGTGTCACCACAGATCAGGCCATCATGGAAGTGGACTCGGGACCTCTGGATCTCTCCGCCACCTCCCGGCTTAAGTATGAGTATTGTACCTCCGACTCGGACGATTCGGACGCTCAAGCCACCGATCCCAATTGTAAGGCCTACAAGAAGTCTCTCATGAAGCGATATTGTAAGTACCCTTCTCTCTAATTCCTTTAAAAAAAAATACAAAAAATAGCCCACTTTTCACCGGTAAAGAAAGAACACGACATTGACAGATACCAGTGTACACCCGTAAATATTCAAGTTATAAAAAAATTGTTCTAATTAAAGTTGTAAGAAATTAAATTTTGACCAACATTCTCTCGTTTTTTTCATAAGTTCATTAGTACTAATAAAGCATCAACGAAAATTAAAAGTGATATTTCGGGGAGACAGTTCTCATAACCCTACTTAATGAGATCCACTTAGATAGTAAAAAAAAAAAACATCAAATTTGTCATGGAAAAAATCTAATAAAATTCTACCACAAATAATCCCCTGTAAGTCCATGTTTTAATAACATGGCTTAATATTAACCCCATATATAGAATCTAAAGTAGACAAAAATAATTTTAATTACTAACTATTGTTTCAGTTTTAAAATAGGTACTACCAGTTTTGCATTTATTATCTTTGACCTTGTCGGAAGTACATTGACAAAAATTTAGCTTATCAAAGAGGAAAAGAAAATAAATAAATAAATAAATAGCCTATTCTATCCTTCAAGTAACAATAATATATATTTAAATTTTTTTAGATGCACAACTTCCTGTTTAAATATATTAATATTTAAAGAATATATATTTTATTTTCGGGCGAGCATATTTATTATAAACATTTTATTTATTTGAGCTAGTCGAATACATTTTGATAATATATTTAAAGGGGCTGTGTTATACTAGCCCGCAGTGGCCGGAAATATTGGCAGCTCTTTTCCTCCTTTACGTCCCTGACCCCGCCGTGTCCTCTTTTCTTAAATCTTTTTTATATTATCCACAGGATGTACATACATATGCATGTATTTATGTAGTATGTATTAATTATACATAGATTTTTATGTGATATCCATTTTATAACGTTTCTTGTTCTATATATTTGCATGCATATCATCATACATTTGTTTTGTGCATGTAAATTTTTTAAATGTAAATATATATTTTCTTATCTTAAATATATATATGACATCAGCCGTTGTAGTAATTAGTAATGGATTATATAACAACTGCCCGGTTTTTTTTGGGTTGCCACTCCATTTTTATAAACCACATGATTAGCAGTTACTTATGTGTATGGAACTGAAGCACGACCTTTATGATCTGTAGACAAAGAGACGCTATCCGCCATTCTTATAGGCGCCATACTCGTGAAAGTTGTAGACTCAAATCTACCGGTCACCACCCTTTTTCAAACATCCATAAATTGCCCACAACTAGAACGATTTAAACAAAAAAAATTTTTTGGGGGTAGCCCATACATTACTGACCTTTCTCAAGGTAGGAACCGCAATAATAAAAACCGACTCTTGATATACCTCTTCCTTAAATGAATATTAGATTAGTTAGTTATTATGACTCATGCCCGGGCTTTAACTATGAGGTCATATCGCCTACTACCAGATCGATCTTTCGTCACTGATGGACATGAGCTCGACTCTACTATGGGTTTTAAATTTTACCTACCCTAAATTTTTATACACCTAGGATAGAGATCTTTAACGAGTATATTACTAGTAAGTTAAACCAATTGCCTCTGCCGAGTTTTGAATCCGCGATGTTGAGCTCAGTAAGCAAGCACGCATACCACTAAGCTACCGGCGCCCTCATGAATATTAGATATATACCAGTTCCGTTCATGAATTAATTTAAGACGAATTTCATTAGCATTGTGTAGTTTTGTCAATATCCATCACGCCGCGTCTACCGGCCTCAAAGTTGATTTCAAATTATATTGGCTCGAATATTGCATAGCTCATTTCAAATTATGTTGGTTTGTCGGATATTAGGATATATATATTCGGATATTTGATTTATTTTCATGAAATTCACATGCTTTCAGTTTAATTTCAATTTCAAGGGATTATGTCTTCGAATTTATTTATTCTTGAATATTTTTTCAAATATTTAAATCAAGTTGTCATTATTCGTAGTTTCTTCCGAAAATTTTGTTAGCAAAACAAATTTAATTTTTTTTTCATTGTAGTAAGATTGTACAAGCATCTTAATGACACCGAAGCTTGCTGAAGCATTGCTTATAAATGTAATTCTTATTTTTACAAGGCTTTACCTGTTTTGTTTAGAACTGTTTTAATTTTTAGCCTGTCCCATTGGGGTTTTTTTCAAATGGCATTGAAGAAATTTGTCTTTCTGCCAAATCTTAGGTCGGATAAACATCAACATTGGCGCTGCTAAAAAAGTTTATTATTACATTTATAAAGTTATTAATTTTTATTGCTATTTGCCTATTTCGTATTTTTTAAACTGCTGATTGAATAAAGAAGTGAAGAGCACTTACAATATATTTTCAAGGACAATTTTTAGAAAAATAGACAAATAAATTGACTAAATATATCCTGTCACGTGATTATATTCCCAATTTATTTTTATCGTATTAAGATTATTTTGGATCTGCAATGAAATTATATTGAACCTTATAAAATATTTAATAAGATATTAACCACAAAATATAGATGCACTATTAGACACAGAAGATTTATCTATCATTTGGCACAAAACGCAAAATGTATTTCATGTTAGATGACCTAAAAATGCATGTAATTAATTACAATTTTATCTCGAGTATTTGAATCGTTTTTCAGTGAATTTTACTCAATGAACAACCATTTTTATTTTTGCGCTCTCGTGAAACTTTCTATTAAATTGCTCGCAGCCAACATATATATATATGTAAGTATATATATATATTACTCTATATATTTTCTCAGGGATTTTGCCAGAAATTTTTGATTTGGTGTGTTGATTCTTATACATATGAGCTTATCAGAGGGTCTACTTTTGTTGTACAGATATGCCATATTTTCTCAATTAAGACTTATTTTTTAAAAAATTCTAAAAAAAAATTAATGCTTTGTCAATAACAAATAATTTTATAAAATAGGCAAGTTCAAAATATATAATTTTATTTGTGGAAGAACTACATCACTCACATAGACTTAGATTAAAAATAATTAATTACCTTTCTATCCCTTTTGTTAAACCAAATTCTTTTTGATATTCAACATTTTTTTTTTTTTTTTAAATATTGTCTATTTCACAAATAATATATAATATGGGAGTACTTTCGGTATTGCTACCATGTTCAGCCACGACTTAACAAATACTAAATTGAAGTTCAACTGAATTAGCTATTTGTTAAGTCGTGGCTGAAGATGGTAGCAATACCGAAAGTACTCCCATATTATATATTATTTGTGAAATAGACAATATTTTTTAAAAAACATACGTTTCCAAATTCTTTTTGTTGAATAACTAAAAAAATAATAATCCAGTAATCCAGAGGTTTGTTGACCATTACAGTGAACATTTGAATTTATAATAACAACCTCATATTGAAAAAAATAATAAAATAATAAATTATATAATAAATATATAATTATATGAAAATATGCATTCTGACGAGGTTGTTCTTAATTATTATTTAGGGGGGGGGGGGGGGATTTAATTTGGGGTATTTTATTATTATACAGACATGGGAGGGCAGCCTGGCCCACTCCCCCTAATCTCTTCTGACAGTGTTTTAAATCGAGCCCTGACGTGGAGCTGACCTTGTCTTGTTCCCGCTTCCGTGTACTCGTCTCAACAAATCTTTTTATATTACAATTGACTTCCCCAATGTTTTTTATAATAATTATTATTATTTTTTTTATTTTATTTTTTGGATTTGTGTTATTCTATTGTTTACATTTTATTTGATCTGTTTTCATGGTCAAAAAAATTGAGTTACATCGGGTTAAATTTTGTTTTGAATCGATTTAAATTATTATATACCATATTTTCCACTGAATATTTTTATTGAGTAACAATGTTTATGTATGTAGGACAAACAAATAAAATTTTATATGAGTGAAACTGTAGCTTATAAAAATATATATATTTTTATTATTATGTCACAATATTGTTAACAATTGTTTTGATTAATGTAAATTTATGTCAGTTTATTGTGTCAGATACTTTTGTGTTGCATTATGATCTCATCTCATTGCAGTTTAATGTGTTTTTTAAATGTGCATTTCCTAATCTGTTAATCGACCATAGTTTATTGTTCTATTTCTTTCTTCACATTTTTTAAAGTAATTATTTTATAACCTCTTATTTTATTAGCTGAAATTGATCCCAACGTTTTTTTTATTCTTTATTGTTATGATATTGCTAATGAAGATGTTTTGACAAATCTAGTTCGATAGTCAAACAATTCTCTTATTCGCCTTTTACAATAGTACAATATTTTCTTCTCATGTTCCTTCCATAGCACATTTCTTTTCTGTTTTCCATAGCTAACGTTGTTATAATTTTGAACTCTTGTTGTAGTTCTTCTCCCATTTTTTGTTGCTAATGCTATATTTCTGATCTCATGTTTTTTTTTTCATACACTATATTCTGTTTGTGTGTCTGTACACGCGATAACTCTCGATAGAATATCGGCACGAAGTTCTGTATGTAGATTCAGGATCCAATAAGGAGAAAACCTATCATTTTTCGGCCGAATTGAAAGAGAATGGAGGATGAAAGAAGGACTCTCATTTGAAAAACTCGTAATAACTGAGAGTTCAGAAGTCTCTCAATAACCTTTTGATTGATGAATAGGAAGAGCAGAAACTTAATTGATTATCCGCGCTGGGGTTCTTCTGTTTTCCTGCCTTTTTTTCGCATAACTTTTCTGTTCTGCCTTTTTTTCGCATAACTTCTGTTCTCCTGTTTTTTTTGTTTTCTTATATTTCATACTGTTTAATTCCCGTTTTACATTTTTTCCCCATATCACAATTTGTCCCATTCTCTTCCCTAGTGGATCTTCCCTAATTGGATCTCATCTCACAGGAGCGCCACCTCCCTCCGTTGGACAGGTGTACTCCGGTCCTACCAGAATCCATTGTAGGTGGGTCTGTTCTCACGAGTGGGGGAAGCCGGCAGGTAGCTGCTAGCTCCGGTGACCTAGTTGGGACTCGCACAAGAGGAAACTCCACGGGATTTCTAATTTTACAAGACGGGCCACCAGAGCGCGGGGGGGGGGGGGGGGGGGGGGAGCTGCTTCCGACCCACTTTCCCTCCCTCTCTGTCTGTCCGTCCTCGACTCGACTCTGTCTATGTCTAATATGCTCCCCAAAATCTGATTTTTTAAACTTATATAATGCCTAAATAATTCCACTGTTCGATAGATTTTTTATTAAGGGGAGACAATTATAAAAATAGATTATAATAATTGTTATTGATGTTTCCCTATAAAAAAGTGGATTTTTTTCGATTTTTATTTATGTCCCTCAATTCTTTAAAACAAACAATGGATATGAATCAGATATGACATACTTGAGGGGTTTGATCTCATTCATTTTTTTTCTTCCGAAAATTCAATGCCACATAGTTGAGATTTTTCGGTGTGAATCCGGTCTTAACGTTTTTACAAACTTACTTATTAATACGATTATTTTTTAAAAATCTTTTTATTATTGTTTTTCACGTATTGAACACGACACAATATAATATAGAAGTCATTTATAAGCATCAATTAAATTTCTTCACATACTTGAGTTAGTTATTACGACTCATGCCCAAGCTTTAACTGCATATTGCCTACTACCGGTCCGACTCTACTGTGGGAGTGTGTTCCCTGCCCTGAACTTGAACACCTATGGAACCTCCCCATATTTGTGTTTCCCTGCCCTGAACTTGAACACCTATGGAACCTCCCCGTATCTGTGTTTCCCTGCCCTGAACTTGAACACCTATGGAACCTCCCCATATCTGTGTTTCCCTGCCCTGAACTTGAACACCTATGGAACCTCCCCATATCTGTGTTTCCCTGCCCTGAAATCGAACACCTATGGAACCTCCCCGTATCTGTGATTTCTTCTCAGATTTTTGTCAAACCTGTTGCCCTGTGAAGTAGGACGTAGACACAGCGATAATTGCCGACTCTTCCTTTCTTCTCCTCCGTCTAACCTTGGCTTTCTACCGTACAAGTCCTACATAGTTTTTGCAGACTTTCTTCTTTGTGAAGAAGAGAAGCTTCCCCATTTCGTACCTCTTGCATGGAGATTGTACAACTCCCATTTGTGACTATATAAACTTATGAACCAGAATTTTCCCCGCCTACCTCAACTTTCTTTCTGCTCACGGCTCACCCCGTTTCCCCATATAATGTCCTGTTTTCATTGAATTTTCCTCATACTTAGATTCCTGATCTACTCTCCTCATTGCATGCTATACAGGTTTACTTGGTATCCTCACCCCGCCTACCTCAACTTTCTTTCTGCTCACGGCTCACCCCGTTTCCCCATATAATGTCCTGTTTTCATTGAATTTTCCTCATACTTAGATTCATGATCTACTCTCCTCATTGCATGCTTTACAGGTTTACTTGGTATCCTCACCCCGCCTACCTCAACTTTCTTTCTGTTCAGGGCTCACCCCGTTTCCCCATATAATGTCCTGTTTTCATTGAATTTTCCTCTAACTTAGATTCCTGATCTACTCTCCTCATTGCATGCTGTACAGGTTTACTTGGTATCCTCACCCCGCCTACCTCAACTTTCTTTCTGCTCACGGCTCACCCCGTTTCCCCATATAATGTCCTGTTTTCATTGAATTTTCCTCAAACTTAGATTCCTGATCTACTCTCCTCATTGCATGCTGTACAGGTTTACTTGGTATCCTCACCCCGCCTACCTCAACTTTCTTTCTGCTCATGGCTCACCCCGTTTCCCCATATAATGTCCTGTTTTCATTGAATTTTCCTCAAACTTAGATTCCTGATCTACTCTCCTCATTGCATGCTGTACAGGTTTACTTCGTATCCTCACCCCGCCTACCTCAACTTTCTTTCTGCTCACGGCTCACCCCGTTTCCCCATATAATGTCCTGTTTTCATTGAATTTTCCTCAAACTTAGATTCCTGATCTACTCTCCTCATTGCATGCTGTACAGGTTTACTTCGTATCCTCACCCCGCCTACCTCAACTTTCTTTCTGTTCAGGGCTCACCCCGTTTCCCCATATAATGTCCTGTTTTCATTGAATTTTCCTCTAACTTAGATTCCTGATCTACTCTCCTCATTGCATGCTGTACAGGTTTACTTGGTATCCTCACCCCGCCTACCTCAACTTTCTTTCTGCTCACGGCTCACCCCGTTTCCCCATATAATGTCCTGTTTTCACTTCCCCCTCCCCCCTATCTACACATCCAAACGCACTCTTCTTTTTTTAAACGTATGCATTTACTTTCTTTTTAATTGTAGGCATATGAATACAATTATATTCATTTAATAACTTTTCTCTTCACATTTTTTTCCTTATTTTTTTTATTTTTATTATAATAAACTTTTTTAATAGCTATTTATTGAACTTTCATTTTTTAAAAATTAATTACTTTATGTGCATTAGATGCTGGTTCTTGGTAATATGAATTGCGTTACAGAGAACGTCCGTTTCGCATTTCACTGGTTCTAAATACCTTCTTTTTTTTTAGTTAGTTAACTAGTAATTATGACTCATTGCGTAGTCATGTCGCCTACTACCAGAGCGCTCTTTCTTCACTCTGGTGGACAAGAGCCCGACTCTACTGTGGGAGTCCTAAATTTCCAGGCTCCAGACATCTCTTAACGTCCCATCCGAAGGACGCCGTGCTCAAGGTTTTTTCATCTCCTCGATAAAAAACCTAAGGGCCTCTGCCGGTTTTCGTACCAGCGATCTTGTGCTCTGTAGACATACCTCTGATCTACCGGCGTCCTCTATTGAAAAATACAAATCTCATTTGTAAGGAGAAATGAGATCGTATGATTGTGGTTTTCAGCTTGATGTAGCCTAGCTATTGTGTCCTTGTGAAGGTCGTCCATAGCCCTATCAGCCCTTACCAAGCCACAAAGCCCTCCCTTACAGTGGTTTTTTGTCCCACCCCCTCACTAACCTGCCCCATCCCGGGACGACCCTCCGTTCTTCAGCCTTGACCTTCCCTTCCCTTCCCGCTCCTCCCTCCTCCCTCCGTCCCGTTAGTACAGGTAAGATAGACCCCAGGGTTTTTGACCCACATTTCCGCAGCCCCCCCTCAAAAAACTCAACCTCCCTATGTTATTTTTCCCAGGGTCTCATTAGATAACCCACCCCCGTTATACGGGTGATAAAAGGGTTAACTCCCCCACCCTTATATACAAAAAAACTAGTTCTCCCTTACCTATTATTATGCACACAGATTTTCTTACTTGTTGTCTAGGCGAGGTTCAGGTATACGAAGGGTTGTCTGGGCTAGACAACCTCCCACGATAAGGCTCGTCTCATATAAACGCATCCCTAACCAGCAGCCTTAAGATCCCTACATTTAGATTATTTTTTTTCTTATTGAAACCAGGAAACTCCCTTAATGCATCGATTATTTCTAAAATGTATGCAGTTTAACTTTGGGTCATATCGCCTACTACCAGCGTGTTCTTTTGTTGTCCTGGTGGACATAAGCTCGCTGTTGTAGTCCTAAAGTCCTTTCTGCCCGGGTTCACGTTACCGAGGATATAGGGTTCTTTAACGAGTGCTTAACATCGCACAGGCTCAACAGTCATGAACGCTACTTTTGTGCTACCGGTGCCCTAAGGTCTTTTAGTATTTATAATTAAGAAATATATGTACAATTTTTTAACATAATATATTGTCGTTGTTTGTTTTTATGATTCATGCCCAGCATTAACTGCGAGGTCATATCGCCCACTAACAGAGCACTTCTTTCATCGCTTTGTTGACATGAGTACCGGACTGTACTGTGGGAACTCTAAATTTTGCCTATCCAAGTTTAGTTACCTAGCTGGTACTTCACTAGTGTCCTGTAGTACTTCACTAGTGTCCTGTAGTACTTCACACAACGATGCTGAAGATACTTCCTTGATATTATTAATTACAGCATTACTAGATACTAGAATAATACTAGTATATTTAACTAAATGTGGGTTATAAGTATGCTAATACAAATTACAGAGGCGGTACAGACAATGACAGGTGGTCATGTGGTACACTCATATCCAAAACTAAATCCTTCACTTCTCAATCTTATTTTCAATATCCATTTTTTTTTATTTACTATTATTACTATGGACTTTTTATTATGTATATTTATAGTAGTTCTATTTTAAAATAAAATTAAATAAATAATAAAAATAGCTTTAAATAAATCAGGTTTTAGCTATTTTAGCTGATTTTTATTTTTTTTTTTACTTTTTATTCTGAATAATTTCAAGATATTTCCTGGTTAATAATTCCTATCATTTTTATTTTTATTCAGTCATTTATTTAATTTCTCAATATAATTTTTTTAAACTTAAAGCCTTTTTGTGGTTATTGTCAAATTTCGACCTTTTTTATTAAGATTACTTCAAAAAGTCACAACTTAATCATTTCTAATATTTTTAATAGTGATAAATATATATGCATTCTTTTTTCACAGCACTCGACAGTTGAACTATGTTCAAAATATATTAAATCCATCAAAATTGTAGCAGGATTTTGATTTTATATATGCGAGGTACTCATTGAAAAGCCCTAACCTAGTTGTATAAAACTTATTATTAATCTTATAATATTAACTCACTAATTATTAACCAGCGCTCTGGTATTAGGCGATATGAACTCAAGGTTGAAGCCCGGGCATGAGCCACAATAACTATTAGACAATTCTATTTTTTTTTTTTTTTTTTTCTGCTATTTTATTACAAGACATTACGTTTATATTTACTGGCACGTGTCAAATATACGGATGTTTTTTTATTTAATCATAATTTTTATAACGTATTAAAACTATAAATCCGTAACAAAATTGTCTTATTAATGATATTTGATAGTGTCGATAGAACACTATATAAAAGTAATCTATATCTTTTTGATATTACTATTTTTATTTTTTTAGTAGTTTTTTTGAACATAATAGGTCTTGTTGTACTGAAAGAAAATCATATAACCCATTTTTTGAATGGAAATATTTCAAAATTAATTTTTAATTTATTTATATTTTTTGAATTCTCATGTTTTTTTTTTTTTTTTTTAACTTCCGCCATCGTCAGTGAAATTACAGACTACGTAGTTTTAGACCGTTGAACTATATTGAGCAGTTGCGATGACTTAAACTATTTTTTCTTACACTGCATTGTTTACGAATCCTGACCCTTTTCTTTAGTTTTCTTTCTGTTTCTTTTCATTATTCTTTTATTGTTTTCATGACTTGGCAAAGAAAAAAAAAGAAAGGGGTTATTGACTTTAGGACCTCTGTTTTTATTTCTTTAATATTATTATATTTCTATGCATTTTATCTGAATATCCATAATTTTCCCATTTTCATGTTCTTTTTTTTTTTTTTTTCTTATCAAGAAGCCTTCCTTTTCCTGTTAAACGGTGTATAAGGGTAGTTATGTAACAGGCTCGGGACCATCGCTTAACGTCGCATCCAAAGGACAGCTTGCTTATGTTTATTTTACTTTTACTTCCCAGATAAAATTAACTGAGGGCTTTGGCC
This sequence comes from Aradus depressus, assembly GCA_963662175.1. Lineage (NCBI taxonomy): Eukaryota > Metazoa > Arthropoda > Insecta > Hemiptera > Aradidae > Aradus > Aradus depressus. The sequence goes on along the minus strand of OY759214.1, from coordinate 12,892,893 downwards.
GGGTTTCGAATCTGCGATCTCGAGCTATCATCTATAAGATGTGGTCCTAACTTTACACATTTAATCAAAATTTCACGTCAATAGCACTTATAGCTTAGGAAATATGTGACAGACAGATGACTTGGTGAGATAATAGGGTTCCTTGGGAGGGGTGGGGGGGGGGGGGGGGGGATGGAACCCCAAAAAGTAGATAGAAATGGTATTAAGGGACTGCTAGGGTGGGGGGGATAGCAGGGGTGTCCTATTGATCGTCTAGCCTGCACACTTCCGGGTAAGGGCCAAGGTCAGCCCAGGGGGGTGAAGCCATGCTCCTACCCTTACACGTGTCATTCATCAACCCCCAATGACCCACTTTTTTACAACACCCCATCCCTATTATATTATTAATTATTAATAGGGTGATAGATGTTAAATAAAACAAACCAATTGTTACTTATTAGAAAACATATTGTCTTCTGATCCTAGGAAAAGTTGCGGATTATTAATTGGAATGTTTCCTAGAAGTTGACAGGTTACCAATTTCTGGTACGATTCAAGTATTATATTATACGTAAGTATCATATTGTGGCCGGCATTAAGTAGTGATATAACTCAGTTTTTCAGGATAGTTGTTAATAAGTAATTAAGTGGTATCAGTTTTACAATATATTTTATTTACACCACAACTAGTTTCGGCAATCAACTGGTGTCATCAGGTGGTGAGTCTCAACCATTTGAATTCACAAACTATATAATCGATAAATAAAACTTACAACCCCCTTTAGTCTCTATAAACCAGTTTTATTTATTCATAAAAGTTTTTTTTTTTTTTTTTTTTTTTAAATTTTGTATTTAGAACTACATATATACAATATATAATAAGTAAATGTGATACATAATAAATAAATGTCTTGGATGTTGAAAGAGAAATCATTCAATAATGACACTCTATTATCTTGTTAATACGGATAAGAGAAATTAAAATATTGATAAAAGAAATATAAATTTGACATGAACTTTAATAATTCTGATTTTTTATATTTTGGTTCATACCTGTTCAGAATGTGCTGTTAATTACATAAACTACCTAGTGTAAATAAAATATATTTTTGGACTGATACCTCTTAGTTGCCTATTTAAAGAGTAGTCAGTTATCATGACCAATGGCCAGGCTTTAACTACAAGTTGATATCGTCTACTACAGTCATTCTGGTGGACATGAACCCGACTCTATTATAAGAGTCCTAAATTGTGCCTACCCTAACTTTGTATTTTCACTTAGGCTAGGGGTCTTTAACGAGTACGTGACATCGTTCAGGCTTGGGACCATCGCTTAACGTCCCGTCCAAAGGACGACATGCTCAAGGTTTTTTCACCTTCCTGATGAGACATCCAACGGTCTCGGCCGCGATTTTGAACTCAGTAAGCAAGCACCAATACCACTGAGCTAGCGGCGCTCTCTCACAAAGTAAATAATCGATAAATAAAACTTACAACCCCTTCTATCCTCTCCACTACTATCGGTCTTTTTGTAATTAACGGACGGTTGTTAGTGTCAAAAATGTGGAACATTGTCTTTTTCACATTTGAAGGTGACAGCAGCTTTCTAGCCTATTCAGCTCAAAATCGCAGGTTCGAAACCCGGCCGAGGCTCTTAGGTTTTTTATCTGGGAAGTGAAAATACCTTAAGCATATGCCAAATGAAACGTTATCGATGGTACCGAGACTGGACGATGTCAGTTACTCGTCAAAGACCCCTACCCTAACTCCCACAGTTGAGTCGGGCTTATGTTCACTAGAGCGATGAAAGAATGTAGTTAGCGATGTGATCTCGTAATTAAAGCCCGGGCATGAGACAATAACTAATTATTTAAGTCATTTGTTGCATCGTTAATATCCCTGAAAGGAAGTATTTGATTTTCTTTAGTTTCTGTTGTAACCAACAGATTGCACTAATCGGCTGTGCACTGATCGATCAAACTTCTCTATAGTATTATGTATATCAAACTATTATTTATACTGATAGATTGCTGTATTTTGACTAGTCCCTTCGATCCCCCGGGGCTTGCTTCGACGAACCTAGTTGTTTTGTACATTTTGAATTAATTAACGTCATAAAATAAAGTTTATTAAAGATAAGCGCCTGGAGGCTTTTTCTATATGCATCAAGCGCAATTGGCCAAAATAAAAAAAATGTAAATAATATGAAAGATTTGATAATTAAAATACCAAATACTGAAGAGGTAAGATTGGTTTCATCTTATGTCTGACAAAGAATTCACAGGCAGAAATTTAATAAGGAACATCTTTTTTTTAATATAATTGCTCGTTTTCGCACAAATTGAGCGAATTTGAAAGAAAAAAATACTTTTCTGATAAAAGATAGAAACTTAGAGCTTATTAAGATTTTTTCTTCATTTTAGGACTTGTTCTTAATTCCAACGGGAAGTGGATTCGAATTTCGTTGAGAGAGTAATCAGTCACTGGTCAAAAGTCCAATAATGGAAGTGCAATCAGTCATCTATTTAACATATCTGCCATCTAGGACACTTTACAAGTATCACCGTGAGCGCGTACCACAATTTGGGAACCGCTGCATCGACAAGTAGGAAGAAGGGGGAGGGGGGACCCAGAAAGGAGAACCAGACAGACATAGCATGGGTTTTATATATTATTTTATGAATATTTATTATTGGAGTGGGGGTAGAGGTGGGGAGGTTATTGGGGGGGGGGGGGGGGGGGGGGGGGGGGGAGGTGCCACAGGTTGGATGACCGTGGTGTGCATCCCTAGGCCATGGGGTGGGGTGAGTTTGTGACGTCACTAGTGCCCCGTCGCTCAATATCCAGTGAGAGTTAGATTGAAAGTGAAAAACCACCCCCAGCCACCACCAACCCCAACCCTAGCTCAACCTTGCTCCCATTTGCCACCTTCACCCTTTGTCTAACTGTCTCTCAACCACCCCCCACACCTCCAGTCTTATATCGAACTTTCTCAGAATAAGGACGTCCTCAATTTTCTAAATGAATATATTATATGAAAATATGTCACTTTGAAGTAACCTGCTTCTATTCAACTTACCTGTGAGATAAAACTCAATTTTCAAATTAGAGTTGCAATACTCGAGATAGAAAATTCCTGGGTTTATATTTATATTACATATAATGTTATGTACTATATTACTATATTACTTTATAATGTTATGTACTATATTACTATATTACTTTATAATTGTATATAGTATATTACTTACAATGTTAATTTCAAACTTCTGAAATTGATTTTATACTATGTATATTTCGTTTTTACCTACCTAGAAATATATATTTTTTAAATTTTAAATTGTTGAAGAATTAAAAATTGAAAGTTTCCGTTGTAAAATTTGGTAGTCCTTTTTATTTATATAGGTAGGACACAGTCCCAATATCAAAAACTCTATTCAAGATGCCTTTACTCCAAATTTTAGTTAAGTTTTCATTTTCTCCTATATTCCCTTTACAAAAACGAAATTTATTTATTTTATTATTTTAGTAATGGGGACTATTAACCTTTAGCTTTGTGCAGTTTTTTTGATTAACCATCATTGGAAATCCTTTAATTCATTGTAAGATATTATTAAAATTGCATCTATAACAATGATAGTTCTAGGATGAAGGGCGGTGAACTTCCCTTTTCGAGAATTTCTCGATATTGAAAGGTTTTCTAATAGACGAAAATCTAGGATACAATAGATAATTGTTGTTATTATTTACTTAAGTTATGGTCTATTTGTTATAGTGTTAACTAGAGTAAAAAAGAAACCAGAAGAAAAAGGAAAAAATACTAAAATAAAATAATAAAAAATGTATCTATTACTCAACTCCAAGGACGTTGGTTAACTATATATTGTGTCTCTCTATCTTATAGAAAATGAGGTGAAGATATAGTTATCTGTTATTGGTGTTATCTGAAAAAACATTTCTTCAGTGTCCTATTTACCTTTTTGGGTTCATCAGAGTCGCTAGAAGTGGCGTAGGTTAAATGGGGGCCAAGTCGATCATTCTATATGTGAAGTTGCAAATTTGGAAGTTTTTGTTAGAAAATTGGCTAGTTTTTATGTAGTAGCAGTTCTGTAAAATTAAAGCAATGTTAGGCTTTTATCGAAAAAGAAATAGTATCTGATAGGCTGGATCTTTAGCACAGATCTTCCTCACATTTCAGCAGCTTATAAAAACCTCCCGCCATATTGAATATTGGCCCAAGAAAATAACATTTTTTTTTTAATGATGTATTATAGAAAATCTTGAGCTTGTATGATGTCAGGTCCTCGTTAAAGACCCTCTTACCCTAAATTTAGAGTAGGAAAAATTTAGGACTCCCACTGTAGAGTCGGGCTCATCTCCAATAGAGCGCTCTGGTAGTAGGCGATATGACCCATGAGTCACAATAACTCATAGTTTGAACGGAGTTAAAGTGATCTTGGACTGTTTGGTTCTTGAAATATCATGTATTGACCTCATTCTTTTCAAGCTCTTACGAAATGAGCCCCAAGTTACAACAATAAACAGTGTGACAATACCTTCATGTATAGAAGTAGGTAGTCATTAGCCTCCAAGTCATCGCAGCTAATCTTCTTGTGAAAGACTATGGCAAGTAGGAAATTTTCGGGATTTCACAAAATTTATCTTTGTAACTGATGGATGTTGGACATATTTTTATGCAAAAATCACTTATTATTATTTTTTTTTTTTTTTTCACAATTTAATAGACAATTGTTTCAACTGTGAGAACACAATAAGAAAAAATGATCACACAAAATATGTCAAAAACACATGAGTCACTTGACGAGACGGCTGGTCACCACCACCGCCTCCTCAGTGTTCCATCTCAGGCAGGAGGTCACGCGGCCAACGACGATAGAGTCGTCGAGGTGGACTGCTCGGCAAGGACCGGACCGACATTACTTCCACCAGTGTGTTCGGATGAAGTGTGAACGTTTTGTGCAAATTAGTGTATAACTGTTCGCGGTGTAATGTTATGTTTGAAACGTAGTATGGGCATTGTGTGATTGTTCGAAGAATTTTGTGAAGAACCCCAGAGCTGAACGCCATATGTCCAGATAGGTCTGATAACGGTCTTGTAGACACTCAGTTTGTGGTTGAGGCGAAGTTGAGATCGCTTGTCTAGTAGTATTTTGAGCAGTCCAAATCGTTGTTTCATTTTCTGACGGTTCTGCGCAAAAAAAAAAAAAATCTTATTCTCCAAACAAAAAAAATAAGTGTTTCCTTAAGTTACTAATCTCGTTTTTGTTTTTCTATAATAATATTTCTTGCTATCTTTTATCAGTTGTAACTGAGATAAGGAATATGGACCCATCCCAGAAAAGTGTACAATCAAAGAGTGAAGTTGACCCGATGTTCTCTACTATTTCCCGGGTCATACATTCCGGGGAAGGTGGATATTGAAACGGCGTTCATGGAACCATTCCGTTCGTCCTTTCATCCCGTTTTGGGAGTAGCAAGTGCGTGTTAAACCAAAAACCTAACCGTTCCGTCTCGTATGTTCCTCACATAAATGTCAACATTTGTTTATATTCAAAAACAATTATTGACCTTAGTATTTAGTATTTGAAGTATTTCCTATTGTATATTCTTTATGACGTTTTCTATCTACTTTGGTCGTATTGATCCTACTTCAGAGTTTTTCGATAGGACAAATGGTTGTAATTCTTATAAAATTTGCCTTTTGGTTTTCTCTTCAACTTTTATTTGAAGAGATTTTTTATTATGTTATAAATATAAACAGTATTTTGTAAAATGTACTTAGGCTTCGAAGTAAAGTCGTCTTAATTTTCACCTGATTTCGATCAAAATTTAATCAAAGCTAAGTTAGCACATGTGACATCTTCATCTCAAATTTCAAGATCATTGCTGCAATCGTTTCTAAGTTAGGGCGCAAAGTTGAGATAGACATCATCGCGAAAAAGGTCAAAGGTTCAGGGGATCTTGAAATGTAAAAAATTCTGTTGAAAACTCGATCTTGGATTTTCGCACGGTTACTTACTTTATACTTCCTGAAATTCCAGAAATTTGATATGAAGAGTTAGGCCGAGGTTGCAGTGGAAGTGTAATAGCATTGTGTATTTCTCTAACAGACAAGGTGACAGGAATTTCCCTCAAAGCCTCCAGCAGTAAAAAACCTTTTTTTTCTTATTGTCGGATGAAGTAAAGGAGATGGGATATGCGTTTGTGTGTGTGTGTGTGTGTTGGGGCGTGGAAGGAAGAAAGTTCTCTGGCTGCTTTCTTCTAGCGAGAGTTTGGATTTCCCTGGGCCGACTGCATTTCCTGCACTTTCCACTTCGCTCTACTGACCCACTTCAGCTCCCCCCATCTCATCCCATCAGTCTTTCTCTCTCAGCCTTCCCGTACCCACTCTTATCACTTTCTTTTCATGCCCATTACTGGCAAAATCTCCCTCTTGGACTAACCTTCAATCTGCAATTTTCCGTTTTCATGCATTCCCCTCACGTTCTGAGCGCATTTCCCGAAATCAGAGACTGACTGATCCATCTTTTCCATTATACTTGGCTTCCTAATTATTATTATTATCTTTTTATTATTCACATAATATCTGAATATTATATAATGACAAATAACGATAATAAAATGAAGAATAATGGCAATATGTAAAATAAAAATGTCTTTATAAAATGGTGAAGAATATGTGTAAAACTATACAAAAAAAAAAATAAAAATAAAGTAAATAGGTTAGGTTAGGTTTTATGACTCATGCCCGGGCTTTAACTACGAGGTCATGTCGCCTACTACCAGAGCGCTCTTTCGTCACTCCGGTGGACATGAGCCCGACTCTACTGTGGGAGTCCTAAATTTTGCCTACCCTAAATTTTGATTCATTTAGAGTAGAGTCTTTAACGAGTATCTGACGTCGCTTAGCGTCCCATCCGAAGGACGGCGTGCTTAAGTTTATTTTACCTCCCATATAAAATAAACTAAGGGCCTCGGTCGGGTTTCGAACCCACGATCTTGAGCTCAGAAGACAAGCACGCATATCACTGAGCTACCGGCGCCCTCATATAAAGTAAATATATTAATAAAAAAAAATTCAAAATATAAATAAATAAATTCAGCTAGAGATCCCCGAAACACTATCGGGATGAGGCCATTGTCATTGCTCCAACTTAACGAAGTTAGAGAAGGCCATGGTTGCCTACTTGATCCCTGTACCCCTATACCACCTCAAGTGGTTCTTCGGTCTAGATATAAGGCAAGATAACGGACTTGATCTGAGACAGAAATCGGGATATTCTTGAAGAAAACTGGAAAGCAGGATTGTAATTAAGAATCCTTTTTTTTTTTTTTTCCTTTTTTTCATCTGATATTGAATTATTTCAATAAATTAGAAACTCCAGGTCATAGTGGCTACCCACTCAACCATTAATACTTGATATTCCACAATCTCCAGTTAATAAATTTATGGAAAATACTTGTTCACCGGATGTTTCTGTCAAAAAGTATTCTGTGTTGGGGTTAGCGACAAATTGTAGCAAATATTTGAGGGGCCGTGTCTCCATAGTTTATGGAGCTATAAAATTATTAAATGCTTTGTTACAACATCTCTGTTTGTAAATTGTCAACACAAGAGATAAGTCCACAGTAAGCCACTCGTCGACGTGTAGATATCTTTTTTTTCTGAGGGTTGTTCAGACCTTCAGGGGGTTGTGCCACAATTCAAGATGCTGTGTACGCAATGGGGGAAATTTTTTTCACAAAAAGCAGTATTTTTGAAGGGTATCAACAGTTTACGAACTGTACGAGATTGACTTGAATGCAAGAACAATTTTCCAAAAAAGAACAATTAAAACAAAGTTTCCTTATCGTTTTCCCCCTTTTCCTATTATTAGCGATGTAGAAACTGATTTCCCATTTGTATTTTTATGCATTTTCCCGTTGCATATCATCTAAAGCTTGATGAGAACTGTGTGGGTCTCTTGGCGGTCAGAGTACACGGGGACGGACGGATCCAACAGATGTTGAGCCATGAGAAGGGTCCAGGGACAGAGAGCTGAGGTCGGGAACTAGGTCAGGGCCAGAGAACGGCCCTACCACCTGGAGGCCCTTTAGGTAGAGACATGCCTTCCTGAGGTTCCCGTTACCTAAACAGGATCCCACCGTCCCACTAGTCCTCACTGCTTACTACCTCAATCAACCTTAATTTAATACCTACCTTAACCTAACCCAATTTTAGGTTACCATCCCTAATTAACTATTTTAATTTTTTTTTCGACTTCTTCCGACTATGAGAAAGGAAATCCACATAACAGCGACTCCTTGTATTAAAAAAATAAATAAATAATAATAATAACATTTGAATTTGGAGTATAGATTTTGCCGATGAGGCAGTGCTGAGATCTAATTTCGGAGATTCAGTTTATAAGTGCTGCGAATATTACTACTCAATAATACTATATTTTTGCTTTTTAAGATGTTTTGAGTTTGAGAGAGATAGCAGATTTGAATTTTAAAACCACGAAGTTTTCCACGTGTAATGGACACAAATAGTAACGGGAAAGAAAATATATATATAACTTATTTTCTCAGTGGAGATTAGTTCTTCTTTCCTTAAATAATTGTTTTTTTTGTTTGTTTGTTTTTTTCAACTCAATTTTGCGGTAAGTCTTATGAAAAAAATATTCATCTGGGAAAAAAAAATTCATTATTTTATAAATACGGATACGGATATAAATATTTTATAAAGTACCCGGCACAATACAAACTACTTACATACGTTTTTTCAGAAAACTTACTCACATACAAACCCAGAAATACGTACTTTATCTTCACAACACTTACCACAAAACCCCCCACGAAGATTGAAGAGAAGATGGAACCGCGACTTACTGCCACCTTAAATCCTATTCGTTCTTAATATTTTTTATTTTTTTTTTTACAATATTTTTCTTTACTTTTATCATCTCTCTAACCCATCCATCAAAATTGTCTTTCAATTCCTTTTTATTTATTAATTTATTTATTTCTGTTCTTATCCAAATAATTAAGATAAATTTTCGTCGTGAGGACCTACCACTGGGTGGCCTTCCTCTCACATGCCATTCACGCCAACATTACAATACCTACCATCATAGATGCTGGTTGTTGCACCCTAGCAACAGTTGCATCTTTATAAATGAAACAAAAAAAAAAAAAAAATTATAAATAGGTACATAGTCAAGTATCAAATTTATTATAATTCCAACTCTCATTATTAAGGCTAATTTTTTTTTTTTGTGACCTACTTTGGAATATATCTTAAAGATTTGTTTGGATCAATGATAGAGTGCCCATCTAGTGAAGTTGGACGTTCGAATGCATTTTTTTTTTTTTTAAATTAGTTCATACTTTTTTTTCTCTTTTTGTAGTTGTAGAAGCCCGGGCAAAAGTCACAAAAAAATCGAATAGTATATCCAAATTTTTAATATACCTGAAAATGAATGGAAGGATTGGTGGATAGCTCAGTATTGTTTTGAATTAATGTGGCATAATACATATATACATGATCTCTGCCGGGGTAGTCTACGTCATATTCTGTTTTGTGTTTTTGGAACTAGATTTTTTGATATTTAAAAAATATTTTGTTAATTATTATTGACCTTGTAAACATGGAAATATTTCCCTTGAGAATTTGCCTGAATGGTAAAGATTTTAGATTTAAAAATGAATCATTCTTGGCACAATTTTCGTTGAGGAAGTTTGTTTGTGGGTCTGTTCGGGTTTTATCTTCGGTTCAAGATCGTTTGGCTCAGTTTCCCTAATATTTCTATTTTTAATATTCTTTCCCAAATGTTCATTTTCTTTATCCCAAGACCAGGTGGATTCCTGTTAAGTGCTTCTTATATATTTTCAATGGAATCTCAAGAGATTGTCTCCTCCATTCTATCGGGGGAGCTGCCTATAAGCCACGTGTTTCCAAGAAGCTCTTTTGTCAAGAAGAAAAAAGAAAGAATTCTTTACGAAGCCGAAATCTCACCACTTCATAAGAAGATGGCACATCTGTCAAATACTCCTGGTGACATTTGGAAAAAGTAGCTTTTCGACATTTCTTTTCTTTCCCACTCCCGAAAATATGAAAGGGTTTCTAAGTTGACCTCAATAGGAATGATCCATCAAAGGATTGCTACTCAGTACTCATGCGAGTAGAAAAAAAAAGAAAAGTTTAAATTTGCTTGAATGGTTCTATGGTACTTCTAGGATTACTCTTTGCCGGCCATTCAGATGTACGGAAGGATTAAGGAAGATTGTACAATAGTTGGTTCATTTAAAGTTCACCAAACCAGTGAGAATGCCATTACATCGACGTTAACACAGACGATAGGAGCAACAGTGATAAGGGAAAAGGGAGAGGATGGGAGGGACCTCAGGAAGGGAGGTGTACAGCTTGAACCAATTAACCTTACATAATCCTGAAGACGATAATTTGTTATTACAAAAGAATAATGGAAAGGTAGGTATTGTGAGAAACTTGTTAATTTTCTTGAGGAAAGTTACGGGTAGATCTATTTCAAAATAATCATTAAAAAAAAACCTTTCTATTTTCTTTATTTTAAGAGGAATTGGAAAAACCAAATCTTTTATTTTATTAATTTATTTTTATTCAATATTTTTATTATTATTTTAAATTAAAAAATGTTGGCATCGGCAGTAAAGCAAATTTATGATGTACCTACCTTTCCCCAACACCGCCTCTTGGACCCCCCCTGTTCTCGTATTCTAGAAATGCATTACACTGAAAAAGTGCATATTGAGTAACATTATGATGTGTTTGCTCCCATCATTATCAACAATTCAAAAAACGAAACAGGGAGAAGTTATATCATCGGTGAGAAATACGACATTGAGTTTTTTAGAAATTTTATATCAGGATTCAGATTGGCTTCAGAGGTGGAGGGAAAACTTACTTCTGGGGAAGTACTTTGCCGATGATCTACATTGTCGCTTTCGGTTCACCAAACTACAATTAAATAGGATTTTTGAATTTTTTGAAGCTCAAAATGTTATTTACTGGCATATTTTAGGAAAAAAATAGTCGGTAAATCACCGACGGCAACGTACTTCCCCAGAACGAATTATTCAATTAAGTTTTTGCTCCCCCTCCGACACCAGTCGATCGTTTGCACTAATATTTAACCTCTCCTTTGATCGATATGGCTGAAAATCGATAGTTGTTGTCCTTATGGGATTTTGGTGACACATACAATAATTCCTGTCGATACATTGATACTATCGACAGTTATTAGAGTTGTTATGTTAACCCTTCCACCTAATCACCCCCTTCCCTTTGATGGATTTGTCTCAAAAACAATAAGTGTCGTCGTTAGAGGGCGTCTGGGTTCACATACAAAAATTACATGTCGATCCATTCATCTTATCAGGAGTTATTTGTTCAAACACACTCAGACAGACATTTTTTTAATCAAATGAATCTAGTGGTCAGAAAAAATAAAATTCCGTTGAAAACTTTGCAACGAATTTTTGACCGGTTACATAACTTTCCCAATACTTCGTATAGTTGAGGAAGTAAAATTATAAACAGGTTCATTGGAAACATGAAACTGAAAAACTGTCTGTATGCAATATTGTTTCTATTTCTTTTCTTTCTGGTACTTACGTAAGTGAAGCTCTTTTGCCAATGAAGAATTTATATCGAATATTTAGTCAAAAATATGTATAGATCTTTGGTAAGTTACCGAGCTATAAATATTTCAGTCGGCATTGAATATGAATAACTAACAAAAAGACTCCACGTGCACAAACTAATTTCGCCCTTGTTTCTCGTTAGAATAAATGGTACCTACTAATTTTTTCAAATTTTTTTTATATTTTTGTTAATTCTTTCGTTTTCTTTTATGATTAAAAAAAATAAACTAAATAATAATAAAAATATTCTTGAAATGAGTGCACTATTTGCGATTATAATGGATTTTGGAGTAGATGAAAAATTGATTTATTGTATATATTTTATGAAATTTAAAAAAAAAAGGAATAATTGTTCAAAATATTCAATAGACAAGACAAAATTCTAAAACTTATTAGGCAATTGGATAACATTTTCAAGCGATGCTAGGGACCTAACCATTCAGTGCTATTATCCTTTCCCTGGATGCTCTATTTTCGGTTTCGCACAGGCTCTGGATTATCCCTTAATCATCCATCCGAAGGACAGCATGCTCAAGGGCCTCAGCCGGGTTTGAACTCGCGATCTTGAGCTAGGCAATCACGGTAACTTTTTGCTACTGGAGTAACTAATTGTTAGTTTTTATTGTGAGATTTTAGCCATATTTTCTCGAAAACTATCATCCCTCTCTATCAATGTATAGTTTATTATGTATTCATGTCAGTATATTGGTAACTCCAAAATGGATATACTAAGTTTGATCATAAGTGTTCGTAATATGTCATCATAGTTTACTTAATTAACTTATTTAAAGTGTAGTAATAGTACACTAGTTTAATACAGTTCGCGAAATAGAAAACTTTGAAATTCCAACAAGATTTAGTTTAACTGTAAAGATAGCGTATTTTTCAATCAATATAATATGTCAGAGTTGACAGTTAATTCGAATTGGTTTTTGTTGAATTCCTTCAGTACGGTTCTGTGTCTGTCAGCTTGTCATACGTGTGTTCGCGTCAAGAATTGCGAAATACAATTGGCCACATAGCGAACACATAACAGACGCACCCTGGCCGCGAGTAGCACTTCGCCTTCTCCCACGTGCCATACATGTATCGCCCTCTCTCAAAGCCCCTCCGTGCTCGACTAACTGTTTCACAATTCCGCCTGCATTCAAGAAACGGACAATGGGTTCCATGACGAGTATACATTTCATAATCTATTTATCTCGACTGGAATGCGAATTTCTAAATTATACAGGAAAATTATCGTCTTCGAGAAGAACCTAATAATAAGGTTTCGTATCTGGGCTTACTGAACTGTTGGCTGATTATAATATTATTTTTACTATTAATACTTCTCGAGAGCACAATATCCGTCATCGCGAGCATTGTGGTAATAAGTCTGGTAAATATCCGTCATCGCGAGCACAATGGTAGTATGTATGATATATTAAAATTCCCTAGGTACATGAAGTCATTATATTACACCATACGATTTATAGTCGTAGGGAGAGAAAGAAAACCTAAAAAAATTCATGGCCACAATTAATTTAAATCAGTCGAATTTTTATTATATATTTTCTATTTTTTTTTTCAAAATCTGAACAGATATGGAAAAAGCGCATCTCCCCTCCCCGCCTACGCCATTGCTGTTAGTTACAAACAGGTTACGAGAGACCCCCCACAGCTCCTGAGAATGAAGGGGAGAGGGGGGGGGGGGGGGGGGACCCTCTAGAAACTGTGTCAGGAGGTACAAGATTTTCACTTTTCCAAGAAAAAAAACCATTGGTTCCAGTCCATTTTTCCAACAAGTACAACACAATACAAGCCCCACCTCCTCCCAAACGAAGTATGACCGAAGTTGTTGTTGTAAGTGGTGACTTCTTTTGAGAAAGTCGAGGCCCCAAAAAGGGACTTTCACTAACTTCATAAGTCCCCCCTCCCCCTTCTGTTGTAAATCACTCATTTGGCCAAAAAGAGTGAGACCATTTTTCAGAAAATGTTGAGACAACCGAAACAATTCGTCTAATTGTTACAGTTCACTCAGTGGGTCTACTGATAACGAAAAGAACGAGAAATATTTAACAAATAACTGTTCGGACTTTATCAATAATAATGTTCTTATCTAAGGTTTTTTTTTCATTTTTAAATTCAAATGTCAATCTATAAGCAGGAAGTATAGATAAAACAACACACCCTCATGTCAATTATAAGTTTTCCCTAACGTCAGTGACAAAATATTAACCCATTTTTAATTGCTTCCGTTGCTTTAAAACGGTACATGCGTTCAGAAGACATACAGAAACAAGCTCCACATTTATTTTTCAAAAATTTATACTAATTTTTTATTTAAAAATAATATTGAAATTTTGTTCAAAAAAGGCTCTCTCAGGCGGACAGACCTTAATACCCTGAAAAATATTATAGTTGTGACATAGTATATTTGACTCCCGAGGTTTTAGATATATTATGTATGTATGTCCATTCGTTTTATGACTTCCGAACGCTTATTACAATGTTTGCATAAAATCATTCTTGAAAAATAGAAGATCAAATTATTTAGCTAGAAAAATTGAATTAAGAGAAGGGAGGCAAATAAAGGAAAGGCAATTAAAAAAAAAAAAAAAAAATTAATTTTGCGCTATCGCTAGAATTTAGTCATTAATAGATTATATAGTGTTTTCTTAAATTGGCGCTATTAAACGTTATCTACCTCCATAGAAGCCTTTAGAATAGTAGCGCCTTACCTCTAAACGAACAGTTTCTCTTACTCAGTAAGTGCACTTTGTATCTAGCCAATATGACTGCCATGAATTGTGAAATGCGCTAATATTTTCTGCAGCTTCTGCGTGTACAAACTTATATTTTTTAAATACTAGTTGATTGGATAGAGATATATTTTTTTGAAATATATCTTTTTGGTAAGGTGGTATGACTGGCGTGGGCATGTGTTTGACAAGACTGTGATCTACTTTCTCAGATACCCACTGTCCCACTTCTGACGTAATCATCTCCATGAGATTGCCTTCTTGGCCCCCGAAAAAAAAAAAAAAAAAAAATCCACCGTAAAACTAATAATTGTAACGCTACTGAACCTATTTCCCCTCCTCGACGTCCTTCCCTCTCCCCTCTCGGACCAAGTTATACAAGACCCACAGAGAAAAAAAAAAATAGAACAAAAAATATGTGGAGTGGATTTGTCAACTGGGTGATTACTCGCACCAGATTCTTGAGGATAACATCCATACAATTGTTGCTACATACATTCTTTGACTCCCACCTCAATTGTACTCACATTCAAAGAATGGATTCTGTGAAACTGCCTATTAAATAAAAAATACATATACGCCATTTTTTTTTTTTTGTGGAAATGAATGGTGTAATCCACATGGTCCAGTTTCTGAAGTAGAGGGCTTCAACGTTTTTAGTTAATTTGACAAATAATGGATGTGCCATGTTTTCACATATTTAGTCAATTAAAAAAAAATAAAATAACATTTTTAAAATATTAATAACTTTTCCTAGTCCATTCCGCTATACTTAACTAACGAAGCGTTAAGCGCCAATGGCCTAGAAACCTCCTCAGTAGCAATGAGAATATTTTTAAATACTTTTTATAAATCTTTCTCTTCTTTAAGCTTAAGTATTTTCTTGCATACATTCAAGTCTTTGAAGATTATAATTTTTTAGTCATTATATTAACATTATTGGTTAAATACACATATATATATTTTTCAAAAAAACTCTGACTAAATGTAATATTCCATTCGCCAAAAGTTATCGAAATCCTAATACATTTAGATAAAAATGAACTCTTTAGAATAACGTTTTATCTCTACTGTTGGGCATGTTTTTGAGGTATAAGGTCAAGGTTTTGATTTTCGCAATATGTAAGAATACAGTTCGTCGCTCTATCAATCTATGAATATATATATTCTTTTCTTTCTCTTTTTATTCACCGTTTACATTCCGACTTAAGTCTTATTAAAGATTCCCAGTGAGAGTATGATATTTCTGTACAAAAAAGAAAATATATATTTTGGCGAGAATCGAACCAGTATTTATTGGGAATTGCTCATCATTTCCAAGCTCACTATCTGTATTGGCTAGCCTGTTGTGTTGCCCTAAATACCATATCGAAAGAGTATCATTTATTGATAGTGTTCAAGATGTTCCACTATTGTTGTTAGTTATATCTCTCCTTGGAAAAATTGATTTATTTCCGGCGAGAAAACACGTGTCAATCTACTAGTGAGCTTATAGAGGTGGGTCATAGGTTTGTTTTGAGTGCAGCAGGTAAAGTGTAATAGTGTATGAACGTCCCGAACGCAAGTACAAGAACTTGAGTAGCTTCGTGGACAAATTTCATACCACATCTATTCAAGTACTGAATTAGCGTAACGGGTGTTTTTTTTCTTCTCTAATTTGGATTCCGTACTAATGGCTTAATCGGGTTGCATCACAACTTAACTGCAATTTTTAAGGTCACAAGGTCGACCAACTTCTTTGCACTTCAGTACGAACGTCATGCTTATTTCAGTGATATGATAGAATCCGTTGTTTTAACGTAATATCCTGTAAATCTCGCTTCTTTAGATTGATAAATCATCCTGCAAAAGGCAAAAGTTCAGTCAAATAGATTTGTTCTTTCCAAGAAGTGGAAGACAGACGTCATACGTCCGTTATAGTTTACACTCTTCGAAATACAAAGTACACCCTTTATGACCCTAAACCAACTGAACCCTATAAAGGAAAGAAAGTTTTCCATTTGATACGTATTGACCGTAGTGATCCTTTAGTTTTGCTTCAGTTTTGGCAAACCCTTGACAGTTACATTTTTACAGTATCTTCTTCGAAAAGTTTGTCTCCCATTCGCCCATACAATAGAACCCTTTCAGAAAGTAAGGTAAAAGTTGGGGTACCGATAATATGGGGACACCGTTACGAACCGTTGTACTGAACGGGTTGAGGGAAAGGGTCATGGGCTAATAAAACGAGAAAGTTGACCCTTAAATATATTGACAAAAGTGTACAGTTGTTACAGTAGAATGATGGTGCTGTAAATCTTCCGTTGTTGCTCCTCCCCCGCGACAAGTGTTGGCTGAAGAAGCGAGGCAGGGTTGGGGGATCTGAAAGTGGGCCGTCGGCGCGCCGTAGGGAAAGTCAGTGACGAAACATCCTTGGCCCAGTCTGCAGGTCGGCTGGCTGGCCCCAATCCACAGTCCAACTCACTTTCCGCTTCCTCCAACTCTTCACACACGCTCCACACGCTTACAGTCCAAGCTTCACGCTCCACGCTAGCCACACATTTATAGCCTCACTTCCATGATCGATACATTGATTCTCAAATTGTTGGCCTAGTCTGTTGATTGGCCCGGCTGGCCTCAATTGACAGTCCAACTCACTTTCCGCTTCCTCCAACTCTTCACACACGCTCCACACGCTTACAGTCCAAGCTTCACGCTCCACGCTAGCCACACATTTATAGTCTCACTTCCAGGATCGATACATTGATTCTCCAATTGTTGGCCTAGTCTGTTGATTGGCTGGCTGGCCCCAATCCACAGTCCAACTCACTTTCCGCTTCCTCCAACTCTTCACACACGCTCCACACGCTTACAGTTCAAGCTTCACACTCCACGCTAGTCACACATTTATAGCCTCACTTCCAGGATCGATACATTGATTCTCCAATTGTTGGCCTAGTCTGTTGATTGGCCGGCTGGCCTCAATTGACAGTCAAACTCACTTTCCGCTTCCCCTCACGCTTCACGCTAAGTCAAGCTGACACACATTGATGACTATTATGGGAAAAGTACGTAATTAGGTTCATATTCTGAAAAATTTCTTCCTGAGGTTTTCCAAATTTCTCGATATATCGGGATGGTCTCTTCGTCAATAATTGTGACCTATAGAAGGGACCTGTTATCGCCTGAATATCACCCTCGAAAAAGCGACACCACGGTGTAAGTACGCAGAATGTAGCCTACGAAACACACGTACCCAAAATGTATTTTTTCATTGCCAAACCCTTTAAAAAAAGTCTTTCATTATTGATCAATTTCAAAGTAGACCACTGAATCATCCATTAGTTTAAAAATTTTCCACAGCACCTTATTTTCCTCTCCCTTACTAAAATTTCATCAGTCCGAATAGTTGTCAGTCGTCCGTCCGGTTCTGTCAAGTTGTGATCATTTGGGTCACACCTACCGAGTAGAGTGGAACCCCGGTATTTCAGAACTTCACGGCTGTAACCGGGGCATTCGGATTTTCTCGGTTTCCGAACCCTCGAATTATTTTCATTGGTAAAAGCAACAATTCTTGGCCAATTGACACAGGATAGAAAATGATTACTCTATTGAAATAGAGGATTTATGGAGTTTTAGCATTTTGTTTCTTGTTTGTATTGGTTGATTGCACGTTTTTTTATTCTATTTTTTTCTCCTGCCTAAGATTAAAATTTTTCTAATTTCCCCCTACAGTCGTTCAAATTGTAAAAACATTTTTGAAATTAAGTTTTGTCATACATTTAGGTACCTACTATATTCCTATTAAATTCAAAAAATAAATAAAAGTTTCCGTTGGATTTTATTTTATTATTTTTATTTATTTTTGTGGGGATGATCTCATGAATTGTATTTACTTTTTAATTGGAAACAAGAGCTACAGAAATAATTGGAGATGGATTTAGTTTTTCAGAGGAATGAGGATGCAAAAAAAATAAAAATAACGAAAATTGCTTCTCACATCCCAACATCCGTGTTGTGTTTTTCTATTATGTGGGATTCCCACAACTGACTGTCTTTTAATCTCCATTATACAAGTTCCAGAAATCAGGAGTCTGACGATATGAGCATGCGCGTTTTATACATTTCTTTCGATATGATAAATCTGAGAATACTCTATACCTTCACAAATAAACTTAGGGGAGATTCAACCCTCGACTTGAGCCTTTTTCAATCAGTTTTTTGTTTTGTTTTTTTTTATTGAAAAGGGGCAGTTTTTTTTTTTTTCGATCACTTATAGATAAGAATACAATGGATTGGAACAGTCGAGTTGTGTCCCGAAGTCGAGTAGATACTTTTCGAATGTACCTGTTAGCATTTCCAACCCCTTCACAAAGAGGGGTAAAACCTCTTCAGGTTAAACCACATCACACGATTTGATATCTCAACAATGCCGAGGGCTTATTGGTAGGTAAACAAAAATATACTGTGCCTACTTTCTATCGGTAGAAAAAAATAGTAAGTATACCTCTTTGTTAGGACAGTTACCAGAGTACAATGTAAATATTCAAGCAATCAAAAAATTCTTCAAATAGAAATGACTTGAGATATAAAAAATAGATATAATAGATTTTTTCATTAAAGAAAATGTCGCTTATCCGGATTCATACATGTTCTCTTTTGATGAATATCGATTTTCCAAACTGTAGTAAGGCATAATCTACTTGTCTCAATAACCAGAATTTGCCTTCAACCCAAGAAATCTACGTAATTACAGATCATTTTCTTTTGTATTGTCCTTGAGACACCTACACTGTTGACGTGAAAAATTACGAAATACATACGTTTTGTCTTTATTAAAAAATAAAATAAATTATGAAGTTCTTGCACGATTTTATAGTTTTAGCGGATTTCTTTTTAAGAAGTCAGCTTATAGTGCTGACCTTGGTGGTAAGAACTTCCGAAACTACACCATAATTTGAAAAGAAATGTTACCTTAAACAATTATTATTAGAATTTTTAAGAAACCTTAATTTCGCGCAAAACACTTAAATTCGTCATTTGCTATCAGATTATATAGTCTCTAATTTCAGCTAGCAAACATTCGTCCACGTTAGAATAAAACAGTAGTAGTCTCTGAACGAACAGCTTCTGTTTATTAGTAAATGCTGATTTTTGCATTTACCGTTTTTGCATCCAGTCAATATTACTTACCATGAGAAATAACAAAGTGTTGATTATCTACCATGGAAATGCGCTAACTTAATGCAGCCTCTGCGTGCACCGACATTTTTTTTTAGTTAATTACATGTTAACGTCATATAAGTGGCACACATTTTTATTTTAATCTATCAGTCCAAGTGTAAAAACGTTCTAGAAAGAGAAGAATTGTTGTTAATTACAACTTCCTTGGAATAAACTCAGTTGGTCTTTTATATACCAATTGCACTTTCTGTATATGCATTATTCTGTATTATACATTAACATATGTTTATTATTTTAGTGTGCTATTCCTATTCCTTTTCATCCATTTCAAATGGAGATGCGATTTATACACCTGATATAAATTATAAAACTTAAGTATTTTATGAGAGATAATTTATACAATAGTGTTGCGTGAAATTTAAAACATTTCTACAATTAGTCAGATAATAGAAGTGTAATTTTTTTACTTCTCCAGGTATACGAAGTATAGGCAAATGGGGTCAAAAAATCTATGTTGAATTTTCCCCTTAACTTCATGTTTTCGTCCCCTGAACCCAAAAATAAATAAAAATAAGATTAATGTCTGTCCTTGTGTTGTTTATGAACACGATAACACCCTAGAAAATAATAAGTCGACATGAAATTTTATATCTGGAACCACAATCCCGTAAAAAATATACCTAATAATTTTCAGTCAAATTGTTGTGAAAAGTTAGTTTTCACATAATTTGAGTTGGTGTCATTGCCGATGATCTACCGACTTTTTATTTTTCACCATCTTCTGAAAAAATGTTTTTCTTGTTTGCCTTGTTTTTTCTGCAACATTCTGTCTTGAGATTCATTTCAAAAACTCATCTCTTTCAAATGAAAGAAGTTTCAGCCCTAAATTCATCATACAAAAAATAAAGTTACAAAAAAAATTCTGGCTTGCCTATTCTTTTGACAAAAGCCATTAAGGCTTTAAAGGGATCTGACGTAGCGTTATGTTCTAGTGAACTATATAAGATTGATATACGCCATATGTCCCACAGGCGCGAGCCCCGCCCTTTTTTGTAATTTTTTTTGGTCGGAAAAATTATGTTTTTTTTTTTGTTATGATAACCTTTCTAGTGTAACGTTCGTTTTTCTGTTGTCTGTTCTTGTATAAGTTGTTTGTTATTACTTCTTCGTACAAGTTATTTATTTTTAGTTCGTTAAGCGCCTGGCGTTCGGAGGGTTCCCGATGTACACTGACAAGGGCATCCTAAGATTCTAAAAATGGAGGATTGTTTTATCATTGTTTATTTACTCTGTGCATTTGAAATAGGAAATGCCTCGTTCGTTTCTTTATATTTCTTATTCAGTAAATATATTATATTTTTCCGGTGGAACTCTTAACATATAATTTTTGAGGCATTATATAACTTCCCCTATACTTTGTGGAGCTTGGAAAGTAAAAATAAGATCAAATTTCCAAAAGTAGGTTGGTATGAATGAGTTTTAAAGTGGCTTTTTGGGGTAAGTGAGAAGGGTGCCCGATTAGGACCCTAATCCCTTCTCTAGAACCTCTGGATAATGGGGATAATACCCCGGTACTAATCCCTTAAACATCTTCTAGGGCTCGAGTATTGCTCCCCTGTGCCCCCAAAAAAATGGTCTTCACATCACAATCTTACCTGTGTTGTGGGCTCGTGTTTTTTTTCTAGTTCTATTCCTTTTATCCTTTGCGGCTTCTGTCCCTTTGTGTGGTACGAGTGTGGCACACTATGACCTCCCCCTCGGGACACTTTTTGTGTACCCCACTTATTTTAGCGTTGTACCTCAAGGGGTCCGGGACCACAGATTAGCTGATATTAGTTATTGTAAGGACGTTACATTTATAAAGCCGCTAAAAATTAACAAAGGACGCGACGCATTACCACTTTATATTTCATCCATATTACATAGACTAAGAGGCGAAGGTACGTTCTGGAAGCTTCATTGTCAGTGAGCAGGTTGGGCAATCCTGGCCTTACGGTCTGCACTTCATTAAAATTGAAAATGTCTAAAATGAAAATTGAATGCTATTTATTGTTATTATTTTTTTTTGCTTCCTCGAATATTCGAATTACTAAATTTTCTTCAAAACTTTGCGTTTCAGGTCAAAACGACCATGCGTTTCAGGTCAAAACGACCATTTCTTATTCCGTATCTTTCTGTTCCCTAAATTCTTGTCACAAGCTCATGACCACTTTACGGATTCATATGAAACTAAAAAGAGTAGTTAACGTGCAATGATTTTTGAAAAATTTATTTTTTTGTCGAAGAAGTATATTTTATTATACAATTCTTTATAAAAAAAGAAGTCTCCGCTCATCTAAAATACATACATATAATATAATCAGAATAATTAAAGGTAGGTTTACACGCGAGGTAGCTTCGCTTGGTAGACGTTATTTTATTTTATTTTATTTTTTTACCACTATATTATGTTTTTCGTGATATTTTCCTCAGTTTTCTCCACCTGTTCATATTGTGATATTTACGATTTTGTTTCTGTTTCAGTGGATACCGCTGGTCCTGCGCCCCAAGTCTACGTGAAACGAGAACCTCAGGAACATAAGGCTCTTCTGCACGGGATCCTGAGCCAACACCAAGCCGCTCTTCTCGCCTACACCGTTTCCAACACCGGTAAGTGGTTATCTTTTTTTACATGCGATTTCATGACATTTTCATAAAAATTCTGACCATTTTCAGTTTTCATTAAGAGAATTCAGTTCTGTACAGTTAAAATTCCGAAAATAGTATTTTAAAAATTGAAAATAAAAATAGTTTACTATATAATAAGGAATGCCGAGGGGAGAAAAGTGGGGGGAACAGAAGGCAATTTTTTGTCATTCCTTTATTAGTCTGTATCCTGTGCTTTGGGGGATAACAAAAATCAAAATCTACCGCAAAAAAATAGATGAAAAATACAAAAAATGTATAGGGGAACAGTGTCAAGCGGCCGAGGTCACAACAATGAAATCGACACGAGTAAATAGGGGAGGGGAGTAGGGACTAGTAGCAGAGGGGGTTTAAACTACCCCTAGCAATAATTAGATGTGAGCTGCTGGATTAGTGGAAGGGGTTTTGCCAGGTTTCTGGAAATTCGGGGATACAAAAGGGAAGGGGTTTCATAGGGTTGCATCTGTCAAAGGGTTGCAGCATATTGCCTCAAATCTGAGAGAAGGGTGCGCATCTGCTCGGTCGTCATTTCAGGGGATATTGAACGCATGCTGCAGATGTGTGGGCATCAGGCGCGCAAACAGCATCTGCAGGAATCGGTGGGACGACGACGGGGGTGGGTTACGCAAACAACAAACCGATATGATGGAAGCAACTGTCAATACCTGGATCGGCCAAGAGAGGTCTAACACCTTACCGCACATCTGTTGTTAAGTCTATATGTCTTTATGAAGAATCTTATAGTCATAGGCACTCCGCTGTATATTCCACAGTTAGGATTGCCTACCACCATAGAGAAAGTATCTTGTTCATTTGCTTAATCTTACGAAAACCCCACCAGAGGATCTGAGGAAGATCCATGAAGTTAATTATGGAATTATTCCCTGCTTCTTAAGATCCTCCTTCGTAGTTGTTATCCTATGTCAGTTATTTGAGACCCTTCAAAGACTTTGATAGTTGAGCTACACTCTCTAGAGACATAAACACAAAATGTTACAAACAGGCCAAAGAGTCTCATGGCTGGTTCTCAAATAGTCTCATGTTATTTACCTGCTTCCTCTCTGGTGCTTTCCAACTATATCTCTTTTATATAATTTGATACAGAGTACTACAGTAGGTTCGGTCATTTCGCATTGTTGGTACGATTCCAAGGCAGTCTTAGTGAAGGTCCAATGACGTTCACGAGGGTTTAGAACTGGTTTGTTGAAAGAATTCTCCATTGACGTCAGAAATTTACGAGTATTTATAATCCATATTACACTCATTTCTGTGTTTCACATTCCTTGATTATCGATGTTCTTGGGTGATAATTTCTAGAAATTTTTCTCTTCTTTGTCGGCTTCCATTAAAGGAAATTTCTTTGCTCTTCTTTCTCCACGTTTCTTTTCAATGTTTCTCCACGTTTTTCACCTAAGATGAATGATCTTCAAGTACCCCGCCTTTTGACGCTCATTTTTCAGAAAATTGTCCAATGTTGTGACCCTTCGAACATTAGTGTCTATAGCTAGGAGATGACCATCCCTTTCTCCGCCTATTTGCCACTGTTGCATAGTTTCCCTACAACCTGTGTGGACCCTTCTCTCGGCGGGGGGGCAGATGGAGATAGGCGTGGAAGGACATATGCAACCTTCCCCCTTTCTCCTGGCAAATACCTCGACAGTTTCCAAAAATCTGGAGTCCCTGACGCAACATCTGCCACTGCAAGGTGTAGCCTCACCTGGCGGCCCTGGCAAGGGTTGGATCCAACCCTTTTTGGGGCCAAATCTCCCCTTTTCTAAACCATAAGCTCACGCTCTCCCCTCTTACCCTTATACCTTTTGACAAAAGCTGGAACATCCCCTTCTGTCACGCCGTTTAATTTATTTTATAAATTAACGACCTTCTTTTTTTTCTCCCCAAAAAAATAAAAATCCATGTACTGCACGAGAAGGGCGACATGCCCATTTTAGAGGGGTTCCACCCTAAACTTATGTTATTGCCCTAAAGTTCAAATAGTTTCACAAATCGACCTTTTTCACCCAGAAAATCTATTTGATCTGCTTCTTCTGTATATTATAAATGATGCTAGGATACACTATTAAATTAGAAATATATTAATATTTCCCATTAATTTGGACTTGAAACAATAACTAGCAAAGTATTTGAATTTTCTGCCTGTTTGTACGTAATCCTTCTCTTTCAGCTGTTTCTTGTACAGAATTGTTACTAATCGATTCAGAACGCTTTTAGATGCAACAGATTTCGGATCTGACCTAGTTTCTTTTCAGTTCTTTCAAAAGCTATATTGCCAAGATCTAAGAGATTTTTTTTTCTCTTCCGACATATTTTTCTATTTTTATTTTTTTATTAAATTTGGAATAAATATTTCATTTTTGTTTTTATTAATCGTATACATATAATCTATGTAGAAGTTGTACATTACATGCACGTTTATTTTAATTATAAAGTCATATAATGCCCCTTTTGAGTTTTAGCATATAATATTATAGTATTAAGGGCATACTATACATTACTTTTCTGTTATTAAAATTAATACCTACTTTTAATTTATTATCCCGTTAGTTCGTACAGTTACAAAAAGAAGCCGTAAAAATCTAGTGAACCGTTTGTCATAAAAAAATATCAATAAAACTTTGTAGAAAGCCGTGTTTCTTTTTCACTTATGCAATTTTTCTTTGATTACAATATTTGTAGAAAGGAATTCACATAATATGGCCGGCCCTTGGTTTCAATTTTGTATGAATATAAAACTTGGTTAGTACTCGTATAGTGTGTGTTGTCGATTTGTCATGGAACTTTGTTGAGGAGTCCTAGAAGATTGACCATTCCATTCTTCAAACTCAAGGCTAGTTTATCCAGACTCTAGTTTAAACTGGCAGCTAGGAGTTCCCGCGGGAGGGGAGTTTCCCGCCAAATTGACGTCACACATCCTGTCCCGCCTATTTGGGTTCGCGCCGCGCCACACTTCCGCTTCCCCCCCCCCTCCCCCTTCTCCTCTTTAATAGCCATCTTCTCCTTGTGTTTGTCTTCGTCTTTTTATCTTGATTACGTCTACTGATTTCCTGTATTTAAATTGTTAACTTCTCAACGTTTTTTGTTCCTCTTTTTTTTTTCTTTCTAATAACACTTCTTTAGGTTACGGTTTTATATCTGATTGTTACATTGAAGACTTCCGTATAACCTGGTGGTCAATTTACCCAGTTTGTAGTATGGAGATCATAGGTTCAAATCCCGAATCAGCCGTTTAACTTCGGAGAAGGTGTCAAGTGGAGAACTTAAGAATGTGCTACCACCAAAAAATATAAATAAATAACGTGGACTACCTAATAAAAATTACTATTACATAATGTGAACTCATTAATTATAGTTGAGAGGGCGCTGGTAGTTACTATTCAGAAGTAGCATGCTAACCTTTCTCAAATTGTAAGTTTCTCGGCCCTGTAGAATTTGATTATCTCAGCGTCTGTCCAAAAGCAACTATAGACCTTTTCACTTAATAAAAAAAAAAATCTTCGTTGAATCACTGGTAATATACATCCTCAACAAGAAATCACAAATCGATTTGCTCAAAAATCAATAGTTGATGGAATTTAGTATGAGGATTCAGATGTCCCTGTGTCGATACATTCATTATATTGGTAGTTATCATGTGCTCAGTTACATGTACACGGACAGACAGGAAATTTATGTGTAGCGTTCAAGTCAACTACGAGTTTGATTTATTACGTTTAATTTTATTTTGAGTTAAAAAAGTTAAAAATTCCAAAAACGTCAACGGAACATATTTGACAATTCCATGCAAGATAAAAGCAAATACAGCAACAAGAAAGTCAACATTAAGGTAATTTTTAATAATTACGCTATATTTATATTTTGAAATTATTAAAATTCGCTAAAATTATTGATTTCTTATTAAATTAAAAAAAAATTGTCTATACAAAATTAATTTAATTCAATTTACACATTTAAACTTGAAGATACACGTGGAGGTATTAGGCCAGGTTCTGGACGACCTAGGGGGACAAAAAAAAACGACAAAAACAACATCTGATCGTTGTCGAGAATATCGGCAACGTATTCATTTATATATTATATATATACATATTTATATATTTATTTTTTTTTTTAAATCCGCATGGTTAATGAAGACAAAAGAAGTTTCACTTCAACCGTGCCCTTATGTGGGTGGGCATACTTGCTTTGTTTTTTAAATTTTTAGCTGAAATTTTAACATTTGTGACCACTGACTTCTCCTATTCGTGTAGCTAGGAAACTAAACTAATTTCTGTCCAATGAGTTTGTTGTGTTAGCCTGTTGGATGAGAGTACCGGAGCGGGGTGGAGCCAGGCTGACCGTTGGTCAGTGTTTCGAGCTGCCGGACATACCAGATCCGGTTGCACCCCCATCCCATCCCCTATTTTTATTCCGTTATCCAACCCTCTTGGGTGGATTAAAAACCCGGTGCGGATGACCCCGGAGGAGGCTTCAAGGTCAGACTGGACAGTGGCTAGTTCCCAGGACTCACCCCCCACACCCCACACTTATAGACACCCTTATTTAAAAAACACCAACCCCCTCTTCCCTTTTTTATTATATCTTCTTTCTTATTGTTGTTACATATTGAATCCGGATTATATTATGCCGGACTGGACATTTCCGTTTAGTGTGCTTCATATACGGATGTTGATATAATTTGGAAGATAGCTTTACTATGGAAGTCTTAAAAACTTTAGTTATGCAAGCAGTCAAAAATTATAGTTAAGACTCACGCCTGGGCTTTAACTAAGGTCATAATATATTATCGCTTTTTTCGGCACTCTGGTGGACATGAGCCCGACTCTTCTAAGGGAGTCCTTAATTTTGCTTACCTAACTTTAACAATTACCTAATATCGCGCAGGAAAGGACCATCGCTTAACGTCCCTTCTGAAGGACGGCATGCTTACACGTTTTTTTTTAAAACTCCGAGATAAAATAAACTAATCAAAAATCTGTCGTATATTTGTATTGAACCAAATCATTAAAACTCTTCCAGCTCGATCTCTGAAATGAAACGAAAATTAAAAAGATATTGGGAAAATTTTCATTTTTATTTTTTTTATTATAATTTATTTTTATTTTTATTTATTTATAGGGATTAAGGGATTATAGAATCCCTCAGGTATTTCTCAAATCTCTTGACAAAAAAAAAAAAAAAAATGGGTAATCTGCTGGGGGTGGCGGTTCATCCAGTGTAGGCAATGCTGTTCCTAATTTCAAGAATATTCTCTGTTCAAGACCCGTTTTCTTCCTTACTTCCATTGTACCTCCAGCAAAAATGCCAGTGATCAGACAAGGTTCTTTGTTGGTAGTTGTCAATAAAAGGTTTGCGAAAATTCAGGATAATTTTCTTTATCCCTTCTTCCCTATAAATAAATGAAAAAAATATATACAATTAATCTTGAGGAAGTTCCTTGGGTAATGGTGTGAAAATCCAGAAAAACGCCTCGCGTCTTGAATATTGAGTGCCGTTTTCCTCTGTCGTTCTTGTTGCGTTGCGTTTATCGCTTAATAGAAGAAAGGTTGTCTATTTCTATTTCTATGAGGCTGTTCCAATATGAGAGAACAAAGAGAGGTATAGAGATTGCATCAATAAGGAGGTAGGGAGGCCCAAGGCAGCCGGCAGTCGGCCCGGTGTAGTGAGGGCGGACCTGCCTGTCCTTGACTAGTTCGCCGACCCTTTGCCATTTTGTCTCTCTCTCACCCCCTCACCCCCACTCACTCTATCTCTCTCCACACTCCATCTTGCATTTCCTTTTAGCATTTCAGTCCTCCTCCTCCTCCTGTCTCGCGTCTCTCTTCATCTTCCTTAACCAGATTATCATCCATTTGGTTCTCTCTTGCATACCCCTTACTACTGCTATCCATACCCTCTTATAAAACGTTATATGTTGAAAACTCAATCATATTCTTGCATAATTGAGTAAGGCCTTTTACTTCCACGTTCCCGTAAGGAAATGTATGATGGGAGTTGAAAAGGTCAGATTCTGGCGGTACTACCGTCAAAACGTAAAGAAAAGTGGTTTTCTTATAGTATATGAAGCATAGGGGAGGTTATGTAATGGGTTTGAAATTTAATGCTGAGTTTTCTTCAACTGAATGTCACATTTTCTC
Organism: Aradus depressus; assembly: GCA_963662175.1. NCBI lineage: Eukaryota > Metazoa > Arthropoda > Insecta > Hemiptera > Aradidae > Aradus > Aradus depressus. The sequence continues at coordinate 12,864,482 of OY759214.1, read as the reverse complement.
CAAAAATGAAAAAAAGAAAATCTTTGTATCTGGGAACACAGTAGGTAACTCCCGGTCTAGAACCCCATGATGACGACATCTATTGATTTTCATCCAAAGGGAATGGGAATTAGGGTTGTGATAAGCACTATCACAAAAAAAACTGCCGTTGTAATGAATGACATCAAATTGCATATGTAAATTCAAATCCCCGTAAGGACGACAGCTATTAATTTTCAGCTGAATCGTTCGAGGGGGAGGGGGTCCGATTCAAAAACCGTAATAACTACCGATGTAAGGAATATGTCAACACAAAATTCAGTATCAGTATGAGAATTTAGATCTCTATATAAGTCAACTATAGAATTTTAGCCCAAAGGGTCGAAAGGTTTTGGGGGATCAGCAAAAACTTAATTAATTCGTGCTGGGGAGATACATTGTCGATGATTTACCGAAGACTTTTTTATTTTTTAAGTTCATCTTGATGTAGACTCCAGACCTGTTAATTTTGGTGCCAATCATTCAAATATTTTCAATACATTTTCTAGACTATTTCTTTCGTTCACTATATTTTACGTCCGATATTTTACCTAGGGGATATTTTGAGAGTATGATGGACTCAAATCCTTTCTGTAAATCGTGCACAAAACCCCTTATTTTCTACCCCTGTTACTCCACACAACATTTTTCCAATGTTTATTCCAATCCTTTGTTTCATCTCTTACTTCTCTGTTTGCTTCCTCAAGTTTGCTTTTCCTAGCATTTCTTTTCTTCCTTATTATCCACAGCATCTTATTTTCTGTCCAAAACGTAAATCCTTTCTTTAAAACAAAGTAAATTGTAAAATTTTCTGATAAAAGGAGTTCTTCTGAGAATATGAAATCGGATCAACCTAACATATGCTGTTGTTAATTTCCAAATCTGTTTGTCTTTGTGAAACTGTCTGCAAACTGTTAGTATTTTGACCTCCCCTTCCTTTTTTAACCTTTTCATGATATGAAAGATGCTGACATGACAGACCATGAAAGAGCTATCATGCAACCCAACACTATTCTACATACACGTCAACATGCTACAAAACACTCCTTCGTCTCCTCTGGTCCCTGTAATCTCTCAATCAAGGATTTCTTCATCATTTTTCGTAGTACAACTGATGGTGTTACCGGATTACATTATCAAAATAATCAGCTGATTCCTAAATATTATGGTATAATTTATTTAGTCGCATTTCCACATCTATTGAGGAGAACATAATTTTCAATCTATGGTACTCATTCTGTTATCGTACTAGCCGCCAACTGAGCTCAAGATCGCGTTGTTTGAAACCCGGCCGAGGTCCTTAGGTTTTTTATCTGAAAACCTTGAGCACAATGTCCTTCGGATGGGACGTTAAGCGTTGGTCCTGAGTCTTTGCGATGTCAGGCACTCGTTAAAGATCCCTTACATTAGGTAACTAAACCTGGGTAGGCAAAATTCAGGACTCCCACAGAAGAACTAACAGGGACGGGATAAGAGCATTGGATTTTATTTTATTTGACTACGTGAAAGTCGTGAATCTGTTTTTAGCATAGAAAAAATGGCCAATTTTTGTAGTTGACAAGTTCATAGAGTCAAAGCGTCCACGTGTTTCAAGCTGCATTATTGGAAATAGCAACAAAAAAAAAATATCTCAATAGTGTTATCATCTGTTGAAATAGATTTTTACGTCGTTTTGTCCTTGATGTGTGTGGCAGGATTTGGACGCACTTATACACTCTAAATATTTTTGCTTCTTCGCATATCCGAAGGATCGAGGAAGCTTTCTTATCATTTTGAAAGAGCCTTGGATTTCAAAATGTCCTTCACTTCTTAGGTCAAAACAAACACCTTTTGTTATGTGTCTGTCTGTCCCCTACACCCTTGTCATGTGTCTATATGAACCACTGAATGAATTTTGATGGAACTTGGTATATAGGTTTGGTTTGATATGCAGATGGTCTCTTTCAAAATTTTGCAGAATCGGTTATTAATTAAGGGTAGTTAACCTGAAACGATTTTTCAAAAACTCATTTTTCTTCATTTAATGCACATCATGGTAATAATCTGCTGAACATTCGGTTTACATGCAAGGAAGCTTAGTGCAGTTATATATGTTTTTTTTTTTTCTGTCAATCCTATGTTTTAAACCCTAAAACAATTGGTATTGGGTGCACATCTGTTTTATTCTTCTTTCAGTAGGTTGCCCCATCGGGAAGGTTTGCTTTGCTGACTAGTTGTTTTTTTTCTTTGCTTGAGATTTTTTTTTTTCCATCTCCACCACCCCTTGGCGGATAAGAGGGAGTTTGAAGGGTGGGTGAACCTGAAGGTGGCGGAAGATTCCGTTAAGACAGGTTCTTCTTCTCTCCTGGTCTCATCCTTTTGTTAAAGTGGACACATCTTCAATTTCCACTTCCCCCCTCCCTCTCTTTCTTTCCTCTTCTTCTGATAACTTGCAATATAATGATTATATTGTGACCAAACTTTATCTGTGGGTTCAGAATTCCATATCTGCTGATTTTCAGTCAAATCAGGTAAAGGACAAGAAATGTTTAGAGGGAGAGCGGACACTTATTTTATTAAAAATAATTCAGTACATTGCTGGTGATTCACCGACTTTTTTTTCTCTCCTATATAAATCTTTAAAAACATTTTTATTTCTCGTTTTGTTAACAGCTTTAGCTAAATCTAAAGCTAACTGGAAAGCCATGGGTGACCAACTCATTTAAATAATAATAGTTATTATTGCTATTATTTTCTTAATAATAATTGTTAATTGGATCTCCCCTTTATCTCTCCCCCTTCCTTTGAAGCGCTGTGCCAACGAAGGACAAGAAGGCCGTCTTGCTGTACGTTGGAGGTCAGGGGTCGTGTGATAACCCAGGGATGGACACTGTCCACCACACTGGTCACTCCACTCACCCTACCTGTCTTCTCTCTCTCTCTCTCTCTCTCTCTCTCTCTCTCTCTCTCTCTCTCTCTCTCTCTCTCTCTCTCTCTCTCTCTCTCTCTCTCTCTCTCTCTCTCTCTCTCTCTCTCTCTCTGTCTCCTACCCTATTCCAACCCTTCTTAGATTAGTACCCTATTTTTTTTCAATCAATTATGTGACTATAGAAGAAATCAGTGGGAGCCTCTATAGCTTACTCAAGAATATTATATCTACACTTTAGTCATATTTTGATGTATATGTTTGAGTGTTTTAACATCGTTACTTCTACAGATATATGTAGTATAGAGAAAATTAAATAATCGGTCAAAAAAAAAAAAAAAAAAAACAGGTCAGTAGATGCGATAACTCACAAAGTAATCAATATATCGACACGAAATTTTATATTTAGATTCAGAACAGCGGCGAAACTACATCTCCGGAGTCACCGCCCTTCCCTCCCTGAAATTATTGATAATTGTAAATGGTGTTGAGCACGTCTGAATTGGGGTCGGTTTGAATTCTTCACGTTTTTCTTGATTTTTTAAAATTAATAAAATAGTTACAGAGCCCATGTCTTTAGGTGGACTATATTAATATAATAAATGAATAACATTGTTTTTAAATTTAGAATATCTTTATGTGGCTCAAAATTATATAAATAACATTTAAAATATTAAAGAATATAATTTAATAAGTGTTCGTAGTCTTTTACGCTCTTTAATTTTGTATATTTCATTTTTACCAGAATGCAGCTGTTTTCCCAAATTACCTAGGCCGCTCATATTACACGATTCGTGAATAATAGAAGAGTCTTAATCGTTAAGAAATTGCTTACTCTACAATTAATGGGCATATGATGAGGGAGCTTAGTTCCAAAATTCCTGGTCACTCCCGGTAGGATGAACATATCAATCGAAATTTCGTAGGTGCGATCAGTATAGTGTTCCGTGGCAAAGTTAGCAAAACGGAACACTTATGGAATCACTTCGGTGCCCGTCCGTCCGTCACAGACGGTTTTCTCTGAAACTATTCGACGTAAAAATTTGAAATTTAGCACAGCGATAGTGTGGTGGCCCAATTATAGACGTGATGTATAAAAAGTTGAATTTTGATTCTGGGGGATAATTTCAGGAGGTAAATTGGGAAATGAAAAAAAAATATTTCAAGGGCATCGTGTAGGGTGTCAAATGAAAGCTTATTGAAGTACCAATTCAAGAATATACTTTTATATGATTTATTTTTTAAACCTTTTTTCGGGAAAAACGCTTAAAAATTGCTGCCCTCCACCCTTATACCAAACGAATCGCTCAGAAAAATTTCAAAATCATGAACATTGAGAATTAGGTGTAGATTGAGCCAAAATTATCAATATTGAAACATTTTAGCGCGATCAATTGTTATAAACAATTTAATTTCCTTATAACTGCTGAATTTTTGGTTTTAGAGAAAAAATGTTTCGACAAAAAATTTTTCTCAAGAGGTAAGGAACAACTTTTGTCCTTACAGGTTTTTCTAAATTTTTTCTGTTATGAAAATTATTTAAAATTTGTTATCCTCCCAACCTATACTCCAAAAGTATAAATCAGAAAAATTTGAAGAAAATCTGGAACATTGAGCGTTTCCTTAGCTTCTCCCACTTCCAGACCCACTGTCCACTCTAGTTGGCTCGCCTTGCTATACGTTGGAGGTCAGCGCAGGGGTCGTGTGATAGCCCAGAGATGGACACTGGTCACTTCACTAATCCTACCTTTCCTCTTGTCTACCTGTTCCTTCCACCCTATTCTTCTACCCTAGTTCTACCCTTCTTTCTATTATCATTGCCCACCCTTTTTTTTTCATTTGTTATTCTTTTATTCTTCAACATTGTGTTGACCACCATCAATCATTATTTTATATTCAAATTTTTATTCAGGTTCTTAAATGAGAATACATTTTATTCAAGAATGCAACAGGGATTAGGGATTCTTCAGGGTTAATATTCGTGCTGTCCTAGTTTTAAAATGAGCCATCGAAACATCTCAAAACTATTAAATAAATTACTTTAAAAATACATGTATTAATATTTATTTCCGTTAAACTATAACATGGTAATAGGATACGTCATAAGAATGCATACATTAAGATAGATTATAAATTAGATACATAAACAGCTAATAACTCTTAGAGTCTGACGCACATGGATTAGAATTAACAATACTACTAAAAAAATAAAATGAAATAAATAAATAAATACTTGAAAATATGAGTACAAAAATAATAATATTATACAGTGGATAATTAAATTATATAATAAATACAGTAGATAATTAAATTATATAATAAATAGAGTAGATAACTTTTTTAATTAAATTAGAATTATATAATGGCAATTTTTAATAATTTTCTCGGAAGTGTCTTTTCCACGACTACATTTCGGGACGTTCTTATGTTCCTTCCTCAGGTCACAATGTGCGAAATATTGAAAAGAGAAATAAAGCAAAATAACAATAAAAATTATATAAATATACATATATATATATATATATATATATATATATATATATATATATATATATATATATATAATTTTTATTGTTATTTTGCTTTATTTCTCTTTTCAATATTTCGCACATTGTGACCTGAGGAAGGAACATAAGAACGTCCCGAAATGTAGTCGTGGAAAAGACACTTCCGAGAAAATTATTAAAAATGGCCATATTATAAATATATATAAATGAAAAAAATTAAATAAAAAATAAATAAAATGTTAATAAAATACATAAAGAAGAGAAATAAATTAGTACCTATATAAATAATAATAAAATCGTAGATTCGACAGGCTTTATAGATAGCTGTGAAGTATAAAATATATACTGTAGGTATGTATGGCTATAGTTTAAAAAAAAAAAAATTGGATCCAAGTTTTGTATTGTTAAATTTCTGACTTTTTTTTTTTAGTGTGAATCAAGTCATTCACGTTGAGTAGTAACGTGCTCAATGACGACAGTACTGTTGTTAGCAAATTTGTAACGAGGAAGTATATGAATATTTCTTTTGTATTTCTGTTATCGTGGGGAAGAGTTTTGAGAATATTCTCTGTTATCTGTGAAGAGCAGTATTGAGTTTTGTTCCTTATCATTTGATTTAATCGTTTTGGTAAAATAAAACCAAGAATTGGGTAAAGAGTGCGTCAATTGATGAGCCAGAATCAATTTATTGCATCTTATCTGTATTTATTTGATTTTTCTTCATTTTTTGATATATATATATAATACAATATTTTTTAATATATAGTTTGGGAATATTCAATGCAACGGCAACTTTTTTTTTCATATTTCTTATAAGAATATTCCACAGGTGAGTCGGCAGCGCTCGCTTCTATTATTTCAGAAATTCGTATATACCGAAAAATGTTTGTTCCTACTCAGATTACTTATGAGTAATATTTTCATTGATATTTAGTAACAGTGATTTTTACTATCAATACTTTTTTCCTCCACTGAGATTTGACACATTTAATTTTCCTTCTTCCGAACAGACATTTTATACCCCTCTGAGATTATTACCAGTGATTTTCTCATTACTGAGATTCAGTACTAGTAATTTTTGTCAACTCGATTTAGCGTCAGTCATTTTTGGATATTGAGTTATATAGTAGCAGTAATTGTTGGGGTCCACTGACCTTTGGACGTCCATGTCAGCTTAAAGTATTGCCTACGTGTTGACTAATCCATGGATCTAGTTAGTTAGTTATTATGACTCATGCCCGGGCTTTAATTACTAGGTCATATCGCCTGCGCTCTTTCGTCACTCTGGTGGACATGAGCCCGACTCTACTGTGGAGTCCTAAATTTTGCTTACTCTAAATTTTTATTCGTCTAGAACAGGGGTCTTTAACGAGTACTTGACATCGTACAGGCTCGGCACCATCGCTTATCGTCCCATCTGAAGGACGTCGTGCTTAAGTTTATTTTACCTCCCAGAAAAAATAAACTAAGGGCCTCGGCTGGGTTTCGAACCCTCGACCTTGAGTTCAGAAGGGAAGCACGCATACCACTGAGCTACCGGCGCCCTCATCCATGGATCTATTTGAAACGTCCGATAAACTGCTTTTCATGACAAATTTATTTTTGGTATAGGAAAAAGAAAATCTTCGTCGGTGAATCACTGTCATTGTACTTCCCCAGGACTTCGCTCCTCCAACAAAAAACCAGTCGATCGTTAGCGCTAATTTTCAAGTTGACTTATATAGGTGCTTCTAAATCATTACTCATACTAAATTCATTACATCGGCAGCTATAGGGTTGTTGAATTGAGTGAGCCCCCTTCCCTTCAGTCGATATCGCTGAAATTCGACAGGTTATGTAAAATTCCGTGATACATTCATTCTATCGGAAGTTATCGTGTTCACAGACATACAGACAGACCTATATATTTTTTTTCATATTTTGAATCTAGAGGATGGAAAACATAAAATTCCGTTGAAAACTCCTGTATCGAATTTTTGACCGATTACATAACTTCCCCTATACGTTGTAACACAGTTTTCAAGACTTAGAGAAAGGTGTTTATGATATTATCTTATGTGATTAGGTAGGCGCAGATTGAAGTGCTCTGAACCAAAATCCGTTTCTCTGCTGGTTACTGACCGTACCATGCCGGAGATAGGTTGGTGCTCTCGAGCCATTAGTTTGACGAGGCAGAGCCGACTCAATGCTGAAGGGTTGGTTCCGACTGACAATAGCCGTCAGCATGGATTAATCCCAAGTCATCCCTCAGCAGGTCCCCTTCACACAATGCTTCCTTTGTTGTTCTCATTGTCCTCCCATGCCCTCTTCCCTTTTTGTCCGCTGTTTGTTTTGGTCATCCTCGGATTTTAATCCGCTTGTCTCGTTTCAACGGTCACTCTCCTAGCGTTCTATAGCCCTAGCCCTTCTTGGTTCCGTCATTACCGACACTTTACGACCTGGGAACGAAGGGGCTCAATTCCTCGTGCATATCAATTACTGACAAGTTTGCTAGGTGTTTGCATATATGGCTGTGAGGTGTGCATACTAATGAGCAGCCAAGAAGCCAAACCACCTTAACTTCATATTTCGCAATAAGAGAGCACATTCAAGGTGTACACCGTCTACTGCCCTCCTGAAGCACAGATATTTGCAGACATCATCAGCAGTCGTTACCCTGCACATTGAACCTATAATCCATTTTTAACATTGAACGCAAAACCCAGTTCTTTTGTCTTGGATCGCTTTGTTTTCTCAATTACACATATTTGAGAGAAATAATTTTCTCATTTTTTTTTTTCAAAGAAATTATTTCATTTTCTTTTATTTAAAAAATCTTGAAGACCCTTAAATTTCTCTAAAAATATGAATGTTGAGCTCTCTTGGCTTTAATGACTAAAGCTTATATAAGCTTCTTTATGTTTTTTTTACATTGCTAAGCTTTCAGATCTTTTCTTCTTCTTTCGGTGCATGTCACTATTATTTCAAACCGTACTGCACCAAAAGCCTGAAATGATTCTTATTTTCCTTTAGCTAACTGTTAATCATATATTGAACTCATGTCACTTGAATGTAAGACATTTTTATTTTTTTTCAAAAATTGACCTTCAATATTCCTTCATATGATCATAAAATATACCTGTATAATGTTAATATGACTTTAACATTCTCACATGAACCCCAAAAATTGAAACGATTGGCCCTTGAAAAATGTCCAAGTGTGACATATCTCCAATCACGTATCTTGTTTAATTGTTTTTTTCTTAATTAATTTTGTTATATTTTTGTAAATATAGACCCTCGAATTTTCTATGTTGAAAGTTAAATTATTATTTTATTTTGATTTTCGTTCTGCGGAAAAAGGATTTTTTTTAGTACAAATGGCTTAAGTATATGCTATTCTGGATTTACACATCTCTCTTGTTATGGAATTTTAAGGCGGGTAGCTTAGGGACGATTATTCCTACTTAACCGTATCAGCAATTTTTCGGAATTTTCGGAAAAAGGAAGCTGCTAGTAATTATATTAGACGGGGTTAGAATCAAAACGGTCTACGATACATTTTTAAAACTTTGAAGAAATTGTGCATTAAGTTCTCAACTGATTTAAAAAACCTACAATTTATCGAAACTGGAAATATTTTGTCTTCTGTTTTTATGGTGAAAGTTGTTTGTTGTTAGCAAACCATAAAATTGAATAAAAATCTTAATTTCAAGGCCACTACTCTATTCATTATTAACATTTATTATCCAATTTTTTTATTTATATATATATTTTTTTTTCTGACAATATTTAATACAATATGTTTATGATTTCAGGTTCCCTGCCTCCCAGCCCAGCTGACTCCGGAGTGTCCGATGTGGACAGTTCAAGTTCGGGCCATGCGAGTAATGACGAAGTCCGAGCTCGCCTCCAACCCCCCCACTCCTATTACCAACCTACCACCGGTAAGTACAACATTGTTAGTTTTTTTTTTCTCCTTTTTTGTTTATTAAAAATCGAAAAAAATAATAAAATAATGTGGAATATTTTGCCCTTCTTGTATCACTACGTCCTTTAACTTTTAGCTATTTATCTGGAGCCTAGATGAGGGACATCCTTTTTTTTCCTTTGCTCCATTTGTAATATGTAAGGACATGTTTATCAATAAGTATAAAAAATTTAGAATAAAATAATGTTATGTTTTTATCTAATTGTGAGTCACGTTGTTTCTTAAAGAGGCCGAGGACAGTTATTCACATAAATGTATTTTTTGTATTATTGTTTTAATTTGTTTTTTAAATATCTTAATTAAATGATTTCTCACACATATCCTGCTAATTATGCAAACTTCAGTTAAATTATTTTTTTAATGAATTTTTATTTACTGAACTTGACTGAAAATGTTAGTTTATTAACTTATTATTTTCTTTATTTTCATTTTTGTTTAAATATTTACAAATTAAGTTCACAGCTTGTAATTACAACTGTCTAGTTTCATATCATTAGGCCACAACTTCGCCGAATGCTCTTCACATATTAACTACGAGGGACTGACATCGGTGTCACGTCATTGTTCTTATTTGCCTTGTAATTATGTATATTTTCTGTAAAACCGGTAAGTAACACAACTTCACTCAATTTTTATTTTTATTTATTTTATTTTTTATTATATTTTTTTATTTTATTTATATAACGGTAAATGTATAAGTACAGTTGGATCATTAATAACTGTCATGTGAGGCCATCATTTGGATGACGATATCATGCCGTTACATCTGTGTTCCACAGAGGACCGGTAGTAGTGACACTGAAATCTTGAGAGAGGTGCGCGCGGCTCTGCTTACTTCACCTGCCAACTCAGAATGAACCAACTGTACTTTCAATTTTTTTTTTTCTTATGTCTACACATTTATTTAATGTTTTGAGGAAGATTTTCGTTGTTACGTACCTGTTTTGCATTTTAAAGCGTTGCTATATCTAATTTTTTTAAACACAATTAGTAATATTTTTATTAATTACTTTTAATTATACAGTTCACTAGGTGAAAGTTCGTTCGGTTAAGAAAGCGTCTACTAACCATTCTTAAAACATTAAATGGTCCGGTTTCTTTCATTATAATAAAAAGCTGTTTATATTTTTGGAAGGGACTTTAAAGTGCCTCTCCTTCCTGGCCCACCAGAAACTTTCCTATCTCATTGCGAACTTTCACCGAACAGTCTATAATTATTTTATTTTCAATTCTTTACAATTATTTAACTTTTTTTAAGTATATTTTTCACTGTTAATACATTTTCAAGAAAAAAAAAATTGCATATGTACTTATGGATATTTGCATTAGAAAAGCTTCTGGAGCTGTGTTGATGAAATTTTCTGTGTTCTTAGGACCGTCGTGCCGACGAAGTCCCGAAACCCCTGGAGGTGGTATGACTGCCCCCATCTACCCCCCTGCACATTTTTTGTCCCCGTACTACCAGACACCACAACATGCAACCACCCCCACCACCTACCCCAGTAGGAGTCGTAAGTTCAAAATTATATTTTATTTATATTTTCTAAGCTGCTGAGAGGCCAAATGACTTAAATCAAAATTTCCCTCATTTCAAGAGATCGAGGGCTTTACGTCTCTGATCTTATAATAATAAATTTTAATATACAGGAGAGCCGCGATCTTTCCTCTTAATGACAGCGTCATCAGTGTGTACAGCTCAAAGTCGGCCATGTCTTGACATTCCATTTGGCTTCTCATCCCTTATTTTATTCAACACAATATTTAGTTAATGTTGAAAAAAAAAATACTTAATTCATTATTTTAAACTGGAGATTTGTCCATAACAAAATAGTTTCAAGACTGGGCAGATAATTATTTATATGTAACCAAATTACTTGGGAGAGCAATTTAATAGTAAACAATTTTATTAGTGATTATATAAAAGCTATATTGAGTATTTTTTATTATGGAAAATTTTTATTGAAAAGTATTTTGGGCAGTTGGTTTTTTTTTATTACATAAAAAATTAAATTTAAATGTATCTAAATCTACTGAACTAACTGAGGAGAAAAAGGCCGATGTTAATAATGTTTTTTCACAATATATCAAAGTCAGGGTCCCAATATACTACAGGCAAAATGAAGTAAAAAAAACAAACAGAGGGGTTAGTAACTAATGAAACAGCTGGGATATTAATTGTTTTATGTTAATTGTTCTCCTTTAAACGGAAAAAAGAGTAGGCAGAAAAAAAAAAATTGTTCCTGAAAATTGGCGAAACTCAATTTTTGCTCCTTTTCACTTGATTTTTTTTTTTTTTTTTTTTTTTTCATTCGTTTCTATGTAAAAATTAAATTTTAGATAAACTGACGAAACCTTTGTTAATTTTTTTTAATGGAAAATTTAGACCAGAAATAGTCGGTCTGTCTCGAAATAACTTATGTGTGAGCCGTATAAAATATTGTACCTGTATATGAATTTCGAAGCATTTAAGAAGTTTTGACTTTTTTTTTTCAAGAGCATTGAATTTATTGTAATAATTTATCTTCTATTATATTATAAATTGATGTTCACACTTTGGTTGCTATAAATACATTTTGGAACTGAGAATTTCTACATTTTTTCTAGAATATAGTTGGAGAATTTTAAATTTCTTTATATCTGTATTTTCGGGCATGCTTAAAAAAAAATGTAGGTTGAAAAGTTAAATTTGTGAGTAGAATGTGTAATTCAGTACAATGAAGTTGTTGTACTCATGCCCGGGCTTTAACTACAAGGTCATATCTCCTACTAGAGCGTTTTTTAGTCGCTCTGTGGACATGGACCCGACTCTACGCTGGGAGTCCTAAATTTTGCCTATCCAGATTTACCTAGAGTTAGGCTTCGTAAATCCCCCAGGCTTAACGTCCCATCCGAAGTTTTTTTTTTTTTTATTGTTGTGGCAGTTAGTTTGATAATGTTGTTTGATCTATGCCAATTGATGCAATAGGACATTGAAAATGACAGGAATTGAACCCGGAAAAAAAAAAAAACAAGGATGTAGAATTTCCGCTATTTTCACCTGTTTGTCGGTCATTTGAGAGTGTCCCCACACCTTGTCAAGGTCTCTGGGGGTTGATGTCAGGTCAGGATCGAGTTAAAATACGAACATACCTGGGACAGTATGAATCCGGAAACAACTAGGATGTAGTATTTCCGCTATTTTCACCTCTGTGTTTGTTAGTCGTCAGTGTCCCCACACTTGGCCAAGGTCTCTGCGGTTAGTATCAAAACCGAATCGAGTGTAATAATACATAATACCAGCGCAAAAATGAGCAAAATCAGCCCAATATAATTTTTCATAAGACAAAATTACATAAAAATTACATTTTTATGCCCACCAATTTACAGACTGCGGTGGAATTAAAATCTATGAGTTAATTTTTTAATTATAAAAAAAATTGTTCTCACCCTTTTTAATTTTTTTTTTTTTTACGACCTTATACTCTGTTTTTTTATGAGAGTTTCATTGTTCCACGAAATACCACAAAACCAATTTTAAAAACCATTTATTTGGTTTTAAATTGTTGACTTCAAAAGTGTGTTGTATTCAAATTGCCAATATTATAATTTAACATTATCACAATACCCAAAAATGTATCCCAGAAGCTCCAAAATATAAATTATATAATAAAAATATATTTACTAAAAAATTTTAAGACAATAAATATAAAGTGACACTTGAGTAAAACAAAAATTGCATTTCATGTCTTCCTGAATCTATTTGCAATATTTCCTACTTTAACACAAAATTTTGGAAACAATAGTCAAATTACCGAAATACAATTCTGTGAAAATTCAAGGTTAACCTATGCAAAATAAACAGTTAATCATTTAAATGCATATTCATTTTGATTTTTTTTGTTCTCTTTTTCACTTGAGCTTCAACTACAGGGCCGAGATTATTAATATGAAAAAAATATATTATTGATAATAAGTAGTTAACATTTTTCATTTTTTCTGATGAACTTAATACACTATTTCTGATAAAATCAATCCATTTGATATATCGCTTCTAAAATATTTTGAGAGTTTTTTTTAAACTATTTTTCAGTCCCAATTTTAGTTGAAAAATTGTAATACTTTAAAAAAATATTTTGTTTGGCTGCAGATAGAAAGAGCATTCCAAATTTGAAAATTTTGATGAAAATAAAACAACTATCTAATATTGTTACTAGGTCTCTGATACAAATATCTAAATATGGATATATCTTCCTTGTATTTTTATTTTTTATTTTTATTTTCTAAAGCTTGGCCCCGTTCCAATCATATCCATACACATCTCTAGTTTATTTATAACAAATGAATTAACTCGTTATAGTCGATATAAAAAGGAGTAAATTTTAAAAAAAGAAAAAAAAGAAGAAAAATTCATAGGATGATGACCTTGAGACGTATTATAAAAAAAAGAGAAGAGAAGCAATGTTAAACAATTATTTATTTTAGCAACTCTAGCGTCATAAAGAGGTGAACAAAAAACATTTTAATTTAACATAATATGTTTAAATATTATTTAAATCATTTTAAAGGGATCACTTTAAAAGGATATCCGAATATATTTCTGCGATTTATAGTGTCGATTATAAAGCTAATAAAATGAATAAAAAACAATGAACTTGTTCAAGTTTTATATTGTATTTTACACAAATATTATTATTATAAATATATTATATATTTATTTTTATAGGTTAGGTTAGGTTAGGTTTTATGACTCATGCCCGGGCTTTAACTACGAGGTCATATCGCCTACTACCAGAGCGCTCTTTCGTCACTCTGGTGGACATGAGCCCGACTCTACTGTGGGAGTCCTAAATTTTGCCTACCCTAAATTTTTATTCATCTAGGGTAGGGGTCTTTAACGAGTACCTGACATCGTACAGGCTCGGGACCATCGCTTAACGTCCCATCCGAAGGACGGCGTGCTTAAGTTTATTTTACCTCCCAGATAAAATAAACTAAGGGCCTCGGTCGGGCTACGAACCCACGACCTTGAGCTCAGAAGTCAAGCACGCATACCACTGAGCTACCGGCGCCCTCTTTATTTTTATATATAATATAAATTATAATAATAATATTTATAATAATAATATTTGTGTGAAATACAATATAAAAGTTAAACAAGTTCTTAGTTTTTTATTACAGGGGGCGCCGGTAACTCAGAGGTAGCGAGCGTGCTAGTCTAGAGCGCGGGATCCAAACCCGCCCGAGGACGTTAGATTTTTTTATTGAGAGGAGAAAAAGCCTTGAGCACGCCATCCTTCGGATGAGATGTTTCGCGATGGTCTCTGAGCATGTACAATGTCAGGTACTCGTTAAAGACCCCTATCCTAGGTAATTGAACCTGTCTAGGCAAAATTGAGGACTCCCACTGTTGAGTCGGGCTCATGTCCACCAGGGTGACGAAAGGCTGTTACCCAATACACTCTTATTATTTTTTATACTGTTGTAGTGTTTTCGAAGAATAACTTCAATTACATTCTAGAAAATTGGAAATATTTGTCCATTATGGATGATGGTTTTTAGTTGAAATCTATCTAATCTTGACCTTGTTCGTGGTAAAGAAATTTTAAATTATAAATTAAACTCGTTTGATTGGCTTATTTATATTATCTGAAAATGTCGCATTAAAAAAAAAAAAAATGATTAAATTTAAAGAGGTTTTAAGACAAGGAATTGGAGAAATTCTCACTTATTCTGTACACAACTTGTTGGAATTTTATTTTTTATTTTTTGGAAATGGTTCATTTATGTGGGATAAGGACAGGAAAATGTAGAGACTGTAACGTAACGATCAGTTTTCTGTAGATGTTATTTCTCTGACAACATTTCGAGGCATTTGGTGGCCTCATAGCCGATATTTTTATAATTCTTTTCAAATTGTGAAGAACAATTTCATCGTACAAGGAAAACCCTTTTTTATTAATGTCCTCGTAATTCTAAACTCTGTTGACTACTTTTTTCCTGTGATGGAATGCGGAAATGATTCTTGTAAACAGTTTTTTCTCGTTTTATAATTATATTTTTAAAAAAAGGTTGACAATAAGTGTTGTTAAGTTGGATATGTAGTTTAGGTTATTTTTTTTTTAACCCCCCTCTTATGTGGGTAGTGTTGCCAAATGGGATTGATGATTTTGGCGGGAGCGGGTGTGGGCTGAGATGTTGCCGCGCGCGGGCTAGGAGTGGGAGTGGTGGGGGGAGTTGAGGCGGTGTAACGCCCTCCTCAAGGTCGCCCCTCCCCCTCCCCTTGCCTCCCTCCACCTTCCCCCTCTCTCCCTAACTCCCGCGACACTCCCAGTAAACACTCTCGGTTTTTCCTTATATTGACCGTTCCCTCCATTTTACACAAGCAAAAATCTGGATTTTTATAATTAACTTCCTTTAGATCTGGTACTGATTGGGGGCTATCTATCTATCCATTACAGTAGAGTGGATTTTAAAGCTATATAGGGCAGGAACCTGTAGAGAGCTGGTTCTTTCTGCCCGAGTTCGGAGTACATTAAGACATTCATCCAAACAAACTATTGAAAGCCGAAATGTTTAAGCCCACGGCATGAGACCCCTCGGAATGCCCTAGGTCAATATTGTTTTCTGTTCATTACCGGATAAATAAGATTTTCTCATTGTCTATAATAAAGATCATTTACGAATTCTCTCGCTCATCGAAAAACGTTTCTGTCTAAAACTTCCTAGACTTATTTTCCGACAATCCTTCGCTTCTTTCACGACGCCATTTCTGGGTGTTTCCACGCCCTTTCTTAGGTTCCAATGAATGACCCATCCCAGAGAAGTCTATGGATAATTGACTACTATTAGAATATCACTTAATTATAATTTTCTTTAACTATAATTTTCTTGTTTATTTGCCCATTTTGTGTAAAGTACATTTTAGTACTGGTCAAAATAAAATGTTTTCCTTTCTTCTTTCTAGAATATCACAAGTTTTTCAACAGTTTTTTTTTGTAAAAAGTCAATTAAATCAGTGGTAGTGTACTTGCCTATTGAGCTCAAGATCGCGGGCTCAAACCCGGTTGAGGCCCTCTGAGGAGTCACTAAATCTTGAGCATGCCGTCCTTCGGAGAGAAGGTTAAATTGCTACTACTGTAATTAAACCCGGGGGTCAAGTAGTAGAGCTAAGGAGAAGGGTAAAGTCCGCCCACCCAATATTCTATATTATCTACTTCATAATAGTAAAGTAATTCAAAACCTTTTTTTTTTTAAAGTTCTCCATTTCCGTACAAAATGAATACTGCAACACTGCATAGCTGCTAATTGTTCAAGGAAGTGCATATTGTTTGTCATCAGTTTTCAGACAACCTTGAAATCTGTACTACAGCATTTTTATTTTTATTTTTTTGCCAAGCTTATAGTTTGCGATAAATATTTCTCTGTACGATTATAGTGTTTAGTAAACAGTTGATATAAACCCTGAAGAAGACAAACATTCAACGATATGTTGACATATTATGATATATGGTACCTACTAAATTCACCACTTCATGAAAATATGCTCATTTCACGTTTCCATCTACTTATATAGAATTTTTCTCTATTAACTTCCTTATTTTCATTTTTTTTTAAAAAGGAAAATATATAAATATCAAGGAAAATATCCTACACAGTTTCAAACCTGTTATGAAACGTTTTCTTTGAAATCTGAATGTTGATTTTTATTTGTACTTCCCTGTTGAGTTTTTTTTTTAATTAACAATTTAAACCCCACTGAATAATTACATAAATTGAATATTTAAAAGTTTATAAATTATAGTAAGGAAGTTTTTAATGAAATTTTAATATTAATTAATTATCTTGTTTAATTCTTATAATTTTAATGAAGTCCTGTTTACAACACGCTTTACTTTATTTCAACTCTAGTCAACCTTCTAATCAATTATTTAAGCCGAATGGCGTAAATTAATCATTATTATTATTAGTCATCCTTGCTGTAAATATTGTACAATTTGAAAGAAATAAAGTTATTTTTTCAAAGTCCAAAACTGAACTTAAATTTATATTCCTGTCGCTATTATCCAAAAAATAAAAATAAAATAATGTTATTATATTATTGGTCCATTTCATGTTTATCATGAAAATTAATTTGTCAGAAAATTATTTTTTTAATATAATAAAAATTCCTGTTATTCAAAAACATAACTAATACGGAAAACCAATTTTTATAATAGTTCTCATTTTTCCTGTAAAATTGTACAAACAGTTCACACAACTCTCAAAACGTATCGAATTATTTTTATTATTAAGTCATTCTACACTATTTTAGGAGAAACATTATATAAAAGAGGTGGGTAATAGGAAGAGTTAATAATAATAAAAATAATGAAACAAACAATGAACCGATAGAACAAATAATTATAACAATAATATAAAAAATTGAAAATGTAAATGTGGGTTTAGAAACTAATATAAAATAATTGAAATATTTTGTTTCATATATCTTACTGCTCAGTGGGCAGTGGGCTATAGAAGCTTGATTCAGAGAGGTGGATATCATAATATATCTTACATATACTTATATCATAATATTTATCTCTGTTAGAGAAAGGAATGGTTGTATAGCCTCACTTATCCGAATGAGGGAATAGTAGGGGATTATACCAATGAAATTATGTAATTTTTATTGTCGACGGGGGAGGGGGAGATAAGCTTCAAATTTTCACAATAACTTGACAAAATCTTTTGGTGATCGGGGGAGAGGATTATTGGCAAAATTGCAAAAGGAGTGTGATGGAAGGCTGTTGTGAGTTTAAAAGAAGTGAAGAGAGACGGACAAGGGACACACAGTAGGCGGAAGGAGCCCCATGGCGGCGCATGCTCGGCGGCCTTGGACCAAAGTCAGTGTGTCGTTGCACCTTCCTGGCCAGCCAGGGCTCCCAACGTACAACACCAAATATAGCGCCCCCTCCGTCCACATATTACAAAAACTAATTTTAGATGGATTTATTTAATATAATCTTAGATTTTTTTCTCGATAGAAATAGTGCATTCCATATGGGTCAAGTGCAAGGACAAAACCTTGGTCATGGAATTCCAATATAAATTCCAACCGTCATCATTACTTATATATTTTTCTTATAGGAGGAATGAGGATTGCAGCTCCAATTTAGGATCATTTAAAAAATATATATATTTCACCTTTCGAGAATGTATCGTGGAATAAAAATAAATTAATAGAGAGGCATCTATCGCATTTATCGTCACAGAACAATGAAAATACAATTAAGAACGTCCCTTTAAAACTATTATACCTGTTTTTTATCGAGAACAGCTAGAAATCTAATCATTTATGAACAAGAAGTTGTAAATATGGTACTGTCTGGGTGGTTCCCTTTGCACTGCTGTAAATATGATAGCTATCAAAAAAGTTTTCAAATAAAAGTTTTAGGAAATGAAAAGTTTAACAATATTGCTTCATTTCATTTTTTTTGCAAGTTCAATATTTATAGAGTTAATTGAGAAAAACTGCATATAAACTTGTCTTGAGAAAAACTGCATATAAACGGGTTCATCAAATATTGGTAAACTCAGAAGTGTTTTTTGAAAATCCCTTTAATATGACAGCCACACAGTGATGCCATAAAGTTATTTTTTTATGGAATAGAAGCTTCTCTTGTGGTTCATGTTTGGACCACGTGAATTGAAAGTGTTTGAGAAGAATAAAACGTGCTGACTGCCGTATACAGTATAGAAGACGAATTGTTGTATGTTCGTGGTAATTATGTTTGGTAGATAAGCAATGAGGAAAACTAACAATCTTTTACGCAAAATGGTATTTTTTGAGTCTATTTTGTCTACGAATAGTAGTTATAATAATTATGACACTTTCAAAAATGTATTGATTGGAACAAGACCTTAGATAATTAGAAATAAATTATCGCTAGAAAAAAAAAATCATCGGCAGTTATTAGGGTTTTGAGTTGAGCTGAGCTAAAATTGATAGATGTCCTTATCGGGTTTTGAATTTGCGTATAAAATTTCGTGTCGATCAATACATTCAGTATATCGGGCGTCATCCTATCCACAGTAACGCAATATATATATATTTTTTTTTTGATTCAAGGAGTCGGAAAACATGAGATTCTGGTGAAAACTCAAAATCGAATTTCTGATTATATAACTTGTTCTATACTTGGGTGGGGGTGGGGGTAAGTAAGATGAGTAGTGGGATGGGGATGGTTAGAGTTAGATATTTGCCAAGATGGCGGGACTGGTGGCGGTGTATATCGCTTCCCGGATACCTCCCCACTCCTATCTTAGCTTCAATGTCAAGGTCCTTACTCTTACATAAGACGGGGACCGGACCACCTTCTTCCCTCACTCCGACTTCCATCCCAGTACTCGTTGCCAAATCTCTAGTCTTTACTGCATTGCCAATTTACAAATACATAGTCAGTATTACCAGTCAGTAACTAGATGAAACCGACTATACTCCATTCAGTTACTAGAACCAAAATTACACTTAATTTGATGAAAATTTAACGCCGAGCCGCCGTCGTTTTTCCAATTTCATGTTTTCCGAGCTTGAAAAATTCTCAACCAAAACCTCATCTGAGATTACAAAAATGAAAAAAAAAAAAAATGTGATGTGGCCATTAAAAGACTTTAACCATCAACTCCCCCTTCTTAGAATTATTTCATACTGGCCTTACTGGGTATAAAAACGTCTACTCTCAAGATAACGCTGTTCAATGAGACAAAATGAAATTATTTCGAGAAGGGGAAGGATAGAGAAAGTGATCTGTAAGCGTTATTGGTATATGAAAATCCTGTAATGGCCACGCCTCATATATTTCTCTTAATTTTTTTTTATTTTAGGGATGAGAATGAGGACTCAACTCAAATACCCCAATAACTGCCGATGTAATCAATGTATCGACATAAAATTTATCATCAGAATTCAAAAGTCAGAAAATTGATTTAATAATACATTAAAATATATATATGCGGGGTTAGAATCAAAATGGTCTAAGTGACATTTTTGAAACTTTGAAGAAACTGTGCATTAAGTTCTTAAATGATTTTTAAAATCTATAATTTAACGAAACCGGAAATATTTTGTCTTCTGCTTTTATGGTGAAAGTTGCTTAGCAAACCATAAAATTGAATAAAAATCTTAATTTGAAGGTCACTATCGATATGTTTAAGTAACTGGTTCATGTCACCAAACGGTATAAGTGATTCGCCACTAGATCTCAGCACTGGCTAGGATTTCACTTGTACAACTTTTTTCCTGAACAGAGCTATCATTTTCGTAGGTATCCGATTACTTTACGAAAAATTTTCAAAAATATCATTTGGACCATTTTGATTCTAACCCCGTCATTTACAAAGATAGTAGAAGAAAATTACTAATGAATGAATAAAATAATATTCTTCGTCTTATTTTAAAAAGTAAGATTTAAAAAAAGTTGTATCTTCAATAAGACTTATTTTGTATTTTATTCCGTTAAACATTTATAATAATAAAAAAAAAAATAGATAAACGCTACTCAATTCCAAGTTCATTTCATAATGAAACTGTCTTTTAAAAAAAGAATAAATATTATGGTTTGAAATTACTCTTGGGAACTTTTGTCGTTTAGTTTTTCTGTTATCATTGAAATAACGAACAATTAAATGAAGTAAAGTAACCATTAGCCATTTTTAGTCAAAAAAATAATTGAAACTATGTATGATTTATATTAGTTTTAGTTTTTAGGTTGAATAAGATTGTATAAATGTTCTGTGCTCCGAAAAATAAAAATAATTTTAAAAAAATGTTGGCTACTCATCAATACATTACGTAATGGCTACCTACCGTCTGAGACGTCATGTACAAGTCTAGAGTTAGCTCCGCCAATATTTTGTTTTAATTATATACATATTTTTTTTTTTTTTTTTTATTTAAACAAAATGAATTTTCTTTGTTCGTAAGTTTATTTCTTTTGTTTGACGTCAGTTTATTTATTTTTTTAATCGAGAAAAAAATTAACTACAATTACATTTGTCTTTTAGCTCGTCTGTTACCAATAAAACGAGAGCGCCAGTGGTGCCTTGGTTACTGAGCCCAAGATCGTGGGTTCCAAACCCGGCCGAGGTCCTTGGTTTATTTTCTTGGAGGTAAAATAAATTGAAGCATGCCGTCCTTTGGATTGGACGTTAAGCAATGGTCCCGAGTCAGTACGATGTTGAAAGACCCCTATCAGTAGAGTCTGTCTCATGTCCACCAGAGTGTCAAAAGAGCTCTCTGGTTGTAGGCGATATGACCTTCTATTTAAAGCCCGGGCATGAATCATAATAACTAACTAACCAATAAAACATTTCTACCAAAAAATGTATATTCCTTGGTTTAAGTGTCCCTAAATATTTTTTTTTTTTATTCAACCAAATGAAACATAGCGTGTTAATTAATACAAATATTATATATGAAGTATTATTTATGACAAAAAGTTAACCGTTTAAATTATATTTTCGTTATTACATTTATTTTTATCGCCAAGGTTGTTTTTAAAGTGAAATTGAATTTTAAATTGCCTAAAATCGCATGTTCTACGAGTGATTTTCAAGAAAATCATAACGAATATTGTTTGAATCATTTGAACAATCACTTAAATTGAAACTAATATTAGTATCCGTTTTCTGTTATTATAATTATTTTATTCCATCTATTATTGTTCGTTATTAATATCAATAAGGAAAAACAATACTCCTGTTAATATATTGTTCAGGTTGTCACTTTAATAGATTGAGACGTTAAAGGAAAAACTTGATTTTCCTCCAATCTTTCCTGGTTAGAAAATATCTGTTATTGGGTAATTCAATAACAGGTATTGAGATGTGTATCCTGTCTTGGGTCTAATTTTCGGTTGGTAATATTGTCTACTAATGTTCGACTGTACATTTGTTGAGAGGTTGACCCAGATTATTAACTGAAAATGAATATACAGACAGTGTGTTTACAAGAATTATTATATTAATTAATATGACAGTAATTAGTCTAATTGCACAGTGTTTACTAGTGTAAAACCACAGAATGTATTTTCTCTATATGAAAATGTATCTGAAATAAATATGTCTAATGTATGTATGTAGGGATGGAGTTGAGTTTCTCCACTTCCAACCTGCTCTAACTGGGTCAACTTCCCAACGACCTTACTATGTCGCTACATTAAGAGATTTTGATGTTTCCTATGTAAAAATAATTTTGATTTTCTGTGTTGGTATATTTTTTTAAAATGTAATTCTTTATTTCGAATATTTACAATCGGTATAAACCATAAGTAAATTTGATTAATGATACATAACAAAAAAAAAATGAAATAAAAATCCAAGAGCAGAAAAGAATGTTAAATAAAGTTTATAAAATATATATATATATATATATATATAATAGTAATAAAAAAAATATATGTAAAAAAATAGTAATAAAAAAATAATATATATATATGTATTTTTTTTCCTATTATTTTGTACATAACCATATGTTATCGATGTATATATATATCTCAATAACATACGGTTGTATACAAAATAGTAGGTAAAAAAAATGTATATATAATAAAATTATAGTGGTCTATATGCAAGTAATATACTATTTACAAAACAAAGAGAAAATATTAAATTTATATAATAATAAACATAAACATATAACAATAAAAAATAAATAAAATCAACATAAAAGCCCTGTTGTTGTATAGAACCTAAAAAAGTGCAGTCTCTCCTTAAAGTTTAGCCCGGAACTATTGAAGGTGTGGGTCATAAGATTTTTCCCGAGGGAGATGTGGTAACAAAAAAGTTTAAGAACCACTGTTCCAAAGCTATCCAATTGGCAACCCCAGTCCTTGCACGAACCCTCCATCCCCTCACATCGGGTTTGGGTCGTTTAGGAACTGACCCTCCCCGGAGGCGGCCATTTTGTTGGAGGGCCCAAGGACAGGGCCCCCCAAATATTTATCCACCTCCCTATATTTAGACTGTCCGGAGCTCTAGGTTCAAGGGAGGCCGTCTGGACCTAGGCCAGTTCTTATCTTCTTTCTCCTCTCTTCTTCCTTCATACCCTCCAATCTAATAATTCTTTCGATTTATCCTATTTTTGTGTTTGTCTATGAAGTAAATTTGTCTATTTTATCTATCTCTCTTTGCCTTTGTGAATTTTATTCTTAAAATATATTTATGTACAAATCTTAACAACTTATCCCTAATCCCCCTATTTGGGGATACTCTGTTTTTATGTTACTACTAGAAGGTAAAGAAACCTATTTTTGAAAGAACTTCAGAAAATGTACTGAGGATTATACATAGGATCGAAGAAATGTGTCTTAAAACAGGGAATAATTTCAGAGTGGTTCATCCATACTTTCTTCTACTTGGAGAGATAATAAGTCAACATTTCGTCCTTTCTATCTGTTCGTTCAATAGATTATATTGTAATAATTTCAGTGGCTCTTATTATTAATAAAAATTCAGAATATCTTGTCTGCTTTTGGTTGGTACATTTCAAGAAGCATAGGAAACGAACCTCGAATAACAGAAATCATTTCTCGAAAGTTCAATGTATGTATAGAAATATACATGAGTTATTCGGCGGTTCGCGTCGAAAGAGTGAACCTAGATTTAAAAGAAATACTAGGAGTAAGAAAAAATAGTTTTTTGTCTTCCAGTCGCTTGATTTTAATAAAATAATTCCTTTGAAATCCTTTGTCCCTGATCTTCAAAGTCGGGATTTCTTTTCTGCTGTCAAATGAACAATTCTAAAACTTTTTCTTTTTCCATTCTTAAATTTGTGACAAACGGAATACTTTTCCTCAGTTCTAATTTTTGAAAATACGCCCCCATGGTTTATTTTAACGCTTTTCTCCCCCGTTCTGGCTTGGCACACCTCAAGACACCTAAGGGGAACAATAAAATGATCAGTTTCCTGGTTCAGAGACCTAAGTCTGGCCTGGGGGCCTCGTAAATCACTTGACTCGCTCCCGACTTAGTTGACATTTTCACGAGGGTCTAAATAGACGTTCCCCGGAGGCGACTCCAGAAATATCTGCATGCCCACACCGCCCTCCTTCCAGAGTATATTTTGGATCATTATTTCCATTATTCTCTTCGACATTTGCCTAGACATCGGACATTTTATTCTATTGACTCATTAAAAGAAATTAAAAAAAAAAAAAATTATTTTCAGAAGGTTTTTGTGTTTTTTTCATGCATTTTTGGAACCTCAGCAAGAAAGTGGGATCATTTCTGAAAAATTCTATTTATATAAGTGTTTCCTTATATCTCTGTATAAATAGATATTTGGTGTACCAGGTATAATGATCTAGCGATTTGAAAATTACGGAACGTTTTACGGATAATATCTGGATAAAAGTTTGCACTGCATTGGAGCATATAGAAATACAATTTTTTATAATAGATAGAGAAGGGACTGATGATTTTAAACTGAACCTGATGTTTTTTGAAGTATTGGGTATGAACGAATCGATATGCATTGAAACAAAACATGTTTCAAAGAATTTGTTTAATGAAAAACACTATTTTTCTCGGAACTGCCAATAAACCCATGAATTCGCCAAGTGGTGTCAGCTCTCAATAAATGAAATTGTTTTGTCATTGGTCCAATTTTTTTTTTGTTTGTTTAATTCCAACAAAATACGTTTTATGTACATGGTTCATTTGTGCAAGTACTTTTTATTGTCTCTCTCTTTATCTCGAATAGATGGAATAGTTGTCTCTTTCACTCTGTGTTTCTATTTGAGAGAGTGGTAAAGAGAAATGTGTATGTTTCTTTGTTCTTGTGTCTCATGCCCGGGCTTTAACTATGAGGTTATATCGCCTACTACCAGAGCGCTCTTACGTCGCTCTGCTGGACGTAAGTCTTACTTTACTGTGGGTGTCCAGAGTTTTGTCTAACCAGGATTGCTGCCTGAGGGGTCGTTTAAAGTACCTGACTACACCGGCTCGGGACAATCGCTTAACGTTTCTCAAGATTTCTTATATTATGTACCTCTTTACCATTGCTTCCGGTTGTATGATATTCTATATTTTTTGTACACATATTGATGAAAGTTTGAAGCGAAAAAGCTCTGTAAGTCTACTTTTTCAATTTCAAAATTTTAACGAAATTTCTTTATTTTTTGTTTTCGCAGACAACGGTGACGGAGTGTACCCCGGGGCCGGAGGTGGAGGCGGGTACATGGGACCACCTCAAAACTACTTCGCCCAGCCTCAACCACCATCACCTCCACGAGCCTCTGTGATCCAAGCGGCCGCCTCCAGCTCCCACGATGACTTCTACCTCCTTGAGCTGGGTCTTCAGCACAGGATGAAGAAGAAGGTGAAGAGGTCGAGGAGTGGCGACAGTCCCACCGCCACAGGGCCCAAGCGCAAGTCTCGCGAAGGTAATCATCATTCTTTTACACGGAATATATTCCAGGGATCTTCTTTATATATATATATATAATGGTCTGAAGTCAAGTTTTGAAAGTAACGTAGTGTCATCAATGGAGCTCTGTACAATTTTCATTAAATGCGATAACATGGTTAGTTGATGCCTTTCTGCTGAACTCCCAAATCTGTAGAGCGTTTGATTAATTTATATCCTTTGAAGAGATTCCAATTTTTTTTTTAAATAACTATTTCAAAAACTTTTTTGAATTTTTTGTAAACAACATTGAAATATATGTTTAAGGAAATCCTGTTCTTTAGGAGGTGATAGCAGCAACATTCTTTGAAAAAATAATTTGATAAACGTTTCTGTAAAAAGTTCTGATTGGGTTGTAACTGATATTGATTCGCAGAACCGGACATCCGCCGTCTTTCCAAACTTGGCCATAGACTAGAACAAGGTCGACAACCCGCGGCGCGCGAAGGATCTGTAAAATTACTTTTGAATATTGAAAATTTCTTGTAATTCACGCATTTTAGTGTATTATTTCTCCAGCTATACAGATTGAATGTATCGACACAATTGTATGCTTTAATATGCGGCTCGCGCGCGAAAGCATAAACGTTGCCGATCCCTGGTCTAGAATACCTGTACATTCAATGTTATTCTATTTAATATTAGTTTTTTTCTTTTAAAAATACTACTAACAGAAAAAAATTTACCTTGTATTAAGCAGATATTCGTGGCTCCAGTATTGTTCAACATTTTTTTTTTTTTGTTTCTAGGGTCCACAACCTACCTGTGGGAATTCCTGCTCAAGCTACTCCAAGACAGGGACTACTGTCCTCGGTACATCAAGTGGACGAACCGAGAGAAGGGAGTGTTCAAGTTGGTCGACTCGAAGGCCGTCTCCAGACTCTGGGGCATGCACAAGAACAAACCTGACATGAACTATGAAACCATGGGCCGCGCTCTCAGGTCAGTTTGTATAACATACCTTATACCATCTTAGCTTCACTTATACATATAGCTCTTTGTTGTCATACTCGGAATGAACTTTACCAAAATTATTTGACTAAAAAAATGAAAGTGTATAAGACCAAACTCAATGGAGAGACATGACTTGTGGTTCGCTTCTTTTGACGGACGTTATGACAGAAATTTTTTTACGAAAGAAGCTATATCACGTTATTATCAAATTAGTTCGTAGAGGACCTGGCCTTATAGGGCAATAACGCCTTAATGCCAAATATTGTGAACTAAATGTATTCTTTTAACTTCAACGTAAACCGCTCACATAATGCATCTTGCACTTGTGTTTATAATAACTTAACTTGTTTGATACTGCTTCTATTTTGTGCTCCATACTTGTTTGTTATTGTGACTCATGCCCGGGCTTTAGCTAGAAGGTTATATCGCCCACTGCAGAATGCCCTCTCGTGGTCAAAAGTGTGAATCCTAAATTTTGTCAAACCCAGGTTTATTCATCTTTAACGAGTATCTGAAGAGGTACAGACTCGGGACCACCGCTTAACGTCCCATCCGAAGGACAGCGGCCTCAAGATTTTTTCACCACTTGTGGTTCGCTTCTTTTGACGGACGTTATGACAGAAATTGTTTTACGAAAGAAGCTATATCACGTTATTATCAAATTAGTTCGTAGAGGACCTGGCCTTATAGGGCAATAACGCCTTAATGCCAAATATTGTGAACTAAATGTATTCTTTTAACTTCAACGTAAACCGCTCACATAATGCATCTTGCACTTGTGTTTATAATAACTTAACTTGTTTGATACTGTTTCTATTTTGTGCTCCATACTTGTTTGTTATTGTGACTCATGCCCGGGCTTTAGCTAGAAGGTTATATCGCCCACTGCAGAATGCCCTCTCGTGGTCAAAAGTGTGAATCCTAAATTTTGTCAAACCCAGGTTTATTCATCTTTAACGAGTATCTGACATGGTACAGACTCGGGACCACCGCTTAACGTCCCATCCGAAGGACAGCGGCCTCAAGATTTTTTCACCTCAGATAAAAAACTTATGGGCATCGGTCAGGTTTCGAACCCGTGGTCTTGAGCTGAGTAAACATGCGCGCTACCTTTGAGCTAACTGCTCGATACTTGAAATCAAACGAAAGGTTAACATAACCTATAGCTATTTGTAATAAACTGATTAAAATAAAATAAAATAAAAAAAAATATATATACATCTATAATTTCTGAGTCATTTTACTAATTTTTTTTTTGTTTGAATGTGCAGGTATTACTACCAGAGAGGGATTTTGGCCAAAGTGGACGGCCAAAGATTGGTCTACCAATTTGTGGATGTTCCCAAAGACATTGTCGAGATCGACTGTAGCGGAGCGTGACACAACACTACTTCTCGCAGCACCAGCGAAATGTCCAAATCCAAAACTTCTCCCCCCTAACTCTGTCTCTCCCCCCCTCTCCCCTTCTCATTCTCATATCTCTCTCTCTCTGTCTCTTTTTCGAGTACAAAAAAAAAATAATAATAACAAAAAAAATTAAAATATTTCTATGTATTGATCAATGTTTTTCTCTGGATGTTTAATGTAACCACATAAAAATTTGCATATTTACTGTTTTACATATATATATATATATATATATATATATATATATGTATGTGTCAATGTAAATACATAAATGCATTCGGTGTTTTTAATGTGTCATAAATGTTGCACCTTTAAAATAAGAACTCACAGATTATAATGAGTATCTGCTGTATTTTCACTAAATATTTCATCTGCTTATTATGTAGAACAAATTTTAATATCACATTAAAATTTTTATTCAAAGAACAGATCATTCGTTGTACAATTGATATAATAATCCAGTGAGTTATACTATTATATCAAAATGAACAAATTATAATAATATCAATAATAGAAGATGCATTCTTGGGTTCTTTTTCAAAGTTTAACATCTTTATGGACATATTTTAAAATTTAGAACAGTTTTAACCTTTTCGCTCGTACATGTTTTTAATGTGATGCCAATTTTCTCTTAAAAAAAAATAGTAAAAAGTAAAAATAATAAATGTATTTAGCAACGAATTGATTTAATTGATTTTAGCTGTTTAAATGTTCAATAATATATCAAAAGTGAGAAAGTTTTGTTTTTTTCTTTAAATAATAATAGTTTTATTTTTGTATTGTTGCAATGTTTAATATTTTATCAGCTCTTTACTATGTGTGTGTTTGGAGTTATTATTTAAATTTTAACGTCAAATTGAGTTTTTTTTTCCTTTAATATTTCCTTGTTCGATATTGCCGAATCTACTTAGAATAACTATTCTTTATCTGCACATTTATTTTGAGAATAGTTTAGGGACTTAGAGGTAAACTTAAATGGTCAATTGACAATTTCTTCATTCTGACATATCAGATATGTAATATTAAAGTTAAAGCTCTGATTAATATTCTTCTAAATTTAAAATGGTAAATTTTATGGTCCAAATTTAGGCTTTAAACTGTATTTTTTGAAAATAGTACAAAGATCAGCCTGAAAATGTCCTTAAATTGTTTTTACAATTTTACTTCGACTGTTTTATATCTGATTATTGCAAATATCTAATTTCAGAATATGCAATTATCTCTTTTTTTTTTTTTTTTTTTTTTTTCTTTCTAAAAATTGCATTTTATAGTTTATCTCTAAGCCCCTCTATTTTTATCATTCAATGTCAACTTACATCTTTTTATATACCTGATTTTTTAAATGTAAATTTGCACTTCCCCTTTTTAATAAAAAATAAATTAAATTATTAAATAATAACAATAAAAGTAAAGTAAAGACAAAAATTGCTCACAAAGTTAAGATCTAGCTAGCGTTTGTTACTTAAGGTACATATGAAAGTATCTATATATATATATATTTGTACAATATATTTTTTTTTTGGGTAGGATACAGAGAGAGGGGTTTTTGGGAGGAGGGGGCCCGGAGACAAAGTTAGCCCCATGGGGGGCGGAGTCCCTGAAGAAGTGATCGAATTTGATCTCACTGACTTGAAATGGTAGAACCGGCGGCACTCACTGCCACAAAAACGACCAATTCTATCGTTCTGTTTTATTCTATTTTTTTATTAACTATTATTATTATTATTTGTAAATACCAGCGCCCCTATATATATTTTATTAAGAGCCCTACCATGACCAGAAAATGAGTAGAGTCATTGTATTTTATTAAATGTATAAAAAAAAAAATGAAAACAATTGTTTTTATTCTTTTGTGTATAACTTATTTATTCTCTATTTTCTTTTTCTTATTACTTCGTTTCTGTTTATAAATCTTAATTTTATTTTATTTTTTTCTTATTATGGTTTATAGTATATATGTGTATAAGTTCTTAACATACTGAGGATATGTATAATTTTATGTATAGTATGTAACTGTGTATAAATAATTGTATTTGGTAATTGTTATATAAATATATATATATATATAAATGTACTTAAAAAATTTACTGTGTTTACCATTAATTTTTAGTTTCTATTTTTGTTAAGGTTGAAAAGAATTATTTTCTATAAGACAAAAAAATATAAATATTTAAAAGTAAAAAATGTAAAAAAAAAAAAAAAAGTATAGTTATATATTTGTCCCAGTGTTATGAAAATAATCTTTAAAAAAGAAAAAAAAAAAAGAAACCATGTTAATTAATATATAAAAGTGAAAGGTACAAAAAAGATAAAAAAACATTAATAATTGATATTAAATAATTCGGTGTATTTTAATTTGTATTATCGTTTTTTTTTTAATTTCTCCGTTGAATGTCAAGTGTTCAGTGTTACTATAATTCCCTCCAATCTCAGATTATATTTAAAAAAATCTGTATGTCTGTATTGATGTAGTAGTGTTAAACACATTTGAGAATTGTATTTATCAAATAAAATGTTGAATGTATATTTTTTATTTTTCTGTTAAAAACGGAAAATACTGCCATATTTATAATTCAAAAATCTAAAACGGCCTCCATTTTAAAATTGATAGATAATACCGGCTGGGGTGAATTTATTATTTTTTTATTTTATTTTATTTTTTTATTTGGGAAGTAAGTATTGTAAACGAATGCTGTGAAAAGCCTTGTTGGTTCGAACTCTATGAGACTGAAGATTTCGGTTTGAGAATTTTAGGATTTTTGTAATAATATATTTTAAATTATGAAATAAGTATGTCAGTGAGATTCTTTATATATATAGATATATTTTTATATGTCTATATATAAAATGTATTATATAGGCATGTAGAAAAGGAAAAGAATAAAGTGAGATTTGGAATAATAAATTTACCATATGCCTTTATAATTAAACATAATAATAATATAACACATCTTTTTAGCATTTTTTCACTTTTTAAAGAGAGTCCTTTTATTATGAATAAAAAAAATTATATTTATAAATTTTTTGTTAAAAAAAAAATTGTTTTCATGCTATATACAACCGCTCAATTTGTCCAAAGCGTTTTTCGAAATATTTAAGATATTTTCGAATTTTTCATTCCATTGTATTTAAATATATAATTGTGTAGTTTGAAATAAAAAAGATGATATTTTAACAAATCGAAATATATATTATATATAAAAAATAAATAAAATTATTTTGTCTCAAAAGGATTCACTCAGATTAAAATGAATCTAACATAAAAAAAACTAGTTTATTGATTTTAAAGTTGGTGATATTTTCTTATTAAATGTAAAGGAGATTGAATGTATAATTTTTGTTTTCTGATTGTATAAATACTATTTTTGTGAAAGATGGAATCGCATTTAGATGAACAAAAAACGCAGTAACAGTTAAGAAAGTTGATGTAAAAAAAATATACATGTATGTTTAAAAAGAGATGCAGTTGTTTTACATTTAACTATAATATATTATATTGGAGTTTATTCACTGGTTCTTTTAAATAATGCATAATAAATTAACTTTAAAATTATCACTGTTGAATTTCTTCTTACAAACCTGGTCATCCCAACAAAAGCTAGAGAAATAGTTAGTTTGTAGACAAAAATGATCTTCATTCTATTATTTTACGCAATTTTTGAGTTAATAATGCCAAAGGATGATACCACTCAACCGAAAAGGAGGTTATAGTCCACGATCTCCACACAAAAATGTCTAGTCTGTGCTCTCTGAATTTTACTTTCAACTATTATAGGGGAATATGACAAAGCATGGATTTGTTATTGTCCTTAAAGATATTTGAATGACAATATCAAAACAATGACACATTTTGATTCCATTTTTAAGATCAAGTTTAATCAAGTATTATTTATGAGAAGAAAAACAATTTATTGGTCCAGCAGTAAGAAGTGCCTCTCACAAAAAGAAAAGAAAAGATGTACACTGGAAGAAAACAAAACTCCTTCAGATTGTAGGATACAGACCTGTTACAAATCTCCGTACTTATTCCAATTTTTTGTTTTCAGGTACTTTACAAAATACATATTTAAAAAAAAAAATTTTTTTGTTTGTATGGCACATGGCGTCCACGAGCTCGTTCGTAGCTCTGGTAGTAGTAGGTAGGCATGACATAATTAAAGCCCTGGGCATTTAGCAACTTGTAGTTAGTTATTATCACTCTTGCCCGGGTTTAAACTACGAGGTCATATCGCCTACTACCAGAGCGCTCTTTCGTCACTCCCGTGGAAGGGGTCTTAAACGAGTATCTGACATCGTACAAGTTCGGGACCATCGCTTAAAGTCCCATCCGAAGGACGTCGTACTTAATTAAGTTTATTTTACCTCCCAGGTAAAATAAACTGAGGGCCTCGGCCGGGTTTCGAACCCACGATACATTTGTCTTTCTGTGTTTAAAACGTTATCTAATGTGCGCACCATATTTCAGGTTCATCAGTGAAAATTAATAATACAAGTAGAATTTGAACTCATTTGAATGATAGTGTAATTTAGAGGTCCCATAAGCCTCTATCCAACAAACCTGCACCGATTTGAGCGTTTCATATGTGATAGTAAGATGTTGTGGGACAAGATTTCTAATAGAAATAAAAGACGTTGTCTTCCCACTGTTTTATTTATACCAGAACCGGTTTTTGACGCAACAGCGTCATCATCAGTGGTTCATCTATCATAGAATAACAAAATATACAAATAATAAAAAGTATAAATAATTCCTAAAGCATCAGGATACAGAGTAAAATTATAAAATAAACTTACCCACCCACACAGCACAGCGGTTGGAAGATAACTGGCATAGCGTGGGTAAGTGTGGGTGGGTAAGTTTATTTTATAATTTTACTCTGTACCCTGATGCTTTAGGAATTATTTATACTTTTTATTATTTGTATATTTTTGTTATTCTATGATAGATGAACCACTCACTGATGATGGTTGTTGCGTCGAAAACCGGTTCTGGTATAAATAAAACAGTGGGAAGACAACGTCTTTTATTTCTATTTGAGCGTTTCTTTCAATACAATATCATTTAAGTAACTTCTGGTCCATTCTATTAAAATAACTGAACAATATACAGCCGCCAATTGTCTCGATCCTGTGCGGCTGCCATTCAGTTCCTGTTGTGAAATATGTTTCGGGCCTATGTCTCATCTGCCCATCTTAGCTTAGGTCTCCCTCGCCGTCTTACTCCATGAATGGGCTCCTATAGCACTTTCTTCGCCATTTCCTCAGCTTCCGTCCTGGCGACATGTCCTGCCCATCTTAACCACCAAATCTTCATGACTTTCAGGACATCTGGTTCTCTATATTACTTTGATGTAACGCAGTTAAAAATCGAGGGTGTTTGAGGAACCTGTAAATATTGTTCAATTGATTAGAAAACTTACCTGTAATATTAATTTACAATAATCAGCCATAAAAGAAGGTGAGTTGAGAACTAACAGTCTCATATTTTCGGAACGCCTACAGTTTGTATGGTCTAAGAAAAAGTAATCCAAGCTAAATAATAGGAAAAATATATGATATATTAAGAGGACGCTGGTAACTCAGTGGTATGCGTACTTTGCCTTCTGAGCTCAAGATCGTTGGTAAGAAACCCGGCCAAGGCCCTTAGTTTATTTTATCTGGGAGGTAAAATAAACTTAAGCTTATTTAATATTGATTCGGATGGGACGTTAAGCGATGGTCCCGAGCCTGTACGATGTCAGGTACTCTTTAAAGACCCCTGCCCTAGATGAATAAAAATTAGGGTAGGCAAAATTTACGACTTAATAGAGTTGGGTTCATGTCCCCCATAGTATCGAAAGAGCGCTCTGGTAGAAGGCGATATGACCTCGTAGTTACAGCTCGGAGATGAATCATCATAACTAACCAAAGGGAAATAAACATTTGTTACTTAATTGTTGGAGTTTTTTTTCGAAATCACTGCGTTTTGTTTAGCATTAAATAAGTATAATAATTGTGGGCTTATTTATTTTTATGTTTATTTTTTTTATATTATCTTGCTGAGCTCAAGATCGTGGGTTCAAAACCCGACCGAGGCCCTTAGTTTATTTTATGAGCATGAGTCATAAAACCTAACCTATATTTATCACAGCATCACTTCTACAATTTATATCCCGCTGACCACGGTGCTTGCTACCTTCTCGGACGACACTTTAATACTACTAGCACAACACTCCGATATTCACATCGCCACATACTCACCAATCAGCTGTCTTCATCATCTCAACTTGCTTTTCTAACTGCAAGTTAAAATTAAATCCTTTAAAATCATCAACCAAAATTGTCTCTCTCCGTCGAATACGTCAAAGCAACATCCCCCTGGAATACTTCACAACAAACATTAAAATATCTCGGCTTACACATGGACACAAAACTTACGTGGCACACCCACATTTCAACAAAACTAACACAAGCATACCAAAAGACTCTGAAAACTGTATCCATTCATTAACCGCAACACTACACTCCGCCCAAATTGCATCAAAATCTTGTACACATCACTATTACGTCCACTGCCAACATATGCTTGCCCAATATGGTTCAGCGCAAGCAAAATAGTAAAACGAAAACTACAGTCATTTCAAAACAAAATCCTCCGCATAGGTCTCAACGCACCGTGGTTCGTGAGAGGCAGTATAATTCATAAAGAGCTGGACATAGCTCCCATGGACACCGTCCTGCGATCTCTGACTGAGACGTTCCTCCAGAACCTGCCCCTCAGCCCTGGAGCTGTCCACTTCAATATGCGACCCCCAGACTCCCACAGGGCATTTTAGCTTAGATTTTAGTTTTATTTATCATTATTATTATTTTTGTATTTTATTTTGTCATTTTTGTAAAAGGCACTAGAATGCCGGGCCAAATAAATTACTCCCATTTATATATTTTTTTTAAAACTAGCAATTACAAAAGTTTCGGGAAACACTCCCATCACCAGTGTCTATAGTTCATCTAACATATTTTATGTTATCATTCCTCCTTCTGTCAATCAGAATCTTCCTTTTATAGAATACTAGCAGTAATACCCGGCGTTGCCCGGGGAACTTTGACTTTTCTTCCAATATCTCCTATAAGGCTATTCAGTTCCTCGACAGTACATTCATGATGTTATAATTTTCAATTATTCATACGGAATAAGGCTTATAGTCCTTCAACTGTAGTAACGCTAGCTTTGGAGCTAAAACTAATTTATTCAAAAAGATTTCTCATTAATCGTTGCAATGGTTTTCGAGTTACAAAGATTGCGTGAGTGGATGCTGGGATGGACCAGGGGTTGATTAAAAAATAGACCTTAACCTTCCGGTAGATAAAACTTATCTATTCAAAAAGATTCCTCATTAATCATTGCAGTGGTTTTTGAGTTACAAAGATTGCGTGGGTGGATGCTGGGATGGACCAGATATTGAGGTACTAATACGCCTATAACCTTCCACAGACGATGACGAACAAATTAAAAAGAAAATTAATCAAATCCATCAAGCCGTTTGTGAGTTATAGCGGTACAACGCACAGACATTTTCAGCTTTATATATATGATATTTATTGAGTCGATCTTTATATTCAAACATCCAAGACAAAATTTGGTTTTCAACTGGGAGTCGCAGTTTTGGCTTGTTATTTAAATATAGAGGTCGCCTCAATAAATATGTTCTATAAACGGAAAATTCTGTTTGACAGGAGGAATAATTAACCCAAAAAAAGGATGTATTATAAATATTGACGATGGGAGTGTTTCCCGAAAAGTCTACAATTGATATTTTTTAAAAAGCAAAAAAAAAAAACAAATGGTTGAAGTGTAAAGTATATTATATATGAATTCAGAATCTTCGTACACAAGGTTGAAGAAAGATTATAATAACGGCATTCTCTATTTAATAAATCGTTTAATAAATTAACAAAAAAAATAAAGTCATGAGCAATTTGTACATTACCAGCATAGCAAGTTACATTTTTTTTTTTTTTTTAGGATACAATAAAAAACTAACTATATATAACTACATGTGATGCACATAACGACTACATACTGATAAAAATTGTAACTAACATTGTAAGTACACAATTGTAATAAAGGCAGTAAATGACAGACCTTCTGATGACCCTGTAAATATACAAATTTTAACATTTTTTTTACTTAACAATATTTACATAAATACAATCCTTAAGCAATGCAAATTTTGAAAGTAATACTCACTATTGATGCAATTCTTCAATATTAGTCAGAAAATACAAGTAATAAAATATTATAATAATTTCTTTCCTTGATTATATTATAAAAAAGCTTTTCTCAAATGTAAATTACGAATATAATTGTTTTCTCAATAATATATTTCTTCCAAAACAATATCCATACTAATATTTTCTGCATTTACAATGTTTAGTTGAGTTTTTAAAATATCTTCATTGAAAAAAATATATTTAAAATGTAAATGTATATACTGACACTTCCTATAGTGTACTCCTGATTTTCCCAGAATTTTCTCCAAAACGGTACGATTACTCAGAGAGCCATTACCTAAAGAAAGAATTCTACAAGTACTAATGAAGATAATTTGTAACAGTGTTCGAAAGAAACAAAGGATAGGGGCTTGAGAAGAGGAAAAAAATGACCAGTTGTCCCTAATCTCGAAAACATATTAGGAATTATTATAAATTTACAGTAACGTTCTTATCAGAAAATAAAAGTAATGATAACAGCGTAGACCAGGTTAGTAGTCAAGAGGATTGGATGAAACTTCGATCAAACAAAAAACAAATTAATCTACTTAATAAATGTAAAAGTAAATGTATTCAAGCTGCTACTACGTAACGAAGGTCTGGCGGAACAGGAGTGTCCTGGAGACATGAGGTGGATCGATCACCCTGCAAGTCCACAGCTCAGGGGTCGGTGAGGTAGTCTCGAGGTCACTTCCTCTTAGGGCGTTAGGAGAGGGTTTTGTGATAGTGACGATGTAGCTAGTGTCTGGCTATAGTGCAGCTGAATGGGCAACAGCTCTCACTGGACAGCATCAAGAACCTCCCTACAAGCCCAGCGCGTCTGCCCTCTTGAGGATCACAACATCTACAGCTGCCCTTCAAGACGTGGCTGGCACCCCCCAACTACACCTTGTCATAGACGGGGTTCACAGCATACAACTTCAAGAAAAGGACAGGTGAATGGGTGGGAGTTGATCTGTTGCTGACCCAGAACTTCAAAAGTTTGTCAGTGACAATCGCAAAAGAAACAGCAACCAAGAAGGAAATTCGGACATACATATTAGGCCGCGCGAACTTCTAGCTCTACCCGAAATTAAAAAAAAAATGACTGGTCGCAAATCCTTAGCTGCCATGGTCAGTTTAAGGCAAAACTGCACTACTTTAAAGAGCAGAACAGACCATTCTGTCACTGCGGACAGGAGGAATCACTAGAATACATAATTATGCCTTCCCCGGAATATAAGGATGCACATATTGGCCTCATGCGGGCGATTGATGAATAGGGAGAATTCAGCCTCATGACCTCGTGGAGAACAGAGAAGAGGCGCTAAGATGTGCCTTCATATGGTTGCGCAGGAGTAAGGCTTATGAAGTAAAATAAGGAAATAGAAAGAAATGTATAATGGCGTAATAAGAAAATTCCGCCAGATGAAAAAAAAAAAAAAATGTTGGAGTGTGAACATTTTGATATGTAATGTGTGTATGTCAGTTGTGCGAGTTTACGTGACAAGTAGAGGTGAGCTTGGCAACACTTGCTAATTGAATTTAGAAAAAAATTCATTTGAAATAAGAGCCAGAATCACTGAATAGTTTTGCCCCAAATATTGACGAACAACTATCACAAGTTTCCTATATTATTAATTTGCATTTCATTAACAATACATTTCGCGGACTGAGTTGTTTGCTCTGTTCAATTGTTAAAACAAAATTTAATCTGGATTTGAGTAAATGGCATCCTATATCAATTCTAATTTTTATACTTTTAGATATAGGTGATACCTGCAGTAAATTTGACGATTGATGCAAACAGCATAGTGGCATACGTTAGGCACAAATAAAAGATTTCCGCATATAATCGGAAATCCGCTATATTTTTTTGATGATCGGTAAAAAGAGCATAGGAATTCTTTTTTTTTTGTTTTTTTTTCTCAGTAACAAAACTTATCTTCAACAAAAAAACATGGTAAAACCTGGTTTTGGTAGTCCACATAACCCGTAGAAGTGAAACTTCTTTTGTTTGCTAGAATTATGACTTGAATTTACTATGTCCGAAAACATTTTTTGCGTTCTGTGTTGATGTAGTGGAAATACTAATAAATAAAATAAAATGATAGTTAAAACACTTTTTTGAACACTCATAGTCTAATTCCGTTGAACCTTGTGCTGATGATGGCGTAAGCCGAAAACGGTACACATTTAAGTATATGCTTGTGGAATTAGACAACATAAGTGTTCAAAAAGGTGTTTTATCCATCATTTTATTTTATTTAAATTTACTAGTTTCATTTATTTTTTATTTTTCAGTATTGAAAGGTGCATACAGAATTTATCGGTAAAAGGTATAATTAAATTAGAAGAATTAATTTATAAAATTTAAGTAAACAATTTTATATTATCAAAGTATGTTTCTAAGTATTTTATTTACATATTTTCTTCATTATTACTTTTTACATCATTATCCAAATACATTTCTGCGATCTGTGTCGATATAATGGAAAACTAATAAAGTTATTAAAAACAGAGAACATGTTCAACTTTTATATTGTCTAATTCTACAGAAATATGAACATAAAGTAATATACAGGTTTCGGGTTACGCTATCGTTAGCACATAGTTTGACACCATCCCGGTTCATTTTGTGTACACATTTTTGTGCAATTAGACAATAAATAGTTTCTTTGTTTCTATTTATTTTGTTCATTGTTGTTTACAGTAGAATTCTCTAAAAAACTGAAACAATAGCTTGTAATAATTATTTACTATTATTATACCCGTTATAAATATTTGTATTAATTATTATTAATTTATAACGGGTATAATAATTAACAGCTGATATTATCAGCTGAGCTCGTAGTGTCGAAATTACATCTCCTGAAGTATAACGATTTAAAAGAAGTTTCACTTCAAAATTAGAACAAATCTTAGAGGTTCTTTAATATGCATGTGTATAGGAATGTCTGGATTGGAACATTTTTGATTTTCAATTTGTTAAGAATACAATAAGAAAATATACAAATTTACTGCTCTTCATTCTGGTGCAGCAAATATATAAAATGAACATGAAAAGGAGAAAATAAAACATAAGTTATTTAAAAATATCAATTTTTTTTTTGGTTTGTTTTTTATAAGTTATATATATATATACATATATATATAACTTATAACAAGATATATATAACTGAATGTTACTAAAAAACTATGATTATGTTTAAAAAAACAAAAGGAACAATATATAGTAAAGAACACTTAAGTAATGTGGTAGCTAACTAACGTGAGATCACATTAGCTTTACTAAGGCATCAAGTTGCAACGGTCACAACGTTACTCCAGGGGCAAACTATCGTCTTGTCACACTAAAACGAGAATTTCCATTTTCACACTTAATGAGCCAAATAACCTGAACCTGTCACCTTCATTACTCCGCAAACCTGAATTTTGAAAAAAAATAAAAAACAAATTGGCTCATTTAAAATAGTAATGTGATTTAAGATAGTTTATCAATGGCGTACAGATATGACATTTTAAAAAATATTTATCTACAGAATTATATATGAACACATTTTTTTTTTTTTTTTTTTTTTTGGAAATTAACATTTAAAATTTTTTTAAATAATTTTCCGCAAACATAACAGGATGTAAATATTATTAAATAAAAAGCAACAATCCATGTTTAGAACATTGTTACATTAAAAATGAGGGATTCCAAAACAAAATTCAAGAAGCACAAGCGTCTTATTCACCAAAATAAAACATGAAATTCCTTTCAAAGCTTCACTTCTCCATTATTTATTAAAATAAATATTTACTCTACATTTTCCGCAGATAAATCCTGTGTCCAATATTATTTCTTTGTAATTTTATTCAAAATGGCTTCAAATGAAGTTTTGTTATGGAACGCCTCAAAAAAAAAAAAAAAAAAAAAAGCTATATATTCATTTTTTTTAAAACATAAAAGTGCATTAAATTGTACATAAATATTATTTTCAAAAATACAAATTGAAACAGAAATGGCTCGAAATTTCACAAGTTGAAAATATTATAAAATTGATGAGAATGAAGCGTCTAAAGAAAGAAACAGATTCCCTAAAGAAACAAAAAAGAATTTTCATATTTCAATAAAATCTGTTTTTTTTTATTTTGCAAGGGATAAGTAATGTTTTCTACAGATATATAGAGGAATTCGTTGTAAAATTAATAGCATATCTATTATAATACAAAAAAAGACACATGAGTAGAATCACTTTGTACAACAGAAATAAGAAATTTTCAAATGCCACATTATATGTGATGCTTTTTTGTGTGAACTAAAAAGAAATAGTAATGTTTGGTTTACTTGTTGATAAATTTTGGTCAAGGAACTTATTAAAGTTATATAAAGTGCGGCAATATTTTATAGAAATCAAATTGAATATTTCCCAAGCATCCAGACTAAAATATAACGCCCTGAGAGTAAAAGACAGGAAAGGGACAGGGCCTGGTTTAAAAAATAAAATAATAAATATAATAATTGTATTAATTTATTTATAATAAAAACATGCAATGAACTACGAGTATAGCAATGTTTTTCAAGGAATAGTAGATAATTTCATAAATATAAAAATATACACAAAAACAATTAAATATTAACAATGTTTCCCGGAAAAGTCTTAAGGCACATATCTCGCAGAAAATAACAAATCAAAAACAATACTTGGGTGGATGTCGTTTACGGAATGCGAACTTTTCCGGTAAATAAAGTTAAAACTACTTAGTAAGAAATTTACTAAAAGAATACATAAAACATTTGTAAAAGGATTCTTTGTATTGTTAATAATGAGCATACATATCTAAAATTAATAATTAAAAAGAAAATGGACGAAGAGGATAACCTCGTATAACATTTTATTTAGGGAACAATATTTTTAAAATCATTTACACGTTCAGAACTTCTTTTCCCCCATTCTTTGATGTTTTTAGTCGTATCCTACTTAGTGTACATTGCATTCTGAAAGTAATAAAATGACTAATAGCCGTTTATGAGTTATTCTTTTCAATGCATCATTTAAATTATTAAGAGAATGTAAGGGTTCCTTTTCGATTATTACTGCAACGACTATTCAGTAAGGGAGAAGGGCCATGTTAGTTCTTCTGAGTTTGTCCACAACAACGGATCCAGACTCAGACAGAGATAAGAAAGATATCGTCGCTGTTAGTGCCAAATGTCCTTATCGTCGCTGTTAGTGCCAAATGTCCAAAAACACAACTTTTCTTGGGAGAGAAAAAAACATTTTTATTTCTTTTAGGTTAGGTCAATTTACTTCAAATTTTGACTCGTTCTCTCTAAAAGGGTATTTGAGGTCATAGGAACACCTACCAAAGGGCATAAAAAAGTACAACATAATTTGCAGACTATTATTGGTAAAAATGCAACAAATTTATAAATAGATGAAGGCCAAGAGAAATATGAGATTTTTTGACAACTCATTATTTCTCTATTTTCAATTAGCTGTAGACATATGAAATTTGTGCACAAGTTGATGAACTTTGAAACCAAACAAACATTTCCATCAATAAAAACTATTGAACAGAATTTAACATACAATATTTTGCACTAACAGCGACGATGTGTAACCCACAGAATAATATATAAGTTTTGTGCATTTAGAACACTAAAAGTGGAACATACTGCAAATGATGTTGCTAGCACGATATTAAGAGACCCTGGGAAGTATAAAGAACCCAGAGCACGCCGTCCTTCGAATTGGACGTTAAATTATTAACGATTATGCCGAGCCTATGCGTCAGGTTAAAGACGGTAATTAAATCTAGATAGGCACAAGACTCCCACTGTAGGGCTCGTGTTCACCAGAGCGACAAAATAGCACTCAGTAGGCGATATGACCTCGTAGTTAAGCCCGGTGTTGAGATGAGCGTAGATGAATGAAGTAAGAATTGTTGAATGGCTCAAATGTTCAATTATCATATTTACGCGTCAATGATCAAGGATTTTTTTTACATAGTTGAAGAATAAAGGCACTTCGCCATACGACATATTAAATCCGTAATTTAAATGAGAACCTACAACAATCTAATTCCTTCCACCTATGCCTAAAAGGTAGGATACTGATTTGCGTAACAGGCTATAGAAATACGCTCAAACAAGCGAGGCCACCTTCCATCTCTCGAAGATACCCTGATTTGTCAACATTTGACTTTCGATAATACACATTTTTAAACATGTAAATATTTTAAAGAGATGAGGAATGCAATAATCAGATATTAAAGTCTGACTAAATGTATACAATGCATAAGAGTTATTAAAAAATTATTACAACTTTCAAAAGACAGCTTCATTCTAATCCAAATATTTTATTAATAACGTAAACTAGTATACACAGACTAAGATTAAGATAAACATTTACACAATAATTGTGGTAACAAAACTACATGTTTAAAATTTTGTTCATACCTATTTATATATTAAAATAACGATTATTACACAATTTACTCACTTCTCATTCAATCACTCATACTTTATAACATTCACCAGTACTCATCGCACCATAAATTATACTGATTGTAATATATTATACAATTCTAATTAAAATCTCGGAAAAAAATAATATTAGTAAAAATGTAAAATAAATACAATATTATAAAGACTGATCACAGGTACTAACACTTAATAATCACGGAATACGAAATAGCACAGCTGTCAGATCTCACTTTTCATTTTGTTGTTGGCTGTTTGGAGTATTATATAGACAACTTTATACATATATGTTTATATAATACATATTATACAAACATATAGAGGAGGGGGTGGGGTGAAGGTAGTGTGCTATAGAAAGTAGGGAGTGGTGTTTCGCGGGGGAATGACGCGGTCCGAGTCGGGAACGGCTGAAAATAACTTTGGCTCACGTTGATCACTTGTTTTAAACTCAAGTATGGAGGCGATGTTCCCACATCGATAACAGTAGTTAGGGGCCGACCAAACCGTCACCAGTTTGTCGTCAAACATATACTTGAAACCTGAAAAATTCAAACATTCTGTATTAGTGAAGATCATAAGAAAGAGACAGTCAAACAATAATATTTCGATAGACTAGAAACTATCAACATTTTTTGTGACGGCTCTTAGTGTGTTCCGTACCAAAATTAAAAACGGAACACTTATGGAATCACTTCTGTGTCCGTCCGTCTGTCATAGGCGATTTTCTCTGAAACTATTCGACGTAAAAATTTGTGATTTAGCACAGAGTTGAATTTTGATTCTGGGGGTTAATTTCAGGGGGTAGGGTGTCAAATGAAAGCTTATTGAAGCACGAATTCAACAATATATATGAAATATTTTTAAAAAATAATCTTTTTTAAAATTGCTATCCCCCACCCTTAATACCAATCGGATCGCCCAGAAAAATCTGAACAAAAATATGAACATTGAGAATTAGGTGTAGATTGAGCTAAAATTATCTGTCTGGATTGAAAAATTCTAGAGACCGCGCTAGATATTCAAATTGATTGGTTACCCTGAGATAAAATAAAAAAATCGGTCAAGTGCAAACTTAAAAATAAGATTAGAGAAATAAACAATTAAATTAAACAACTGATCGCTATTGTTATAAACAATTTAATTGTTTATTTCCTTATAACTGCTGAACCATTGGTTTTAGAGAAAACATTTTTCGACGAAAAATATTTCTCACGATGTAAGGAACAACTTTTGTCCTTACACGTTTAATTTAAGTGAGGGGCTGATGGCACGAAACACTAATTGTGTAAGTATAGTTTGTATTTGACCTATTTAAGGCCTAACAAAGCAATTTGATAAAAATCCATTCAAATATCTGAAATCATTAACTGTAAAACATTTTCATTTGAAAATAAATTATATCGATTTTTATTTTCAAATAAAAACTACTAAATTAATTGAAATAAATACTTAATATAAATATTTTTTTGTTATAGTTCCTCGATCAAAAAGTGCCCATGTCTGCGGAAAACCACAAAGGAAAACATGCGGAAAACTATCAATTTTCTAAAAATAAATAAAACACTCAACAGTTCATTCAAATCCATTGTTGGTCCATGATTTCTGACTTCTGCGGAAGCCTCTGTAACTGAAAATTGGCGAAATAAAGGATTATCTCCTCATTTCTAGATCAGTTTTTACTCATGAGGCTATCAATACTTTTGGCTACAACAAGCGATTAAGAATCACCGGCATTGTATTTCCTCAGCGCGAATAAATGAACTAAGTTCTCGATCTCTCTCTGAACCCAATTTAAAGATTTGGTTGAAAATTAATAGATCTCTTATTGAGGGACTTCTGAATCATCATACTAAATGTCGAGTCGATACATTCATTACATCGGCAGTTATTAGGGTTTTTGAA
Organism: Aradus depressus; assembly: GCA_963662175.1. Taxonomy (NCBI): domain Eukaryota; kingdom Metazoa; phylum Arthropoda; class Insecta; order Hemiptera; family Aradidae; genus Aradus; species Aradus depressus. The sequence goes on along the minus strand of OY759214.1, from coordinate 12,819,692 downwards.
TTGAGACCCTTTCTGATACCTCCCTTCCCTTCGGCCGATTTGGCTAAAAATCAATATGTGTTGTCCTTATGGGGCGTCATTTTCATTTTTGGAGTCAGGGATTTGGAAAACATGAAATTACGGTAAAACATCGAATTTTTGATCAATTACATAACTTTCTTCCTCCTATACTTTGTATAGGTGGGGAAGATAATGGGTAATTTTTCTTGTACTTTACAATGAAATAATTAATATGTGGTTGCTTCCTGAGCTAAATATAGCGGGTTCGTAACCCGGCCGAGGCCCTTAGTTTATTCTATCTGGGAAGCAAAATAAAATCAAGTATGCCATCCTTCGGATGGGACGTTGAGTTATGGTCCCGAGCCCATTCGATGTCAGATTACTCGTTAAAGACCCCTACTCTAGATGAATAAAAATTTAGGTTAGGCAAAATTTAGGACTCACATAGTAGAGTCGGGCTCATGTCCACCAGAGTGACGCTCTGGCAGTAGACGATATGACCTCGTAGTTAAAGCCCGGACATGAGTCATAATAACTAATTAATGACAGTGTGTAACGGTCTTCACAGGCGCTCTACAGTTTGCCACTCTTCTTTCATCTACGTAAATGATAAAGTTACAAAAATTTACCCTCATGTACTAGCTGGTGTGCCCTGCAGATGAGCTTCAGACTGTTCACCTCCATAAATTCGTGTGTGACGGCAGCTCCGAACAGCCAGCCGGCACCTCGGGGACTGACTGACCATGTCTCCACTTCTTCGGGGTCCGACCAGACCAGATCGCAGAATGCTCCTAGACAATACACCCACAACCACATTAAATACATTCATCCATTGATATTGTATATCCCTCACTCACCCCGTGGGTGTCCCACAGTGATAAAATTGGTATTCTTAAAATTAAGAGTTACGTGCATCTTAGACTTCTCTGGAATGTTTTATGTTCCATATATCTTCCAGCGGTGAATTTTCCAAAGATATTTCGCATCGATTTCACTCTTTCTGTAGGCCACAGTGAAGGGCTATGGGTTCATGAATCCACAGAGAAGGGTCGTGAAATCGATCCGAAGTATCGTTTAAAAATAATGGACACCGTTGGAAGAGTTACCGAAAATATGAAACAATGTAATCAGAATTATATTAGAATGTTTTAAATTATTTATTATTTGTATAAATTAATCTAACATTTTTTTTTACAAGCTCATCTCATAGTTTGAGGGCGCCGGTAGCTCACAACTGGACGTTGAGCTATGCTCCCGAGCCCGTTCGATGTCAGATTACTCGTTAAGGACCCTAATTACTCTAGATGAATAAAAATTTAGGACTCCCACAGTAGAGTCGGACTCATGTCCACCAGTGATGAAAGAGCGCTCTGGTAGTAGGCGATATGACCTCGTAGTTAAAGCCCGGGCATGAGTCATAAAACTAACTCATAGTTAAGTTTTGAATGTCAATAAGTTTGTCAAGCAAGGTTGAGCATGCCCAGCGTCAGGGGCTCGATAAAGACTAACTACACCTGGTTCGACAAAAATTAGGACATCAACAATAAATTCGGATGAAAAGTACCCTCATAGTAGACGATATGACCTCATAGTCAAAAAAAACAAAAAATATTAATAAAATACTACGAACATTCTGTGAAGAACTAAAAGTCAAATGAGTCTATTATTTATTCTTTAAATTACGTTCAAGTAAGTTATAAGTTCACATTATGTTTAATATTTATATTAATATTGAAGAAAGTCTAGCAATCACAATTTGCGGCCTAATGCGTTCAACGTGTTTTATTTAATACATTTCATCTAGTAATATTTTAAATTATCAATGACAGTTATCACACGGATGTCTTCAGAACAAATTAAATTTATCAACTGAATATTAAAAAAAAAAGTGTAGTGTCTCATTTTATCAATTGGGCGCTCCTTTATTACAGTCAATTAGTGAGTTTCACAATCTCTAAATCACTTTAATAGAAAGATAATGAATGAAGCAATAAAAATAATGTGTATTCTTCCAGAATACACCACATATATCATTATTGGACCTATAACGTTATCATTTCTTTAAGGAAAATTATTTCAGAAATAAAAGTTTGAGATTCCCAATGAGATCACTAAATATTATTTTCTACTTGAATTCATCGTTTACCTATGGAAGTGTGAACGGCTCTATGAATATATCTATGGTCACAGGGAATAAGTTGTTGTCATAAAATGGCCAAAATGAGTTAAGTGTACTGTGAAGCCTTCTGCGCATCTCCCAAGCCATCTGCGCACTGTGAAGAAGTTGGGAGCTCAGGACTTTCGGAATTATAAAGATGTGGGTTTTTTGGTATCTTGTAAAATTGTGTATGTTCTCGGTTAAATCAATTTAATCTACTTTTTTGAAGAATCATTCACGAGATAACTGCATTTAACCATTTATTCACTATGGCAGACTATTCCAAGTGAAGAGGGTCTTTTCGGTTAAATCAACTTGCTCAACTTTAGAGAGGCATAATTTCAAAAAGTATGGTTAGTAATTAGGTAAGTGTGGTCAATAATTAGGTAAGTGATGGGGAATGATTAGGTAACTAAGGGAAAATCCAAGAAAGGATTAACAATATTCATTTTCATTCACTCCTATAGATTTAGAAGGTATGTATATGATTAATAATGTTGCAAACATAATTTATTTATTCTAAAAACTGAATTTACACGATTAACGCATTAGTAAAAAAGTGCTGCCCTGATAAGTTACGAATTTAGACTAGAGTCGGACACGTGTCCACCACAGCGACAAAAGAATGCCCTGGTAATAGTTGATATAACCTCATAGATAAGCCCGGGCATGAGTTACAATAACTAACTAATACTATTTAAATTACATTTGCATAAGTATATCAAACCTTTCCATCGGCTGTGTTTTTGGGGAACCCCAAGAATCTACAGCAAAAACCTTTGAAGAATGAATACTATAAGAAAAAAACAAGTCTATAAATATTGCTAATAGAGGATAAGCTCTGCGAAACATTCAAAGCTCCAGTGAAAGATTATAAGAACTCAGAGCACTGCGGACTATGGCAGCCTCCCAAAGACTCCGTAAAATCTTTTGGCATTATTCCAATGAACAGTTAACCACAGATAATTTTACAATAAATTAATAATGCTAATACGTTGAATAAAAGAGACCAATGAAGAAATTATGTTAATTCCATCATACACAATACTCCAAGAGATTCAAAACTATATAGTTTTGATCGATAAAAACAAACCCAAATACTTTCGGCACAGAGTGCCTTCTTTAAGGTCAAAATACATATACAATAATAATAATAAGCTAAAATTACGTAAAAATAATACAAATATATAATAAACAATTAAAACTAAATGAAACCTTCGTCATAATGGAATAAAAAATTATAATATACAGTACAAATTATGGTATCCTAATGCTAATACGATTAAAATTGTACTCACTTCATTCTGTCAGAAAGTTATTTATCCATCGGTAATAGAAGAGGAAGGGGTAAGCAGATACTGTATATTCATAACATTTACCGCTAATTATTAATAATTCCCTGTGGGGCATGGCTAATATCATAAAAAAACAATTATAATAAATATATAATGCATCCGAAAGAATAAAATGTTGAGCCTTCAGTTTTTCGCTAGTTTTTCTCCCGCAACACAATCTAGTATTGACATGTATTACATTTATCATCGAAAAGTGGGAAATATTACTAATAACCGATCCAAGTGACTAATTCTCGTAAATTAATCAATTTAACTTCGTAATTTGGCTTGTATTAATAATAACAGGTAATTATTAATACTTACCAATTGATCGTAACATACATACGATAATACAGGCACTGAAAGAGGCACACTCAGTAAGAAAAATTGTCAGAATTTTTTGGAGTTTGTTTTTATCGACCACAAGCGTGACCTCTCCTTTTCTATTACATCGATGGTCAATCCTGCTACAAATATATTAGTTTAATATGTAAAATAATATTAAATTGTTAAGTAACATACCTTTGTAAGGAATTTCCTGATTCCTTTCAATACACCGTATCTGATCTAGAGTCATTATGTCGGGCGACAGACCTCCATGAACACACAGAACTTCTTCATCTATTAACTAATAGAAACTAGATTAGGATCTTGTTTCTCATAAGCACCAACTTCACACCAGATATCTCATTTGTCATTTAACTAATTCATAGTTCATTTTTTATATTCAGAAAATTGAGCACGCCGTCCTTCAAAAGGAACGTTAAGCGAGTCTGTGCGATGTCAGGTTAAGAACCTCCAGGTACTTAAACCTCGATAGACAACATTTGGGATTCCCACTGTAGAATAGGGCTCATGTCCAGCAGAGCGACGAAAGAGCGCTCTGGTAGTACACGACATGACCTCATAGTTGAAGCCCGGGCATGAGTCAAAATAACAAACATACAATTTTAGAATAGCTTCTCTTGCAATCCATCGTTCAATAATCAGAAGACATAGTTTCGGCGTCTCATTCACTGCCAGTTAAGGGTCCTAGAATATATTCTTTACAAAAATTATACAGTATTGTTATAATGTTTTTCCATTACATAACACAACAGAGGCAGATTTTCTTTAAAAACGTTATGCAAGATAATACATTTCTCTAATTGTGTAATGAAACATAACACAAAGTTGGAGCGTATAAGGAGACAATACCACAAAAATTACATTAAACATTAGAACACAATCCAAAATAATCGCATTACCTGAAACTGTATTTTAAAAATATACATAGTTCACAGTAAAATACTCACAGCTGCGATAGTTAACAGGTCAAAAACTCTGCAGCAATATTTCCATGCATTCGGATTCCCATATTTACTATGACATTCATCTGAAATGAAGATATATGATACTTGACATTTTCTGATATAATATATTATTTGTGTATATTGTCTACGGGAAAATACTCTAAATATTATATAAGCAAGACTAATAATGAAGGTATTAATGATTTATATAATGGCAAAGTATTTACCGTAAAATCCATAAACTTGGGTGATCTGCCGCGATTCGTGATTTCCTCTGAGTAATGTGATTCGATCTGGCCATTTAGCTTTCAGAGTCAAGAGCCTCGTGAATGTTTCCAATGAGTAGTAACCACGGTCAACAAAATCACCCATAAATATATAATTTGTATCTGGGACCTGCCCTCCATTTCGAAATAATTCTTCTAAATCGTAAAACTATAAGTTGAAAAAGATAAAAATAATCTAAACAATTGTTTGAGTCAAAAAAAAAAAAAGTATAATGTACACTCAAGAAAATACCTGGCCATGAATATCACCACATACTGTAACAGGTGTTGAGACGGGTTGAATATTGGATTCTTCAAGCAACAGATCACACACTATATCGCAAAGTGTCTGCACAAATTAACAAGATACAATTAAAGTGGAGAAATGACTGGGTACAGCTGTACTAAAAAAAGCTAGTCAAGATAAGCTCAACGCACAAAGTTATAACATAACTTCTATTCATTTTATTTCACTAAAACTTTTTAATTCTTACCTTAAGATCATTTTCTGGAAGGTATTTACATTCTTTAGCTATACAAATCCACTTGTCTATATCGGTCATTTTACAAAGGTAAGGTTAGAGTTTGAAAGGTTCACAGCCTTTAGAAGCATAAAACTAAAAATGAACCAAACAGATAAAGAAAATAGAAAAAAAAATCAAAATAAGACCTCAATGAAAATGTACATATAGAACAAGAAACTTTTTTCAAAATAAACTAATTAGAACTAAAAAATTAAAGAACAATCGGTTTTATTTGGATACTCTATTATTTAAATAACCACAATTCATAGTTAAACACAAGAAATTAGTTTCTCCAATTGATTTTTAAAATCAATTTGTAATTCTTAAAATTATTTTTATTTTTACAAGCGCATAGATATAAAGTTCTTCAATTGGAAACAGAAATTTGTAGTAAACAACAAAACTTGGTTTAATTTGTTTATTTAAAAACAATATAATCTCTTACTATCATTTATTATTTCAAATAACTAAATTACTTATCTTTCTTCCTATTAATGTAATAGGAATTTTATCGTTTGCATTACAATCTTAAAAATCGTTATTAAAAGAAAACACAGGATGAGGAGGGGGGGGGCGGCAAGGAAAAGGTGGAACTAGAGTGCCTTGATAGGGATGGTCAATCAAGGAACTCTAGGTAAAATAAGTTGATTTAAAAAAAGGGTTTGTAATCATCAGAAACATTCTATCATTAGTTAATAATAAAAGAACTAAATAATTGTTTACACGTTTGCTAATTACTTAATTGAAATGGGGGTTTCTAGAATTCCAAGTTTTGTTAATGGTCCACTTTTCCTCTTAAATTGCTGGGTTCAGGAAGGGCCCTTTTGATAAGAATGATTTATTTCTTTGAGACATTTCCAACTGAATATCTTTGCACACCGAGGTTGTGAATGACACTATTAAAGTATTAATTAATAAAGTGCTAAATTGCAAATACAATTTTTTTTTTTTTCTATTCACCTATTGCATTGCTTTCTTAATTGGGTTGTTAGTAATGATTTGTACTACAACCAGTTAGCTTTCTAGACGTATTGTATAAATGTTTGTGTTCTAGACACGTTTGAATCGTAAATTAAAATAGTATTTGATTGTAATTCAACTCATGCGTGCCTTGGCATTTGGGTTTGTAGATATCTGAGTAATCTTACCAGTCTGTTTTTGTTGATTTCTCATTTTCAGTCTACCTTTGAGAGCCATATTGATGTACAATCAGTAACAAAAATTTTCGGACAATTTATAATTTTGTTTTTCTTTTGCAGTTACACATAGTTATATGGCAAAATATTTAATTCAAGCAAAGTTTTAAATTTCGAGATCATCAATCATTTCAAAACGCCGTAAAACAATTAATTAAACATTTACAGCTGATAGGAAATTTTGCATTAATAATTGAAGACAAGAAATTCACGTAACAAAATTTTCTGGACACCTGTTGTTTGTTTTGTAAACAAATGCGACTCTGATCATGATCTTTAATCCCTTCTCAACCAACCGCTAATACCGAACAAATAAAATGTGTTTATATCCTTCTATTACTGCATTCAGTAGTTATTTGTATTTCCTGCTGTCAAGATGGGTCGAACATCTTTTGAAGTTCAACAGATAATAATTTTTTAAGTGTCCGCAAAATCGGTGGTATGGTAGGCCGAAATAAAAGCACCGTAGCCGATGTAATTCGAAGGTATAAGCACGAGGATCGGATAGATTTGAAATCTTCCTCTGGCCGTCCAAGAGTATTAAACGACCGAGAAAGGTGTAGCGTTGTCCGGAAAATTAAAAACAAGCCCTCGAGGAGTGCACCTCAGATCGTCGCCGAGGTATACAGAGAAACGGGAAAGAAAGTTCACCCACAAAATGTTCGAAGAATTCTAAAAGAAGCAGGATATAATGGGAGAGTACCAAACACCGTTTGTGAGTGAAAAAAATATAAAAAAAGATTGAGCTTCGCAAAAGAGTTCCAGAATCATTCAGAAATTTTTTGGAGTAATGTCATTCATCTGCGAGGTAAAATAAACTTAAGCACTCCGTCCTTCGGATGGGATGTTAAGCGATGGTCATGAGCCTGTACGATGTCAGGTCAAAGCGTTTGAGCTCTCACATAAACACACGCATGCAATTGATCTCTGATGTTCACACGATTACAAAATTTTTAGTACATATTATTATGTATACATATATTATATGTATAGGGAAGTAAACAAAAGTAAAGTAATAGTATATGTATACATATATTACATGGAAGTAAACGGACATGATCTGGAAACATTTATTTGTCGAAATATCGGAGAAAAAACGTTTAAATTAGAAAAATTGGGTACTTAGTTTCTTTAGAGGGAAGGTGGAGGGGATAGAGTAGGGGGAAGGGACGGTTTCTGCCGAGGGTCAGCGCTGCTGTCGCTCTCTTCCAACGTCATATCACAAAAATCTAGTTTTCTGACATTACATGACCTGAGATTTCTTTTTATGTTGTGAAGAGTTACAAGATACAAGAATATTTTATTATTGCGGTTTGTTCTATTGCAAGCAAATACTTTTGAATGTAAGTTTAATATATTTAGTCCCGACAGTCGCGACAAAATTTGGAGAAGGCGTAATGAGGGGCTGAATCCAAAAAATTTAAAACCAATAGTAAAACATGGGGGTGGCTCAGTGATGGTGTGGGGGTGTATGGCGTCTAGTGGAATTGGTGAACTGGTTTTCATTGAAACCACCATGACTGGAAAAGTTTATGCCGAATTACTAAGGAGCAATTTGAAAAAGAGCGCTGAAAAACTTGGGATTTTACGGACTTTTCATTTTTACCAAGACAACGATCCGAAACACACCTGTGAATTGGTACGTACTTGGCTTTTGTATAACTGCCCTAAAGTTATGAAACCCCCCCCAATCGCCCGATCTCAACCCAATTGAACACGTATGGGGTGAGCTCGACAGGAAAATTCGATTAACACCCATTGCTTCAAAAAACGAATTGAAACAAAAGTTATTAGAAGAGTGGGGTAAAATATCTCCAAATTTCACCAAAAAATTAGTTTCATCATCAATGCCGAATCGAATGAAAGATGTTATTACACAAAAAGGGTACCCAACCAAATATTAATTAACATTATGGTTTTTGAATTTGTGAAATCGTAAAAAAAAAACATTGAATTTATTTATAGTTGTTTACATTTTTGTCCGAAAATTTTTGTTACCTACATTACTTGTTATAAAATTTATTAAATTAAAATATTTATTTGTTCTAATCAAAGCTGTTTTTCCTTTATCCTAACCCACTTTTGAATTCTTATTCTTGATTGAAAAATGGCTTTAATTATTTTTTTAAATTATTTTTTATTACTTGTGCATTTAATTATTATAATTTTTTATTGAAAAATCAAACCGTCCGAACATTTTTGTTACTGACTGTATTTAAATTGACTCAAGTTCATACTTTAGAACGCTGAAAACCTCTATAACGGTATTTTATATGGTCATAAGATTAATTCATTTTGTCAAGCTAAACTGATGATTCGGTAGTAACCGGTAATGGTAGTAACGATCTCGCATGTCACAAAAAAATAAAGAATGTTTTTTTTATGGATTCAGTTGAAGGATACCATGATGAGCCTCACATTCTCCCTTTCTTTGGTTAGAATAAATTATTTTTCTTGTGCCTTGAAGAAATGCCCCAGAAATTACATAAAAACGAGATAAATTTAAGATTCCAAAATGTTTAATGTAATGAATAAATTCAAAAGAAACCATGATCTAAAAATTTGACAAAATGTTATATAGGTTATATATCTAGGGGGAGCACGTTTTAAAATTTCAACTTTTTCACTTTAAGGACCACCCTAATATATATATATATATATGTTTATATATACGTTCCTGTCAATCGAAATCTTTTTACAGAACATACATATCTATCTAGTGGAATACTTATGATGGGAGTTCTTCTCGAAACGACTAGTATTTAATTATTATTATTACTTGCTAGTATTTAAAAAGCAAAAAAATGAATGAGAGAATGAGTAAAGGTTAGTAGGTATATTTATAAAATTCTGATATTACCTGAGGCTGTGACTCTCCAACCACAAGGGAAACCCCACCGAAGAAGTCCAGCTAAGCCTAACGGAAAAATGTAACCTAAAATACATGAGCTTAAACATCTCGTTTCTATTTTTTTTAAAACTTAATGACCAATAGACTCTTAATATACAAGCTTCTGTTGCGGCCAGTGATTACGTATGCATGCCCAGTGTGGGTCGGTCTTGCAAGCAATACCAACTTGAGAACTCTTCAAGTGACCCAAAACAAATGCCTTAGATTGTTGGTAGCTACTCGAGGGACACCTCCATCCTCCAAATCCATGAACACCTAAATGTTGAGCTCCTACTGGACTACATAATAAATTTCAGTAAAATCTTTTTACTTAAGTTTGACACAAACCGCGATTTTAAATTATAATCTCAATAGTTTTTGAATGTGTATTAATTTATTTTCTATTAATTTCAGTTACTTTGTATTTATTTTTTCTTTAAGAGTTTTTTTAAAATTTACTCTTAAGCAATAGCATTGTTTTTAATTAACTGATTATTTTTGATTTGTATTTAGTGTATAAGGGTAATTGTTAAGGAACCTTATTGTATAATTGTTCCTCTGTAAATACCACTGTTATAATAAACTCTTCTTCTTCTTAACTTAATGTTTAAACCCATATATTTTCACATATAGATTTTTTCTTTAGGACAGTTGGATTTCTCTCCTTTGTGGTGTTTACGAGAGACACAGCCTCAGGTAATCTGAGAATTGTATAACTATGCCAACCCAGCAAACTTAAATGTTACTATTGAATTCTGTGCTGAAGATTATTAGGCAATATAAATGTTACACTTTTTTTTTTCTTTTTCTATTATATTGACACAGATCGCCAACATGTATTCGTATTTTCAGGCGCCAACATGTATTCGTATTTTCAGGCGCCAACATGTATTCGTATTTTCAGGCGCCAACATGTATTCGTATTTTCAGGAGACGAGTGATGAACAGTTTAACGTTGAAAAAACGTACTACGTATTTATATTTCCCCTGGACGAATAAGGAACCAATCACAGGGCTGGGATTTGTTAGTACCACCTGTCTCCACTAGGTTACACCGCTCTAGTGTGGGTAAACTCCCGTTTTGTGCATCTGGTATAATTTCCAAAATTTTAAATAGTTTATCCAGGGGCGTAGCCAGGATTTTGAGAAGGGAGGGAGGGGGGGGGGGGGGGCAAAGTTAGGCTACGAGGGTGAGGGGTATAAACTGACTCCCGGGGACACAGCCCGCAGTTTCCGTGGTTAGCGTTGCAGACTTTTTGTTATTAATTTGGGAGACTCGGACCTCTAAAAGCTCCCCCTGAGGTAACCACTGACTAATACTTAAGTTGACTATACATGAGCAGCAGCAAATGCACGCGTCGTTTTCTGTGCTTTTACAATTAAATGACTCACATCTAATAGTGTGCATTTGCTGCTGCTGCGCTTTGCATTTTTACTGCGCATGTAAAATCAGCTTTAAGAGTATAAAGTATAACATAAATGACGATTTTGAGCGAGGAAATGAAATGATCGAATTCATATATAATTAAATAAATGTAATATGACTTGTTTTGTACATGTACATTTATGTAACAGCTGATTTAGGAATCAGACGCACGGGAAATTTGAAGATCCTATTGGTAACTTGCAAGCAATCCATTTTTAATAAAAACGACTTTTTAGTTTATTTTATTTTTTCTTGGTATTTCGCTTCTGCGCGTGCCCCCCCCCCCCCCCCCCCCCCCCGGGCTACGCCCCTGAGTTTATCTATTGTCAAGGTAAAGAGTAGCTAATGACACACTATGCCATTTTTGAATCCACTAAATCTAAAGTAATTCCGCTTACTTAATTATATGCTACTCAGAGAAAATTCTAAAAAAAAAAAGAGAAATTTCTACAAACATTTTTTGTGAAAATATATTTATCAAAAAAGAAATAGTGAAAAGACACTTGGCAACCCTAAACGAAGGTTCTATAATTACCTTGAAGAAGAACAGTTTCGGTCAATCTCCTTCCTCACACTAGCTAAGGGTTCAACAAAGATCACACAACACTATCATACACACTCAAAAAAAATTACTGATTCTAAGGACATTCATGTATTTACATTTAAAGACAACAACAATAATTCATATGAAATAATAGTAAAGAATGAACTAAAGGCAATTTTTATCAACTATAACTGCAAAAAGAGAACTTGCAGAGTTTCAGAGTTTTTTTTTTTCAATTATTACTTTTATTTTTATTACAATTTACATATGAATAAGACACAGAGTTGCAGCCCTCTATGTTTAGAGTCTTTCAGACTTTTGTTTTTTATTAATTTAAACTAAAAATTTATTTTATTTTTATAAATGTATATATTTTTTCACAGTACATTTGTGTTAGCACCAATAAAATATTATCTCACATTAATATACAAAGTATAACAAACTACAAAATGCAAAAAAAAAAAAAAAAAAAAATTGTAGGAAGAAAAGAGGAAAAACAAAATATTTTAAAGGAAAAATTTACATATATCCAATGGTATTTAAGAACAAAAAGAATCAGCTAATTTAAACTATACAATAACTAAGTTTAAACTGTTTTCAACAGTATTCTGGTAACATTATAGAGAACAAAATATACAGAACAGCCCAACTATGTGACAATGACTATAGTTTTTTTTTTTTTTTTTTTTTTTTTTGTTTTCAATTTCTATTAAAAGTAAGAAAATATACAGAAACTCAATAAAAATAAAAATATTTGCCAAAATAGAATGTCACATTTTTCCTACTTTGCAATGTTTCAATAATTATTATTATTTTTTAAATGCTTACAAATATAAATATATAAAAAAATTACTTTATGAAAAGATGAAAAAGTGCAAATATTGTAGAAATAATATATATATATATATATTTTTATTTCTGACTCTAAGCTATTGCGTGTCGCAGTACTAAAACTGTTATAAAAAAAAAGGTGTATAATATAAATATATCTTTTATTTTTCTAGGCCTCCCAAGAAACACGAAAAATTTCTTCCCCTCAGAAAATATCACACAGTATAATTAATTTTATGATTACAGTAATGTCTTATGAAGTCAATGGCATTGGCGGTTTTTATTTATTTATATTTTTTATTCAGAGAGCTTAGTTTTTTTTTTGTTTTTGAAAATTATGAGGAACCTCCCATTTTGAGAAAACGCAAAAATGCATAAAGATAATATATATCACACACTCAGAGGCAAAACTGAGCATGGTAAACGTAATTTTGCACGAAAAAGGAATTTAATTAATTTATTCGGCAATTAAAATTCTTAGTTAACTAAATACATTCCAAAAAATTAATAAACATAGTCTTCTTCATTAAAAATAAAAAATAAATAATAAATAATATTTGGACCAGCACAGGATTGCAGCTATCTCGCTAACAAAATATAATAAAAATACAGGAATCACACTTCATAAAGTTCAACTGGTTCCTACTGAAGGTGCGATATTGAGAAAAACAATGTAATCAATGAAATTAGAAAAATGCGTTTTGGAACTTGTTTTTCGAATTGATCTGTCCACTTATAATGAAAATTTTGAACATCAATAATAATCCATCTTGAAGGTCGTTCGGCCCAACAAAAGTTATGTACTCAATATGGTTTCCGAATAATAAAAAAAATATGTAATGCTCTGAATTTCCCTAAAGTTCACTTAGATATGGAATAAAAAAAAAAAAAATCTAATTGCACTATTAGCGCATCTCTACATTTTTAATTACTGGGCTAACTTAACGATTAAAGATTAAAAAAAAAAAAAAAACTATGACACTCGGATATGACGATAAGTTTTTTGGCAGTGATTGATCGACATAGTGTTTTCGAGTCTCATAACTATTTACAAAACAATAATTGTCTAAGTGCAGATTATCGTTGAATGGCAGAAAACGTCTTTGGTATCCAAATTTGAGGATTATTATACTTGAAATTTTATTATAAAGTCAAAAATAAAACAAAAATATACTTAGTAAAAACCGCCAATGGATGTGGATGTGTTAAAGTAATCTTTTCAAATAAAATGGACATTTTTTTTATGTTGATTCTTCCTAATGCTTTATGAAATACTCTATTCATTATAAATATTTCAAACTGGCAGTCATAAGTCAGTCTCTTTGTCATATACATACTTTTTCCATTTTTAAATATTAAATTTTTTTTAAATTAATAGTCATACAAATATTAATTTTATTAAAGAAAAAAAAAATCTATAAAAGTCTGAATTAAGACACAGTAACAATGAGTCTTATTTTCTCGTTATGAGTTTTTGGGGGAGACAAATTTATTAGAAAATTTTACCATGGTCAATATTATTTAAAAAAATAATTAATGGTTATAATGAAATTATTTAATTAAATTGTATTAATTTTTCAATTGACATTAAGATATTGTTGAGAATAAAACGGTGATTGTTGAGATAAAACGTAAATATTCTAAAATTAAGTTAAGCAGAGTTATGTTTTGTTTGTGACTCATGCCCAAACTACGAAGTCCTATCGCCAACTACTATAGCGCTCTTTCGTCGCTCGGGAGAACATGAACTTAATTCTATGGAAGTCCTAAATTTAGCCTACCCAGGTATAATTGGGATGGGTATATCCGACAGCTCACAGGCTCGGGTTCGTCACTTAACATTCCCTCCGAAGGACGGCGTGTCTATAGAGTGCGGTACTGGTATGAGATAGGAGTGGGGGGAGAGACAGTGAGACAGAAGATACTTTGCCCAAACAATTACGATAATTTTTTGTTCTTTCCGATTCGCCTTGTGCAGTAATTGTCTATATATGCTAATTGGTCTGATTTTTTTTTTTTTTTTTTTTTTCTTAATCCTATTGTATAAAAAAAATATATTTTCAACTGCATTACTAATTTTTTTTTTTCCAATCCAAGACATGGCTTGTTTGTGGTTGTTACATCATTCAATGAAAACAACATTTATCTTAAGAGGGTGACCTGAAAGCGACTCACCACAAAATGAGCTTTTAAATTACTTTTCCTAAAATAAGAAATTTTATTATTTTTTAGTTGGAGGAGAGGAGGCTGCTTGAGCTTGATAAACTACTAAGTCTATAAAACGGAATGCACACAATTAGTTTTATTATTGGATGCATTAATTGCAAATGCATAACAAGAGCTTTAAAATTGCACCCGACGCTTTTGAGGGTCGCAGGGTAGAATTTAAAGCAATTAGAATTTTTATTAGTTCCGTCTTTGGAACGCATGCCCAAGCTTCAACTACGAGGTCATTTTACTTACTATCAAAGCGCTCTGGACATGAGCCCGACTCTACGATAGGAGTCCTAAACTTTGAATACATAGGTTGGGTGGTCTTTAACGTGCATAGGTCTCAAGACAATCCGAAGGACGGTGCGCTCAAGGATTTTTTACCTCTCAGATAGAAAAAAAAAAAACCTAAGGGCATTCATTATCCTAAATTAATTAACTTTAGTTTGAGTAGTAGTAGCAACAGATATGATGTGAGCTCAATACATTATCGGTGTGTTAAGGTTCTTATTATATTTTTTCTATCCGAACTTTCCAGAATTATTATTAAATATTCTCTGGGGGACTCGAGGGAAAAGTTACGACCAATTGTCAATCTCTGATATAACCAATTGTCAATCACTGATGTAACCAATTGTCAATCTCTGATGTAACCAATTGTCAATCTCCCATCAAATGATCGTAAAAAATTGAATTCTAATATTTTTTACTCCTCAACAATCACCGCTACAAATTGATAAGGTTGGAAACTTGCTAAAAAAAATAATAATAAAAACGGTAAAGTTAATTTAAATAATCACATTTGCACGAAAAAAAAAAAAATTGCACTATACATAATTTTTTTTGCTTTAATACATATGTATATTTATATACTAAATACTAAATTTACAAATTTTATATATAATATATATATTTATCTATATATAAATTATTTCTTAAAGATGATTTAGTAAAAAAATTATTTTATTTTTTTTATCCATTGCAAAGCAGTCAAAGGCAATGATAGAAACAAAACCAAATCTGCTTTTTTCTCCATTTTTTTAAAAATTATTGTTTTCACCAATACTGCCTCAGAAAAAAAAATTATTACATCAATAACAGAAAAATAAAAATAATATTAATAAAATTAAAATAAACTATTTACAAAATAATACACAACCTATTTTGGTTTTTTGGTGATTTTTTTCTAATTTAATTTTAAATGTAGAAACAATCTGTTTTTTGTACTTAAAAACTGAAAGGAAATGTTTGAGGACTACTTACAATTTATTTATAAACTTTAAAATATCGACACTGGCAGTGTGGAGCATTATTCAATTTCAATTTACATTTAAAATTAAGACAAAGCAAAAGTACTTATACAAACTTGTAAATAAATATAAATAAAAAAATATTTACTTAATCGTTTCATTTTAGTCAAATTGCTTGTCATTTTCAAATATAAATTTAAAATTAATATATATATTTTCAAGGATGTGTCGATATTTGCAGTCAATAACGAACAAACAACCTGGCGGATTATTCCACATGCATACTCGAACATATTCTAGGAATAATTTTCTCATATTAAAACTTGGGTTCTACTCAGCCACAGGGTGCAACCAAACGAAAGGGCAGTATCAGTTGGATCAGATTTGGAAAATGAATTCTAACCGTTAAAAAATTCATCAAACAATTCGCCTTTGCGTAACGTTCTTGCGAACTGAAACGCTTTCTTAAAGAACTATTGCTTGAAAATCTTCTTAAAACATGTTTTTTTTTTTTTATTAAATGTTATGAACCTAACGAACAGAAACAAAAAATGTGTTGAGGCAAAAGTTGCAGAGCATTAAATTATGAACAGACATTTTTTCTGTAAATAAAGTTTTTTTTTTTTTTCAAGAGAGAAATGCTCGATCGGTACTTCATTTTAAAGACTTCGAAAATTCGTGAAACTGAGGCATAATCGATCGACCTTCTTCTCTTTAAAAACATTTAAAAGGGTAAATTTTGCATAACGAAAAAAATTAATAGTAAATGACATCTTTTTAGACATTATTCCACTTTGTCTCCACACAAGTGTACCGAGATATTTACCAAAATAAAATTCTCATGTTTTTGCTCAGAATTCAGTTCGAATGAACTCATAAACTAATGTTCTTTCGTTTGGTTATACCTTGCACATATTTTCTTATTGAAGAAAACCCGTTCACCTCTAGTTACGTAAGTAATTACGTAATCATAAACTTCCAAGTGTCACGGACATAACTTCACAATAAAGGAACATAATGTACCTGATTGTAATTATTGGTAACTTTCAGACTAAAATTTAAAATTAAAAAAAATAATAAAATGGCATCCTGGTACATTATTATATTTGGGTCAAATTTTTGTATGATCGTGTAAATTATTAAACTAGAAAATCACTTGATGCGTCTTTTTCATTCATTTTTTTTTATTTATTATTATGTTTTATACAACGATGCATCAATGAATCTTTATACAATTTTTAAAATATATTTTTACCTACGAAATATGGTAACAAACTTTCATTATAGGAATCAAATATTCAAACAAAAAAAAAAAAAAAAAAGAATAATAATAATCACAATTATACAAAAAATAAAAAATAAAATAAAAAACTTAAATTATACTCAGGGTGCGTTCGGAAACACAATTAAGATCATAAAACCCATTCAGATATTCAAAAGATACATTTTCGGTTTCAGCGCAATGAATCATTAAACAAAATATTTGTGACATTATAAACTACTTGAAACTTTTCATGATAAATTCATATATTAAGTTTAAGCTCTTTTGGTCTATTTGTTTGGCGAAAAGAAAAATGGAGTGCAGGAAATAGAATATTTAAATGTTTGGCAAAATACATTATAATGAACTTTTTAATCTACAAATTAAAAATATACCAAATTAAGTGAAGCTGTGAACAGAACACAATAGAACCAAGTCGACAATAGAGAAACCATCCATTCTGTCGACATAAAACAAGATCAACTGGCAGCGTTCACAAGAGGACAAACGATAATTGCCGTTTTTTTTACTTTGATTTCGGTGTTACCGAAAAAAGCGCGAAAGAGATAGATCGGGAATGTCTAACAGAGAGCTGAGGGAGCTGTTCAAGAGCCCGAGTCTAGTTGTCTTCGTGGAAGAAGGAAGACAGGGACAGGATGAAGATAGGATATAGGATATTAGATAAGAGTCCCGAGAAGGATAACGGAAAGTCGTCCAGGAGGACAGAGAAAAAGGAAGAGACCCACTTACGTTGACAGGACGACCTCAGGACGATGATGGGTATTTAAAAGTGAATAGGACTAGCCGAAGGTAGGGCGGTACGGTGAAGAATAATTGGGGGAGGCTCGGATTCTACAAGGAACAGAGAGTGTAAATAAGCCACGGAAAATAAGTCAAGAGTAAATGTGTGCGCTTTAGATGGCTAACATGCTACCATTTGAGGTAGGTAACCTCCATTCCAACGTTTTGTAGGACTCATACCTGGTCAAAGATGGCATCGCAAAAACGGACTAACCCACAGCAAGAAACACATATTCACAACATAAACAAACATTGTTGCTATCCTGCCAACTGACAAATTGAGAAGAAGTACAGTACAAATACAAAATCCAGAAATTAATAAAAAAATGTAGTTAGCTTCGAGATTTTATAAATATGTATTTATTGTATAATTTAGAATGAAGAATTATTAAGAGCAAGGTCGCCTTCTTTCAAGTGGTGACCCCAACATGACTTTATGACTTGGTCATCTTATAGTTGGACATTCCTTGATCGTATGGAAATGAATATAAAAATTCAGAAAATTAACCTTAGAAGAAACGTGACGCCACACAACCGAGATCTCTGAACGCACCCTCAGTAAGTCAGTTTTTCCTGCTCTAGATTTCCTTCTGTTCTGAGGGGAGGGGGGTTACATATAAGGCAGACAGTTTCCTCCCAGCTTTGGTCGCGTCGCGATGATGTCTCTCGTCTGACGTGGTGCGAGGATCAGTGAGCGCAGTCTTTACCTATTCTCCGTACAGACTTATATAAGCAGCTTTCACGCAACTACTCCCAAGATACCTTACTACCTTTGTATTGCTGAATTGAGCAGGAATGGGACGTAAAACATTTTGCTTTCCAGCAAAAGCGAGGCTGCTGATTGTACCTGAAATGAATTGAGATTATCACACATAAAGAAATCAAAAAGAATAAAGAATCAAATAGATTTCAAAGTCATAGAAGTAAGAAATAATAGTTCAACAGAAGGGCCACATCAATTGGATTTTCTTCCTATCGAAGTAGGATATCAATCATAAAAAATATACCCGGGAACATTTTAATATAAATTTTACAAAAATATAAATAAATAGTTGCACCATGAATTTCATTTTCGGTTATGTTGTGAACATTTCTTATACAAATTAAAGACTTAATTGTTGAACTAATTTAGACCTTCACAAATAAAATTATATGAGAGTAAAATTGGAAATTAATTTAATATTACAAATGCGGTTTCCGCTACAGACTTTCAATAAAGATACAAAAAAAAGTTCTCTTACGTAGCGTGCTTGACTATTGAGCTCAAGACCGCGGTTTCCGTTAGTTTTTTTTTTTTGTCGAAAGGGACGTTAAAGCTATGGTCCCGAGCCAGTGCGATGTTAGGTACTCATGAAGACTACCCTTGCTAACAAAATCTGAGAAGCAACATTCAGGACTCCCACAATAGAGTCGGGCCCATGCCCATCAAAGCGACAAAAGAGCACTCTGGTAATAGGCGATATGCCCTCGTGGTTTTTAAGGTCCGGGCTCGAGTAAAACAAACTTTTCTTGTTGTAGTTATATTAGTGATGTGAAAACGTTAGCTAATTGTAAGAGCTATGACGGATCAACTGAGAAAAACTTTTTTTTATGTACTTCTATTTAAGCAGGTTTTACAACTCACATCTTTCTAAATAATCTCTAATTTATAAATGTTATCTTTTATTGAGAATGCCTCTAACTTTTTGTTTGTGGGAATAGTAAAACCTATGTATGTTGGCAACTTATTGGGGAACAAAAGATGACCAAGATTGAAAAATAAAAATGTAGTCTGACCTCTCACAGATTTTATTATTATATGCTAACCGGCTTTCGAGGTAGGCCTTATCATAACACTGTCTTTAAAACCCTACCATTTAGTAAAAAGGTATACAAATTCTAATTCTTAATGTTTCTGCATTCTTACTAAATGATGGGTTTTTGTAGAGAGCCTGATGATGAGGACAACCTCGAAAGCAGACTATTACATAATAATTTATTATGTTTTTAATCTTTGAGAGGTCAGACTACATTTTTATTTTTCAATCTGTGAAATAATCACTTCTCACTACACCAGTCATTTTCAGATTACAGGTGAACAACTTATACTTGTTGAGACACGGTCATATTGTAAAAACTTGTAATAAATAGATATATTAAACTTCTTTTTTGAAAGATTGTCTATTGAAACGAACTTTATACAAATTATATTATATTTCTAGTTTCCACTGTTTCACTCTTAAGACCTCCCTTTATCAAAGCCCGAATTAAACTTAACTTCAAGAATATATTATGATAATGATCTCTCTTTCTCTAGTTAACTAATGGTTATCTGTTTACCTCGGGTATCCGAAGAAGGAGATCATGGAATCTGTTGGGTTGGTTTGGTGAGCTGTGCTCCACATAGGTCCTTAGACAAGTCATGTATCTCTCTTGAATCGCCTCCAGCTCTCCTGAACCACCTCGAGCTGCAACATAACAAAATACACTTAGACAAGATTTTTGTTATTTTATGAAGAAGAAAGCTTGCTACAGATGACCTTCGTGGATACACATGTAGTATTTCGCGTGGATACTTTCAATCTGTTGGGAGTTATCTTGTTCACAGATACACATACGACAGTTTCTTTTTTACCTATACTTCGCATAGCTGATGTAAAAAAGGCAAGACTAGTGTATCTTTTTCTTAAAGGGAAAAATACTTCCCTACCTTGCAACTAAACCTGGGTAGGCGACATTTAGAGCTCCCGAGAGTCAGGCTCATGTCCGCCAGAGCGACTAAAGAGCGCTCTGGTAGTAGGCGATATGACCTAGTAGTTAAAGCCCGGCTATGAGTCACAATTACTAACTATACTAGAGAAAATACTTACAAGGATTGAGCATGATGATGACTTTTAGACAGACGTACTCCTGCATGGTGAGTTTGATCCGACGGAACATGAGAGTGACGTAGGTGATCTTCTCCACCATGAGGCCCACATCCTGCCGGAGCTGGTCCATCGTGATGGGACGACCCATCATGGAAGTGAGACACGTCTGCAGGGTGCACAGGTTATTCGAAACCTACAAAAAGCAACAATTCAATCTCAAGTTATTAAATTAAAGTAACCCGGTAAACAATATTTTTATGGAAATTAAAATTTTTACACCATCTGATTCGTCTTTTCCATTTTCTGTACATACATAATGAAGTATCGTAACCGACATTTTTCTTAGTTTACGATAGTTTTGGACACAACTTATATAAGTTAGAAATAAACTGTTTTTTAAAAAAAATTTCAGGAAGTTCTTGTTAGTCTGTCGTGTTGACATAATTGCATGAAAACGGTGGTGTTTTTCTGCAAATTTAAAAACTACGGGTAAAAAAAGTATTCTAAGCAACAATTAATGATACAACCTTATGTTCAAATTATTTTTTGAATTTTTGGTGTTTCAAACTTATTAAAATACCCTTATTATAACAAAAGAAAAATGCATGATTGAAGATTAAAAGAGTTTTTTTCATGATTCTTGTAATGTTTGGGTACTGGCGCCTACGACGTTTCATCAAGAAGGTGTCGATATTTATTATGTGATAACATTAAATATACATAAAATATTAAATTTAAATTAAAAAAAAAAAACATGACACAAAAATAAACCCTTAAAAAAAGGGGGGCTTGGCCTTATAAACATTTGAGGCTAAACTCCAAGTCTCTAGCTGTAATAGAGGCCGAGATACCTACACAGGGTCTGATGAAACCTGAAGATCTTGGAAACTGCATACCCGATTTTCCTCAAACATGCCTAAGAATCATCTCGCAAATACCAGCTTTTGAAACAAAAAAACCGCTTTGAAATCGGTTCAGCCGTCTTGGAGCTAAGATGCCACAGACAGACACACACACACAGATAAAGGTTTCAAACTTATAACACCCCTCCTTTTGCGTCGGGGGTTAAAAAGTAATAATTATTATTGGTTATATTGTACAATAAACTCCACATTTGTTCAGTTTCCTGTAGATCCTCAACTTATATGATAAAATTTCATTTCTGGTTAGCTGTAAGGTTCTATTTCTACTTTTTTTTATTTATCTTGCCGCTTCCTATAAAAATCGTCAGTTCGTGGTGTTCAGCAGATAGCTGTATGATCTATCCTGAGCCTGGTAAGGATTGTCGGCTCTCTTCTCTTGGTGCCTAATGCCTCCCATCTGCTGCGCACCGTTCCCCTATGCACTTACGTTGGTGGGGTGCACAAAGATGATCTTCATGAGCTTCGCTACGTTCGTTTTCCGTCATGCGCACAGTCAAGACATGTTATGGAGGAGCATTACGATTCAGTTCCATGTCTTTTATAACCATAGACAACACATTTGTGAAAGAACATACCTCCATTGAATAAATACTGGAAACATTTACAAAAATAAAATGGGAAGAAAAAGGTATTCGATTAATAATTAACAATTATTGTTATCGCGAGTTTTACTTGGACATAGAATTATCAAAAATCAACTTCTCAGTTCGCTGAATAATATATCAAGGATCTAGCCCATGATGGTCTCTCGGGAATCTAGCCAGGAAATGGGCCCTCATGTTGCAGTAGTTAGCACTTCGGGCTAAATCCCCGATATTATAGTTAGCCAAGTGTGATACACTCCTCCTCGAGCCCATCTTCTCTCCAATACCAAAGTAGTTCCTACCTCTTGGGTGAAGTGTGCCTCCGTTCCATCGGAGCCAGTGCTGGCCAGCTTGTGGGCCCCGTGGATAGCTTGGTAGGCCGAGGTCGTCAGCACCAGCAGTTCGTGCCACTTGTGCGTCAGTAACCTCGTGTGAACCTGCAGTTAACAACCTTTTATATAACAACTACAACTCTCCTAGTATAAACATAACCGTTTACAATTTATCAATATGAATATTTATTTTATAATATTATCAACATATGTCTTAATAAATTATTCGTCCTCCGAAGCCTAAATAAAGTTTTGAAGTAGTCTAACGCTATAAATAGAATAGTGAAAAACGTTTGAAAACTAGTTTAAGAATGAATTATTTTGTTATATTTATTTTAATTATTCTCTATGTTGAGGAAGAAAAGATGTAACTAAGAATCCTGTAGGTCCCACACTGTCGGTAAAGGTTCCGATATCTAATATCGAGAGACTCCGCAAAATTCAACTATAAAGTCATCTTTAATGTTTTCCATAGAGAACCATGGGTTTTCTCTAAAAAATTTGCTCACTTATTCATGAGGGTTTACCATGATAGCCTCTTCGTAATCCTATACGGACCTAATCGATCCGTCTCCCGCGAATTCCACATACACTAAATGAATGTATGAAGAAAGATATGAAACGAGTATTTACGAGTTACATTATGTATTCATGAAAATTTAAGTATTTAAAAGCAGCCTTTTTCCTTTTTAATTTGATTCATTATATTAATAATTTACGAAGGGTTTCATGAAAACAGAACATTATATAATCACAATCATGCAATAATGAATATTAGACTTACCCATTCATCAGTAAGGCATGCAACTAAGCAAACTAACGTGGCATTACTAGCTTAAAATTATTTAGAAAATTCTTTATACTTAGAGCAGATTACCAAAGAATATGTCTTTTAATGTTCTTAATGAACACTAAGAAATTCACAACATTCAGCGCATTAGAGTTCGATAAGAAAAATATATTTGCTAATGACAAACCCATGTATTCACATTAGTAGAAAAAAAAAGAAGATGCCACATTTAATGGTTCACGATGACGGTTGGAAGTTTTGTTCTACAACTATTAACTTGGAAAAGATCATGTTTAATGTGTAAAAATGTGATTACGAAAAATTGTTTAGTTGAAGAACGTTTTTTAAATTGAGCTGAACATGTGAGTAACCTCTCGTGAAAATATCTGAATTCAGCAAAATTAGATCGATTTGCAGAGAATAAGTGACTGAATTTTAAACGGTTGTATGTACTTACATTTACTAGCGATAACCTCAGAAATTAAGCTAATCTTTTTTTTTTTATTATCAACCGTCCGGTAACCAAAAATGTAAAACATAACCCAAATTCTAACTTTGAAAATGTCTACTAAATTGTCAGTTAGGAATATGGCTAACCAGTTAAGGATTATTTTGGCACCTAACTCCTCTAGTTAATCGTAATAGCAGTCAGTCAAAAAAAAGTAAATAATTGATGGCAAAAAATTAGGGACAGTTTTACTTAAAATGGGAAAATTTTTAAAAACCTTACAATATGCATTACAGGAATATCGAATTTACAATTGAGAGTACCTACTTTGATAAGAAAAAAAAAATAGTTACAATAAAAATAATTATTTACAATAATAGTAAGAATTGAATTCCCATTTATTAAATAAAATAAAGACAATTGCTTAGTCCATCGATAGTTTCCATTTCAGATAAATGGTTCCGATTTTTATCGATATGTAACTTTTTCGTTTATGTAATGCTTCACTTTGTATGATTTTTTCTGCTCCTTAGTTCTGAATAAATTTGTATTTTCTGTACCAAAAGTGCTATAGAGCTTATATTTTGTTATCGCGAGGTTGGCAACGCTGGAAAAAACTTCACCGACATTCGTTTCTAGTAAATCACCATTAAATACTCCCAATAAAGTATTAATTAATTGTGAATTTTCTCTCAGTATATCATTAAAAAAAGTCTACAAGATCTAGTTTTAGGTCTAATTAACAATTTATATAAATAGGCCTACTAATATGAGTTAACAGCGAATATATTACTAAAAACACTATTCATGCCAAATAGGTACCTAATATTCTTTTCTCGACTACAGTGTCAGCAGTAAACATTGTCCTGTGATAAACCCGTTTAGTCGTCTATTATGGATCAATCTAGGAGACTTATGGAAAATTATAACTTGATAAAAAATAGATAATTAATGCTGATTATTTTTTAATTAAAAAAAATATATATATATCGGAAAAATGTTTGATAATTAGACGAATGACTTTACCTAATCGTTTAATTTAATAAGTTGGATGAAAATCAACGATGAGTTCACAATTATCGGTTACGAAAGTAAAATGCGGTTCAAATAAATGAAGTTAAAAGAAGCTCCAGGTACTATTTGAGACAATCAACATTATTAACAAGCCACGCCTAAGTGAATGATTTGAAACCTCTTGTATTGACTTGTTGACCGGACTTTCGTTTCCTGAAGGCTTATGCAAAATGGATCAACATCACGTACAACGCAACTCAGATCTGACTAGAGGGCTCTAAGATCTCTAATGCTCTACTGAAGAATGGATTCTAACATGTCTATTCTGAAAGATTTTTCCTTTGCCGTGCCGACAGAATGCGTTATATGTGCTGCGGTAAAAATAAAAATGTTTTGAATTTAATGATCAAAAGGAATATATATAATAATAAAAATAAACATAAAAAATAATAAATAAATAAGCCCACAATTATTATACTTATTTCATGCTGAATAAAATCCAGTTTTCGAAAAAAAAAAAACTATTAAGTAAGGAACCATCACTTAACGTCCCACCCGAAGGACGGCATGCTTAAGTTTATTACACCTCCCAGATAAAATAAAGGGCCTCACTCGGGTTTCGAACCAGCGCTCTTGAGGACAATAAGCAAGCACGAATACCCTAAGCTACCGGCTCCCTCGAATTTCCCATGAGTTTTTTGTAACCTTGAATTGAAAAAATTATTTTTAAACTTCTAATTACTGACTTGACTATTAAACAAAACATTTAAATACATCAATAATTGATATTGATAACTATTATTGGTGTAGAATATATATATAACTAAAGTGTAAAAACAATACAAAACAGATAATGCTATTCTCACTTCGACAGGTAGTTCAAGGTAGAAAGGCAATCGTTTGGTCCACTGTACAAGTTTATAAACTATCGAATCTCCAATCTGCATCAGTTTGTCCGAGAGGTCAGACTTATGGTCTAGGAGATCTTCAAGGTTCTGAAACAGAAACAAAATATTTAATATATAATAAGAACAAAGAACAAAAAAAATCATAAAATTGTACACACATATATATATATATATATATATATATATATATATATATATGTTGTTGGTAAATAACCGGCAATGTAATTCCCTAGTACAAATCAATCGAATAAACTTTCGGGATTTTGAATTTAAATATTAAATTTCAAGGAATAGATAATTAAAATACACAATTTGTTCGTCAAACTTCACTATATTCTTAAACACTCGACTAGTTTCGCCGTGTTAAGGCATTATCATTTACAAATTTTGACCCTTGATAATTCCTCAACACGGCGAAACTAGTCGAGTATTTAAGAATACAGTGAAGTTTGACGAACAAATTGTGTATTTTAATTATCTATTCCTAGAATGGAGCTTCACAAAGTAAATGTGGAAATCATAAATTATTAAATTTCAAATCGATTTCACTAATTACATTGGCAGTTATTAAATGTTGAAGTTTTGTTTCGATTTTCTACGACTTATCGTAAAATATGAGTGTTGTAGAAATTTATGAAAAACAGCAGTGGACTTAAAACAGAAAGTTGAGGGAAAGCTCATTCAATAAGAAAGATTGTCATCTTTGTAGCAAATCGTTTCACGTTTTTGCTTAAAAGTCGCCATTTTCATGATATTTCTATTATAAAACTCCATTCTCTCGTAGCGCCGCATACACCTTGTGAAGCTCATGCGATGCGAAATTGAATGTAAGCCCCTCTAATAGGAAATTATGTGCCCTACAATTTACTTTCCATTATTTTTTTTTTTCTCAAAATAAGCATGTGCTATTCAAATCGAAAAACTCTAAACAAGTAAAAGTTTTGACCTCATCGTTAGTGCCTTGAGTTAGAAAAGTCTTGTAAAACACTAACAACTTTCATCAATTGACATTGACAATTTAATTGTTGTTAAAAGGGGGAGCTGTTTACCCCTAAAATTTTGAAGAAACTGGCGGGTAGCTGTTTTTTTCAAAACTTCCATGCCCCTCATATTTCACGACTCTTGGAATATAGAACATCGGCAGGAAATTCCATGCTCTACAATTAAAGTTCTTTGATATTGTTTTTGTATCTGTACCAAATATGTAAAAACAAAGAACTTGTTTACCTTTTATATTGTCTAATTCCACAAAAAAATATACATGCAATGTACCGGTTGAGGCTTACGCCATCTTTAGCAGTTCCAAAAGTTCCAAAACCGGTACACTTTAAGTATATATTTTTTTGGAATTAGACACTATAAAAGTAAAACAAGTTCTTTGTTTTTACTTATTTCATTAGCTTTCCACTAAATCGTTTTAGAGAAAATTTCAAAAGACTACACCATAGCCAATCATTCCAGAGGGGCGCACCCATAGTAATATTTTCTTGTTTCATTTGCGCCAACAGTTAATTTTCTCTAAAAAGTGAATAGAACTTATTTTGTAGACACATTTGCACTCTTTAATTTTGATAACGTTTTTTCGTACAAGCAATAGATAATAAGATATTTACGGAACACTAAAAAAATATAAATTTTATCATATAATTCGAAGTCGACCTTCATGATGTCTTCGATGGATAAAACGATAAAACCAAAGTTTATATATAAACCTTTTCTATTAATTCTTGTAAGATTTGCCCTGGACTTTCGAACTACGTAACATGAACTACGTATTTCTATGTCTGGATTTACCCTGAGAGTGGCGATGTCCTGAAACTCATCACAGTCGATGAGGGTCTGGATCATGGTCAGGGTGGCTTCCACAGACATGGCTCGGTCCCTTGAGGAGCTCACCGCGTTGTCTAACCTCTGTCGTAAGTGCACTACCTGATAACAACAAATAGTTGAGTAACAATAACAAAAATAATTCAATACTCTGTGCATAAAAACTGAATTTGAATTAATTACTATAATGTGGAGATAATCTTGAAAAAAAAAAGTGAAATTAAAAATGAGAAAAAATTCATTATAACTTAAATAAACCTTAAAAATATAACGTTTTCACTAAAATCTTCAGAAAAACTAACATTACTTTAGTGTTGCTTGATTTATCTTCTATTAAAACGCTCCCTTTCCACTAAAATCTTCAAAAAAACTAACATTACTTTAGTGTTGCTTGATTTATCTTCTATTAAAACGCTCCCTTTCCACTAAAATCTTCAGAAAAACTAACATTACTTTAGTGTTGCTTGATTTATCTTCTATTAAAACGCTCCCTTTCCACTAAAATCTTCAAAAAAACTAACATTACTTTAGTGTTGCTTGATTTATCTTCTATTAAAACGCTCCCTTTCCACTAAAATCTTCAGAAAAACTAACATTACTTTAGTGTTGCTTGATTTATCTTCTATTAAAACGCTCCCTTTCCACTAAAATCTTCAAAAAAACTAACATTCTTCACACTATGTCAACAAACAACTGAACAAATAATCAACCAACTAGATTTATCTCACTACAAAACAAAAATCCTGATTATTTTTAAACTTATTTTAAGTTAAAAAGACGACCAACTATATTTACCAAATGTCTAATTTTCAACCTTCCATAAAAACTTATTCCACCATTTTTCAAAAATAAGAATCCCTGTCGTAGAATAAAGGTACAAATCAAAAATTGAATTTGTTGGGAAATCAACATTAAGTTTTTGGTCTACACTTTTGACTACCTCCTCATTTAAACGCCACAACGAGTTTGTCCGCACAAAAAAGTAACAAAACAAAATCAGCTATATCACGTCCAACTGCGTGGGCATTACTGATTTTTCTATTTTTTTTTCGAACGAAAAAGACTCACTCCCCCAACAGAATAAAGAAAGGCTCCCTCTTGGGTGGTGGGAAAACCAACTAGAGTTCTCCTGATTTTCTACGTACAAAATGGGCTACTTCCTCAATTCAATATCGTTGGTAACTCAAAATTCGCATTTTTTTAATTGTACTTTTATTCTACGACGGGTGCGATATATTTACCTTTTTTTTTTTTATTAATTTTAAGATTAGAAAAATAACTTTTTTATAAAACTTTCTTTTAAATAAATCGTTATGAAAACAAGATCATACATCGTCTACTAGCAGAGCGCTCTTTCGTTGCTCTGGTGCACATGAGCACGACAGGGGGTGCCCTAAATTTTGCCTACCTAGGTTTTTTCACTTTGGGTAGGGTCCCCTCAATATAAACGTGCATTTCTTAATCTAATATTTATTGGGTCTGTCATTTGTCTACAGATAAAGAAAATTTAAAAAAAAAAAAAAAAACAATTAAAATTGCAATATACAAAACTTATTTTTCATGTTCAAATTGGGACTTTGTTTTTTGACAATAACCAGCAGCCCTCTTTCAAATTTATTTAATTTTCCAACTTTCCAATACATTTATATTTACATATATAATATATATATATATACATATATATATATATATATATATATATATATATATATATATATATATATATATATTATATATGTTATAACTTTGAAAAAAAAAAGTAAATCTATAAAATATACCATAATGGTACACTCGTTTAAAGTTAACAACAGATCATACAAGATCAAAAAATTAAAATATCATTTATGTATGTACGTAAAATTTTAGAAATATATTATATTAGAGTTTGGAACTTTATTTGTATCTTATATATCCTCTCAAAACCTGTTACTAGAGATATATTTTTCATCATTCTATAAAATCCAAGACAGATACTTACTTCGCTGGGGTTGGTAAGGGCAGTCTTTAGGATGGTCCCATTGACGAGGTGAGGCGGCATGATGGACGTGTGTTCGCTGCCTCCCACACTCTTCGTTCCTCCTCCTTTCTCGGCCCCCACAGGGCCCCCTTTCAGTTGTCCATTTCGAACAGACTTTTTGTGCTTTTTATACTTCACCTGTCAAACATTTAAGAAGAACAATTAAAATAACATTCAAAATATTAATTATAGAAAAATATGAATTCCAAGATGCATCCCATTTGTACCCTCTGTTAACAGGGACACACTATCAAAATGTTCACGATAAACTCCATCATCACGACAATCCACTTATTCAGCAATTATTCATAAATACTCTCTCCACATATAAATACACCTCAAGGGGGGCGTGGCAGACGGACCACTAATGACACTATATGTTGGTGTAAATATGTAAATAAATAAGAGCTGTGTAAATATGTAAGAGCTGATTCGTCCTGTTTGAGTTATGAGATTTGTTAAATCAATCCAAAGGAAAAAGGTTGGGAGCTACAGTAGACACGTTTTTACGCGCTCTGCCGGTAAGCTTTGAAAACTGTATTTACTAATTTCATAGACATACATTTAATTTGTAGTGCGAATTTCTTTATTAATATTTATTTGCACTAACACGAGTTACTCAAAAAAATTATTTAATATTTCATTTAATTTAAATAAAACCAAACTTACTTTGTATAAATTATATACAGCTCCCGAGTTTCTTCCACCAGGCATTCTGTCCTCCCTTACAGCTGGAATAAACAATAAATAAATAGAATAAATTAATTTAAATAAATAAAAAATGAAAATGATATGCTCTATATACATATGGACACATAGTGCTTTCCTATATACATATAGTAAGAGTACCTATAGCTGGATTTCATCTCATTTTTTTTAGGCCAGTCGGGAAGAAAATTTTAAATAGCTTCTCCTTTTTGAATTATAAGATTCTTTGCACAAAATTAGAGGGGCCTGCTTCGCGGAATTTAGTTTTTAAAACATGTCCCATATTTATATAAATTATTTTATTAACACGTCTTTAGCGTTTTTTTTTTAATGAATTATTTTATAATACTACACTTTTCACTGCTATATTCTTCTCCCATTTTTTTTTTTTTTAGTTTTTGAAACATAGCAAATATAAACGTTTCGGGAAAAACTCCATCGTCAGTATTTAAAATTTATTTGCTGATTTTATGTAAACAATTTCTTTATGTTGATCATTATATTGTTTTTACAGAAATATAATTTACGAATTAGACTGGGTTTCACACTGAGGTCGACTTGTAAAATATCTTTCTGAAAAAAATATGACCAACGTACAAAAATTGTTTACATATAAATCGGCAAAAAATTATAGATATTGATGATGCGAGTACTTCCAAACGTATCTTTACTTCCCCAACTATACAAAGTATAGGGAAAATCAGGTAATCGGTCAAAAATTCGAAGAGGATTTGAACGGAACTTCATTTTTTCCGACCTCCTGGTTATAAAAATGAAAAAAAATAAATAAAAAAATCTGTCTGTCAGTGAACACGATACCTCCCGACAGAATGAATGTATCGACACAAAATTTATATGTACACCCATAATCCCTCTAAGGAAGACACATGTTGATTTTCAACGGAATCAGCCATAGGGGAGGGGGGTCAGAGGGGGCTCAACGTTAAATTTCCAATAACTGCCGACGTAATGAATACATCAACTTACAATTTAATATTCAAATTCAAAACCTCATAAAGATGACACTCAATACATTTCCACGAAATCGGTTGAAGGGAGGGGGGACAGTGAAACAAATACCATAATAACTGCCGATGTAATGAATGTATCGACACAAAATTTAGTATAAAGATTCAGAACTTACTACCTAAGTCAAATATTAAGTTTTAGCTCGGTCTTTGGAGGGAGAGCGAAACGTAATTGATTAATTCATACTGGGGAATAACATATCCACTGGTTTTTTCAATTCATTATGGTAAGATGACGTAATATAGGCATTTTAGAATAAGTGCTCTCAGAGCATAGTTCGTACCTTGGAGCACCATGCCTTGCTCAATACATTTTTTGAATCTACAATACTGACATCTATTCCTTTGCGCTTTCGTTATTTCACAAACTCCGTCCGCAACACAAGTATACACTCTTCTATTTTGTACAGTCCTTTTAAAAAAACCTTTGCATCTGAAACAAAATAAACAAAATGAAACACTATATTATACTTCACTTAATGTTTTTTTTTTTTTTTTTTTTTTTTTTTTTCAGGATCTATGGTCTGGTGAATGTTCATATATTTTCTTCACATTCTGTAAATGAGATTATAGCTATATTCAAAAGTAATTAAATATGTCAGGTTTTGCGTTGTAGCAATATGTAACTTTCAAAACAATGTACAATTTTAAGCTTTTTCCGCCTTTAGCTTGAATCTCGGAAACGATAAAAAAAAAATCATAGAATCAAGAAAAAAATCAATCCCAATAGAAAAATCGAAGGACAAGAGCCGAACATTGTTTTTTTGTGACAGAATAATTTCATCAACGCTCTCTTCTAACTAAATCTATTGCATGATCTTATTAAATAACTTTATAATTAGTAATAAATAACAATTCTAATCAGAAACTCAGGTATACATGAAGTTATAATAGTCATAAGCTTATGTTATGTAATAAAAACAGACGATACAAGAATACATGTATGACCGATAAATTATTATATTTGAAAAGTATTGTCGAACGAGTACGGTCAACATAAATGAACTTTTTTTTTCTTGTATACTTCTTCAGGGTGTAGAATCTATATATGGTAGAAAAAAACAACCGCCAAACATAGATTTATTTAAATAAACCTTTTTATTCGCCAAAGATAAAAATGAATCTACCTCTTCTTTTGGGTGTTTCTTACTATTTGTATTCTTATTGAGAATATGCTAGATTATCTCATATTGATACGGTTTATTAATATTGTCAGATATAATATAAAAAAGTACTCTTTCCAGTAATGTCAAAGCGATTCTCCATGAGCACTTGAAGCTGACTCTCTACACACAAAATAAAATAGATCCGGGGAATTTATACACTTTTTCTTAACATTATGTACACTATGATTAATAAATACAAGCATTCAAAGCCGGAGATTACTTAAAACATTTACTGAATACACACTTTATCAACGATAAGAAACGGCTGATACAACGTTAATACAGAATAAAATGTGTATTGATATAAGGGTATATATTCAATTTATGTATATCATTCATTACTTTGCATCTGAGGTTACTTTTAAAATAGGTAACTTATTTACAAGACAAGTTAGCGTCATAGTAAAAAAATATGCGATGGTCCCGAGTCTGTACGATGTCAGGTACTCGTTAAAGACCCTTACCCTAGGTGAATAAAAATTTAGGGTAGGCAAAATTTAGGACTCCCACAGTAGAGTTGGGCTCATGTCCACCAGAGTGACGAAAGAGAGCTCTGGTAGTAGGCGATATGATCTTCTAGTTACAGCCCGGGCATGAGTCACAATAACTAACTATAATTAAATATCAATTGCGGCAAAAAAAAAATCAATGTAATTATTCGTCATCTGTGAATTTTTAGGTCACAAATATTACATAGAACTTAAAAGTTGGGTGCAGTCCTTTATCATTTATTTATAAATATTCATAATTACCTAAATTTCAATAAATAAAATAAAAGTATTTTGAAAATGTTGTTCATTTCAGAGAAATAACATTTACAAAAAAAATTTATTTGTTACAAGTTTTCATATATAATATTTCCACTTGCTTCAACTTAACATAACCTTTCACTCTGAAATACAATAATATTCCGGAAGAAATTAAATTAGAAAATTAGTAAAGTAAAATGAGGATCAAATTACTTTTTTTCTTTCTTCCTTCGTAACTAACGTGATGAAAGGAGGAGAAAGATAAGAGTTGTTTGGTAAGGACGAGTGAGCGGCGCGGCTCTGATAAGAGGCGGGAGCAGTCAGACAGTGAGACAATTACAGTTTATTATCTGAGTATGACCCAGATTCTCTGCAAATGGTCTTGTATAACATAAGTATATTAGCTATTTGAAGAAATGCTCCCTCCATTAGAAACAATATCCGACCAATATATAAGCATAATTGAATATTTAAACTCATCTACAGAACGTATATTATTGATAATAATATTTATTTTTTTAAAGCTTTATTTTTCTCTCATATTATTTTTTGGTCTTTACAGCTTAGCAAATAGACGTTTCGGGGAAAAAAACTACCTCGATAGGTACTTTTCATATAAGTTAAAATAGAATAGAAAGTATAAGAAAATAATATTATTTTTCAAGAGGATATGTAAGGGAGATAACGAGATGAGAATCTTCGAACCCGGCAGTGTCAGTTAGTTAACTTGTGTTCTCCTTATTCCCGTTACTCCACAGAAAAGCAGCCCTTAATCTAACCAATAGACTCCTCATATACAAGCTTTTGTTGAGGCCAGTGATAACGTATGCATGCCCAGTGTGGGCCGGTCTTGCAAGCAATACCAACTTGAGAACTCTTCAAGTGGCCCAAAACAAATGCCTTAGGTTGTTGGTAGCTACTCGAGGGACACCTCCATCCTCCAAATCCATGAAGACCCAAATGTTGAGCTCCTACCGGATTACATAATAAATTTCAGTGAAAACGTTTTACTTAAGTGTGACACGAATCAAAACGTTTTGGTAAAGAAAATAGGGAAAACTCAGGGAAGAAAATACCCGATTCACAAAATTCACGATTTTAAATTATAATCTCTGTTTTTCAATGTTTATTAATTTATTTTCTATTCATTTCAGTTACATTGTATTTTTTTTTCTTGTTCTTTAAGATTTTTTTAAAATTTACTCTTAAGCACTAGCGTTGTTTTTTTTAACTGATTATTTTTGATTTGTATTTAGTGTATAAGGGTAATGGTTAAGGAACCTTATTGTATAATTGTATCTCTGTAAATGCGACTGTTATAATAAACTCTTCTTCTTCTTCTAGTTAGTTATTATGACTCATGCCCGGGCTTTAACTACGAGGTCACATCGCCTACTACCAGAGCCCTGGTCGCTCTGGTGGACATGAGCCTAACTCTAATATGGGAGTCCTAAATTTTGGCTACCCTAAATGTTTATTCAGCTAGGGTGGATTTATTGTTTGACGAGTACCTGACATCTTACAAGCTCGGCACCATCGCTTAACGCTCCATCAACAGTACATTTAATTTGTTGGTTGATTTTTATTATAATCAATGTTTTCTTTATATCGATCATTTTCTTTATGCAGAACATACATTACGAGTAGATCTCTGTGATGAAACCTTTATAAGGATTGTAATAAATATAAACTAATAAATTAAAGATACTGATGTTGGGAGTATTACCAAACCCCCTTTTTTGATTTTAGAGACCAAAAAATAAATTGGGAAAAAAATAAAACTATGCAAAATTATATTTTATAAAAAAAATAAATGCAGACAATTTATCCGCCAAATTATGTCCTTTCATCTATATGTGCACTACATGTGTACCAATATACGTATAGGTTTTTTGTTTTCAATAGAAAATAAATTTTATGAGGTAGAGACGCAACACATGCATGTTATGATAAGTTAATAGAAAATCAAATGTTATGAAAACTATGAAATATACATACACTTTATGGATGGCCTATATATAGCGATGAAATACCGACAAAAAATAAGCTATTTCTTAAACTCTTATTGTTTAAATTGTCTGAAGGACAAACCAAAATGATATAACTTCATAGAAGTGAAACGATATCTCCTTCAAATGTAATTCATGCTAAACCGTATTATTGAAATGCACATGGTATAACACGTCGAATGAAGGCTCTTTTAAACTTGAAAAAATAACACATAATTCGATAGATTAATCGACAAAACTGCTAGGAAACAAAATAATTTTATAAAGATAATAAAATAAGTTGAATTTCTGTTAGAATCAGATGGAAGTGTACGAAGGGCCGTGTGAGCTAGAGGACAGTGCTTTTGTTGCGTGGACTCTCCACGGGTGCGGGTTCGAATCCCGTCCGGGAGAGAATTTTTATTTCATAGTCAAAACGTCTCTCCCGGGTCCATGGTTGTTTGTAAATAACAACGGTAACGTACCTTGCCTCCATGGTGCCAAATTAAAACGTGCTACATTCCCCCGCCCTCTAACCGCTAAAAAAAAAGTGTCTGTTAGAATGCAAAACATCATCCATCGTAAAATTAATTAAATAATTCATCCGAAAATGATGAAATGATATTCATCATAATATTAACAGAAAATAAGATAAATAATAAATTATTCAATTCATTATTTTAATAGGTTTTTCTGGAAGGTTAGTTCCGAAATTTTATTTTGATATAATAATCAATTTATTTTGAAGCCATTTTTAAGAATACAATTATTTTATTTTACATATTTATTTTTAAATTTTGACTTAAATAAACAATGGATTATAAAACTATTCAATTAAATAATGCCAGTTGTGTAAGTATTGTTAAGAGGAGCCGAGGGAGGGAGGGAGGGACTTCTCTAGACTGGGCTCAGGCTGGTCGGCCCCTCCGTTGTCGGTTGGCATTTAGTATTTTGGTCAAGGCTGAGGGTCCAAGGCAGGACGTTGCCCTCCATATCTAGCCAACTAACTACACAATCACTCTTATAATATACTTTTACATTCTAATTTATTTAATTGTTATTTATATTTCGGATATAATTACATAAAATATATATTTGTTACCAAATGATAACGAAATGAGAGTAATGAATTGCAATGGATTGTATGATTTTTTTTCAGTTTGTGAACATCTACGTTAACAAGAGTACATATATAGTATATTTTATTATTTAAAGTAAAAGTAATGCTATAATTTTTGAAAATATGTCCAAATTAAATATAGTATAACGGACTTACTTTAGGGACGGTAAAAAGTGGTTATTTCACTCACACGCTATTTTAAAATTTTGTAGAAGAGAAAAAATAACACATTTTATAATTTGATTAACTAATGGAAGATTTATATATTCGAAAGAGCCCGACCTTGCTCCTAATGTTTAGTACAAGACCTAATTCAATTTCCAAATTCCATCTCTCACGATCTCCACTAGTTATAGTTTCTCATTTTAAATGGTATTAAGATTGCTAATTATTTATTTCTATAATTTTTATGTTTTCTATTCCTTTTGTACTATGCACGTCAATCATTCGTTATTATACTATTATTATGTCAGCCACAACGACAACATGTGATCCAAAATAAATTTGGTGCCCTGATGCCAAGTCTTTCTACACAATCCGGGAATACAGTGTTGCTCGTAAGCGCCGGAGCTATAAAATGTATTGTGGGTCTAATTTTCGTGGCGGCTGGACTAGAGGTGGTCCATACCACCTGAAGAAGAAAGAAGTCTTTCGAATAACTAAACATTGCTCTTCTCTTTTTTGAAAAAAGTATAACTATAATTTATTTAATGCTCTTCCCCACTTCTTGAAGTCAATAGACAATAAAAAAAATTTAATTTCAACTACAAATGTTCATGTTAGAGGAAACCCTTTACATGGAAACGGAATTTTATTCTCACTGTTCAAAAAGAATAATATAATCACAATAAAGAATCGTGTTTCAAATCCAAAAACATTATTTGATAAAAAGCTTTCATTTTTATATTTTGGGCAGAGTTCCTCCACACCTTAAAGGTCAGTCCAATGTACGTTATTGTTTCATTTATTCATTTATAATTTTTTATTTATTTAGACATTTTTATACATTCATTTATAATTGATTAATCTCTCTCTCTCTTTATATATATATATATATATATATATATATATTGCTTTCTTTTCTATATCTCGCACATTGGGACCTGATGATGGTCCCGAAACATCGTTGGGGGATAAAGGCACTTCCGAAGAGTTTTTTTTGAAAAATAGTTATTTTAATTTTTATTAAATTGAAAAATGTGTCTACTTATTATAAACGTATTTTGTATTAATTTCTTTTATATACTCATATATTTTCAAGTATTTATTTGTTCAGTTTTTATTAATTTCATTTTACTTTCTTTAATAGTTTTGTTATCACTACTAATCATAGATGTGTTAGACTCAAGTAGTTATAAATCTAATATATAAGCTATCTTAATGTATACATTTATTTGACGTATCCTATTACCATGTATTGGTTTAACGGAAATAAATGTATTATTATTATTACCCTTCACAGGTGATGATGCCGTAGTGGAGCCCGGTGGCCTTGTCCTCACAGATCATACAGATCATGGGCTGGTCCTCGTCCTCTCCCTCCCCTCCTCCTCCACCCTCGGTGGTAGGTGCCCCGCCCCCTCCAGGCCGCTCAGGGTGGGGCACCACCCCCTGTTTGGGGGCCCAGGACAGGTTGAGTGCGGTGAGCTGTTGGGCTCCAGGCAGCTGGGAGAGGTCTCCAGCCCACAGCCGCTCCATGTTCAGCGACCGACCCCCGCCACCGCCTACACCACCACCACTCAACACGCTACTGCTGCTTCCTCCAACAACCCCGCTGTTTCCCTCTTGACCTGCAAACAGATAATTTCATTTACATTAATTTATTTAATAAACATTTATAAAATTTTTAAAAAAATAAATAAATAATAAATTTACATGAGAAAGAGTTTTTGTAAGTGAGCACTTGACAATTACGGAATCACAAAGTCCACAAACCAAAGAATATAAGTATGAATCCCGCGAAAACCTAATTCATTTTGTGTGCATTCACTAGTAAACCTATACAAAGGGTGATCAAAAAGTTCCAGAACTTTTTGGATTGCGCCCCAACGGAGCGTCGGAGAGCGGTAAGGTTGGCAGCATTAGTTGTTGTGACAGACGTTTTTGTGAATCAAGGTTTTCGTGTTTGGATATTTTGTTATTTTTTGTAAAATGAATCAAAAAGAAGAGCAATGCGTTTGTGTCAAGTTTTGTGTGAAGTTGGCTAAAACTTTTACAGAAACTTTTCAAATGTTGTAAGAGGCTTTTGGGGATGAATGCCTGAGTCGATCACGGTGTCATGAGTGGTACAAGAGATTCAAAGAAGGCCGGATATCGTCAGAAAAGACAATCCTCGTTCAGGACGTCCATCAACTTCGATTGACGACGATCATGTTGCCAGAGTGAACGTTCTCGGGCCATCAAATCGTCGACTAACCATCCGTGAAATGGCAGAGGAATGTAACTTTTTATTTGGCTCATGTCAAGGAATTTTAACTGAACAACTGCAGATGTGCCAAGTGGCGGCAAAGTTTGTCCCGCGCCTGTTGACCGAGAATCAAAAACAACACCGAGTTCAGGTTTGCCAGTAACTTCTTGAAATGGCAAATGATGATGAGACTTTTTACTGTTTCCGATACTGAAGAGACCATTAAAATGGCAGAGATTTCACTCAACTGACGAAATTAAAGAAAAATCGCTGGAGGAGCTGAACAGCATTCCAGAAGATGAGTTTTCAGGGTCTTTCCAGCAGTGGAAACGGCGATGGGAAAAATGTGTAGCTTCCGAAGGGGAGTACTTTGAAGGGGACAATGTCCAATAACTTGTAATGTATGAAGTTTTTGATCACCCCTCGTATCTTCAAGAAGACCTAAGTCAAGAGATAGTTTAAAAAAAACAGAGACGATTCGAGTATATATCTATATTACAGTTACAGAAATAGTTAAAAAAGGAATCCTATTGAATGATGGGGGAATGATGACTCAATTACTATAATTCTTCAGTGGATCAAGGCCTCAACAGAATGTGATATTGCTGTCAAGAACAAATACTACAAAGAAACCAGAGTATGGCTATTATTTAGGGGAACAACTCTGCAAGCGTGATAAAAGTAATGAAATCGTTCTATTCAGAAAACATG
This sequence comes from Aradus depressus, assembly GCA_963662175.1. NCBI lineage: Eukaryota > Metazoa > Arthropoda > Insecta > Hemiptera > Aradidae > Aradus > Aradus depressus. The sequence goes on along the minus strand of OY759214.1, from coordinate 12,780,139 downwards.
CTGACAGCTCAGAATTTTACAGACGTTCGTAAGGTTATTCATTGTATTCATTTCTACACAAAAATATATAATTATTGTTTAAATAAAAAAACTTGATTATTAATCACCCTACTCAAAAAAGGGTATTGGTCATATTTCTGGGCAAAATGTTCCAGGAAAAAAAGGCTTGAGAAGACAATTATTATTTCTCTTTGTAGAAATCGCTTTCCTTTATCATTGTCTATCAACTCAGAAGATATTTGTGATAAAAAGTAACATCTAACAAGTACTAATATAAACAAATAGTTCTCCTTTAAAAATACAACAACCAACTCATATTTTTCATCAATAAAAAAGTTTATTCTGTTAGTGAAGTGTTTTTTGCATGCGATGTGCCTCATTTAGCCCCTTCAAGTTGGTCGAATCAATTGTGTTTTTGATTATTCAGATTATGCACGAACTGTACCCATTTTACGATTGGTTAGGAATTCGTGGAGGGACACGCAAGAGATTTATTGCTTCCTCAAACCGGGCACAAGAAGGTAAATAATAAAAAAATAATTATTGAAATTGAAATTTTACGAGAAGAGATAAAGACTAAGTTTGATACAGTAAAGGCTGATGCAACGAGAATAGTTTCATACGATCTAGTGCAAGAAATTTTTTGAAATGTCTAATTTTTAAACGGCCTAATTTGTATTCATTTATTTTTCCTTTTACTTAAGTTTAAAGTTAAAAAAAAAAAATAATAATTTTTTTGACGTACTAATTGAGGCACAGAGCATAACAGCCGGGAACACGCTTAGCTGGATAATAAGAAAGAACTATGGAATGCAATCAACTGAAAAGCTAAATTATTTATAATGAAGAATTTATTCTTGTTCGTGAATCCAGGTATTCAGTTATTGATACCCAACCTAAAACTGCTATCACGTCATTTGAATAATAAGTCTCATTTAGTTTATTTAATTTCAATTGAATTTTCCCAGATGATGATCTCGACGACCGCACTGAGGACTTATCCTGTTGTTGGCTTCTATCCATAGTACCAATGTTTTTTATTTGTATGATTCTGAGGATGTTGCTTCGTCTCCGGTGGTACTTCTGGACGTGCAGTAGTCCAGAAATATTATCGGAGAAGGAGGGACGCCTCTGGAAATACTTTGCTGGAAATGTGAACTCAAGGTGTCATACAAAACTTGCCTAGAGTGAGTAGGAGTTGGGCAGCAGTCTCGTCCTGGGAGTGGGGCGGGGGCCAGGGTGCGGAGGGTCCAGGCTGCTCGGGGGGTCCTTGGGACCAGATCATGGTCCGGACACCCCCGGTTTCCCCCAGGATGACCGAAGGGGCGGGCCGAGGGGGTCTGGGGGGCCTCATTTCTCCTCGTCCATTCACCCTCCACAGAGCACCGCCTCCATCGAACACCAGCTCTTCCTTCACCCGAACTTCACTTCCCGGCTTGTCCTCCTCAGGCGAGACCGACCTGCAACAGAAACCAGACCTTAATTAAACTTTTCAGTGGCAAAACTGTTCAAACGACAGGGACTTAAGACTAAGCAAATCAAATTATTATGTGTTTATAGGCAGACCAGGCAAGCAGCTCCCTTCTCAAAGTTCCAGGGTACATTCTGAAGCAACAAGTACCTATTTGTCGAATAACAACAGACAACAATGTGTCCAGACAGACATGGTAAATTCATATCAATATATCACAGGAACAAATCGCCCATAGCGGCATTTCAATGCTACCTTAGCAAGCACCACTCATACTAAATATGTCGCGACTGGCTTTCATACTGAATAATCTTTTCGCTGAATATCGACAGTTACTTTCATGCCTGTTTAGGAACGAGCAACAAGCGGTAACTACCGTTTTTCTTGACATCGACATGATGGGACAACTAACAACTCTTTGTCTCGACAAATGTCCCACTTGTTGCTTCAGTAGGCCCTTGTCCTTGAAACGTTTGCCTTCCTTAGTCTATAGGACTACTAAAAAGATGGAACAATTCCATGATATCCTCACTGGATCAATGACTTCATCTGCCAACTTCGTCCATTAAACACTCAAGTATTAAGTATAATTATCAAGTGCACTCATTAAGTACACACTGAATAATAGCAAAAAAAATCAGTGAATCACCGGCAGTGTACTTCCCCAGAATGAAGTAATCAATTAACTTTTCGATCTACCTCCAAAATCAATTGAACGTTTGGGCTAAAAATCAATAGTTGACTGACATAAGAGCTTTTGAATCCTCATATTCGATTTTGTTAAAAACTTACAGGTAACGTTTTTATGGGAATTTTAATAAAAACATTTATGTCGATACATTCATTAGACCGGCAGTTATTGAAGTTTTTGAGTCGAGCCCCCTTTTCCTTCGACCGATTCCGCTGAAAATGAATAAGTGTCCTTATGGAGTTTTGAATTTACATATGGAATTTTGTGTCGATACATTTATTACAACGGCTTTTATTAGAGTTTTTGTGTTAAGCCTCCCGCTAATTGCTCATTTTATTTTGGCGTTTCAGCATTTCAACATTGCTTGTCGATATATTAATTCTATCGGATGTTCACAGACACACACACATACATACGAACTTTATAATTTTTTTTATCATCTTTGGAATCAGGAGGAAACATGAAATTTTGTTGAAAACTCAAATTTCTTACCGATTAAATAACTACCACTATACTTCGTACAGGGGAAGTAGGGAAGTAGGAGCTGTACAAGAAAGCTCAAGAAAAACAAATCAACCCAATTCTTTAAGTAGAATTCATTCAACCTGAGGCGAATTAATGAAGAGAGAGAAGGATGTAGCTGAAGAAAAGCCAACCACATAAAAGAGGCATTCAGAATTAATCGCTTTTGTCCTCTCTGTGGGGTTTTACTTTCCAGCCAAGGACGTGGAGAAAGTTACCTACTGAAAGTAAAATGAAAAAAACACACATTTTCGTTCATTAAGCTACTTATCCATATACATATTACATAAATATTATATACATTATGTGTGTAAATCTTTGTAGCACTGAACCATAATCGTCGCTACTTTTTACATATGTTTATTCATACATTGAAAAGACGGGAGAAGGAATTGAAAAAACAAAATGGAGAATGGAAAAATTGAATTTAAAGATGGCATCTTGAATGAATATTTCAACGAGATTTATATATATTTTATATTCATCATTACACATGAACACAAAAACTTGTACAGTATTTCTAAGGAAGCAAATGTCACTATCAAACAAAAATTACTAGATATTTTTTTTCTCTTTCAATGCGTATATGTACATCAGAAAGTCGATGTTGAGTTTTCACAGGAGTTTTATATTTTTCGTTCCGATAATCGGGCGATGATAATCGTGGCAGTTTTACGTCTTAAACCACAATCAATCTCTCTCGTTCCGATAAAAAAATCAAATGGAGAAATTAAACTCGATTATAGTTCCCTGGAGTTCGATAATGATAGTTTCTTCACTTAAAATTAAATAATTTTTTAAAAATATATATATACATATAAAAAAATACAACAAAAAATAAAATAAGTTAAAAGAAAAGAAATAACTACACAAAGCACATAACCACACAGAAACCTCCCGTTAGATTACCTCTAGACGTTAATTTGTGGGGAGCTTTAATATTTTTAGTGAACAATTTTTGTAATTTTCATATATTCCATTTCATAAAAATCATTCATTCATCTTATTTCAAAATATTTATAACCTTTTAGATCCAGGAAAACAATATGCAGTGAAATGTTTAAAAAAAAATGGTCACTTGATGAATACTTGACAAGCCAATGATGTATTTTTATTTATAAGACAAAAATATTATTACATATTGGATATTTTGACAATGGCTTGATAATATAAAAATAACTACTATGGAAAAAGTAAGGTTTGTTATCTATGTATTTATTAAGGCATAGATTTTTTTTTGTCAAATTATTAAGTATATTTCAGAAAGTGGATGTTGAGTTTTCTCCGGAATTTCATGTTTCCCGACCCCATGAATCCAAAAATTAAAAGAATGTGTAGTGTGTTTTATTACAAAATTGAATATACATATATGTATCCAGAACCGCATGAGGACGGCATCCATTAATTCTCAGCTGAATTGATTAAAAACTTCTAAGTTGAGGAACGCGGACATATTGTGGAATTTGTAATAAATAAAACAAGCTTATTTTTTGAAATGTCTATTCCACTAAAGATATTATGGCTTCACACCATCGTCAGGTCTAGTTATCATACTAGACTTGACGATGGTGTGAAGCCGAAACCGGTTGTTGTATTTTTATAAATATCTTTAGTGGAATAGACAACATTTCAAAAAATAAGCTTGTTTTATTTATGAATTGATTAAACATAATGGGTATAAAAACTCTTAATAACAACCTATGTAACAAGAGTATCGACGAGAAAATTTCTATCTTGGGAAGTCTCGTGAGTAAAACGTATGGCCGGGGTTTAGTTACGAGGTCATATCGCCTACTACCAGTGCGTTCTTTTGTCGCGAGCTCGACTCCACTGTGGAAGTACTAAATTTTGCCCTTCCAGGTTTAGTCACTGAGTCTTTAACTCAAATTAAAAAGATAAAGTTAACAAATTCAAGAAGTGGCCTTCCGGACTAGTAAAATTCCGGGTCAACATATTCTATCGGAATTCATCATGGTTCTAGTGTAAGGCCCTTCCTTATACGCCTCAATACAGACCACTGAATTCATATTCTCGAGAGAAGAATTCGATTATATGCAATGAAAGATAATCTTTCACACCCTTAAATCACACATCCTTCGCAAGTAAAAGCCTTATTTACAACCAATGTACAGTGTGTTGGTGGAATGAGGTCCGGGTGCTACGCGGGGAGCCACGTGTCCATGAGGCGCTAATGCCCATTTAGTACAAATTTGAGCCTTCAGTCGACTTTCACTGTAGAAAGTGCTCATGGTATGGGCACACAACAGACAAGGGAAGTGAAACCTACCATCCATCTATCTAGCTAGCTAGGTACACCACAACTCCCCCTTCTGCCGAGCTCCATTCAACAGGCCATTGTCTACGGGAGCTCATCGCTTTCTCTCCCTCCCTGCTCTATTCATAGTATAACTAGGCAACGGAATTGTTTTTTTTTTTTTGCTCCCCCTTGTCTATTATATTAGGATATACAACACATCGAACAATCTGACATAGCTGTAATATTTGATAATCTATTTTAGTTCATATCAGAGTACTCACAGTTTTAAATAGTTCGTATATTCGGGGGAAACAATGTCCAGTCTCTGATACCGGTGTTCATTTACTAGACAAATTAATACTGTGTATATTTTGCCAATTTTTTATTTGAATGAATGAGTTTTTTAAACTTCTCTGGGATGTTGATTTTTTTTTCCAGAGGTGTCTTTTTTTTTCTTTTTTGACAATATTTCGGGACACACAAAAGGGACGTGAAAGTGTCCCGAAATATTGTCAAAAAAGAAGACACCTTTGGAAAAAATCAACATATCAACATGCCAGAGAAGTTTAAAAACTCATTCATTCATATAAAAAATTGTCAAAATATACATAGATATTAATTTCTCTAGTAAATGAACACCGACATCAGAGACTGGACATCGTTTCCCCCGAATATAGGGACTATTTAAAATTGTGAGTACTGGAAAAAATCAACATGAATGAATGACTTTTATGCATTCTAACTGCTTTTAAGATCAACTGCAGTCAGCTGCAAAAAGCCCTATTTTGTTAGCATATTCCTCAATGGTAATTTCGTAGACATTTTCAGTTAAAATTTGAGTTAGTTTTTCTTGAATGTCCGATATCTTGAAATTATACATGAAAGTAAAAACAACAAACAAAAAAAAATTTACCTTAGTATGGATGACAAATGAATAATATTAATAATAAAAAAGTTGAAGAAGGAGATGACAAGACAGAAGAAGAGTAATGATATGGAGAGAGGGTGGATAGGAACGAGGAAGACGAACTGGTAAGCTGTTAGCGATACCGGTAAAAAAAGATATAGGATGCCTGAATTAGATGTAGGTATGAGGGGCTGTGAACTCTGAGTGTGTGGTGTCAGGTTGGACAATCTCCAAGAGTAGAGAGAGAGAGGGTCAGAGAGGGCCTTGCCTCGCACAGCTCATCACATGGTGACCTAGTGGAGAAGGGTGACGTCTCTAGCCATCCCTATCGATACATATCGATATTTTTATTTTGCTTTTTGGGTTGTATAAGGAGATTCTTAATTCATGTACAATATATTAGTCTCACATCACTTCTCTCATTTATTTTTTGCCTTCTCAAAAAATAGCAATTACAAACGTTTTGGGAAACTCTCCCATCATCTATAACACATGAGTTCTTTGGGTTAACCATTCCTTCTGTTAATCCAAATCTTCTGTGGTAATAAAATAAGAGAATATTAAGTGTTAAACTTAAATAAATACAAGTATAAATAATAATTAAATTAATAATAATGAGATAATAATTAAAACTAAAAGAATAAATAATAAACAATAAATAACCACATTTCCTGTAAAAATTTTATAACTAGTCTTTTACTAAATTTTGATTTCTACAGTAGTTTTTGAAAAGGACCCTAAAAATATCAAAAGTTCAAGACGTGCAATTTTTAAGAAAGTGCACGTATTTAAAAAAAAAAAAAAATTCAATTAACCAACTTTTCATTTGGATTTCTAAAGAGATACCATTTTTAATAATTTTAAATAATATTAAATCTAATCCAAAGGTTTTCAAATTATCTTACTGGGCCAACAGAGAAAATGAATAGAATAGAATTTACGATAACAAATATTGGGTTTATTTTCTTAAATCTACATTATTAAAATTAAAAAAAACTAAACATGGAAACAAACAAAAATCAAAAGAAAAATTTTAAAAACTAAATTCTTAACACTATTTCAATATTTTTTGTTTTACATTTTGGCCATTTTTTTAAAAATTTAAGTTATATCTTTCTGGGCACAAATAAAAGTACCTTCTTTTTGGGTCGATTCACTCCTAATTAGTTCCTTATATCTTAAGCCTAAACACCACTCTCCATGTTTCACTCAGACCGACTCCTCTCAACCAGGCCTCGACTCTCTCTACACACCCAAAAAAAAAACAGCTGATGGCCGTGTTTTGTTTTTTTTTCCTGGCATTTGTTTCAGAATAAATGGTTTCTTATTATTTATTTACTAATTCAGTTTCTTTTTATAAAAAAATAAATATAATTAATTTTTTTTTATTATTAATAATTTAATGTGTGTATTATTTTTAAACATCACACTTCCTTTTATTGAACATATTTATTGAGTCTACTTCTATAATTAACACCTAGTAAACACTTTTATTTTGAATATTTACTGTATTAATTTTTTTTATACTAACAATATATTTTTTTTTAGGGGGGGGGGGGGGGGGTCTGGTAGCTCTAAGGTAGCGTGCTTGCCTACTGAGCACAAGATTACTGATTCAAATCAGATTGTACGTTAAGCGATGCTCCGAACTTATCCGAACGTTAAAGGCCCCTATCCTAGAAATGAATAAACCTGGGTAGGCAACATTTAGAACCCTTAGTTGGGTTTATGACCACCAGAGCGATGAAAGAGCGGTCTGGTAGTAGACGATATGATCTAGTTCCTAGTTAAACCCCGGTCATGACTCACAGTAACTATTTTTTTTTTAATGTTACGAGCCGATATGTGTATTTAAAATATAACTATTTCAAAATGTTATGCCCTCATATCATAGCGGGAGGAATGACTCAATGAATCAAAATGACGCATCACACGGATTTGTTCTCTTTATTTAAAAGCATCAGTCGAATCCGAACTGAGGGGAATATTCTCAGTTTTTACCCGGCTAACCCAGAAAATATCTTCCTTTTGTGGCAACCCACGTTCCGAACGCATTTTCTCAAAAGTTGGCCAAACTAGTAAAAATTTGTGCCATAAAACGTTCGTCTATATGTCCATAAGAAGCCGAGATGTGCTGTTCAGATAGTAGAGCCTTGCCCCTCAACAGTTATGTGAATAAATTTTAAAGTAAAACAGATTAGTTAGAATGACATAATGAATAATAGAGGGCGCTCTATGATGGTAACTTTTGAACTAATTAATCTAGTCGAGATATGTAACATGTGCAGTGGCAGATCTATCTAAGCCATTGGGCTCGATCTTTTTGCACAGACGGTCTTTTGTTTACTGTATTAAATGTTGTAACTGTTTCAGTTCAAACAGGTGCGGGTAGAGGCGCTTCGATCGATTTGCTGATAACGCTTCTGCTAGATGTAAGATATACTGTATATTTTGACCCGAAAAAGTAACCAACAATCATTTTATTTCTTTAGATATATTAATTAAAAAATCCTTACATTACTTCTCCCTATATTTATTATATTATATATATATATTTATTGTCTATTTTGTATTTATAATGACAATAATGTAATAAATGATTTATTTATACATTTATAACTTTTTTTTTCTGCAGTATACCATCAAAACCATTCTCCAGTTTATTTTTATTCTATGATTGTATAAATAAATCAATTCTTCCTCTATTTTCGTCATAAATACAAAAAACGGTGAATCAACGGCAATGTACTTCCCCAGAACGAATTAATCTATTAACTTTTCGCTCCTCCTCCACAACCAGTCGATCATTCGCGCTAATATTCAATGGTTGACGTACATAGGGGCTCCCAAATCCTATCGGTAGTTGAAAACTGACATTATTGCAGAGATATTGTGAAATAATTCAAATGGACTTGAAAAATAAAATAAAACTTGTTTATTTAATATACTGTCTAATTTCACTAACTATATATACATGGGAGTACTTTCGGTATTTCTACCATCCTCAGCCAAAAGCATAAGAGATAAGACTAAATCGCAGTCTTATCTCTTATTTTAGGCTGAGGATGGTAGAAATACCGAAAGTACTCCCATGTATATATAGTTAGTGAAATTAGACAATATATTAAATAAACAAGTTTTATTTTATTTTTCAAGTCCACTATCGGTAGTTGTTAAGGTTTTTGAATTAAGCCCCCTCGCCTCTCCTAAATTCTTGATAAATATGTTCATGTCAATACATTCATTACAACGAAAGTTATTGGGAGAAAATCAGTAGGTTTCGTCGTTAGAGGATTCTGGATTCAAATATAAAATTTCGTGTTGATAAATTCATTCTATCGGGAGTTATCGTGTTCACAGACCCTTTTTTTTTTTTTTTTCATAATTGAAATCTGAAGTTTGGTAAATGTGAAATTCCGTTGAAAACTCCGCATCGAATTTTCGACCGATTCCATAACTTCCCCTGTACTCCGTATATCTGGGGAAGTAAAAACTATATAGAGAAAAATAGATGCAATATATATATTTCTAAACATTTATTTACTTCTTGACCTATACCATATCCAAAAATGTTTGCTCAACAAATTTTTGAAGGGGGTTTCCATCAAGGTAAAAGCCTCAGGGCTCCCCAAACTATAGATCCATCACTGGGACGAGGGGTGCGGTTTGCTAGATAGATAGAGGGTGTTTTACCTGTTGGAGGGTCCGGGACTTGAAGGGGCGTGCTCTATCTTGACCGGGGACCCGGGGCCGCCAAGCTCTGGGCTCGGAGTGCTTGTCTCGGCCACGCTCTCTCCTGAAAACACATAAATTTATAGTTAATTAGATATTTCTGTTAATAAACTAGGTATAGAAATAAAACAAATTTAGTTTTTTGACATATGTGATGTGGAAAGCGAAGAGGGACCTATTTCGATTTTGAGTTTTTCATATTTTCTAATTTAATACTAAAAAATAGACATTTTGCAAAAAAAATGGAGTGAATATCTCAAAAATTAGGGATTTTAAAATTTTATTAGTAAATATTAGCTTTTGTGGAAAAACGCGTTTGAAAATTTTGAAATGCTACAAAATTATGAATATTCATACTTAAGGAACGAACTAGCTACACTTTTTTTTACTTTACTTTTTTTAAACAACTTTCGCAGGTAAAGGAGATAGTAGAGTATTATAATTCATAAAAAACAGAAAATGTCATTTTTTGACGCTAACACCTTATTTTGATTATACTGAAGATTTCACTCTCCCAACAAGAGGTCCCTTATCGCTTTCCACATCACATGTATTGTCTATTCCAGAATATATTTATACAAAACTACTAGTTTTGGCGTTATACTATCGTCAGGTATACTTATAAACTACGTTTGCTGAGGGCGAACCATCAGATAGGTAAGAAAATGATTGACTTTTCAACTAGGAAATCTCTGTGTTTTACAGTTAGATATTTGTTTGTTGTGCAATATATATATATATTTTTTAAGTGGTACTACTACAATTGAAGATAGAATTTTTACATTCACACAAGGTAAACTAATTTTTATGCGATATGCATGAAATTATGTTTATGTATTTGACAAAATGATTACTGATACATGAAATTATTAATAAAATTAAATATAAGAAGTTTTTCTTATCTTTACTGTTGTGGATTTTGTATTTTTTGGAATTATTTTTGTTCGTTGTGTATGCCAGTAAATACAGGCTGGAGAAAGGTAATATTTGTAGCCTTGGAAATAGCGGCCTGCAGTGAGCTTCCCTGAGGGCATTCGCGATGATCTTTATGACCTCTTCTGAGAGCGAAACACACTTTCGACGGTAGGTGCACTCCCCTGCAGAAGGAGACGAGGCTGAAATAGTTCATATTAAATCATCCAAAGAATGACTTGTTTCACTTTTTGCTTGAGCCTACTCCTCAGGCACCCAACTCGGCTTTGTTACGTCCATAGGGAACATACATAACACATGTTTCCGGGTCCGGTCGAGGCCCTTAGGTTTTTTTATCTGGGACGTGAAAAAACCTTGAGAACGCCGTCTTCAGATGAGATGTTTAGCGATGGTCCCGAGCCTGTGAGGTGTCAGATACTCGACAGACGTTGTTTTATTCATTTTTCTAATCTGGAGGTCGAAAAACATGAAATTACGTTGAAAATTCCGCATTGAATTTTTGACAGATCACATAACTTCCCCTATACTTCGTATAGCTGAGGACATAAAAATAGAAGAATCGTTAAGTGAATAAGATCGTATCTAATTTTGAGTTTGCAAATTTGAGATTGAAGATGAACATGAAATCATATTCATCAAGCTGTAAAATTAAATGTATATGTATATATTTCTGTGGCAAATTGCAATAACCAGTTAGTGACATTTTTAAAAAAAAATGAGATTTTCTGTGAAAAATGTGTATTTTGATCTAAATTTTCATTTCCCACATGAGTCCATTGTTTAAATTGATATTTATGACTGTGATTTCAGGAAAACCGAATCAGTTAACTGGAATTATTTTGTAATAACCAGTTAACTGTCATATATTATATTATAAACGAACATTTATATTATAAACGAATTTCTGTACATCAACTTGAACATTTATATATCAAATATTACAATAAATTATATGTCATATAATAAATATAAGGTTCGTGTCAGTTAACTGGTTATTGCAATTTGCCACTGATTTATATTAATTATGTTTCTAAACATCTAATGTTCTTTCAGCAATGTTACAATCACAACTCGCTGCTGATGTGATCTGGGCTTCTAATGCATCGTGCACTTCCAGTCTCCCTACTGCAATCATTCAATTTAACTATACAGGGTCTGACTGCTCAGACTAGCCTGACGTCAGAAATCGGGGCATGGACGTACCAAGAGTAAGACTCACTCACGTTAAGTTCAGGTTATTTAAAGGACTACCTGCCAGGTATTACCTGGCCTAGCCCAGGGATCTTTCTGAGTTGTGTGCCGGTATTTCGTTGTAAAATTATTGAAATAATGGGTCGTAAACATTTTGAATTTTGAAATAATTTCAGCCCCCCCCCCCTTAATAGATACGCCAAAATGCGTATGATATAGAAAGTAGGAAATTTGATTTACTACATTTTTGGTTCTACATATTAACCTCAAAAAGTCAACAGTTAAAGAGCAAGCACTCATTTCACACGTCACACTTGTTTTAGTCTAGCTCATGAGGTAGTTTTCATGAAAATCCGATGAGCCGATAATGACCTAGCACTAATTTTATGTTTCCCCCTCACGTTCAAATTTCGAGACGCCACATAGCCTATTTTTTAATATAAGAGCCTCATACACACATATAAGAGCCTCATACACACATATAAGAGCCTCATACACACATATAAGAGCCTCATACACACATATAAGAGCCTCATACACACATATAAGAGCCTCATACACACATATAAGAGCCTCATACACACATATAAGAGCCTCATACACACATATAAGAATGCTACATTTGAAATTCCTTGAAAATCCGATGAACCGTTATTGAGCTACTACTAATTTTATTGCATCTGGGGTGTAAAAAATATATATATTTTTTACCACCTAGAGAAAATAAAATAAACTAAAGGGCCTCGGCCGGTTTTCGAACCCGCGATCTACTGCGCTGAAGTTAATTTTTTCTGGAAGGTAAAAAAGAACTTAAGCACGCCGTCTATCGGATGGGATGTTAAGTGATCCGAGTCTGTACGATGTAATTTACTCGTTAAAGACCCCTAGCCCTAGGTGAATAAGAATTTAGGGTAGACAGGTGTTTGTCATTTCGGTCATTACCAGTTATAGAGTTAACAGGAGAAACAATAACTTTAATTAATATAAATATTATAACGGGTATAATAATGAACAGCTGATTATATTATCAGCTGACCCCGTTGTACCGCACTTCCGTTGCACGTTCGTCACGAAATTACAGCTCGGGTTTCGTGAGATACAACCATTTAAAAGAAGTTTCACTTCAATAAATCATCATTATCGTTACAATTAAAGAATAAGTGATGAGAATATCGATAACACGTTTTCATATGTTTATTGACCCAACACCTGTTACTCATCTCAGAAACTCAAAACAATTTGTATGTATAATGCATGCTATGCTCGAGTCTATTTGGGGCGTACTGCCTTCGGTAGCTTAATTTGTTCGACTCTTATTTTTAGTATTTTGGGTTGAGTAATATGTGTTGATAAAGATAATTCAATAAACATTAAAAAATGTGTTCATTCATTATTCTCATCACTGAATCTCTAATTGCAATGATGTTGATAACAATAATGTTGATTTATTTGTAATTAATATACGAGTATGATATCACAATGTTAAATGAATAAGTACATTTTGAACTATTACATTCTTTAAAAAACTTATGATAATTAACGTATATAATAAGAGGGCGTTGGAAGCTCAGAGATAGCGTCTCTGCATACTGAACTCAAGATCGGAGGTTCGAAACCCGGCTGAGGCCTTCCAATATACTTCATATGACTGGGGAAGTGAAGTATAATAGTTTTATCGAAGTATGAGAAAGATTCCTGCAAAAGCCAATGTTAATATTTTTGCAGGGAAACTGGGGACTAAGGCTACAAGGTAAATATATTCTGGTGAATAGTCGTTCTGACGAAAACACCCGAACAATTAAATAACTGAATGTTATTTCCTGTTCTCGTTCATAAGATGCCGCTCAAGCAGATCGGTAGTTTAATAGTAGCTTTCAATAGATTTTCGAACTATGAGGAACCAAATAAATTTAAAGTAATAAACATTATCCAGAAACGCGCCATCACTGTTACTAACCATCTTTAATATTTAACAAGTATTCGTCCGAACGGATGCCATTTTCTCCCTCATTGTTCAACAAGAATAAATAAAATAACCATGATATAAAGTCGTGTTTCATAAACTAAAACATTATTTCATACTTATCTTTTTTTTATATAGGTAACACCCACCTATGGGATTTTTTTTAATGCTATTACAGGACGGGGGGTGTAGCCCATTTTTAATTTGGCGGGCGGCATTACCGGCGTCATTTATACAAACATCCATGGTCCCAAGAGAGAAGTTTTATCTAAGAAATTCGATTTGAACCCGCGCCCATGGTGGGTCCATGAAACCAAAGTTCTAGACAACACGGCCCATTTCTATTTTCTTGGCAGAGTTCCTCCACAGATATCATCTACCTTAAAGGTCCGTCGAATCTACTTTCTCTATATTTTCATTACCTACTAACATTATTATTGTTTATTAGTTTTTTTTTCTAATTTATTCTATTTTTATTGATTTATTTATTTATATATTGTTATTATTATTTTTTTTTTTTTGTTTTCTACATTTTGCACATTGTGACCTGAAGAAGGAATACAAGAACGTCCCGTAATATCGTCGTGAAAAAGACGCTTTGGAAAAATCATAAAAAATATTTATAACAATTTTAAATATAATTAAAATCTTTACATTAATGTTATTATTTATTTTCTAGTATTTATTCATTTATATATATTTTTTTTTTACTATTATTGTTATAAGTAATAACATGTGTGTCCGACACTGTTTATGTATCTAATTCATACGCTATCTTGTATATGTTTTTATGACTAATTATCATGTTTTGGTTTACGAAAATAAATGTTATTGTTATTATTATTTTTTAAAACTAAACATTTGCAATGTACGTTTAAGCCCCAGATAAACAAATTGAGAAAAAAAAATGTCAACTAGAATAATTCTGGAGGGCATCTCTCGTGAGAAACTTAATAAGAACTTTTTAGTAGAATATTTATTAATTAAAAACATTTAAAAGGTTTTAAAAATAATAATAATAATAAATATATTACAGTATACCTTATTATATAGGCCTGATTTGAGTAGAGAGACATTCAAAGGCTATGTTGAGGTAGGCGACGTCGGAACACTGAATAACGTTTTGACACAGTGACACACAATCTTGAAGGCAGTGACTGAAGAAGCTGCAAGACGGACTGACGTGGCGTCCATGATGCTACCTGGGGTTGAAGTAACGCAGGGTGCGTGGTGACTGGCCGTAACGGACTGCGTACTGCGCAGACTAGGGCCTTGGAACTCCAACCTCCCCTCTCCCCCATCACCCAGCCAACCATTCACACTAACCTTAACACTTCCTTCCCTTGGCATTCGGACTGGACTTCTCTCCACTCCAATGTCTCAAGATCACGCCACCCAACCCAGGTCAACCGGTTTTTGTAAAAACAAATCAAAATGATTCATAAAAGGTATGCAATTCTAACGTGAATCCATTTGGTTGGAGGAAAAAAAAAAAAAAAAGAATCGTATATAACTACTGTTGTTTCTTTCCAGGAAAAAAAAAATATATATATATATATAAGAAAATATTTCTTGTTACAGGGACAAGAATGTAAGTGAAGTGTAGCCGTTTAAGGTAGCGTCGTCGTTCGGCATTTCGTATTGAAGTTTTAAATTGTTCAACAAACAACTACTACAACTGTGATGTCATGCAGTTTTATTTCTTCTCGTGGAAGTTATGCAATCCGCCAAAAATTCGGTATTAATTTTTTTTTTCACCAAAATTGCATGTTTTTTAAACCCCCAAATACAAAAATACCCCCAAAAAAATCCAGTCTGTACTAATGATTATCAACCAAATCTGACAATAGAAGGAGGGGGTGGTTATTCAGTGTCCCCATCTTCCACTTTCTTCTCCTCCTGCTGTCATAAAAATAAAGCAAATTGTGGTCATTACAGGACTTTCTTATACCAACCACGCACACACAGTCACTCTCTTTCCCCCTTTTCATACTGGCATTTCTTGGTATAAGAATGTCTACTCTAAAGATAACGCTGTACAAAGCGACTGAAGAATGAAATTATTTTGAGAAGGGGAGAGGGAGACAGAGTGATCTGTAAGCGTTGTTGGTTGGTATAAAAAAATCCTGTAATGGTCGCGTCACATATATATTTCTTAATTATAATAATCTTTCAAAAAAACTACCAATACAAAAACCATATTTTAAAGTTTGTGTTCGGGTGGGGACCAGAGAAGGGGGTTCAACTTTTAAAAAACCCTATGAACTGCCGATATAATGAAGTAATCGACATGAACTCTCTGAGAAAGACATTTATTGGTCAATTGCTTTTACAGGGAGAGCAACTACTTGATTGAATCTTTGTAAAAAGTACATTTAAAAAAACCTCTTTTTATAAAAAAAAGTTTAAAAAAGTGCAACAAAAACGCTCGAACCAAACAATTTGACAAAACCTAAAAATCATGCGAAATTCCAAAATTACCAGGTTTTTAATTGAACTATTGACGGAAAATGTATTTTCGACTCATTCACTGATTTCTCACACACTCCGGAATGTATAAATAAAACAATTATTTATCTAGTTTTTGGAGCCATAAAACAAAATTTTAATTTGGCCCGATGTACTTTCGGCCATTTTCGTCCCACTGTGCGGCGTGCTCAAGGTTTATTCACCTGACAGATAAAAAAAAATCTTAAGGGCCTCGGCCGGGTTTTGAACCCGCGATCTTGAGCTCAGTAAGTATACCACTGAGCTACCGACGCCCTCAAAAATAAGTATTCGTATAGTTGGGGAAGTAAAAACGAGTATAATTTCTTAGTGCCCCTAATGTCATGTGATTTATAAAAATAATACCACACATTAAATTATTAATAATTAAAAAAAAATTAATTATATTTATTTTTTTATAAAAAGAAACTGAATTAGTAAATAAGTAATAAGAAACCACTTCTTTTAAAACAAATGCCAGTAATAAAACAAAACACGGCCATCAGCTGTTTTTTTTAGTGTGTGTAGAGACGAGGCGAGGCCTGGTTCAATGGAGACAAAAGTGTTTAGGCTTAAATTGTGATGAACTAAATAAAAGTGAATTGACTGTGAAATTGATTCAAAAAGAAGGTACTTTTATTTGTTTATATGTACAGGATATATGCCCAGAAATATATAACTTAATTTTTAAAAAATGGCCGAAATATAAAAAAAAAAGATTGAATTAGTGTTAAGAATTTGAGATTTTTCTTTTGATTTTTGTTTGTTTCAATGTTTAATTTTTTTATTTTAATAATGTAGATTTAAGAAAATAAACCCAATATTTGTTCTCATAAATTCTGTTCTATTCATTTTCCCTGTTGTAGTATAGTAAAATTATTTGAAAACCTTTGGATCAGATTTTTTATTTATTTATTTACATATTCACAACGACAACATTTGTCACTAGTGATCGTGATGATGTGCTGTGGCAAGTGTGTCGCTGTACTGCTGAGGTACGTGACCGAAGAGGAGTCCAGGCTAGTCCTGGAGCAGGTCCCTCTGCCATGCCCGCTTTAGACGTCTTGGTGGGTTTGTGGGGAGAGTGTTCGTGGATAATTGGAGAATAAGTGGATTGGCGTGATGATGGAGTTTGTCGTGAAAATTTTGATATCGTGTCTTGATAACAGAAGGTATAAATGGGATGTTGAGGTCATTATGTAATGTGAGGTTGGAAACGTAAAATGGGGCATTGGCAATGTGGCGTAGTATGATGGATTGTAATGACTGAAGGCGTTGTATGTTTGATTTTTTGGCTGATTTAATATTATTAAAAATATGCCATTTTTCTATGGCCAACTTTTCACTTGGATTTCTAAAGAGATGCCCTCTTTAGAAATCCAAGTGAAAAGTTTGTAAATTGCATTTTTTTAATACGTGCACTTTCTTAAAAATTGCACGTCTTGAACTTTTGATACTTTTTTAGGGTCCCTTTTCGAAAAACTGTAGAAATCAAAATTTAGTAAAAGAAAAGAGATAAAATTTCTACAGGAAATGTGGTAATTAATTGTTTATTATTTATTCTTTTCGTTTTAATTATTATTGTTTATTTCATTTTTTGTTTAATTTTATTAATTATTTATCTATTTATTTAAGTTTAACACTTAACCCTTTTCTTTTATTTACCACAGTAAAGATTGTATACATTGGGGAAGGTCACCAAAACATGTGGTAAATTTAATCGGACTAATAAGATCCTCACAAAGTTCCAATCACATATAACACGAGCAGACATTATCGTAAAAATGTTCAACACGTATTCAGGGGATCATGAATTTGAAAATCTGTTGAAACCTCGATCTCGGATTTTCGCACAATTACAACACTTCCCTTATACGCATGGCCCCCACATTGGATTGCGGGCCCTGTAACCAGGACCAGGGTCGGGCCCCCATCTCATAGTCATGTGCTATATTATAATTACATGGTTATTTTTTAACCCTTTTACAATTTTATTTAAACTAAAAATAGATTGTAAGGTATAATTAATGTTACAGTATCAGTTAGATTTTAAAACCAAACTTTATTGATTAAATTATTTCACACATCAATTGCTACCGTGATTATATCATTTACTTTTATTTTACTGAAATTAACGTTTAAATTTTTAGATTTCACTAACATTAAAATAAAAATTGACAAAAACTAGTATTACGATCTAAAAAAAAATAACATTAAGAGCTCTAAAAATTACGATGTTTGTGTGTGTTTAATACACTGGCTACAACAAAAGCTTATTTATAGCCTAACTGCCCTAAATTATTATAGCTTTCCTAGCTTTCTTTTGACTAAATTTATCAATAACATCTGAAAAGTCAATAGTTTTGGCCAATTCATTTTCAATTGCCAATATTGCCAGATGGTTGAGGCGAGTTTGGCCAGTTGTTGGAGGGTTGAGGGAGTGCGTGGGGCCCGTCTATACTTGTCTCGTGCGGACTGTTTTATACTAGTAATTTGCAAACAAGAGTAACTATCCATGCACGCAACTAATTAAATAATAACTCGCACAACTGGAATATGTATCTATTATACTAAATTTTCTTATAATTATTTATTTTGCCTTTTTAAGCTATGATCCCTTGCAAAATCTACTAAAATAAAAAAATAAAAAGGACGGACCCGGACCCCCTTGGGCCCGGGCCCTGCAACCAAAGTTGCACCAGCCCCACCCTTGTGGGGGCCATGCTTATACTATAGGTATAAGAAAGTAAAGTAAAATAAAAGACAAAAACGTTTTTCATTTCAAGATCTGGATCTATGCTCTTTTATTCCTTGGTCAATAACATAAAAATGTGTGTCTAAATATCAAAACAAGATTGGAACTGCAAGAATGTAGCATGAAAGAGCATGGAGGAAGATAGAAGCCAGGAGGTTAGTTATGGGCAGACCAAGGTCGTCGCTTCTCTTCCTATTCGTTCTACCTTATTTTACATGTTACCAACCTTTTATGATACATTTAAGGTCAGTAATAAAACTCGTAACGTAATTATTTTAAAAAAAATCAATGAAAAAAATAATAATTGAAGGGTAGTGGTTACTGATTTTTTTTATGTATGCTGCCCGTCCGCTCAAGAACAAGGTGGCTACCAGTAACTTGCACAAAGAGGTCATCGTTTATTTTTTTATTTTGTGCTATATTTTTTTTGCAGTTTTTATTTTAAATAAAATTGTATTATTACCTATGCTTTGTGTTAAATTATAATTATCTGTCAATTTTAATCATTTTTCATTTTTTTTTAAAGTTATTTTAAGTTGTAATAATACTAACAATAAATTTACATTGCATTTGAAAATGTTGAATGGTTTGTTTCATTTTCGTTTTTTTTTATTTATTTATACATGTTTGAGAAAGTTGGGAACAAAACTAACATTATCCTATGTGGTGGGAATTAAAACTCACATTATCCAAACATTGGTTTTAAAACTAACATTATCCAAAATTTTACTGCTTTTATTTTTATAACGCTATATAAAAATACTTTTTTTTTTGTATGTGTTTCATTTTAAAGTGCTAATAGGATGTAAAAAAAAAAAACATTTGCTAGAACCGGCGAAGCAAATTGTAGTCGAGAGCGGTTTTTGGCAAATTCTCAAAATTTTGGATATTGTGAGTTTTGATTCTGGTGGACTCATATGAAACAATTTTCTTTAGTCCTGCCTTTATACGAGATACATGCCGAAAACCATCTTAATATGACGTCTCGAAACACATTTTTTTAGACATTTGCTCTATTTACGCGGAAATGGTCAGTCCAATCGCAAAATTTGTCCTTATCAAATTTCCAAGCGTCATATAAGAACTCAGATTTGAGACAGGACCAATACGAACAAGGTTACAGCGTCCCAAAGAAAGTACAATAAATTTCCATAGGAAATATTTCTAAGTAAGGAGCTATGAGTAACCTATTATTAAACAGAGTTGAACAAATTGCAATCTATGAAATGTAGTGCGATAGCCCAATTTAGGAAAAAATAAAATTGTCGGTGAATCAGCAGAACTGTACTTACTTTCCCTTTGGTTGATTTGGCTGTAAATCAAATGGTGTTTTGGTTACACATGTATATCATGTTGATACATTCATTCTATATATTATATACGCAAAATGCATCAACTAATTACATACAATTGCATGAAGGAAGAGCATATATTTTTTTCCATCAATATTACGACTTCGAAAATTTCTTCATACTTTTTCAATAAAAAGTAATAATACTGTAGAAGATAATTTTTTTTTCTTTGGGTCTTTGAGAAAAAATAAAAATAAAAAACATTTCTTCAATTTATTTTATGATTTTATAACATATAACTCATATTTACAAATTCGTTCTGCCTGGACGAAACGAAGAATATTTCTTGTTTTTAATAAAATTCCAAACAAAAAAAGTTGTCGGTGACTCACTATCAATGAACTTCCCCAGCAGGAATTAATCAATTAAGTTTCCACCTTCCCTCCAAAACAATCTACCGTTTGTACTAAAATTTTATACTTGACTTATGTAGAGTGTTGTGAATCCATATACTAAATTTTGAGTCGATACATTCCTTACATCGGCAGTCGTAAAACTTAGCTGAAAACTCGATCTCGGATTTTTACATGGTTACAATACTTTATTATATTACAGGTACAATATAAGAAAGTAAAAAAGTCGTCGATGAATCAGCGGCTATGTAGGTACTTCCCCAGCACGAATTGATCATACTACTAATAATATGACGTAAGTATTTTTATCTCCTACTATTGTTACTTCTATAAATATAGTATAATTATTTTTAGTATTTAATTTACCCCTAAGATTAAATCGTATATTAGGTCTGACACAACCCAAAAGTTAGCTGAAATAGTTATACATATTTTTAATAGTCACTTCTAGCAAAATTTGTTTTTTTATAGACTTTGATCTTTTACCAAAGGCACCGACAATATTCGCTGTTGCAACTGGAATTTCACTTAAAATATTTACTTTTTCTTTATTATTATCAATAATATATAGCTCAGTCTTGAAAGCCAATCGACCGGTTGGCCTAAAACTATATATTTGAATTATATAGTGGCTTCTGAATATACATATGAAATTTCGTGTCAATAAACTCATTACGATAGCAGTTGTTAGAGTTTTTGTGTTAATCCATCCCCTAATCCTCCCCTTCCCTTTGGCCGATTTAGCTGAAAATCAACAGGTGTCTCCTTAGAGAGTTCTGAATACACTTGTAAAATCTCGTGTAGATACAATCATTCTATTAGGAGTTATAGTGTTCACAGACATCTTTATTTTTTTATTTTTGAAATCAGGTCGGAAAACTCCGCAACGAATTTCTGACCTATTACATAACTTCCCCTATACTTAGTACAGCTGGGGAAGTAAAACTACAATAAATAAATAAATAAATTTACCGAAATGACCGAATTTCGGCTTCATTAGTTGCATATAGTTTAATTAAATTCAGAATATAGACACTGTCTCCTGAATACAATTGACAAAATACAATTTAATATTCAATAAAATGTATTAATTATTAAAAGGGAAGACTACAAGGTTAATATTATAATTCTCGAGGTACCAATAAGGTATTCTTGCATTTTAAATTGTGACCCCGATTCAATTTCTTACGAAAACACCACTTCATTTCAAGGTGAAAAACAGATGATTTTGTTATTTGTAAAGAGAAAAAATGGAATAATGCTCAATGTGATAAATATCTAATATTAATCACTTAGTAAAAGTGTAATCAAACGTTATTCACAAAATTTTATATGTACATTAGGAAGATAACTTAATTCATTTTCAGGGATAGTATTTAGAAAAAAACGCATTACGAATAACTTCAGTACATTTAGTAATCGAATAAATGTGACAATTAACGAACTGGAGAAATATGTTAACTTATTTGGAATTAAAAAAAAAAAATAATAATGTGGTGTAACTGAAAATAAAATTTGAGTCAAAATTTGGTTGAATTTAATATTTCCGGAATGGAATATATTTAACAGATTGTTCCATACATATATTTCATTCTTTAACAAAACTGAATTTTGATTTTACATTTATTTAGCTACATGATCAATTTATAGTTCTTCAAAATTAATATTGTGTACAAAGTCCAAAAATTGTTTATAAAAACGCCGCACTAAAATAGGATTTGACAAAAGCCAACTTTCACCATTGGTCACGACAAATCTCACCAGGGAACTTCTTAGACTTTCCAGTAGTTCATAGCTGAAGATTATATGATCGACTGTCTGCTCCTGGGTGGCTCAGAGGCCTAGAGGAACGTTACATTCAAAGAAGAAAACATCGATTTTGTAAGAAGGTTGGGAACACCTACCGAAAATAGAATTAGGATATACAAGACAAAAATAGGTATATACAAATATTAAAACTTAAGTATAAAATAAAAAATTAAGAACATTATATAACGGATGATTTTTCTTAAGAAATAATTTAAAAAATGAAAAGGCCAGTTAATACTCTAAATAATTTATAATAATAATTTCATATGTTCATTAGGACGATACATTAATTTTTAGAGATAATAAATAGGAAGAGGGCACAACACAAATATCCTAATAACTGCCGATATAATGGACGTATCAACATGAAATTTTATGTGAGCATTGAAAAGACCCTGATTAAGACACCTATTATTATTATTATTATTATGCAAAGTAATATAGTTCGTCATTATGACTCAAGCCCTGGCTTTAAAGCCAGTAGTTAACTACAATGTCATATCGCCTACAACCAGAGCGCTCTTTCGTCACTCTGGTGGACATGAGCCCGACTATACTATAGGAGTCCTAAATTTTGTTTAGCCTAAATTTTTATTCATGTAGGGTAGGGGTTTTTAACGAGTACCTACCATCGTACAAGCTCAGGACCATCGCTTAACGTTCCATCCGAAGGACGGCGTGCTTAAGTTTATTTTACCTCCCAGATAAAATAAACTAAGAGCCTCGGTCCGGTATATACATATATATATATATATATATACGATAATGTGGTAATATATATGAATATGATAATTCACTCGTTTTAATTATAAATGTTCCGTAATGTGGAGCAGACACTGGGCCGACCAAGGTGTTGGCGGTGTAGGCTAGACTGTAAACAAACTTTACCATGCGGAGGTCCTGTCGTACGGCTGACCTCGAAAGACGGCTCATAACTCAACACACATCTCAGCTTCAAGTGCGTAGATTTCACAACACACCAACTCACATTTTCAATCTTTACATTTATTTGTATATTTTCGTATTCTACTTCATCAGATATTCCAAGTATACGAAAGATATGTAAATCGGTCGAGTAATTCGATGCAGAGTTTTCAATCTCATATTTTTCAACCTCCTGATCCAAAATAAATTTAAAAAAAATAGTGTCCGTGAACAGGATAATAGAATACGAATATATGTATCGACATAAAATTTGGTATGTGTATCCAGAGACCTCTAAGGACGACACCTATTGATTTTCAGTCATATGGACCATAGAGAAGGGGGGATCAGAGGGGGGCTCAATTCAAAAATCTCAGTAACTGCCGATGTAATGAATGTATCAACACAAAATTTTGTTTGAGGATTCAGATGCCACAATGTAAGTCAAATATTGAGTTTTACGGTCGATTGACTTTGGAGGGAGAGCGAAAAACTTATTGATTAATTTGCACTGGGTATGTACATAGCCAGTGATTCACCGATGAATTTTTTACCAACGTTATTAATATTTTGGACAAAAGAATGAGTAAGATATAAACATATATTTACCTTATACAGACATGTTTAATTCAATTATAGGTCAATTATAATAAAAAAAAGAGAGAATTAAATTAGTTTGCTGTGGATTAGTTTGAAGGTTCATGAAAGATTAATATTTCAGTAGAAATATGTTAATTTAATTACACAAAATGTATTTCAATTATTGAGCATTGAGAAACTTCGATCTAACGGTAAAATGTGATTATTGTAAATATACAATATATTTACAAATATTCAATAAAACACTTTACTATACGTTAAGCGATGGTCCCGGGCCTGTACGATGTCAGGTACTCGTTAAAGACCCCTACCCTAGATGAATAAAAATTTAGGGTAGGCAAAATTTAGGACTCCCACAGTAGAGTCGGGCTCATGTCCACCAGAGTGACGAAAGAGCGCTCTGGTAGTAGGCGATATGACCTCGTAGTTAAAGCCCGGGCATGAGTCATAAAACCTAACCTAACCTAACCTTTACTATATAAATCTTTATAAATTAAATTGTGAAGGGTGGTTCTCTGTACATTGGGTATTTTTTAAGTAATTTGGGTTTCATCCATATCAGTTCAAATAAATAACATACAGTATACCATATTATTCCTAGGAGAAAAAATTACTGAATCAATATTAAATACTTTTTCATTTTAAACTTTCTTTCACTAAAGTCTGTTTGTTTCAAGATCACGAGAAAATGGCTGAGCATCTGCAAATTCAGATATAATATTTAGGATGCATTTATTTTAAATTCACTGAATGAAGAGGGGGTTATTTGGAAATAGAAACAGTTATTTTATGTTTTCTCAGTTACTATTGATCCTAGGCAAAAAAGTCACATAATATATATGAAAGAAATTTACATTTTAAACAATTTTGTTTCTATACATTTTTTTGCTTATGTTAGAAATAACGGAGATAAATAACACGTTTTGAGTAGCAGGAGAGACGCGAAGGGGTGGGAGGAGGGGGAAGTAAGAGGGAGAATATGTTTCATCCTTAGTTCACGGATATTGCACGTAATCAGCTTCAGGCAAAGTATCATAAAGCAAGGTTATTCCCGGGTAATCTGTTAGTTTATTCATTTAAAAAAACAAATTTATTGGCCTTGTGAACGATGCATATTAGCCATGTCTATATAACGGTGTTATTTACAACATTCATGGACCCGGGAGGGATTTCTATCTACGAAATAAAACTCTCCCGGACGGGATTCGAACCCGCAAGCATTGTTAGACCATGCAACCAAAGCCCTACGCTCTAGCCCGCACGGCCACCGTGGCCCTGAATTTATTTGTTAATGTATAAGTTGAATAAAAAAACAAGTAAAACAGAAAAATTGATGTTTAGAAAAATTGATTTAAAAACAAATGTTTTTCCCATTTATGCCCCTTTGACTTAATATAATACAAAATTGTTTCTACATTCATATTTTGAAGTGAGTAACTGGAAAAACGTGAGACATCCATTTATAGAGGTGTAGCCAAATCTTCTGAACACTATTTCATTTAAATTTGGGACCTTTAGACGACATTTGTCGGGTTCATTCAATAAAACATACGTCGATGGAACTCTAGTTATTTGTTATCATAGATATAAGTCATCTTGGACCCCATTAAAAAGGATGAAAAGTATAATGTATTTGTGATGTGAACATAAAGCGTTTTTCACTAAAATCACTCTCCCTCCCCCTCTCAAATTCATTTCGAACTGGCATTACTAGTGATGAAAAAGTAATGTTAGTCAGTTATTATGACTCATGCCCGGGCTTTAAACTACAAAGTCATATCGCCTACTACCAGAGCGCTCTTTCGTCACTCTGATGGACATGAGCCCGACTGTACTCTGCGAGGCCTAAATTTTGCCTATCCTAATTTTTTATTCACCTAGGGCAGGGGTCTTTAACGAGTACCTGACATCGTACAGGCTCACGTCCCATCCGAAGGAGGGCGTGCTTAAGTTTATTTTACACTCCCAGATAAAATAAACTAAGGGCTTTGACCGGGTTTCGAACCCACGATCTTGAGCTCAGAAGGCAAGCAGGCATACCACTGAGCTACCGGCGCCCTCGCATATGAAAGTAATGTGTTGGAATCAGCGGTTCTTGTTTCATTGTACTGCGTAAACTTAAGATTTTCATATAGCCAGTATGAAATGAATTTGGCAGGGGGGAGTGGGAGAAAAGTGATCTGCAAAAACATGGTATAAAAAAGTCCTGTAATGGATAATTCACATATATTTTTAACGTGTTGCTAGACTGCAATTCAGCTTCGCTTAAAAATCGATTTCAACCATTTCAATCAGTATCCTCTATTGTAAGATAAAAAAAATAAGGTCTAGAAGTATACAATGCAGTAATTTCATTTATTAGAATAGACATCGATGAAAACTTCCTATATTAAGCAATACAATAACAATATTTTCTTTAAACAATATTTACATATTTCAAATTGACCTATCACATCCTAATGATTCTAAATAGCAGAAATATACATCGATAAATAGTATAAAGTTATATACCTACTTCTATATATATATAAAAAAAATATCAAATATTTCACAACTCAACCAATCATGTATTGAGATTCCATAATCCATCCTTTCACCTGTTATATGCTATTTGCATATTTTGAAAAATAAAAAAAAATTGATAAATACATGTTTTCAATTTCAAGGGCAATTTACAACTAAGAGTTATTATCTACATTATTCTCGAAATAGAAAATCTGTGTAACATATTCTCATTTTTTTTCCCCGTCATGTAATAATAGAAAAACATCAGTCTTAATTCTCTCCATTAATGTTCCTCCAGAAACATTTAGTATTTTAAATAATCCATATTACGAAATAAAATATATATACAAAAAATAATAACTAACGGAAACCAATAAGTAGATACCAAGGGTATATTAACCAATAATGTCAGATGTAATATTAAAAACTAACTAACTAATATAAACAAGTGATTAATTAACTAGGTGACCTAGTAACTAACGGACAATTTTTTTTTAGTTATTAGGTTAGTTGGTGGTTAATTAATAATTTTTTAATATTGTCTACCTTATAAAGCATAATGGTAAAAATTGTTTTATTTTGTCAAAAAAGTTTCGATAATGGCGAAAAGTTAACAAAAATAATAAAAATATATTTTGACCAAAGGTCAATCTTGTGTTTGGTTCAAACCACCTTCATAAAGTGAACGTTATACTAGTCTCAAATTAAGATATTCTTCATCAACTTCAAATAATCCATATTATCAAATAAAATGTATATACAATAATAACTAACGGACATAAACATGCATTCTAATAAGCAAGTACTTAGTGTACTAACGAATAATGTCAAAAGTGAGAAACCTCTTATAAAATTAAATGATTCACTTGATATTTTATGAAAATTATTTAAGTAATTATATAAAAGAAATGAATAAATGACTTTCATATCTACTGAAATAAGTCCTGAAAATACATCCTGAGCTTGACAGTAAGTTCTTTAGTACTCCTCAAGCATAATTCAAAAGATCTCAAAATGAACCGTTAAGCAACTGACCTTTTTTCTTATACAACCGTTTGTGACAACTCAAAATATTTAGGAAATACTAGGATCGACTGTAGTTCTTCCTACGAAGTGAAAAAAAGGACAGAAAAAGTAATATTCTCACCAGAGTTACGCTCCACCACAGACTTCCTCACAGTCCATCAGCTGGTCTTGACTGCTACCCACTTGCCTACAAGCCGCTGGAAGAAATTTCACTGCTTGCAGATTGCTACGCTGCCAAGGTTTGCTCCATGCGATCCTCTGATGGCATCCCTGGGTATGAAAAGGTTCCTTGACGATCTGATTCTCCTCTGTTTGCGAAATTCCTTGATTTGGCTTGCTCCACAAAATCCTTGCATGGCATCCGTCTGTATACAGAGGTTCCTTGTCGATCAGATTATTACGACTGCACGCTGCCGGGAGATGCTCCTCTGACTTGCCTCGACGGCTCCATACGATCTTCGGATGGCATCCATTCGTATTGAGCGGATTTCCGTCGAGAATAGCTTGATTGTAGTCAGCTGGGAGATGTTCCTCTGCCTGTAGGCTGCTCCGCTGCCAATGTTTGTCCCATGGGATCCTCTGGTAGCAACGCTCCGTATGAAGTGGTTCCTCGTAGACCAATGCTTCGTGACTGCTAACCGCCTGCAAACCATCCCTCTGCCTCCACAGAATCCTGGGCTGACACCCCACATTGTAGAGTGGTTCTTCATCAAGTGTGTCCAGTTTCTCATAGGTGAGACTGGCGGATGAGACCTCACTATCGCTGTCTTCCTCGTGTTTGCAGCAGGACAGACCCATGCCCTCAGCTACTCTCAGTCGTGTTGACCCAGGTACTGAAGGTAGCTCACCGACCTTGCCCTTCCTAGGTAGAAGAAACCCGCCTATCTGACCTTCGGGCCTCCAAAATCCTACCTGCTCCACGCCCCACCACCCAACAAGTCGACCCAAAATCTTTTCTAGCTTCAACTAGATCACGATTCCTTAAAAATAGATTCCTCCTTTTACGAATATTTTTTTTTGGCTCAAACTTTCTGGATAGAAAGCTCGTACATCGTCTCTACTGCACCGAATTGTTTTTGTTTTCTCTTATTTTTTAATTTTTAATTAAAGACAAAAATAACCTTCAGGAATCGATCCGGGAACCCTGACAATACCAAGTACCGAAAGCCACTACACTATGCATCTCCTGTACTTTGTAATCATGAAGAAATGTTAAATCGACATTTTAACGGAAATGTTTTAAAACATTGGGCACTTAATTAGCCATTTTGCTAGAGCTCATATTCAAAAACAACTATTTTGAAATTACCAATTTTACTCACAATCAACTATTTTTGCAGATTTTGGCACAGAAAGTTTAGTTTTAACTAAAACATAAAAGTTTTAACTAAAAAATAAAATATATTTTTCAATTATCTCAATAACCTTCAAAAAAATCGGAAAATTACTTAAATTTTGTTTTAACTTATCGTAATGAACATTTGTTATTAAGATGTTGATTAGCGACTGTGGATTCTAATTGTAGGAGTATTGAGGGTCAGTCAAAGATGGAAAAAAAAAACCACTATTCAGATGCCAACGTTTCGATATATTATTTGTTATTAAGTATATGATAATTTAAACTATTATTATAAATAACAAAATAATTATTTTTCTCTCGAAAGTATCATTTTCTCCCACATCAGATATTATACAAAACATACTTGGCCATTTCTTTATAATATGACGTTCGGAAAGAAAACAGGTAACAAAACCGTTCTCGAGTTATAAACAGACACATAGAGACAATTTGTCATTTAAATTAATTCTCTGCTTCTTGAAAAACTATAATTTAAGTAGCACATTAGAATAAATAAAGAAAGGTACTCATGTTCTTAAAGAGCTAGTTAAGTGATAATTCTGAGTCAGGTAATTAACTGTTGAGCCAACATTATTTGAATAATAGCTACTTATGTTAAATATCTAACTACATAGATTGTTACTCATGTCAATAAATTATTACTGGTAGTTTAATTATGAATTTGTTAATTATTGAATCTTAATTTTTTTTAAACTCTTAATATTAATATATAGAGAAAGTTTATTTGTGTATTTGAGGTAATCATAAAAACTACTCGTACTTACAATTAACCGATTTGGATAATTCTTTCATCGTTCGGAAGCTTATTTCTTTTCGGTTGACATAAGCTATAACCTTCAGTCGGAGGAGAAACGACCGTCAGGCGCCATTTATTGCATAGGCTGCCTAAACCGTTGAAGATATACCAAAATTATGTATGAAGGAATTGTTGACAATAAAATGTTTTACAAAAAAGTCCTCGACAGCATATGTCTATATAAGTCTGTAGTTTTGTATGTCGCTATGTTTGTAACAAATTGATGAATAAACTACTGAAACAATATTGATGAAATTTCATATGTAGCGTCCTAATTAGCCCGAATCATAGGCTATGTGGCGTTCCAAATATTTGAACGGTAGGGGATGTTGGGGGGGCTGAAATATAAAATGAATAGGTATCTCTTTAATGGTTGAACGGGTTTTCATGAAATTTCACAAATAGTATTCTTATAAGCCCGTAGACCATGTGGCATCTCAAAGATAGGAATGGGGAAGGGGGTTGAAACACAAAATAGCTCTTTAAGGGTTGACTTTTCGAGGTTAATGTATAAAAAACAAAAAAAAGTAGTAAATCAAATTTCCTAAGTTTGGGGTTGGAGTTTGGTTGGGGGGCCCGAAATAAGATGAGTGATTCTTCAACGATTCATAGGATTTTCATGAATTTTCACACGTAGCATTGTTAGATAACTATTGAAAAATATATGGTCCACTTTTCGAGTTTAATATATAGAACAAAACGTGTAGTTAGTTATTGTGACTCAGGCCCGGACTTTAACTATGAGGTCATATCGCCTGGACATGAGCCCGTTTCAACTGTGGGAGTCCTAAATTTTGCATACCTAGGTTTATTCACCTAGGGTAGAGGGTCCTTAACGAGTATCTGATATCGCATAGGCTCGGGACCATCGCTTAACGTCCCATCCGAAGGACGGCGTGCTCAAGGTTTTTTCACTTCCCAGATAGTAGGCTAGTACGTTACCTCTGAGCTACCGGCGCCCTCACAACACATGCAGTAAATCATACTTCCTATATGGTCAAGTCTAAAAATATATTTTCATATAAAGCAAAAAAAAAAAAGAGAAAAAAAAAAAAAATCATTGCCTTTTCACTGGACATGCCCATTACCAATTAAATCACTGAAATTTAAGTCGAAGATTGATCTGGATATGACATGAAATAATGAAATGTCAGTTCCCCGGGCAACACCAGGTAATACAGCTAGTTATTAATAATTATGAGGTCTAACTGCTAGTTAAGTAATTAGTTAACTTACCGTCGCTGGAACATCGTGAGTCAACCTTTCTCCTCTTGAGTTTGAGGTCCTGGAAGAGACTCATCGCGTCCAGCTCACACGGTCCTCTTGTCAGTGTCATAATTCCTATACAACAGAACACAAATATTAATATAAATATATCAATTATATTATTTTTATATTTATAACTAGTAAAAAAAAATATATATATATATTTGAATCAACTTAGTTATTACATTTTTTGTGTTATCCCCTCCCTTTGTTCGATTTGACTGACAATCAATAGGTGTCGACTTAACTGGGTTTAGGATATACATATACAATCTCGTGTCGATACGTTCTTTCTATTGGGAGTTATCGTCTTCACAAACACACTGTGATGTAAAAAAATTAGTGAATAAAATATACAAAGATGGACTAGTCGTATTTTGTTTTAAAACGAAATGTGAACAACCAATGAATGTAGGACAAAAGACGAAGTCAGCTGTTCTAATAGAAGAGACTGTCTAAGGAGAGATGTGGGAAGTGGACAGTCTAGAGAGAAGTTGTTTTTAGGCTTAAGGTGAAGTAAAATAGTGAAGAGTAAAAAATAACAGTGAAGTAGATGCGCAAAGGTACTTTTATTTATTTATATGTTTATATGCCCAAAATAACATTGATATAAAGAATGGCCACAATATTTAAAAAGAAAAGAGTCTAAAGTAGATGTAGAAATTAGTTTGTAAGATTTTTATTGTAAGTAAATTGATTTTTTTCTTTGATATTGATATTTTGATTTTATTTATAATGTAGGTTTAGATAAATAAACCCAATATTTGTTCTCTTATTCTATGATATTCATTTCTCTGTGAACCCAGTAAGAAACTTTATACCTTTCGATTAGATTGAACATTTTTGAAAATTTAGGAAAACAATATGGCATCTAATTATTATATTTAGAAGGAATCCAAATGAAATAATTATTAATTGAAATTTTTTTAAATACTGTCTTGTTTCGATATTTTTTAGGTCCCTTTCCGGAAATTACAGTAGAAATCAAAATTTAATAAAAGATCAGCTATAATTTTTACAGGAAATGTGATAATTTTATTATTTGTTTATTTATTATTAATTTTATTAATTCAATTATTATTTATATTTTCATTTATTTTATTTCATATAACTTTTTATTAATTATCACAACATACAAACAGACTTTTTTTTTCATTTTTGGAATCAGAAGGTCAGAAAACATCAAATTCCGTTAAAAACTCCACATCGAATTTCTTAACGATTACCTAATTTCCACTATAACTGGGGAAGTGAAACTATGGCTAATGAGTGAGTTATCCGTTTCGGGAAAATGTTAAATGTGTGAAGAGAATAGTGCCAACGTCCCCAGATCTATAAATACGCTATGACTGGTCACCGGCCGGTGCGGCGAGGTTCTTATCTTCGGGGTTGTTCCTCTTTCAGACGAAAACAAAATCGTTCATATTTGCTAATTAGAAATTCGGTTAAAATAATAATTTATTAAAAATATTGAAGTATAACGAAGTATTGTAATCGTGCGAAAATCCATTATTTATTATGCATTCTGATTTAAAAATTAATTTGAAATATTTCCTACCGAATGTTATTGTACATTCTTTGGAGGACTATAACTTTGTTCATATTAGTATTATCTCAAATCTTTTATTATTATTTATTTATTTATTCTACAATCTGTACAAAAAAAATAACAATAAGCAGAAGTGATGACTATAAGAAGACATTAGAAAATAATAAGCAATACAAAATATTTAAATCATAATAAGAAGAAAAATAGAAATGAATAAATCACAAAATAATAGCAAACATATACAGAAATAAATAACTGGAATCTGTACTAAATCAATGGTAGATGAATAAACAGAAACCATAAAATGAGAGGTAAACAAATAAAAAAAAACTAATAAAAAAAAACTAAATAAATTAAAATAGTAAAGATAAAAAAAATAAAAATATATAAAAAACTCGACGAGGACCGCACCAGTAGGACTCCCGCACACTGCCATATACCACTGTCCAACTAGTGGAGAGGGAAGTAGGCGGCGGGAGAACAGCGCTGACCCTCCCACCACACTGCCCAACCATCCACTGTCCAGCAGTGGAGGAAGACCAGGAGGCGGGGCGTCGAAAGGACAGAGAGGCGTGAGGGGAGAATCCGGTCATCACCAGTAGGACTCCCGCACACTGCCATATACCACTGTCCAACTGGTGGAGAGGGGAGGAGGCGGCGGGAGACCAGCGCTGACCCTCCCACCACACTGCCCAACCATCCACTGTCCAGCAGTGGAGGAAGACCAGGAGGCGGGGCGTCGAAAGGACAGAGAGGCGTGAGGGGAGAATCCGGTCATCACCAGTAGGACTCCCGCACACTGCCATATACCACTGTCCAACTGGTGGAGAGGGGAGGAGGCGGCGGGAGACCAGCGCTGACCCTCCCACCACACTGCCCAACCATCCACTGTCCAGCAGTGGAGGAAGACCAGGAGGCGGGGCGTCGAAAGGACAGAGAGGCGTGAGGGGAGAATCCGGTCATCACCAGTAGGACTCCCGCACACTGCCATATACCACTGTCCAACTGGTGGAGAGGGGAGGAGGCGGCGGGAGACCAGCGCTGACCCTCCCACCACACTGCCCAACCATCCACTGTCCAGCAGTGGAGGAAGACCAGGAGGCGGGGTGTCGAAAGGACAGAGAGGCGTGAGGGGAGAATCCGGTCATCACCAGTAATCCTTAAAAATGGCATGCGAAAAAAAAAAAAAAAAAAAAAAATTAATAAATTAATAAAACAAAAAAAAGTAATAATAAAATAAAATAAATAAAAAATATTAAAATTTGAAAAAATATAAAATAATACAAATTAAAGTAGATCGCGAGGCCAACGCCGCCTCAGCCTTCTTGGAGGATTGTGCGGATGGGATTGTGATGCTAAGGATATTGTGGAAATCTCAAATCTAAGAGAGGCCAAAATCTAGTGAGATCTAAGTAAGTAGGTACATGGGAGATTTTTTGAAATTTCAAGTTGATTGCTACAATCGTTTTCGACTTAGAGCGCTCACATACACACATATAGAGAGAAATTATGGCGAAAATGGTCAAAACGTGTTCGGGGGACCTTGAAACGTTGTTCCGTTGAAACTCGATCTTGGATTTTTGTATAATTACAATACTTCCTTATACTAAAGATTAAAGAAACTAAAAATAAATGATTTAGATCAGTGTAGTTTTTTTCTGTCCACCCATTACAAAATACAAAATACTGTAATACTGCATGACAGGGGGTGGAGCAATACATGTTTCTAAAGTTCAGGAAAATATAAAAAAAAAACGAAAAAGATTTTATATTTAGAGGCCTTGAAACTAGGAAGAGCCTTCGCTTTGTTGAGGAGAACTATGCTAAAAGTGACCTTCACCAGGTGCATTTATGAAATGCATAAAAGGTGTTTTAAGTGCAACCTTTGGTGACTAAATGGAGGTGTGGAGGCAGGCGACACGACCCCTATCAACCATTTTATGAACCATTACCTCTACTCGGTCATAGGGTGGGGGAAAGAAGCGCCATTTTTTTAAGTCACATCGTCAGGCTCACAACTAAAATGGAACTTATTTATACTCATTACTGTTTTACTTCCCCAGTTATACGAAGAAATGAAATTCGATGTCAAGTTTTCAACAGAATTTCATGTTTTCCGACCTCCTGATTCCAAAAGTTAAAAAAAAAAAATCTGTGTATGTGTCCATGAACACGATAACTCCAGATATAACGAATGTATCTACACAAAATTTATACAATATATTTATATGTTTATCCAGAACCAACAGACAACACTTATTAATTTTCAGCCAAATTGACCTAAGAAAAAGGGGGATTAGGGAGGAGGCTAAACACAAAAAAAACTTTCATAACTGCCATTGTAATGAATGAATTGACACTTTATTTAATATGTAAATTCAAAGCCTTATAAGAACAACACCTATTAATTTTCAGCGGAATAGTGGAGACCACTACTTTACCTCGGGCCCTAACTACAATTTAAAACATTCCTCTTATATTTATTATCTAATCAAAAATCACTACAAATAAAAGTTTCAGAGTATACTAAGAAGGACTCTGAAATATGATTTTTTGCAGGTTTCTTGGTTTTCGAGATAAATGTTGTTACGAAACCTATTTTTTTAAACGTTTGCTTGATTCACGCCAAAACGGTTCGTCCTATCGAAAAAGTAGTTCCTGTCAAAAATGTTCCTCATACAATTTTCAATGGCTCTTGTGACCTTTGGTTTGAGAAGGGATTAATAGGAACAAAGTTACAGTGCCCTAAATAGTGGACAATAAATTTTAGGAGGACATATTTCATAGTAATGTTTATATGATAGGATCCTTGCCTATTGAGCTCAAGTTCGCGGGTTCGAAACCCGGCCGAGGCCCTTGTGTGGCCTTAACTTTCTTATACCAACCACTAATGCACAAATCACTCTCACTCCCCTCAAATTCGTTTCATCCTTGGTATATGAAAGTCACTCACAGAATCACGACGTACAATGAAACAAACAAAGCAGCTGACGCCAGCACATTACTTTCATATACCCAGTAATGACAGTATGAAATGATTTGGAGAGCAAGAAGCGGGGAGGGTTCTGTAATTTCAATTTTTAATAATATTTTTATGTATGTAATGTACTTTGAACGACCTGTTATTAAGTGTTGCACCATATACTAAATACATAAAACACACTAAATACATCTAATAGTATTTGAAAATGCAAGTCCTACGTATTGAAACAACGGGTAATACATCTGACAACACTCAACATCCTCACTTTATCCATGTCAAAGTTTATATTTAATAGAGACATGACATTTTAAGTGAGTTGTCATTGTGTCAGTTGGTTCATTCATGATGCAGTAGTCCAGGGACTGACATTGACACTAATGTCAAATGGGCAAATGATAGGTAGGGTGCATCCCCCTTGGGAACTGAGGCCGAAAGAGGGGAATGCATTTCTCTGAATTTGAATATAGTCCACGGTCTCCAACTAAAAGCTTGTCCTTAAAACTTGCCAGAGCGCGGGGCGAGCTAGTCCCTCACTTCATTGTCCGTCTCAAAAACATTGATTTCTCGTCTTTTAATCGATTGCTTCGATAATCAATATTATCAATAGTTACATTGTTTTCTTTTTCTCTTCTATATCTCGCCACATTGGGACCTGATGATGGGACGTGAGAACGTCCCGAAACATCGTTGGGATAAAGACACTTCCGAAGTTTTTTTGAAAAATAATTATCTTAATTTTTATTGAATTGAAAAATGTCTCTACTTATTATAAACGTATCTTGTATTAATTTGTTTATACACTCATATATTTTTAATAATATATTTATTGTTCAGTTTTTATTAATTTCATTTTACTTTTTTTTAATAGTTTTGTTATTACTACTAATCATAGGTGTGTTTTTAGAAGCAGATAATTACAACTGTGTAAGAAATTCATCATGAATCAGTAACTTTAATTGACAACTCACTGTAGTTGACTTCCATAGTGGCTACTAAATCCTCTCCTGAAACGTGATGTAGAGAAATATAAACATTATTTTAAAATAAAGTCTGGGAATAAAGTAGAAATGTTTGGGTATACTGAATTATAAAATCTATTGTGAAGTTTAAAATGCTTGAGTTTATAGGATCATCTTTTTTATAGGATTAACTAAGATTCCTTTTACGGTTTTTTTGAAGGCGAGTGCTTCTCTACTGAGTTCAAGAGTTCGCGGGTTCAAAGCCCGGCTGAAGCCCCTAGGTATTTTAATTGGAGGTAAAAAAAATCTTGAGCATGCCGTCCTACGGATCAAGACTGTCCAGAGCCTGTAAATAAATATCTGTGTCTCAGACAGTATGGAGTTCAAGTCTTAAATGTAAGCGGTATCTTACAAAAGGTACCTACCTAGATCCCGAAGTAGTGTTCATTTTTGTCTTATTTAGGCCAAAATCTAATCAGATCTAAGTTAGCAAATATGATATCGTAATTTTGAATTTTAAGTTCATTACTACAGTCGTTTTTGAGTTAGAGCGCTCAGAATGTTCCAATCACACTCACTCACACACACATATATTTATATGGTCCTTTCAAAAGCTCTGTCGTTTTTTTATAAAGGAATGTTTATTTTGACTGTAGCGTCTTTGTTATGATTCTAATTCCAATTCGACCTTTTCTAATGTAAACAGCATTGTTGAAACAGCATCCGTGAAAACAGTATAATATTTTAATCCCGTCACTGCTAGACGTTCAAACAAATTTATTGAAATGGTTTGAATTGAAATTCAAATTCGGTCGATTTTACTTTATCAGTTTAAACACTCGGCTTAAAAGACGGCTCGGGACCATCGCTTAGCGTCCCATCCGAAGGACGGCGTGCTTAAGTTTATTTTACCTCCCAGATAAAATAAACAAAGGACCTCGGGCGGGTTTCGAACCCACAATCTTTAGCTCAGAAGGCAAGCACGCATACCACTGAGCTACCGGTGCCCTCTCTCTACCATAGATCTGAGGGCATTTGTCAGTTGACAATTTAATAAGGAACATTTTTGGTAGGAACCAATTATGTTTTTTGCATAAATTGAGCAAACTTCTAGAAAATAAAATATTTCTTATACATCCCTTATACAACTAACAAAGCTCTTTCTAAGAATTATATTAGGCTTTTTTCATGGAAGTTCATGGGAAAACTAATTTGATTTTTTTTTTCCATGAAGCCAGTTCGGATAATCCACGCTCTACTGTATAAATAAAAATTATTCCTATGAGAAATCTCGTCTCAAAAAGACGTTGTCTTCCCACTGTTTATTTTTGATCAGAACAGGTTTTCAACGCAACAGTGGCACATCCCACTCGAGGGTAAAGCACTACTAGCCTTACGCTGTACGTGTGGGATGTGCTACTGATGATGTCGCTGTTACGTAGAAAACCGATTCGTCAAAAATAAAATAGTGGGAATAGGGTCTTTAATTTCTATGAGAAATCTCGTCAACATCTTACTATCACATATTATGTAAAAACACGTTCGTTAATCATGCCCACAACACTGTTTGCGTTAACATTTATTTGCTGATGACTTAAATGCAGGTGTCTGCGCGAACCACAAATGTTGTCAACTCCTCAGGTAGGAGCTCCCCCTCCTTGTGCAGACAGGACCTGACGTGGAGGTAGGACAGGTGACCGGACGGTCATGCCCACTTTCTCTACCGTTTATATAACTGTACCAGTCGTGGCCGCACAGATAGTACATCTCTTCCTGTTTCCTTTCCTTTCTCCGACTGTCTCTTTCCGGTTCCTCCACTCACTCCCTCCCACCCACATCTCAGCATGACTCCCTCGCAACCAGAAGGCGAATCTTTTCGCTTTTTACTTCCCCAGTTATATGACGTACAGGGGAAGTTATGTAATCGATCAGAAATTCAATGTCGAGTTTTCAACAAAATTTCATGTTTTTCGACCTCCAGATTCCAAATTAGAAAAAAAAAAATGCTCTCTATGTACACAATAACTCCCGATAGGATGAACGTATCAACAGGAAATATTATACGTGAATCCAGAAACCTCTAACGAGAGAGACAACACAAAAACTCTAATAACGGCCGATGCAATGAATGTATGGACACGAAGTTTCATTTTTCAAGTCAAAATCCAATGAGAACATAACCTGTCAAATTTCAGAAATATCGGCCGAACGGAAGGGGGGTTCAGGAGGTTCGACACACAATTTGGAGAGAATTTACGAGCCTCTATGTAAGTCAACTATTGAATATTAGCGCAAACGGTCGACTGGTTTTGGACGGGCAGCGAAATGTTAATTGAGTGGTTGACGCGGAAAAGGTTCTAAACGCCAAAATAACACTTTCTTCCGCTGCCGTGTTGAGAACTACTGGTGGCTGTTAGAACCTTCTTCCATGAGGCTCAACGCTGACGTGGGCTCAATACTACCAACTGCTGCTGTAACGGCAAAAAAAGACTTCCCTACACAGCCCCTAGAGGCCTATAGAACCTGATTCCACAGAAATCTCATTTTCGACTAAAGTGGCACTTAGAACCTTTTTCGCGTCAACCACTCAATTGATTAATTCGTTCTGGGGAAGTACATTGTCGGTGGAGCCCCCTCTCGATAGAATGAGTGTATCGACACGAGATTTTACATGTGTATCCAGAACCCAGAAATGACGACATGTATTGATTTTCAGCCAAAGCGGTCAAAAGAAAGGGAGGGATTTGAGGGAGAGCTTAACCCAAAAACACTAATAACTGTCGATATAATGAATGTATCGACAAGACATTTTATAAGAAAATTCAAAACCCTTTAAGGACTACAACTATTAATTCTCCGCGACATCGGCCAAAGGGCGGAGTGGATCAGAGGGGCTCAACTCAAAAGTCCTAATAACTGCCAGAAATCCCCGAGTAAGAGACTTCTATATTAATTTTCAACCATGGGGAGAGCAAACACTTAGTTTGTTAATTCGCGCTGGGGAAGTACATTGCCGGTGATTCACATACGATTTTTTTCATTGCTAAACACCTCAATTTAGTATTTTGAAAAACTGTACAGAAGACTGACATGGAACCCACATTCACACCTCACCCATAATACACTCAAAAAACGACTTAAATAAGTTTTTCCCTTCTGCACAGACATTTAAAATTACCGCAAAAGCGTAACTGCTACACTTTCATAATAAAACCACTCAGGTTATATGGCACACAAATTGACGGTTCGGCAAGAACTTCTAATTTAAAACGTATTTAGGTTTCGGTTATTACAGCAAATTGCATTCACACCCAAATCCATACATCCACTCACTTTCTTCACCACACTAGCCACACAATTCTCCCAGAAGACTGAAGAGGAGATGGAACCGTAACTCCAAACTGCAAACCCTCACTCTTCCAGGACAGTTTAGGTTATTAAATAATTCGTTAGATATTGTGACTCAAGCCCGGGCTTTAACTATAAGGCCATATCGCCTACTACCAGAACGTTCTTTGACATGATCCCGACTCGGCTATTTTGCATATGCCCTAAATTTTTATTCACCCTTAGGTAGGGGTCTTTAACTATAGCTAAACGTTCCACCCGAAGGACGGTGTGCTCAATAACTTCCAGATAAAAACCTAAAGGCCTCGGCCGGGTTTCGAACCCACGATCTTGAGCTCAGTAGGCAAGCACGCTACCTCTGAGCAACCGACGCCCTTCAAAAGGATTAATCATTTGTTTAGATGTGGTTCAAAGACTGAGCAATTAAACAGGTAATCATATTTTCATTATCACGTAATTGTAGTCAGGTAAATTGTCTGTAAAACTACCCTCGTAAATAATAAAATAACATAGTTTAGTAAATAAATACTAAAATTTATTATCCTTTTCAACCTTGATGAAAGTCTAGTGTCATGACCCTGGTGCACTTCCTGGGTGTATCTTATTTTCCAATGTGCATCTTGTCCTCTGACTTTTCTCATTGCAGTATATTTGTGTTCTGTTAATTGCTTAAAATGACCTTAACATGAATTTACGATATTTATAATAAAATTGGACCAGTCTTTGGCTGGTTCCCAGTACAGAGGAACCTCAGAAGAACACACTCCCCTGGACATCAATATCAAACTTTACTTTAAGGAGAACCTGACATCCTTTAGTTTTCCTTCTCCCTATACGAAGTATAAGGGAAGTTATGTAATCGGTCTGAAAAGCGATGTTGAGTTTTCACCGCAATGTTTTCCGACCCCCTGGATCCAAAAATGAAAAAAAAAAAAATCTGTCTGTGTCTGAAAATATTCTCCTAATAGAATTATTGTATCGGCACAAAATTTCATTTTTAAATTTAAAACTTTATAAGAATGACAAATAGGAATTTTCAGTGAAATCCGCCGAACGGAAGGGGGGATCAGAGGGGGCTAAACTCAAAAACCCCAATAAGCGAAGTAATGTATCGACACGAAAATTACAAGGAAGATTCAGAAGCAACAATGTAAATAAAATATTGATTTTTTGAGCCCAAACGGTAGATTGGTTTTTGCGGGAGAGCGAAAACATAATTGAATGATAGGTGTTGGGGAAGAACATTTTAACGTTCGAGCAGGTTGTTTCTTCGGTGTTGAAGTTGTTCCCTTGTGTTCTGAGGGTACTTGTATCATGGGATTCGTAAGTAAAAGTGTCTGTCCGTAATATGATAATATACTGTAGCGTATCCGTATGTAAGTCAACTATTGATTTTTAGTCCAAACAATCGATTGATTTTAGGGGGAGAGCGACAACCCAATCGATCGGCCAAAGGGAAGTGGGGGATTATGGGGGAAACTTAATAAGAAAACTCTAATAAGTGCCAATGTAATATATCTATCTCCACAAAATTTTATAAGTGAATGCAAAACCCCATAACGACAGCACCTATGAATTTTCCGCGGAATAGACAGAAGGGAACGAAGGGGCTCAGAAAAGGGGCTCATCTCAAAAACTCTCATAGCTGCTGTTGTAATGAATGTATCGACATGAAATTTTATATTTAAATTCAAAACTTCATAAGCACGGCACCTATTAATTTTCCGAGAAGTAGACAGAAGGAAAGTGGGGGATCAATTCAAAACCCCTAATAACTGCCGATATAATGAATTTATCGACATAACATTTAGTATGAGGATTTAGGAGACTATGTAAGTCAACTGTTAAATATTAGCGCAAACGGTCAGCTAGTTTTTGATGGGGAGCGAAAAGTTGATTGATTAATTCGTTCTGGGGAAGTACATTGTTGATGACTCGGGAGAGTCGGGCTCATGTCCACTAGAGTGACGAAAGAGCGCACTAGTAGTAGGCGATATGACTTCGTACTTAAAGCCCGGGCATGAGTCATAAAACCTAAACCTCATTCCCACAAAATATTTTGATGATAATAAGTAGAAACTATATTTTTCTTCCCCTTATTTTCTGAGATTCAATACATAATACACAGATGTTTCTGACATATTTTCCCATCATTAGTTTCTAAAATGTTATATAATATATAATTAGTAACCACCATTACATTAATATAATATAATATAATTAACATCTTTAAACATTTAAAGTACCTACATAAATACTATCTGACTTCATTAATTTGTTGTTGCGTATTCATTGAAATTAGTTAGTTAGCTCACCTACTACCAGAGCGCTCCTTCGTCGCTCTGACATGAGCCTCAGGTTTTGTTACCTATGGTAGGGGTCTTTAACGAGTACCTATATATTATACCTAGATATTTTCTATTTAATATTTATAATGTTGGTTCATTTTAGTAGATACTAAAATAATATCAATGTCCACAAATCTTCATCAAAAATTAAGTATTTAAATGATTTAGGTTAGGTTAGGTTAGGTTTTATGACTCATGCCCGGGCTTTAACAACGAGGTCATATCGCCTACTACCAAAGCGCTCTTTCGTCACTCTGGTGGACATGAGCCCGACTCTACTCTGGGAGTCCTATATTTTGCCTACCTTAAATTTTTATTCACCTACGGTAGGGGTCCTGAGAGAGTACCTGACATCGTACAGGCTCGGGACCATCGCTTAACGTCCCATCCGAAGGACGGCGTGCTTAAGTTTATTTTACCTCCCAGATAAAATAAACTAAGGGTCTCGGTCGGGTTACGAACCCACGACCTTGAGCTCAGAAGTCAAGCACGCATACCACTGAGCTACCGGCGCCCTCAAAAAAATTTAGATAAGAAGAAAAGATTTAGGTATTCAATGAATACGAAACGATTTTGAATTATTGTTACGAACTGAATCTTAATGATTATCATTAGATCATTTCATATATTCATTGTTGATCTAGGATGACCCGGAGCATGTTCCATTTTCGTAACAATATTAGAATTTACTTATTTTTCATTCGATTTTTCTTCTGAGTGTATTCAAATATGTTTATTTTTATTCAAATAATATTTTTCATTTGTTCGTGATTAAAAGTAGTTTTCTGTTTCTGAGCCTACCCGCTTCCCTTCGGCTGACTGGTTAAAATTAATGTGTATCATCCATAAGGGCTTTGCATTTACATATATAATCTTTAGGAGCAGATATTGATGAGCCCTTACGCCTAGCCCTGGAGGAAGAGATGCGCGGACAGTCCAGACCAGTGCGCTGCAAGGACATTGTCCAGAATTGGATTGTGGAAAAATGGCAACAATGTTGGTCACGATACTCGGTCCGGGTACGGGGGGACTCAACATGGGTACAGCCTAATCACTGGACGTCCCAAATATTATCAGGTCATGGTGATTTTAACTCAAAGCTGTTCTTCTTTCACAGGAAGAACACCCCGAACTGGTGTCGAGACTGCAGAACATGTGGTCCTCGAATGTCCGCTGTACGATCAAGGTGGAGTTGATTCATGGTACGTATTTGGGACTGGATCTACGGCTAGTTGGTGACGGATCTGCCGATTCGTCGGCTCCTGGGGGAAGCAGAAACAGGCATTGTAAGATGGGCTCGGGACGATCGGTGCAATTGTTCCGCCGATGGCTAATTGCAGTCCCTCAGTAACCCCTTGATCCCCGAGCTCTTCTCACGTTGACTGGGTGATATTGCTACAATGCAAGACGCACCCTCCTTTAAAACCTAATAAAAAAAATAAAAAAAAAAAAATTATAGTTTATGAGATAAGCCTCTCCCCTATTCGTCTCTTCCCTTTGGCCGATTTGACTGAAAATCAATAGGTGCCGTCCTTATAGGGTTCCGCATACACATATAAAAGTTCGTGTCAATACATTCATTCTACCGAGAAACAAGAGGTCAGAAAAAATGGAATTCCGTTCAAAACTCGGCATCGAATTTCTGACAGATTGTATAACTTCCCCTATACCTCGTATAATCGGGGATGTAAAATGTTGTGTATTATTTTTGTTGGACAAGAGGTTAGAGAGGTGGAGGGCTGGAAAGTTATTTTCTACTCGATCACGGTCACTGTTATCAGTGTGGCCTTCTCCCAAGTATTTGTTATCAGAACTGTGACAAGACAAGTGACCAGCATGGTATCACTAGGAAGTGTTCCCTCCCAGAGTTTATCTGAGGAGGGTTGATGCAGCAAGGACCCTCGATGAAGGTGAAAGGTCGAGGTAATACACAACCGGGAAAAATATATATTATTAACTCTTTTCTAATAAATATCTGTCTAAAAAAGATTTAGAAATGTTCACTTCCATCAATAGTTTCTTGTTACTTTTCCTTATTTATTTGAATATTATTTAAACATTCCTTAACAATTAACCCTAGAATCCATGTGCTTACCCACTTACCCCTTAATGCTTTTTTTCATTTCAAACATGCATTACTACAAGGTATCAAAGATATCATGATTCTAAAAAGTAAATTTTATGGTTTATGAGTGTCTACTGTCAAACTTCGATAAGACGAACCCTTAAGCGAACGAAAAAAACTCTGATTTGTGTATAATTCGATTTATCTATGTTCATCATATTGAGGTTTCACTATATTATAAGGGTTGGGGACTAAAACTCCCAAACAAAGGAATTAAATATAAGCTTTTATTTTTGAAAACCAAGCATTTTCTTTATAGTACCTACAATCAACTAGATAAATTCAAATGTAGGTAAAGAAGTTTCTTCAACAGAAAAATGAGAAACTTCAAAAAACGATAGTCACAAATATTAGGTAGATACCTTATGTATAGGTAACTATGGCACATGAGTTTATTATTTAGATAATCAATAGAAAACAGCCTTTTTACGTACACAACTCTACCTCTAAGGTATTAAATCTTAGAAATTAAGGGCGCCGGTAGCTCAGTGGTATGCGTGCTTACCATCTGAGCTCAAGAACGTGGGTTCGAAAACCGACTGAGGTCCT
Source organism: Aradus depressus (assembly GCA_963662175.1). Taxonomy (NCBI): domain Eukaryota; kingdom Metazoa; phylum Arthropoda; class Insecta; order Hemiptera; family Aradidae; genus Aradus; species Aradus depressus. The sequence continues at coordinate 12,735,378 of OY759214.1, read as the reverse complement.
CAGTTTATTTTGTCTGGGATGTAAAATAAACTTAAGTACTCCGTCAAGCGATGGTCCCGAGCCGGTACGATGTCAGGTACTCGTTAAAGACTCCTGCTCTAGGTGAATAAAAATTTAGGCTAGGCAAAATTTAGGATTCCCACAGTAGAGTCGGGCTCATGCCCACCAGAGTGACAAAAGAGCTCTCTGGTAGTAGGCGATATGACCTCGTAGTTAAAGCCCGGGCATGAGTCATAAAACCTAACCTGTTATAAATTATTGATATCATAAATTTCCTTGAGAAATTAAAAATTCAAGAACTTTGTCGAACATAAGAATAAGAAAACTTAGGTTTTTTTTCTGGATATGGGATCCACATTATAAGCGTTCATCACATAGAACAGGGAGTAGATGTTTTTCGCCTGAGTGATGAAGGACAAATACTGGAATACTTCCTAGTGGCGGCTGATTTAGATTTCCTCCCTCTCCGGTTGTTTGTTCTGTTTGTGGCACAGTTGTGGGTAGGGGTGGTTTTTCTACCTCTGTTAGGGGAGCCAGATATAGAGCTCTGAAAATAATTCAATTTGATTCAGCAAGTCGGAAACAATAAAGAACTGTACGAAACACCGGGATGAAGAGGGGGTTGAATCCAAGTGCGGAGTCTAACTGGCAGGCGTTGAAGGTTTGCACCATCTTAGGAATGGAAGGGAGAGCATACCTGGAAGGGGGAGCCCCTGACCTTTTCCCCGCAGCCCTATTACCTCCAAGTCGCCGCTGACCCTTTCCCTGCCGCCCTACCACCTCCAAGTCGCCGCTGATCCTTTCCCTGCCGCCCTACCACCTCCAAGTCGCCGCTGACCCTTTCCCTGCCGCCCTACCACCTCCAAGTCGCCGCTGACCCTTTCCCTGCCGCCCTACCACCTCCAAGTCGCCGCTGACCCTTTCCCTGCCGCCCTACCACCTCCAAGTCGCCGCTGACCCTTTCCCTGCCGCCCTACCACCTCCAAGTCGCCGCGGAGTCATAATGACTCACAAGAAAGAGACGTTATATTCAAGCCAAACATCGTTTCTTTGAACAGTTTTTTTTTAAAAATTGAATACATAGTTGAACTTTTGTATCCATCCTAACAAAAATGTAAATATTTTGTCTGTACCGATGGAATGTAGGTAAATATATTACAGAATATTTACAAGTATGTACATAGCATGGACTGAAGGGGACGATATTGTACATTGGATTGTAGTTGCAGGTGGCCCGGTAGGGTGGAACTGCAGAGTTGCACTAACCCAAGTTGAGATGCAATTCCTCCATCCCCCAGCCTTGGCCCCCACCATCTCGACCTCAGTTTAAGGTGAACCGCTTTTGTAATCGACAATTCCAGGGAGGGGATCAACAGAAAAATGAATCCCGTTTGGTTGTTTTGAACATTTTTTTCCCCGAAAAATAAAATAAAAGTCATCGATGAATCACCAGGAAAGTACATCCCTAACACGAATTAATTAATTAAGTTTTCGCTCCCCCTCCAAAGCCAATTGACCGTTTGGGCTAAAACTCAATATTTGAATTATATATTGGCTTCTGAATCCTCAAACTAAATTTTGTGTCGATATATTTATTATTTCGGCAGTTATTAGGGTATTTGGTATATCCCCCTTCCATTCAACCGATTTCTCGGAAAATTGATGGGTGGCAACCTTTTTGGGTTTTGACTTTAAATATAAAATTTCATGTCGATACATTCATTACATCGGCAGTTATTAGGTTTATTGAGTTGAACCCCTCACTGATCCCCCTCCTCTTCCTCTGATTCTGCTAAAAATTAATAGGTGTCTTCCTTAATGCTGACCCAGGACATTCCGGTCCGCTCTCTTCAGACAGGGTCCTCTTCCTATCTCCACTTCAACATGTAGGAGAATGATGAAATCCTGATCAAAATGTTATGATCTTATGTTTGTAGGAAGTGTTGGTACGGAAGGAGTACGGAGGCTGGCCTTACCACACTCACCCTGAATTTGTAATTTGTTACAGCTCATTGAAGTCGGTATGCAAATTTGAGGAGCTTCAGGCCACTCGGTGGATCCTATGGTTAAAGTAAATGCCCACTAAACCTCAGCCCATAATGAGTTGTTAATTGTGCAATGTCAAAAACATTTGTGAAAGGGTCTAGCCGGATAAGAGTACGAAAACTGCCCTTAACGATTTTCGAATGGGCAATAAACCGACAGTTTGCACATATAAAAAAAAATTTTAAGTCAACATTTTGATCTGAGAAAATTTCAGCTCCCAACTCCCATTATTCGATGAGAAATAAAATAAATATGCAATTTTCATATATTTTTTTTTTCTTTGCGGTTATTGCGAGTAATAAAAGATAACATGTTTTCTCTCGAACTTTTATTTGAAGATATTTTTGATTAGATCATAAATATAAGCAGAACACACAGACAGACGTGAATATGGTCTAAACATGTTCACCTTGAAACGGGAAATTCCGTTGAAAACTCTATTTCGGATTATCGCAAGACATTTCCTTAAACTATAAGTATAAGAAAAAGTAAGAAAGTGGTCGGTGAATCACCGGCAATGTGCTTCCCCAGAACAAGTTAGTTAATTAAGTTTTCGCTCTCCATCCATAACCAATAAGACCGTTTGGGATAATTATCAATAGTTGACTATTAGTTCCCTCTAATCCCCTGATCCTCCTTTCCCTTCAGCCAAGTTCGCTAAAAATGTCGTCCTTATAAAAATTTCGAGGTGGAATTTTATTATTATAATTACTAGCCATTGTTAGTCAAAGGCTAGGCAGATACAGGGGGTAGGGAGGATCACCCGCGCCCCCGTGACCGCCATTTAGATGTAGGAATGAAGGGAGTACCATGCGGGGGTGTTATATACCTTATAGTCTCTGAGCTGAAGAGTTGTTTTTCTTATGATTTATCATATTATTTTGTACACACTTTTCTTTATTTTGTTTTAAGATTTCTTTATGTATTTTACTTTTTTCACATTTATTTAATATAGTAATTATTTTAATATAGTAATTTGTAATTATTATTTTGTTTATATGTATTAATTTGTATATACTTTATAAGAGGGCGCCGGTAGCTCAATGGTATGCGTGCTTGTCTTCTGAGCTCAAGAACGTGGGTTCGAAACCCAACCGAGGCCCTTAGTTTATTTTATCTGGGAGGTAAAATAAACTTAAGCACGCCGTCCTTCGGATGGGACGTTAAGTGATGGTTCCGAGCCTGTACGATTTCAGGTACACGTTAAAGACCCCTGCCCTAGGTGATTAAAAATTTAGAGTAGGCAAAATTTAGGACTCCCACAGTAGAGTCGGGCTCATGTCCACCAGAGTGACGAAAGAGCACTCTGGTAGTAGGCGATATATAGTTAAAGCCCGGGCATGAGTCATAAAACATAACCTAACCTATACTTTATAATATTATTCTCGTTTTCCTTATTATTATTTTATTTTTTTCTTATTTTGTGTAAATTGCCAGTTATTATTTTGTATTTTTTTTTATACTCACTGTCATCAAATTTACTTATGGTTATATTTTAACTGATTGTAAAATTTACTATATTTACTCTATTTATTATATTTAATATAGCAACAAAAAAAAAAAAAAAATTAAATTCTCATAAAGGATGACAGCTGCTAATTTTCAGCGACATTGGCAGAAAGGAATGGGGGGATGAGGGGAGGGGAGTACTAGTCAACACAGGAAATGTTTGAAACATTTTTGGAATCAAGGGGGTCAGAATACATGAAATTCCATTGAAAACTCAACATCGAATTACTGATCGAATATATAACTTTCTATAAGCTAGGGAAGCAATAAGATTCTGAAAAATAACCACAAAGCGGGCTTTAACTATATCGCCTACTACCAGAACACTCTTTCGTCGCACTAATGGACATGAGCCTGACTCCACTACTCTTAAATTTTGTCTACCGTAAATTCTTATTCATCTAGGGGTCTTTTAACGAGTACGCTTTACGTCCCACCGCGAAGGACGGCGTGCTCAATGTTTTTTTCCCTCCCAGAAAAAAAAAACACCTTGAGCTCAGAAAGTAAGTACGCTACCGGCGTCCTCCCACATATATACGGAAACGTAGAAACAATTTTGTTCATGCGAGAGGAAATTGAAAAAATTAATGAATGTTCTGTCTAATATGTATTAATGATTATGATCTCAGATCTGATAAGTTACGAGTGTATCAACGTTACATTTGTTACTGAACCTAAACACCAAAATAAATAATAGCACTAATTTATTTAAAGCTGGACAGCCTTGGGAAATTAATCCACCTCGGACTATTTAGTGGCCTAATGTGACCAGGAAGGTGGACTCGACATGGCACCGTAAATATTGTATCTCTTTAAACACACACTTCTCTTATCCTTATCCTTTTCTAAATGTTTCTAGCTTACTTATTATTAGTGGGAATCAATTAGTTGCCATGTTTATAATTTTTTGAGATAATTTATTCGGATAGTAGTAGACCTTGAGCACGTTGTCCTTCGGATGAGACGTTAAGCGATGGTCTGTGATGTCTATGACAATGACAGTAGAGGCAATACTATAGTTAGTGTGATTCATAGGGCTTTAATTGCGCGCTCTTTCGTCGCTCTGATGGAGCCCAACTCTACTATGGGAGATCTAAATTTTGCCTAATCAGGTTTATTCACTATTATATTTTAACTGAGTACCTGATATCTCATACAGGCTCGGGACCATCACTCAACGTCCCATCCGAAGGACGGCATGCTCAATATTTTTTCACTTCCAAGATAAAAAAACCGGATGGGTTTCGAACCCGCGATCTTGAGCCCAGTTGGCTTGCACACATACCACTACCGGCGCCCTCTTCTTACATTAGGTATTTCACTTGAAAGCAGCACAACAGGCATGTTGCTTTATACGAGACCAGCATCATTTTCATTACGACAAACAATATTTTTGTTTAATTATAAACATCATTTTCATTACGACAAACAATATTTTTGTTTAATCACAAACATCATTTTCATTACGACAAACAATATTTTTGTTTAATTACAAACATCATTTTCATTACGACAAACAATATTTTTTGTTTAATTACAAACATAATTTTCATTACGACAAACAATATTTTTGTTTAATTATAAACATCATTTTCATTACGACAAACAATATTTTTGTTTAATTATAAACATCATTTTCATTACGACAAACAATATTTTTGTTTAATTACAAAAATCATTTTTATTACAACAAACAAGATGTTTAATAAAATAACCAAGTTATTAATACACATACATTTTATATAAAAAAGATGTGTGAATCACAGTCTATGTACTTCTCCAGCAAGAATTACGTTTTCGCTCTCCCTCCAAAGCCAATCGACCGTTTGAGCTAAAACTCAATATTTGATTTACATAATGGCATCTGAATCATACTAAATTTTTATTGTGTTATTTAATTTGAGACCCTCTTGTCTGGTCCTCCTCTTCCCTTCGACCGATTTCGCGGAAAATTAATAGGCCATCCTTACGGGATTTTGAATTTAAATATAAAATTTCATCTCGATACATTCATTAATTGGCAAAGATTGGGATTTTTGTATTACTGAGAATCACCGGCGAAGGTCTTCCCCAGCTGTACGGAGTACGGAGTATTTTTCGTTCTGATATGAAAAGAAGCCGGGAATTATGGGTATTTTTTTTTGTTTTACTTCCACAGCCGAACGATGTATAAGGGAAGTTATGTAATCGGTCAGAAAATCATTGTTAACTTTTTATCGGAATATCATGTTTTCCGATATCCTGATGATAAACCCTTTACAAGGAAACGGAATTTTATTCTCACTGTTCAAAAAGAATAATATAATCACAATAAAGAATCGTGTTTCATAGCCAAAAACATTATTTAATACAAAGCGTGAAATTTTTTTTTTTTTTGGGCCCAGGTTCTCCACACCTTAAAGGTCAGTCGAATCTACGTTATTGTTTTATTTAGTCATTTATATATTTTTATTTATTTAGACTTTTTAATTTCTTCATTTATAATTAATTAATATATATATTTTTTTAATTTTTTTTATGTACCTATTGTTATAGTTACATTGTTTTCTTTTTCTTTTCTATATCTCGCACATTGGGACCTGATGAAGGGACGTAAGAACGTCCCAAAACATCATTGGGATAAAGACACTTCCGAAAAGTGGTTTGAAAAATAGTTATCTTAATTTTTATTAAATTGAAAAATATGTCTACTTATTATGAATGTATCTCTGTAATCAATTTTTTTTTTATACTCATATATTTTTATGTATTTATTTATTTAGTTTTTATTAATTTAATTTTACTTTTTTTAATAGTTTTGTTATTACTACTAATCATACATGTGTTAGACTCAAGTAGCTATAAATCTAATTTATAGAGGGCGCCGGTAGCTCAGTGGTATGCGTGCTTGACTTCTGAGCTCAAGGTCGTGGGTTCGTAGCCCGACCGAGGCCCTTAGTTTATTTTATCTGGGAGGTAAAATAAACTTAAGCACGCCGTCCTTCGGATGGGACGTTAAGCGATGGTCCCGAGCCTGTACGATGTCAGGTACTCGTTAAAGACCCCTACCCTAGATGAATAAAAATTTAGGGTAGGCAAAATTTAGGACTCCCACTGTAGAGTCGGGCTCATGTCCACCAGAGTGACGAAAGAGCGCTCTGGTAGTAGGCGATATGACCTCGTAGTTAAAGCCCGGGCATGAGTCATAAAACCTAACCTAACCTCTAATTTATAAGCTATTGACATATCCTATTAACATGTATTGGTTTAACGGAAATAAATTTATTTGTTATTATTATTATTAACTCAGAATGAAAAAAAATAACATGAAATTTTATGGGTATCTAGAACCCCATAAAAACGACTATTCATTTTCAGCTAAAATGGAGGGGGCTTAACACAAATTGCCGAAATAATAAATATATCGACACGAAATCTTATAAGTAGATCAAAACCCAATTAAGATCAACACCTGTTGATTATGAGCCAAATCAAACAAAGGGAAGGGGGGATTAGGAGGAGGCTTAACACACAAATTTATTTGATTAATTTGATCCAGGGAAGTACATTGCCGGTCATTCTCCGACTTTTTGTCTTACCTGATGAACTGGTCACTAGTAACTCTAGTCGAAATTCATGATTTTCTGTAAAGAAAACGACGTTAAGTAGAAATGGATAGGATTTCGCCGCTTCTAGATTGGAATGTTGCCATAACCACGGCAATAAGAATAAATAAAAAACTGCAAAGTTTCACAAAATTGTTGCAAAGAAATTTCGAATGAATAAAAAAATATAAGATATTAAACTAGACAGAAATATGATGACTGAGAAATACTTACTAGTGTTAGTTATTTCTTAAATAGTATTAAATAGGTCACAGACAAACTGCTTATAGGGACAGGTGATCAAACAAAATTTCAAACAAGTCAGTTCATTTCCAGATGCAAACTAAGTCATCAAAGTAACCATTGTCACATCAGAAAGATGGGTATTTTTGTTCCATTATATAACCCTTCTCATTTTTTCTTTATTTATTCACAGTAGAGCTGTAGAGGAAGGCCATAGTTGATAAGAATCAATGTTTTGTAGCCTACTAAATTTGTTCAAGTTATTTATGACTCATGCCCGGGCATGAACTACGAGATCATATAGCCTACTATCAGAGCGCTCTTTTGCTGCTCTGGTGGACATGAGCCCGACTCTACAACGGGAGTCCTAACTTTCGTTTACCCGAACAGGAAGGTGGGCTCAAGGTTTTTTCACCTCCCAGTTAAAAAAAAAGTCGTCGGTGAATCATTGGCTCCAGCACAAATAAATCGATTAAGTTTTCGCTCTCCCTCCAAAGCTAATTGACCTTTTGTGCTAATACTCAATATTTGACTTATATAGTGGCTTCTGGATCCTCATACATAATTTTGTGTAGATAGAGCCCCTTTCTTTGGTCTCTTTCTCATTCAGCTGAAAGTTGATAGGTGTTGTCCTTATAGGGCTTTGAATGTACACATGAAATTTCGTTCCAATACATTCATTAAAAAGGCAGTTATTAGAAATTTGTGTTAAGCCTCCGGATTTTTTATTTTTGGAATCAGGAAGTTGGAAGACATGAAATTCCGTTGAAAACTCGGGAAATAGGGAAATAACATTCCCTATTCTTTGTATACCTGAGAAAGTATAACCGAAGGGCCTCAGCGAGTTCGATTTCGTCTGATTTTGGCCAAAATCTAATCATTTGCACATGTGTCATCTATTCAAGTTCACTGCTTCAATCGTTGACATTATCTCGAAAATGGTCAAAATGTGTACCAGGGAACCTTGAAACGTGACATTTTTTTTGCAAACTCGATTTCGCATTTTCGCATGAATATAATACGGGAGAAGAACAAAAAACCAATCCATTTTTTGTAGTCACTCACCCTCTTGAAGAAGTGGAGGGCAGATAAGGGAGTGATTATAGTTGTGTGGCCAGAGATAGGTGTTGAAGGAGCGGTACCGCATAGCAGCCAGGGTGTCAGTAGTGAGATTGTGCAAGGCCGTCCCCAACATCCTTGGCCGCCTTTCTGAGGGGGTCACTGCCCCCGTGGGGGCCCACTTGAGGGGCTCACACCCCCGGGCCCCCTCAGTCTCTCTACCTAGCACCTAGCACCACCCAAAAAAATCGTATGCACTCTTTGAATTCCTATATAATTGTTCTGAATTCCTATAAAGAAAGTATTGCGATCAGCCAAAATATCAATACACACGAAACGTGACAATCACTACTTTACAAATAACAAAAAAAAATTAAGTCCTCAAAAGTAAGGCTCGGCGGACAACGGTTCGGGACGAACGAGGAGGTCATCGCCCAAACAGATGCCTATTTTGAGGATCTTCCGAAATCTTACTTTTTGGACGGGTTAAAAAAGTTTGAAAAACGTTTAGAAAAGTGTATAGAGCTAAAAGGAGATTATGTTGAAAAATAAAAAAAAATTTACCCAAAATACTTTGTTTTTGCATCTTTTTCTAAAGACTTATTGAACGACCCTCGTACAAACAAGAAATAAAAATAACAAAATAATAAAAAATTTATAGAAAGTCGTTCTTTAATTAAATAGATACTATGACTACTAGACAAAATATCAAAATTAATTCTGAGAACAAAACGACTAGTATATAACGTAATACTCGTACTCAAGCCTATGTGGACTTGATGGACTTGAACTTTGGGGTTCTGCCAAAGCTTCCAATCTTCAGCGCATTCAATCATTGCAATACAAAATCATGAATAAAGGTGTTGAAAATTTCTACAATTTAATTAGTTATACAAAAATGATTTCTCATATAATTATTATTCTTACATTTATTTAATTTGTCCAAGGTAAAAATATAAAGAAATGTTGTTTACTGTCTAGAGTGAAAGATGTCGAGTGTTGTATGACCTTATTTCGCGCTGCGGAAATCTTTTTTTACATTACTGATAGCAAAGTCATCTGCTGATAACAGAATGAAAAAAAGAATAATAAAAAATAAAAAAAAAGACAATTTCTTTCCAGATATCTTAAGAATAATTATATAATTGTATGTGAAACATGTTAGACTACCGAATATTAAATTCAAATGGGGGAAATACGATCTGAATGTTTTTTAATGAACTCGAGAGATTTCCAAGTACCGTGAAACTTCCCACGGACAAACCTCTACAGAGAACATCCCTCGATGTTCGCGAAAGGGGATGACACTCAGAAATGTCACAATTTTTTTTTTCTGAAAAATGCATTGGATCAAGAATCTATTTAGAACGTGTGGAATGTCATTAATATAGTTGTGAAAAAATTCTTTATGTAGTCTGATTTTAAAAAATCATAGAAAAACGTTTAAATAGAAAAAGGGCAGTAGTCATTTTGTAGACAGTTTCGCCTTGAAGAGAATGACATCTTGTTCACGTTCAACTGTTAATAACGCCAGCAACGCTAAGCAGGCGTACACTCAACTTTGTGATTCATCATCAGTAGATTGGGTATTAATTTGAAAATGTTGTTCCTCCGAACATGATGCAACATTCGTAATTTCTGAACTTCATTTGAGCTCCATGAGTCGGGGTGGGGAGCGCCTCCCCAGCCAGCCCAACGATCCCCAACCTGCCACTCTCAGAAATAAAAAAAAAAAATTGAAGTGCTTTCACTCACCCCTATGCGCAAACCACTCGTTCGATTTCATCCAAATTTGAAATGTAGGGTCTTTAATCGGTGCCCTCACAGATTATATACACTTTGTTTTCAAAAAAGGACACTTTAAACCACTTTTTTTGGGACGAACTAAAACACTGGTGCGGAGCGGGTCTGGGAGGTGTTCAGCGCTTCACATAATTTTGTAACTTATTTACCAGCTTAGTCCATAAGTGTGCGTAAAGAAGTTTCACTTAAAAAAAAAATCAAAAGTAACCTCATTTTTTTCAGCAGATAAAGCTCATTTTCAGTTTTTTATATTTTCTCGGTACGTTCACATTTTTCTGGTTTAAATGAAAGCTCATAATATAATATCTATGAGAGTATGTTTATATTAAATGTATTTTATCTGAGTATTTCTGTAACATGCCCTTCCACAACGGACACCCCAATATAACGGACACCAATTTCGTTCCATCGATGCCCCTTAGAGAGAAGTTTCACTGTAATTGCTGGAATTGGAAACTAATAAGGCTGGAACATCACCAAAGTGACTTGATAATGATATGACATTGATTTTTCGGAGCATAACATGTCAGTCCGGAAGGTTCTGTTCCATTCAATTATAACGGCTTCAGAAACTTCAATGCCACCCCGGCCAAGGTCAGTATCTTTGACGAGAATAAAATAAAATTACAACAAAATTTTCTTGCGAAAACAAATGAAAATGTTTTCCTGATGGATTAGTGAGAGTTTTCCGACACTTCTTGTTTAAAAATACGAAAAAAAAAAATTATCGAACGTATTTTTTTTTTTCAAAATCAATTGAGTGGTTTCCTTCTTACTTATTCTATAAAAAAAAATATAGTTAGTTATTGACTCATGCCCGGGCTTCAACTACGAGGTTATATCGCTTACTACCAGAATGCTCTTTCATAGCTCTGGTGAGAACATGAGCCTGACTACTTTGGTAGTTCCAAGTTTTGCCTACTCTAAATTTTTATTCACCTAGAGTAGGGCATTGTGTACCTGACATCGTGAAGACTCGAGACCATCGCTCAACGACCCATCCGAAGGACTACTGACGTTTTTCACCAAGATAAAAAACCTAAGGGTCTCGGTCGGGTTTCGAACCCGCCATCTTGAGCTTGCATAAAAAAATATATAACTATGTATAGATAATACATAATTGGAAAAACAATAGGACTTATATAAACATTGAGAGTGCAACTACCTTCACTCAACTTGAGTGACCTATGACGTCAGCTTAAGTCGAGGTTAGCCATCAAGGTGGAAATTGGTCAAGATCTCGTCAGTTGAAATTAGAACTTCCCAGTTTAAAAGAACGTCATCATTGCAGTCTAGTTCCTCAATATCAAGATTTCTATTTCGATTCTTCTTTTCAATGTATATATCAAGCCGAAACCCTGACCTAAAGGATATATTTCCTAAGGGCTAATAAAGAAATTGAATTGAATGAGGATTCAGAAACAACCTACCATGTAAATAAAATATTGATTTTTTAGCCCAAACGGGCGATTGGTTTTGGAGGGAGAGCAAAGCTTAAATTCATACTGAAATACATTGCAGGTAATGGACCTCCAGGAAGGTCCGGGTCGGGAGTCAGAACTAGGAGTCCTTCCTTCCTATTGAGATGGTTACGCCGACTACACCGCACAAGGACTTGCCTTGAACCCAGCCTAGTGAGGGTGGTACCTCCAGGAAGGTCCGGGTCGGGAGTCAGAACTAGGAGTCCTTCCTTCCTATTGAGATGGTTACGCCGACTACACCGCACAAGGACTTGCCTTGGACCCAGCCTAGTGAGGGTGGTACCTCCAGGAAAGTCCGGGTCGGGAGTCAGAACTAGGAGTCCTTCCTTCCTATTGAGATGGTTACGCCGACTACACCGCACAAGGACTTGCCTTGAACCCAGCCTAGTGAGGGTGGTACCTCCAGGAAAGTCCGGGTCGGGAGTCAGAACTAGGAGTCCTTCCTTCCTATTGAGATGGTTACGCCGACTACACCGCACAAGGACTTGCCTTGAACCCAGCCTAGTCCCCAACCCCAATAAAGTACATCGCCTTTTCAACTTTTTTTTATATAAGAAAAAAAATCAAGGTTCTTTTTAAAAAGACTTTCAATTAATTACACCTCAAATGAATGGCTTGTCCAAAATATATACAATTACATAGACAGTTTATTCTACATGATCCTATTTGTTTATATACATAAGTGAGATGCTGTATAGCAAAATACATACAATTACATTGACAGTTTATTCTACGTGATCCTATTTGTTTATAGACATAAGTAAGATGCTGTATAGCAAAATACATACAATTACATTGACAGTTTATTCTACGTGATCCTATTTGTTTATAGACATAAGTAAGATGCTGTATAGCAAAATACATACAATTACATTGACAGTTTATTCTACGTGATCCTACTTGTTTATAGACATAAGTAAGATGCTGTATAGCAAAATACATACAATTACATTGACAGTTTATTCTACGTGATCCTATGTGTTTATATACATAAGTGAGATGCTGTATAGCAAAATACATACAATTACATTGACAGTTTATTCTACGTGATCCTATTTGTTTATAGACATAAGTAAGATGCTGTTTAGCAAAATACATACAATTACATTGACAGTTTATTCTACGTGATCCTATTTGTTTATAGACATAAGTAAGATGCTGTATAGCAAAATACATACAATTACATTGACAGTTTATTCTACGTGATCCTATTTGTTTATAGACATAAGTAAGATGCTGTATAGCAAAATACATACAATTACATTGACAGTTTATTCTACGTGATCCTATTTGTTTATAGACATAAGTAAGATGCTGTCTAGCAAAATACATACAATAACATTGACAGTTTATTCTACGTGATCCTATTTGTTTATAGACATAAGTAAGATGCTGTCTAGCAAAATACATACAATTACATTGACAGTTTATTCTACGTGATCCTATTTGTTTCTAGCCTCTCTAACAGGCCTAGCTACACCGGGGCCTAAGCCCAATACCTAAAGAGAGACGTCCAGTTGTGCCGTTGCCCTTCCCCTAGTCTGTTTGGGACGCTCACTGGGTGCCCCGGGGTCCTGTGCGGGTGCCGGTCCTGTGCAGGTTCCCCCCTCCGTTCGCCCCCCGGTTTCTCAACGGGATCTCTAAGTTATTTGAACAGTCAGCCATCAATGACCCTCGTACTTGATATGCCATATAAAAAAAAAAAAAAATGCTGTATAGACCAGAAGACTAGATACTATATAGTGTGAATAATATCGAAGATGAAACTAAATAATAAATAAAATAACTACATTTTCATGTACAAATTATTATGTAATAGGTTAGGTTAGGTTTTATGACTCAGGGCTTTAACTACGAGGTCATATCGCCTACTACCAGAGCGCTCTTTCGTCACTCTCGTGGACATGAGCCCGACTCTATTGTGGGACCCTAAATGTTGCCTACCCTAAAGGGCAGGGGTCTTTAACGAGTACCTGACATCGTACAGGCTCGGGACCATCGCTTAACGTCCCATCCGAAGGACGGCGTGCTTAAGTTTATTTTACCTCCCAGATAAAATAAACTAAGGGCCTCGGTCAGGTTTCGAACTCACGACCTTGAGCTCTGAAGACAAGCACATATACCACTGAGCTACCGGCGCCCTCATTATGTAATATTATTACTTAACTGCAAAGTTAATAAGTAAAAAAAAATTGTCGGCGAATAACGGGCAATGTACTTCCCCAGCATGAATTAATCAATTAAGTTGTCGCTCTCCTTCCAAAACCAATCGACCGTTTAGGCAAAAAATCATTAGTTGACTTATACTAAATGTAGTGTCAACACATTCATTACATCAGCAAATATTGGGGTTTTTGAGTCGAGCTTCCCTCAGATCCCTCCTCTCTCTCAGCTGATTCCGCTGAAAATTACTAGTTGTCCTTTTGGGATTTTGAATTTATATATTCGTTTTTCTTTATATTTTTTATATATACATATATATTTATACTTGAATCAGTATTGATACTATTCATTTCAAATTTTTCTTTTATTATCAAAATTTCAAGTTAGGATGAAATTTTATTTTTAATGTTTTTAGAGTTCATGAGAAAGGGACAGGGAAAAAACCCGTAAGGGCTGGAAAAGGGATTGTTAGGATTGTAAACTTGTTGAACTTAGACTTAGTTTTGTTAAGTCGTGGCTGAAGATGGTAGCAATACCGAAAGTACTCTCGTATATTATATATAAATTTCGTCAAATAGACAATATTTTAAAAATACACGTTTTTCTTTATTTCTTACTTTTGAAAGGCAACATACTCAAAATCAAAGGAAAAAATCTTTAATAAAGTTGTGGGGCTATTTCATTAAAATGGATCCCAAGAGTCGACCCTCTCGGTGTACCATCTGGTAATATATACTGAATATAGAATACAAAAGTAGCTATGTATTTGTATTCAGGTTGGAACCTGGAATACATTGCTTAACAATGACATCTAGTCGGACTTCTGAAAAAAACTGCATCTATCATACTACGTCACGAAGAGCAGACTTTCAAATTTTCTTAGTGTACAACATATTACGGTCAGGCACTTCTAAATACACGGAGAAAAATATATTCTTGCGGCAAAGGAAATTCTTTCTTGCGGCAAAAAAGTTTTATACTGTATTTTGTGTCGGTGATAGGGAATAGTAGACACCAGTCGGTGATAGGGTATAATAGACATTAGGTGCTTCTCTCGGTGAGAATAGAAGAAGAAGAAGAAGAGTTTATTATAACAGTCGCATTTACAGAGGTACAATTATACAATAAGGTTCCTTAACCATTACCCTTATGAGCGTGGGTTCGTAACCCGACCGCGTTTATTTTATCTGGGAGGTAAAATAAACGTAAGCACGCCGTCCTTCGGATGGGACGTTAAACGATGGTCCCGAGCATGTACGATGTCACGTATTCGTTAAAGACCCCTCCCTAGGTGAAAACAAATTTAGAATAGGCAAAATTTAGGACTCCTACAGTAGAGTCGGGCTCATGTGTGACGAAAGAGCGCTCTGGTAGTAGGCGATATGACCTCGTAGTTAAAGCCCGGGCCTGAGTCATAAAACCTAACCTAACCATTACCCTTATACACTAATTACAAATAAAAAATAATCAGTTAAAATAAAAACAATGCTACTGCTTAAGAGTAAATTTTAAAAACTCTTAAAGGGATGATAATGGAGTGTTACTACTCAAGCTAAACAAAGTATGAGGAATCTTTTTTAATTTAATTCTGTATGAAGATATCTTCTTGCCGAAAGTATATAGTTTTCTCCGTGTACCGTACAAGAACACGACAGAACAACTTCGACACCGAAGAAGGAACTTGATAGAACGTTTAGCTAAAAAAGTCGTCGGTGAATCACCAGGAATGTTCTTCCCCAGGACTAACTAATCAATAATGTTTTTTCTCTCCCGCAATCGACCGTCGAACAACCCCCTACCCCTCCTTCTCTTTGGTAATTTTGCTGAAATTAATAAATGTCGTCCTTATTAGGATTTGAATTTAAAATGAAATTTATTGTCGATACATTCATTAACAATTATTATAGTTTTTGTGATAAACTCCTTTAATCCCTACCCCCCTCTTCTCTTTGACAGAGAATATTTTGTCTGAAAATCAATAGACGTCGTCCTTAGAAGGTTCTGGATACAGTTATAAAATTTTCTGTATCGTGTTCAAAGAGACACAGAGAGACAGCAATTTCTTTTTCTCATATTTGATATCTAGAGGTCGGAAAACATGAAATTCCGTTGAAAACTCAGCATCGAATTTTCAACAGATTATATCATTTCCCTTATCCATCGTATAGTTGAAGAAGTAAAAACTCCGCATACACATAGATAATATCGATGCGTTCCAGGCAAAAGGCTCTAACCCACAAAAGGTTTACTTAAAGAAAAAACTGTTTCATTATTAAACAAACCAAGTTGGCTTTACACATTAGTTTAATTGTAATTTTTACAAGAAATAACAGTAAAGTGAACCACTTTGTCACCTTGTAGCAACGGGACCTGTCTCATAATGTAAACTACCTGTTGGTTAGGGCTTTTCGCAGTTTTTCAAAGTCCCAAATGTTCAGAACGAAAGCCCTAACCCACTTCTATCATTGGTAAAATAAAAAATTACCTTTTATTAAATTTTTTAATTTATTTAATTTTAACAAAAAAAAACTCAAAAAATATTTTTGAACACATGTTTGGCAAAAATATAGATCATCATTTCCTTAATTTGTACTTTTTTTTTTCTTTCCTACTTATCTAGTAAAAATCACAATTGTCTCATTATTAAAAAATTATTGCTTTACTTTTTTTCTATTTGTTAAAACTATATTTTTTAACTACTTATGAAACACTATTTATAACTAAATAGGTACCTAACTATTTAGTTATATAGGAACCTCTTCAGTTGTAAAACATTTCTATAATTTTTAAAAATAACTAAAAAACTAAATACTTTTTAAAAATATTTATGTTTTAAAAAACATTTTTATAAAAATTGACCTAAAATTAAAAATAATGGTAAAATAAAATAAAATAATCTCAAGCCACATACAGCCAAATAATATCATTTAAAAGTGAGAGTATGTGGGTTAGGGCCTTTTCCCTGGACCACATTTTGCAATGCCAAAGGCCCTCCAATTTCTAATTTCCTATTTTTATAAATTTTGTTAAACATTATTACAAAATGGAGTTAACAGAAATGTGCGGGATAGTCAATAGTGTGGAATAGGGCCAAAACATGAAAATCTCAAAAATTGAGGGATAGGGCCTTTTGCCTGGAACGCATCGATATATAATTTGAACTATTTATGGTAACATGGTAACATATGCCGGTAGTTGTTGAACAAACAAACATAAATTAAAGTGTACAACTAACAAGATTGTGTTCTGTAATACAGAGGACTTACTCCAAACTTCCTTAATTAAACCAACCCATATAGGATTTGCCAAATGGACTTCCCTTGAACTAAATTAGGTTCGTTAACTCAGGTTAAATACATTGTGGCACCACTCCGCACACTGTTTACGCTAATTTATTTACTATTTACATTTAGTTAACACCGTAGGCAAGGGCATGCCACTAACATTCACTAAAAAACTGAAATTTTATTTGTGGATCTAAGACGAAGTAAGGACAACATCTGACGTTTTTTAAAGATGGGTCTTAATTCAAAAACCTTAATGTAGGTAGGTATATTGAATGTAGATAGATAAACGTTTATTGTACTAAAGATTACAACCTTTATAACAATATATAAAATTAAAGAAAAAATATCTATATATAGAATTGTACAAAATAAGCAATATAACAACTAAATAAAAAGACACCAATAATATAAATATAATAAATATGGACATGCTCTTTAATATAAATAGTGCAAGCAACCAGGATAAAAGAAACAATTCAAAAATTATATAAAACAAGATATATCTACCCCTGGAAAATAGTAAAATTGTTGTATCCATAACACAAAAATAAAACATGAATAAAAAAAATAAATAAAATAAAGAATGTATATCCATCCATCTTACATGTAACAAATGAAATTATATTATAGTGATTAATAGAGTCGACAGTATCTTTTCAATATAGAAGGAATTCGAGGTTTTGTCGTGTAAATGAAAAATTCAAAAGTTGGCCAACGTTTCGAAAACTATTTATTTTCTTCTTCAGGACCCACAGAATATAAACAAACAAATTAGACATTAAGGACAATGATATAAACAGATACTTTATAATAAATTGAAAAAAAGATGGAAACAATTTTTTTAACATAAATGAGAGAGAGAAAAATAATAAAAATAAATAAATAAATAATAAAACTAAATATATAATTTATTTTTATTATTTATTTATTTATTATTATTACTTTTCTCTCTTTCATTTATGTTTAAAAAATTGTTTCCATTTTTTTTTCAAATTATTATAAAGTATCTGTTTACATCAATGCCCATAATGTCTAATTTGTTTGTTTATATTCTGTAGGCCTTGAAGAAGAAAATAAATAGTTTTCGAAACGTTGCCAAATTTTGCCAAACCCGTTAAACCCCCCCCCCCTCTTCCTTACTCAAGTTAAAAATTAATCGGCCCCATTTGATGGAAGTTGGAGATAACTCCTCAAAACAAAAAAATAAAAATAGAAATCGAAGTAAAACTAGAAGTAAAACGAAAGAAAGGGAATCTCCCAATTCCCGCTAATCTTGATTGTCACGATATACATATACACTTTTTTTTTTTTTCTAACTATGTCTGCTTACGTTTACCATTACCACCGATTTACTTCCCTCCTCTACGTATTTATTTATTCGCTATTTTATTCTGTTTATTCTTATCTTACTCTTTTCCATTTACTTCCTACATTCTTATTGTATATTTATCTTTGTGTATGTATGTTTGTCTGTACGCTTGTGTACGCTGCGTAGTTATATGGATTTTTATGTATATATATATATACATTTTATTATTTAGTCTTTTAATGCACATACTTATTTTTGTTGCACGTTTGCGTGTATGTGTTCCTACATGTGTAAGTATGAATGTTGGCGTACATATGTATGTATTAATTTGCTTGTTATCATTGTTATTTATTATTTTATTTTTCCCCATTGCTCCAACTATTTGTTATTACCTCTATACTATATCTATGTATGTTAGTATAGGTGTGTATATATTATATGTCTTTTCTTTTTTCTTTTCTATTTTTTACGACTATTACTATTATTTTATTTATTTATTGTTCCTTTTTTGTATCCTCCCGATCATGTATGAATCTGTGTGTGCCCGCGAGTGGTTGGAAGTGCATGTGGTTATATTGTGGGTCGCGATCTCAATACATGAACATAATTCAATACAACATAAACGGTGCCAAGACACATTTCAGTGATCTACAGTTACTCGTCAAAGACTTCGACCCTATCTGTATCTGTCTCCAGGAAACCCATCTGAAAACAGACGAAGACTTCGACTTAAGGACCTACGAGGTTTACAGAAGAGATGGACCTCTCAGGGGAAGAGCGTGCGGAGGGGTGGCAGTGGCGGTGTCCGTCCGGGTGCCTGCCACCGAAGTGCCGCTCCAGACCCCGCTCCAGGCCGTCGCCATTAGACTTCAGACACGGCCCCCCATCACCATCTGCAACACCTATCTGCCCCCTCAGGAACCTGTCACTGAGGCTGAGCTCAGGGACCTTGTGTACCAATTGGAGGGGCCCATCCTGCTACTGGGGGACCTCAATGCTCACAGCTCTTCCTGGGGCTCAACTCACACCACGCCCAGGGGTTCCCTCATAGAGAGAGTCCTTGACGCCTCCAACCTCGTTATCCTGAACTCTGGCGAACCTACATACTTAAGCCCTAGCTACGGCACCTTCTCTTCCATTGACATCACCGCCTGCTCAACCTCTCTCCTCCCGCACATGGAATGGATCGTTTGTCCGGAGCAATTCTCCAGCGACCATTTTCCCATCTTAATCTCCGCAAACACTTGCCTTCCTACCCCCAGCAGACGCCGTAGATGGATACTGGAGAGAGCTGATTGGACTAAATTCCGAGAACTGGCCACCCCATCAGAAGCCTGGTCAGAAGATCCAATGATCAACTACCAAGGCCTCTCCAACCTCATCTACTCTGCGGCCTGTGCCTCTATACCTAGGAGCTCTTCTCATCCCAAAAGAAGACCAGTCCCCTGGTTCAATGAAGAGTGCAAAGAAGCGATTAGAGAAAAGAGAAGAGTCTATAGAATCTTTAAAAACTCTATGACTCAAAGTAATTACATCGCTTATAAAAAACAGAAAGCTCTAACCAAGAGGACTATAAAGACCAATAAATCCAACTCCTGGAAAACTTACGTGAGTAGTATTAATTCGTCAACCCCGTATCGTACCGTCTGGAGAAAAATCAAGTCCATGTCAGGATCATCCGCCCATCCGCCCATCATGCTGAATCATCATGCTGAATATTCAAGGTAGACTCTGCTCCGACGAAAAAATAGTTGCTGAGGAACTCGCCATGAAATACTCTCTCAGGGACTTCGGATATGACCCCCAGTTTCTGGCAAACCAAGAAACTCAAGGAGCCGCAACAATGAATTTCCTCCCGTCTAGTCATCCGTCAGAGAAGTATAACGAGCCTCTCACCGAATGGGAACTTCTGAACGCCCTCCGTGAACTTAAAGGCAAATCCCCGGGCCCTGATGGAATTCAATACCAGATGATACAAGGCCTTCCTCTAGTAGCCCTCCGCAGGCTGTTAGGCATATATAACCAAATTTGGGATAAAGGAGTCCTGCCCAAGGAGTGGCGAGAATCTTACATCCTACCAATCTTAAAAGCAGGGAAGGACAAGAGGTCAGCCAGCAGCTACAGACCTATCTCACTCACTAGCTGCCTCTGTAAGCTGATGGAAAGAATTATCAACAAGAGACTCATGTGGGTACTTGAACAATCAGACCGTATCTCGAACCTCCAAAGCGGTTTCAGAAGAAAACGATCTGCCCTGGACCACTTGGTAAGGATGGAAGGAGAGTTACAGTACACCTTCATTAACAAGGAGCATGCCGTAGCAATATTCTTCGATATCCAAAAAGCCTTTGACACCACTTGGACTCCTCTCATTATGAAAACCCTGTACGAATGGGGATTCCGAGGCAATCTTCCTGTCTTTATTAAGGAATTCCTGAAGGAAAGGACATTCAGAGTGATGGTGGGTGGCACACTCTCTGATGCCCAGATCCAGACAACAGGTGTCCCACAGGGCAGTGTCCTTAGTACTACCTTGTTTTCCATTGCCATCAATAAAATCACAGGCTGCATTAACAGATACACTACAGGCTTCTTATTTGTCGATGATTTTGCCATCCTCTGTCGGTCTAGTCAACTCGACCTCATACAAGCCCGCCTCCAAACGGCAGTCAACAAACTACAGGAATGGGCCCTTGAGATAGGATTTCAGTTCTCCTCGGAGAAAACGTTCTGCATTCACTTCAACCGTCTGAGGAAGCATACTGTCTCTCCGAGTATCTACCTGTACGACTCCCCTCTACAATACAAGGAACATGCGCGCTTCCTGGGTCTCGAATTGGACAGGAGACTCAGCTGGATCCCCCATATTAAGCAGCTAAAGGAGAAGTGCTATCAGCGGCTCAAGATGCTGAGGGTCCTTGCCCATACTGGATGGGGAGCTGATAGGGTAACCCTCCTCAGAGTATACAAGGCACTGATAGGCTCAAAGCTAGACTATGGCTGTTTTGTGTATGGCTCGGCTAAATTGCCCAACCTCGCTCTTCTGGATGCCGTTCACCATGCTGGGATACGACTAGCAACAGGTGCCTTCCGCACCAGCCCTGTTTTAAGCCTATGCGCAGAGTCTGGAACCGCCCCCCTCTTATTTAGAAGACAGAAGCTTGCAGCGAACTACCTCTCAACAATTGTAACCCAGACATCACACCCTTGTTTCAACTACCTTTTTCGTCCAAAATTCAGAGCCCTCTTCAACAATTCAAACAATGCCACACTCCCTTTAGGTCTTCGAATGTCAAGAGCCACCCAGGAGTTATTAGAAGTTGACATAAATGAAACCCGGGAAGATATCTCTCCTTGGACATTTAGGAAACCCCTCTGCAATCTAGAGCTGAAAGGCGAAGTCCACAAAGCCTCAACCAACCAGGAAGAGATCAAGCAGAGATTTCTTTCTGTTCTGAGTCGCTTCACGGGTCATAGAGTCATCTATACCGATGGCTCCAAAGTAACCGGGTCTACTGCTTGTGCTTTCACGGACAACCTAAGGGAATATAAGTACAAATTGCATGGGCTTTGTAGTATTTTCACAGCGGAGCTGACAGCTGTTGGGTTCGCATTATATTATGCCCTGTCCGTCCAGGAAAACGAGATTGCGATCTGTACGGACTCCCTTAGTGCACTCCAGAGCCTGGATCGCATGTACTCACCCCATCATGCCGTCTACAAGGTTCATCGCTATGTCGCCATGCTGAGAGAAATGGGAAAAAGAGTGGTCTTCGTCTGGGTGCCAAGCCACGTCGGAATCCCAGGAAACGAGCGAGCTGATAAAGCTGCAAACGCGGCCCATGACCTGATTGAGATTTGCAGAACCCCACTGACCCCCAACGAAGTAAAACGCCCCCTACTCCTAACAATAAAAAGACATTGGGAGCAAATGTGGGAGGAGGTGAACCCGAACAAACTTAAAGAAATCAAGAAATCGGTATCGCCCTGGAGTTCGTCTACAAGAAGCTGCAGACAGGAGGAAGTGGCCATCGCCCGGCTGAGAATCGGGCACACGCGGCTCACCCACGCTCACCTGATCACAAGAGAGCAGCCCCCCAGCTGCAATCATTGCCATCTCTCTCTGAGTGTATACCATATATTCTCGGAGTGCTCCTTTTATGAAGACCTTCTCAGAAACAATGATGTCCCGAGGAGCTTGGAGGAGGCGTTGGGGGACAGCCCCTCCATCCTGGATAGAGTCATTAATTTCTTAAAAGAAACTGGGCTATACCAAAAAATGTGAGCTGTACTGTCTGCTATCATTTGCCTATTTTAGGTCGCTCCGCCAGTTGAGTGGGGCCTGAACGGCCCATGGCGGGTCCCCCTGGGGGTCTGGGGGCCCGGGGGGGGGTCCTGCGTGGGACCCTCGGGTGGCCGGCGGGCACGGCTGGCTGGATGGGGGGGCCTGGGGCGGCTCCGTCGGGGCCTCTGGACTGGAACGGTCCCGGACTTGGAGGGTGTGGACGGCTTTCCTCACATGCACACCCTCGTCCTCAAGTCCCATTAACTTCACGATTAAGCTAAATGCTTCATATACTTGAGTGAGTGGCCCGGCGGTGCCGTTGTCTTTGTCCCCCGGTCCGGCCTGCCTGTTCGTTGGTTGCCCTTGGTCCTGTGCTTGGCCTTCCCTGGGCCCCGTGGCCCCCTGTGGGATCCGTTCATGTCTGTTCCTGTCATCTGCATCAAGAGTTCGCTGGCTTGGTTAGTGCAAGGAATGTAACAAGATAGGGCGATAATAACCGAAGTAGTTGTTCGCCCAAAATAACCAACCAACCAACCAACCAAATTTTGAATTTTTCATTTACACGACAAAACCTCGAATTCCTTCTACATTAAATTATATTATTCTTTATTTTCAAGCCTACAGTAAAAAATAAAAATAAATTGTTAATTTTTCTAACATCTACGTTATCAAAAAAATGCACAATTGGTTCTGAGTCGTATTCTGGTTTATTGGTGAGATAATTGTGGAGAAATGTTTGCCTGGAGATACACAAAGAGGAACAATAGAACAAAAAGTGTATGAGGTCGTCCTTTTCGTCTAAGATATAGAGCCTGCAGGCACTTTCAGGACAAAACTCATTACTAAAACCTCCAAGTAATATCCCAAAATTTCTATTGCTAATGAGTTTATCAGCACGAAAATTACTATGAGGATTGAGAAGTCCCCGAGTTAGGTATCTGTTATATTTTCAAATATCGGAGGGAGAGTGAAAACTTAGTTCATTAATTAATCTTTTTTAATCTTAACTTGTCTGCCTTTCCATTCTTATGTTAGTTATTGTGACTCATGCCCGGGCTTTAAATATAATATGTACTACTGTTGGAGTACTAAATTTTGCCTATCCTCGCTTAACGTCCCAACCGAAGGATGGGGTGCTCGAGGATTTTTCACTTTCCATATAGAAAACCTAAGGACCTCTGCCGGATTTTGAACCAGCATTAAATAACTTTCTGTCTACAAGCATTCCAGATTCAGAATATTTCAGTTTGGTTGATGAGACTAACAGAAGCTAAAAACCAGTTCTATGATTTTTATTTTAGTTGAAACGGATAAAACCCAAATAAATAATATAGATTAACGAAGAGGTTGAAAAAGCTTCATTCCCTATCCCCTGTAGAAATCCCTGTGAAGGAAAATACTATAAACTGTACTGTAAGCCTCCGTCGTTAATCATTTCCGTGTTATTCATCGGGCAAAAGGAAATAATAAACACACAAAGTACATAAACAACTTTTTCTTATAGTACGGCTACAAAAAGAAAGAAGAGTATAAAATGAAAGCAAGTAGAACGTTGAGTGAAGGTGTGAGTGAGAGAGTGTTCTGGTGTGAGAGTGCTTGTGTGAGTGATGGATGTAAGTGGGAGTGGGAGTGGGAGAGAGAGGGGAGAAGGAGAGGTACGAGGTCGCTATATCTAGAGAGGGGAGGAGGGGGGACATGACCTAGTAAGTGTGAGGGCGATGACCGCCCTAGTTTGGGAGCAAGGACACTAGACATACTACACCATTCAACATCACCCATCCACCCACCTAGTCGCGGCATCTGACCCTATAGAAGGATTGAAGGGAGAAGTATTAAAGGGCGACATGATCTGATAGGTCTGAGGGCGATGACTGCCCTAGTTTGGGAGGAAGACACTAGACATACTACACCATTCAACATCACCCATCCACCCACCTAGTCCCGGCATCTGGCCCTATAGAAGGATAGAAGGGAGAAGTATTAAAGGGCGACTTGACCTGATAGGTCTGAGGGCGATGACTGCCCTAGTTTGGGAGCAAGGACACTAGACATACTACACCATTCAACATCACCCATCCACCCACCTAGTCCCGGTATCTGGCCCTATAGAAGGGAGAAGTATTAAAGGGCGACATGACCGGATAGGTCTGAGGGCGATGACTGCCCTAGTTTGGGAGCAAGGACACTAAACATACTACACCATTCAACATCACCCATCCACCCGCCTAGTCCCGGCATCTGGCCCTATAGAAGGGAGAAGTATTAAAGGGCGACATGACCGGATAGGTCTGAGGGCGATGACCGCTCTAGTTTGAGGGCAAAGCCACCAGGAAGCTCTACACCAATCTACATCCCCTGCTCAGGACACCCATCCAGTCCCTACACTTAGTAGTACTTATGTAGGGAGGAGCGACCTGACCTAGTAGATGTGGGGGCGATGACCGCCCTAGTTTGGGTGCAAGGACACTAGACATCCACACGTAGAAATACATTTATTTTAATATATTTTTGTTGACGATGGAGGGGTGTTTAGAATAGAATGACATGTTATTTCTTTAGAAAGGAGGTTTTTACGCAGCTCTTCTCAGAAAACTGCTGGCGAACTAACAGAAAATACAGAAAAAACTAGCAGATATACAAAGCCTTTTATTTATTTATGCATAAAAGTATAAAACTTGATCATAAAATCTTTAAAATGTTTGAAATTTGCGGACATGGTGGATCGTTCCTCGACACTTTACCCTTAACAGTTCCCAGTAACTTTAGTCTATTACCTTCAATAGTCAGCTTACTGAATGTCCCGTAGATTCGAGGGGTAAGTAAATCTTTATTTTCTAACCTATTGTTTTTTTAATTTAAAATATTTAAAAATGATCAAATATGTCTCGCATGCTAGAAAATGTAGCAACAAACTATTCATCCATTTTCTCTTCAATAGTAGACAATACATTAATAAAAACTTTGTATACATGTGACTCCCTACGTGAGTTTACTTTTCCAGCTTTAAATAAGAATGGCAAGTTATGTAATCGGTCAGAAATTCGATGTTGAGTTTTCAACGGAATTTCATGTTTCCCAACGCCCTGATTTCAAAAATGACAAAAAAATTGCAGTTTGTATGTATTTGTGGATTTGTGAAGACAACTCTCGATATAATGAATGTATCAACACGAAATTTTATATGTGTATCCAGCACACTGTAATAACTATCGATATAATTAATGAATGTATCGACACAAAATTTTATATGTGTATCCAGAACACTGTAATAACTATCGATATAATGAATGTATCGACACAAAATTTAGTATGAGGATTTAGAAGCCCCGATATGTTAACTCTTTTAGCCCAAACGGTCGAGAGACAAAGGATATTGCCGGTGATTCACCGACGACGTTAAATTATAATACATTAATATTTAATTGTTTGTACAACGGCTTAACTGTCTTTCAGTCTGATTATTAGAGAACTAGGTAACGAAGAAAATATAAAAAATATTGGAAATAAAAATAAGAAAACATGCATTATATAACTTCATAAAATTGCCATGAAGTTATATCTTCCTTATTTTATTCTATGACGTAACAAACTGCACACCAAGGCTTATCAAATTATTATATTGACATACATATGTAGAAATATTATGGGTATATAGATATATACAGAAATATATAAAAGGTAGTTTATTTTATTTAGATAATTTACTTAGGGACCTAAGCATTCAATGCTCTTTGCCTATGTATAATATAGTCAGCCAAATTGGCTCGAGAAGGAGGGGAGGGGCTTAACTCCGGTGACAGAACTGCTGAGGTAATTAGCAACAGGTTGTCTACAGGTAGGCCCCCTCCATCCTAAACATGTCTGGGTATTTGACAGGAATATGAACATCCTGTTTTTGCAGGGGACTGGTACTGAAGACAACATTGCTGTTAGGTTAGGTTTTATGACTCAAGCCCGGGCTTTAACTACGAAGTCATATCGCCGACCACCAGAGCGCTCTTTCGTCACTCTGGTGGACATGAGCCCGACTCTACTGTGGGAGTCCTCAATGTTGCCTACCCTAAATTTTTATTCACCTAGAGGGCAGGGGTCTTTAAAGAGTACCTGACATCGTACAGGCTCGGGACCATCGCTTAACGTCCCATCTGAAGGACGGCGTGCTTAAGTTTATTTTACCTCCCAGATAAAATAAACTAAGGGCCTCAGTCGGGTTACGAACGCACGCGTTTTTTAGCTCAGAAGTCAAGCACGCATACTACTGAGCTACCGGCGCCCTCAACATTGCTGTTGAATGGTTCATCAAAAGTTTTCACACAGATCACCATAAAGGAAAACCGGAAACTGGCATTAATGTGCTGGCAATGTAGGAATAAAATATGAGGAGCAACCATAATGTAAAAAAACATTGAGGCGTATCAAGGTTCACGCCGTAGATTTTCCGTGAAAACGTCGGGATAAAATCATTTTTCATTTTCTTTTCGATGCTGCCGTAGTTGCATTTGCTCGGCACTAGACTTTTTAGGTTTTTAAAATTCCTTTTGATGCGAGCTTTCCTCTGATTTGCGTTTTCTATAATTCTGCGCATATTTACGATTCATATGAGACGACATTTTTTAATTTTTTTGCAATTTTCAATTTAATACCGATTTTTATATATATGTCGGCGAATATTTTTATTGTTTCACTTTGAGTCCTAGTAGTGCTCTATCCATTGTGACCTCAACCGTTGTTATCGGTTGCATTATTAGTCTCATAGTTATTATCGATTGAAATCTGACGGTATTTTGTAACACAAGAAAGTTTGACCGGCTATCACTGTGCTTAACGAGCCAATAGACATTTTGACGTCAAAAAAGTCCACGTTGAATCACCGGCGATGTACTTCCTCAGAATGAATTGATCAATTAACTTTCCGCTCTCATTGGGCTAAAAATCAATAGGGGCTTCTGAACCCTCATGTTTTTAGTGTCGATTACATCGGCAATGATTAGAGTTTTTGCGTAGTCTTCTCCCTAATCCTCCTTTTCCCTTTGGCTGAAAGTCAATAGGTGTCCTTATGAAGTTCTGGAGAAAGGTTCTAGAATCAGGGAATCGGAAAAGATGAAATTCCGGTGAGAACTCAACATCGAATTCCGATTCTTGGGGAGCCAGCGCCTTGTGAACTTGTAGGTTACCACCCTAACCCTCTTCTCTCTGAAAATGTAACCTCATTCAGAGGTAACGGTAACATACGTAGACCTAAAGAGAGGGCCACTGAGGAGTGAGGAAGTGAAAGGATGACAGAGAGAGAGAGAGAGAGAGTGAGTGAGGGAGGCCCAGGAGATGAGGTCCTCCTTGCATAATCCCCAACGAGAAAGTGTTCCGGGGTTTCACTTTTTTTTTTTCGTTGAGGAGAGTGACCGAGCGGGTCGGGCAATGCCGCTAGCCACTCGACTAACGGTGTTGCTAGTTGAGGAGGTGGCCTTGAGTAGTCCAGGGAACTAGGGTCCTTACATCTTCCCGGGTCTAGCTCCAACGGGTCTTCTGATTACAACTACGGACATCATCCTGAGGAGAGACACTGAGATGTGGATGGACGTCGCCGGGGTATGGACAAAAGCATCGTCGGAGAATCACTGACACTGAACTTCCCCAGCGGGATTAATCGATTTTATTTCCCCCTTCAACACCAATCGACCATTTTAATCGATAGTTACCTTCCGAATACTGAGTCCTTATACTAAATAACGAGTCGATAGATTCATTACATTTACGATAGTTAACGAGACAAATGGCTGTGGACAAAAAACATTTTATTCAATAACAATGAAACTTACCCTACTTTCCAACGTAATCTCCACTAACATTTAGGGACTTATCCCATTAATGGGTGTGGGGGGACATTAATAGGTGTGTTCCTTAGAATGAACCTAATTTAAATATAAAATTTCACAATGATACATTTACACCATCGGCAGTTAATGGGGTTTTTGATTTAAGCCCTCTCTCCTCTGATTGCTTTCCTTCTCTTTGTCTGATTTCTTATTTCGTTCTTATGGAGTTTATGGAGACAGACCACGGCTGAGATGAGCTATGCTGACAAAGTGGGATGCCGTAGAACACCACCTGGGGACGTCAGATCGCGTTGGATGAGACTAATGTACGCGTCACCATTGTCCATCACCAAACTGAATATAGAGTATGCACTAAAATTTATTTTTGAATTATTTACAAGCATTCGCATTTTCAACAATAGAGATGTAAATCACAATCATTTTAGAATTAAAAATAGCATTTAGAATGTTAATAATTGCAGCGACAGCACATTTACAGAATTTCAGTCCAAAATTGGACATTTATATCAATGGCTGTTGAATGAAAATGATGACATTGTGAAAGAGACCTCTAACTCAGCAATGTCGTATCATTTGTGACAAATTATAGATGAAGAACAAAACAGGTATTTTGTGAACCAGTGAAGTTATGTAATTTGTGAGAAACCCTCCCTCTAAAACTAACAGACCGATTTGGCTGAAACGCAATAGTTGTCTTATACAGTGACATTTGAAACCTCATACTAAATTTCATGTCGATACATTCATTTTAAATTGACAGTTATTAGGGTTTTCAGTTGAGCCCATCTTCTTTGATTTCTCTTCGGCCGATTTCTCGGCAAATCTATATTGCAACTGTCCTTATGTTGTGTGGATTCAAAATTCCGGGACGATACATTCATTCTATCGCAGACAGTGTGATGTATAAAATTACACACATTTTAATTATTGATAATATATTATAAAAGAGGGCGCCGGTAGCTCAGTGGTATGCATGCTTGCCTTCTGAGCTCAAGGTCGTGGGTTCGAGACCCGACCGAGGCCCTTAGTTTATTTTATCTGGGAGGTAAAATAAACTTAAACATGCCCTCCTTCGGATGGGACGTCAAGTGATGGTCCCGAGCCTGTACGATGTCAGGTACTCGTTAAAGACCCCTGCCCTAGGTGAATAAAAATTTAGGGTAGGCAAAATTTACGACTCACACAGTAGAGTCGGGCTCATGTCCACCAGAGTGACGAAAGAGGGCTCTGGTAGTAGGCGATATGACCTCGTAGTTAAGCCCGGGCATGAGTCATAAAACCTAACCTAACCTATATTCTAAAATTAACTATATTTATTTGTATAAAAACAGTGAAGTAACTAAATTAGTAAATAAATATATGAAGTCGCATTTTTTTAAAACAAGCAATGAATGAAAAACAAAAGAAGACTATCAGCTGTTCTAATTAGTGTGGACGAGTCCAAGTCGAAGTTGACTGGTGGGGAGGTGAGAGGTCTGAGTTGAGATGTATTGAGAAAAGTGTTTAGACTTAAGGTGTGTTGAACTAACAAGGTGGAAATAACATTGAAATTGATGCACAAAGGAGGTACTTTTATTTATTTATATGTACATAACATATATATGCCCAAAATAACATTGGATATAGTGTTAAGTAATTAGTTTATAAGATTTTTTTTTAAAATTAATTTCATGTTTTTTTTTGTTTTTTCAGTATTTAGTTAACAAATTTCTAAAGTAGATTTAAGTAAATAAACCTAATATTTGTTCTCGTATTCTATGCTATTAATTTTCCTTGTTAAGCCAGTAAGATAAATTTATACCTTTGGATATTTTTATTAGATTTAACATTTTTGCAAATAACAATATGGCATCTGTTTAGAAATCCAAATGAAAAGTTTGCTAATTGGTTTTTTTTTTAATACGTGCAGATATAATTTCTACAGGAAATGTGGTAATTTTTATTGTTTATTTAATTATTATTAATATAAATATTAATTTATTAATAAATTTATTATTTCAGTTATTATTAATTATACTTATATTTTTATTTATTCAATTTTACAAATTTTCTTTATCACAACACACAAACAGTAATTTGTTTCCTCATTTTTTGGATTTTGAGGTCGGCAAAGATGAAATTCTGGTGAAATCTCTACATCGAATTTCTGACCGATTACATAATATACCCTCTACTTCGTATAGCTGGAGAAATAGTACATAAACGTAGGATGATGTCTTGCAATTTTATTTTTATTACATAAGTACTTTTTTTTGTGGGGAAAAAATAGAAAAAAAGATAAGAAGACCTCTTGAATGTTAAAAAAAAAAGCAATGATAACAACGAAAAACAAGGTAATGAAGAGAAAAACAGACAATTTGAGCAATCCAAATTTTGAGGTCAAGGTACTCCGGTAAGCCCCCACTCCCGTGAGAGCCATGTTGCCAGATCCGAACCGCCTGCCTACACTCTCAGTACACACGTTACAGATATTAGACAAAATTGAACAGGTATCCATGGCATTAGCCCCCCCCCCCTCCCCCCCCCCCCCCAATGATTGCTATGCGGTTTGTGTTATATTTTCATGGTTAAGAACAATTTTGTCAGAATGCCCATATTACGGTAGTAATTGACATTGTTATATTTCAAACCGATGTTCATATGAAAACTGACATTATTGCAGAGATATTGTGAAATAATTCCAATGGACTTGAAAAATAAAATAAAACTTGTTTATTGAATATATTGTCTAATTTCACTAACTATATATACATGGGAGTACTTTCGGTATTTCTACCATCCTCAGCCAAAAGCATAAGAGATAAGACTGTCTTATCTCTTATGCTTTTGGCTGAGGATGGTAGAAATACCGAAAATACTCCCATGTATATATAGTTAGTGAAATTAGACAATATATTAAATAAACAAGTTTTATTTTATTTTTCAAGTCGATGTTCATATAATTGATTCAGTGTATTTCAGAGATTATTAAAATAAAGACGTTGTTTTTTTGTCTCATGCCCGGGCTTTACCTACGATATTATCGAGCTCTTTCGGGGAGAGCTAAAGTTTATCAACTCAGTTTTTGTTACCAAGGGTGAGGGGTCTTTATATATAATAAAAAAATAAAACATAAGAAAACTAAAATATACTGGACCATATACAGGTCATATATTATCTATACATTCAGTTGTACACATATCAATCTGACTGAATACAACGGTTATATCAATGTAGAATAGAAAGGTCAATGGCTTCTAGGTCATCGAATAAAACATATTATATTTATTAATAAGGAAAAAAATAACTGAGAAACAAAATAAAAATATACCTACTTCAGTTAGTCGGATGATAAATATACCTAGTTTAGTTAGTCGGATGATAAATATACCTAGTTTAGTTAGTCGGATGATAAATATAACTAGTTTAGTTAGTCGGATGATAAATATACCTATTTACAGATCACTTTTCTCCACCTCTTGAAATTATTTCATACCGGCTTTAATGAGAACATGACAGTAATGCGTTGGCGTCAGGAGTTTTTCTTGTTTCATGTCACAGCTTAATACTGATTGTGACTTTCTTATACCCAGTAACGCCATTACGTAATGATTTTTGGAAGAGAGAGTAATCTTTAAACACGTGTTTGGTATAAGAAAAGCCTTTATCGGCCATATCACATATATATATATATATTTATATTATAATTCGTTGCTACGCGATACAATTCAAACATTACTTACTTAGAAATATTTCCCAGGGGAGGGCGCCGGTAGCTCAGTGGTATGCGTACTTGGCTTCTGAGTTCAAGATTGTGGGTTCGAAACCCGACCGAGGCCCTTAGTTTATTTTATCTGGGAGGTAAAATAAACTTAAGCACGCTGTCCTTCGGATGGGACATTAAGCGATGGTCCCGAGCCTGTAAGATGTCAAGTACTCGTTAAAGACCCCTACCATAAATACAAATTTAGGGTAGGCAAAATTTAGGACTCCCACAGTAGAGTCAGGCTCATGTCCACCAGAGTGACAAAGAGTGATATGGTAGTAGGACCTTGTAGTTGAAAGCCCGGGCATGAGTCATAAAACCTAACCTAACCTTTCCCAGGGAAAATGTTTCATTCTTTGGGGGCGCTGTAACTTTGATCGTAATAGTCCTATCTCAAATCTAAGGACACAAAGGCTATTAGAAATTTAATAACAAACATTTTTCTTAAGGACCAATTTATCTACAGGACTAACCGTTTTCAGGTAAACCAAGGAAATTTTTAAAAAAGGTTTCAAAGCGACATTTCAGGACATATCTTGCAAACCGCATGACTTGAAAAGATTTTTAGGTCATAAGCGGTATTTTGTAAAATGTACTTAGACCCTGAAATAAAATTTCTAAAGGTCTCAATCATCGTCCAAATTCCGATGTGACATTATTCAAGGGACCTTGAAATATGAAAATCCGTTGAAAACTCGATCTAGAATTTTTGCACGATTAGAATACTTTCCTGTACTATCGGTATAGAAAGTAAAAACAACACCAATTGGTTTTCTTCCAAATCGACCAGTAAGGGAAGGGAACCAATTATGTTGAAAAGAAAGAGCGAAAATTTGATTTATTACAAATATTTCCAGCTGGGGAAGTACATTGGCAATGATTCACCCACGACTTTTTTCCATTTTAACCAGGAAGCATTCTTGGCTGCAGCTGCCCTACTGAATCTGATTTAAAATTAGGTCGCTGGAGTCACATAGTTGCAGCAGTGAACTTCCGGACAAGGACTGTCAGTAGTTGACTTCTTAATATAGACAGAGGCTCTACAGACAGAGATATTATAGTTTTAAGGCGAAAAACAGCAATCTTTATCATGGCTTGAACTTATAAAATGGTAGAACTATTTAATTATATAAAATTATGAATTTGAATACCAGATAATACCAGAATTACATATACATAAAAAAAATAACAAAATGAAAAGAAATATGAAAAAAATCAATTATGATTGTTGGTTGTTTCCGGCATTTCTTCCAGAGGTGTCTTCTTATTTTTTTGGACAATATTTCGGGACACTTACACGTCCCTTCTTCTGGTCACTATGAACCGTGACCAGAAGAAGGGACGTTCATTCATAGTGACCAGAAGAAGGGAGTGTGTCCCGAAATATTGTCCAAAAAAATAAGAAGACATCTCTGGAAGAAGTGCCGGAAACAACCAACAGTGGGACATCCCAGAGAAGTTTAAGAAACTCAATTATGATTTCAAAAGAACAAGATAGCTAAGTAAATTATAAAACAGATGCCAAAAAAATAGGAGCACATTATTCATATATCTTAAATAAGATAAAATAAAAAAATTTACTTGGTAAAATATACATAATTGTAAAAAAATCAAATTTAAACATTGATTTTAAATAAATTAAAATTGAGTAGGTTATAACAAGGCTATATGTTATTTTTGATAATGTAATTGAAAGATGTATAATTTTAAAAATTGAATAAAGTGAAAAAAAATACTAATTTTTGACGACATTCCTTGGAAAAGAAATTTTGGAATGAATAAAATATATATGGATTGATCTGTATTTGTTTGGTAAGTCCTTATTTGTTCTTAATTATAGTATGTGATAATGTTATGGAAAAAGATTTGTTGTGAGAGTCAGAATTAATGTTTTTTTTTTTAAATATTGACTTGTTTTTTAGAATTGAAAATGACGAATGTAGTCGAAACGTCTTAAGAAAAAAGAAAATAATGAAATAAAGTATTTTGAAAGTTTTATACCTAATTGCCTTACTACCAAAGTGTTGATATTTAATTATAAAGAGAGAGTACTTAATAAATAAATATATAAAAAATGTTAATAATAAAAAAAGTCGTGGGTGAGTGGCAGGCAATGTACTTCCCCAGAACAAAATCAATCAAGTACGTTGTTCCCCCTTTAAAACCAATCGACCGTAGGGCCAAAAATTAATCATTTATTTACATAGAAGGTTCTGAATCTTCATATTAAATTTTGTGTTGATACATTCATTACATCGGCATTAATAGAGTTTTTGAGTCCCTTTGATCCACCACTACCCTTCGCACGATTACACGGAAAATTAATAGGTGTATTCCTTATTGGGTTTTAAATTTAAATATAAAATTTCACGTTGATACCGTTAATGGTGTTTTTTGATTTGAACCCGAACCCCCCTTCCCTTTAGGCCGATTTGACTGAAAATCAATAGGCGTCGTTCTTATGAGGTTCTGGATACACATATGAAATTGCATATAGATAAATTCACTAATAAAAACTTACATAATTATGTAATTGGTCAATAAACATATGCAAAGTTTTAATAAGAATTTCATATTTTCAGACCTGATTCTAGAAATGAAAAAAAAAAAGTATGTATGTCGATACCAACACGATAAATCCCGGATAGAATGAATGTATCGACAAGAAATTTTATATATGTGTATCTAGAACTCTTTGAGAACAACACCTATTGATTTTCATTCAAATCGGCCATAAGAAAAAAGGGTTAGAGGCGAGGCTCACGATATGTCCCGGATAGATGGAATGTTGTTCATTGAAATTTTATATATAAATTTAAAGATAAGGGATATATCGTGAGCCTCGCCTCTAACCCTTTTTTCTTATGGCCGATTTGGCTGAAAATCAATAGGTGTTGTCCTTAAAGAGTTCTAGATACACATTTAAAATTTCTTGTCGATACATTCATTCTATCCGGGATATATCGTGAGCCTCGCCTCTAACCCTTTTTCTTATGGCTGAAAATCAATAGGTGCTGTCCTTAAAGAGTTCTAGATACAGACATGAAATTTTCATCGGAATCAGATGAAGGGGAGGAGGAAACAATAAAATTCCAATAACTGCCGATGTAATGAAATTATCGACATGACATTTTTTATTTATAGTCAAAATCTCACAAGGATGGAAATTTTTGCGAAACCAGTCGGAGGGACCCTAATAACTGCCAATGTAATGAATTTATCATCACAAAATTTAGAATGAGGATTTAGGAGCCACTTTGTAAGTCAAATATTGAGTTTTAACCCAGATGGTCGATTGGCTTTGGAGGGAGAGCGAAAACGTAATTGATTAATTCGTGCTGAGGAAGTTCATAGACAAGGATTCAGTGGCGATTTTTCTTTTGATTTTGACCCCCAGACAGGCAAACATTTTGGCTTTTTTTACTCGGAATGTGGAGGTAAACATGAAATTTCGCACAATTGTTGACCTTTTATTTTATTACATAACTTGCCCTATACTTGGTTTAGCTGAGGAAGTAAAATAAAGAGTGTCTAGACTTGATCTCTGTATCTAGGATAGAAGCTCCAGACCATATCAACTCTACACCATAGAGCAAACATTGCACTATTCTCAATGTTTTTTTAAATTTTATCTAGCTGCGGCTATTTTAATAACGACTACATCTTCGTCATCAAGACAATTAATATTTTGTATTTCTTAGTCTTTCCTGGGATAATTGTAAGGGTTTATTGTTATCCGAAGAACAAACCTGAAATATTGTCAACAATTGGAAATACTACCTTTGAAAAAAATGCCGAAAAAAAAAGTTTAATCTACCCTCAAGTTTCCTTATTTGAGCGGTGTAAAAACATTGATGATGTCGTCCTTCGGATGGGATGTTAAGCCTGTACAACGTGAGATACTCGTTAAAGACCCCTCTAGGTGAATAAATCAGGGTAGGCAAAATTTACGACTTCTAGAGTAGGGTCGAAAGAGCGCTCTGGTAGTAGTATATCTGATTAACTATCGAAACTATCTCAGAGAAGTTATTTTATAACTGAACCAAACAATCCCGGAATTTGGTCAAAATTCCTTCTCTGATACTCACGAGTGTTCAAGGATATTAATCAAAGTGGATGGTCGCAAATCTCCTGGACGGTAGAACCGATGAACTTGAAACTTGAAATTTCATAGGGACATTATTTACTCATTACGACGACTATTCTATGAGGCTGAGGCCTGCGCAGTTCCATTGTAAGGAGAAAATCCAGCATATTCCTAATTTTGTTATTTTAACTTTTTAATATGGTATAATAAACAAATTGTAAAGAAAAAATATACATGACTAGTGAAATGCTGGCTATATCAAAGTTTCTAGTAGTTTTACTTCTTCACCTATACAAAGTACAAGTGGTTAGTAATTCGATGTTGATTTTTCAACGGAATTTCATATTTTCCTTCTGATTCTAAAACTCGACCTCCTGATTCTAAAATGAGGGATTAATGTGGGGTTTAAAACACAATTACATCAATAAATGCGAAAGTAATGAATGTACCAACCTGAAATCTAAATGTGAATCCAATAGAGACAATACCTATCAATTTTCTGCCAAATCAACCAAAGGAAAGTGGGGGATCAGAAGAGGAAGCCTAATGCAAAAATTGAATTAATCAATTTAATATGAATCAGAAATCACCTATTAATTTTCAACCAAATCGATAAATTGGGTTCAGAGGGAGAGTGAAAACTTAGTTCAATAATTCGCCCTGGGGAAGTACATAGATTTTTTTTTTTAAATAAAATATATGAAAGTTTTTAAACAAATTATAGATATAATTAAATATGAAATATAATAAATAAAATATATAAATGGTATGAAGGACCAACATTGACCATGAGGGTTCGCCGAGCGAAACCAGAGGGGTGTCATGGTCTTTCTGGACACAATTCAGGAAGGTCTCACTCCTACCCTCACCCAAGTCGAAAAACCTTGGCCAAAATCTGTGGTAGAGAGCAACAACCTGGTGCCCTTTTGAGATAACTCTGCACACTGCTCGCTGAGACAGCACCATCAGCCCCGACTGAAAATCAATATGTGCCGTCTTTATATAGTTCTGCATCAGAATCATTCTTCTATCGGGAGTTATTGCGTTCATAGAAGCACAGGCACGAATTTTTATTTCTCATTATTGGTTTCAGGGGATCTGAAAACAACTGGAACATAAAATTCCAGTGAAAATTCCACATAAAATTGTTGACCTATTACATAACATCCCTTACATTACGTAGACCCTTCCCCCCCCCCCCCCCCCCCTCCCAAAAAAAAAGACAGAAATGTTTAAAAGAAACAATATGCTAGATCAATGTATCAATTAATTTTCACTTATTCAATGCTAATTTTTGAGATTTATTTTTCTTTTTAGCAGAAACTAAATTACATTATTTTTTATTTTACATATTTTTATTGCTAGTATTGTGTTCAATTTTTTTTAGCAGACATATACTTTTATCAATAATAAACACTGGAATAACCGTTAGAATTCCGTATTTTGCTATAGTTGTTAAATTTATTTTTTTGCAAGAATTTATGATGCAAGGTGTGATAAAATGGTTGTAATGCTCGTTTTGCGTTCTTTTTGTTTCATTTGTGTAAAAGTGCTTTGTTTTCATTCTGTTCTTGCTGTCAATAATCTCTGGTATAACTATCATCTGCTCTACTGTTTTGCACATTTATTTTGCAAAATTTATTTGCGAAACAAGTTTGGAAACTTCAAGTTGTATGAATATTTCCATACAGTAGTTTTTTTTTACTGATTTAGCAGTTTTTTTCAATTTCTTCTCATGCAAATCTTCCCCGATGTGCTGATTAGTAAATATATTACTATTTGAAAAAAAAAAAAATATATATATAATGTTTTATTTTTGTTGTTTTTATTTGTTATGTGTAAAGTTGCTGTGTTTTTCTCGATAGTTTTCTCTAATTTTTTACTTTATTTATTTTCTCTGCATGTCACGCAGTTTGCTGATTTGCTAATTTGCAGATTTGCATAACGCATTTTTTTTCTTTTTAGAAAAATGATGTAGTATGTTTCTAGGTAGGAAGGAAAACTGGGAAAATGCTTTACCTACATTAGATGGTTGATTCTCTTGGAAGATTCTAGCCTGCATAGTTGTCACGAAGAAGACATCACCCGGGAGGTCCTTCAGGGAGGGTCCTTTGATCCGCGTGATGGGTGTCAGGAGGAGAAGGATTCGAACTTTGGCAACTCGAGAGGACGTAGCGGTCTATAGCGGTAGATTGGGGAGTTATCACTTTGGGTAGAGTTAAACACAGGGTTGGGTCGCACACACCCGGCCAGCTAGACTCAAAGTAGGCCAAAGACTGCCTTGGTGGGATGCCACTTTCACCTCACCCCCCCTCTGTGGGGGCCGGGGGGCGGGGGGGGCGGACTCCCTGGGAGGGGACCCCGGGACCCGTACCAGAGAGGGGGCCCATCTACACAGGGGGGGAACTGGTACAACACCATTCTATTTGCAGGTCAACGTGCTTCCGGGATTTTTTTTGTTTCTTCTTCAACCCCAGAGTAAGCTCATGAACCTGTTGATTGCGTGGAGCCCCCAAGGCAATGAATCCACCCGCACCCCTTACATGGGCCGTAAATTTCAAAAAAATATTTTAAATATATACAGTAAAATCCGGTTATAACGACATTCAAGGGATCAAGAAAAATACGTTTCTTCTTTCTCAATTCTATTTATGATTTTCACTTTTTCTTCAATAGAAAATGTTCGACGTTTGTTCGAAGTCATATTCAATGCAATTTTTACACTGTCATGATCCCTACGGAGGCAAAGGAAAGACTAATTTGAAACTAGGAGTATACGCACTAGAAGGGAAGAAGGGAGTTCGAAGAATATTCTACAAGGGGGAAATGGTATGTTTGGAAATGGAATGACTCATTGCGCTCGGAAAGAGTAAACAAGAACCGTGTTTAAAACCCTTTTCTATAATGTTCGTATTTTTCATCCATTCAAAACTCATACTGTTTTACCCAATTATGTATGTATGTGCGTAAGTACATACATATTATATCGTTATAACCGGAATGAAAAACAACTTTTTCTAATGTTTTAGATCGTTTTATACTGAATATCGTTATACCTAACATCGTTATATCCGGATTTATTCCTTCACTTTTAAATAGCAAACCAAACTAGATACGGGTTTTAGAACGTTATGTCCGGAAAATTGTTACATCAGGAATCGTTATAAAAGGATTTCATATATATAGGATATTTCTTGAATATCCAATTACAATCGAACGTGTACAAACACGTTACGTTCTTACTGTAGGTAAAAAGGCATGGGTGCTTTTGGGGGCGCAAATTTTTTTTGTCGTACGTCGTAAGCGATAGAGTTTTTATATGGGAATCAGTGAAATGTAATGCAATATACATGTAGTGATTTAGTCCAAAAACGCAAAATAAATCTACAAATTATGTTTAAGCAGTAAACCTATTTACAGGTGACATCTCTTGCCATCTCCATGCCAGACGATCCTAGAAGAGAACCTTTCTCAAGCCAACCTGGAGTTCATCTCCTCAAAGCTAGTCCTAATAACTGAAACGGTCGATCGGTGTTAG
Organism: Aradus depressus; assembly: GCA_963662175.1. Lineage (NCBI taxonomy): Eukaryota > Metazoa > Arthropoda > Insecta > Hemiptera > Aradidae > Aradus > Aradus depressus. Next base: position 12,695,405 of record OY759214.1, on the reverse strand, counting down.
AGGGAGACCAAAAACTTAGTTGATTAGTCTTTGCTGGAGAAAAGTACATTGTCGATGATTCAACTTTTTTTTTTTTTTGCGTCCAGAACCGGTTTTCAACGCAACAGCATCAGCATCAATGGCCCACCATCGATTACTTCCCGTTACTGTGTCACATTGTGAAAAAAGTCATGTAAGTGCAACCAAACTTTAGTGTTCGACAAAATTCACAAATATGTTGAATATACAATTTTTTCATGAAATTAAACAATTTTTTTACATAATAGAAACGGTTCATCTATAATACTCGTAAATAGGCAGTAAATTTAAAACATCACATTTTATATAGATATATATGATTTTTTTTAATTTACTGCCTATTTACGAGTATTATATATGATATTTAATTATATATATACATCTCAACTCTTTAGCTATATTCGTATATATATCGCTTTAACTAACCCGCGATCTTGAGCTCAGTAGGCAAACACGCATATCATTGAGCTACCTTTGTTTATATAATCATTTACTCATATACTCATTTCTTTCTATAGTTAGTTGGCACAGGTCCGGGCTTTAACTAACCCGCGATCTTGAGCTCAGTAGGCAAGCACGCATATCATTGAGCTACCTTTGTTTATATAATCATTTACTCATATACTCATTTCTTTCTATAGTTAGTTGGCACAGGTCCGGGCTTTAACTAACCCGCGATCTTGAGCTCAGTAGGCAAGCACGCATATCATTGAGCTACCTTTGTTTATATAATCATTTACTCATATACTCATTTCTTTCTATAGTTAGTTGGCACAGGTCCGGGCTTTAACTAACCCGCGATCTTGAGCTCAGTAGGCAAACACGCATATCATTGAGCTACCTTTGTTTATATAATCATTTACTCATATACTCATTTCTTTCTATAGTTAGTTGGCACAGGTCCGGGCTTTAACTAACCCCCGATCTTGAGCTCAGTAGGCAAGCACGCATATCATTGAGCTACCTTTGTTTATATAATCATTTACTCATATACTCATTTCTTTCTATAGTTAGTTGGCACAGGTCCGGGCTTTAACTACAAGGTCATATCGCCTACTACCAGAGCACTCTTTTATTGCTCTGGTGAACATTAGTCCGATCTACTGTGGTAGTCTTAATTTTGCCTGTTCACCAGAGCAATAAAAGAGCACCCTGGTAGTAGGCGATATGACCTTGTAGTTAAAGCCCAGATATGTGCCATAATAACTAACTATAGAAACAAATGAGTAAAAACCAGGAAGCGGGAAAATATTGCTTCTTTTGGAAAGGAATTGTTTGGAAGAAACAAAAAAAAAAATAGTTTTATATGCAACGACAAAAAAAGTCGATCCGCCCCAGCCTCTAGCGAATCTAATGAAGAGATTGAAAGAAGCGCTTGATACAACAATAACATGGCCATATCGTACTCGTATATCATAACTGATAACAGAAATACTATTCAAGTGTTTTAAATTGTATTCTTGACCTATATAGATTTATTTTCTCCACTTTTATCTCCATCATTTATTTTCTACCTTACATAGAAAAAAAACATCTTTGATGAATCACTAGCTATGTACTTCCCCAGTACGAAAATGCAATCACGTTTTGGGGCTAAAAAACCACAGATGAAATGTAAAGGGGCTCCTGAATTCTCAAACTAATACATTTATTACATTGGCAATTTTAGGGTTTTTGAGTTGAACTCCCTCTTCGGATCCCATCCTTTTCTTTGGCCGATTTGACTGAAAATGTATAGATGTCGTCTGTATGGGGTTCTGGATTCACGTTTAAAGTTTCGTGTTGATACATTAATTCTATTGGGAGTTATCTTGTTCACAAACAGAAAGGACTTTTTTTTTGGAATCAGGATGTGAAACATGAAGTCCCGGTGAAAACTAAACAAAGAATTTGTTTCCGATTACATAACTTCCCCTATACTTCCTAGAGCTGGGGAAGAAAAAAGTCGTCGGTAAAACCATCCCTATGGAGTTTTGAATTTAAATACAAAATTTCATATCAATTCATTCAGACATCGGCAGTTATTGGGATTTTTGAGTTGAGCCCCCTCTGATCCCCGCAATCCCCTACGACTGATTCCACTGAAAATTAATAGGTGTCGTCTTTATACGACTGATTTTGCATATCGATTCATTCATTACAACGTTACTATAATTTTCTTGAAAGTCCTACCTCTACTAACCTTCCTTTTCTTTTTGGGGCTCTGAATACATTCATTCTATCGGCAGTTTTCGTATTCAGAGATAGACAGGACCCTTTTTTATAATTTTTGGAAACAGAGGGTTGGAAAACTAATTCCGGTATCAACTGAACATCAAATGTATTACTGATTAGATAACCTCCCCTATTTTACAATAGCTGGAATGAATATATAGTGTAATTCAAGACAAGGACACTCGAGACATTAACTTGAAATTTAGCATAGCCAACAAGCCAATGGCAAAGTTCAACATATGCTTCAGAAATGTATCACTCACTAATTCTCACTTATTTTATTATTTTCTTCATAGTACTGTGTATAACAGAATAAATTGAGAAATTTTAATGACTTATTAACGAATTGCTAGGTAGAGATGGGAAGTGAGATCTAGAATTATATATCGCCATGGGTGCGAAGGATAAAAGATATTCGAAGTCGTAGTGAATGTGATTGGAACATTGTGAGCGCTCTAACGCAGATATTTTGTAGCTTGAAATTTGAAATGTCAATGTGCTAACTTAGATCTGATTAGATTTTGGCTGAAATCGGACAAAAATAATACGTAAGTACATTTCAATAGATACTGCTTATATTTATTATCTAATCAAAATTCTTTTCAACTAAAAATTGTGAAACATTTTTATATGAAATACTTGAGGGCGCCGGTAGCTCAGTGGTATGCGTGCTTGCCTTCAAAGCTCAAGTTCGTGGGTAGGTTCGTTTATTTTATCTGGGAGGTAAAATAAACATAAGCACGCCGTCCTTCGGATGGGATGTTAAGCAATGATTCCTAGCCTGTACGATGTCAGGTACTCGTTAAAGACCCCTGGACCTAGGTGAATAAAAATTTAGGGTAGGCAAAATTTAGGACTCCCATAGTAGAGTCGGGCTCATTTCCACCAGAGTGACGAAACAGCGCTTTGGTAGTAGGCGATATGACCTCGTAGTTAAAGCCCAGGCCCGAGTCATAATGAAATACTTTTTTCCCATGATTGCTCGGTAAAAAACATAATAATTGATTGAGTTGACAGTATCTTTTCAATATAGAAAGAATTCAAGATTTTTCAAGATGAATTCAAGTGTATTTGGCCAACATTTTGGAAACTATTTATTTCCATCTTTCGGGCCTTATAATGACATGAGTGGACACTTAACACCTTCACCACACATATCCACTCATTCATCATTATCAGGTCCTGAATAAGGAAATAAATACTTTCTGAAACGTTGGCCAAATGCCGTAAAACATAGATGTTTGCTTGATTTACTCAAAAACGATTGGTCCCTTCGAAAAATTGTTTCTTACCAAAAATATTACTCATTAAATTTCCAACAATGAAAGTGCATTAAATGAGAGTAGTATCAATATACGAACAAAGTTATAGCGCCCCAAAAAAAACAACAATAGATTTCCTTAGGATTGACTAATTTTGAAATATATTTTTATTATCGATAGTTTTTTTAATTCAAAATAAAGATAAAAATGAAATATATGTGATGTGGCCATAAGAGGACTTTCTTATACCAACCACATTTGTACAGATGAGTCTAACTCCCCCTTCCTCCTCTCATTCCATACTGGCATTACTGGAGATATGATAGGATCTCTCAAAGCTACGTTGTACAATGAAACAAAGAAAACCGCAGAAGCCAACACACTACTTTCTGATAGATCCTATATTGAGTAAGAGTGAAGTGTAGAGAAACGTGAATGGTATAAGAAAGTCGTGCGTTTACCACATTACATATTTTCACATGTAAAAATTACATATTTTAAAAAAAAGTCTCCAATAGAGACCAATTTCTGACTACCACTTGATTAATAATACTGACTACCTTGAGTGAATAGAGACCTTGACAACAGTCAGAAAACCCACTCTGACTAAATAGTAAATATTGTCGACATATTTTGCACTATTTTATGTCTACAACATATCGATGCATTCAATTTTTTTTAATGATATCCTTGTAAGCCCACGTAAATAGAGTGCAAATTGATTATTTTCTGATTCCCACACACATATAATTTATATTATTTTTACTTCTTTAAAATAACAGTATTGGTTATTATACTAACGTAAAAATTCATTCATCACCAGCTAATGTTAAGATTATCTGTTATGCATTGGTGTGTAATTCATTCATCTCCTTATTTTTGTAGCATTAAGACTTCAAGAAAAGCGTAAAAATCAAAAGTTTATAATTAAACCTCTTAATTAATGTTTAAATAAAGGAATTATAAAATAGTTAGTTATTGAGACTCATGTACGGGCCTTAACTATGAGGTCATATCTACCAGAGTGCTCTTTCGTCACTCTGGTGGACATGAGCCCGACTCTACCGTCGGAGTCTTGCATTTAGCCAAACCAGGTTTATTCACCTAAGATGACTTTAACAAATACCTGACATCATAAAATCATGAACATCCCTTATCCGAAGGACGGCGTGCTCAACGTGTTTTACCCCACAGATTAAAAAAAAAAACTGGAATTATAAAATATATTTTTATCGTAGGTAGTTTTTTTTTATTAAAAAGGATAAAGTAAAGAAAAAAAAAATGTATGTGATCTGGTCATAACAGGACTTTCTTATACTAACCACAATTTTACAGGTCTCTCTCCCTCACCCCTCCCGAACATACTGTCTTTACGAGGTGTAACAAAGAAAACTGCTGAAGTCAACGCATTACTTTCATACAAGTAATGCCAATATGAAATGAGTTAGAGAAGGGGGTTGAAGAGGGAGAGTTCCGTAAAAGAGTGATTCATATAAGAAAGTTCTGTTATGACCACATCACATATTTTTTTGTTTACTGAGCTCAAGATTGCGAGCTCGAAACCCGGCAAAGGCACTTAAATGTTTTATTTGGGGGGTGAAAAAACCTTGTACAAGCCGTCGGATGAGACGTTAAGCGACAGTCCCAAGCCTGTACGATGTCAGGTACTCCTTGAAGACGTCAACCCAAGGTGTATTAACCTAGTTAGGCAAAATTTAGGACGCCCAGAGTACAGTCAGGCTCGTATCCACCAGAGTGACGAAAGCGCTCTGGAATGAGGCGACATGGCCTTGTAGTTAAAGTCCGGGCATGAGTCACAATAACTAACATATTCTTTTAATTACGTTGTTCGAATTTAGCTTCTTTCAAGAAAAGAAATAGGGATATGGGATAAATATTTTCATAAATGTCCTCATTTAAAGTTCTACTTACATTCTGAATTTTATCAATTTCAAATATTGGAAGATTTTTAACAGATAATATTTTGGAATACGATTTTTACTAATTGTCCAGATTACAGTTTGTATTGATGATTGATGAAACATGAATAGAGACAAGAGGGTAGATGAAATGAAATGAAATGAAATGAAATGAAATGAAAATAAATTTTATTATTCTGGGACCGAGGTCCCCTAAGAATAAATACATACAGAGTGATGAAAATGAAACAATGAAATATAGTATCAGAACATAGAAATAAAAAGATAGGTAGGTAAATAAAAATTAGTGCTACATTGGAGAAAAACTATACAACTAAAAAATAGATAAACAGGAAATAGAAAAACAGGAAAAAACATAAAATTAACAACTTCAATATGATGTAACAAAATAAATAAAAGTATCTACAAAAATAAAAGAGAAAAAGAAAAAAAGCAAATCCATAAAACTAAGAAAGAGATAAAATTGATAATATATATAAATATAAATCGACCGAGCATAGTACGGTGGTTGATTATAAAAGAGAAGGAAGGATGCCCAGCCAAGGTTAAAAATAAAATTAATTTAGAAAGCAGAAAATAAGATAAGATAAAAAATAAATAAATGCATATTAAAAATATATAAATGTGTAAATGAGCCAAAAATCAATATTATTGATTATGAACGAATAATTTAGAAAATATGATAAAAAAAAATATAATAAAACTAGAGAATGACAAAGACAAGAGAGATAGAAAAAAAAAAAAAAAAAAAAAAAAAAAAAAGCGGGGGAAAAGTGATTAGAATGATTAGATAATTAAGGTTGACGAATTAGAGAATACGGGGGAGAGATCAAAGAGGAGTGGATTGTTTGGTGAAGAGGAATTGGAATAGTGAGGATTTGAAGGAAGCCACGGAAGGAGAGTGACGGATTGGGGGAGGCAGGGAGTTCCAAAGAGAGGAGGCCTGGACAAGGAATGAATTGTGGAAGGCTGAGGAGCGATGGGAGGGGATGAAGAGGTCTGAAGGACGGGATCTAGTGTGCCTCTGGTGAACCGAGGACTGGAATTGAAACATTTGGTAGAGGTAGTAGGGTTCTTTGGATTTAAGCATTAGGAAGAGGAAGGAGCCTAGGAGGTAGTTTCGGCGGTAGGAGGGTTTGAGCCATTTCAACTCGGAGTACCAGGGCGAAATATGAGCGTCTCTAGGGACATCGAAAACAAATCTGACATGAGCGTTCAGGATTCGCTGGAGTTTGATATCGAGTCCCTTACTCAGATCATTATAAACCAGGCACCCGTAGTCGAAATGGGGGAAAACAAAGGATGATACGAGGAGTTTCCGGGAGTTATGAGAAAGAGAGTGACGGGAACGTTTAAATTGTGCAAGAGATTGGAACGATTTACGGGAAATATAGGATACGTGGTCTTTCCAGGAAAGGGTTTGGTCGAGAATGATACCCAGGTTTTTTACTCTGCTAGAGTAGTTAATGTTGGTGTTGTCCAGAGTCAAGAGAGGGGGGTCAGTTAAGTTATTGAGAAGTTTTTTGTTACCTAATATTATCGCTTGAGTCTTGTGAGGATTAAGGAGGAGTTTGTTCTGTTTGGCCCAGGAGGATATGGAATTGATGTCATCAGATATTTGCGAGTATGCGGTAGGGAAACTGGAGGGGTGAAAGGATAAATAAATCTGCAGATCATCCGCGTAGAGGTGGTATTTACAGAATTTTATGTGCGGAGGAAGATCGGTAGATAGATATAAGGATGGAATGTGATCCAGTACGTGATGACTTCATCAAGTCGCCTGACGTCATCTATCTCCTATCTGACATCAACAGTATCCCTCACATTACCTCGGTCATTAGACAAGCATCAGTCCTCAAACCTATTCACTTTCATTGACAGTCTTCTAGGCAGATTGTTTCGGGAAAATTTCTCACAAATCGAACAGGACGACATCAGGAAGATAAAGACATGAAATTTAAAAAAAAGTTCCCATTGAGTTACTGGTGATTTACTTTTCCACCGAGAATTATATTCTATATATTTTTTTAAATGTATTTAAACGTATATACGAGGTCATATCGCCTACTACCAGAACGCTCTTTTGTCACTCTGGTGGACATGAGTCCGACTCTACTATGAGAGTCCTAAATTTTGCCTACCCTAAATATTTATTCACCCTAGTAGGATAGGAGTCTTTAAGTAGTACCTGACATCGTACAGGCTCGGGACCATCGCGTTACGTCCCATCCAAAGAACGGTGTCGCGCCTCGGCCAGGTAGCAGCGAACCAGCGATCTTGAGCTAAGTAAGCAAGCATATATTTTTTAAATATTTCTTATTGTTACATTTTATTTTATTTATTTTTTATATTCGTTATTATATGATGAAGGGACTTAAGAACGTCCAGAAATATCTTCGTGAAAAAGGCACACAGAAGAGTTAAAAAAAATATATTAACTTTTATTTTAATTTAATTAAAAACTGTATCTACTATCTACCTCTGGATTTATTAATATTATTATTTTTATACTCATATATTTTCAAGTGTTTATTTATTAATTTCATTTTATTTTTTTAGACAATTGTTATTACTTATCACATGTATGTCAGACTCTAAGAGTTAGTAGCTGTTTATGTATCTAATCTATAAGCTATCTTAATGTATATATTCTTTTGACGTATCCTGTTACCATGTTATGGATCAAAGGAAGCAAATATAATTGTCTATAAAGTGTTCTCTCTTCCTCCAAAACTAATCGACAGATTTGGTTGAAAATTCAGAGAATTCGACAACAATTTAATAAATCGATACATTGAGTATAAATGTGTGTTGATACAATCGGTTACATGGTCCGTTTTTAGGCTTTTTGAGTTGAGCCCCCCCTAGTCCTCCCCATTCCCTTGGGCCGATTTATTTGGAAAACGGATCGACTTATAATATGTAATGTCGTTGTCATTAACATGCGGTTATTAGACTGAAATTTGTTAGGTGTTGTAAAATGTACGAAGGCCCGGATGTAAAGTGGTTTCAATTTTAGTTTGTTTTGTTGAGTAATGAATCTAATGAGTTCTTTTTGGGGGATCTTGAAACGTGAAAGCGTGCCAGTCTACTGAGCTCATGATCGCGGGTTGCATGAGCACGCCAACCTTCGGATGGGACTTTACCGATGGTCCCGAGCTTATACGATTCTCAGACTCTTGTTAAAGACACATTCCTAGGTGAATAAACTTCAGAGTAGAGTCGGGCTCATGTCCATCAGAGTGACGATAGATCGCTCTGGTAGTAGGCGATATGACCTCGTAGTTAAAGCCCCAGTTTTTTGCACGATCACATTACTTCCTTATTCCAAAGGGCATAAGAAAGTAAAAAAGACAGAAGGAAGGATGGTTTTTAGAAAGTGATGTTGGCGGTGACCTTTGCCTAAACAAATAGGGAGCTAGTCCGTGTCTGGAGTGAAACCAACTTTCTCTGGGAGTCCCGTTGGAAATTAGGGAGTGGGCGAACCCCGGCCGGGTGGGCCATGACGAAAACGGTCCTGAGGCCAACCCAGGAAGGTCAGGGGTACGGCCGAGTCCAAAACTAACCTAGAAAGGGCAGCTTCACAACATGAAATATACAAAATACTAGATATCGGTGTTACATCGGCCCTCCACCAATGGTTAAAGGTAAAACATCGACCCTCGACATCCATTGCTACAAATTAGTATTTAGCGTTAGACCTCAAGAACAATCGTATTTTGGCTCAAGCCTGGCAATCTCTAAAATTGTTATGATTAAGTTTCAAGAATTTCAAAAAGAATTAAGGAGCCCTTCGAAATAATGTTTGGAAGTGTTTGGCCAAGTGTGCGGGAAGATTCAAGACAAACAGTCGTAACTAGTTGGGTCGCGCACACATTCTGTGTTGCCCGCAAACGTTTTGTTTGCGATAGTGTTCGGCAAACCTTAGACTTCGCTAAGAACATCCGGAGGCAGAACTCTATCAGAGCATCTTATTAAGTTCATTTTTGGAAATCGCCTTACTAGTTGACTCACTATAATTATAACATTCGCGTGAGATTTTCAAATGTCAAAAGGCACAATTTCCGACTGATAGAAACGTATGATAGTAGATTTTCTCTTATTTTGTGGAAAAAAAAAAAATAATAATAAAGCATTGTACAGAGGAATTACAATGTGAAAGTAGAATTTTTTTCTCATGAAGTTTGATGTAGAAACCGTACTTTTGTCACAATTACACCAGGTAGTCAAAATGTAATTAGGGAAATTTGGAACATACTGTATCTATTTATCTATTCGTCATTATATATTTATATTTACCGAATTTACCAGTAGCGAGCAAATCTACTGAGCTTCAGATCGCGGGTTCGAAAGCTGGTCGAGGCCCTTAGAATTTTTATCTGGTCCTTCGGATCGTGTCAGTTACTCGTTAAAGATCCCTGCCCTAGATGAATAAACCTAGGTAGACAAAATTTAAGACTCCCATAGTCGAGTCGGGCTGTTCGCCAGAACGACGAAAGAGAGCTCTGGTAGTAGGCGATATGACCTGATAGTAAAGCCCAGGCATGACACACAGTAACTAACTCACCTAATGTAAAATTCAAGCGTCATGCACACATCTGTGTAAGTGGCATAATAAACGCGCCTATTTTTTTTTGTGGTTACTAAAGGTGAAATAAACTTAAGAACGCCGTCCTTCGGATGGGACGTTAAACGATGATCCCGAGCCTGTACGATTTCAGATACTTGTTAAAGATCCCTTCTCCAGGTGAATAAACATTTAGGGTAGGCAAAATTTAGAACTCCCACAGTAGAGTCGGGCTCTTGTTCACCAGAGTGACGAAAGAGCGCTCTGGTAGTAGGCAATTTGACCGCGAAGTTAAAACCCGGGCATGAGTCACAATAAATTACTTCGAAAATGTTTAATAAGTTTTCACATTTCATTATAAACTTAATTAAAAAATAATCAGATTTTTTTTACGAAAGACTAGTGAGAAATATCTCACACACTAAAGCAGTTTATGCTGACCTAAGGGGATATATTTACATAAATAGTTATGTATATTACAAATAGAATAGAAACTGCATAACCGGTTACACTTCAGAAGTGCACTCGTGGCGTTGAAATGCTAATTTATGGGCTCGGGGTCACAAATAAATATGAAGTGATTGTTAAAAAACACAAACGGAGTCTCCTTGAATTGTACACCATCCATTTTATGATAAGTTTTCCAAACAGTAAGATATATAGGATATGTATAATATAATACAGGTAATTTTATATTTAAATTCAAACCCCTAAAGGATGGTATCTATTATTTTTCCACAAAATCGGCCGTTAGGATCAGAGAGGGGACTCATCTTAAATATTATAAGAACTGCCATGTAATGAATGTATCGACACAAAATTTAGTATGAGGATTCAGAAGCCACTATCAGTGAAATATTGAGTTTTAGGATAAACGGTCAATTGTACTTGGAGGGAGAGCGAAAACTTAATTGATTAACTCGTGCTGTGGAAGTACATCGGTGGTGATTCATCGATGACTTTTTTTAAAACCGTATGACTCCGTTATTGTGACTCGTGCCCGGGCTTTAACTACGCCTACTACTAGAGCGCTCTTTCGTCGCTCTTGTCGACATTAGCTCGACTCTACAGTGGGAGTCCTAAATTTCGCCTAGACTTGGGATCTTCAACGTCCCATATGAAGAACTCTAAACCACGATTTATGAGGATATCTAGAGAGTAGGTGATATAGTGACTTATTTCACTTCAGTTGCTCCCAAGTGTGCGCTATTCTAGAGTTGCTAGCCTGACGACTGAAATGGAGAGTCTGAGGATGCCCTTGGAGGCGGCAACTGCACATATCTCAGAGCAGACCAACAGATAAAAGTGCAACATAGAGTTATATTTACATAGATGCCCTAGAATGACACAGACTGGACCATGTGTCTGCTGGTCTCACCAGATCCAATAGTCTTGGCATCATCCACACACTGTATCCCTGCCTACCTACAGAAATACACCTCACCCATTTCTAGACATCCAAACCTGGCCTACATAATATCCATCTGAGGTCACTCATCACACTGTATTGGACAAGTTATATAATCGGTCAGAAATTCGATATTCAGTTTTCACTGGAATTTCACGTTTCTCACACCCTCATCTATATGTATATATATATATATATATATATATATATATATATATATATATATATATATATAAAACTATATATATATAAATAAAACCTAACATCTGTATGTTTGTGTTTTATAGACTCCTAAACTTTGATCCGATTTTGCTCTTATGTTGAGCAATTATTTTCGTCGAGTCACCGAGAAGGTTTAGAACATAGTTTTATCCCACACCTTACCCCCGTACCCACCCCCGCATTTCGTTCATTCGCTTAGGGAACAAGAATCATTGCACGAATTGGCATAAAATGTTCAGTATTGGATTCTATGGAGCATTGAAAATGTACTCACTATGTATGTACTAGCTGTGGTGCCCAGTGTTCATATGAACTTAATAGCTGAGGTGTCCGCCGCTGCAAGGCTCATACTAGCTGTGGTGGCCAGGGGTCCTAAACACCAACTAGCTGGGGTTACCAGAGCGCTCTTTCGTCACTCTGGTGAACAAGAGCACGAGTCTACTATGGAGTCCTAAATTTTGGCTAGATACTCTAAATTTTTATTCACCTAGGGCAGGGGCTTTAACGAGTACCTGACATCATACAGGCTCAAGATCATCGCTTAACGTCCCATCCGAAGGACGACGTGCTTAAGTTTATTTTACCTCCCAGATAAAATAAACTGGCCTGGTTTCGAACCCACGACCATGAGCTTAGAAGGCAAGCATGCATACCACTGAGCTACCGGCGCCCTCTTATGACTAATTATAATACATAAAATCTGTGCATTTGCACAAATTCCACAGACAGATATAAGTACAACCGCCTGGCGAAAAACCACTTCTTTTCACGTTTTCAAGGTAGCACAAACAGATGCCGACCTTATCCTGGACACAATCACCATACACGTATTTGCTTTGTCAGAACAAGGAAGTAAAAAGAGTCTTTTTCTCCATGTTAAATTATCATATTCACAACCCTTAAGTAAGAAATAAAATTGCAGTTATTGTAAGCAAATATGGAACAAAAAAATAAAAAATAAGATGCATCTAGCTAGAACATATCGCTGGTCTAGAAAAATAATGACAAAATTGCAAAAATAATTATTTTCAGAAGATTTTTAAAGACTAATATTAATTATTATTTTCATATACCTATAAGGAAGTATTTATTGTAATCGTGCAAAAATCGGAAATCGAGAGACCATTTTCGCGATGATGTCTCTGTGTATGTGATGGAATGTTGTGAGCGCTAAAACACAGACAATTAATTATAGCTATGTTCTTGAAATTTCGAATAGACAAGACACATGTGTTAACATAGATCTGGTTAGATTTTTTGGTTGAAATCGGAACAAAATGGAGACCACTTTACATCGGGGGCTTAAGCTAATTTTATCAGATACCATTTAAATGTATCATCTAATCAAAAGTATTTCCAAGTAAAAATTGTTGAGAAAACTGAAAGATACATTTTATATGAAATAAGATTTTCTCAAATTATCATAACGTATAAAATATATTAGCATATATCTCATTACTTTTATATACACAGAAATGCCAGTATGAAATGATTTTGAGAAGGGGAAGGGGAGAGAGAGTGATCTGTAAGCGTGGTTGGTATAAGAAAGTCCTGTAATGGCCACATCACATATATTTAAAAAAATTAATTAAAACATGAAATAAATATTTGATGACAATACGAATAGTTTAAATTATTATCAAATTTTGGTCAATTTTAATCTTAAAACTGGTCTCAAAAAGTGTGTTGTAAAATTGTATCCCTAATCTCACAAGTATGTCATTTTTCCTCTAAAATTGAGTGATAAAATTCAAAACTTTCGTTGAAATTTTTATCTAGGTGTATTTCATTTTTTTTTTTTTTAACCAGTAATGCATAGAACCCAAAATAACCCAAATTTAGCAGTGGTGTCATTGTTCTACCGGAACAGCGATATGTAGGCATTGTAATAAACGAGTAAATTAATTTTCACATACATTACCTGATTTATATCGATAAAATTGTGGCGACATCGATAATTTTCGGTTATATAATATATTCTGTTTGAAATATTTTAGCACACATATATTTATTTTAATAGCGAAAGAAGGCATACATTTTTTTTTTTTTTTTAATTAATACTGATCAATGATGGCATATGGAGTATGGATAAGCGAACAGTATGTAACTTTGGGAACATGCCGAACCCCCATCCTCCCCATTATCCAGGACCCCGGAACTGGTATCCTCCATGCCCTCCAACCGGTCACACACACACACACACACTCCCACTGGGCACTGTTAGATCGGCTCACAACACTAGACAACCGGGTTTAGAAAGGTCTAGAGACCTAGGTGTGATCCCAGCTTAGCGAGACAAGGTCGACAGGTTTCCCCCAACGCAACCTACCAACATCTGCATCTGCATTTTAACCCTTCCACCTTTGCATTCCACTGCACTCAACATTAATTGATTATCATTAAAGATACCAGGAAGAAAAATTTCGAATACCGAAACATTGTTCCTCTAATATTTTTAATTCTTTATCTCTCTCATCTCCACTGAAAGCAATATATACAATAACGGTCGGTAATTCACAGTCTATGTACTTCCTCAGCACGAATTAATCAATTATATTTTCGCATTCTCTTCAAAGACCGTTTGGGCGAAACTCAACATTTGACATACGTCATACTAAATTTTGTATCGATATATTCATTACATCGGCAGTTTTCAGAGGATTTGAGTTCCCATTCTCTGATCCCCCTTCCCTTCTATTGATTTTTCGGAAAATAAACAGGTGGCATCCTTATGCAGTTTTGAATTTAAATATAAAATTTCAAGTCGGTACATTCATTACATCGAAAGTTATTAGAGTTTTTGTGTTAACCCCCCCCCCCCCTCTCCCCCATAATGCCAATTTTCCTTAGGTCGATTTAGCAGAAAATCAAAAGGTATTATTGCTATGGGGTTCTGAATACTCATATAAAATTTCGTGCCGATACATTCATTCTATCAGGAGTTATCGTGCTCAAAAAAACACACACAGACAGATATTTTCTTTTTCATTTTAGAAATCAGAAGATATGAAATTCCGTTGAAAACTCCGCATCGATTTTCCGACCGATTACTTAACTTTCTCTATGCTTCGTACAACTGAAGAAGTAAAAGGTACTTAATAATATTAGTAAAAACATTGTTCCTCACACTCAATTTGTGTACATGAATGTGTTATATTTGTCAGATAATATAAGGGCGCCGGTAGCTCAGTGGTTTGCGTGCTTGACAACTGAGCTCAAGAACGTGGATTCGTAACCCGACCGAGGCCCTTAGTTTATTTTATCTGGGAGGTAAAATAAACTTAAGCACGCCGTCCTTCGGATGGGACGTTAAGCAATGGTGATTAAAAATTGACCCAATCCAAAGGGAGGCGCGAAGGGAGGAGTATCGGCAGCTCAGCAGGGCGTGTGGCAGGAGAGTCGAGACCGCAAAAAAGGAGAGTTGCAGAAGTTTTGTTGAGGAAGAAAGCAGTAGGAACCCGTGGGGAATACCTTAACATGTCGTCACTGGGAGGCTCAAATCAATTCCACCTGTAGCCTCCATCAGGGATGGCCACTTGCAAGCAATGTCCCTGGCGGAGACGAACAGGTTATTCCTGGAAGAGGCCTTTCCCGCTGACGATCCGGCACAGGATTCGCCCGGCTATCAGGAGCGCTGCCCGTACCCTGCCAGAGACGGAAAATGCACCTGACTGGGACAAGCTCAATCTGTTCTTGGCGGTTGGGAAGCAGATGAGTGGCGGCGTCCCTGGGAACGATCTCATCGACGCCGCTATAATCAAGAAAGCATTCCCGACCATCAAGACAGATCTACATCTGTTCAACGCTTGCCTAAGGCCATTTCCCCGGTGCTTGGAAGCGTGCCTTGATATGCACCTTTGTTAAGCCTGGGGACAGGGACCTCTCCTTGGCAAAGAGCTACAGACAAATCAGCCTGCTCCCCGTCTTTGGGAAGGTACTGGAGACCCTTATTTTCAATGGAATTCAAACACAAGTACACGCCTTAGTATCCCATAGGCAATTTGGCAGATCTGCCGAGGACGCATTGAGGATGCTGAGAGCAGAGGAACGCGAAGGCAAATATGACCTCCTCGTTTTCTTCGATATTGTGTAGGCCTTCGATTGCGCCTGATGGCCAGCCATCCTTACGAGACTGCGGACTATGGAATTGCCTAGGAATTTATTTTCGCTGATCTCTAACTTCCTCTGCGATCGATCCGCCACCATAAGCCAGCTGTATACTTGAACTACAGTGGATGTCACTAGAGGCTGTCCTCAGGGCGCGGTTCTCAGACCAACCCTGTGGAATATATATATGTATATAATGGAATTTTTGCAAATTGTTGTTGCATTTGAAAGTGACACTAACAGAATGAAGACTGCGGAGCACATGACGTAACAAAGCAGGTTGAACTGAATTCCTTTTTTCTTCCTAAAAGAAAGTGTTGCAGTTTGGCCGCATTAAAGTCCCTCTTACCAACGGACCGCAACCACCTCACAAACTCCATTATATAACTTATTAGTTACACCTTTATTTGACTTTTTATTTTAACATTTTATTTATTTCTTTAAATGCTA